>JAMXBD010000192.1:0-1488447 GCA_024138025.1 Combretum micranthum | reverse complement strand
TGCTCTAACCATCCTCATCACAACAACATCCTCAGCACAACAGGCATTTATAGCTATGCCAATGCATGAAAACGCGCAATCCCACACTGTACCCTTACTTCCACCACCACCACTAAGGCCGTACAAGAGCTCCTTACCCGAGTTCATAAGGAGTAACAGATACTTTGAGGGAGCCTTTAGAAAACCAGATGAGGCTGATGATTGGTTGGCCCAATTAGAGTGGTCATTTAATGCTTTTGAAGTGCCCCCATCACGTAAGAGTTAATTATGGCACTTACCTGCTAAGACTGAATGAAAGAGTATAGTGGGAATCCAAGAGGAGGCAGCTTATGCCACTTGCTACATGGGAGATGTTCCGTTACAAGTTCCTTGAGAATTACTTCCCTGGAAGCCTCCAGGTACAGTACAGTGTGGATTTCTGCACATTTTACAAAGGGGCCACACGGTGAAACAATATGCAACCGAGTTCAATAGGCTACTCCAGTATGCCCCAGACTCGTGTAAATACAGTAAGAAACTAAAGAGACAAGTTTTTTTGAATGGTTTGGATGAGGATATGAAGGTGAGACTTGAGGAGTTCGACATTAAGACTTTTAGGGAATTGGTTGAGAGAGCCCGGATTTTTGAAGGGGCCAAGAAGAGAAGGACAAAGACCATGGATAGGACACTCTCTGTGTTTGGAAGAAAGTTTCATGGGGGGTCGAGTTCAAGGTATCCCTAAAAAAGGTTCAAGCTACTCTACAGCTTCAAAGGCAATACAAGCGGGGGAAATAAAGGAAAGAACGTACCTAAAATCGTAAGTTGCTGGAAGTGCAAGGGAGAGCACGACCCTAAGAGGTGTCCGCAATTGAGAGACAAGTACCATTTCTATATGGAGGCAAGTCACAAGATCTTTGTGTGCCCGAAGAAAGCTACCACTACTTATTTTGTTTGCAAACAAGTTGGACACTTTGCCAATGAGTGCCCATAAAGGATGGGTGCCTTAGCCAGGACATTTGGAGGATCATCCTCAACAAGGCCTAGGAATGGGAATAGTGGAAACCCTGGATCAGCTATACATGGCATGAGGATATATAATCTGGAGGGACAATGGGTTTGTGAGGAAGTTGAGGACGAAGGCTGTGAATTGGTTACCCTTGAGGAAGATGACGGACAAGATTTTGGACTCATGACAGGTTAGTCTTCCAACCGTTGTTTCTGTTTTTCAATTGATTATGATTTGCTTAGGATCCAAGAACTAGAAGGAAAAACAAGTGTAGTAATATAAGATGAAGTTAGGAGAATGGGCTGGAATGGTTTAGGATAGTATTTAGCCATGTTCAATACAGGACGCATATTAGTAGATAAGATGACTGCTTACACCTTGTTCGACACTAGAGCCACATACTCATTTATCACTACCAGCTTGGCGAGACAAGTTGGATTACCAATAGCCACTGCCACCTCCGGCTTTCGTGTCAAGACTCCAACTGGAAGTGTGGTGACGACCAGTGAAGTGTTGAAATATTGCCCAATAGTGATTCAAGGACATCACATGAGGTATGATTTGATTGTTTTGGAAATGAGTAAATATGAAGTGATTTTGGTTATGAGTTGGTTGACCTTCGCTAAAGCTGTTGTAGATTGTAGAAGGAAGAAAGTCGAGTTTAAGGCCTTGGACGGGAAGGATGTTGAATTTAAGGGAGAAACAACGATTTCAAGAGGAACTAACTTAAGTTCGTTCGAACTACTTATAGATGGGGAAGTTGAGACTAAAAGGGAAAATTCCTTTGGTGCAATGGAGAAGGAGGAAGAATTGCTCCGAGTTGAGGATATAGTAGTTGTTAATGAGTTTCCAGATGTTTTCCCAAATGAGCTACTAGGAATACCCTCGAAGCGAGGATCGACTTTGAGATGGATTTGGCACCGAACATGGAATCGATATCTAAGGTGTCTTACCGCATGGCTCCGGTTGAGTTAAAGGAGTTAAAGAAACAATTACAAGAACTTTTGGATCAAGGATTTGCAAAGCCAAGTGTGTCACCATGGGGTGCACCGGTTCTGTTTGATAAGAAGAAAGATGGATCAATGAGGTTATGTGTGGACTACCAAGAGCTAAACAAAGTCACGATCAAGAACAAGTATCCGCTCCCTAGGATTGACGATCTTTTCGACCAACTATAAGGAGCAAGTATGTTTTCAGGGATTGATCTTCGATCGGGATACTATCAGCTGAGAGTCAAGTCGGAAGATGTACCTAAGATGGCTTTCCAGACTCGATATGGACATTATGAGTTCTTGGTGATGTCTTTTGGGTTAACAAATACTCCTGCTGCATTTATGGATCTGATGAACTGAGTATATAAGCCCTTATTGGATAAGTGTTATAGTTTTTATTGATGATATCCTTATCTACTCGAAAATGTGTAAGCAACATGAGGAACACCTGCACATGGAATTACAAACCTTGAGGGAACACAAGTTATATACCAAGTTTTCCAAGCGTGACTTTTGGTTGGATAGGATTTCATTTTTGGGACATGTGGTATCAGGAAAGGGTATATCTGTGGACCTTGAGAAGATAAACACCATAATGGACTAGAAGCCACCCAAGACAGTAACAAAGGTTAGAAGCTTTTTGGGTATGGCCGGATCTTATAGGAAGTTTGTTAAGGATTTTTCCAAGATAGCTAAGCCCTTGACTCAACTAAGCCAAAAGAACAAAAAGTTTATATGGATAGAAAAGAGAGACCAAACTTTTCAAGAACTTAAGCAAAGACTTGTTTCCGCTCTAATCTTGGTTCTACCGAATCCCAATAAGCCCTACACAGTTCATAGCGATGCATCGAGAAATGGTCTCGGATGTGTACTCATGCAAGATGGGAAAGTGATCACCTACACTTCAAGATAGCTAAGGCCACATGAACAAAATTACCCTACACATGATTTGGAACTAGCCGCAGTGGTGTTCGCATTAAAGATATGGCGGCATTACTTTTATAGGCGAAGGTGTGAGATCTACACCGATCACAAGAGCCTTAAGTATTTTTTTCACACAAAAGGAGTTGAACATGAGATTGAGGAGATGGCTCTAGTTAATCAAGGATTATGATTTGGGGATTAATTACTAGCCGGGTAGAGTAAATGTGGTTACCAATGCCTTAAGTCGTAAGAATCACGAAGAAGTTGCAGCCTTCCTCATCGATCAAAAGGAATTAATGAGGGAGTTTGAAAGGCTAAACATTGAGTTCATGGGGGAAGATACTGAGGTGGAGATAGCAAATTTAGTGATGGAACCCACTTTAGTGGAAAGAATCAAGGAGGCTCAGTGTTACGATGAGATAATACAAAGAATAAAGAAGGAGATTCAAGAAGGAAAATACATTGACTTCACCATGGATGACGAAGATGTAATAAGGATGAAGGGATGACTTTGTGTACCAAGTGATGAGGAGATATGGAAGGAGATTATGAGTGAAGTTCACAATTCTGGGTATACGGTACACATGGAAGGAACGAAAATGCATCAAGATCTCAAAAGACATTATTGGTGGAATGGGATGAAACGGGATGTAGCCGAATTCATGTTGAAGTTTTCGATTTGAGAGCAAGTGAAAGTAGAGCATCAAAGGCCGGGAGGATTGCTGAAACCCCTGCTAATATCGGAATGGAAGTGGGATCATATTTCCATGGATTTTGTGTGTGTTGTTTTCCAAAAACACCAATGAGGCATGATGTTATATGGGTTATAGTAGATCGGTTAACCAAATCTGCACACTTCCTACCAATATGTATGACTTATTTTATAGATAAATTTCTACATTAAGGAAATCGTTCGTCTACATGGGGTACCAGCTGGGATTGTATCAGATCGAGATCCAAGGTTTGTGTCTAAATTCTGGGGGAGCATGTAAAAGCATATGGGAACTAAGTTGTACTTTAGCACGACATATTATCCTCAGACCGATGGATAGTCTGAGCAAACCATACAAACCTTAGAAGATATGCTTCAAGCATGTGTGATGGAGTTTAAAGGAAGTGGGGAAGCACACTTACCCTTAATGGAGTTTGCTTACAACAACAGTTATCACTCAAAAATTAAGATGCCACCCTATGAAGCTTTATATGGACGAAAGTGCAGATCCTCGTTATTTTAGGATGGTGTGGAGAAATTGGCTCTTGGACCAGATCTTATTCAAGATGCTGCCGATATGGTACGAGTTATCGAACAACGAATGAAGGAGGCTCAAGATCGACAAAAGAGTTGGGTGGATCTAAAAAGGAGAGTTCTTGAGTTCCAGATAAGAGATCATGTATACTTAAAGGTAAATTCTATCAAGAGTATTCATTGAATCCGCTCGCAAGGAAAGTTAAGCCCCCGGTATATTAGTCCATTTGAAGTACTTGAACGAGCTGGAGAGTTGGCGTATCGCCTTGCTTGACCACCAAATCTGTCTGGAGTACACAATGTTTTTCATGTCTCTATTCTTCGAAAGCATTTAGCCGACCCAGATCAAGTTGTGGAATTGGAACCGGTGTTGTTGAAGAAACCTCACTTGTGAAAAGCATCTGGTGCAAATTCTAGATTGAAAGGTTCAAATTTTGGGAAATAAGAAAATCAAATATGTTAAGGTTCTTTAGAAGAATCACTCGCACGAGGAAGAAACTTCGGAGGCAGAAAATGAGATGCGATAGAAATACCCCAGTTTGTTTGAGGAATCAGGTAAGTTTTTCAAGTTTTGAGGACAAAACTTTCTTTAAGGGAGGTAGGTTGTAAACCCCTAATTTTTAGGGTAATATTGAGTTCAAACCCTAAACCAGAAAGTCAACGAATTCCTAGAAAACCTTAGCAGTTTAGATCCAGCAACCTCATGTTCTTAAACCAAGAAGTCAAAATATGAGTGAAGAGTGTAGAATGGTTTGTAATAATATTAGAATGCTTAAAAATATCATATTAGTAAACTTTCGACCAATTTCGAACTCAATCAGATACAAACTTCGAAAAGCCTGTCCCAAGGCTTGGGATATTAAAAATATGTTATTAGTACCGTTAGATCCATAATTTCATAAGATTTCTAAATATATTAGTTACATAATTTTTCGGGTTATAAAAGTTACATTTATAGCCTTTTATCGTATTTTCTTTACTACCGGATAAATGAAATTTACCAAAGTATAATCCTACCACCTTAAAAACTTGTAATGGCAAGATCATACATGTATGATTCCACTCAAAATCCACATGAGCTTAATGCTAGGGAGGTGGAAACACTTAAACATGAGATATTTGCCATCACAATATTATAGATCTTGTTTTTAAGTTGTTTTTGCTATTATTATGCTATGTTTTTGAGTAATGTTGTAATTATTAATGTTTTGTGCATGTATTCATCATTTAACCATAATCACATAATGATCATAGTGCATTTGCATTTATGACTAGTATAATAAACTAGATCTAGTTGTTTTGCGTTCATCAATGCCTTAGGTTTTTGTTTTATGTACATAAAGAACTTGTAGTAGCATGTTAATAGTGGGAAAGTGTTAGAAAGCTTGAGATCTATTTTAGTTCTAACAAAAATAATTTTTGGAAATTTGGATCGAAAAAGAACCATATTTGGAAAAGCTATTTCTCAACTTCAAAATGAGTATTTTATATTAAAAATGAAAGGCTTAGGGAATAGGTATCATAAATGAATGGTTTTGATGAGTAAAGCTTAGATCTACTAAGGCATATTTTTCAAAACAAGAAAAGTTTACAAAAGTCATGTTAACATTATGTTTCAATCCCAATAATAAACCTAAAATTCGTAATAAGGAAAGCTTGATGTGTGAAAACCTATTTTTCAACTCCAAAAATAGATTTTTATCAAAGAAATGGAGGCCTTAAGGAGTAGGTTTGATTATGAGTTAGTTTGAGAAAGATTAAATGAGTTTTACAAAGAAACGATCTCAAATATAAATTTCAAAATTCGGATTTAATAATGACCTCCATTTAAACACCTATTTCCGAATGCCAACATGAGGATTTCAATGAAAAAATAGAAGTCCTAGGGAATACATATAATAAAGACCTAATTTTGACAAGGATAAATGAAATTTACCAAAGTATAATCCTAAAACAAGGAAAGGTTTCAAAGGATAGATTAAATAATGTTTTCATTTATTAAAAATCTTGTAAAAATTCATAACTAGGTAAACCCCCTATGTAAACATCTATTTTTCAACTCCAAAATGAAGAATTTTATTAAAATAATGGAGGTGTTAGGCATATAGGTCATTAAGGTTGATTTTTGATGAAGGCAAGTGTGATTTTGCAAAGAGTAAAACTATTTTTCTTAAATCTAGTAATTTCTAAAATTTACAATGGAAGGTTTTCTAAAAGAATTCTTGATATCATATATTAGTGAGGATGTACATATAGATAGCTCATCTCATGACATTTATGATATCAACTTGTAGGTAATGCATATACATATAATGTACTTGGTAGAAACAAAGTTAGGAAAATAGTGTCTCACACATCCCATAAAGCATTGTCTAAGTACATGAAGAAATAGATTTACCAACACCCATGAATCATATATGATATTAAGTTATATATATGCATATAAAAGAGTCTTTCAAGATATAATGATAGCTACGTATCTATCAAAGCTTTGGAATGATGCTCGGATTGAACTTAGAAGTTGATTTATGGGTTGGGAATTTTGTATAGCATTCTATACCTTAATGTTCATAGACCAAATGACCTTGTTTGATGGAAATAACTTTATAAATAGATATCTCTCATCGAATAGGTAGAAATCAATATATAATATGCGAAATTACGAGTTAAATATAATCAAGTTATGGCCGTTTTAATTTAGAATTTCCTCTTAAACAAACTTATTAGAATAGAATTTATAAGTTCCTTCAAACTTTATAGAAATACTCATTGGAGTTTTTTTTTTTTTTTATTAGGAGACTTAGGAGACAAACTAGACTTTCCCAAGGACTATTACGATTAAGTGGATTTTCGCACCATGGCAAAGTGAGTTCACTATCTTTAAATTATATACTTATGATTGTGCTTATAATGATAGTGGCATTAGAATTATGACAAGATAAAATTTGGAATGTGCATGTGAGTTCTATTTGGTTGAATTGATGATAAGAATATCAAGATGGGAAGTGCTATGAATACTTGTATGATGTAGCATGGAATTGAAGTGTCTACACTATCTATGATCACCTATAATCCACTTAAGTAATGTGCCATGATCTTATAATTAAATTGACCATGCATACCATATGTTGAGTCACATTGCATTATTATTATACCTTTGCGGGAAGAAGGCATAATAGCTGGGCAACGAGTGGGCCTGTAAAGTCGAATGTTGGCATAATGGCCTGAATTAAAATGGAAGTGGTGTAGGCACTTGTATCAACTACAAAATTAGTGAGTGGGTGGGAACCTGAATCAACCACAATATAAATGAGAAAAATTGAAATCTATGGTCGTATGGGCTTGAAACACCTAACCCCGAATAGAGGGCGTAAATCCATTCAACATGGGACTCCTGGAAAGTTTTATGTATTATATGCTCACGTGCTTGTGCATTTCATATGATTGATAATATAACTTGTTTGCCCTATTGTATGATGAAGTATTTAATTTTGAAGTGAAACTTACTAAGCTCGTAAGCTTATGCCCGTATAGTTTCCTATTGTAGTATGATTATTTTTGTCTATCTACGAGAGGCCACTTTCCGCAAGTATATCTTTTGGAATTTAAGGAGCATTTTGAAGAAGTCAGGACCTAGATGTTAGGCATAGACTTCTAGTTGAATCTCCTTAATCTTATATATATATATGTTGATGTAAGAAGCTTTTGAGGACCTAAAGACTCTTAATATTTTGTTGGGGGTATGCCCCTTATATCTTTGTAATAGATTAATTGATTGTAACTATTATGATTTATATTCTTATCGCTATGTATGTCTTCTTAAGCTATTTCGATTCAAAGTACGGTCCCTTATATGTTTAATGTAAGCCTTACACCCAATGTCTAAGCTCATGGAGTGACTAAAGTTGTCATACTTGAGTTTGAATATCGAGTGTGGCGGACTGTCGCATTTAGTGTACCCTTTGGGGCATGACAGTCCATAGGCAGCAATTTTATATTTTGACCTATTGGACCCTAAAATCTTAATCGCGTAGAACAAAACTTTAAAAATACTAAATCGCGTACACTTTAAACTCAAAATTTGGACTCAACAATACTCTAGAAATATTTTAGGACCTTAATTAAATTTTTGAGAATAAAACTCTCATATAACTAACATAATTGTGCGCGTATAAGCTAGATTTTGATAAAATTAATTAAATATCTACACTTGAAATTGTCCCACATGGAAAATTCTTGGTAAAACACTGTAAAATTGTATAAAAGAAGGCTATTTTTTTTTCCAGCAATTGATCATTATGAGCTAGCTTAAGGAATGAGGTAAAATAGTACAAAAAATCAAATTTAGGACACTTGAGCCAATCACCATGCACCAACCTAACCCTTTCATTTAATGCACTTTAATGACTCAAATTGGATGCTTATAAAAACTGGTGGTGTTATTTTGCCTTCTCCACTTCCATAACAACAACAATTACAATTGAAGCAATTTAACTCCCTTCCACCATGCATTAAATACTAGTATAAATATATATACTTTGTTAATATCTTTTAACACTACACAAATAAATTACAAGCAAACAAAACCCACTCTCTTACCTTACTCCACCATGAAACATACATACACTAATAAATAGAAATTGACAATTCCAATTTCTCTACACTACATGTCCCATCTTGAACTTCATTAGACAATTCAAAACCAACCAAAGCTCTATTCCTTCTCTTGTAGCCCCACCACAATTAACAACCACATCCCAACAATATAATAGATAAGGGTAAGAATATTTTATGTCTAGAATATGATAAACTCATCTCAATATCTATGTATGTAGGTCTTGGTCTATATAGGAAAGAGGGTTTATTATCATCTTCTCCTCTAGACCATCAAGGTAATATCTCACATATCCTATGACCTACATCTCATTCATGTGTAGAAAATTAGGAAATGAGAATATAGGATTATCATAGGAATTCTACATATGTGTAGTCTCCATGAGCTTATGTTGATAGTAACATGAATATCATGTGATGATCATTTTAGTAAGTTAGAATACTATATTTTTAGTAAAGAAAACTATGGAGAAATTAAACTTAGACTTTAGAAAACCCTATGCCCTAATTCCTATCACTAAAAGATCGTGACTCTTAATATCTATTTCATGACTTAGCTTAGTTCATAAAGCTAATAGAATATGTCTACAATAATCTCTAAATAATGGAATTTGGCTAATATGAACATAAAGACACTTATAGGGAACTTTAACCATATGAATACATAAGAAACTATAGTAGAAAGTTTTATTATTAAGAATACTAAAAGTATAATAAAGATGGCAGATTTGAATAAATTAAACTAATTCTAAGAAACAAACTATAATTTAGAATACAAAATAGAACTTAAATGAATTTAGAAATTTACTAGAATAACATATTAATGATCAAAATGTAGATAAGAACCTATAAACAATAGAAATTTTGATCTACGTAAACAGATAAGGTTGACAGACAAAATAAACAATAATAGAAAATATGTTATTGAGAAAGGCACCAATAAACTATCTAAATTTTAAAAACTTAATGATGGAAAATTTAAAAACAAAACAAAACAAAATATAAAAAAGTTTTACACTAATCATAGGAATTTATAGAATGAAAAAAAAAGAGTATATATTAGGATGTCAATAAGTTGAATATCTGACGTATAATATATAAAACAAGACTTTTAACATCTATTTATACACAAAAAGAGAAGTTAGAATAAGTAATATAAGTTTACTCAAAGAATTTGCACTAAAAATATGTATTTAGAACCATTTAGGTCACGTTTATTAAGGAATATTTAGTTACACAAATTTGTATATAAAGTATTTTATAAACTTTGAAATGATTATTTATAGGTTATTATTGGATTAGAAATAATAAATTGACTTTGACAAGAAGAAAATAACTTTAGACACTTGGACATTTTTAGGAATCATCTATATAATCAATTATCTAATTAGTAAATATTCAACTATCTTTTAAGTGAATCTGAGCCACTTGTACATGTCCCAGAAGACTACTATGATTAAGCAAAATGAGCAAGTGAGTAATCTTGATCTATTACATTGCTTGTGATTGAATATTAGTTGCACCTGAAATCAAATAATTAAGGTGTTTGTATGATACATGTGGGGTTGGAAACTTGTTTGTGAATGGTGTATGAATGGTATGTCAAAGTGGTGCTTATTCAAAGTGATAACAAATTGTTGTGAATAATGAATTGAAGCATGTTGATTATTGCCTATAAATTGTTTGATCACCTTAAAGTTGACTTAAAACTAGTGGACTTATAAAAGAAATCATGCATTGCGTGACTTGCATATATTGCATAAAAGACGTGACAACCCACTACGTGTTAGTGTTTTGGTTCTTGGATAATACTTGGTTTTTCTAGATGTAAAGTTCCTAGTTTTTCACAAGATTATATTTGTTCTGTTCGGTTCCACGGGAACTACTTGGCAAATGAAGGAACGCCGCCCGTGGTATCGACTAGAAATAACTAACACATAATGGAGTCTCTATTTTTAAAGGAAAATTGAGTGATAAAAATACCTATAATGAAGTGACAACTAAAGTAAGCATTGTTATTCCTACTGTTCTTAGTTTCTCCTAGGTGAGTGGGTTATAAGGAAATGCAATCCTTGACTTGGTTCCTTCAATCCCGATGTGAGGGCGCAAATCTATATCCTGTTTGGATTCTGATTGTTCAGACTTGTACTTGAACATATGCATGATTGATACATTACACTTGCTTGATAAGTAAACTTGCTTGTTATGCTTGATGTGTAATATGTGATGATTACTTCACTGAGCTGTAGATATGCTCATACTCCAATAGATTTTTTAGGGTTATTTTGCGATTGTGGCTAGAACCATCCTGGAAGCTATAGCCGATAAGGAGTAAAAGCTAGCAGAAAATGGGAAAAGATAGAAGAATTATAGAATTATTGTATTAGTAATTTTACACTTGTTTTGTGTTACTAGTTTATGAGTTAAGAAAACTAGTCTGGAATAATATTATTCAGACTTTATGTAGTTTATTTTCTGTTATTGCATAACTTATGTATATACATCATTTCTTACCAAGCAATTCAAAAGATCATGTTTTATATGTCTCATCTCTTAGAGTAACTAGTTGTATCATATAACAATTAAATTTATTTTCAATACAGTACAACTAAGGTACCCTTTTGGGCGTGACAAACTATGCTACAACCTAGAACCAACCTATTGGGGTAATTCTATCACATCCCAAATGGTACCTAAGTTGTATTGTATTATAAATGGAATTGATTATTGTACAATACAACTAATTACTCTAAGAGATGTGACTTATAAAATAGGATCTTTTAGGTTGCTTGGTAACAAACAATGTATATACATAAGTTATACTATAGCAGAGAAAATAAACTACATATAAAGTTTGAATAATAGTTATTACAGACTAGTTCAACAACTTAAAGATTAATAACAAAATTTGAAGATAAAACCACTACTATTGTTATTCTATAACTCTTCTAACCATTCACATTCCCTTCTAGGTTTATATCCTTACTAACTCAGGTCTCTAGGACGGTACTAACCAAGGCCATAGGAGAACCTTGAAAAATCTATAGGAACATGAGCATATCTACAGCTCAATGAAGTAACCATCACATATCACATATCAAGCATATTAGATAAGTTTATTAACGAGAAAGTGCAATGTATCATTCAAACATATGCTCAAATATAAGTTTAGATAAACCAAAATCCAAACAAAATGTAGATTTATGCCCTCTCATCAAGGTTGAAGGAACAAAGTCAAGGAATACGTCCTTATGACCCACCCACCTAGGAGAAACTAAGAACATCAGGAATATCAACAAATCTCACATTATTTATCACTTTGTTTATATGTATTTTTAGCACTCAATTTCTTGTAGAACTTAGAGGCTCCATTAAGTGTTAGTCATTTCATGCCGATACCATGGGTGGCATTCCTTCTTTTGCCAGTTAGTTCCTGTAGAACCAAATGGAACAAAGACAATCTCTTGTAGAACTAGGAACCTTTCATCTAACAAAACGAAGCATTATCAGAGAACCAAAACACTAACACATAGTGGGCTATCACGTCTTTTATGCAATATATGCAAGTCGTGCAATGCATGATCTTTCAAATTTAGAGGCTTTATAGTTTAAAGTTAACTTTTAGGTGATCAAACAATTCACAGATAATATCCAACATGTTCTAAGCAATTTTCGACAAGCAATTTCATTATCACTTTAAATAAGCATATTCTTAGCATTCACTTTGCATACCATTCAACAAGCTTTATTCCCAACCCCACATGCATCATAACTTCATTTAGTTAATTATTATAGATGCAACTAATATTACAATCACAAGCAATGTAATAGATCAGAGTTACTCACCGGCTCATGATGATTAATCGTAATAATCATCGAGAAAATATGCAATTTGATATGATTCACCTAATAGATGTATAAGATATTCATTAATTAGATAATTAACCATGGAGATAATTCCTAATGAGTGTATAGGTGTCCCAAAATCAGTTTTTATCCTTTTTAAAATTGCTTTATTATTTCTAATCCGATGTTAGCTTATAATTAATCACTTTGAAGCTTATAAAAATAAAATATTTTATAATATATTTACAAAATTTGAGTAAATAAATTTTTCTTATAAAAAGTGATCTAAATAATTCTAAATACATATTTTTAGTGCATAATCTTTAACTAAATCTATATTACTCAATTCGACTCATATTTTATGTATAAATAGGTGTCAGAAAACTTGTTTTGTGTATTATATGCTAGTTACTCAATTTATTTACTTCATAATTTATATTGTCTTTATTTTATGAATTTCTATAGATACTGTAGGATTTTCCCATGCATTGTTTTATTTAATAATTTTATTATTAAACTTTTATTAATTATATGGGTCCTTTAGTGTAATACAAATATTTATTATTATTTATTTTCATTTCTTTTGTCTTGATTCTAAGTCATACTTATATTTCTATTTATGATGGTGTCATAATTCTAAATTTTCATAATTTAGCTAGTTCGTTTATGCCTACTTTGATAGTATGTTTTCTATTGTTTAATTCGTTTGTCAACTTTATTTGTTTATGTAGGCTAAAATTTCTATCATTTGTGGGGCTGTATCTATAATCTAATTACTGGTATGCTTTTCAAATGAGCTTGTGAATTCATTTTCTGTATTTCAAATTATAGTTTATTCCTATAATTCTACTTATACTCAAAATTTTAGGTTTAGTTTCCTAGGATTATTCTGGCCTATTTAAATCTTCTATTTCTATTATCATTCTTTTAAAATGCCTAAATGGTATGACTTTTTACTATAATTTCTTATATATCCATTGGGTCAATATTTCTCATATGTATTTTAATGTTCATATTGACTAAGTTTTACCATCTAGAGGATGTTGTATGCATATTCTACTAAATCTAAACTAAGTTAGAATATGGAATATGTATGGGAATCATAATTTTTATGGTGGCCGAAAATAAGGGTATAAGTCTCCTAATTTTAAATTTGATTTTTCCATAATTTCCTTTACTAAATATAATATCTAACTTAATTAAAATAAGTATCATATGCTATCTCATGCTTATGTTGCCATTACTAAGCCTTAAGAAGACTAAATATATGGAGTTTCTATAATAAGTCTATATTTCCATTTTTCCTAGTTTTTACACATATAGAAGATGTAAAATATAACATGGGTTAGATATTACCTCAATTGGTTATAAGACAAGATGATAACCTTTCCCCCCTTTTTCTTTTCTAAGTGGACCGACCCTATGGGCAACAAGTAGGAGATAAGTTATTAAATTTTAGAAAAAAGACACTTTATGTTAGTTAATACAATTTTTACCTTTGACTATGACCTTGTTGATGCTTTTGGATGCCTTGTTTTTATCCTATATGTCTTAATGGAAGGATGGCTTTGTTTTTGTTTTTGTTTGATTGATGTTATTGTTTTTTTGTTGTTGTGGGTCATGGTGGGGCATTAAGAAGAAAGTGATATTGGTTTGTTTGAGTGGGAATGAGTTTTACAAAAATTTAGAGTAGGATAGTGACATAGTATTTGTTTCAAGTTTGACTCTCATATGGGAAAGGGATATTGGATCATAACTATCTTTTGGATTGAAACTTATTTATTTATTTTTGTGTTTCTTATTTATAAGTCTCTTTGTTATTTATATATGTGGGGTATAGGTTTTTTTTTTTGTGAAAAAGAAAGGAAGAAAAAAACTAAGTTGACTAGTTTAACTTTTTTTTTTTTCCTCTAGGGTCATCTACGGTGGGACAATGTGAACTTATTATATTTATCTTTTGATGTTGTTTATTGTTGAAGAAAAAAAAATCACCATCCTCTATAAGCTTCTCCAATTGAGTCATCAAGCTTATTAAATGATGGGGTAGTTTGGTTATTTCTTATTGGATCATGTGTCGTCCTTTGACTTTGTTGTACTCATTTGTTCTAATTCCACAAGTAAGCACATAGTAGAATAATTACATGGAAGAGAGTTGGTCAAGTGGCTTGAATTTTCATCGTATGGAATAGATT
Organism: Combretum micranthum; assembly: GCA_024138025.1. Taxonomy (NCBI): domain Eukaryota; kingdom Viridiplantae; phylum Streptophyta; class Magnoliopsida; order Myrtales; family Combretaceae; genus Combretum; species Combretum micranthum. The sequence goes on along the minus strand of JAMXBD010000192.1, from coordinate 1,473,648 downwards.
TTATGTGTAGGATAATATAAAACTAGATATCTAGCTAATTTTGTTAGAAACTAGTCCATATGCATATTATTATGTCAGTTATATAAGATTTTTATTCCCAAAAATTTATTTAAGATTTTAAAATATTACTAGAGTATTTTTTAGTTCAAATTTTAAGTTCAAAGTTTATGCGATTGAGTATTTTTAAAATTTTGTCCTATGCGATTACGGTTTTAGGGCCTAATAGGTCAAATTAGAAATTAATACTTATATTCTCCAAATTTTCTAACTAGAATTATGGTGTAGTCCAAACTTTTATTTGAGGTCTAAATTGATAGTCATGAATCTGTTTATAGCTTTTCTTTATTGTGTATTTATAACCCTAACAGTTTAGTTTCAATTTATCATTTTTAGCCTACATACTTTATCAGCTGCTAGCATTTTAGTGCACTCGAAATCTAAGGCTATTTATACTCGCATCCTAGGTTTTTTACTCAGGTCATGAAATATTATCTTTAGTACCTTTTAATATCTAGAAAATTTCTATTCAGGGTTTTAGGTTATAAATAGACTCGTAATACTTTAAAGCTTATAACTAGGGTTTTTGCGGAGTCTCAAATCCAGTATCTATCATGCATTTGCTATTCTATTGATTTTTATTAGTCTTAAAAATTCTTGGGGTTTACAGACTCAGAATCAACCGGTAAAGGTGACTTGCTTGAAATGTAAAGGGAATCATTATCCTAGGGATTGTCACCAGTTAAAGAACTATTGCTTTTGATGCAAAGCAATGGATCACTAGATACAAAACTGTCCAAAGCAGAAGAACCAATATGCTTTACTTGTGGTCAACCCAGACACTTTACAACTGTATGCTTCCAAAGACGTTAAATAGTAGGGAACGCCTCCATAAATACCAATGCAGCAAAAGGAAAACAAAGGAAGGGATCAAATCAAGCTACTATAAATGCTAGAATATACTCTATTCAAAGCTTCAATCTAGATTCAAAAGAGGAAATTAAAGGCGGAGAATATGAGGAAGCTTACTTGGCAAATGTAGAACATGAACTAGATGGAAACATAATGGCAAGTAAGTAACGTATTCATCTCTTTTATCCCTAAACAACTAGAAATAGATTGCTTATAAAACGTTTAATGATCAACAAATAACCCATTAGCTGATCATAATAACAACTATCCTAGGAACTATTGTAATTGCGACCCAACCCATGTATGCTTTATTTGACACGAGAGCCATACATTCATTTATTAGTTGGAACGTGGTGCAATGGGAAAGAATTAACACTCATGAATCACCTATTCCATTAAAGACTAGTACTCCTATGAGAGTTCGGGTATTCGCAAAAACAATAGTAAACGAATGTCCTATTGGAATTAAGGGTATCATATTACCGACAAATGTTATAATAGTGGCCATGAATGGGTATGGCATAATTCTAGGAATGGGTTAGCTATCTCATCATGGTATCAATGTGAACTATTGGAGGAAGGAAGTAGAAGTGGTGAGAACTAATAATGAAGTGATATTAGTAACATAAGTAGGTGAATTGCAAGAAGAATAACTACAAGCTATGGAAGTTACCATATCAGAGGAGGAATATGGGTTTATGTGGTTATGTGCTACTGATGCAAATGAGAAACCTTTGGAATTGGAACATATAGCTGTAGTGAAAGAATACCCAAAAGTGTTTCCCAATGAATTACTAGGTCTTCCACCAAGCTGGGACAATGACTTCACTATTAATCTAGTTCCTGGAACTCAACGAATTTCAAAGGCCCCATATTATATGGTGCCTATTGAACTTAAGGAATTGAAGGTACAATTGCAGGAGTTAATGGACAAAGGATTCATACGGCCTACCGTTTCACCTTGGGGAGCACCAGTTTTGTTCATAAAAAAGAAAGAAGGATCCATGCGATTGTGTATAGACTATCAGGAACTAAATAAAGTGACCATTAAGAATAAGTATCCATTGCCAAGAATTGATGATCTCTTTAATAAACTATAAGGAGCAAGGGTATTTTCAAGAATAGGTCTACGTTCAGGTTATCACTAGTTGAGGATTAAATCATAAGATATTCCAAAGATGGCTTTTAGAACAAGATATAGATATTATGAGTTTCTAGTAGTGCTATTTGGATTAACAAATGTCCCTACTACATTTATGGAAATAGTGAATAGAATTTTTCTTCCATTTTTTGACAAATTTATAGTAGTATTTATTGATGATATCTTGATATATTTAAAAGATGAGGATGAACATGCGAAGCATCTCAGAATGGTGTTGGAAATACTGAAAGAGAGGCAGCTCTGTGCTAAATTATCAAAATGTGAATTTTGGATGGGGAAAGTAATGTTTTTGGGACATATCATTTTGGGAGATGGAGTTTCAGTAGATCCTAAAAAGGTGAAAGCAGTTATTGTTTGGAAGCAACCGACTAATGTAACAAAAATTAAGAGTTTTCTTGGTTTTGCTAGATACTATAGTGGATTTGTTAAGGATATCTCAAAGATTGCTAAACCTCTCACTCGATTAACTTAGAAAAATGTGAAGTTTGTTTAGTGTATACGATGATGCATCTAATAATGGCTTAGGATGCATGTTGATGCAAGATGATAAAGTCATAACTTATGCATCAAGACAACTTAAACCTCACGAACAAAATTACCTAACTCATTGTTTGGAATTAACAGTTGTAGTATTTGCTTTAAACATATGGTGACATTACTTGTGTGGGCAAAAATGTGAGGTTTATATGGATCATAAGAGTTTTAAAGTACCTATTCTGAACATGAGGCAAAGGAGATGGTTGGAATAGATTAAGAATGATGATCTGAGTATAAAATACCATCCAAGAATGGTAAATGCAGTAGTCGATGCTTTGAGTTGGAAGAATTACAACCAAATCGCTGCTATACTGACAAATCGAAAGGAGTTAATATGAGAATTTGAGAAAATGAAGATTGAATTTGCTTGTAATGATAAAGACATACAATTAACAACCCTAATGATACAACCCACCTTACTGGATCAAATCAAGGAAATATAGAAAATGGACCATAAGATCAAAGAAATAAAAGAAAGGATTCAATAAGAAGCTTATTTGGATTACATGATCAATTCAAAAAGAGTTCTAAAGATAAAAGGAAGAATATGTCTGCCTAATGATCAAAGTTTAAAAGATGAAATCAAAGCACATAATTTAGGATAGACAGTACATCCATGCGGAACTAAGATGTATTAAGATCTTAAACAGAAACTCTAGTGAGAAGGTACGAAAAGAGGCATTACTTGGCATGTTGCCTAATGTTCCATCTACCAACAAGTAAAGGCAGAACATCAGAGAACGGACAAACTATTACAACCATTACCTATTCCTAAATGGAAATAGGAAAGGAATACAATGGACTTTGTAATCGCCTTACCAAAGGTATAAGGGGGATATGATGCCATCTGGGTAATCGTAGATCACCTCATAAAATCCACACATTTCCTACCAATCAAGATCACATATCCCTTGGAAAAACTAGCTAAATTATATGTAAAAGAGATAGTAAGGCTATATGGAGTACTTGTAAGCATTATATCAGATAGAGACCCTCGATTTGTATCAAAATTCTAGAGAAGTTTACAAAAGGTGATGGGAACTAAGTTACAATTCATTATAGCCTATCATCCTCAAACCAATGGGCAATCAGAGAGAATGATATAGAGTCTTGAGAATATGCACCCTTGAATTTAAAATAGTTAGGATCGATACTTGCCTTTAGTAGAATTTGCATATAACAACAATTACCATTCTTTAATCAATATGGCACCATATGAGGCACTTTATGGGTAGAAGTGTTAATCTCCTCTATATTTGGATGATAGGGAAAGAGCTTTGATTGGACCATAATCACTTTAAGAAACCTTAGAAAAAATACAAGTAATCAAACAAAGCATGAAAGAGTACGGATTAGCATAAGAGTTGGACAGATTTAAAAAGGAAAGTGATAGAATTCTCACTAGGAGATCATATGTATTTGAAAGCAACTCCCATGAAAGGTCATCGAAGATTTGCGATGAAAGGAAAACTAAGCCCATGATATATAGGAACATATGAAATAATGGAGAAAGTCAGAGATGTAGCATACAAACTTGCTCTCTCACTGCAGTTGTATCGAATTCACAATGTGTTCCATGTATCAATGCTACGGAAATGCATCTCGAACCCAAATCGAGTATTGGAAGCAAACCCAATTGAATTATAACCCAACTTGATGTATAAAGAATACCCAATAGATATCGTGGACACCAAAACAAAGGAACTTCGGAACAAGAGTATTAATTATGTCAAAGTAAGACGGAGTCAACGTTCAAATAAAGAGACAACTTAGAAAATAGAAAGTGAAATGCATAATAAGTTTCCTTACCTATTTAACGTACATGCTAAAAGTTTTGAGGAAAATTTTTTTTTTCTAAAGGTAGGGAGGATGTGAAGCCTTGTAATTTCAACCTACTCAAAATATATATTTTAGCAATCAAACTGGCAACTCAAGTAGTGATCAAACTTCAACAATACTCAAAACCCTAATAACCGGATCCCTAAACCCTAATTTCAGAACCAAAAACCCTAAATCTATATTAAACCTTAGTATATAATAAAATTTAAATTTCAGGAAGTTCAATTAGAAATTCCATGTATACGGTTGTGATCAAGACATCCAAATTAGTAAGCACGTAAGTTTTCACCTCCAAACACTATAGGACATATAGCTGTGAAGAGATATTGTATCATGTAGGAATTAGACCCGTATTGGAAAATTATTCAATATGATTTGTGCACCATATCACTATATATATATATATATTTGTACTTACATTTACAGTTACTGCTTCCTTTTCCTTTTTCCTTTCCTTTCTTTTTCTCCTTTTAGTTCTTCCTTCTTCCTCTAGAGAGTTACGAAATTCAATTAATGAAATTGATGAAATATCAAAACTTCGAAATTCATAACTCACAAAATACACCTCCATTTCCAAATTCACAAGAGACATTATGATTCTGGTTTTTAATTCTTCAAAACAAAAGCACACTTGATGAGGTTTCATTAGCCTCCAAATTTAAGAAGAATCAAAGCATGGAGTATTCAACGAAGAAGTCAATTTAATATTCTTAAGTTTTATACGTAAATCCTTAGTTTTTACTTACTACCTTATATTCTTAAGCTTAGAAGAGTGTTTTCTTGTATTGTATAGGTGAAAATTTTGACTTCTCTAGCTATTCTTTAGATTACTTTGATAGTTAACCATGTTACCATAGTGAGAGGGATTTATGATGATTTACTACTTGATTGTGTGCTACAATACTATTGTATTAGTATTTTATGTTGTATTGGTGGTAATTTATAGGTTAAAAAAACTTATAATGTCTTAGAAGTTGTGAAAATACCAATCGGAGCATTTGTAGTGGGATAGAGCAAAAATCATTTTATAACCCCGGTACACTACCCGTGTACTTTCATTATGTAAGTGTAAAAATGAAAGATTTTACATTACCCTCGTACACTAACCGCGTACTTTGGTTGTGTAAGTGTAAAAACGAAAGATTCTACATTACCTCATATGATACCTGTGCACTTTGGTTGTGTAAGTGTAAAAACGGAAGATTCTACACTACCCTTGTACACTACCTATGCACTTTGGTTATGTAAGTGTAAAAATGGAAGATTTTACACTATCCTCGTATACTACCCATGTACTTTGTCACACCCCATAGGGTATCCTAAACGTAACAGCCCGCCACATACTATCTAAGACTCTTGAATTTCTACCCGAGCCCTTTAGGAGTCTTGTATAGATGTAAAACGTCTCTTTAGGACAATAGAATACTCGATTAATGGAGTTAAGAAGTTTAATGTGGTATTCATTAGCCACAGATAATAAACTAAAACTCATATATATACTTTACAAAGTCTAAGGGGCATTCCCCTGCAAAATAATATTAAGTCCATTACAGTCATCCAAAGTCCTTTAGTTTCTAATGGAAGTCTAAACAAAATCGAATTAAACTTCTAAGGGAAACTCCTAGCTCCGGTACCCGAGCTGTGGCTTGCCTCGGCCTAAGCCAAATGAACTCGTGCTGCAACAAGTAAAAACTATAGGGGCGTAAGCTAACTAGCTTAGTGAGTGAAAACTTCCATATCACAATTAAGACAAATCATTCAAGCAAGTGATTATTCAAGCAAATGGTATGCATCAGACAAATGAGTTCAACAAACATATGATCAGCCGGAAATCATATGTGGATGGACTTGCGCCCTCTATCCCAGGTTAGCAGATTAACGAATCCTGCGGTACGACGTCATTTAAGCTCACGGTCAACTGAACAATAATTCGTTTTATGGATCACGATTAACCAACAAATTCGTTTTATGGATCACAATTAACCAATAATTTCGTTTTATGGGTCATGAAAAACCAATCAATGCTAATGCTCCATCCCCATCGTGATATGAATGAGTTCGATTATAATTGAGGTCCAATATAGATTATTCCATTTCTTTTAAGTGACCAACAATTATTCGCAGACAAGCAATATAAATTCTAGCTAAACAAGCAGCAACTTAGCACCTGGTGTCGATATTCCTTAAGTTCAACTTCACATATCAATAGCAGACAAGTATATAATTCCCATATACCCCATCATGCATAATCATCTTTTTTTTATCTTTGCCTAAACAACTAATGCCACTATCAATACAATCACAAGCAATAATTGAGAGCGGAAGTAGTACTCACTTGGCCATGGTACGCCGGTCTCTTAATAATAGTAGTCGGGTGGTAGGGTATCGTCTTGCTCGGGATCACCTACCAAATAAGAACAACCTAATAAGAATCTCATCACTAAACTAATTCAAGCTATGCATCTAAACTACACAAAATCGAAATTCTCGCTACTTGCGGAAGTTCCAACTTAAAACGGCCATAACTTGGCCATTTTAACTCGGAATTTCTTAAATTTTATATCGATCTCTATCTACTTCGAAAGATCTATATATTTCTAATATTATTTTCAAGTTTTGAAAACATTAAGGTCACGGAACAGAGGATCAGATCTGTTCTGTAACGTTTCCGATTCCGAAAAATTGTTTCGCATTTGGTAAAAATGTTCTTAGTTGATGATTCATGTATAGATCGTATATGAATTAATTCCCAGTATGAATATCATGTAATGAGCTCAATATATGCATGGTATTAATGATATTTGATGATGAACTCTTATGAACTCCTAATTATTAAGAAACTCCATAATGGTCACTTATAAAAAGCTTTCTTTCCAACTTTATATTCCCTAGGGTTTTTATGATTTTATTCTTGGAATTTACTTGTTATCTAAATAAAAATGAGTTCTTAACATCTATACTATCCATGACTTTCATTTATGCATAAAAATCCACATTTTTCACTTGGTAAATATGTTTTTAAACAAGCTTTCACAAAAATCCGAATTTTGGAAATTTTTTTTTTTGCATTTTTTCCTATGAGAAAACTTGTTTAATGCAACAAAAATTAAAGCTTTATTATATCTATTGCCTAAAGACTTCATTTGACTCATAAAACATTCAATTTAAGCTTAAATACTAGGTGTTTATGTAGGCATGATTCCAAATTACGAATTTAACAAACTAATCACTATCTCAAAATTTTTCATTCTAACTTCACTACTTGTTTTACATATTACTCATGCCTAAACTCATTTAAACTTATAAAAATCATTCCTTAAGGATATTTATTATACATACCCTTCATTTTGCATGTAAAATATGAGTTTTAAAGTGGTTTTTAGAATAGGGTTCCAAAATCATCCGAATTTCCATAATTCATTTCTAACCAAAATATTTTCTTTTTCAAGTTTCTTGCCTCCTATACATGAAGATCTACCATCTAACACATCTATATACATGCAAGACTAAGCTTCTATGATCATAATGCATGTAAGCTCAAAACAACCACATGAACATAAATGTAATGAATGTATGAGTGTCTAACACTTAGATCTACTACATATGGTGCATGAATCATGAGTTTCATGGCATGAACATAAATTTCTATGCAAGATTCCTACTTTACATGCATGAACATCACATTATCTCAACAAAAACTCTTTTAAGCTCTAGATCAACTTCTTGTGATGGCTTGATATTCTTGTATAAGTGTTTTCATGTCCCTAGCATATGCTCATTGGGATTAAATGTGAAAAACACACAAGAATAGCTTTGCCATTACAAGATAATGTAGGAATAAGGTTTAGAATCATCACCTAAATGAAGATTTGGAGATGAAAAGAAGAGGAAATGAGTGTGTGTGTGTGAGTGAGAGGAGGAGGGGGTCACGGCACAACTAGAGAAGAAAAGAGAGGGTTTTCAACTTTGTAAAATTTGAACAAGTGAAAAATGAGGAGAGAGAGAGAATATGAGCTTATATATTAGTTGGATTAGGGTTTTAATTAAATAAAATGAGTGAAAATAAGGCAAAAATGAGGGGGAAATGGGGAGTGGGGTGCCGGCCATGAGGAGGTGAGTGAGAGAGAGAGTTTGAATTTTGACAAAATTTGTATTTTGTGTAATAAAATGTAATAATTGTATTAATTAATTAGGAAACAAAATTTCTTGGAAAAGAAAATTGTAATGAGTAGTTGTAAGGATATAAGAATAGGGTATGGATAGTGTGTAGTGTAGATTGTACTTGTGAATAGTAGACAAGACATCTACTTTACCGGTTGTAAAGAAATTACGGGAAAAGGCTATAACTGTAATTTTTATAGCCCAGAAAATTATAAAATTGATATTTTTGAAATCCTTATAAAATTTCGATTCTAATGAATATTTCGGAATATTTTTCTACGTTTTGGTCTGGGGGCACGTTTTTCCGTAATTGAGCTCGGGAAGGCCTGAAATTGAAAAATTCCCGAATTTAAAACTTTTTAAGGTTTAAAATATACTTTAAAACAATAATTCATATTCATTCACTTTATAAAACTTCTTTTATTATGAAACCAAAGGAAAGCCGGATTTAGGATTCCTAAGCTTCTCTCACTAGACTTAAACTGGGTTGGATTAGGGTTTTGCTTTTCAACTCCCGGGGTTTACATACTTTGGTTGCGTAAGTGTAAAAACAGAAGATTCTACATTAGCCTCATACACTACTCATGTACTTTGGTTGTGTGTGTGTAAAAATGGAAGATTATACATGACCTTTGTACATGACCCATGTATTCTGGTTATGTATGTGTATTTCTTTATTAACATGTATCTCTAATGCAAATAAAATCCTATACGACCCTTGTACACTACCTATGTACGTTAGTCGTGTATCTGTCAAAATGAATGAGATTAAGGAAAACGGATGCTAAATCGAATCTACCCCACCTTGAGCACAGATGTGCATAATTGGCAGTGTACAGCCTTTGGAATTTGTTTCTAATATCTTCAAGCCATGTAAATCATGTAAGCCATGTGATCCACTTCCACTATTAAGTAGCCATCTACACGAGTTGTGTATCTTGGTTGTACGTGTATATTAAAAATTTCCCATTCTTAAGGAATTCTTACTATAACTTCGGTAATCTACTTAACTTATTCTATTAATTTAATTAAGCACTTTAAGATATGGAATTAAGCTTTAAAACTAGGAAAATGGGTTTAAGTCCGAGAAATATATGCAAAGGACCTAAAGCGTGATAGGATACCGATATTGGTGCATGAATTGGTTCAAGGAGGGCTTAAATCCTAAACTTCATGCTGGTTACTGGAAGACCGCGTGCATTGTTTGCATTGCATATGGTTATACATGCATAGCATATGTTTGATAACTTGTTTGCTTGCTTGTTAAGTAGTAATGAGGATATTGCACTCCTAATTCAATGAGCTGTAGTTTTGCTCACCCCTTGATAGTGGACACGTCGTACATGTACCTTTAGACAAGTTTATAACCTAACTAGGCATTCCATTCCGGTAAGCTAAATGGTTTTGGGATTCTTGCGGAGAATTTTACAAGAGATGCTAAATAGAGGAACTACCTATGTTATATCTCTTTATGTTTAAGTCCTGTGGACATATTGTGTTTTGTTGTTAAGTAATCTCTGTTAAGAAGACAACTGATATGATGATAAGATAGCATTTGTAAAGCTAGCTTTTGTTAAAAGTATTTGCTTTGATTCCTAGGCATTGTCGTTAAGACGCTTCGCGAATGCTGTTATGACTGGTATGAGCATTCATGACAGGTTGTCACAATGAAGGTAACCTTCATGGCGTGACATCAGATATCATTTGTGGCACATTAACCCATTTTTTTTAATTATTACAGGTGAAATTATATATTTTGAGTAATTTGTTATAAATTTTGTATACATAAAATACTCACTATGCATGTCTTTTGATTTATCCTACCCCAAGAAATATAATTTTATCAAAAATATATATATTAGTTTTATAACTCTATAGTTTATCTTGAACATATCATAAGATATCGAAACTTATAAAGTGGGTTTTCGATATATGATGGATTTTTTTTATTGATATTTATACCATATATATTGCAAAACAAAATGATCTTTCGTCTTAACTTTTATGTGTATCTTAAAGTTTAACATGAAATAAACAACTTCCGAATCTAAATCTGTGGTTCAAAGTCGGGATCCCGCAGTTTTATACTTACAAGTGCTCCAATTGGGAGTAGTTCAATTGGACTTGCAAATAATACTCTAATTCACACGGATATAAGCTGGCAGGAAAAAAGGGAAAAAAAAAAAAAGGTGTATGAGAAATATTGCATGTTTTATTTCCTGTGAACCGTAGATCAATCGACTTATAGACAAGCCGGCGACTATTTTAACTATGATGTATGTGTTAGTATTTCTCCACTTTGTTGATATAAAACGCATGGGCATTCTAGGAAGGAAATTTCCTTCTTTATTTTATTTTATTTTATTTTTTGTGTGTATTATTGGAAACTTCTCTGCATTATGAATGTTTGCAATGCTCAATTATCATTTTTAGATATTTTGTATGTTTTGGTCATCACAAATGGACCCTCGATCCATATATACATGAATATGTTATCGATATATGTTAGGAAAGGTACCCATTTTCTTTTTCTTTTTTGACTTTAACGAATAACAAGAAGGAAAAACAAATAAAATTTTAATCACGAGCTAGGGTCACGCTAATTCTCAAATTTATTTATTTATTCTAATGTTGAGGAAAATTTGTTTATGACGAAATCTTGATATTTTTTAATAGATTAAATCACGCATACTCGTGATACATATAATAAAAAATAAAGTATCATCAATATATAAACTAACATAAGAAATGCATTTTTAATATTAAAGTTCATTAAGGAATTTAATATAAAAGGTTGGTGTTTGAAATACGTGATACAAACCCAATTTTTAAAAAGATACACAGGTCAGATGCATTTATGGATTTATTCATTACTAAAGTTTCCTCAGTATTAATTATTTGACTTTTTTTATTGACTTCATTGTGTTTGCTATTGTTTATTAGATTATTGGGTGGGTGATGGAATCATTATTACTTTATGTAGTGGACAAAAAGTGGGAGACTCACAGCTATGTTATCACAGTATATGTTTGTCTCTCAGCTCAATAATGCACTAGATGTGGAGCAACCTTCACCCTTGATTGATCAGATTGTTTGACCTTTGATTATTTCAAATAATGGATGACTTCTTGTGAAAGATGCGAAAATTGCACGAGCTAGTAACACTAGCATTCAATGGCCACAAAAACCTATACATATATATAAATTATAATAATAATGTAACACTGGCATTCTGGGAAAAGAAAATTAAGATCATTAAAAAAAATTAAAAATGAAAAAGTCAACTCTAATACAAATATCACGTTTACTATTATAAATGAGATATTATTACTCTAGCAGAATAACTATCATTGAGAATGAAAACAATATTGTTTTTACTTTTGTTTAGTTGGCTAAATGATTTGAAAGAAGAAGTCTTGGAGAGCTACAATAGTCTCACATACTCCTATATGTATTTGTATAACAGTGCCATTTATATTTGATGATCTATTATTGCATGGTTAAAATTTATAATATATCAAATACGTAACGATAATTAAATTTTATGAATGTAATAAGATGCATATATTCTACATTAGTAAATATTAAGAATGAAATATATTTATTATTATTATGTCTTAATATTTACTAATATTTATATTATTATTGCAATACCAGGGAGGGTGGGGTTATTTTACTAAGCATTAGTTTGGTTGCAATAGATGATATCAATGGTTTGGTTGTGGTGGTGGGCATTGTATCCTTTAAAGATGGTCATGAAAACTCTTAAATAGGAAAATGATAACTATTTATGGAGGTCTCTTTTTTTAGTCATCTATTTATAGAGATTATATACTCAAAAATGAATTTTCCATGATAGGAATCTCTATGAATAACAAAAAAGTTCCATCTTAATAAGTACACTCTCCTTTGGCCAAACAAAAAATAAAGTACACTCTCCAACCGTGATTCTCCATGATAATACAATGTCCTTTGAACTCTTGCAATGGTAGAAAGTGTTTATAAGTGATGAATTTAATATACAGTCTACATCGGCCAAAAAAGCCCATACAGTCTATGTAAATCCCGGTTTTCTTAGTAATCGAGTAAACCCCGTAAATCGAAAACCAAAACCCTAAATAAGATTAGTACCAGCAACCTAAGAACCCTAGGTCCGATTTTTCTTCGATTTCTATATAAAGGAACCCCTATAGAATGATTTAATGTGAATTATTGTTTTATAGCATGTTTCAAACTATACAAAGTTTTGATTTCGAAAAATTTTCTATTCCGAGCTTTCCCGAGCTCCATTACGGAAAAGCGAGCCCCAGAACTAAACTCAAAAAAATATTATGGAATACTCGTTAGAACCGGAATTTTATAAGGATTCCAAAAATATATGTTTTATAATTTTTCAGGTCATAAAAATTACAGTTATTACCTTTTTCCTATATTTTTCTTACTACCGATAAAGTAGATGTCTTATCTACTATTTATTACTATTCATAAGTACAACCTACTACACACACAGCCATACCCTAGTCTTACATCCTTACAACCACTCAATTATATTTTCTTTTCCAAGAATTTTTGTCTCTTAACAAATTATTACATTTAATACATTTTATTACACAAAGTTCAATTTCAAATAAAATCAAAACACTCCCTCTCTTTCACTTATGAGTGGCCGACGCATATCCCCCATTTTCCCCCTCAATTTGTTTTATTTTATCTCCTTTTATAATACAAACAAACCCTAATTCCACTTAATATAAATAGTCTTCTATTTTCTCTCTCCTTCACTTTTACTTCATTTGTTCTAAGAGCTCTCCAAACTCTCCCATTTCTTCCTTCTTTGCCGTGAACCCTAGTCCCACCACACACACACAACACAAGCTTCAATCTTCTTCATTTCTTCATTAAATCCAACCTTAGGTGATGATTCCTAAGCATTACTACCACTTAATCTTGTAATGGCAAGATTATTCATGAGTGTTTTCACTTAAAGTCCCCATGAGCATTTGCTAGGGACAAGGAAATGCTACTACATGAATATCAAGCCATCACAAGAGTAGATCTTGTGTTTGATTAAGTTTTTGTTGGGATATCTTCATGTTCATGCATGTAGAAGTGGAGTGAAGTAGAGATCTAGCATAAAAATTTCATGTTTATGCTTTTAAGCTTCATTCATGCATCATAAGTATTAGATCTAGCTTTTAAATGCTTATACCATGCCTGATATTCATGCTCTTGTGAATGATTTATCTTTTCATGCATTAATACTCATGAAGGCTTTGTTCTAGATATATAGATGTGGTATTTGGTAGATCATTAGGTGAATAAAGCAAGGAACTTGTAAAGAACAAGTTTTTGTTTGAAATATTCAAAGAAATATTCGTATGGTTTCAAAGGCCTATTTTGAAAACCCTTTTATCAAATTTAAAACTCATGTTTTATGTGAAAAATGAATGATATAGGTAATAGATATCATTAAGTAGTGATTTTTATAAGTTAAAATGAGTTTTGATGAGACTAATGTATAAAACAAGAAGTGGAATTTAGATGGAAAAATTTTGAGTTAGTACTCAACATATGAAATTCATAATTTTGAATGTAGCTCATAAAAACACCTATCATCTAAGCTCAAAATAGAAGTTTTATGTATAAAATGGAGTCCTTAAGTAATAAGTATCTTAAAGTCTTAATTTTCATGCATTAAGCAAGTTTTTCCCAAAAGAATCATTCAAAAATTTAATTTCAAGAAATTCGGATTTTTGGATGAATCCTATTTGGAAACATATTTGCTAAGTGTAAGTGTAAAATATAATTTTTTATGTATAAATGAAGGCTTGGGTAATAGGTATAATGAAGACTCAATTTAGATAAGGATAAATTGATTTTCTTAAGGAAATAACTTCAAAACAAATGAGATAGTCAAAGTTAGGAATCTAGTTTTCATGAAAGTGTGTAGCCATGGATCTTCACAAATAAGAAGTTTCTAAAATTTCCTCTTTGTAAATAATGTCAAAGGCATGCATGCATCAAGTTCATATCCTATCATTCATGATAGGAAATCATCAATATTGCATGTGTAGCTAAAACTATATGCTAGAAACATCTCAAACAATCATAAAGCTATTTCGGAGTTGAAGTTTTCGAACGACCAGAACTGATGCCTCTGTTTTGTGACCTAAATATTTTCGAAACTTGAAAATAATATTAGGAATAGATAGATCTTTCGAAGTAGATAGAAATCGATATATTATGTGCTTAATTCCGAGTTAAAATGAGTTACATATGGTCATTTAAAGTTAGGACTTTATCTTATGTGGGAATTGACGAACTTAGTAGTTAGAATTGTTAAGTTATTAGAACCTTATGAGAAGTACTCATTTCGGGCATCCCTTGTACTTAGGTGATTTGGAGGACGGATTTCCACTCCTCGAGGACTACTACGACTAGTGGATTTCTCTCCATGGCCGAGTGAGTTTATTTCTTAAATAGTTGCGCTCATGTATGTGCTTGTAATCGTAGTGGCATTAGAATTAGGAAAAGATAAAACTATGATGAGTTGTGATTTAATCTTGGTTGAATGAATGATAAGTATATCGAGACGAGACTTGTTGTAAATATCATTGTGTGAGTTAGTATAGACTTGAATTGTCTGAAATTCTCGATGATCGCATTTAATCTACATAATTAACATGCCATGATTATATGAATAAATTATACATGCATATCACGTAGTGAGTCACATTGCATTAGCTAATATACCTTTGGTAGGACAAGAGTATATTAGCGGAAGGCGAGGGGGCCTATGTTAACATTAAGGATGTGAGATCGCTTAAGTTAATGGATGTGGAGTAGGCACATAAAACTACAACAATAAAACAACAGAGGTTGTATAACTAAGAGAAAGAGATCGGGATGATGGTTGCATGACTTATGGACCAACCCACTCAAAATTGGAATTTATGGTTGCATATCTTATGGACCATCCTAACCCCGAATGGAGGGCGTAAATCCATTCACATGTGGCTCCCGGAAAGTCATATGCTTGTATGATCATTTGCTTGTGCATTCATATGGTTGTTAATAACTTGTCTGTTATATACTATGTTGAGCATTATTTATTTGGGAATGAATCTCACTAAGCCTGTTAGCCTACCCTGATAGTTTTGTTGTGGTGTTCTATTTTTGGTTGTTCCGAGAGAACACTTTTCAGGGTTATCTTTTGGATAAAGGAGCTTTTGAAGAAGTTGGGACTAGCTAGAGGCGTGAACTTCTAGGAAAATCTCCTCAATATAAACCCTAGTATTTGTAAATGTGAATTTAGAATGGACGGACTTCCATTATTATTTTGGCAGGGGTATGCCCCCTTGACTTTTGTCAAGATTTAATTTATTTACCTCGTTGTGATTTCTATTCTTAATGCTAATGTATGCCTTCTTTAAACTATTCAATTCAAAGTGTGATCCTAAAAGTTGTGCAAGAACACCTTACACCCGATATATAAACTTATGAGATGACTAAGATTATCATACTTAAGTTTAAATATCGAGTGTGGTGGACTATTGCGTTTTGGGTACCCTTTGGGGCGTGATAGTTTAAGTTGGTATCAAAACATGGTTAAGAGTTTATAATCATAACTACAACTAAATAGCCTTAAAGAAGGATGAAAAGAAAAGATAGAATAGAATTAAAAAGGAAGACTTAGATAGTATGATGACCAGGGTACGAGTTATAGAATCCTATTTCCTATCTCTTGTGGATAGTAACCACTAGGAAGCAATCGGCTTAGCATTGCGAAACATCTATAGGCAACCCAATAAGACTTTAATAGAATATTGCTTAGGTGGTCTTGATTGTTTTCAGGATCGCGTTTTTATTATTAAAGGTTGGTTGTTTTGTTGTTGCATAAAACACGAGATTATACTTGAATATTGCATATGCTATTTAAATTTCAATAAAGTTATGATTATGTTCTATGATTCAAGATTTTTTTATTTAAATTCCTAATTTCCTTTCTGTACTTTTATTTTCCGCTTTTACTACAATTTCCTTTATTTCCACCTTCTCGTTTAAAAACATTAATAAAATATTGAGAAGAAGATTACTTAACTAGAAAAAATAAAATTTGCAACAGCCGAGGTAGGAGAAGGAGACGTCAAGAGGAAAATGCCTCTAACCTACCCAATATGGAAGAAGGGCAATAAGCTGCCCCACCTCCAAACCCTCCTGCCGATTCTACTCAGGTAGCTTTGCAAGCCATGCTCGGACAAATGGCATAAATGACTCAAGTGCTTGAAGCACTTCGGTAAACTTTACCAGCTCAAGCATCAGCTCTAGCTCTGCCTCCACCAGCGCCGCAAGCTTCTGTGGGGATGCCTGCATAGGAAAGCGCACATTCTCACACCGCGCCCTTGCCTCCTCCACCACCAATGAGGCCATACAAGAGCTCCCTACCTGAGTTCATTAAGAGTAATAGATATTTTGAAGGGGCTTTTTGAAAACCGGATGAGGCTGAGGATTGGTTGGCTCAGATAGAGCGATCCTTTAATGCTTTTGAGGTGCCGCACCACCTGAGAGTTCATTACGGCACTTATATGCTCAGGCCCAATGCGAGAGTTTGGTGGGACTCCAAGCAAAGAGAGCTCATGCCACGGGTCACTTGGGAAAGGTTCCATCATGAGTTTTTGGAAAACCACTTCCCCGGTAGTCTCCAGGTACAATTTAGTGAGGATTTCTTGCACATTGCTCAGAGGGGCCAAATAGTGGAGCAATATGAAACTGAATTCAGCAGGTTGCTACAATATGCTCCGAATTCCTACAAGCATAGCGAAGAGCTAAAAGGATAAGTTTTCCTGAACGGATTGGATGAGGAATTGAGAATAAGGCTAGAAGAATTTGATATTAGATCTTTCAGAGAGTTAGTGGAAAGAGCCCGGATAGTGGAAGGGGCCAAAAAGAGAAAGGGTAAGACTGCAGAAAAGATGCCTTCAGTTTTTGGAAGGAAGTTTTATGGGGGATCAGGATCTGGATTCTCTCAAAAGAAGTTCAAGCCGTCTTATAGCTTTAAGAGTAACACTAGTGGGGGACAGCTTACCCTTAAGGGCACTAGTTGCTGGAAATGTAAGGGGGATCACTACCCCAAGAACTGTCCACAGTTAAAAGATAAGGGTTATTTCTGTGGCGATTCATCTCACAAGATTGCTAACTGCCCAAAGAAGTCCACTACCACATGTTTTGTCTGCAAGCAAATGTGACACTTTGCCAATGAGTGCCCACAAAGGAAGAATGCTCTAACTAGATCTTTTGGAGGATCAATAGCAACAAGACCCGGGAATGGGATTGGTGGAAATAATGGTAGCCGCTCTGGGTCAGCCATGCATGGGATGAGGATCTATGACCTCGAAGGACAATGGGTATGTGAGGAGATGGGAGATGAAGATTGCAGATTGGCTGCTCTCAAGGAGGATAATGGTCCGGACTTTGGCCTTGTTACAGGTACATCTCCTACTTTTTACTCTTGTTTATCTACTGTTTTTAAGTTGTTAAGATTCAAGTTTAAGGAAAGAAAAACAAGCTCAGTTAAGTTAAAGAAGTTAGGAAAGTAAGTTAGGATGGTATGAAGTTAGTGATTAGTAAGTGTTGGACGCATGACACATATGGGTAGATAAAGCAACCACTTATGCTTTGTTTGACACGGGAGCCACACACTCGTTTATCACCACCAGATTGGCTAGACAAGTTGGTTTACCAATAGTCACTGTTGCCTCTAGCTTTCGTGTTAAAACCCCTACTGGAAGCATTGTGACAACAAATGAGATGTTAAAGGATTGTCCAATGGAGATTCACGGACATAGTACGAGGTGTGATTTAATAGTGTTGGAGATGAGTAGATATGAAGTGATTTAGGGAATGAGTTGGTTAGCCATTACTAAAGCCGTTGTGGACTGTCAAAAGAAGAAAGTGAATTTTAAGGATGTTAATGGATTGAATGTTGAGTTCACGGGTGAGACCGTATCTTCAAGAGGAACAGACCTAGGCTCATTTGAGTTGATCATAGATAGAGAAGTTGAGATTGAAAGTAGAAATTTTCTTAATGCAACGGAAAAAGAGGAAGGACTACCTAAGATTGAGGACATAACAGTTGTCAAGGAGTTTTCCAATGTCTTTCAGGATGACCTACCAGGTTTGCCTCCTAAGAGGGAAATTGATTTTGAGATTGACTTGGTGTCGAACACCGAGCCGATATCCAAAGCGCCTTACCGTATGGCCGCTGTTGAGTTGAAGGAATTACAAAGGAAATTAAAAGAACTCTTAGACCAAGGATTTATAAGACCAAGTGTGTCACAATGGGGTGCACCTGTGCTATTTGTTAAGAAAAAGGATGGGTCAATGAGGTTATGTGTTGATTATCGAGAATTGAATAAAGTTACCATCAAGAATAAGTATCCACTTCCAAGGATTGATGACCTTTTTGATCAGTTACAAGGAGCAAGTGTATTTTCACAGATTGATCTACGATCGGGGTATCATCAGTTAAGAGTCAGACCCGAAGATGTGCTAAAAACTACTTTTGGGACTCGTTATGGACATTATGAGTTCCTAGTGATGTCTTTCGGATTAACAAATGCTCCTACTGCCTTTATGGACTTAATGAATCGGGTATATAAATCCTTGTTGGATAAGTGTGTGATTGTGTTTATTGATGATATTTTGATTTACTCGAAGACGAGGGAACAACGCGAAGAGCACCTTCGTATGGCATTACAAACCTTAAGGGAACATAAATTGTATGCCAAGTTTTCCAAGTGTGACTTCTGGCTAGACATGATCTCGTTTTTAGGACATGTTGTGTCAGGAGATGGCATATCTGTAGACCCCGAGAAGATTACGTCTGTGGTAGAATGGAAGCCGCCTAAGATCGTGACTAAAGTAAGAAGCTTTTTGGGTTTAGCTGGATATTATAGGAAATTTGTCCAAGACTTTTCCATGATAGCCAAGCCGTTAACCCAGTTGACTCAAAAGAATGAAAAGTTTGTTTGGACGGAAAAGCGGGATCAAAGCTTTCAAGAATTGAAACAACAACTTGTTTCTGCTCCGATCTTGGCTTTGCCAAACCCCGAGAAACCCTATACGGTACACAGTGATGCTTCGAGAAATGGTCTCGGATGCGTTCTCATGCAAGAAGGGAAGGTGATTGCATATGCATCAAGGCAGCTAAGGCCACATGAGCAAAATTATCCCACGCATGACTTGGAGTTAGCCGCAGTTGTCTTTACCTTGAAGATATGGAGACATTACCTTTATGGACAAAGGTGTGAGATCTATACCGATCACAAAAGTCTTAAGTATTTGTTCACTCAAAAAGAGATGAACATGAGGCAACGAAGATGGCTGGAGTTAATTAAGGATTATGATTTGGGAATTAAGGATTATGATTTGGGAATTAATTATTATCTGGGAAAAGTAAACGCCGTTGCCGATGTCTTAAGTCGTAAAAATCATGGTGAAGTTGCAACTCTTTTGACAAACCAGAAAGAATTGATAAAAGAATTTGAGAAGTTAAGCATTGAATTTGTTGGGCAAGACTTATAAATGGAGATAGCAAGTTTGGTGTTGGAGCCAACTTTAGTAGAAAGGATTAAAGAGGCCCAACGTTATGATGAAGTGATTCAGAGGTAAAGAAGGAAGTTCAGGAGGGGAAGTATACTGATTTTACCATAGATGAAGACGACGTGATAAGGATGAAAGGACGACTGTGTGTACCCAATGATAAAGAGATGAGGAAGGAAATTATGAGCGAAGCACATAATTCTGGATATATAATATACCCGGGAGGAACCAAGATGTACCAAGACCTTAAAGGACATTATTGGTGGAATGGAATGAAATAGGATGTGGCAGATTTTGTGATTAAGTGCCCAACATGCCAACAGGTGAAGGTAGAACATCAAAGGCCAGGTGGACTGTTAAAACCTTTGCCCATACCAAAATGGAAATGGGATCAGATTTCCATGGATTTTGTTTGTGTTTTACTAAGGACGCTGTCAGGGCATGATGCCATATAGGCTGTGGAGGATCGATTAACTAAGTCTGCTCATTTCTTGCTAATAAGTATGACTTTCTCCATGGATAAATTGACGAGACTTTACATGAGGGAAATTGTTCGTTTACATGGAGTACCGGCTGGGATTGTATCAGATCGAGACCCAAGGTTTGTGTCTAAGTTCTGGGTGAGCTTGCAGAGGTGTATGGGAACGAAGTTGTATTTTAGCATAGCTTATCATCCGCAGACTGATGGACAGTCCGAAAGAACAATTCAGACTTTAGAAGATATGCTTCGAGAATGTGTGATGGAGTTCAAAGGAAGTTGGGAAGTGCACTTACCTTTAGTTGAGTTCGCTCACAACAATAGCTATCACCCGACCATCAAGATGCCGCCTTATGAGGCCTTATATGGACGTAAGTGTAGATCCCTGTTGTTTTGGGATGATGTAGAGAAGATGGTTCTTGGACCTGATCTCATGCAAGATGCTGCCGACAAGGTTCGGATAATCCAACAATGGATGAAGGAAGCCCAAGATAGACAAAAGAGTTGGGCAGATTTAAAAAGAAGGATTCTTGAAATTCAAGTGGGAGATCATGTGTATTTAAAGATAAATCCTATAAAGAGTATTCACCGAGTTTGCTCGCAAGGAAAGTTGAGCCCCCGGTACATTGGCCCATTTGAAGTGTTGGAATGGGTGGGAGAGTTAGCATATTGCCTTGCCTTGCCACCAAATCTTTCGGGAGTGCACAATGTTTTTCACGTCTCGGTTCTTCGCAAACATGTCGCCGACCCGGATCAGATCATAGAATTAGAACCAGTGTTACTAAAGGAGAACCTCACTTATGAGGAGCACCCGGTGCAGATCTTTGACAAAAAGGTACAAAAATTAAGGAATAAGGAAATTAAGCATGTAAAGGTCCTCTGGAGGAATCATACACACGAGGAAGCAACTTGGGAAGCAGAAAGTGAGATGCGGCAAAAGTATCCAAACCTATTTAAAGAATCAGGTAAGCCGTTCAAGTTTTGAGGACAAAACTTTGTTTAAGGTGGGTAGGTTGTAAACCCTGGTTTTCTTAGTAATCGAGTAAACCCCATAAATCGGAAACCAAAACCCTAAATAGGATTAGTACCAGCAACTTAAGAACCCTAGGTCCGGCTTTTCTTTGATTTCTATATAAAGGAACCCCTATAGAATGATTTAATGTGAATTATTGTTTTATAGCATATTTCAAACTATACAAAGTTTTGATTTCGAAAAATTTTCTATTCCGGGCTTTTCCGAGCTCCATTACAGAAAAGCCAGCCTCGAAACTAGAAACTCAGAAAAATATTCCGGAATACTCATTAGAACCGGAATTTTATAAGGATTCCAAAAATATATGTTTTATAATTTTTCAGGTCATAAAAATTACAGTTATTGCCTTTTTCCTATATTTTTCTTACTACCGATAAAGTAGATGTCTTATCTACTATTTATTACTATTCACAAGTACAACCTACTACACATATACTCATACCCTAGTCTTACATCCTTACAACCACTCAATTATATTTTCTTTTCCAAGAATTTTTGTCTCTTAACAAATTATTACATTTAATACATTTTATTACACAAAGTTCAATTTCAAATAAAATCAAACACTCCCTCTCTTTCACTCATGAGTGGCTGGCGCATATCCCCCATTTTTCCCCCCAATTTGTTTTATTTTATCTCCTTTTATAATACAAACAAACCCTAATTCCACTTAATATAAATAGTCTTTTATTTCTTTCTCCTTCACTTTTACTCATTTGTTCTAAAAGCTCTCCAAACTCTCCCATTTCTTCCTTCTTTGCTGTGAACCCTAGTCCCACCACACACACACAACACAAGCTTCAATCTTCTTCATTTCTTCATTAAATCCAACCTTAGGTGATGATTCCTAAGCCTTACTACCACTTAATCTTGCAATGGCAAGATTATTCATGAGTGTTTTCACTTAAAGTCCCCATGAGCATTTGCTAGGGACAAGGAAATGCTACTACATGAATATCAAGCCATCACAAGAGTAGATCTTGTGTTTGATTAAGTTTTTGTTGGGATATCTTCATGTTCATGCATGTAGAAGTGGAGTGAAGTAGAGATCTAGCATAAAAATTTCATGTTTATGCTTTTAAGCTTCATTCATGCATCAAGTATTAGATCTAGCTTTTAAATGCTTATACCATGCCTGACATTCATGCTCTTGTGAATGATTTATCTTTTCATGCATTAATACTCATGAAGGCTTTGTTCTAGATATATAGATGTGGTATTTGGTAGATCATTAGGTGAATAAAGCAAGGAACTTGTAAAGAACAAGTTTTTGTTTGAAATATTCAAAGAAATATTCGTATGGTTTCAAAGCTTATTTTGAAACCCTTTTATCAAATTAAAAACTCATGTTTTATGTGAAAAATGAAGGATATAGGTAATAGATATCATTAAGTAGTGATTTTTATAAGTTAAAATGAGTTTTGATGAGACTAATGTATAAAACAAGAAGTGGAATTTAGATGGAAAAATTTTGAGTTAGTACTCAACATATGAAATTCATAATTTTGAATGTAGCTCATAAAAACACCTATCATCTAAGCTCAAATAGAAGTTTTATGTATAAAATGGAGTCCTTAAGTAATAAGTATCTTAAAGTCTTAATTTTCATGCATTAAGCAAGTTTTTCCCAAAAGAATCATTCAAAAATTTAATTTCAAGAAATTCGGATTTTTGGATGAATCCTATTTGGAAACATATTTGCTAAGTGTAAAATATAATTTTTTATGTATAAATGAAGGCTTGGGTAATAGGTACAATGAAGACTCAATTTAGATAAGGATAAATTGATTTTCTTAAGGGAATAACTTCAAAACAAATGAGATAGTCAAAGTTAGAAATCTAGTTTTCATGAAAGTGTGTAGCCATGGATCTTCACAAATAAGAAGTTTCTAAAATTTCCTCTTTGTAAATAATGTCAAAGGCATGCATGCATCAAGTTCATATCCTATCATTCATGATAGGAAATCATCAATATTGCATGTGTAGCTAAAACTATATGCTAGAAACATCTCAAACAATCATAATGCTATTTTCGGAGTTGAAGTTTTCGAACGACCAGAACTGATGCCTCTGTTTTGTGACCTAAATATTTTCGAAACTTGAAAATAATATTAGGAATAGATAGATCTTTCGAAGTAGATAGAAATCGATATATTATGTGCTTAATTCCGATTTAAAATGAGTTACATATGGTCATTTAAAGTTAGGACTTTATCTTATGTGGGAATTGACGAACTTAGTAGTTAGAATTGTTAAGTTATTAGAACCTTATGAGAAGTACTCATTTCCGGCATTCCTTGTACTTAGGTGATTTGGAGGACGGATTTCCACTCCTCGAGGACTACTACGACTAGTGGATTTCTCTCCATGGCCGAGTGAGTTCATTTCTTAAATAGTTGCGCTCATGTATGTGCTTGTAATCGTAGTGGCATTAGAATTAGGAAAAGATAAAACTATGATGAGTTGTGATTTAATCTTGGTTGAATGAATGATAAGTATATCGAGATGAGACTTGTTGTAAATATCATTGTGTGAGCTAGAATAGACTTGAATTGTCTAAAATTCTCGATGATTGCATTTAATCTACATAGTTAACATGCCATGATTATATGAATAAATTATACATGCATATCACGTAGTGAGTCACATTGCATTAGCTAATATACCTTTGGTGGGACAAGAGTATATTAGCGGAAGGCGAGGGGGCCTATGTTAATGATAAGTGTCCAAGGACCCTCATTATTTGTGCATTATTGAGCATATTTTATATGCTATTTGAGTAAGTCATTAAAGGAAAGAACTTTTATTGGGTTAATTACTTGTTTCAGGGATGATTATGGAATAATGAGCTTTTTAAGAGATTTATCATGAAAGAAACCAAGTTATTGAAGGATTATGGAGCCTAGATGAAGTTACTGGTCATACACTAGTAATTATACACTACTAGTGTAGATTTGGAGGATAAACTTGAAGAAAAATCAGCTTTTTCAATGTACACGACCCGGCTACACGGGTAGTGTAGGATGAGTAGTGTACACATGACAACAAAGGAAAATGCGCTGGAATTATGTACACGCCCCGAGCTACACGGTCGTGTAGGGTACCCGTGTATGCAATTTTGTATAAATACAGCCTTCTTTCATTGTTTGAGAAAGAGAGAGAGTCAGATATCATTCTAACCCTAAGTTCGTCTTTTGGAGAGCTTTTCAAGAGAATTGACGGCACAACCATCCGGAATCACAACAATTGTTTCAAAGGGGGTTTTTGTTATTATGATTTATTTAAACTCTTCTAGATCTATTGTTTCTTTTTTATCATATGGAAGAGTAGATTTGTATGCCCTAGGTTTTGTGAAACCCTAACTCATGTTCTGAATTGTTATCAATTGATGAAAAGTTTTGATCTTGAATTCATTCATGTGATTTAATTGTCTTGTGATAATTTTCTGGCCAGGATTATTGCTTGTTTGATTCTTATTAGTTAGAAAGAGATTTCAACTAATAGGATAGATCTTATAATGATAAATTTGCATGTTTCACCTAGACATAGGGAGGCTTCGAATTTCTGCTATAAAGATTAAATCTTTATTTAGGGTTTGTGAGTTTTATGCAATTTTACATTGGCGTGAGTGAAGGAAGAGATTCCCATTTTCTCATGTAAAATTAGGAATCAATTGACTTGAAGAAGTAATTGGTTTAATTTAGAAACCCTGCAGTTCAAGATTTGATTTTTCATCAGTTAATTTTATCATAAGTATTAAGGGTTAGGGTGGATCAAAACTAGGGGCATTGTTGTGAATTGAATTAAATTAAGGAAAGCTCTCATATTCTATAATTAGGGTTTGTCAATTATTAGCATAATAATTATTAGGGTTAATACAATCTTTTGATAATTTAGACTAGATAGTAGTGAAAGGGTATTACTAGTAATTGCCCATAGATCTTTAGGACGACATCCGAGTTAATTTATACTACAAGATAGGTGCGCTGCCTTGTGTGGATTTGAATTAATTGGATTATAAATTTTATACTTGGTGATCATACACACATCAAAAGTTTTGGCGCCGTTGCCGGGGATCTAGCAATATTAGGAAAGCCTTATTAGCTGCTAATTTAGTCATTTTTTTTTATATATTTTCTCTTCTTCTATTTAAAAAAAAAATACTAATCCATTTCATCTCTTGCAGTTTATGACAAGTAGTTCTTCATCGGAGAATTTTGAATTTGATGAAATAGACCGGACATTTCACAGGAGGCAAAGAGAAAGAAGAGCCAATCTAGAGACTTTGGAAACCATGGAAGGACAAGGAAATGAACTGATCCAAATCAAGTTGGTGGGAATGAAATAATCCACTTCAAGTTGCTGGAAATGAAGTGCATAGACCCATGTGGGACTTATTTATGCCCACGTTGAAGGAGTCGCTCCACCTATTGCATGGCCTGCAATACAAGCGAATAATTTTGAGCTGAAGCCTGCTCTAATTCAGATGGTGCAGGTAAATCAATTTGGAGGAGGAGCTTCTGAAAATCCACACGATCATTTGTCAAGATTTCTACAGATATGTGCCACCGTTAAGAGTAATGGGGTATCCGATGATGCAATACGCCTTAGACTATTCCCTTTTTCTCTTAGGGATAAGGCAAGCAACTGGTTAAATTCACTACCCCCATTCCCTAACCAATTGGGATCAAGTGGCACGGAAATTTTTGGAGCAATTTTTCCCACCAAGCAAGACAATACAATTGAGAAATGATATACTCTCCTTTCGTCAGTATGAGGGTGAATCACTCTATGAGTTTGGGAGAGGTTCAAGGAAATCCTTAGGCGTTGTCCTCACCATGGAATTTCTCTTCATGATCTGGTTAGAATTTTCTATTCTCCCTTGGTGATCAATTGAAGATTATGATTGATGCAGTGGCTGGTGGAAGTCTAATGAAGAAAAGCGCTCCTGAGGCATATGATCTGATAGAAGATATGGCAAGAAACACATTTTTGGCATAGTGAAAGAAATAAACCGAGGCAAGTAACTGCCAATCATGAGTCAGAAGCAGTTGCTCAACTTCAAGCACAAGTTGCATCACTTACAGCTCAAATGAGTAGAATGCAACCTATGTCAAATGCAGGACCAAGTCATATGCCAAATATGGATGCTTCACCTCAATGCAATTTCCTACGGGCTTTTCAGATTTTTATGGGAGATTCTTATGTTCCTGGTTAGCTCAAGCATGGAGGGAGCGAATTTTGTGAACAAACTCGACAGAGGAACCGGAAGCTATAATCCCTATAGCAATACATATAATCGAGGTTGGAGAGATCATCCAAATTTTTCTTGGAGCAACCAGAATGCACAAAGACCCAATTTTCCACCTGGGTTTCATAAGCTGCAGCCGCAACAATTACCAACGCATCAACAACTTCCTGCTCTTCCACCACCTGAGAAGAAGCCAAATGTGGAAGAACTTCTAACACAGTTTATCCAGAGTTCTGATGCACGTCATCGAAATCAAGAAGCTTCTATTCACACTTTGGAGCAACAAATTGGCCAAATGGCGAAACTGCTTTCAGAAAGACAGCCAGGATCTCTTCCTGGGAATACCGAGCCTAATCCTAAGGAACAGGTGCAAGCCATTAATTTGAGAAGTGGTAAAGAAGTTCCGAGCAGAAGTGAGGAGGAGCCTGAGCAAAATGTGGAGAAGGAAGTTAATGAATGAGAATTCTGAGAAGGGCACAGCTGAGCCAGAAAAGAAACAACCTCAAGCAGTTAAAGAGTATGTACCTAAAATACCATATCCTGCTCGTCTTCATCAGAAAAAGGATAAAGAACAGTTTGAAAATTCTTGGATCTGTTCAAGCAGCTTCACATTAATCTTCCATTTGTGGAAGCTCTTTCAAATGCCCAGAATGCTAAGTTCCTTAAAGAACTTTTGTCTAACAAGAGGAAGTTGGAGGATGTCTCTACAATTGAAGTAGGAGCAAATTGCTCCTCGATTATTCAGAATAAGTTACCTCCAAGTTGAAAGATCCTGGAAGTTTCACTATTCCATGTGTTGTGGGGGAATTATCTGTTGATAAAGCATTGGCTGATCTTGGGGCAAGTATTAATCTCATGCCTTACTCCTTTTTCAAGAAACTAGGCCTTGAGGGCTTAACTGAACCCCGCCCACTCGCATGAGTCTTCAGTTGGCTGATCGTTCTGTAAAAATTCCAAGGGAATTATTGAAGACGTTCTAGTGAAAGTTGGAAACTTCATTTATCCTGTAGATTTTGTGATACTTGACATGGATGAAGATAGGGATATACCCTTGATTTTGGGAAGACCTTTCTTAGCCACAGCAAGAGCAGTGATAGATGTTGAGGAAGGGAAGCTTACACTTAGAGTTGGGATGAAGAATTGGTGGTAACAGTTTCTGCAGCATTAAAACATCCGATGGGATCTGCTGACTCCTGTTATTCAATTGATGTTGTGGATTCCTCAGTGTCTGATCACATTGAAGAAATTCTAAGCAGAGATGAAATGGAATTGAGTTTGACTCACGATGAAAAGAAAGAAGACGAGCCCCGAGTAAGAGCTATTATAGCAGATTGGATGCTACAGAGCAATTCATACCTCAGAATGGGTTTGAAGAATTGAAGAAGAACAATGAAGCACGATGAAACCTTCGATTGAAGAACCACCGATGCTTGAATTGAAGCAGCTACCAAATTTTCTTGAGTATGCCTTCTTGGAGAAGGATTCTAAGCTGCCAGTGATCATTGCTTCAGACTTATCAGATGAACAGAAAGAGCAACTAATTTCGATCCTAAAAGCACACAAGCGAGCAATTGCTTGGAAGATCTCTGATATAAAAGGTGTTAATCCATCCTTCTGTACTCATAAAATTTTGTTAGAAGAAGGTTACAAGCCTGTTGTTCAACCCCAAAGAAGGCTAAACCCGAATATGAAGGATGTGGTTAAGAAGGAAGTTATAAAGCTACTTGATGCTGGGATGATATATCCTATATCTGATAGTTCTTGGGTTAGTCCAACACAAGTGGTACCCAAGAAAGGAGGGATGACTGTGGTCCCAAATGAGAAAAATGAACTCATTCCAATGAGAACTGTAACTGGATGGCGAGTTTGCATAGACTATAGAAGACTAAATGAAGCCACCAGAAAGGACCATTTCCCGCTGCCATTTGTAGATCAGATGTTAGAGAGGCTTGCCGGACATATGTACTATTGTTATCTTGATGGGATGTCCGGGTACTTCCAAATACCTATAGCTCCAGAGGATCAAGAGAAAACAACATTCACCTGTCCCTATGGCACTTATGCCTATAGGAGGATGCCCTTTGGGCTTTGTAATGCACCGGCTACATTTCAGCGGTGCATGTTAGCAATCTTTGATGATTTGGTGGAGAAAATTATGGAAGTATTTATGGATGATTTCTCGGTCTTTGGAATTCATTTGGTGAATGCTTGGCTAACTTGGAGAAGGTTTTGATCCGTTGTGAAGAAACCAACCTGGTACTTAATTGGGAAAAATGCCATTTTATGTGCAAGGAAGGTATTGTGCTTGGGCACAAGGTTTCAGAGAAAGGGATTGAAGTTGATCGAGCAAAGATTGAAGTCATTGAACAACTTCCACCTCCAACTTCAGTGAAGGCCATTAGAAGTTTTCTTGGACATGCCGGTTTTTATCGACGATTCATTAAGGACTTCTCCAAAATAGCTCGTCCCATGACAAGGCTATTGGAGAAGGATGCTGCCTTTGATTTTGACCAAGAATGCCTTGATGCTTTCAATCTTTTAAAGGCGAAGTTGACAACCGCTCCGATCATGATAGTTCCTGATTGGAATCTTCCATTTGAACTAATGTGTGATGCGAGTGACTTTGCTGTGGGTGCTGTCCTTGGACAAAGACGTGAGAAGCATTTCCGACCAATATACTACGCCAGTAAGACGCTCAACAGTGCTCAGGAGAACTATACCACAACAGAGAAAGAATTATTGGCGGTAGTATTTGCTTTCGACAAATTTCGATCTTATCTTGTTTTATCTAAAGTTGTTGTGTATACAGATCATTCTGCTTTGAAGTTTCTGTTGTCCAAAACTGATGCTAAACCTAGGTTGATCCGATGGATTTTGCTTTTACAAGAATTTGACTAGAGATCCGTGATAAAAAGGGAGCAGAAAACTTAGCTGCAGATCATTTGTCAAGGTTGGAAAATCCGCAACTAAGTGACCCTGATGAGGAAGACATTGATGACAATTTTCCTGAAGAAAGACTTCTTGCAGTTTGTGAGCGTTTGAGTACTAAATTACCATGGTTTGTTGATATTGCTAACTATCTTGCTGCAGGAATTCTCCCTGATGATTTGATCGCCATGCTAAAAAGAAGTTTTTCTCTGATTTAAAACATTATTGGGAGGATCCTTTTCTTTTCAGGGTTTGTGCAGATCAAGTCATAAGACGATGTGTGACTCATGAGGAAGGTTGGAAGATTCTATTTGACTGCCATTCAGGCCCTACTGGGGGCATTATAGTGCCAACCGGACAGCGCATAAAGTTATGGAGGTAGGTTTTTATTGGCCTTCAATTTTTAAAGATGCTCACCGTTTTGTTCTTTCTTGTGATAGATGCCAGAGAATAGGAAATACATCTAGACGGGATGAAATGCCTCAGAATTATATCTTGGCATGTGAAGTATTTGATCTTTGGGGCATTGATTTTGTTGGACCGCTTCCCACATCTTTCGGGAATAAATACATACTAGTGGCAGACTATGTTTCCAAATGGGTGGAAGCTCAAGCTTTACCCACCAATGATGCCCGGGTAGTATGTAAATTCTTGAAAAAGCTGTTTTCAAGGTTTGGATTTCCTAGAGCTATTATTAGTGACAGAGGAACACATTTCTGTAATCTCAATAGAAAAAGTTTTGAGGAGATATGGGGTTACTCATCGAATCGCCACACCTTACCATCCTCAGACAAGCGGTCAAGTTGAAGTGTCAAATCGAGAGTTGAAAGGATCCTTGAAAAGACGGTTAGTCATCACAGAAGAGATTGGGCGGAGAAACTCGATGATGCCTTGTGGGCGTACAGGACTGCTTACAAAACACCTTTGGGGACGACTCCCTATAGATTGGTGTATGGGAAAGCGTGCCACCTTCCGGTGGAAATTGAACATAAGGCGTATTGGGCAATCAAGCAAGTGAACTTTGATTTAAGTTCTTCGGGACTCAAAAGAAAATTTCAGTGAATGAATTAGATGAATGGAGGATGACTGCATATGAAAATATGAAACTTTACAAGGAAAGCAAACGATTTCATGATGCACACATTCGTCATCCAAAGAAGTTCAAGGTAGGGGATCAAGTGCTTTTATTTAACTCCCGGTTGAAGCTTTTCCCGGGAAGTTGAAATCGAGATGGTCCGGGCCTTTTCTGGTAAAGCAAATTTTTCCACATGGTGCTGTGGAATTGGAGCATCCTGAGCAAGGCACGTTTAAGGTGAATGGCCAAAGAGTCAAATTGTACTTGGAGGAGGAGCAGAAAACGAGGACCGGGAGGAGTTTAAACTCTATCCACCAGATAATTGCTTGCAGAGCTTGAGAACGTCGAGCCAACGACGTTAAACAACAGCGCTTCATGGGAGGCAACCCATGTCTGACTTTGATAGGTAGTTTTTCTTTTCCTAGCTTTTCTATCCTAACATCTCGTTTTTGCAGATTATTGAGCCATAGTCGAAAGAGACACTTGAGTTTTCATGCTAATTTGGGGAAAATCACAACCAAAGAAGGTAAAGAGGAGGATTTCTTATTGCTAAGTGTTCTAGGTAAGAATTCTATCATATGCATTATTTTTAAACCTTTGACACTTCGGATTTTGATCTTAAAAAAAAAATAAAAATTAAAAAAAATAAAAATTTGACTCCCAGTGTACACTACCATAGTACACGACCAGTATACTAGAGTAGTGTATGAATTCTAGCTGCTATGCTTTCATGAGTCGTTCTACACTACTCGTGTATTAGGGTAGTGTACGTTTGTGTAGCTACTGTGAAGTCACGTGTCCATCTACATGACTCGTGTACACTGCCGTGTTCAAGATCAAGTGAGTTGTGGAATCATGAGTCGTTCTACACGACTCATGTAGGAGGCAGTGTACGAAAATTGGCAACCTGTGGAGTCATGAGTCGTTCTACACGACTCGTGTAGGAGAGCGTGTATGGAGACACTACTGCTATGGAGTCACGAGTCATCCTACACGACCCATGTATCTCGGGTCTTGTACGTCCATTTGTTGCATTTCACGCACACGCTGGTATTTATCTCTTCCCATTTTCTCTTTCCCAATCCTACACAACACTACACTCCTCTCACTCCCTTACATAACCACACCATCACACTATAGGACTTACGATCGAGGATCATCATCATCATCAACGAAGGTATGTAATCAATTTCTTCCTATTCCTCATTAAGTGTTCTATTTTAGTTCATCTAGCTATGCGAAAGTTGTGGAGTTTTGGAGCTTTACGAAGTTGAGATGAATTTGGGTGAAGTGTGATTTTGTTGTTGGTGTATGCGTGTTGTTGATGATCATTTTTGAAGTGCTAGTTATATTTTCCTTTGCCCTAATCATGCATGGTTTTCACGCCTAAATTGCAATTCTAGGGTTCATGTGAGATTTTTTTTATTGGCAACAAAATTGGGGCTTTTGTGTTTTTAGTGCAATTAGATCATTCTAATATAAAGTGCACATGTTAATTTAGAGAAATTCTTGCCATATCATCCTAATCGTAATTCTAAGGTTTGTTTTGTGTGAAAATTGGGTTTTGAAGGAAAATTGGTTGAAATTTTTGTGATTGAAGTTGGTTTGTTGTTTTAGTGACAACCATGATTCTCAACACGAGTTCTTACATGAGTGATTTTCCCGCTTCGTGTTGATTTTAAATTTTACATTTTTTTTGTTGTACACCACCCCTACACTAGTCGTGTACAATGACTAGTGTATACACAGTTTCTATACAACTTTCACACACTTGTTCCACTTTCGTCTCCATGTTCTTAATGCTACTTCTCATGATTTATATGACTTCTTGTGCTATAATTTTGAGTTCTTGTATCTCTTTTTATATACTCAAATTTGTTCTCTCATTTTCATGTAGGATGGCAAGAACAAAAGAAGTAAACAAGAAGTCTAAATCCTCTCAATCTACTTCAACACCACCTTCAAAGAAAAGAAAGGTCTCACAAGCTAAAAAAGCTAGTCCACTATTGTTTGATCAACTGTGGAGCAAAGCTAGGAAAACTAGGTTGGACAAGAAGCCTTTGGAGCTCACAAGTACATAAATTGGCCCATGCTTGCTGAGTATGGCAAGGAGCAGCAGATCCGTGAGCTTTTGTCTTTGGGACCATGGGAACAACTGTTTGCTATTCGGACTCCTGCTTATAGGAGTATTACTTTGGAGGCGCTATCCACTTTAGGACATGAAGAGGAGGATGATAGGTCAATCGACGAGGATGTTTTGTCATTTCAAGCTTTTGGGAAAGTGCACAAGATTTCTTTAGCTCAATTCTGCCAATATATGGGTCTGTACACTCAAGAGGAAATTACATCATATGAGTTTCATTCTTTACCAGTGGGTCTACCCCGAACAGTGGAGCCTCAAGATTACTGGCAGGAGTTGTGTGATTGTGCTATTCGGTATGAGCCATCTAGATCTAAAGTGTCTGCCATGGTAAGTGCTGATTTCAAGATTATTCATCACATTTTCTCTCATACGATTGTTGCTAGAAAGAGTAGTAATGGAGTGGTGAATAACTTTGAGCTGAGCTATTTATATAGCATTGACAAGAGACGTAAGATCAATGTTGGTATTGAGTTAGCACTTTTTCTCATTTGCCAAGCTACTGACACCCGGACAAAGGGGATATTCTGTGGAGGTTACATCACTAAGCTGCTCATGGGAATGGAGATTTGGAAGGACCCATCACCTGATGATGTTAAGGTTGATAATAAACCTATTTTGGATGGCTCCTTCAGACATTGGAGACTTAAGAAGATACATATGGGGCAGAGTTCTTCTAGAGAGTATACTACACCTCCTCGACCTACCACGAGCGATCCAACTGGCTCTCTACGGGGATCACTTGGTGGTTCTGATGTGCTACTACCTAGACAGGAGTTTGAAGTGGCGGAAAGAAGGCATGAGAAAGAAAGGTTAAAGAATAAGAAATTTAGGAAGGCCGTTTGGAGTTTTCTCCAGACACTTGCTAGGTGTTTTTCCCCACTGCTTAGGAATCTTCCGACTTATGAGTCCTCACCTGAGAGGACTATTTCTGAGGAAACTCCACAGCCTAGGGTGTATCAAAGGAAAGGGAAAGCTCCGATTGTTGCTAAGCAATTGACTTCTGAAGATGAAGCGATCGCTACTTCCGATAATAAGGAGGAAAC
Organism: Combretum micranthum; assembly: GCA_024138025.1. Classification (NCBI taxonomy): domain Eukaryota; kingdom Viridiplantae; phylum Streptophyta; class Magnoliopsida; order Myrtales; family Combretaceae; genus Combretum; species Combretum micranthum. Next base: position 1,439,488 of record JAMXBD010000192.1, on the reverse strand, counting down.
TGATGACAATGAAGAGGATGTGAATGAAGATGAGGATAAGAATGAGGATGATGATGAAGATGAAGATGATGATGATGATGAGGAGGAGGAGGAGGAGGATGGGGATAAGTGATGTACCCTCGCTGGATTTGATCTAACTTGATATATTCTTTTGTTTTCTTTTAGTCTTTCTGATCTGATGGTCTATTCTTATTGAGATCCCCATGTGGGAAGACTCTTTTGCTGCTGATTTCTAATGTTGATGATGGATGTTTAGGATAGGTTAACTTTTTCTTTTTGTTTTGATTTTCTTTTTAGGTCAAGCTGGCTCACTTTTGTTTAGGGTTTACGAACCTTTACTTCTGATGGTGCTGCAGTCAGCTATTATTCCTGGAAACTGCTTTCACATGGGGAAGTTCTTATCTAAATTCCTTTATTTCTTCTTTTCCTAGTTTGCATTGCATTGTGAGACATTGGGGATACTGTCTCAATTAAGTGTGGGGAAGGGGTATTTTGAAAGGAATATATTTGGGTCTTGATAGATTTTGCATGCACTTGATTGATCATATTATATTGATGATGAATTTGAATTATTGAACCCAAGTTTTTAAATCAAAATTCCCCCACTTACAAGTTTGCAAATGTGCTTAGCAGTTGAATATGAATTGAGTTAAGATAAATCTTGAAAATATACTCTTTAAAATTATTTGAATTAGCATTCAAATTAAAGTAAAAGCGACTTACATAATACCTTACTCACCTATTTTGTAGTTGGTATACTTAGTTAAAATTTTAGAATAAAATTTAGGTGGGGTAATCTTACTTGCTATGTAGTAATGGAATTTAGAGTTTAGAAGTGGATTGAAGTCCTTAGTTGAAAGTTAAACGGTTATGTTTTTAAGCTTGTTGATTTGTATATTTTCTTTTCAAAAATTTTGAGAACCCTCCTAATATTTTGTGAAAGAGCATATGATGTTTATCACTTGGTGATCCTTTATGAATAACCTCTTTGAATTAAAAAAAAAAAAAAAACAAGCCTTTACTCTAATGACTCAAGCAATTGAGTTATGAGTATTTTGAACTTGAATGTTAGAGTGAGCGAGAGTTCGGTGGGGTCCCTTTATAACCTGGTTACTTGGGTGATGAGCCCGGGATATGCCGACTCAATGAACTCACTATAACGAGAAAGGAGGAAATGCAAAAGTTCATTATATGAGCTTTGAACAAATAATAAGAGCTGAAAAGGTACGGGCACCCCATCCAAAGGAAATCCCTTTGAAGGCTATAAAAAGAAATTCGAAGAGATTTAAAATGAAGGAGAAAATCAAAGGGAAAAACGGATGCAATTACTTTCACTTTATATTATTGTGCTTAGAGAAGTTGGTGAAAAGTTTATATACTTGTTAACAGGTGGTGAAGTATAACTGGGTCTCTTTTGCTATTGTTTGACTTTGTAATTACTTTGTAACTCTGGAATCTACTATTAAATGGTGAGGGTAAAGTTTGAATTACTTGGATTAATCTTAAAATTTTGATTTTAGTATGCTAATTACATTTATACAGTAAGTTTGAGCAATAGGTACAAAGTGAGTCGCTATGGTCTAAAAGACCTGATGAATGCTAAATGAACTCTGAATTTATGAAGAATTCATGGGTATATATGATGATGGATTTTCTTTGTCCTTTGTTGTTTACTTGAGGACAAGCAAACGATTAAGTGTGGGGAAGTTTGATAAGTGTCCTAAGACCCTCATTATTTGTGCATTATTGAGCATATTTTATATGCTATTTGAGTAAGTCATTAAAGGAAAGAACTTTTATTGGGTTAATTATGTCACGCCCCGAGGGGTACCCTAAACGTGGCAGTCTGCCGTACACAATACTAAAGCCTAAGAATGACTACCTTAGTCACGCAAAGGCTTCCATATTATGTACAAGGCGTACATCACAACCAAGGGGATGCATCGGAGTAGCGCAATTTATATTAATAATAATTAAGTAACAAGGCAAAGAGAATATAAAACATAAACATATCACATTTCAATTCTTAAGGGCATATTCTTCTATTATCTTCAAATAAATGTACATCACCAATCATATAGGTTAGCACATATAAAGAACCTTACAAAATTTCTTCATCGTATGATTCCATATCCTTAATCATCCGTCCATGACTTCCTTAATGTCATGATCCTCAAATTTAATCCACGAATATACCTGTTTCAATCAAATCTATAGGGGTATAAGCTACAACTTAGCTTAGTGAGATATTCCTTTTCATTCACACCATATTTTCAAACAAGTTTATTTATTTAATCACACATATGCTATGCATACAATGCAATAACCACGTGATTACGTAAATATATATAGTTATCCGGAAACCATATATAGAACGGATTTACCCCTTCGTATCAAAGGTTAGGGAATCGGGGTTGAAGGTCCTCGACCTTCTACTGCTAGTCCCCAAGTCCTCACCCACAGCATTCGGTTGGCTCGGCTCCGAACCTAGAGTCGCTTTCCCCGAGCGATTTGGATTCTCCAGGAAGGAACATGGCCCATAGCACCGCACGATCATAGCCAATCCAACTCTACGCGTAGAAGTAGTAGCCTTCCGAAATAGATGTGACTCGATGGATGCTATGCGTGAGCGTTTTATTTTTCTTAAGCCAAACCTTATTAAGGTTCATTAGAGGCGATCAATCAATTTAGCAAACAATAAACGGATATACAAGTAAGTAAACAAAATTATTTAAACAAACAGTTTGAAATTACGATGTTCTTAATTCTCATTTCACGCATAAACATAGAATCATATACATAATCCTGAATTCCCCAAATATATATCCATTTTTATCTTTTCCTAGTATACTAATGCTACTACTTTACAAGTACAAGCGAAGTAACGAATTTACGAGGAATAACTCACTCATCCATTTCGCTATCTTCTTAGTCGTAGTAATCCTCGGGTAGGGTATTCTCGTATCCTTCGTCACCTAGATAAAAGAAATACCCGGGATAAGTCTTTCATGAATTTTTATTCTGGGAGATTCTAAACTTTTCTTAAAATCGCGGTAAATTCGTATAAGAAGAAATTCCAACTTAAAATGGTCATAACTTGCGCATTTTAACTCGAAATTTCGCATATAATGTACCATTTCCTACCTATTCGAAAAGTCTATCCATTTCTAAGGTTACCTTTGTCATATAAGGTCATTTGGGTTACAAAAACATTAGGTACAGATTTAAAACGAATTTTTCTAAACTTTTGCAAAAATCCAATTTCTAACTCAACTCCATTTTAAAGAAAATCTTTTTGTAACAATATATATATATATATATATGATAAATCCTTTGAGTATATAGGTAAGCTCACTTTATATGCAAGATTTCTAATAGTAGTATCTCAACAATCTATTTCATAAAACAATTCCTTTTTAAAGTGTTAAAACTTATCTTGATAAGTTCCTTTTCAAGTATTTAGAAGAAACTTTATAGTTTCATTATAATGAGTATATTTTATTTTATGTCCTTCATTCCTTTTTCCAAATCAAGCAAATTTTCCTTTAACCTTAGTTTTTCATAAATTTCACTTCTAGTGATAAAAGTATATTAAGTTGTCGAAAACCTTTTCATAATCTGTTTATTTAGGATGGTCTTAGAAAATGAGTCTTGTTTTCTTATATTCCCTTCTAAAATATAAGCTTTTACTTTCCAAAACTTGTTCTTTCATTTCTTTGAAAAGAATCATTTTATTGATAAAATCCATTATTGTTTAATCTATTTATATTCTTTTGAAAATGAGTTCCTTCATTTTAGAAATTAGAAAATCATTATTTTTCCTAAGTGGGTTCATCACCTTATGAGTTTATCTTAACTTTGAAAACTAGTTTGTTTTCTCAGTTTTATTTCGAAGTTTACAAGAGTTTAAATCTCAAGCTTTTTGTAAAAACTTTTAATATTAATAAATTATATTACTAAAAGCTTAGGTTAACATAATATACAAAGAAAATATTTATTTTTATGATTCCTTGGAAATCTATCTTTGTTATTTATGAAAACGTTGAGAAAACTCCATTTCTATGTTGTTGATACTAACTTCATGATTTTGTGATAAATCGTATAATTGAAAACTTAGCTTTGAGTTCATTAAGTAAAGTAAAATTCTATTTTTAGATTAGTTGAGACATTAGCATTATGTAAATGCAAGTATCATGAGCATATAAAATAATAAGAACATAAGAAAATACTAGAAACAAATAATAAGTAAGAAAATAAAATATCAAGCATTGGGAACCTTAGCTTCATCAAGGAATCCCGATCAAGTATTGGAGCCTTAACTTCATCAAGGCATCCCAAGACTAAGAATGGACTAGTCCCGAAAGATTAACGAAAATAAATAAAAGATTGTTTTGACTTGATATGGACAAGTCTAAGACTAGAAAGACTAGTCTTAATAATAATAACATGAAATAAATAAATTGTATAACTTGAAAGTAAATAAATAACAAATGAGCTTATATGCTCTAAATAAATATATATATATATATATACATAATATAAGTTAGATTAGAAGCAAATAATAACAATATAATAACATAATAAAATAGGAAGCTTATGTACAAGAACAAAACATGAACATGTTGTTGCTTTTATTACTCATATGAGTTTCAAAACAACACCATAGTCATGTTAAGTTACATGAAATGAGTGAATAATAGATGGAAGAAATATTTACCTAAAGTATGTAAGAAGTATGAAGATGGTAGATGAAATGGGTATTATGTGAGTGGTGATATGTAGTAGATGGTTTATGTATGAGGAATGATTTTTGTGAGGAATTGGTTTGAGAGAGTTTTCGTAGGAAAATTATTGAAGAGAGAATTTATGAAGAGATTTTGAGAGAGTTTTGGTAGTGTAAAGAATTGTGTGAAAGAATGAAAGAGGAAGGGGGTATTTATAGAATTTTTGGAGTGATTTTGGATGTAATAAAATAAATTGAAAAAGAAAAATAAATTGTTGGAAGAGACATAGGGGGGCGCTGATTTGCTTCATTAGGGGGGGAATTGATTTTTATTTTATTTGTTTGTGTAATAAAGAAGTAATGTGTAAAGTTGATTGGAATAAAGTTATATTGGAAATGAAAAAAATAAGAAAATAGGTATGCAGGTGTAAGAAATAGGTGTAAGAAAATGTAGAGATAGTGAAATAGTAATGAATAGTAGAAAAGTACTATGAATAGTAGACTAGACAATTAAAGTACCGGTAGTAATAAAAATACGCGTAATAATGCGATATCTGTAATTTTTATCTACCGAAAAATTCTAAAACTGATATTTTTGGAATCCTTGTATTTTTACGAGTCTATTGGTATAAACGGAATATTTTAAATATTCCGAGCTCTGGTACACGCTTTTCGAGAACTGTCCCCGTTTGAGTCCGAAGGACATTCGAAATTCGCGAATCTGATATATTTATGTTACCCTATATTATTACGAACTATTTTAAGCTATTGGCTTAATTTCGTTTTCTAGGGTTTGAAAACGCGGGATTGCCGGATCTTAAACACTAGGGTTCGTTATAGGTTTGTTGACCTTTAGGGTTCCGTTTTGACTTCCGATTTTATTGAGTTATTCGTAAGATCGTATTTTTTTTTTTTTAGTTTTGATCGTTTTATATATTTAGCTTGACCTTTATGTTTTATCTTATTTTTAAATGTGATTATTTAATAGTTTTTAGTTCTCGGGATCGTTTAACTGAGTCTAGGGTTATGAGTTGACTCAGTTTGACTTTTGGCGAAAATTGAAATTTCTGATTCCAAAATTATCGAGGGTTTTAGGATTTTGTTGTTGATCGTCACTTGGATATATTGTCTTGATTTGCGTGTTAGGAAACGGTTAGGTGATTTGATTGATGTACGAATATTGTTTCAACCGATAGTTAGATTTTTCTATTTCTGTTTTTGAGGATTCCCTATTTCTCAAATTAAGAAAACTCGTTTTTGATCTTTATTTAGAATTAGGTTTTAACTTGGTTCGCGTTTTAGGGTTTTGTTTCTAGCGTTTGTCTTGATTTAGAATTTGGTTTTAACTTAAGTCGATTTTTGGGATTTCAATTTTTAAACTTTTAGAATTATTTTCTATGAATTATGAAAATTTTTGGGGGTTTACAAATTACTTGTTTCAGGGATGATTATGGAACAATGGAGCTTTTTAAGAGATTTATCATGAAAGAAACTAAGTTATTGAAGGATTATGGAGCTTAGATGAAGTTGCTGGTCATACACTAGTAATTATAAACTACTAGTGTAGATTTGGAGGATAAACTTAAAGAAAAATCAGCTTTTTCGATGTAAACGACCCGAGCTACATGGGTAGTGTAGGATGAGTAGTGTACACATGACAACAAAGGAATATGCGCTGGAATTATGTTGTACACGCCCCGACCTACACGGGTCGTGTAGGGTACCCGTGTATGTGCAATTTTGTATAAATATAGCCTTCTTTCATTGTTTGGGAGAAGAGAGAGAGTCAAATATCATTCTTAACCCTAAAGTTCGTCTTTTGGAGAGCTTTTCAAGAAGAATTGGCGGCACAAACATCTAGAGTCACAACAATTGTTTCAAAGGGGGTTTTTGTCATTATGTTTTATTTAAACTCTTCTAGATCCATTGTTTCTGTTGTTTATCATATGGAAGAGTAGATTTGTATGCCCTAGGTTTTGTGAAACCCTAACTCATGTTCTGAATTGTTATCAATTGATGAAAAGTTTTGATCTTGAATTCATACATGTGATTAATTGTCTTGTGATAATTTTCTGGCCAGGATTATTGCTTGTTTGATTCTTATTAGTTAGAAATAGATTTCAACTAATAGATAGATCTTATATGAATGATAAATTTGTATGTTTCACCTAGACATAGGGAGGCTTCGAATTTTTGCAATAAAGATTAAATCTTTATTTAGGATTTGTGAATTTTATGCAATTTTACATTGGCGTGAATGAAGGAAGAGATTCCCATTTTCTCATGTAAAATTAGGAATCAATTGACTTGAAGAAAGTAATTGATTTAATTTAGAAACCCTGCAGTTCAAGATTTGATTTTTCATCAGTTAAATTTATCATAAGTATTAAGAGTTAAGGTGGAACAAAACTAGGGGCATTGTTGTGAATTGAATTAAATTAAGGAAAGCTTTCATATTCTATAATTAGGGTTTGTCAATTATTAGCATAATTAATTATTAGGGCTAATACAATCTTTTGATAATTTAGACTAGATAGTAGTGAAAGGGTATTATTAGTAATTGCCCATAGATCTTTAGGACGACATCTGAGTTAATTTCCATACTACAAGATAGGTGTGCTGCCTTGTGTGGATCTAAATTAATTGGATTATAAATTTAGACTTGGTGATCATAAACACATTAGTTAACATTAAGAATGTGAGATCGCTTAAGTTAACGGATGTGGAGTAGGCACATAAAACTACAACAATAAAACAACAGGGGTTGTATAACTAAGAGAAAGAGATCGGGATGATGGTTACATGACTTATGGACCAACTCACTCAAAATTGGAATTTATGGTTGCATGTCTTATGGACCATCCTAACCCCGAATGGAGGGCGTAAATCCATTCACATATGGCTCCCGGAAAGTCATATGCTTGTATAATCATTTGCTTGTGCATTTCATATGGTTGTTAATAACTTGTCTTTTATATACTATTGTTGAGCATTATTTATTTGGGAATGAATCTCACTAAGCCTGTTAGCTTACACTCCGATAGTTTTGTTGTGGTGTTCCTATTTTTGGTTGTTCCGAGAGAACACTTTTCACAGGGTTATCTTTTGGATAAAGGAGTTTTTGAAGAAGTCGGGACCTAGCTAGAGGCATGGACTTCTAGGAAAATCTCCTCAATATAAACCCTAGTATTTGTAAATGTGAATTTAGAATGGACGGACTTCCATTATTATTTTAGCGGGGGTATGCCCCCTTGACTTTTGTAAAGATTTAATTTATTTATCTCGTTGTGATTTCTATTCTTAATGCTAATGTATGCCTTCTTTAAACTATTCGATTTAAAGTGTGATCCTAAAAGTTGGGCAAGTACACCTTACACTCGATATATAAACTTATGAGATGACTAAGGTTGTCATACTTAAGTTTAAATATCAAGTGTGGTGGACTGTCGTGTTTTTGGTACCCTTTGGGGCATGACAGTCTACGTTTCTTTAGCCACTTAAAAGAAACAGCTGTTTTGCTCCTTCATGTTGTTTCAGTCATCTACTATGAAAGATTTCAAGAAAAGAAAAAAGATAACTCGTTTGCCCTCAATTCATAAAGTTTATGTCAAATTGCTTTTTATTGTTTTTCTTTCATTTCGTTTGCATAAATAATTTTGTTAATCTAATAGAATTGCTCAAATATAATTTGCACTTAGGTAGTAATCTTAAACTAATTGGTCTTTCATAGATTTTTATAAAAATAAAAAAAATTTCATAAATCATGTAAAGTGTCAAGTAATACTTGGTCTTCCAACCCCTTAATCCAGTTCAATCTTTACCCTTAACCCTTGATCCTTTCACTAGATATATTGAAAAGATGTATTTTGAGGGGTTTTGGATTTTATAGAAAATTGACATAAAAGATATGGACAATTTATAATTTGGATATAACATACAAATTTCTAAATTGTATTGGTATTATTAAATTTAGAAATCAAATGAATAAGGAATTCCAAGTGTTAATCGGGTTTTTGTTTGCCAATGTTCAACAGCCACAATTAATACTGATTCATAAATACTAAGAATAATTAAATAAAATCAATCTCATAGCATCTATTTGAAAGAAATGTTTCGAAATTCTCAATTAAACAAATGTTGGCTACATATATAGCATGATTATTATAGGCTAGGAAAAAATCTTGACAAGTAAAGAAAAATTCATAAAACTTTTTGATATCCTAATATCGTTGGAAGATATAAATATATGTATAGCGTATTATCAAAAGGATCCAATTAAATCCTAATTTCTTGGGTCTATCTCTCCCTTCCCTATAGGGTTTTCTTCTTTAAGAAAATCTAGGGGTGGCAACAACTGTATTTTAGCCATTCATCCCAATTCTATTGATGCTATCGCAATTTTTACTATGTGACTCTTCAATAAAAGGACGTTTTGATTCAGATCTAAAGATTTGCAATCAAATCTTCATCCACAAAGAGGACATATGGATTCAAATTTGAAGATTATAGTTAATTATCCATCAACGAATAAAAAGTCACATCAAACCATTTTAGATTTAGGTTTTTTTTCCATTTATTTTTGTTTTTTGTTTGTTTGTCATCTCATTATGTGATCTTTCCCAACCAGAGTAGTAGATTTCATTCCATGATTATGCTAGAACTTTTTCCTAGCCATTACAATCCATGTTTTTTTCTAAGATATATTTTCGTATTTGAATTGGATCATTGGATCCTCATTTCTTTTAATGTATTTTGTCAGTACTATATGTACTTGCATTTCAATGTGCTTCAAAAAAAAAAAAATTCTAACTTCTTGAATTCATAAAAAGGATTCTTTTAACCACTAAAAAATTATGAGGAGTTAAAATATATCAAAGATGTGGAATAACTAAATCGATGTTCATAGTTGACAAAATAACTAATCCACATTGGCAACTAGTTAAAGTAGATGTCAAACCCAAAATATAATCAGAAATTGAAAACCAAAGTATAATAGAGATTGACACAAAAACTCAATAATAGAGATTCTATTGAAAGGTTTAGAATCTCAAGTAGAGCACACATAGAACCAAAAGTAATCATAAGCTAAGAGTATAAGTTAGAATTCGAGTTAAAGATAGCTTCTTCTTGTTGCTTGGACTTGTATCTTGATTCCTATATTCACTAAGACTTTAAAAAAATATTTGTTGTCAGTCTTTGAATCTTCAATTCCACTTAGATCAAATCTTAAAAAATTTCTAACCATATTTTCATTAGCTTATCCAAGGGATTCAATAATATTTTGTAGAGTCTAACACCTCAAGTTCATGAATCTAAAATTTCTTATTAAATCTGCATCTTAACTATCTACATTTACATTGAGTTTTTTATCATTTCTAAAGTCTAAACCTTCCATGATATTCTACAAAGATACATGGTGTTGTGCAATTTGCTCTTGAATGAACTAGTAAGTATTTTTCAATGGATCACATGCAACATTATGGTGTGTTTGCCAAGGTTCTCCTAAACATTAATGACAATTATCAATATTAGCAATGTCAAACAAAATTTTCTTGTCAACAATAATGAAAAAAAATGACCATCCCTATTTGTTTCATTAGCTAAATCACCTCATTATTGTTAAGAAAAAATTTGATACAGATATAAATATTGATAATATCAAAGTATAATCAATCATCCACAACTTTTAAAACTAAATTAATAGGATAATCACTAATATGAAATATAAAAAAACTTTACTCTATTGACCATTAAAGTAAAATTTCTCAACTGTCATGTCAAAATTAACATCCCCACAAATAACTAGTAATTCACCAAATTTAACAATACCCAACAATTCACAACACCACCACTAATTCATCACTCAAAAACCTGATATCCTCCATCTTAACAACTGTAACTGAGAATTTGATGAATCTAAATACTTTTTAGATCGAACAGTGTGAACCTTGAGTTTTGATACCAAATTAAATGTGTTTAAGTCCACGAGAAGAGTCTTAAACATTATCTTTGATAGTGCATAAATTAGAAGTTCAATTTTTGGTATTTTTATGAATAAATATTATAAAAAGTATATAATATTAGGGTTTTGGATTTCATTCATATTCATTATATTCATTCTTAAATCAACAAAATTCAAATGTTTTCTTGAAAAATTTATAACAATTTTCCAAAACCTGTACAAATGGATATCCTTATTTAAGTTAACATTTGCCGTGATATTATAAACTTTTAACTTTAGGTTGATTAATTGGAAACTTTTCCTAATTAAAACCCCAAGAATTACATTACTTTTATGAGCAACTCATTTGTAAACCCCCCAAAGTTTTGTGATTAATTAAGCTTAAACCATAAATAGAAGGTCAACCGGAAATCCTAAAACCAACAAAACCCTAGTCAGACGTAACCGTTCAAGTCCGGCAATCCCGTGTTCGTAACCCTAAGAAAGTAAGTAAGAGATTAGTATGTACAATAGTTCGTAATAACATGAGAAAGCTTAAAAAGATCAGATTAGTTAAACCGCGATTTGTTTTGAGCATGACCAGACACAGTTTTCGAAAAGCGTGTTCCGGGGCTCAGAATGGTAAAAATATTCCGAATATACAGTTAAACTCATAAAAACATAAGGTTTGCAAAAATACCAGTTTATAATTTTTCGGTAACTAAAAATTTTAGATATCGCAATTATACGCGTATTTTCTTACTACCAGTACTTTAATTGTCATGTCTATTTTACATTACACTACTTATTACTATTCTACACTATTTATATATCTCTACTTTTTCTTACAACCTACTCTTACAACCATACATCTATTTTCTTATAATTTTCATTTCCAATACAACTTCACATATTTCATATCTTACTTTTCATTAACAAAAATACAACAAATAAATTTTCCTCTCTTTTTCTCTTTTGTTTTGTGCCGGCCATCATACCCTCTCTCCTCAATTTGTTTTTATTTTCAATTATTTATTTAACACAAATTTCTTCCCACTTTTTCCTATAAATACCTCATCTTCCTTCCACTTCCTTCACACCTTCCATTCACTAAAATTACTCTCAAAATTTTTCTAAGAGTTCTCTCAAAATTCTCTTAAGTTTAGTTTTCATAGGTAATACTTCTTTAAGTTTCCTTTATGTTCATTTGCTTAGTATGAGCATAATGTGTGTTTTCTAAAACCATGAAGGTTAAAAAAGCAACAATATGTTTATACTTTGTTTTGTTTATGAGTTTATTTTCCTTTATGTTGTTTTCATATATGTTTAACTAAATATATCTATGTAGTTATACATATCTTTTAGAGCATATAAGCTCCTTTATTTTGCAATTTATTTACTTTCCTTGCAATTTATTTACTTTCAAGTTGTTTTAAGACTAGTCTTTCTAGTCTTAGACTTGTCCTCATCAAGTCAAAACAATTTTTTTTTCTTTTGAGACTAGTCTATTCTTAGTCCCGGGATACCTTGATGAAGCTAAGGTTCCAATACTTGACATATTTCTTTGCTGGCTTATTTCTTTAATTTTTATGTCTTTCTTATCTTTTCATAACTTTATGATCTCATATTCATGAACATGCATGAACATATTGATTTTTGTCTCAATAAGATAAAGGAGGAAAAGTTTTCTTAAAATAGAAGTTCTTCTCTAAAAATAAATGTTGTTATGAAGAAAGTAATTTTTCATAAAAACTTAGGAATTTATCTTAACAAACTTTTTCTAGAAATCTAGAGTTCATTATAAATTTTAAGAACATAAGAATTTTTAAACAATACATACATACACTTTACAAAGTCATAAAATAGAAAGAAATTATTGATTAAACAAAAGTTTTACTAAACTTCACTTTTCATCAACACTAGTTTGACAAACACCAAAAAATTTTCTTTCATAAAAGTAGAATGATCTTAAGAAATAAGGAAATTATTTCTATAAATATAGAATTATTACTACTTTCAAAAAGTATTAGAAATTAAGCTTAGAAAATAAAAATCATTTTTTAGAAATTTAAAAAGACTAAGGAAATGAAATTAAGGAAAAGAAAAATACACATTTAAAATAACTTGAGATATTTTCTGGCAAGCTAAGAGGAAATTTTCAAAAGTTTCACTTTTCCAAAATCTTTAGAAGACTTTATTTTTACCAAAAATTCATGGTTGAGACAACTTCATTAATTTCATGCATTTGATATGAGTCAATGAATACATATATAAATAAATTTCAAAGTTTTTACAAACCTATTATAATATCTATCTCTTTGATATGAGTTTTTATAAAAAGAAGGAAGCAAGTTTTGTGAAATTTGTGGTGAATCTAATCACCACTATTTTGGAGCTCAAAAAACTTATTTTGATGAAAATAGTTTTAGAAATAGATAGATATTTTCGAGTAGGTAGAAAACGGTATATAATATGCGAAATTTCAAGTTAAAATGAGCAAGTTATGGCCATTTTAAGTTGGAATTTCCTTCAATCCGATTTTACCGCGAATTCAAGATAGATTTAGAATCTTCAAAAGTAAAAATTCTATGAAAGACTCATTTTGAGTATTTTATCTTGTTTAGATGAAGAAGGAACCGATATTGCCTTCCCGGAAGATTACTTCGACTAGAAGCGACCGTCATGGAGTGAGTTAATCCCTTACTAGTTACATTTTCTTATTTGTTCTAATAAGTAATAGCACTAGAAAATAAGGAAAAAGATAAATAAACAAATGTTGTGTGATTTGGATTTATGATTGATCGAATAAAAGCAAAGAATATTGAAAGAGGAATTGATGAATAATTTATGTTTACTTGCAATGATATGATGAATATTGCTTTGATCATCTTTAACTTGAACTCGACACTAATGAAATTACCCTATATTAAAAACGATTCATGCATATCATCTTTGTGAGTCACACTTATTTTTCACTACTATTCTTCGTGTGGGGAAACGAGGAGTTGTAGTGGTGACTAGTAGGAGCCGAAAAGTCTACATGGGCAAGTAGGAGCCGAAAAGTCTACAAAGCAAGTAAGAGTTGGTAAGTCTGCAATTATTGATGGTCGTATGGGCCAGTAACCAACCAACCCCCGATATAGAGGGCATAAAATCCCTGCTACACATGGTTCCAGTTAATCGTGTGTATTTTGTTTGCTCATGTGATTGATGCATTCTCATATGATTGTCTAAATAGTCGTGTGTTTTATGAAAATGTTTTATAGATGAGAGTTATCTCACTAAGCTAATTTTGCTTATACCCCTACAGCTTTTTATTATAGTATGATTACTTGTGGTTGGTACCAAAGAGCCCCTTTTGTCAGGTATGAGCCAAAGCTACTAGGAGTTTTTGAAGGAAGTTTATATGTATTTAGTTTTGGATGTAGATTTCTAAGAAAAATCTCTATAGTAGACTTATGTTATATTTACGTATATTCTGATGATGGCTTAATTGAACAAGACTATTAGAATGGGGGAATGCCCCTAAGAAGTTGTAAGAGACTTTTATTCTAATGAATATTACATGTTTATCTATATAAGTTTTTATATGCTTTTATCATCTGCTTAAACGTAATACCTCTGTGAGTCTCCTACTATCTTGGAAGAACGCCTTGCACATGATATCGAAGCTCCTACGTGACTAAGGTTGTTATTCATTAGCTTTAATATTATATGCGGCAGACTGCCACGTTTAGGATACCCTCCGAGGCGTGACATCATTCTAATCTAAATGATTTGCGTTGTCTTATTTCTAAAATTATAAGCAACTCATTTTAATCATACAAATCTATTCGAACATATGATTTATTAATCTACATATATGAAATATAACATTAAATCCTTATGCAAATGATGATTTAACGACAATTAAACACTTGATTGAATTTAAGAAAAACTATAATTTTATTAACTAAGATTTTATCTCTAATGCCTCAAAATAGGGTCTGGGCGTATATAGTTGCCACGTATAATACTTTATGTATCACATGCATGGCTTCACTTAAAGAAAATATTTATGCTGAACATTTTCTAACCGGTTTTGATTACTGAAATCATTTAGTTAGATTCTAGAGACAATTGAATTCACAATGGTAAATTAAACCTTTATAAAAACATTTTATAATCTACTCTCATAAGCAGATGTCACGCCCCATAGGGTATCCTAAACGTAACAGCCCGCCATATACTATATAAGACTCACGAAATCCCTATCGGAGCCTTTCGGAAGTCTTATATAAATGTAAAGCGTCCCTTTACGACAATAGAATACTTAATCAATGGAGTTAAGAAGTTTAATACGGCATTCACTAGCCATAGATAATAAGTCAAAACGCATATATATACATTACAAAAGTCTAAGGGGCATTCCCCCGCAAAATAATATCAAGTCCGATTACAGTCATCCAGAGTCCTTTAGTTTCCAACGGAAGTCTAAACAAAAGCGAAGTAAACTTCTAAGGGAAACTCCTATCTCCGGTACTTGAGCTGTGGCTTGCCTCTGCCTAAGCCAAATGAACTCGTGCTACAACAAATAAAAGCTATGGGGGCGTAAGCTAACTAGCTTAGTGAGTATAAACATCCATATCACAATTAAGGCAATTCATTCAAACAAGTGTTCATTCAAGCAAATGGTATGCATCAGACAAATGAGTTCAACAAACATATGACCAACCGGAAATCATATATTGATGGACTTGCGCCCTCCATCCCGGGTTAGCAGATTAACGAATCCTGTGGTACGACGCCGTTTAAGCTCACGGTCAACTGAACAATAATTCGTTTTATGGATCACGATTAACCAACATATTCGTTTTATGGATCACGAAAAACCAACCAATACTAATGCTCCATCCCCATCGTGATATGAATGAGTCCAATTATAATTGAAGTCGAATATAAATTAATTCAATTCTTTTAGGTGACCAACAATTATTCGCAGACAATCAATACAAAATTCTAGCTAAACAAGCAATAGCTTAACACCCGATTTCAATATTTCTTAAATTCAACTTCACATATCAACAACAGACAAGTATATAATTCTCATATACCCCATCATGCATAATCATCATTTTATCTTTGCCTAAACAACTAATGCTACTATCATTACAATCACAAAGCAATAATTGAGAGCGGAAGTAATACTCACTCGGCCATGGTTCGCCGGTCTTTTAGTAATAGTAATCGGGTGGTAATGTATCGTCTTGCTCGGGATCACCTACCAAATAAGAATAACCTAATAAGAATCTCATCACTAAACTAATTTAAGCTATACATCTAAACTACACAAATTCGGAATTCTCGCCATTTGTGGAAGCTCCGACTTAAAACGGCCATAACTTGGTCATTTTAACTCGAAATTTCGCAAATTTTATATCGATCTCTATCTACTTCGAAAGATCTATCTATTCCTAATATTATTTTCAATTTTTGAAAGCATTAAGGTCACGGAACAGTGGGATCAGTTCTGTTCTGTAACTTTTCCAATTCCAAAAAATTGTTTCGCATTTGATAAAAATGTTCCTAGTTGATGACTCATGTATAGATGGTATATGAATGAATTCCTAATATGAATATCATGTAATGAGCTCAATATATGCATGGTTTTTATAATCTTTGATGATGAACTCTTATGAACTTCTATTTATTAAGAATTCTATGATGATCACTTATGCAAGCTATTCCTTCCAACTTTACATTTCTTAGGATTTTTATGATTTTATTCTTGGAATCTACTTACCATCTAAATAAAAATGAGTTCTCAATATCTATACTAATCATGACCTTCATTTATGCATAAAAATCCACATTTCTCATTGGGTAAATATGTTTTTAAACAAGCTACTCACAAAAATCCGAATTTTGTAAATTTCCTTTCCTTGCATTTTCTTTATGAGAAAACTTGTTCAATGCATAAAAAATTGAAGCTTCATTATATCTATTATCTAAAGACTCCATTTAACTCATAAAACGTGCCATCTAAGCTTGGATACCAAGTGTTTAAGTAGGCATCATTCTAAAATACGAATTTGACCATTAATATCTATATCAATATTTTTCATTCTAGTCTTCACTACTTGTTTTACATTTTTCTTATGCCTAAACTCATCTAAACTTATGAAAATCACTCCTCAAGGACATCTGTTACATATACCTTCCATTTTCTATGAAAAATATGAGTTTTAAAGTGGTTTTGGTGGTCTTTAAAATAGGGTTACAAAATCATCCGAATTTTCAACTAAACATTTCTAACAAAATTTTGTTCTTTTCAAGTTTCTTGTCTTCTCTACATGTAGATCTACCATCTAACCTATCTATACATAAACAAGGCTACATTTTTATGATCATCAATGCATGAAAATCAAAATAACATATGAACATAAATGTAAATGAAGATGTGGATGTCTAAACATTAGATCTACTAAATATAATGCATGAATCATGAGTTTCATGGCTTGAACATAAATATCTATGCATGATCTCTACTTTACATACATGAACAAGGTGATATTTCAACAAAAACTCATTTGAACACTAGATCCATATCTTGTGATGGCTTGATATTATTGTACAAGTGTTTTCATGTCCCTAGCATATGCTCATTGGGATTAAATGTGAAAACACACAAGAATAGTTTTGCCATTGCAAGATTTGGTAAGAATGAAGCTTGAAATCAACATACCAATAGAGATTAGAGGTAGAAAAGAAGAGGATTTAAGCTTTTTGTGTGTGAGTGTGAGAGAGAGGGGAGTCACGGCACACTTAGAGGGAGAGAAGAGAGGTTTTTACTTTGGTAAAAATTTGAACAAGTGAAAAATGAGGAGAGAGAATGAAAAAGGTGTTTATATATGAATAGATTAGGGTTTGTAAATGAATAAAAATAACAAAAACAAAACAAATTAGAGGGGAAATGGGGAGTGGGCGCCGACCAAAGAGGTGGGTGGGGGGGGCCGGGTGGGGCGGGTGGGGGCGGGGGAAGATGGGGGTGGGGTGTGTGTGTGTGCTTGAAATTTGTTAAATTGTAATTTATGTAATTAAAATGTAATAAATGTAATAATTATGTAGGAAACAAAAATTCTTGGAAAAGAAAATTGTAATGAGTAGTTGTAAGGATGTAAGAATAGGGTATGAGTAGTGTGTAGTGTAGGTTGTACTTGTGAATAGTAGACAAGACATCTACTTTACCGGTTGTAACGAAAACACGGGAAAAGGCTATAACTGTAAATTTTATAACCGGAAAAATTATAAAATTGATATTTTTGGAATCCTTGTAAAATTACGGTTCTAATGAATATTCCGGAACATTTTTCTGAGTTCATGGTCCCGGGACATGCTTTTCCGTAATTGAGCTTGGGAAGGCCCGGAATTGAAAAATTCCCGAATTTAAAACTTTCAAAGTTCTAAAATATACTTTAGAATGATAATTCATATTCATTTATTTTATAAAACTTCTTTTATTATGAAACCAAAGGAAAGCCGGATTTAGGGTTCCTAAGCTTCTCTCACTAGACTTAAACTGAACCGGATTAGGGTTTTGCTTTTCAACTCCCGGGGTTTTCTTAACTACTGAGAATACCGGGGTTTACAGCAGAACTATACCATCAAGTATTTCATCAAAATACCTATTCATGACAGAAAACAAAGCTTTAAAAGCTTAAATATAAAGCATAGGCTCCATAACTAGGCCTCTGAAGAAAATACAATTTCCAAAAGATATAAATCTAGTTCTCATACAAAATGAAAATAAAATAAAATCCAGCGATCCTAACTTGACTCACTCTTCAACAAACTCTTCCCAAGTCATCCCATTTACCTGAATCAATCACCTTCAACCAAAACATCATCATCGAATCATCATTTAGAAAGAAAAGAATAATGAGCCAAAGCCTAATACATACCAACACAAACATACTAGATGACATATAAGCTTATACTGATGCACTATAGCAAACAACAATTTATTATCTTTAAATTAAAGTGAAACAAGCACCACTTGAAATACCCTAAACTCTCATCTAGTCAATTAGAATTGATTTAATTGAATTATAGAAAAGAAATAGAAAAATTGAGATAATTAAAAATGGAGATTGGTGATTTTAAATATTCTTTTTCTTTACATTTATTCCTTCTTTGAATTGATTTGATTTGATAAATCAATCTATTTAATTTATTTTATTAAATTCTTTTTATGAATAAACTCCTCTCGTATCTAATTCAAATTCTTAAATTTCTAAATAAATATTTTTAAATGTTTAGTAAAGTTCTAAACCTTCAAATTTTAGTTAACTTTCATATTACTAAATCTTTATAATTTTTGAAATCAAATACTTGTTTAAAAATATCATTTTTGAACTCGAATCCAAATTAAATATCAAAATTTCTTTTTTAAGCCTTTTAAATGTGTTCTTATAACAAGTCATAAATTTTCTAATATATGTTCTCAAATTATTTTCTAATTATTTATGGTACAAAAATAATTATAAAAAAGATTTAAACTTATACCCTATTTTATAAATATCCTTTAAATTTTTCCTTTTATCCTTATCTCTCTCTCTTTCCTTACCAGGTTTCTTCGTCTTTCTTCTTCTTCTTTTTCTTTCACTTTATCTTCAAATCAAGCCCACAAATCTCCATTAAAACAAGAATTGACAAGGAATCAAGCTAGGAAAGAAGAGTAGAGAAGGAAAACAAACTTGAAGTGTAAAGAGAACTCAAGAGTGCATGTGTTTCTAAAGGAGATAAGTGTTATTTATTTGTTATCTTTGTTGTTTACTTTTGTAATTGGTAAATTGATGTTGAAATAAGTTAAAAGTGCTATTTATTTATGTATTTATTGGATTTATGATTGATGGGACTTAGGATTTTGATGAAGAAGATGATGAATAGTGAAGTTGGGGTTTGTTAGAATGATTTGATGTTTGAGATGATTACAATGAAGTTTATGCATGCAAATAGATGTTAGAATACATATATATTGAAGTATGATGTTGGAAAGATGTTTGAAGAGGATTGAAAGTGTGTAAAAGCTGCATTTTTTTGAATGAAAATAGGGGAATCACGTTTCAAAAATTTTCCCAGTTGTACACTACCCCATACACGGGTCGTGTATATTTACTCGTGACTCCACAGAATCAAATTTTTTACATATACTACTCTCTACATGGGTCGTGTATATTTACTCGTGACTTCATAGATGCAAAATTTTATACAGTACCCTCTACATGGGTTGTGTAGCCTTTCCTTATTTCGCAGCTTAATCGTATTTTAACAGTAACTTTTTCATCCGATCTTCAATTGAGGTGATTCAAATTGCGTTAGAAAGCTTAAAAAGAGATCTACAACTTTCATGTTTTGAATTTTTACAAATTTGAAAGTATAGATTCTTAAATTTAAGTTCTTTTTCAACTATTTTGTTTTTCAAACCAAGTTAAAAACTTATGTTTTGCCTATTAAATGTGTTTTACTTAGGAAATAGATCTTTTTGAGCTAAAATGAGATAGGTAAGTGATATTTGATGTATCATATTGGTTTATTAATAGAATTAAGCATGAATTAATTGGATTTATTGATTTAATAAATAATTAGATTAAATATAGAAGTTAGTTATAAAATGAACTTAGTTGATAAACTTAGGTTCAACTTGACTAAATAGACTTGAGTAAACTAAAATGAATTAGATTGATTAAATTTAATGGCTTTGACTTAGTTTAAGTTAACATGAGCTTATGTAAACTAAATCTTAAATATAAAACGAACTTAGTTAATTAATCTAAATCCAACTTGACTAGATGAACTTCACCAAGCTAAAATAAGTTAGATTGTCTAAGTTTGATCAACTTGACTTAGTAAATGAATTAAATGACTAACTCTAATAATTTAGCTAAGATTAAGCTAGAATGAGCTTAATAGCTAATAATTGGTTTAGATGAATTTGTTAAGATGATCTCTGAATAACATGGTGAATATGTTGTTTCAAATTTTTATTTGCTTAGGAATTTTGTGTTTTTGGAATATGAATGTTTTGTTGATGTTTTTGTAATAAAATACTATAATCAAAGAAAAGAAATACTTTGACAGATAAAAAAGAACTTTTCGTATTTTGGTAGGGCGATCTACACAGCCATAGTGGGGTACCAAGTTAGCGTCTGATCAAATAAGGTTAATAAAAGTTTGAGAAAAGTGGATGATTAGTTTAGTTTAGTTTAGTTTTTTATACAAGTTCTTTCCTTAACAAAAGTGGATATCTAGTTTATCTTCTGGATTGTTTTCTGAAATTCCTTCCGAGGCTATTTTTGGATTTCATATTCAAGGTACATAGTGACTTGCGTGTTGAATGTTAGGATAGACATCTAAAATGGATTAAAAACTTAAACTCGACTTAATAATTAATGAGTGTTGGTTGTTTATTACGCCATTAAATTTGGTTCAAGAATGGTACCTTGTCATGATGTAATGACACGTTAGTTTTAGGCACTTAGGCTACCCCAGTCATGATGCAATGAATTTCATAAGTGGTACGATAGGTAGTCGACAGGGTTATTGGTATCGGTATAACGTTTACCTACTCTTAAGATGAAATAATATGATTTAGTTCAATGTTTATGAGAACAATTAAGCTAGGTGATATTATGGATTAAGTTAAGTGAATTTGAGAAACGGCTGAGAACCCTAGATGAGACTATTTTTCGTTTATGAATATATCTCCTAGAAGATATAAGTCCCCAGATAACTTATATCAACCCCCTGAGCATCGAGATCGTTACTTAGGATGCCCCCCGCCTACCCCCCAACTATCCTTATTGTTCGGAGTTTGAATACTCTAGTGATGTTTGACTAATTAAAAATTTTATAATAACTTGTTGATGTTGCATTACATTGCATTTAGTTAGGCTCATGTGCCATTCTATATGAGATTGCGTTACTGTGTACTAAGGTCTGGCTCATCGTTGTTGTTATTGTTCTTTTTCCAGGTCTTGATTTGATGATGGTGATGATTATTGTTATTGATGATTGATGATGATGATTTGATGAAGATGATGATGGTGTTCCATGTTGATGATGGAGTTGATGATGATGGATGATGTTGGTGATGCTTGACTCGAGTTTTGCGCACTTGTGATGATTCGGAGAGGATTTGTGGATAAGTGAAGTGAGTAGGAGCATGGATGTAATTTACTTATTTTATTTCTTTTTGTTTTGTATTAGTGAGAGCTGGATTTATGATTTAAACTTGTTATATTCTTTAAAGGGCATAGTGGAGCTTATGTTTTGTAATTAAACTTTTGCAAAGCTTTGTTTAATCGAATAATTTTCCACTTGAGAGAGTGGATGTTTTGAAATGTCTTTATTTCGAAATTTTTTTATAAAATATATTTCCGCTACTAAATCCAGTATTTAAAAATCTAATTAAACGATTTCATAGCCTAAAAATGAGTAGCAATATTTAACATAAACAAAATCTTTTGAAAGAAGCTTGAGCGTGTAATACTTTGAGTATTATACGTGGCGGTAGCGCCTTAATCGATTTAATTCAAATGATTAAATTTTTAGGGCGTTACACCACTTGAGCACTCATACTCCGAAACAAGCCTCTAGGAATTTGGGGGTTCTAAGCAATAGCAGTTGCTCAAGGGGTTGATATAGATAGTCCAAATACCTAATTTCCTATATGATATACTAGAAAAGAAAAATAGCCTCATCTAAGGTTTATAGCCATTACACATCTCTACTTATCTCAATCCATAATATTAGTTAGTTCAACCCGATCTCATAAATGTAAACTAAATCATGTGACTTCACTTCAAGCTTAAGCAAACATTATGTCGATACTGTTTTCATTATTGGCTACTCGCTAAGACACATATAAATTGTCATTTCATCATTACAAAAAGGTGGTATAAGCGCTTGACTACTATACACGACTCTAAGCATGGTTGTCGCTCCTTGGACTGGATTCAACGACACAAGCATAGGCAACACTCTTTACTTAAGCCGTCTTTATGTTTTAATTCATTATGAACACATATCCTAGCAAATAACATGCAAGTCACTACATGCCTCATCTAAAATCTGGCAGAAATCTGAAGACAGCCTAAAGGATAAGATAGAACATAGGTTCAAGTGTCTGTTTAATAAATTAAACTCATATAAGCAATCAAATTAATTATTAACTTGCATCAAACTTATATTAAATCTTATTTGATCAGACACTAAGTGAAAACCCTGCTATGGCTGCGAAAATCACCTTGCTAAAATACAGACAGTTCTCCATTATCTATCAAATTATTTATTTTCCTTTGCTTATAATTCATTCATTTATAAAAACATCATCATATTATTTATTTTCAAAATACTCATTTTTCTCCAATGAAAAGAAACTACATTTGAAGCAACATACTCTTCATAATAATTAAGGCCTAGTCTAAAATATTATTTACATCATTCTTAAGCCATTTACAAGTTAAGTCTATATTAATTTAACCTTAGCTAGATTCGACTGAATCATTTAATCAAATTACTAAGTCATATCCAGTTATCTCCTTAAGTCATTATCATAGATCTATTCGGATCTTAGTTAATCTATTTCATTTAGATTCATTAAGCCAAACTGATCTTAGGTTGATTAACTAAGTTGATTTTACACTTAACTTCTATGTTTAATCTAATTAGTCTTTAATATAAATTCTCTTAATTCACTCTTAAGTATACAATTTAACTAACATTTCATTCATCTATTTCATTTTATTTTATTTTTTTACGAAGAACATGGGCAAATAGGTCAGTCGTGTTTTCCCCCGTGTACAAGCATAAAAGAAGCACAACTAAATATATTCATTCATGTTCCCATTATGTTTTAGTCTTAGGTTGAAGAATAGAGAGAAGGACGACAAGACAGGGTGAGTCGTGTTCCTCCTATACTTCATTTAACATGTTAAGCACTCAAGGATTATAGAGAAACATAGTAGAATAAGGGAGGTCGTGTTCCAACCGTGTTGTTATGGAAATGTATTTGTTGTACAAAACAAAGAGAAGCACAGTTAGATAGGAAAGCTATGTACTAGTTATGTTTCCTTTCGTGTATGTTAATTCATATGTTTTGAGAATCTGATAGGAGCACGACTAATTAGGCTCCTTATGTACCCCTCGTGTCTTTTTACAAAAATAGAGTATACTAACTTTATCCTATTTTAACTACTTGTTTTACATCATACATTAACATACAACATCCTGATAAACAACAAACAAGTTACAACCATCACATTCACATATAGCACCTATCCTATTATCACTCATCATCATCAATTTTCTAGTTTTAACATGCATGAACTTACCTAAGTTTTTGGATATAAGTTCATATATTACGAGTTTACAAGTTTTTATCTAAATTTCTACTTATAACTAGCTTCAATTCATCATTCACATGTATAAACAACAATAAAAAAAAAAAAAAAAAGAAAAACAACAACTTACTTGTTTAGCTAACTCAACTACTTGTTCTTTAAGACTTCTACTTCTTTCCTAGCTGACGAAGCTCCCTCTAAATTAATTCTCAACTCCTATCTAATTTTATAACTTCATTTTCTCCTACGATCTTATTGAAATTAAGATTTGAGAGTTGATTTTTGAGAGAAAGAAATCAGAAATGAAGAAGAAGAAGAGGAGAAAAGGAAGAAACAGGAGGGGGAAAAGGGAGCTCCAAAGTCAAAAAGGGAAAAAGAAAAATAAAGGGTAAGGATAAAAGATATTTTTGGGTAAGGGTTTTGAGTTTAACCCTTTCAAATATTTATTTTGAGTACAAAAATAATTAGAAAATAATTTGAGAATCGATATATTAGAAATTAATAGTTTGAATCAAAAGTCCAACGTAAGAGTTTAATTTATGAAAGTATGATAATTAATTTGAGCTTGGGCTTAAAAACTGATGTTTTTAAACAAATAAATGAATTCAAAATTTATGAGGATCAAAGGAATGAAAGCTTAGCTAAAATTGAAGTTGAAAGAGATATGAGATCTCAAGTTTCAATTAAACTATTTACTAATTTAATTATATCAACTTGTCTAATTACATCCTATAATTTACTTGATTTATTTAATCTATCTAAATTCAATATCTAACTTAGATGAGGATTTAGAATGTTTCATTATCACATAGTTTTCTTAAAATTCATCAAGCTCAGATATTACAAAATTACTCACTAGTAAGAATAATGAAGAAATCGATAATAAAACCATAAATCTTTAAAAAAATTGCTTCTTTTCTTGTTCTTGAGTCTCCTTAAACGGCTTGTGTGTGTGTGTGAGTGAGAGAGAGAGAGAGAGAGAGAAAGAGGTGGCATGGCAAATTCTAGGAAATGCACTGCCCTAAAACATGGGTAGTGTTCTTAATCATCCTCCCCTTAGGTAAATATAAATCAACAATCAATCTTTTCATGGAGAGCCCTAATAGATGCGAAGGATATGTATTTAGTCGTGCTTCTCTCTAACTTCCAATTCTTCAATTTTCTAACCATGGTTGATTTTACAATTGTATTTTAGGGAAACTACTTCTTTTAATCTACAATTTATGTTCAAAATATCATTGAAAATGCAGGAAACTTATATAAAATTTTCAAATCAACTCTTTAGCCCCTAGAATAAAAATATAGCGAAGCAAAGTATCTAACTCTTTCAAAACACCTTGAAATGTTTAAAACTAATATCAAAATTAACGCATAAATAGGTACAAATAAGCCCTATCATGCTCACATATTATGATCCATCTTCAATTTCAATTAACATTCTACTATAATGACAACTAAACAACATAATCAAATCTTAGATCTATCTAAGTATAGATTAAGAATAGTTACCTTGCTTTGTAGCTTTCACACATTACAAATTTTAGTTTGATCTCTACCATTAGTAGATCTACCTACCTCCAACAAATTATGGCATAAATTAGATATGATTAAGTAGATCTAGAAATCCAGTCTAATAGATTTATGGATTAAAATCATTATACCTAACCAATACAAACGACCTCCACATGAGAGTATCCTCACAACTTCTGAAATTCTCCAATTTCACCAGATTTCATGCCCATAAGTTACTATACATATATATCTAAAAGTTGATTGATTTCATGAAACTAAAACTCACCAAATTTATAATGTCTTGTAATTCTAATTTGTTTAACAATATTCTCGCTTCCTTATTGTTAAGTTTGAATTTTAATTTTCTGGTTTAATTTCTTTGATTTCGATTTACATCAAACCTAACTCAATTGACATAAACCCTTAACTATATATTAAAAGAATTTTTTTATTTAAAAAAAAAAAATTAGAGTCACCCCCCATGCCAAGAAAAAAAATTAAGTCAATGGGTAGATTGATCCTAATTTTGCTACTGACCCATGAAAAATTGTTTTAAGAAAACAATAGCTAGACAATACTAATTCTGGGGGTTAACCTATTAAAACTCATTGGTTACCACCTTCTAATTATGAATTATTCCTCTATATCTTAAATTGTATTATTATATGATATTTCTAAAAATACTTACCAAAATTATTAAAGGAAAAATGCCTTTTTTGCTACCTAAACTTTGACAAAGTGGACAATTAGGTACCTACATTTTTTAAAAGGCTAATTTCATACATAATTGAACTTTTTGTGCCCCTCAACACTACCTACTTAATTGTTGTCTAACAATAATCAACTACTTTAAAAGAGTAGGGATAGTGAAAAAGGGCACAAAAAGCTTAAGTAGGTATGAAATTGGGATTTTTAAAAATTCAGGTATCTAAAAAAGGCACGAAAAATTTAACTAGGTACAAAATTAGACTTTTTAAAGGTTTAGACATCTAATTATCCACTTTATTGAAGTTTAGATAGCAAAATAGGCTTTTTCCCTTTATTAAAATTTACAAAGTTCGTCAAGTTTACCAAATTTTAAGAAAAAGGTAACTAATATTTACATGCCATAAGTTAAACAACAATATTCACATGAATTTTATAAAATAAGTTTTTACCTTTTCTAAGCCGTCCGTTAGATGCCTACATACCCACTATTTGGGATCAAACGATACGTAGTTCTTTTTTAAGAAAAGTTTATTTTGTTAGTTATTTTTAGAATTTTTAAAATCTTATCACTTTAAATTGATTAAAATTTATTTATTTTGTAAAAATTGGCTAATTTGTTATGAACCCTGGACCTATTAATTTAGGTTTTGGTAAATTACACTAAAAAGTCCCAATGTTTAAAGCTAAATTCATTTAAGGTCTCAACATCCCAAAAAGTTCAAAAGTGTTCCCAACATTTGAAAAAAAGTCTTTTGAGTTTTAATTAAATATTTCTCCTCTTGATACATATCAATGGAGAACATAGAAGAAGAGTTTTCTAAGTTTAAATTAGATATTTTTCTTATGACACATGTCAATACAGACCTCAATTGACCCACTTCTCCAAATATTAGGACCTTAATTGACCTACTTCTCTAAATTTCTAGACTTTTTTGAACTTTTTGCAATGTTGGGACTTCAAATGAACTTACTCCCAAACGTTGTGGCCTTTTGGTGTTTTTTATTTTTATTTTTTTAGACAAACCTTCCGTGTAATTTACCCATTTAGATTTTTGCAATTTTATGAAAAATAAAATTTTTCTAAGTGACAAAAATTTTGAATAAGAAATTACAATTACATATCATAACAAGCATATGAATTCAATGTACATGTTATGACAAATTAAATCAATAAGAGATATCAATATTTAACACGTTAATTTTCAACCAGACGAACTCATACAATTACATTCATTAACATGGTCAAATTTCATATTTCATCTTAATCATAACAAGATCTCAACTTGTGCTATCATGAATAATTATTCACAAGATTCAATATAGTACAATGAAATATACCTATTAATTACAATCCTAAAACTTTAATTAAACAAAGGATAACATATATTCAATATCATGTCTTACTCAAAATTTTCATGTCAATATCATGATCACGAGTATTGTAAAGACAAGACTATAAAACAATTTCATGAACTCATGCATTATGATAGAATCACAAAATTTATGTTGTATCCAAGACTATCATGGCAATATGGGCATTCAAAGGCTATCTCATACATTATCACACGATCTATTATAAGCCTAAAACTTTAGTCTAGAAAAAAAAACCATGTATTCAATACATCATGGCTAATCAAAATTTTCATATTAAACAAATAACAATAATACAGTTTTTTTTTAAACACATATTCATTATGGTGAAAAAAAAAATTTACAAAAAAAAAATATTTTTGATAACAATTTTATATAATAAAAGTCAAGCATTCATAAAAACCATTACCACCTATTTTAGATTTTCAAGACAAACAACATTTTATTATTATTATTATTATTATTATTATTATTATTACTAAATAAAAAAAAAGAAAAATTTAAAGAGACTTACCTGCACTGCATACAACAAGAATGATCTGTAACAGGCAACGACAACAGATTGGGTCAAGGTCAAGTGTTAAAATGGCGATCAGGTCAAAGCGGATACAGGGTGGCGCAACTCTTGAGGTTGGTCGAACAACCACAACAAGCGACGACAAACACTTCAGTAATCATGATTTGAGTCGAAAAACATTGTAGGGTAGCGTTTCAAACTTATGGGTCGAAGTAGTGGCAGTGTTTGATGTTGATGTTGGTTTCATCATCTCCGGCCAACCTAAAAGTCAAAGGATTATAATGTGCTAAAGCTTCCTACAGCATCAAATTTGCTCAGTTTTCACAAATCAAGACATTAGATCTCGGAACCCTAGTTTATAATCACAAATAGGAATTTGAAAATTAGAGCAAGTTTAGAGCAAACCGTGCTTGGGTTGTGTTGTACATATCCTATTTATAGTGTTAGGGTTTCAAATTCGTCCTTAAAACTATGCAATTCAATCGATTATGAATTTAGGGTTCTTTGGTTATTTTTAGCACAAAATTTAGGAATCTATCAAATTAAAGGACAACTTTCTAAACAAATTAAATATATGTTGCTTATATTATGTCAGGAAGCTTCCCATATTTTCTAACTTACCTAAAAAACTCAAATTTGACATTGATTATGATTTTTTAGGAAGTGGCAAAGTGATTTTTCCCAATGTTCAGGAGCCAATTTTATCTATCAAAACCCTAAGTTAAGTTGCAAGTTTGGTACTAATTTGAAGTACTTCGTGCTTAGTTTGCAATTTCACCATCAATTTAGTGAAATTACGAGCTTAAGGTGATAAAAAATGAAGCTAGAGTGAAGGGTTCAAGCTCTTCTTGTCGGTTAGAGGTTGAAGACAAAGTTGACTTGCTAATGTCATGTTGACATTAGCAATTACATGGAAATATCAAATGCTGCTACATGTCACATGCTACACTAAAAATAAAAGACTCCCTCATGTTGTTGTGTAGAGTTGAAACCCATGACCTTCCATATGTGTGTGTATGTGTCTTACCATTAAGCTATTTGGCTTTTTCTTATCAATACATGTTATATAATTAAATGATTCCTAAATTAAATATAAGATAGAAATCATATTTTATTAAACTTGAATAATTTTATAAAGCTCGTGAAATTAAATTTTCATATCAATTTTATTCCTCAAAACATCAAAATGTGAATTTTTGGCTTTAGCATAACATTCTATTTTTATCATATACTAAAATATATAGATATTTCTATTTATATATTTTTAAGCCTAATTAAGCAAAAATGGGGTGTCTACAGCTACCCTCTTTGTGGTGAGGTTTGTCAAAACCTTTTTCACAAAGATAAAAGAGACCCCATTTTTTCTTTGAAGAATTTAAAATCTAGAGGTTCTGATCCACTAAGGTTTAAGATCATTCTTTTGTGGGCACTCCTTGAGGTAGCTGGTATTTAAGTTTGATTGTGATCTTTAGACTAACATTGAGTTTGAGTTGATATCAGAATTATATTGGCGCTTCATGAGCTTGCTCAATTATTAGGTTGTTTATTGGGATTATTTTCTTTTCTTGGACTAGCGCTTCTTGAGTTCGCCTTTTTGGATCTGATTCCTTTTTTAATTTGGCTCGTCTCAAGTTAGTTACCTTCTTTTGGTGCTTCTTGAGCTAGCAATTTCCTGATTTGGCACTTCTTGAGCTAGCTACTTTCATAAACTAGTGCTTCTTGAGCTAGCAACTTCTTCTTATTCCGGCACTTCTTGAGCTAGCATTTTTCTTAAATTTTGATTCATGAACTTACCTTTTTCTCTTGGTTTTGTTTGGTTGCGTGAAAATCATTTCTTATGTGGGTATATTTGTTAAGGTCTTACCAGGCTCTTATAGAAGCTTCTAAATTGTTAGACCACTTAATCAAGTTCGCTCATCACTAAGTCCACTTCGTTTGGCTTGGCTATTCTCCAAGTGGCAATCGTTTCAGATACAAGATAATTTTCTTTATTCTAAGGTGGTAGTCTTGATTTGGATGGTTCTAATTATCAAGTAAAGCTTCTATATCTCGAATCTCCACTAATATATGCTTTTGATTTATCGAATCTTTTGACTATTCCCCTGAAATGGGAATCACTTCGTAAAAAGATTAAATTATATAGGATTAAAATTTTCTATAATTTATCAATTTCTCAAGTCTCTCTTTCTCGTAGCACACTCGTGTTTTAAAGTATATGGCAGATATAGGAATTAAGGAGAACATATTGATCGTGGTGATTGGTCAATGACTGATCCAATGATTGATGACTGTTAAGGATATCATTTTTGTCAATAGATAATGAAAATTAGATCCTACATAGATGAAGTAATTAGCAAATTTATGAGCTTGATAGAATTTCCATTAATTCCTCAAACATAGTACAACTTGACTGCATCAGTGTTTATAGGGTCCTTTAAATCTAGACCATCTATACGTGATAGAATTAATGCTCCTCTAACAACACTTTCTTTACTACATATAGACCTTTGTAATTAGGGGTGATTTTCCTCTTAGATCTTGTACGTTCGATAATACTTTTCTTTAGACCAAGTCTCCTTCCTTGAAATTTCTTGGTTAGACGTTTTTATTAAATGCTCGGATCATCCTTTGCTGATACATCTGATCATGGTACAAGGTGATCATTCTCCTTTCATCTGTGAGATTTAACTATTTAATTCTGTTTCTCACCCATTTTACTTCATCTAACTCGACCTGGGTCAATATTCTTAGGGTTAAGACCTCAACTTCAACTAGTAAGGCTGCTTTTGTACCATAAATTCGTGAGTAGGGGGTTGCTTCTGTTGAGACTCTAATGGACATTTGATATGCCATGAGTGAAAATGGTAGCATTTAATGCCAGTCTTTGTAGGTAAAAACCATCTTTTCTATTATTTTTCTGATGTTCTTATTGACTTCTTCAATTGCCCCACTCATCCAAGGTTGGCATGGAGTAAAGTTCTAGTGTTTGATTTCGAACTATTGGCACAACTCAGCCACCAACTTGTTGTTTAGACTAGTGCCATTATGTGTGATCATTGTAGCAGAAACTCCATTTTTGGTTATGATGTCTCAATGAATTTGATAACTACTCCATTAGTGACATTAGTGTATGAGAGTGCTTCAACCCGCTTGGTCAAGTAGTCGATCACTACCAATAGGAATCGATGACCAGGGTTATCAAACTTATGATTCTATGTAGAATCGTTAGAAGGTCTACGAAGAAATGTTATGGCAAAAACTAATTTATTTCATTAAAGTTGAATCTATTCCAAGAGGTTCAT
Organism: Combretum micranthum; assembly: GCA_024138025.1. Lineage (NCBI taxonomy): Eukaryota > Viridiplantae > Streptophyta > Magnoliopsida > Myrtales > Combretaceae > Combretum > Combretum micranthum. Next base: position 1,408,032 of record JAMXBD010000192.1, on the reverse strand, counting down.
AACATAAATTAAACTTCAAAACATCAAAAGCAAACACCAAAATTTCAAAATCCTAAACTGGTCTTCTAATCTTGTGAAGGCAGCTAAGTTGATAGGAATTAGCTTCAAAGTTGTCCCTTCACTAGATCACAAGCTAAAGGAATACAAAGACTAGTACAGTGAGTCCTTAGTAAGACTACAACATATGAGGAAATGCATTTTTTTGACAATTATCAAGAGCACATAAGGAACTCAAGCTTGAATGTGGTATAAACCTATGAAACAGAAGCATTGATCGAGGATTCGCCACTTAGAGAGAAAAAGGAGTAAGAAGAAGGCAAAGCTAAAGAAATCACACCCATGTCTCACTTGTGGGTGCGACTACAAACATGATCATGGCCACACCATGATCCAAACTGTGATTGTGTCTGTGATCCTATCTAAGGGGTAACTTAAGTTTTTCCATAGAGAGAACCATGATCATGCTTGTGACCTTAGGTGCGATTTCCACTGCCACGAATTTCTTCTTCATTTGTTTTCTATTTATTTTCCTTATGTTGTGTTATTTACAAGTTTGTCATTATGTAAGGGAATATAAATACCTTATTATGAAGAAACCTTAGAAGGAGGAATATTATTATCATTGTCTTGTGTTTGTTTTCTTAAGAACATAACTCTTATTCTTATCAATCATTAATTATGGGGAACAACCATTTGATCAATCTTGTGCGTCATATCAAGACATTGAGAGTGTAGTTCAGGTTGCAATATGTGTCATATCCATGAACAATGTTGTTTATATCCTTTATTTCATTGTCATTTATACAAAGCCTTAAATATCTCTAAACTACTTGGATTATATCCTTTTTAGTGAGTGCGACATATCATCTTGGGATTAGAGCTAGACTTATGACCAGGGACAGTTGTAGTGAGGAAGAAATCAAGATAAGTTGTGTTAAGTGTTGAGACTGTTGATTAAGTTGAGTAGTAATTTTTTGTTACATTACGTTATTTGTCTCTATTGCTGGAGTATTGTCGGTTGGTTGGGATATTGTGGCACTTAAAATTGTGTCGAAGGTACGTGTAATATCACACATGCCAAGTGTTCAATAAAATTATTTTGAAGTATTACATTGGTATATGGGGTAATCATGTCAAACGAAAGTGTGTGGAAATTCCAATGATTTATGGGCAAATCAAAGCCAAAACCCTAGAGTTACTACCGAAATGACCACTAATCAATACATTAATCAGTTGACTATCTTGATGGAACATATGATAAAGTGTTTGGAAGAGCAACTGCTAACACCATGCCAACTTGTTGCGAGGGTGGTAGGGCAACCATTAGCAAAAGGTGGAAATGACAATTTTTTTTCATGGGAAATTCAAACTCATAAAGGAACTGAAGGGGTCAAGATTAAGATTCTACCCTTCAATGGAGGAGGGTCACTGAATGATTATTTAGATTGAGAACAACATACAGAGCAAGTTTTTTAGTGCTATGAATATGATGAACTTACTAAAGTTTGACTTGTTGCATTAAAATTCTCTGGGTATGTCGTACTTTGATGGCATAACATGCTAAATAATAAACGGAGTAGTGGCAAGGCTAAAATAACCACATAGCGAATGATGAAATAGGTGATGAAGATGAGATTTGTCCTAAACTACTATCAATAGTAGTTATACTTGAGCTTGCAATTCTTACATCAAGGCAGAATGAGCGTAGAGGACTATGTTAAGGAGTTTGAAATGTTGATGATTTGATGTAACGTAGAGGAAACTCAGGAACAAACCATAGCCTACTTCATTACTGGATGGAAGTTTGAGATTGCAAGAGTATGGGAGCTTGAAAATTTTCACACACTAGAAGAAGCGATTAATTTAGCCTATAAAGTTGAGAGATAAAGAAAGAGAACTTCATGTCAATCCTCATTACCTCCTAACGAGAGTTCTTGTCATGACCTGCCACCCCAGCTTCTACTGCAATGGAGGGGACGCCCCTAGGCCCTCAGGAAACCCTAGGTAGGGATTGTGATGCCAGGTATACTGTGTAATAACTCGAAACTCTACCTACTGAGGTATTGTCCACTTTAGCCACACGCCGCATGGTTTTGTCCTTTTGGTGCTAGCAATTCCTAGAGGGTCACTCATCTTGGGATTGCTCTGCCCAGAGCAAGCTTAACTTTGGAATTCTGACAAACTCTAAGCTATTACACCGAAAAAGCGTCTCTGTGATTAGAATTCCACCATCTATATTTAAGGGGTATTACAGTTCTAGTTCTAGTCATCCATTCAAAAGAGGAAGATTGTAGAAAGAAAGTAGTAGAAATGTTGAGAGGACAGATAGGAGAGAGAACCGTGGCAAGGCAATCTCTAATATTAGTGGTGTCGATGCTGAGGCCTAAATGGTTGGTAAGTAGAATAAACAAGTAAAGTGCTTCAAATGTTTGGGATATAGGCACATTGCTACTCAATGTCTGAATAAGAGAGTTATGGTTGTTGTGTCTAAGCATGTCAAACTCAAAGTAATAAGTGAGGATGAGAAGGAAGAAGAGGAGAACTTTATGGTCGAATTTGATAAAGTAGAAGACGAAACTATCGGAGTGTTAGTTCCAACTACTCACATGTCTTTAGTTGTGAGACAAGCATTGAGTAGCAACAGATTTCACATTAATTATAAGGTGAAGGATGCAGTTTATGTTGCAATCATAGACTTAAGGAGTTGCACGAACATTGCAGCTACTTCCATGGTCAAGAAGCTTCCCACTATCTCTCATCCATAACCTTACAAGCTACGTTGGCTGTGTGATAAGGGATCAATTCAAGTGACGCAGCAGGTTAAAGTGCTAATCTCAATTCGAGGGAGATACGAAGATGAGATATTGTGTGATGTTTTATCTATGAGTGCTAGTCAAATTCTTTTAGGGCAGCCATGGCTTTTCAATCAGCAAGTTCTGCATGATAGGTATAAAAATACTTATGGCTTTGTGAAAGATGGAAAGAAGATACTCTTAAAGCCCATTAGCCCAGCAGAAGTTATAATCATATATTTTGAAATCAACCCACCTAAGAAGGAGGCCTTAATGATGACTAAATTCAAGTTGAAGCAAGCTATTGATTTAGGAGAACTAGTGTCTTGTTGCAGCTTAGATAAATATTGAAGATTGATAATCAGGCTTCTATACTTGAGGTGGTTCAACAACTCTTACAATGCTTTGCTGATGTTTTTCTAAATGAATTACCACTAAGATTGCCTCCTATTGGAGGGATTGAACATGCCATTAACCTTGTTTCTAGAGCAACATTGCCTAATAGATCTGCTAATCACATGAATCCAAAAGACGTAAAGGAGCTCAAGTGATAAGTAGATGAGTTGATGGGGAAAGGGTTCGTGAGGGAAAAAATGAGCCCACGTTCAGTATCGACCTTGCTAGTGCTGAAGAAGAATAATAAATAGCATATATGTATTGATAGCCACGCTATAAATTAAATTACTATCAATTACCGATATTTAATACCCATGTTAGATGACATGCATGATGAATTTCATGGAGCCAAGATATTTTCTAAGGTGGACTTAAAATCATATATCATCATATCCAAATGAGGCTAGGAGATTAATATAATGCAGCCTTTAAACTAAGGATGATCTCTAAAAATGGCTAATGATGCCATTTAGACTTACTAATGTGCATAGTACTTTTATGCAATTGATAAATCATGTCTTGAGGAAATTCATTGGTAAGGTAATTCTTATATATATTGATAATATTCTCATATACATTATTGATTTGAAAGAGCATGTTAAACACTTGATTGTTGTGTTGAAGTATTAAGGGAGGAGAAATTGTAACAAAATTTGGCGAAGTATATGTTTTGTTAGATAGAAGTTGTATTTTTAGGGTTTGTAGTTTCTAGATGAGGCAAAGATTAAGACTATTACCGAATGGCCTACTCCTCATAATATATCAAAGGTATGGAGCTTCCATGGGTTTATCTCATTCTATAGGCAGTTCATTCGAAACTTTAGCACTATTGTTGCACCACTCACTGAGCTTACTAAGAAGGGAGAAGAATCTAGGTGGAATGAAAAAGCTCAAATGACTTTTGGAGAGATTAAAAAGAAGTTAACTATTGTTATAGTACTTGTACTACCTGACTTTGAGAAAAATTTATGTTAGAGTGTGATGCTTCAAGGGTAGGGATAGGCGCAGTTTTGATGCAAGAGCGACGTCCTATTGCTTATTTCAGTTAGAAATCAAAAGGAGAAATATTGAATTTTTCTATTTATGACAAGGAAATTTACTCCTTGATTCGAATGCTTACCTTTTGGAAACATTATCTTATGCCACATGAGTTTTCCATCTATATGGATCATGAGTCCTTGAAGCATTTAAGAAGTCAAAACAAGTTGCCTCAATGACATGCTAGATGGATAGAGTTTGTAGAATAGTTCAATTATATTATTAAATATAAGAAGGGAAGCTCGAGTTTAGTGGTTGATGCTCTATCTCCCAAGTACTCATTGGTTACCTCATTACATTCTAGATTGTTGGGATTTGGAATCGTTGTTAAATTATATGTTAGTGATGGAGATTTTGCACCTATAGTAGCTAAATGTGTTAAAGGGTTGAAGGAAGCTCTATAGATGGTTATTTTATGCATAATGGTTTTTTATTCAAGCATGATAAGTTATGTATACCCAAGTGTTCTTTGAGAGAGTTACTAGTGAGGTAAGAACATCCTGGAGGATTGTTAAGTCATTTTAAGGAAAAGAAAACTCTTAAAATTCTGAAAGAACATTTTTATTGGCATAAAATGAAAGGTAATATGAATACAATTGTGGAGCATTGTGCTGTTTGTAAACGGGCTAAAAGTAGGAAGGAGCCTTTTGGGTTGTATATGCCTTTGTCGATATCTACACAACCTTGGTTAGATGTATCAATAGATTTTGTGTTGGGTTTGCTAAAGAAGGTGAGGTGGAAGGATTCTATCATGGTGGTGGTAGATCAATTCAGTAAGATGGCACATTTTGTGCCTTGTCATTGTACCGATGACACTCTTTTTATTGCTAATCTTTTTATGAGAGAAATTGTAGGACTTCATGGAATTTCTCATAGCCTTGTCTTAGATTATGATGTTAAATTCTTCAGTTATTTCTAGAAGACACTATGGAGAAGGCTTGGAGTCAAGTTGCATTTTTGCACCACCTCTCACCCCTAGCTGCATGGCTAGACTAAGGTTGTCAAAAGGACCCGTGGAGCTTTGCTTCGAGCTACTATTTGTAAGAATTTGAAAGATTGAGACTTGTGCCTTTCTATTGTAGAACTTACCTATAATAGGATTGTACATAAAATAGTAGCAAAGTGCCTTTTGAAATCGTGTATGGATGTAACCATACTATTCCACTTGATATGATATCCCTATTGGCTTCTAAAGATGAAAGTCTAAGTGAGGTTGAGTGATCAAGGAGATCCATAAGTAGTTTCAGCAAGTACAAAGCAACTTCAAAGATATGTAGCCCGATAGTAGAATAAGGTGATCAAGGAAAAAAAATCAAGATCTTTCAACTAGGAGATCTGGTTTAGAACCATCTTTGAAATGAGAGATTTCTAAACAAGTGAACTCAAAAGTTATATCCATAAGTTGATCGTCCATTTTGAATTTTAGAGCATGTCAACGATAATGCTTATAAGCTAGAACTACTAAGTGATTATGGAATCTCAGCTACTTTTAATGTTGCAGATCTCACATCATATATACTTGATGTTTAAGAAGCCAACCTGTCAAATTTGAGATTAAATCTTCAAAAATTAGAGGGGGAGATGAAGAAATTAGCTTCAAGGTAGCCTCATTACTAGAGCACGAGTGATAAATGTATAATATGCATTTATCAATAAGCTAAAGGAATATAAGGACTAGTCTAGCAAGTCCTTAATAAGGCTACAACAAATGAGGAAATGCATTTTGTTAACCATTATCAAGATAACACAAGGAACTCAAGCTTGAATGTGGTTTGGACCTATGAAAGAGAAGCATTGATTAAAGATTGTCCACTCAGAGAGAAAAAGGAGCAAAAAGAAGGTGAAGGTGAAAACGTGGCTCTAATCACAGTCGCACCTCATCTGTGGTTGCACCCGCGATCATGATCACTACGGAGAATAAAAACAAGGGGAAACTACATTTTCCCATAGACAAGACTATGGCTACAACCACGGTTGTAGCCCACACCGTAATCCAAACCACAATCGTGGCTACTACCCCACCTAAGGGCAACTCAATTTCTTTCCATAGAGAGAACCATGAACCATGCTTGCACTTGCATCCTTAAGCATGATTTCCACTACACATGAATTTGTTCTTCATTTGTTTTCTTTTTATTTTATTTCCTTATGTTGTGCTATTTACAAGTTTGCAATTATATAAGAGGGATATAAATATCCTATTATGAAGAAACCTTAGAAGGAGGAACGTAATTATCATTATCTTATGTTTGTTTTCTTTGAGAACAAAAGTCTTGTTCTTATCAATCACTGTAATCTTGTGCGTCATATCAAGAGAGTGAGAGTGTGGTTCAGGTTATTATCGGTGTATCAAATCCATTAACAATGCCATTCATATCTTTTATTTCATTGTTATTCAAACACAAAGCCTTAAATATCTCTAAACTACTTAGATTATATCTTTAAGGGATAATGAGGCATATTTCAAGTTGATCCTTTAGATGCTCAGTCATCCTCTTTGTCATCTTTAATTATACTTCTAGGGCTCAGACTTTGTGTTGGGAGCATTCCATCTTTTCTTTCATCTCTTATTCTCTCTTGTTCATACTTTGGAATTGAACCTCTACTAGGGCTCGTGCTAGTTCCATGTAAGCCCGTGTATCTGAATCTAGACCTACAGGTGCTGGGTTCACCATATTTAGACCTTCAAATTGGATCTCTCCTTGCTTCCTTAGTTGGTTAATAATGTATTCCTCAATAACCCGATATTTCTTAGTTTGGGGATTGGTGGTCTCCACCTTATAAATCCTTTTTACCTCCCAGCCTTGCATTTGGCTAGAATATGTTTGAGCTTTTCGTTCTTTTCAGCTAAGGCCAAATTCAGATCGCCATAATCCATGGTAACTTTTTCTAGTGAGGGTTTGTTAGTTTTGTCTTGTAATGGGCTCAATTGTCTTATCGCATAGGTTAGATAATATCCTGTGTAACCAATTATACCAATCAAGGGAAATACTGCATGTGTTGGACATCCCGTTATTGTAGCTTGGCATTAGAACCACTTAGCCACCCAAATGATCTCAACAATGGGAATATCTTAGAGGATGTGTACCCATTGGTCTATTGATGCAAAATCTTGGATGTGGACCCATTCGATGAGGCACTCTATTAGATCATAGTTGTTGTTGGTATGACAATCTGGGTTTAAGTGGTTTCTATAATTAGTAATATAGCTGGCAAACCAAACTATCAGGAGGGCCATACCAACCTTGAATTTTCCATAACCTTAGGTCTTCAAATGATTTAAGGATTAATTATGTTCTGTGAGCAAGGTGAGGGTATAAGATTTTCCTCCCAAAAGTCAAGGCCATTGATTCCATAACTCGATGATGGATGAGCAAATCCCCATTTAGAAAGAGGATGGTATCAAATGTTGTAAACAAGAAGACATTGATACAATTTTGCTCGCATGCTTCCATGTCGACATAGAAAATGGCCCTTTTTCTTTGTAGTTGTTTAGGTATCCAACCCAGCTGACCAATTTTGAAAACTTGATTGAGTACAAGTTACAATTCAAGAGGGCCCTAGACACTTTGATTTTCTTAATACTTAGAAAAATTGTTGCACAAGTTAACCGGGTCTTTGTTGAGCTCGGGATGGTATGATTTTACATATGTTGAGGGAGCCAACAAGATTTTGTATACTCTTCAATTGTAGGACTTAGGATGTGCTTGCCTAAACAAAAAGCTATTTCATTGGGTTGCCAGGGATCCGCCAGGGCCCTAAATATGTAAATGTTGACTCAGACTTTGGGCAATGAAAAGACTGAGCCCAATCGACCCTTGATAAACTCTCTTTAGTCGAGCTTGAAAGTTTACAACCATCGATTCAGTACAGGCATTGGGCTTAGTGGTTCATGGACATGCACCTTTGAAATGGGTATAACTTACATGTTAGCTCTAGATGAGCTACTTGCCATTTTCTTTATCTATAAATTACAAAGGAAAAATGTTACCAGGAAATTTACATGACTAACTTTACAAGGAAAATATACCTTTTTTTTTGTACAAGGGAGTATTTATAAGGGAAAGTCCTAATTCATAAAATAAATTCAACTTTTTTTTTTTAATTTCATAAACAGTTTTTTTTTTTCATGAGCCACAATGCTTGGTCATCACCCTTATCTAGTGAATGCAAATTCAGATGGGTTCTAAAGGTCCCCCAATTTAATGAGCCATGGGTCGCATTAAATAGAGTAGAGGGCTAATTCATACCTCAAGCAATGGGCTACCACATCACCTAAGGCCTACTGAGGGCGCCCAGTCCTAGTTTCCTATGGTAGCCTAAGTCTAACTACATCTAGCACACATCCCCCCCTCACCCACAAAATTCAAGTATCTCCTATCAAACATCTACACCACTAATGCTCGGTTAGTATAACTATTTACAAAACAAATATTATTTTTGGCCATCTACAAAAAATAAAAATATTATATACAAAATATATAATTAATTTACCACAAAAATTAAGAGGAACAAATTATGATTAGAAAATAAAAGATGGCTAGCCCTCTTAAAAAGCATCCCTAGTGGAATTCCCAATCTATCAAGTTTGGATTTTAATTTTCCAATTTAATTTCTTTTAATCCGATTCACATCAAACCTTATTGCATTCAACTTAAACCCTCGACTAAGGATTAAAAGTGTAATATAAAAATAAATAAATCTTGGCAAAGGACAAAGTTGTCATATGTTGATAAATAATAGGGTTTATGGTCCATCCTAAAATGAATAATAATGATAAAAATAATCTTTTCCCCTCCCTCAAATAATAGAATATGTATTTTTCTACAGTATCATAAAGAGACAAACCCTAAAACTCCATTAAGCTTGTATGTTGTTTCAAGGAGTATCATAGATCAAATATTTAGGTAACGTTTGCTCCTTTCTAATCCTCTATCCATCAAAAAAGTTATCTTTTTCTGGGTTTTCTTCTTGGTGTTGAAGAGATTCGATCTTTAGGAGAGAATTAGAAAAACCGTAAATTCCATCTTTGGTGTTTTGCGATCAAAGGAGGAAGGAACATCGTTTATGTCCAGGTGATATGATGATAATGATGTTTTGTATTAATATATATGTTTGGGAGTTTGGTTTGGGTTTTTCTTTTAATGTTTTTCATGTTATGATTGAGTAAGAGTATGGACAGAGATAACAACCATGTTACAAGCCATGATCTCCTTGGGTATAATGGATTTAGTACGATTACGGTCGTGGCAAAGGTCGTGATGGCCGTCAACACCCCATCATGGTGGTGATGGAGGTCATGCCCCCATAACAGGCATGAGAAGTTTACATCTTGTGTCCCAAGGCTATCATGCCCCCATCACGGGCATGATTGATAAGGGGATTGTGTAGTCTTCTTCAATCCATGTTTTTAGCCTTCTTAAATACCTTATTTAGTCTATCTTCTAGTACTCCTAAATCCTAATAGTAAGGCATATGTTTATCGAGAGTATCGATGCTACTAGGATGGCACCTTGATGATCTATGTGTGGCATTATCTTGAGTAAAGTTATGCACAGAGATGATTTAAGTAATTTAGGAGTGGTACGAGTACAGTACCCAAAGTGTATGGGGAGGACCCAACACCAATATATATATATATATATATATATAAGTATTTTATGTATACATATTTGTTTTCATGGAGTTATGAGTTACTCCGGGTTTAAGACTAGTTGCAAATGGTTCTAAACTGTGTTGATTGCCTGACTAATTAGAGATAACAACCTGTGATTATTGCATATATTACTATATTGTATGTGAATTTGTATGATGTTTGTTCATGCGTATGTGATTGTGGTTTAGCATATTGAACTTTGCACTCATACCTTTTGTTTTTCAAGATCAGGTGAGGAACCTATAGTGTTTGATCTATCAGGTTAGATGTTTTTGTAGACTATAGGGAGGACGATAGTGGAGCTAATTTTCCAATTGATTATTAGAAATTTCAGATTGGAGATAGTTACAGTTGAAGACTTTAATAAGTTTTAAATAGTTTTTTTGTTTTTGATATTATGAGACCTTTTTTTTATATTTTAAGTTTAATTTAAGTTAATGCTTGGTTTATGCCAACTAAGTTGTTCATAAGTTTTTATTATGACATCAATGTTTTAAAAGTATCCTTAATTGTGAGATATTGGAGTATATTGTATTAAAAATTGTGGTTTAGTAGAATCCGAGCCTTAGCGTGTCTATCTCTAATAAGGACACATGATGGGTTGATAATGCTCTTAGTTTAGGGCATTACAAAAAGAAAGTTTTAATTTAAAAAAAGAATCGGTGTCACCACCCAACTAAAGCCGAGAAAAAAATAAATTTGGATCAATGGGTAGGTTGATCATAATTTTGCTAATAACCTACAAAAAATTATTTTAAGAGAACAATAACTAGAAATTGCTAAGTTTGAGGGCTAGTCTATTAAAACATATTGTTTACCACCTTTAATTTTCTCATTATGAATTTCACCCTTATATCCTAAATTGTATTATTATATGACATTTACAAAAATAATTACCAAATTTATTAAAATTTACAAAGTTAGTCAAGTTTCTTAAATTTTATTAATAAGGAAACTAATATTTACATGCCTTAAGTTAAATAATAATATTCACGTCAATTTTAAAAAAATAAGTTTTTACCTTTTTTAAGCTGCCTGTTAGGAGTCTACATACCTGTTATTCGGAATCAAACAATACATGGTTCTTTTAAAGAAAAGTTTAGTCTTTTAGCTACTTTTAGAATTTTTTAAATATTATCACATTAAATTCTTTAAATTTTATTTTTATTTTAAAAAGTAGCTCATTTGCTACGAACCATGAATTTATTAATTTAGGTTTTTGCAATTTTATAAAGAATAAATTTCTCTAAGTGACAAAATCCTTGAACAAGAAACCACAATCCTAATGAAGAGAAGTTAAAAAAAAAATTGCCTACATTGCACACAACAAAGATGATCAGCGATAAGCAATAGGGTTGAGTCGAGTTAAGGTTAAGTGTTGGAGCGGCGGTCAAGTTGAGGTAGCTATAGGACAGCATAACTCTTAGAGGTTGGTTGAACAGTCACAACAAGCAACATCGAACACTCCAGTGGTCATAGTTTGAGTCAAAAAAATGCCATAGCGTGGCGTTTCGAGCTTATGAGTCGAAGCAACAATGGCGTCCAACATTGAGGGTGGTTTCATCGTCTCCAATCAACCTAAAATTCAAAGGATTATAATGTCCTAAAGCTTCCTACAACATCCAATTTGCTCAATTTTTCTTGAAAAAACCACAAAAAAAAATCTCTGAACCATGGTTTATATTCACGAATACAAATTTGAAAATTAGAGCAATTTTAGGGCAAATCGTGGTTAGGTTGTTTTGTATATATCCTCTTCATAGTGTTAAGGTTTCAAATTCAACCTTAGAACTTGTCAACTCAATCAATTACAAATCTAGGGTTCTTAAGTTATTTTTAGCATGAAACATAAGAATCTATCAAATTAGAGGACAACTTGCTAATTAAATTAGATACATGCTGCTTATATTATGTTAGGAAGCTTTCCATATCTTCTTACTTGCCTAAAAAACTTAAATTTGACACGAACTATGATTTTTAAAAAAGTAGCAGAATGATTTTTCCCAATTCTCTAGAGCCGAGATTTAATCTACAAAAACCCTAATTCAACTTTTGAGTTTGGTACTAATTCAGAGTACTTCACACCTAGTTTGCAATTTCACCATCAATTTGGTGAAATTACAAGCTTAATGCGATAAAAAAATAGAGTTAAAGTGAGGGGGTCAAGCTGTTCTTATTGATTTGAGGTTGAAGACAAAGTTGATTAGCTGACATCATAGCTTACATAGACATAGGGCTACAATCGAATCGAATCGAATCGAAATGGTACAGTACAATCCATTTGCCTTTTTCTTGTCAATGTGTGCACACAAAATATATCAAAAGCTTATAATCTATGCTTATTCAAGTTAATTATTTAATTAAATGATTCATAAATTAAATATATGATAAAAATATATTATATTAAACTCGAATAATTTTATAAGGCTCATGAAATTAAATTTTCATACCAATTTTATTCCTTAAAACATTGAAATGTGAATTTTTGGCTTTAACATAATATTATATTTTTATCATATACTAAAATATATAAATATTTCTATTTATATATTTTTAAACTTAATTAAGCAAAAATGGGTGCCTACACTTATTGATTGATTGATGAGGAATTTAGCCTCCTATGCTCTATTAGATCTTAAGCTAATGAGTAAGATAGAGAGTTAGTTCTATCACTATCATGAATGCTCTAGAGTTTTCTTGAATATTATAGTGTTTTTGTAAATAAAAAAAATTAATTGACTTGCTTAATCTTATTGACCAGCTTAAGCCTAGGAATTATACTGGAGCTAATCTACTTACAAACAAATGTAATTACCTAAACTAACCTTTCTTACTTAATTACTTAATTCCTCTTTATTATTTTTTTTCCTTAACTAAGGATATTTCACACTATGCGCTTCTATTTTCGAAATTGATGTTTAATTCCTCCTCAATTCTTTAAATGAAGTGTTCTTTTTTTTTTTTTTCCTGTCCTTCATTTGCCATTTCTCCCATTAAAAAGTAATAAAAACCCTCCTAATATTTCTTAATTCTTTTATTCAAGTGTAAAATAGTAAAGTAAGTCTCGGGTATCACTTTTCCCTTATTCAATCAAGTAGATTTAGGGTAGATACTAAGAGTCACAATGTTGCTTCCAAGTACAAATTTTTCAAAACCTACCTTCAAATGCTCCAATATATATGCATAGGATATTTATACCAGGATTATAATATAATATATACAGGGTTTAAATTCCAAGTTACCCAATGTCCTCTTTATAATAAACTATTAAATAATATTTATAATAGAAGAATAAATTATAATTTATATATATTTCAACCAATAAATGTTCAAAGGGAAAAAAAAAAAAAAAGAGAGAGAAAGAGGGAAAGCCTATATGGTAAAAATGTTAAACAACTAAACTTAAGATTGACAACAATATTCTCCTCTTCTTTTCCTGTCTTTCTCATTTCTCTCATAGTTACATTTTTCATTTCTTTCCTCTATTTTCTTCCCTATTTGATATGTAGTAAGTGCTTACCCAAGTCTTTATCTATTTTTGTTTTTTGGTACTTTCTTGTAACGTTATGTGTGTATATATATTACTTTCTTTAATATCACATAAACTTGAAATTTATAGCTACTTAAAAAATTTAAGGAAAAAAAACTTAAGATTTACGAAAAAGTAAGAAAAGAACATGAGATTTATCAAAAATGAGAAAAACTCGCTTGTTTTACAATGTGCCCTATATAACAAGGTACAAGTTCTAAATTATTTTCAAGTGCTATAAGGTAGTTTTTAGATCCAAAATTTAAGAAGATGTACTTTACTGATATAGTATGGGTAAAGCCTCATATATCTCTCCATCTTTTACCCACTCACATTTGTGCAATCATTTTGAAGATTTGGGGTTTTAGTGTAATGATTGTAATCACCCAAATTTATACAATTCGAATATAATAATCATTAAGTAAATAATGTAAAATTTTTGAAAAGGTTTTAGGAAAACTTGCAAGAATCACTTTTGATTTTTCGCGATTCAAAAATATTAAAATATGAACGATGTAATTATTGTTTAAGAATTTGAATTATTATCAATAAATATTTTAAGATATAATTTTCCATAACTTTTTAGTAATACCCCACAAATATGAGATGGAAAAATTCAATATATATGTAAAAGGCAAAAATGAATCATCTTGACTAAAATCTTATCAAGATGATCATGCTAATAAATGTTATAAAACATAATATGTTTTATGATTAAAAGAATATATACATTGCATATTTTATATGCACATTATCATATATATATATATATATTAAAATAACCTAACTTAATCAATAACTTAAGTTTCATATAAATATAATATTAGTTCTAAATATTAAGTTGAAAAGTGCATTTGGTGTATGAAATGAGTGTATGAAAATGGAGTTTAACTTATGTGTATATTCTTGTTATCATGAAATTTGTATTAGTAGTAAATATGAATTAATATTATGTTATTAAAGCTATTGCTCTATATGTATTAATGTGTGTATAATATAACTAATGTTGGTGCCTTTTTATATATTAATATGTATGCGATAAGTTTATTTGTATCAAAATAAGTTTTGGAAATTCGTAAAGTTATGGTAGAATTTTAACAAGCTTAACCCATGTTTTAATCAATTTTTAAGCCTCAAAATGAGCCCAAACTAAGCCAAATTGCAGCCTAATCCATTAAGCATCCATTAAGTTAAGTTTAGGATAAGTTTGAACTCATATCTTGATAAAAAAGACTCCATTTTAGGCAGCTCCTCCTTCCATTCGAGATTTCCTTTTCTTTCTTTCTTTGTTCATTTTATTCTTCATTTTCTCTCTATCTAAGCTAGCTTAAAACCCTTAGTGAAATATACATCCAAGGACTAAGAGTCTCTATAAGCCAAGCCTTGTTCATGTAAGTCCTTGTTAACTCTTTTATTATGCTTTAAATGTATTAGGCATGTTTTGTAAGTTTAAAGTTGTATATGAATTTGAATGGTCTTATATGTTAATGGACGTTAGGATGAGTTTTGATGGTATTTAACTTGTTACATATGCTATAGAAGTGGTAATATTTGATGGCAAAGCTTAATGTTGAAGTTGAGTAGTTAAGTTTAAGGTGAAGAGTAGGAGAGGGTTTGAAATGGATGAAGTGGTTTGGAGTGTGCCACGATGTAACAATGTGCTTGGGATGATGCTTTAATGGTTTTGAAGTGTAGAGATAGTGTTAGAAGTGTTTGAGTTGTGTTGTGGTTGAAGTATGGTTTGTGTATAAATATTAGTGTTAGAGTATAATGAGTTCATGTGATGAAGTGAACTAAAGTTATGTTAGATGTGTCAAAATGATGTTCAAAGTTGTTAGGAATAGTTAATATAGATAGAATATAGTATATGAAGCTAGATATGTGTTTGAAGATGGATTAAAAGTGCCTTAGTCTACAATTTTGCAAAGTGCAAAACATGAGAAACATAAACTTTTCGAACAGGTCTGTTTTGTATTTACGCCGACATCTACTACTTCAACGTCGCCGGTGTAGAGGCGGTGTTGAATGTGATCATAACCTATTTTTCTAATGCTGCTTTTAACACCACCGGATTTTGTGAAGAAATTGGCCGCGTTCTTTTTTCAAATCTTACGCCGACTACTAGGGTCAATGCCACCGGCCTTTAACCGGTGTTAAATGTGAGTAGAACTAATTTTCTTAACGCCATTGGCGTACATTTCCAAAGCTACCGGTGTTCAACCTAATATTTGCTGGTGTAAATTGCCCACATATCTCCTGAGTTTTTGCAAATTCAAACTTCTTCATTTTTCCTTCCTTACTTCTTCATTTGTCCTTACTTACTTCATATATGGTCTTCTAATAAATCTATAAGTCATATAAACATGATTATATATGAATCAAGTGTTAGAGCTATGTGTTAAGTTCGTTGAATCTCTTTGTATAGTTAGTTTAGAATTATATGTTGTATGATGTTCTACGTTCGATTATTGATATGTTTTGATATTTCTTATTCCAGTTAAAGATTCTTCGTTTGATTTCCCTCCGAGTGGATATAGTGATACCGTACTAGGTACAGGTACGCAGTAGCTTGCTTGTTGTATGCTAGGAATAGACATTACTAAATTTGACTTAATTCAATTCGACTTAATACTCTGATGAATTGGATGTCTATTACGATGTTTAATCTAATTCGAGGAGCAGCAAATCTATCATGATGCAATGACATGTTAGTTAGGCGCTTTAACCTAAGTCATGATGCAATGACTTTACCATGATGCAATGGTACGCTATGATGCAATAGCGATTCGTTTATGGTTAAGCAGATAGTTGATGGGGAGATTAGTATATGTGTAACGCTTGCTTAAACTTAGGGAAATGCTATGGTTTAGTTCAAAGTTTATGAGAACTTGTGAACTAGATTCATATTATGGACTGAGTTTAAGTAGAGCTGGGCAACGGCTTTGGATCCCTAAATGAAGCTATTTCTTTATGGAATAGATATAGTAGATACAAGTATTCAGATTGCTTATATCAATCCCCTGAGCAGCTGTTGTTACTCCGAACCCCTAAATTCTCATAGCGTGAATCCGGGGTTTGAATACCCTACTGTTGTTTTGTTAAAAGAAAACTTAGCAGGATAATGAATTAATCATTGATGCATTTCATTCGAACTAAGTTCACTTGACAATTCGTTTTTGTATTTTTTATTTCGTACTAGGCCTTTGGTTCGCTTTTGCTGCATTGCAGGTATTGAAGATGAATTGTATGATGATCTGGGATACGGGTCAGATTTTGAGAGGTTCATGGACGAGTGGGACTCAAATGCCCTTGGTTTTTGGGAGAAGCTTTTGTTTAAAACATATTTCTCTGAATATGAGGCTTGTTAAATACGCCTAAGTTGTAAAAGACTTTAAAGTCTCTTTAGTTTATCTTTTTGTACCAAGAACAATTTTTAATTTTGTAGTGTCTTATATTGACACTAATCTTTGTTCATATAATTTATATAGGTATAGATTGCTTTTATTAGCAATCTTCTTTTGTAAAAAAAATTGTTTATAAAATGTTAGTAGATTTAATCTAATAATTCCCATAAACTATTAGTTTTAGGACAACCTTACATATAATGTGAAAATGTTATATGTGGTTGGGGACTTGTACACTAAATCTCTGGATTTAGCGGGTTGGGTCTTTACATGTATATATTCAAATAAGGATGGAGTAGCAAGCTTACAACCTTCATTGTTGACTTTGTCGAGTTATGTGAGTAAGTGTTGTGTCGTTATGTGTCGTCTTAAGTCTAGAGATAAGTCTAGTCAAGTCCAATCAAGTTATCAGCCATTTCTAGTCTTTGTAGAGTCTAAGTCTTCTTTAATGAAAAAAAAAAATAGAGTGAATAAAGGTTGAAATCACGAAACTAATTCTTATTATTTTATATGTGCTATATTGCATAGAATATCAGTTGTGTAAAATTAAAAAAATATTTAAAAGTTCAAATTATGAATTTTAGAAATAAATATTGAATAAAATAGATGTTTATAAATAATTAATACTAAACCTAACCAACATTAAATTCAAAAATGTTTTATGAAAATAGCAAGAAACCCCAAATCAATGTAATAAAAGAGTAAATTAATGTAATCACATAATACAAGCAATAAACAAACTTGAAACATTAAACAATTATAAAATAATACCGAGTTTCATACGTTTTATAATAATGAAAAACAATGAGAAACATCAAGCAGACATGATAATAATTATATATACATATATGCACACACAATAGATAAACCCAATACAGATAATAGATTGCCAAATAATTCAAAATTTCAATAGAAGTGAAACATAATACTAAAACTTAATCTAAAATAATCAAAGTAGTGCAATGAAAGCATAAGTGAAAAAATAAATCTTAAAATGATCAAAAGCTTTTGAATTATAAAGTTTAAAGTTTATATGAAATGTTAGCTATCAACAAATGATCACAATTTTTGCTTATTTAAGATAGAATTGACTTAATTAACTAGTATAATGGATGATTAATTTTGAACTTTGACTAGAATTTAATTTAGAACTTAAACTTACATATTTTAATTAAATCAAGTGAATTAAAATATTGAACATAATTAGATAGAATAACATAAACAACTTAATAAATGGATCTAATCGAAATTGAGATTTCAAATATTCCTTTCCATTTATCTATTTGCTCAGTTATCTATTTCATAAATCAAATTCCTCATTTTTTTCTAGCTGTAAAATTTGAATTATATTCCTTTTCAATTATCTTTTCCAACAAATCAAATTTCATCATCATCTCAGCCAATTTTGATTAGAACTCCTTTTCTTTCATTTATCTGAACAAAAGTATTAAATTCTTTCCAATAGTTTATTTTAACTTCTTTCCTTATATTTTAATTCTCTAAATCTTTAAATATGTAATTTAAGTGTTTTGTAAGTTTTTAAATCCTTAAACTTTGATTGAACTTCCATTTCCTAAACCTCCATAAGTTTTGAATTCATCTACTTGTTTAAAAATATTAGATCTCATGTTTAGACCTAAATTAAATGTCAATTTCTTACAATTTGAATTCCTAAACTAGATTTGTAATTCAAGATATTAATTTCTATTAAATATATTCTCAAATTATTTTCTAATTATTTTTGTACTTAAAATAAATATTTGAAAGATTTAAACCACATCCTTTCACCATAAATATCTTAAAAATCTTTAAATACTTTTTTCTCTTGGCTTTTTTTGCTTTCCTTTTCCTTCCTTTTCTTCTACTCTTTCTCTTCTCTTTTCCTTCTATGTTTCTTTTTCTTTTCTTCTTCCTCTTATTCAAAAAACTCTAAATCTCAAATTTAACAAGATTATAGAAGAAAGTAAAGATAGAAAATAAGATAGAAGATGAAGATTAAGCATAAAGAAGCTACATCAACAATAAGAGTAGTAGTAGTGAAGTTTTGGTTACTTGAAGTTTTACTAAAACAAGTCAGTTAATTCTCTACTTTGATTGTTGTAAATGCATGTAAATGATGAGTTAGTGCTAGATATAAGTGGGGTTTATAATAAAATTTGTAAATTAGAGATATATGAACTTGTAACTAAAGATTTAGATATGTACGTGCATGAGTATTTCGAGTGTTTGATAAATGATTAAGGAAAAACATAAGTAGAGATAAGTCTACGAATAATTGTGAATTATAAATATAAGTTATATGTTGGCTATAGGGTGTTTTGTAATGTTAAACAAGTGGTTGAACTAGTTGAGTTTTGAGGAAACAAACAAAGAAAAACGTGGAAAACAAACGCCAGGGAATGATCATTCCCATGATCATAGTTGTTATGTTCTCGAATTTGAGATTTAAAGTAAATCACGAGCATGATTTAACTCATGATGAACACTGTTTTGCAAATAAAAGGACACAATGAGCATGATAAATCGTGTTATCAATTTTGTTTTGTGAAAATTAGATGATGACATGGATGATTCATCTCGTGATAAATAATGATTTGTAAAATTTGGATGATAACAAGCATGATCACCTTAGATAAATTGTTTCTTCCTAATCACGACACATGATTAAGGGCGTGATGACCATTACGGGCGTGATCAACCCTGTAGCACAATATTGTTTTGCATTTTGATCATAACTTTCTCATCCACACTCTGATTGAGGTGATTTAAGATGCTACGAAAAGTTTAGAGAGTGCTCTAAAACTTTTGTGTTTTAAGTTTTAGGAGATTCCAACAAAATCAAGGTCTAAAACACATTTGTTTCAAACTACAACAAACGGGCATAAACAAAAACAACACAAAACAAGCCTAAACATATTCAAATCAATTGACCACTTCTTTTACTAGTTAAGTGTATGTAGTAAAGTATAGCATTTTATAATCTCTTAAAGACTAACATACTAAAGAACTTATAACATAACTTTAGAACACTTAGATATAAAATGAACTTAGTTAATCAACCTGAGTCCAATTTAGCTTAATGAATCTAAATGAAGTAAAATGACCTAGACTAATTAAGAACCTAATAGATATATGATAATGACCTAGTAAGATAATTGAATATGCTTAGTAATTAGATTAAATGATTAATTCTGATCAACTTAGCTAAAATTAAAATAATAGAGGCTTAATAGCTTGTAATTGGCTTAGATTAATATAATAGGCTAAACCATGAATAATAGGAGGAGTACAATGTTTCAAATGTATGTTTTTTTTTTAAGGAAAATGAGTATTCTCTTATAAGTTAATAATTTATTTTAAAAAATAAAAAAAAAAACTTGAAAGTGCATAACAAAATGATAATGTTTTTATAATAATGATTTATAAACAAAGAAAAAAGGGATGATTTGACAGACAATGGCGAATTGTCCGTATCTTGGCGGGGCATTTATTGCTACCATGGTGGGGTTCCTACTTAGTGTCTGATCAAATAGGTTTTAATATAAGTCTTTGTTTCAATCAAGTGTAAATAAATGAGCTAAAAGTGAGTTTGAATATTAAAATTTAATAAAATATATATTAAGAAAGGTGATAAGTGTTTACTATTTTTTTTCATAGGAGGAGCATATTAATCTTTGGATTTCCCAGAAGATTAATATGACTTAGCTAGGATGATAGTTGAGTAACTTTGACCTTTTCACAGTGTTTGTACTTATAATGTAGTTGCACATATATTAATATAAACATAACTAACTATGTGTGGGGATCAAGTATTCGTCTACTACTTAGTGATTCCTTTGGTTGATAAATCATTAAAAAAAAGTGATTACGCATTAATTGTAATAATTGGGTTGTTGTTGTTGATTAGTGATTATTAATTGAATGATCTCTTTAATAAATGGACCTAATACTATTTGGTTATTTAATTAAATAATCATGCATTGCATGATTGCATATAATGCATTTCTTTTGGTAAACACACTATTTATTAGCATTTCGGTTCTTTGGTTATGCTTCATTTTTCTAGATAAAATGTTCCTAGTTCTACATAAGGTTTCCACTGGTTAGTTGATTTCGTAGGAACTAAACAGGCACTAAAAGCCGTCACCTGTGGTGTTGACATAAAATTCTAATACTTAGTGGAGTTTCTAAGTTCTATGGTCAAATTGAATTATAATATTTTTTTATAAAAAAATAATAAATAAGACGGAACAAAACTTCTCCATTCTTAATTCTTAGTCTCTCCTAGGTATGATTTATATGAGCTGGTCCTTTAACCCCTAAGAGAAGGCGTAAATCTTCATTAGTTTAGATTCTGGTAATCTAAACTATGCATATCAAATGGTTGAGTGTTGCATTGCATATGCTTGTTAATAATACTTTCTTAACATTTCTTTGATGTATGGTCTGGTCTTGTTATTCACTAAGCTGTGGATTAGCTCATACCGCTACAAATTTTATGCATGAAAGCATGGGGAATGGGTTAAGGATGAGTAGAGAGAGATCTTCTTCATTGATGTCCTTGAAGATAGAAAGATGAACTTAAAGCCTAATCCATATGTTTAGTGTTTAAGTTTGATACTGTGTAATGTAGAAGATAAACTTAGAACTATATTCATTGCAACAAAATGAGCCTTTGGCTACGTCTAATAAACGTGACTAAACATTAATTAGATGTGACCAAAGATTTTTGGTAACGTTTTTTTACATGTGGCCTATAGACGTCGTAAAAAGTCCGTCGCAGATGTGATAAGTAATGTTAAAAATTAAAACATCGCTAATGTAAGTTTCGTAGCCAAATACACTTTGTTAGGCCACGTTTAAACATAGCCTATTATCATGTTTTGGTCACACTTGTGTGTGGCTAAATATGACTAATCTCCATCCCGCTAAATATAAAAGGAGGGAAACTTGTGATCAACGATGTTTACACGTAGGTAAACATTTTTATTAGTAACGTATAAACGTAAGTAAATTACGTAATTGGCGATGTTTAACTGTGGCCATGCACATGTTGAATTAGCTTTATATATGTTTGCTAGACAAAAATGGCGATTTATAAACGTGACGAATCTCATATTTACCACAGTTTAAACGTGGCTATTCTAATACATCGGCGACGTCTACATATAGGTATTCAATTAAAATAGTAATTTCTAAATGTGGTTGTTACTCTAATTTAGCAACGTTTACACGTGGCTGCTCTTATTAAGAAGAGATTAATGTTTGACTCGATTTAATTTAGTGTGCTTCCTATATAAAAATTTTACAGGTAACATACATTTAACTTCAATAAATTGAATATTAACAGATTTTACTAAACCAAATATAAAAAATTATTGTAATTAAAATGCCTAGGACTTCATTGTGTACAAGAAGAAGCTAAGAGAGATCATAATCCATTTTACAAGCTAGTGTACCTGATATCAATAATCAGAAGATGAAATAACATCATCAATTTTCAAGATCATCTTAATAACTTTTGTTGCCAGTAAGATCTATTACTACTTCCCCATCAATGTCTCAAAAACATTTTGTTCCCTCATGTCATTGATATACAAATTTGTGTTCTGAAATTTAGCAATCAAATTAAATTCATTGATCAATTCTACAAGTCTGTCACCTGAGTACTTTGATAGTCTCTTTACCTTTAAAAGAAACACATGTTTGTGCACATGTTGGAAAATTTTTACAGTACTTCTACAATAAATCTTTCATTCAATCTTCTTTACATAGCAAAAAAAGAGTAACAACAACATTTAAATGGTAATTTTCGTTTCTTGATCTGTTTAGAATAACCTCCATTTGGATATCGATAATGTATATATCTTACCTTGTATACTAGCCCAAAACCTCCTTCTCCGAGCTTATTGGAAGAGGAAAATTATTTGTTATTGAAAGAACAATTGATAAACTAAATATTGACAAATCCAAATCTCTATTTCCTCTATTAACGTCACGGTTACTCTGTACTTGATTTGTGTGTCTTACGAGTCATCTCCAAATCAAACAACAACAATTCTTCTCCTGTATCCTTAGCCCCTTCATTTAGTTGTTGTCAGCATATGGTTGGGTAATGGACTTCTGAGTCAACTTTGAAATGATACGCAAATTGTAAGCTCATGCAATAACTAGAAAATAATTTAAGATATTAATATATTACCTTTTGTGATCGTTTTTCTATAGATAAAAAAGCAGCAGGAGCCCAAAAAAAGAATCAGCGAGGTGGTGGAGCATAGTAGAATGATCCACAATGCCTTTATTGCCCCTGTCAGCCAATGATTGGCTTCATCGTCAATAGAGTAGTAACCTCTTTTACCATTTTGTTGTCTTTGAGTATCTTGAACGTAGGAACCACCCTGATCCCTAGCTCCTTTGCCAAAGGCTGCCACCACCATTACTAGATAAATATTACGGTGTTACAAGAGAGATGAGAAATGCTTTATTAATACTCACACTCACACACCATACAGCTTAGATGGATTCATTTGCGGTGGCCAAAATAAAAATACAGATACTAATATATTGTAATGTAATAGATAATAGTTTTGTCAAAAGCATTTTTTATGTGGGAAGTCTTTTAGAAACCATCCATGTTCATCGGATTTGCCTATCAGTCATCAATAAACATAGCAGAATAATCTATAATCGAGGGATCGACTATCTCATTGACATATCCCATTATGAAGTAACTAGGATGAGGATTGAGGAATAGACTGAATATATACATACTGTTGCTTATGCTTTACCTTGTTCTCTTGGTTGCAGTCAAGCTTTAGGAATACAACATCAAAATACTTCTTAGATAACTCTTGAAATTTCGAAGCCATTATCTTGCAAGGACCATACCTGAGTCAAGAATATTCGATTGGGTTAAGAAAAAATTTATGAATTTAACTGAGAAGCCTACTTTGCTTGATATAATAATAAGATTACTATATAATTATGGTTGCCATGCCCCAACGGGTACCCAAAACGTGATAGCTCGCCGTACACAATATTAAAACTTAAGAATGACTACCTCAGTCACTCGAAAGTTTCTATATCAGTACAAGGCGTACATTCACATCAAAGGGAGACCGGTGAAGTAATGCATTTTAAGATATTGGCAGCGGAACATACAAAATAACACTTAATATATTGCATTAAAAATATAAAGTCTTACATCTTCTAAGGAGCATTCCCCTGATAATAACAACATGGTTCTAATAAAGACAAAATATCTAAAGCTAGAAGATTTTAGAAGAAATCTACTCTATGACTTCAAAACAGAGTTCCTCCAAAAGCTTCTCAAAATAAGGGATCTACACGGGGGATCAAGGTGGTCTCGGGTGTAAAAGATAATCTTGCAATATCAAAGTCTATAGGAGTGTAAGCATAACTAGCTTAGTGAGATATTCCTTATGCAAAAGTAATCATAATAAGCAATCAACCAAGTTTATTAATCAAGCATATGAAATGCAACAACCAT
The DNA here is from genome assembly GCA_024138025.1 of Combretum micranthum. NCBI lineage: Eukaryota > Viridiplantae > Streptophyta > Magnoliopsida > Myrtales > Combretaceae > Combretum > Combretum micranthum. The sequence goes on along the minus strand of JAMXBD010000192.1, from coordinate 1,383,707 downwards.
ATGATCAAACATTACATACGACTATCCGATTTCGTATGTGTGATGGATTTACCCCTACATCGGTGGTTAGGGAATGCTTTGAACTAGGTCCGAAACAACCTCCTTAAAGTTGCACGCGTCTTGGGGTTCCAACGAACCATACTACTAGTCTCGGGGCTTTCCTTACCCAAAGCGATCAATCCGGCTCAGCTACAACTAGAGACCGTATTCCCCGAACGTCCTAACTCTCAAGGTTGTAGCAAGACAGCTTACCTTTCCGGTCCCACGCTGAGGAGTAGTAACAAAATTTTGAAATGATATTCTAAGTGATATGCATGAGTAATTTATTATATGGGGATTTCAATATGATATTAAATCATTTAAAGCGATCAAACAATATTTGCACACATAACAATACATACATGGAAACATTTATATCAATCATAAATTGGGTTCCGATATACTTATTGTTCATTGATCGCACACAACGATTCACATACATAATTCCCATGATATCCCACATGCATATCAATTTTATCTTTTCCTAACATTTAATGCTCTATTCTACAAGCACATACGCGAATACATAACCGTAAAGGAAACTCATTCGTCCATAGTGATCTAAGAGTCGAAGTAATCCTCGAGGAAGACAAGATCTTGATCCTCGGCACTTAAATAAAAGAAATACCCAACATGAGTATTTCATCCAGGATCTATTCAAATTCTATAAATCTACTTTAGAGAATCCGTAAAAATCGTATGGAATGGAGATTCCAACTTAAAATGGCCATAACTTGCTCATTTTAACTCGGAATTTCGCATATTATATACCGGTTTCTACCTACTCAAAAAGATCTATCTATTTCTAAGGTTATTTTTATCAAAAGAAGTTATTCGGGTCTCGGAATAGTAGTGTACATATTTGATACGAATTTCAAAAATAGAGTTTTCAAACTTTCTTCATTTAAGGACTTTTGTACAAAAATATAGATATTTTGTATAGTTAGAAAATCCTTTGAATACATATATATAGACTCAAACCATATGCATGAATTTAGTGGTGTTGTCTCAACAATGATTTTGTAAAACAATGTGTCTTAAAAGTGAGATAAGCTTTATGACTTGAAAAGAAATTAGTTTTGTTTTGAAAAATTTCCTAAATTATCATAAGTGAGTATTTCCTTCTTTAACTCCATTTATTGAAAATAATTAAATTTTCAAAAAGAAATTTTCGTCTTTTGAGATTCTCATAACTTTATTTCTAGTGGTTTGGAAAACATAGTTTTTCTAAATATTTCATGGTTATATGTTCTAAAGTTTTGATTCACTTTAAAAGAATAAAATCAATAATTTTATAAGTTATTTATTATTTTTATTTCCTAAGTAAAGCTTATCATTAGAAAGGTTATTCTTTAATAATCTTATCTAAACCCTAATATGTTGATGAAAACTTTACATATGAGTTTAAGAAAACCTTTGTTTAAACAAAGAATTAAGTTTAAAGAATTTTTCTTTATTTTATTGGTTTAAAAGAGAGTTTGATAACTTTATTTTCATTCATAAAATACCATATAGTATTATTACTAAAACTTGAGCTAATCTTATCTAACTTTAGAAAATATTTATTAGGATAAAACTTCAAGTCTTTAAGGAAAAAAGTAATTTCTTATATGTCACAAAATTTACTTTTTAAAGAGAGTTATTATTCTTATTTTTATTACTTAAGAAAACTCATTTCTATTATGATTGAGACAATAACAACATATTCATGCATGAATGAGAATATGTAACTATAAAAACAACATGATACGATAAAATATACAAGAGCATAAAAGTAAAGTCAAGTATTGGGAACCTTAGCTTCATCAAGATATCCCAGGACTAAGAATAGACTAGTCCTTAAAAGAAAAGAAAAGCAAAGAAAGAAAATTATTTTGACTTGATATGGACAAGTCTAAGACTAGAAAGACTAGTCTTAATAACAATATGAAGTAAATAAATTGCATAACTTGAAAGTAAATAAATAACAAATGAGCTTATATACTCTAAATAAATATATATACATAATATATATAATACTTATATAAGTTAGATTAGAAACAAATAATAACAATAACAATATAATAATAGCATAAAGAAAATAAGAACATGAACAAAAACAAAACTTGAATAAATTATTGCTTCTTTAACTCTCATAAGTCTAAGAAACATACATGTTAAGTTGTATGAACATGATGAGTATATGAAAAAAACTTTTACCTAAGGTTATGTATTTGTTGAAGAAGAAAAGAATGAACTATAGTAATATGTGGAAATAGGTTTTCTAAAGAAAAAGAGAGAACTTAAGAGAGATTTTGAGAGAGAGGTCTTATGGAGTGATTTTGGGAGAGTTTTAGTAGGAAATGAATTGTGTGAAACAATGAAAGAGGAAGGGGGTATTTATAGATTTTTGGAGTGGAAATTAGATGTAATAAAATAAATTGAAAAAGAAAAATAATTGGATGGAAGAGAGAGGGATGGCGCCGGTTCTAGCATTATAGGGGGAGGAAATTAATTTATTTTGTTTGTTTTGTAATAAAAGAAGTAATATGTAAAGTGTGATGTGATTAAAGTTGTATGTGAAAGGTAAATTGTAAGGTATAGGTATGATAGTGTGTAAGAATAGAGTGTAAGAAAAAGTAGAGATAGATGAATAGTAGGAAAGTACTATGAATAGTAGATTAGACAATTAAAATACCGGTAGTAAAGAAAATACTCGTAAACGGCCTATATCTGATATTTTTAGTTATCGAAAAATTCTAAAACTAATATTTTTGAAATCCTTATATTTTTACGAATCTATTGGTGTTGTCGGAATATTTTCATTATCCGGTGCACCGAGGCACGATTTTCGAAAAATGATCCCGATCGGATCCGAAAGACACTAGAAAATTACGAATATGATATTTTTAAGCTTTTCTATATTATTACGAACCATAATCCACAATTATCTCCATTTCATTTTCTATGGTTTAAGAACACGGGATTGCCGGATCTAGATTCACTAGACTAATCATATAACTAGGTTAACTTTAGGATTTCGCTTTGACTTCCGGTTCTTAGGGTTTTCTTATACTATCGAAAATCTAGGGGCTTACAATGGTCCTTAGCAAGTTTGACGAATTAGAAAAATCGAACTACATTGATGTATGTGAATTAAATCCATTGCCAGACACTTAAAACAATTGTGAAGGTTTACTGAGTGGAGCATGCTCTGTGCTCATACTCTTGCAATTATATATCTTGGCACATCTAAGGTCTTGTGACTATGAAGCTTCCTAATTTGAAGCATCATCCTCGATTAGTGAACTTTGAACTAATAAATATAAAATCGTGACCAAATCTAATTTGTTTTTAATTATTAGTTGGTCTGATTGTGGAGCTAATCTCGATAATATGTATGATTGTAGTAGCTCAAAAACTATAGAAACCATATTGCAAAGATTCAACAACAACAGCCTAGAGTTTAGTTTAGGGTTAGGGTTAGGGTATATTGCTCCTTTTGGAACATTAGATGGGAATTTGTGTAAAGGCCACTTCTATCCAAATCGATCAGCTGGCCATTTAGCTTAATACTAGATAATATAATGCCGATGCATTGATAATTCCCTTTTTTTTTTAAATAGTTTTAAGCAAAAGACAGTAAGAGACAACATCTTAAAAAAGGAAAAAAAAAGTTAACTGTGTGGCTTTTTTTTTTAATATTTTGAGGCAAAGAGAAATTTCTTCGATCTTCTATGGAATTGCAATTTGCAATTTGCATATGCATGCAAGAGTGATAAGTAGTTTAAAATGGTGGATAAAATACCATTGGGTGTACATGTCGAGGACAACGGTCTTGTCGACAGCAGCCTGGACGGTGGGCCAAAAAGTGTCTTTATTGACCTCCGTCACCTTCCCAACCAAAGCAGATGCATCAATATCCTACACAAAGAACCAATAAAGTGCCTATAAAATAAGAGGAATTCCACATAACTGTTGGATCTAAGTTTTTTTACAAGTCAATCCTACATGTATCTCATACTTTGAGCAAAGAAAGTTTATCATTTCTAATCATTAGATTTGTCGGCATTCAATACAGCAAACACATGACACATGCTTTTGACAGTGGATGAGGACATTAACTTGACAAATTCATTGATATCTAGTTCAAGCCTCATCACAAATATGAAGGATTATGTTTTGCTTAAATACTTTAGCACATAAGCACCATAATCTCTCAAGTAATTTAAATGCTAAGGCTAAGGAAAGAAAAGGTATATCTTCTCCACCAGAAGCTGGTGTATTTGAAGGAGCTGAATCTTAGCATGTAAGGCCAAATCTAATCCCTTAGAGGAATTGAGTTCTATTATCAATAAAGATAAAGCCAATACAATGCAAAATTAAAGAAACAAAATAGTCACACCTACTTTGGAGGAAATGATTGGAAGCATTTGAACAATAATCTAAAGCAAAAGTATTTTCACTTTGCTCCATAAAGCAAAGATTATGTATTACCAGAAGCTAAAAACTGCCCTTTATCTATATTTACACAAAATGACAATATTGAAATAAAATAGCATTCAAACTCAACAAGATGTATGAGGATACACTGACCTAGAAAAGTAGATTATCATAAAGCCATAAACTAAATATTTTTTTCCCTTTTTCTTTTTTGTTTTGGCCATAACAGACTTGGTTCATTAAAAATGATAAATCATGCCTACAAACTTTTGATATAGCATCAAGTGATAGTCATATTCTATTTTATTTATCAATTATGGTCCTAGGATTGGATGTCAAAATTTTTTTGGTTAAATGATTGGATGTCAAATTTATAGGATGAAAGCCTAACAAATGCATAGGTGGAAAGAACATTAAAAGAAGATGGGGAAAGTAGATGAGTAGCAAAATGACAATGACTATGACTATACCATGATGAAATCATCCAAATTACATGCAATAAATACAACCATAACCACACAAAAAAAAAGGGAAGAACTTGAAAAAACGTCTCACTTTCCCTTATACCTAAAACTTTTTTATGAAATATCAAAAAAACACTACACTATCAAAAATTCAAGTATAAAGTAGGATCATATAAGCTGTCACCTGTAGTTGCCAACTATCTAACCCCAAGGGATTTGATAGCTCATAGGCTTTTCCATGCCCATTTGAATATGCAGCAACCTACAAAAAGAAGCCCATGAACCAAACCGAGCAATACTTTTTCCTCACTGCTATGCTTAAATTATATTATCTTTATTCAAAACTAAAATACTGGTTAATGAGGTGGAAAACTTGCAACAAATTAAAGAATATCAAAAAGCAAAGACAAGATTACATGCATCTTGAAGAGTAGTTTTCTTTCGAAAATAAATGCTGATGTTGTATGCAAGTAAAGATGCTATAAGAAAACCCCTTTTTTTAATTTTTTTTCTAGCTAGTAATTATGCATTAAAAGAGATTAAAAGAAAAAAAAAAAAAAGAAGCTATCTTGCTTTTAAGGATATAGATCATAAAAACTTTATATTAAGCCCCAAAAACCAAGACATTGCATTTTGTGGGATTGACAAATGTATTAGCCTATCGTTAGAATGATAAAGTAGATTTTAAAAAATGCTAGAAGATGTTGACTATCACATCTAATTGAACAAAAGATGCCCCAACATAAATTGGATGAAAAAGGGGCAGGAAATGGGGGGACTATGGGAAAAAAGAAAAAAGGAAGGATAGGAAGTGAAATATTAAGGAGAAAATAACCAACACAAACCTTTGCTAATGCTTCACCAAAACAGTATAGCTCCAAGACATCACTAGATTCCTCAGTAACCAAATTTGGAGCAGAGAAATAGCAAATTTAGTTGCAACTTCTGCAACTAGGGGGAAAAAGATTTAGAAGTAGAGTACAAGGAATAATTATCAATAAAAAAATTTATGTCATGTAATTGTTTATCCCACATCTATCAACTAAGCCATATACACATTATACTCAATGAGATTTACTAATTCACTATGGATTAGGCTTAGAGTAATATCTTTATTGAACTTGTGGTCCTCATATAAGAGAATGACCTACAGAAAAGATGAAAATCAACCAACCGTATGAAATCATGATTGAGAATTATGATCATATTAAGACAACCCTCATAACTAAAAATTCATATGAAAGGCATCATATAGAGTTGGAATCACATAAATTAGAAGAGTGAAAAAAAATTGAGAATTTTATATAAACCCTTGCAGTATTACTCACATAATGGTTAAAAAGTTGTTTATACTTATAGACAGCCATAAACTTTATAAAGCAATAATAAAATATAACACCTAAAACCTTTAACAAATAGCTAACACAAACAAGTGAACTTTCCTTGATCAAACCATTTATACAGCCAAAAAATAATTTAAGATGGTCATACCATCATCAGGCCAAAAAGGACAATCATACCAGAGTTTCACCTGATGAAAAATCACAAATACATCAGTACTAATGTTGTATTCATGAAGAGTCTAAAGACAATCCCTCAGTAAGTGTCTTCTATCAAAAATCAATACCGCTATTAATCAAGACAAATGAATCCGCGGTGCTTAGCCATTGATCGGAAAGTCTGTCAAGAAGAACCTAGCAGGAATAATCCTCTCCAAGTTGATTAAAAAAAATTAAAATGTCTAGTTATGTTACTTCCCAATTCACTCCAACTATCAAAAATCCTATTGAAGCAATGGTCATACCAGATTGAAAACATCCTATAGTTCTCTCCTCTAAACAATGAACCAATATAAAAGGAGCAGACAATGCCAGACTGAATTACACAAATACATGCAACATAACTGACCTTGAAATATCTGAAAAATGGCGTCACCATGAACTTCTGAAGAAACAGATACAATACTTCCCCATTGAGGGAATTCATAGTCTCATAGTCACAGCAAAAGCCCTCAACAATCCCTGTATATTAAATGCAGCTAGATTTATTGAAAAGTTAAAATTAAGCTTTTTTACAGCCACTAGAGCTCCACATCAATGCTAAAGGAATATCCATAATCTACTTGATCTTCCTCAATTATCTTAAATATTATGAGATCACATGATTGAAACTATCAAAATTATCATTTGAGTCATAATTGATCTTAACAAACTTAAGAGATTTAAATTTTTTACCAAGGTAGCTAGAGCTTTTGATGTTAAAACTCCTTTACACCTGAATCTACAAAATTTGAATTGAACTAATCAAATAGAGATTAAAAAGATAAGGCATCTCCTTTGCCAATGAGTGGGGCAAGAAAGAGAGGTACGTGATCTGAATGCTCTGAATTTTTTAAACGATATTTTAATATAACCAACATTCTCCCCTCAATTTAATTTGACCTTTAGTTTACTAATATGCCCACAACTTTAAACAAAAGAGCTAATGGTAACTTTTATATTTGTTACTCACCCTCTTCAAAATATCTTGTCAAGTCTAATTACTAATATATCTTTACTTATTTGATTAAAGCTAGGTCATTAGAGTAATTAAAACATTACACACTTGGATTTTTTTAAATTACTCCTTATTTAAGAAATTCCTTTTAGAATAATTTAATTATTTCCATTAATTTGGAATATTTCATTATTTATCAAATTTAAATTTGCCTCCTTATCCACATATTTCTTATCAATATCCCATATTTTCTAATTTCCTTCTCATGGTTCGTTTTGTTTCTCTGATCTTTTTATGAACAAAATATGTTCATATTTTCATTAAGTCCATCCCTCAGTTCATTCCTAGGAATAAGGGTCTTCATGCCTAAATCCTTTAACCCCTCGAGCTCCTTTTTTCCTCCATTTTTGAGTTCTCATAAACTTATATTTGAAACTTTTATAACCAAGTACTATCCTACATCGAATGCACTTCTATCACTGAAACCTATTAATAATTGCAGCTAGTCTTGGTTACTAAAGTAGAGCTAAAACACAAATGTCAGCAGAAAGTTTAGATATAAAAAACAAATACAGCCTCGTCAACGTGCTACGAATTTCATTCTAAGAAGATCAGTGAGGCATCTCAATTTTGAAAATATTTTGTTCCCATGACAAACTTTGGATCTTGTGCATTTTAACAACCCCATTGTCCTCTAGACAAGAAGATTTATAAATCCTAGCAACATCAAAACACTGATTTTTTAGGCATGATTTGACATAACTCCGCATCATTTATAGGGAACATTCCTATAGGGTTATATTTCCCTACATTCTATGAACACAGAAAAAAAAATGATATGACCAAAAAGCAGCCTTAAACAAACCAAAATAGCTATAGCACTCCTACCATACTATTAAAAACTATTTCTTGAATGGACTTAAAAGGAATTAAGATGGTCATTTTTTATTCTATGACAAACAAAAAAGCACCATTACCATTATTCGACTTTTATATTCAAATAGTTTTATCTAATAAATTACATGTTACAGATGACATAACCCTAGAAATTTATCTTGCTTTCCCAACTGAACATAACCACATCAATCAATTCCTTCATATTAAACTATATCCCTAATCAACTACTTTAGTGAGAACCACCTATAAATATTGTAAAAGAAATTTAGATACAATCAATCTATCCACTTAGCTTTCCCAATTGAACACAACCACGTCAATCAATTCAATTGTTGAACATATTAAAATAAATCAGATAGCAACTAGACTCAATCATTCTCACTCCACTGTTTAATTGCGTCAATGAATAATGAAAACTACTATCTCAACTTTAAAATCAACACAATGCACTAAGTAGATTGAATACTAAATAAGGTAAGATTTTATTACCTCTATGGTTTTGAGAATGGCAAGTGGAAATCCCCTATTTTCATGTTAATATGAATTGTACTACATCGTAGTGATGAAGAATCCAAGTACGGCAAGGTATGTTTGTTCTTTGTTGGTTCTTGGGTGTTTATGTACCATGTTGGTACCTACTAGATGTTGCTCTGATAAAGGAGTCATGGTATTTTGTGGAATAGGGGCTAGTGATGGTCCGATTGAAAGGGGATTGGAATGAAGGATGTTAGGGTTTGGATTTAGGGATTTCATTAGCAGATGTTGTTGATGGCTATTGATGGTGGTTGTAAGATCAGGAAGCAAAAAAGGAGAAGTCATGAGTAGCAAAGACGAGCAAACTTCGATAGAGATGAGCTAGGAAAGTCTACCTAAGAGCAGGTCGCCCAGCTCTTTCCCTGCTATTCTCTATTCCCACCACGAGAAATACGCATGGAAGATGTATGCCCAGCGTGCGAAGTATCCGTTGAGATCAATTGATTAGCGCCGATGGGAAGCTTGTTGGTTGTCTGGCTTGGGTAGTCCAATCATGAGTAAGGACGAAGGAAGAGGAGGAGAAGTGAATAAAATGGAGAGGGAAGAAAAGGGCAAAGTAAAGGCACCTTAATTTAGGATGGAAGCATCCAATGGTGGATTGAGATTAGGCTAGGGTTTCACGTTGTTATTTGCTAAAGGGGTGCTTCATTATGTCAAAAGGGAGAAAGGGGAATCGTGAGAGCGGACGTTGTTATTTACTGAAAGGGGGCTCCGAATATGTCAAAAGGGAGGGAGGGGAATCGTAAAAGAGAGGGGGAGATTATTGTTATTATTATTATTATCATCATCATCATCAAGTTTTAATTTTCAAAGTATGGCAGGATGTTGAAAATTGTGTAGGGATTTTTATTTTAATTTAATTTATATATTTCTTAGATTCTTGAATAGTGTAATAAAATGATGTACCAATTATTTTATTTTATTTTATTTATTTAGCATATATGATTGGTCACGTTTATATTTAAGAAAAAGTCACAAATTAAATCAAAGGTTTATAAACATAACCAATTACATATTTTAGTTAACGTTTTATAAACACTACTAAACCATAATGGAAAGGCGACGTTTGCATAATATGCAGACGTCACCCAACGTCAAAATTCTTGTAGTGATTAATTGTATGTTGTTTGAAACTTGCTAATATACAAGTTATCTATCTTATTTTTCTATTTGGTAGGGAATACCAATTCTCTACAGTTTCAGTAGACTGCAAGAATTCATATTTCCTTAGTTATCAAAATGTTTTTATACAAGTATAAGTTGTATAGTAAATATTAAGTAGAGTTTTACAATTCTCTGACTTGTAAAATAGTTCTCCTAATATGGATGTCACGCCCCGCCCACGCAGGTGACGACAATGTGATGCCAGGGTAGGCAAACCCACCACCGGCCCCCCAGTGATAATGGCCGACACCACCATTGCATCATGGTGACCCCAACCAACGCATGCCCCGCAGAGTATCACGGGCACTATAGGTATTGTTACCCTCAGGATGAGTTGAATCCAGTCTACAGCCTCTAGGGATCGAACCCATGACCTGAGGCTTTTGCCTGCCCCAAAGGCAGCACCTCTCACCAATTGAGCTGCAGACTGGATTCAACTCATCCTGAGGGTAACAATACCTATAGTGCCCGTGATACCCTGCGGGGCATGCGTTGGTTGGGTGACCATGATTCAATGGTGGTGTCGGCCATTATCACTAGGGGGCCGATGGTGGGTTTGCTTGCCCTGGTATCACGTTGCTGTTACCTGCGGGAGCAGGTGTGACAATTAAATTAATCAATTTTAAAGTTTAAGTCTTTGAGTATATAATTTGCCAAAGTTTAGGTACCATTGTAACATTAACCCTTATATTTATCTGTGGTGGGATACTAAGTTATCCTTGTGATGCTTACTTGACTTAAAATATAGATAATAAAATGTTGGTTATTGCATTAGTAATAGATTTGCTTGTGAACGTATTTTGTCACGTGTATTTATGGTACATCGTGCTAATCCCCGACTCACTCTTTTCTTTTCAGGTAGATATAAGCCTTCGTTAGCATTGGATTTGTCCGATTATGATGTTATTGTAGACAATGGGGATGACACTAATGCAGAAGACTATCTAGCTGATTACTAGATATGGTGTGCTAATGTTAGGGAGATAGAGACTCCAAGTTAACTATGTTTGTGTTGTATTTCTATGACCACTATAGTATACCCAATTATTGAATTGTAATGTTGACTAGATTAAATGGACTCTAGAAGATGATGTGTACTCATGTCATGTAAGATTTGTGATTTCCTTTAGGTTAACATGTGAAGCCACTTCTGTGTGATCATTACTTGAAGTTATTATGATATATGTGTGTTTAGAGATTAATTAAAGGTATTTATTGAAGTACTAGCAGGTTCTGAATCTTTGCCTATTAATATTCCATATAAAGACATGGCGAGTTGTAAATGCCTTTAAATTTAGAGAGTTACAAATGTTATGTTTCTTGTATTGTATGTCCTAAGCATGATGTGTTCCTGGGTTAAAATGAAGCGATAATAAATCTATTCATTAAAGATATAGACCTTATTTTTTTGTTACTACCAATTATTATCCACTAATATCACACTTCCATAGAAATGCATTAAGTCATACATGATAATCTCTTTTTTTTCAATTATATATGAGTAACATATCTTAAATAATTTGTTAACTATATTTACCTAGCATAATAACTTTTTTTAATACATTAACTTTCTATGATAATACAAAATATTTAAATTCCGATAGGGTCCACATATTTTTATATGTTTTATCAATCAATAAAATATGACATAATACACAAACACGATATAAATGGGTCAAGTTATAAGTTTAGGTTTTTAAACACGATTAATAAATGAATCGTGTCACAAGAAGTGAATTTTCAAACACATTTTCATTTAAATACAGATACAGATACAAATACAAAGGTACAACATGCTAACATAAATTACCGGTGCTCCACCGGTAACGTTTAGTTTATTGTTTCTTTTCTATACACCCTAAGTGCTCTTGGAAAGAAATATGCAACATAGATGGTAAAGTCACTCCTTGCAGCACTTTTTTCAATAATGAAATGAAAATTGTGCTCAAAATGATTGATTCTTTCATTGAATACTCGTTTTTATTGTACGACGCCTTGGATTACCACACACTAGCCATCAAGTGATGACCTGGAAATCCCTAAACAATCTCCATTAAAGTGAAAGAAAAAGTTTATTCTTCAAAAGTAATATAAAATAATCAACAAAAGTTAGGATTCATCTTACTTAGTTTCTTTATCAAACATTAATTAACATTTTCCCTAGCTAAAACTTGACCCGTCATTAATACAGAATTTAAACCGTTTTATCAAAACCAACCAATCCAATAGTAAAACACCGGCCTATTGATTAAATATAATATTGGCGCGGTCGGGTTAAGTTTTTTTATCGACCCCACTTGCTTGCATCTTGATTCTCCCAATGAGAAATGGCTACGAACATGATGAGATGGTGCATTATTGACTTTTTAAAAAAAAAATGAAAATAGTATACCAATGTGCTTATTTTACGTTATGTATACCCACCATGTACGGCGATTCACGTATATATACACACACACACACATATATATATATATGCATAAACGCAAAGTCTTCTGCCTCACCACTTCTTCTTCTCATCATTTCACATTTTATAATCACCCTTTTGTCACTTTCTTTCTCTCTCTCTTTGTTCCATTCTCATTGTTCTTTAAGTTCCGTCCTTAGAATGTTTTTCCAATGTGCTGCGGTCTCTTCTAGCGTTATTTTCCAGTATTAGCACGATCTCCGTGTAGTAAATCTGGATTATTCAGTAGTCCTCATAGTTCCTTAATCCAAAATTTATAAAAACCTTCCAAATATGTAACATTGTCCTTTTGACCCAAACCTAGTAATTTCTTGTCCAGATCCTTAAAAAAACCCAAAAAGAAAAAAAAAAAAAAAACACCTTTTATATGCAAAGTGAATATTTACTTCGGTTTTTCTAGGGTTTATTAAAAGTGGATCGTTTAATTTCTGTAATTCCTTAGGATCACGTTTATAAAAGCCTGTCCAGCATGTAATAGTTTCCTAAACTTTTTATCTCACGGCCCCAAAAAGGGCAAAAAAAAAAAATCCAAAAAAAAATTATATATTGTCTTAGGATTCATCTTACTTATGTTAGTGTTGTTTTGTTAAATTTATATCTGATTTAGTGTATCCAATCCTGGAAAGGATCGAGACGAAAGTGTAGCTAAAACATCATAAAAACCTACAAATCATGTAAAAGTAGTCTCAATCTTCCAGTTTTATCACCACCAAAAAAAAAAAAAAAATCTATTGCTTAGTATTTTCTTTACGAATTTGAAAAAAGAAAAAAAAAATCTACAGCTTAGAGGATGCCTGAATCACCGACGACAGCATCGGCACCGGCAACGCCGGGGACGCCGGCACCATTGTTTCCGGGGGCGAGAGTTGACTCATTGTCATATGATCGAAATTCAATGCCAAGATGCAAGTGCTTGCCTGCATATGCTCCCACGTGGAGTGACCATCATATGTGCTTCACCGCCGCCTTATCTGCTCCTGATATCTCCCTCACTCGCAAGGTAACTCTATTTCTTGTTAAAATTCTTAATTTTATCGAATTTGTTGTTACAAATTTAATGCAACACCATATAATTTTGATTTGATCAATGTCAATTGCAATTATATGTAACTTTCTTTGATAATTTAGTGTCATATATTATATATAATTAATTGTTAATTATATGGGTTTGCGTCACCAGAAAATGACTAAGATTTTTTATAATATATATGCTTATAGTAATCAAAATCTTAAACTTATCGAATGGTTAATAATTTTAAAAGTCTGTGGTTATTAGTGAATGGAGTGAGTCAATAGGATACATCTAATAACCCTGTGGTTATGGTTAACTATCGACAAAAATAAATAATAAATGGTTTCTATTTTTATAAGTAAAAATCATGCTATTAAATATTTATAAGCAGCTTCCGCAACACGGTAATTAATAACCGGCCCCAATCGTCATCTTTAATTGCTTAATACTGCTATAATACTATATAATAAAAAATTTGAACCAGTAGTAGGACGTATAAAATAAAGTGATTCTTCATTGCTACTTATTGCTTTTTATTAATTTTTTTCTCTTTTTGACCCATGTGATTCTCCAGCTCACTAACATAGTGGGAGGGAGAGAGGGGGAGAGAGAAAAAGAGGAAGGGAGGAGGAAAAAGGAAAAAAGAGGTGGAGTAATAGTGGGGGTTTGACTTTCGAAAACTAGTGGTTAAAAGTTGTTAGAAGATCTCAATTCTCAACCATGAATACGTTGTTGAATTTTGATTGATTGTGTTTTGGAACTTCCAGAATATTTAAGAATAATAGAATGATCACAGGACCCATTTCCGACGCATTTGTTTATATGAATTTCAGTGGCGCCTCAATGTTAAATAGAAAAGACACAGCGATGCATTTTGTTTTCTGTGAATTTCCCATGTAAATGTTTTAATTGTTATATTTGATCCTCGATCATTTCCCATCTTGATGGATGAACTGTTTATAAGAAAGCTGAAGGACTAAAACCAGGGAAAAATTTAGGGATGCTAATAGGGGTCTCGGCCCCTTTGCATAAAATAAATAAATAAATGAATAAATAATTCTTACAATTTAACAAAGTCGATATATATATACATAGGTATATATATATAACACGTATATTCTTAAGAGTAAATTAAAAAATAATAAAAGACATGTCTAAGTGGTTAAAAATCGTATTAGACAATCTTGACCTCTTGAGTTCAAACTTTATATTGGTCATTTTTGTCAAGATGCATTCATTATTCGAATGAAATTCTCTCTCTCTTTTTTTTTTTTTTTTTAATAACCTTTTTCTTTCATGGAAAGTAATAGTATTATATCATTCATCACAACACTATATGTAACTAAATAAATTCTCCTAAACTACTGCATTTTAATAGCAGTACTCATAAATCATATTTACATTGTAATACCACAAATGTTCCAGTCTTTCACATAAACTTTTAGTAAATATAATATCGATTGTATAACTTGACTTAATAACTTTTTTTTTAACGATTAATGTTATGATATGAATTATTAAATACTTATATTCAAAATAATCCTTTTGTAGCATTGTTAGTTAAATAATCAAGCAAAGCTGTCATTAAAAGAAATCTACAAAATACTCATATATATATATATATATGTGTGTGTGTGTGTGTTTGTGTTAATTTGTTATTTCTGTTCTAGTTACAATTTCTTATTAATTACTTTTCATAACCTATTTTTGTTCAAATCTAAACTTACACAAGCTTTATGTTGAATTTTTATTAACAAATTGATAGTTTAATATCAATTAATAATATATATGTCTAATAATGAGAAGGTAAAATTGTACTTTTCAAGCCTCTTACAAAGAGCGTCGATCATCCTTAATCAACTATTTTGGAAAATGAACTTTCAATTTTATTAAATTTTAGAAATGATTGCATCGCACAATAATTGAAAAAAGAAAAGGTTTTATAGTTATAAGACAAAATAATTGCAAAATACCAAGTAATATTTTCTCATGGGTAATTTGATATTAACGTAATCATCAAGATGAGTCGAACACAATTTCCAATTAAAATTACATAGTATATCATATTATGTGAACCTAAAACGTCATTCACAAGACTCAAATCATGTGGAAACTCGAATTTGCAATATCAGTTCAATTATAATCAGGCTTCAAACTCTATAGGACGATGATCTCCCATTAAATAACTAATTAACTACGAAAAGTCAATGCATATATATACTAGAATAAAATAAAGTGATGTACCATATTTATAAATAACCAACTTACTTTAGCAGCTAAGCAACTACCTATATTAAATTGGGAAGTTTATATTTTCATTATACTATGTATTTCATAATATATTGATAACTATATTAAGAACTACAAAATTCCAAAATATCTGCTACACACGCGTCAATGACTTTCTTTTTATAAGTTTCACCTTTTAACGGGTATTTCATACCTCCACAATTTGATTACATAATATATGAGAATAAATATTTGAAAATACCTAAATATTTTTCACCATTAATAATACACATGTCAACCTTTACCTTTATATATATATATATATATATATATAATCTTTATTTGTTTTTCCTTTTCCTTTTTATTCTCAAATTCTTTATTTGTTATTTGGGTTGGTTATTATTCTGTCGTAAGTCGGCTGCTGCTGACTTGTATGCACCGTAATAATGTCTCGTTCTGTACTATGTCTTCAATTATTCGCATGGAGTTTGGCACATCTCGGTAATGATGCCATCTCTTTGACATTTATATAATTACTTTAATCGAAGACAAGATAGATATAATGGTGGAGAGGGGAAATGCCATACGAGTCTTGTCTTGTCATCTTCCCAAAACAACAAAAAAGGAAAAATTCTTTCCTTGCCCGATGAAACTATATCTGAATTTGGGATTCTATAGTTGTTTAACTTTTTCAATTATTGAACACTTCTGTGGATTGTCGACACCTTTGAAACGCTTATGCCTTGTATAAAGCTTCAAATATATCATATATAAATGTGGATGTATAGGCAAGAATATCTTTAAAAGAATTAACAATGAAATTTTAGTAGACAAAGTTGCATCATAAATTTCTCTTAAAGTTTGAAATCTGAAAGAAACCGTAAATAACTAATACATATAATATAAGAGAAATTGCAAATTAACCCTCTAAATTTTTATCTAAGTGAAAATTCACTCCTCAACATCCAAAATGCACTTTTTAACTTTTTAACTTTTAAAAATTGACATAATGAAAGATAATTGATATTTTCTATCAAAACAAAATGGAAAGTATTGCAAATTACTCCCTCGTACTCATGTATGTATATGTGGATTTATTTCCAAACTTTCGAAATGCACATTAAAAATATTAATTATCCTTAATTATGCTAAATATTAAAAGTTTATCAGGTTAATTGAGTTGCACATAGATAAAAGGTTATGGATGAATTTCATAATTTTTTCTAAAATATATTAAAATAATACACCATATTATTAGAATTAAGAAAGGCGTATGGTGAGATGAAGCCCTAGATTGCTCTTAAATGAATAAAAATTTGCAAGGCCACAGTGGTCAACTCAATGCCGACCCACTCGAACTTGCATGGAAGATATGTGTCTATAATTATGACTTTCATTTTCGTCACTTTCGGTACTATAAATGCAAAGTAGTTATTGGGATATGCCATCCCTAGGAAAAGAATCCTCGACCGCATTATGTGCATAAGTGACTGAGCACTCAGCAGTGTATAAGGCAAGGAATAGAAAGAGACGCAGATGACAATTCCACTTTTTCTCCTTATTGTATTTGTTAATTTTAAGAATGTATATTTCAAGTTAAATATGATTATTATTATGTTTTTTCTATGCCGCCACTTGCATCAGTTAAGTGTGAGTTTTCTTAGTTCTCATCTTATGTTGAATATATTTTTCTATATTCATATATATTTATATATATCTTCAATTAGTTACTTCTTTAAAAATCTGTATTATTCAAGAAAAACTAGATTGATCTGGCCATATATGCAAGTGATTGGACATAAAGCAAATTGTGTGGAAAATATGAGGTTACTAAATGCTTATACCTAACTAGGTAACAACATAGAAATCGATATCAATATTAATTATTACAGTACATATTTAATTTTGAAAATTTTTTATATGTCTTCAATATTAAAAGTATTCACGGTTTTGGTATTAAAATTAACGGAACATTAAAGCAAATCTTCCTGGTATTAGGACTATTTAGCACCACAATGAAGTGATTAAAAAAAAAAACTGTATTAAAGTATAAACACATAAATCACACACCCATAGGTTCACTCTCCATTCATAAATATTTACGTTGTTGATGAAGAAAATTTAAATGACTTCCTAAAACTAGTGAATATTTATCATGAAACAGATGCTTAATTTCATGGTGGTAAAATAATGCAGCTAGGAGCTGAATTTGTGGGAACCTTCATCCTAATATTTGCTGCAGCAGCAGGGCCAATCGTTAACCAGAAACATTGGCTCAGAAACCTTAATAGGCAATGCAGCCTGTGCAGGACTAGCTGTGATGATCATCATCCTGTCGACTGGCCACATCTCCGGAGCTCATCTCAACCCATCCCTCACCATAGCTTTCGCCGCCCTCCGACATTTCCCCTGGGTCCAAGTCCCCGCCTACGTCTTTGCACAAGTTTCGGCTTCGATATGCGCTTCCTTTGCCCTAAAGCTGGTGTTCCATCCATATATGTCTGGTGGCGTTACGGTCCCTTCGGTTAGCCTCGGCCAGGCTTTTGCACTTGAGTTCCTCATCACTTTCAACCTTTTGTTTGTTGTCACTGCGGTTGCAACAGACACTCGTGCTGTATGTATATAATTGAAGAAATTATTAATTTGTCAGATCCTACGATGGATTAACATGTCTTATTGTTATTTCTATGTTTTGATTTTCCTTAGGTAGGAGAGTTGGCAGGAATTGCTGTTGGAGCTACAGTTATGCTTAATATACTTGTTGCCGGGTAAGCGATCTATTATCATGTCCCTCGGAATTTGTATGCTTTCATTGTCTAGCATAAAATATAAATTGGTTGATTCGGAGAAACCTGAACCCAATTCGTTTCTAGCGAGAGACTAGTATTCTTACCACTTGACTATAATAATTTTGGTAATCTATAATTTTACGTGCATTTTAACTTGAAAAATTTTATAAAATTAAATAAATCCATTGCCTTTTTTTTTTTCCTTTTTTCTGGGCATAGTCATATTAAACGACAGACTGGACATTATTTCCAAGAAAACCAAAATTTCCCATCCAATGATTTATGCTTATTTTCAAAATAACGAAACACCATCAAAAGTTACACCACCAAGGTTCGTCCTGGGAAAGAACACTACGAATTAATTTTGTAGTTTCCTTAGTCAAGATGTGACCGAAAACTAAGGTAGGCATTATTATAGGTATGCACTGTTACAAGTAATCACTTCCTTGACTGAGCATCCATTAGTAGACATCACCACAGGGTGTTTTCGAACCGTGAACCGCTCCGAACCATCTCCGACTGTTCCATACACGGAAACCGCCCTATTGGAAATGGTTACGAACCGGCGGGTCCTAGCGGTTTATCTACGCGGAATCGGCGGTTTCACCGGTTTCGATCCGCCATAAAAAAAAAAAAAAAAAAAAAAGAGGAATGCACACACACTGAATGATTTTGGTATTTTGTTTTGGGGGAGGTGGGTAGGTGGGTGGGGAAGGAGGAGGGGGAGGGGTAGAGGGCAGGTTTGTTTTATTATTTAAAAAAAAAATTTGGTTCACGGTTCACGTGGAACCGAAATCGGAATCGTCAGAACCAACGGTTCCATGGAATCGCGAACCACCTCGGCTTTGACGGTTCCAATTTCTGTTCCACGTGAACCATGAACCAAACCCTATATTCAACAATAGACAGATTTTAGTATGAATGAACTATTGCATCTATGAATATGATCTTATCTTGTTTATCGATAAGATTTGCTTACCAAAAGCATCTTCAAATCTTTTCAAAATAATATGAAAAGACATAATTCTTGTCCGAATAGCACTGGTTGGTTTGGACCGAATAAAATTACAATTATCATTTTTGTTTTTTGTTTTTTTTTTTTCTTTCACCATCTGTACAAGCCCTTTCTGCTTTATCTTTAAGGGATAGACAATAAGGATAAATGTTACATTTAGGATCTAAACTTCATCAAAATATACAATTAATTATTTGAAGTTTAAAATTGTTAGTTTAATTATTATCTATAATTTTTTTAAGTTCCTCTAGAATACATAAATGTAGCAGTCAATTGCAAAAATACATAAAATTCAAGTAGTTAATTGTAAAAATTAGTAAAATTAAGATAATCAATAGTAAAAATGAGCAAATTTGAAATATTAAAAATTAGTAAAATTAAGATAATCAATAGTAAAAATGAGCAAATTTGAAATATCAAACTGAAACTTTTAAATTTTAAATAGTTAATTGTATAAATAAGTAAAGCTTGAATATCGGATGTGACAATTATCCTAGACAATAAAAACTATCACTGAAACATGTAGCACCTATTTTCAGTAATACTTTCCATTGAAGATGAGATACATAACTTATTAGCAAAAAAAAATGGGGTCCGTATGTAGATTGCTTTCTTATAATGTGACGGTTCTAATAAAATGGTATTTCTAGAAATAATTATTCGGTAACACCTATTTATTTTCTATTGAATTTAATAAATATAAATGGATGAGTTGATATATTTATTAATTTAATATATTAATAAATATTCCAAAAAATGGGATCGCGAGCTAGCCAACTTTTTGCGTGATTTTAGAAGTCACGACGCAGTAGAATTTTACAAAAATGCTTGAAGCTACGGCATACAAATTGAATAATAAGGTGCACTACTAAATGTTAGGGTTACTATCTGAACATGCAGACCCTCTAGTGGTGGTTCCATGAATCCAGTCCGCACTCTAGGCCCGGCGGTGGCTGCTGGAAATTATCATGCATTGTGGATTTACCTGCTAGCGCCAACGCTTGGGGCCATAGCCGGCGCAGGAACTTACACGGTGGTGAAGCTCAAGGACGACGAGGCAGATCCGCCACGTCAAGCTAGGAGCTTCCGCCGCTAGGATATAGTGGCATACACTATTAACTAAGGGTCCCGCTGTCATTAAAACAGTGTGAATGTACATTATTGTTGTGTGTAGTGACTTAAGACCGTTCGTGAAAATGGAGAAAACGAAATTTGTGGGGCAACGGGACCATGATGGGACTGTGAGTCCACGCTACAGTTTGAATAAGAAGGGCACTTGACACGGGTGGTGGTGCCTGTTACTTCACCAAGTCTTTTGACTTGGATTTGTTGATGTGTTTCGAGTGTTTTCGTGTTGGGTCTTTCTTGTGAAGACATGGGGCAATGTACTTGCCATATGTTTGTCTTGCCTTGATTTGCTTGAATAAAGTGCACTAGCACATGTGGATTAGTATAGTTTTGTTGTCATTCATGCAATATTTTTTCCTTTTTCCATCTTTATCTTCTATTAGGCTAATTTTAATGGCAGTTCCTTATCTCAACTTTCAAAATAAAAGACCCTTTTAAGACCTTCACCGTTTGTAATCAATTATGAAATTTAAACAATAAATTTTGTACTCAAAATACGTAATGATTAATAATGTTGATACTCATATTAAACTTGAATAAAAAAAGAGAGATTTATGGAGCTTATTGAATGGTTTGGATCTTTTGTAAAAAGGTTTAGACTATATCTTATATAGAGGAGAACATAATCGAAACGGAATATGACGGTGTAAGATGATGTAGATCATCTTGAGATGATCCGTACTACTTATGTCTTCGGTACAGGATGATCTCGATCAACTTCAGATGATTCAAACATATTGAAACTGTAGAAATTTTTACTGTAAAACTTGAAGAGTTGCAATTTTGATTAAATCTTTTGAAGTATATCATGAGTTTGAGTCACATGGTTTTAAATTGGTTTATAACCAGATTTAAATCATATCTATTCGATATAATTCAAATCTTAGAAGTTATGACTCTTGGGAAAAATCATATTTCATGAACTTTATTCAAAGATATATAATGTATTGTGTCTTTATTTTATAGAAATTTTTTGCATAAATTTTCCTTATCTTTTCTGCCCTTTCTCCTTCTTCAAACAACTATTAAGTACAACCATCTCTTATGAATCCAAACATGTAGCTTAATACTTGGATTTATACTTTTCAAGTAGCAAAACTTCATTGTATTTGGCGGAGTTTTACCTTCAAACTCTTATGGCAAACTTAGTGTTGGAAAGCATAAATTCTATAAGAAAAGTGAATTCATATATATATATATATATATGTATATGTATAAGTTAATTATTCTTTTGTTTTTTTTTAATCAAACCAAACTTTTAACCATCTATAAAAAGCAATGGTATATACATCATATACTAACCTATTCAATCGTTAAAAATATATTTCTCAATTTCCAATAATGTTAAATACTTTACTATATAATCTTAACTAAATGAAAATTCTCTCGAATATTTGTGAGGTACAAGCTTCTGAACACCTACAATTATACATAAAAACCAAAGTATTAGATATTTTGAATAAAAAAAAAAGTAGAAAACCAAGAAATTTTACAGTGACATGAAGGAAAATTTGAGAGGGATGAGGGAAATACCTAGAAGATGAAATACAATGCATGAGGGAAGAAAGTGGTGCGTGGCATTTAATGGGTTTAGATGAGGTTACACTTTGCCTCATTCAAATTTCCCAAAGTAAAATGTTTCCACCTTTATACTCACCTCATAAGTCATGTCCGCAAGTCTCATCTCATTTGCCATGCCTACAACTCATAATACATGAGAGGCAAGACCCGTAACTTCTTAATGCCTCTCTTTTTATTTTTTTTCCCCTAGTGAATCAGGGAAAATTACACATTAAAATTATTGTAAAACGAAAGTTTTTATTAATAAGCATTCGGTCATTGACATGGAAATTAAATTTTATCACAAAATATTATGACAACTGTTTTTATTGTTAAATGCCATTTAATTGTTTTCATGACAACTATCATGATCCTAAAGGAGGTCTAATAGAATTATCCTAAAGTCATCATATCACGTATGCACCTGTAATATGAGGACTGCCTTACAAGTTAGAGTTTGCAATACTCTAATTAATTATTTCATTATTGTGTTATACATATATTTTTTTATTATAAAATAATTTTGGATATTGATATTCCGCATACCATGAAAATCGCAAAGAATCAGACAGACTAATGCAAAAGATAAGACAAAACAAGCATGGGTTTATTTATTAACTACTATTAAATGAATCATTAAAGGGAAAAGAAGGTTTTAAGAAAGAGAAATCAAGTTTTAGATCTTTCCTCTCAACTAAGTTTAGCCTATCAACTTCCTAATCCTCTACCTAATATGGCTCAATCTTTGTTACACTCTGTGCTTGAATCTAATCCACACAGCTTTCAATCAACATTTAAAATTAAATTATTGGCATAGGGCAGTGCAAACTACATTTATCCTAGTAAGTAAGTGCAAACTACATTTATCCTAGTAAGTAACTTCCTCAAATCATACCTTTCACACAAGATTCAATCAAATTTATTAAACAATCATACACCATACATGATCAACCACGTGAATGCAACCAATACATATAATTATCCGAAAATTGTATATAACACGAATTTACATTCTTCATGACTAGGATTAGGGAAATTTTCCATCGTCAACTTCATTTAATTCAAAAACATGTTTTCTTATATATTATAAATATACATAAACATACTCCCGAAGAAAGTTTTAACTCCCTAAGCAATGATAAACATCTCTAGAGGATGTATCGCATTCCCTAATACAGGTTGGTTACCATCCTTAGAGTAAAGCCTATGGTACATAAAGGCCATCCATGGCCACACCTCATCTAGCTCATTGCGTGATAGTGACAACCTTAAATGATGTGCAAGTCATGCAATGCATGATTCATTTATTTAATTCAAGCTGAATAGTTATTAAGTTTATTCAAGGTAATCAAATAAGAATACAACAAACACTCACAAGTTCACACTAAATGCAATAGGCAAGGAATTACCATATATAAATAATGTATCTTAACAAGCACCATGCATTATCAAACACATAAGGTCCCCAAGCAAACGAATCTACATAATAATTATTAAGGTACAACTAATTTATGAATACAATCAAATATGGTAATCATATGAAATTAGTCACACTATCATGACTATCCATCAAAATAATTGCCCGTCCATATATCGTCTTGGTCAGAATCTCCTAAATATAATAAGATCGTGAAATGTCTATAAGTAATAACTATAGATAAGTGATTCACAACCTATATTACGGAAGCTTTAGTTTTTCTACAATTTTAGTGTCAAATTTTAAATCGTGTTTTAACTTTTTTTCATTTTAGCTCCTATTTTGACGAATAAGTAATCAATTTCAGGCAAGCTTTCGAGTTCTTTCCAATGGTGTAATTATTTTCACCAAAAGAAGGTTGCAAGGCATTGGACTAAGGTGGTTCAAAGTAAGAATTTGACAAGCTTCTTGATAAATTTTGATATTTTCAATATCTAGTTAAATGAATTACTCTCGATAATTCACTACACTCAATGCCTTGTATGTAAACAAGATCATTAGTATCTTCCATCATGACCCTTACTAAATTACATATTGCTCCCATCATTCTATACTAAATTACTTCCACATTAAATTTTTGCACCTCATATGCTATGGAATCCCCTTATTTACCAATTTTTATTAGGTAAATGATAAAAATGGTACATAAAATTTTGTAAAAAGAATAATTAGGTACTTGAAGTTTGGTTTTGGACAATTTGATACCCAAACAAAGTTTTCATTGACTTTTTTATACCTAAAGTTTGGTTTTGATAATTTTGGCACATGAATGAAGTTTTCGTTCACTTTTTCCATATCCGACATAAGTTCAATGAGGTATGAAAAAATCTACAAAAATTTTGTATAAATACTAAAATTGTCAAAACCAAACTTCATATAAGAAAAAAATAAATGAAAACTTTATTTAGGTACTAAATTGTTCAAAACCAAACTTTAGGTATCTAATTGTTCTTTTTGCAAAAGTTCAAGTACTTTTTGTCATTATCCTGATTTTTATTACTATAACTTGGCCAAATTTAATAACAACCTATCTTTTTCCATTACATTAATACTCCAATTTATCATTTTACTACTTGTTTTGTATTATTTCATACTGAACTATTTTCCATCATTGATGCAAAGTCTTAGCCAAGCATAATAATGAATAAGCTATAGAATTTCTTCCACCAAGTCTAATCATCCTTCCATTGCCACAAGGATTCTTGGCCAAGTATTAGTTTAAAAAAAAAAAATAAATCTATAAAAAGTGAAATAATCTAAATTAGTCAATAATTAAAATTTGCATGTGACTACAATATTAGTCCTAGATATTAAGTTTGAAGTAGTTTTGATTTATGAAATTCAATGTGTAGAAATATGTTTGATATATTATGTTTATTAATGTAAATTATTGATGTAAGTGATTATATGTAATAAAATTAATGTTATTGTTTCATGTATATTAATGTAAGTATAGTGTAATTAATATTTGTGTCTCTTATGAATTAATATGTATGTGTTATGTTTAAAATTTTCAAAACAACTTTTGAATTGTCTAAGGAATTGTTAACAAAAATTTTATAAAAATTAAGCCTATTTTTCAAGCATAAATTACACCAAAATAAGCTCCAAATTAAGTCAAATTTAACCCAAAGTCTTATATGCTTCAAAAGTCAAACTTAAGATAATTTTGAGTCATAAATTTGATCAAATATTGCCTCTTTTGGCAGCCCTCATTCTCCATACGAATTTCCCTCTTCTTTCTCTCCTTTCTCTTTTCCTTTTCTTCAAACTACAAGCCCTAAACCAAAGACCAATACCAAGCTCATGGAATCAAAAATCTCTCCAAGCTAAGGCCTATTCATGTAAGTTAAAGCTAGTATAGACTCTTGTTTTATTTTCTTTCTTGTAGTATATGTGTGAAACCTATGGTAGGGTGAGTAAATGTGCTTTGAGTTGTATGGTCCATGCATTGATATAGGTTAGATTGTGTTTTGTTTTTGTGTGAACTTGTTTATGTGTTATAGTAGTTATAAGAAGTGTTGGTGCGGAGTGATGTTGAGTTGAGTAGTTGAAGTTGAGTGAAGAGGAGGGGAGGATTTGATGTGATTGAAGTGGTTTAATGTGTTGTTTTAATATTTAAAGTTGCTAGGGTTGATTAGTGTGGATAAAAGATAGTATATGAAGCTAAATATGAGCTTGAAGAAGGATTAAAAGTGTTGTAGGTTATGAATTTGCAAAGTGCAAAATAGGGGAAATAAATTCTTTTCGAATAGGTCTGTTTTTGAACGTATGCCGGCATCTAGTATTCAATGCCTCCGGCATAAAGGTGGTGTTGAATGTGATCAGAATCGATTTTTTTAAAGCCGCTTCACACTCTGTCGGCTTTTGCAAGGAAATTTGCCAACATTTATTTTTTTGAAAGTATACGCCGGCCATTAGGGCTTCAACGCCGCCGGCGTATGGGTAGTGTTGGATGTGAACATAATCAAAATATTTAACGTCGGGCTCAATGCCGCTAGTGTATAATTTTAACACTGCCGGCGTTCAGTTAAATTTTGCCTACGTAGAAAGGCCCCGTATCCTCTGAGTTTTACAAATTCAATCTTCTTCAATTGTCATTCCTTACTTCATATATGATCTTCTAATGAATATATAAACTAAATAAACATGTTTTATGTATGAATTAGACATTAAAACTATATGCTAAGCTTATGAAATCTCCTTGTATAGTTAACTTAGGATTGTGATATATATATGTGTGTGTGTGTGTGTGTGTGTGTGTGTGTGAATTCTACATTCAATTATTGATTGTTATGATATTCTTATTTCAATTAAAGGTTCTTCGGTTATTTTCCCTCCGAGTGAATATAGTAATATACTATCGGGTTCAAGTACACAATAGCTTATTTGTTGTATGCAAGGATTAGGCATTCTTAAATTGATTTAATTCAATTCAACTTAATGCTTTGATGAACTAGATGTCTATTACGCTATTTAATCTGGTCCGAGGAGCAGCAAAGCTGTCATGATGCAATGACTTTACCATGATGCAATGGTACACTATGATGCAATAGCGATTCATTTTGGTTAAGTGGGTAGCCAATGGGGGGAATAGTATCCGAGTAATGTTTGCTTAAACTTAGGAGGAAATACCATGGTTTAGTTCAAAGTTTATGGGAACTTGTGAACTAGGCTCATGTTGTGGGCTGAGTTTAAATAGAGTCAGGCAATGATTTTTGAACCCTAAATAAAGCTATTTTTTTTATGGAATAGATATAGGAAATATAAGTATTCGAACTGCTTATATCAACCCTCTGAGCAGCTGCTGTTACTCAGGACCCCTAAATTCCCAGAGCGTGATCCCGGGGTTTGAATACCCTCCTGTTGTTCTGTAAAAGAAAACTTAATAAGATAATGACTTAATTCATTGATGCATTCCATTTGATTTAAGTTTGTTTGATAAATTTTTCTTGTATTTTGTTATTGTGTATTGGGCCTTTTGCTCACTTTTGCTGCTTTGCAGGTAATGGAGATGAGTTATATGATGATCTGCGTTACGGGTCAGACTTTGAGAGATTCATGGATGAGTGAGATGAATAGGACTTGAATGCCCCTGGATTTTGGAGAAGCTTTTATCTAAAAGAAAAATTCTCCATATAGAAGGCTTGATAGATAAGCCTAAGATATAAAGACCTTAAGTTCCCTTAGGGTTACTTTTTGTATTAAGAAAACTTGTAATTTTTGTAGTGTCTTGTATTGACGCTAAACTTTGTACGTATGATGTATATATATGTATAGATTGCTTTTATTAGCAATCTTGTTTTGTTAAAAGTTGTTTATAAAGTTTTAGTATATTTGATCAAACAAGTCTCATAAACTGTTAGTTTTAGGACAACCCTACATATAATGTGAAAATGTTATATGTGGTTGGAGAATCGGTACTCTAAATCCTGGGATTTAGTGGGTCGGGTCTTTACAGATGGTATCAGAGCTATGTTTATAAAATTGTTTGATTAAATAGTAGGGACTTGACCTTAGATGCGATGAGTTTAGTCGGATACACATAGGATTTGTTTGCATTGGGTATTTTGTTCGAATGCCTATTTTGTTTATTAATTGTTTTGATGTTGATTTGACATTACAAAATTATTATATGTCATATATATGTTGCATGTTTGTTTAAAGATGGATAGGTCAAGAAGAGTAACTCGATAGTCTTCGGAAAGAGAGAGTATGCCACCTCCTTCTTAGTCTACTATCTCAGCTTCTGCGTTAGCAAGTATTCTAGCTTCTACTTCTACTCCATCACCGGCTTCGGCTTCTACTGCACCAAATCCACAGCCTCCTCAAATGCCAGAATATCCAGCTATGCCTCAGATGCCTACGGGAGATCCGAATAATGTGTTCACTTTGTTTCGAGATATGTTTGCAATAGTTCAACGGTATCAACAAATGATGTATCAACACCAACAACAATTTATGCAACAATATAATCCACCAACTGTGAGACAAGAACAACATGTACAAGTGGAAGACCGAAATGATCAAGTCAAGTTGCATGATTTTGTCAAATTGGTATCTAATTTTGATGGAACTGCTTTGGATCCAACTAGAACTGAAGGTTAGATAGTAGAGCTTGAAAAAGCATTTGCAGCTTGTGAAGTACCTGAGCGTAGGAAAGTTGACTTAGCTATATATATGCTAAAGGGAAATGCATATACTTAGTGGAGATTGAATAATGAAGGATATGTAAGACCAATACCATGGAATAGATTTAAGGAAGCCTTTTCCTTGCAATATATTCCATCTACAATGAGAGAGCAAATGATATTGAGTTGGCTGAGTCTAAGGCAAGGGAATAAAACTGTTGAAGAATATCATGCAGAATATTGTAGATTGCTTAGGTTTACGGGCACAAATTACAATGATGAAAGTATGAAGGTTCAAAAGTTTCAAGATGGCTTGAACATGGAAATCAAGAGTGAGGTCAAGAAGTTTCAGTTATCAACACTGTCTAAAGCAGTAATCAAAACGAAGTTAGTGGAACAAATTATCAATGAGAATAAAGCTCAGAGGGATAGACGTGCTATATTTATGGGCAAGAGATTGGTGACATCATACACTCCTTATTCAAGGTTTGGCAATGTTAGCAAAGGGAAGCAACCATTTCTGCATAAGAAACCAAGTTCGGGACAAGCAGTGAAGACTTCTGTGCCTTCTATTCCATTTGATAAGCGTTGTCCTATATGTTTTGGGCCCCATGAATCATTTCAATGTAAATGGACTCTTGGAGCATGCTTTGCATGTGGAAAAGTAGGTCATAAAGCTTCTGAGTGTCCTGATCTTAAATTGAAGCGTATTTTCTGTGCTTATTGTCAACAATGAGGTCATCACGTGGCAAATTATAAAGATAAGCCTAAGAATGAAGGACCAGACTTTGGAAAGGGAATGACAGCTTTTAGAGTATTTGCTTTAGAATAGTGTGAGAAAGCTTCTTCAGTTGATACATTGGTAGGTACAATACAAATTACAAATCATCCTACATATGCTTTAATTGACACTTGTGCTACTCATACATGTATTGCTGAAAGTTTTGTGAATGAGTGTGGTTTGTCTTCTGAAGTGTTGTATGATAGAATGATGAGTGTAAATACTCCTTTTGGTGTGCAATCCAAAGAGCCATGTGTATGTAGAAATATTGATGTTGTGATTTCTGATAAAAGTATGCCAATAAATATGTTAGTTCTGCCTTTTATCAATTTTAATGTTATTCTTGGATTGAATTGGTTAAATCTTTATAAAGCCACGATAGAATGTAATAAAGCGGAAGTAAGTTTTGAGTTGGAGGGTTGAAGATAGTTTCATGTTTTGGAAAGAAGGAGACCGAAGAGTATGTATTCTATCGAGTTATGGGAGAAAGATATGGGAACTACAATGAGTAGTGAAGAACTCCAGTAGTAAAGGAATTTATCGATGTCTTTCCTGAGGATTTACTAGGTTTACCACCAGATAGAGAGATTGTGTTTGGGATTGATTTGATACCAGGGACAACACCTATTTCTGAGGCTCCATACAGTATAGTTCCGACCGAGTTGAAAAGCCAGTTGGAAGAATTACAAAACTTAGGGTTTATTCATCCAAGCATTTCTCCTTGGGGTACTCCGATTTTTTTTGTTAAGAAGAAAGATGGAATTTTAAGAATGTGTATAGACTATAGAGAATTAAATCAAGTGACAATCAAGAATAAGTATCCACTTCCTCGAATTGATGATTTATTTGATCAGTTGAGAGATGCTACATTATTTTCCAAGATAGATTTGAGATTCGGATACCATCAACTCAAGATTAAGCAGCAAGATATATCCAAGACTGCTTTCAGAACAAGGTACAGACATTTTGAGTTTATGGTTATGCCTTTTGGTTTGATAAATGCCCCAGCAGCTTTTATGGATTTGATGAATAGGGTATTTAGAGATTATCTGGATCAGTTTGTAATAGTTTTCATTGATGATATACTGGTGTATTCAAGGAATATGGAAGAACATGAGAAACATCTTAAACTTGTTCTATAAAGATTAAGAGAGAAGAAACTTTATACTAAATTTAGCAAGTGCAAGTTTTGGTTGAGAGAAGTTGTATTCTTGGGACATATCATTACAAAGGAAGGAATATCTATTGATCCGGAAAAGATTAGAGCGGTATTAGATTGGCTACAACCTACAAATGTCACTGAAGTATGAAGTTTTCTAGGTTTGCAAGCTATTATAGAATATTCGTACAAAGTTTTTCCAAAATTGCTTCACCATTAACTAAATTGACAAGAAAATATGTGAAATTTGATTAGGATGAAGATTGTGATCAAAGTTTTCTTGAGCCAAAAGAACGATTAGTTTCTGCACCAATTTTAGCACTTCCGATTAGTGGAGAAGAGTTCATAATTTACAGTGATGCTTCACTTCAAGGACTCGGATGTGTTTTGATGCAAGATAATCGAGTTATAGCCTATTGTAAACCCCGGTTTTTATGTAACCAAGATAACTCAAGAACCGGAAACCTAAACCCTAAACCGGAATAGCTTAAGACTAGAGTGAAAACTAAGAACCCAAAATCTGGCTTTTCCTCGGTTTCCAACTAAGAAACTTTTATAAGAAAATTTAATTTTGAATATAGTTCTTGATTATATTTCAAACCAAGAAAAGATCAGATTTTGAGAAAATTTCAATTTCGAGTCCTCCCGAGACCCATTATAGAAAAGCGTGCCCCGGAACTAGAATTTTAAAAATTTACTTGTGAATACTCATTTGAATCGAAATAAAATAAGGATTTCAAAAATATAAATTTCAAAATTTTTCGGTTTATGAAAAATACAGTTATAGCCTTCTTATTCATATTTTTCTTACTACGGTAATTAAGTTGTCTTGATTACTATTCATTGCTATTCACAAGTACAACATACTACTCACAAGTACATCCTATTCTTACAACCTTTCAATCACTCAATCCCATTTCCTTTTCCAAGACTTTTTGTCTCTAAATAATTATTTCAATTTATGACATTTGATGTAGAAATCTATCAAAACAAATCAACAAAAACCAAATCCTCCCCTTCAAATTCTTGGCCGTCGTAATCCCCCCACCCCCCGCCAATTTGCTCCAATTGTGCAATTTTTTTATTTATTTTTTATCTCATTTAACCTAATTTCATTTCCTATGTAAACTACATTTTCTCTCTCTTCATTCTCTCATTTTTCAAACTTTACAAAAGGTAAAAGCTCTCAAAATTCTCTCCCTCCCCACCCCATTGCCGTGAGCCTCTAAGGCTCCCACACACACACACACAACTTTTTTTTTCTTCATTTGTCTCCTATTTTACTCTAAGTAAAAGAACTTTTACTCGTTCTACTCATAGATCCTTGTAATGGCAAGGATATTCTTGGATATTTCCAACTAAATGTCCCCATGATCTCTTGCTAGGGACAAGGAAATATCAATACAAGAATACCAAACTATCACAAAGTAGATCTTCCATTTAAAGGAGCTTTCATGCCATAAGCTTTATGATCATTCATCAAAAAGTGTTTTGAACAAAAGATCATTTATAAAAATGTAGTTTTTATGTTTTCAAAACCTATTTAAGCACTAAAGATAGTAGATCTATCATTTTTACTACTCACATTCATGTAGGCATTTTAGATCTCATCTTTATGTTGAGTTATGTGCATTAATGGTCATCGATGCTTTTGTCTTGAGTAAATAACTTTGCTAGTATGTAGATCTATAGGTAGATGAGTTAATGGAACCAAAAAGGAAAGCACTTTTCAAGAAATGAGCTGATGACTTGAGAAACCTAGTTTGAAAACCCTTTTTCCAACTTCTAACCATGTATTTTGCAAGAAAAATGAAGTCTATAAGTGATAGATAATGTTTGGTGATATTTTTCATGAGTTTAAATGAGTTTCTACTAAAGAAAATATTTGAAATAAGAGATGAAGTCCAATAGAAGTTTTGAGTTAAAAGTCTTGTAGGCAAAATTCGTAATAATGAATAGATGGTTAGAAAACACTAGTTTTCCAACTTCAAAATGGTATTTTCTTAAATAAATGAAGTCCTTAGGGTATATGTAAAATAAATACTTAAAGTTCTAAGTATAAAATGCATTTTTATTAAAAGAATCAACTTAAAAATAAATTTTATTAAATTCGGATTTTTGGAACCACCCTAGTGTAAGACCCACTTAAAAGTTTACAAATGAAGATTTTATTAAAGAAATAAAGGCCTTAGGATATAGTTAATATAAGAGTCAAATTTTCTTTGGAATAAATAGGATTTTCCTAAGAAAATTCCTTAGAATAAGTAAGTGTGATCAAGTGTAGCAAAGTTAATTGTTAAGCTATAACATGAGATAGTGTCCTAAGACAAAGATTATTTAAATTCTTTAAATCTAAAAATTTATAAGAAATTAGGCACGCAAGAGTTCATATCATGACATTCATGATAGGGAAATTAATTACCATGGCATTAAGTTTCATTTTTCACTTAGGAATCTCAAGAGCATTCATGAAAATCGCATTTACGGAATCAACATAACCGCTGTACAGATCTGATCCCTCATTTCCGAGGCTTAGATATTTTCAAAACTTGATTTAAACTTCATATTTAGAAAGCTCTATCGAAGTAGATGGAAATCAATATAAAATTGCGAAATTCAGAATCAAAACGACCAAGTTATGGCCATTTTAAAACAGGAACTTCGAAAATGACGCGAATTTCAATTTCACTAAGTTATTTGAGAATTTTTTAGTATTCTTAGATGGTAGAATACTTATTAGGGTATTTCTTTTGTGACTAAGCGAACCCGAGGACGTTGAATCCTTGCCTCCGGACTATTACTATTAGAGACCGGCGAACCTATGGCTGAGTGAGTTTCTCTTCCCAATTCATTTATTTATATGTGCTTGAAAATTAGTGCACTAGAATGTAGGTCATGTAAATTGAATACGTATGATGGGGAATAATGCGAAATTATATGTTGATTTGAGAATTCAAATTAAGAATATCGAAACCGGGTGATAATTTCTAGTTGTGTAGATAGTTATGATGGATTGTTTGAGAAATTGTTTGATCGCTTGAATAAAATGACTTAATTGACTATTCAGACTAATGCCAAATTTGACATATGCATATCGTAATGGGAAGGAGGATTAGCATTGGTTGGTTAATCGTGATCCATAAACGAGATAAAATTGGTTGGTTAATCGTAATCCATAAACGAGATTAAATCGGTTGGTTAATCGTGATCCAGAAACGAAATAATTGTAGGTTAACCGTGAACCATAAACGGCATAAAGTTAGTACCGCAGTATTCGTTAATCTACTAAACCGGGATGGAGGGCGCAAGTCCATCCACATATGATTTCCGGATAGTCATATGTATGTTGTTCTCATATGTTTGATGCATACACTTGCTTGTTTAAATCACTTGTTTGAATTGTTGTGAAATGAATGTTATTGTGGAAGAATTCACTCACTAAGCTAGTTAGCTTACGTCCCTACAGTTTCTTCTTTTTACAACTACCCAATTTATGGCTTAGGCAGTGTGACCCGACTGTGCGGGTACAGGAGCTAGGAGTTTCCCCTAGAAGTTGAATTTCTGTTTAGACTTCCATAGGAAACTTTTAAGACTTTGGATGACTATATAAGGCCATTAACTATTTTTTTGCGGGGGAAATGCCCCTTAGTAAATGTAATGTTTAATTATGTTTCATGAGTTATATCCTACTACTAATGCATGCCAAATTAAGCTTTTATCTCCATTTGGACTTGTATTCTATTGTCGTAAAGGTACGCCTTACATCTATATGAGACCCCCGAAGGACTAAGGCGGTAATTCGAGAATCTTACATGGCATGTGGCAGACTGTTACGTTTAGGATACCCTATGGGCCGTGACACTTATGCTTCGAGGCTACTAAAACCCCAAAAGAGGAATTATCCAACAAAAAGTTGATACATATATGTTTACTAATATTTGCACACTTAGAACACTTGTCTTCCTCTCCCTTCCCTTGAATTGTTGTGGCAATAGTTAGATTGTAGAGGTTTTTTGCTTTATGTTGCAAGGGAAAAAAGAGGATGAAGCTTGTAAGTGTGAGTGTGTGACATGTGACTTGGTGGTTGTCTGGGATGGCTCTTAAGGCTTTAGATTAAAGACCAAGAATGTGGGAAATGAAAGGGTTGGATGGAAGATTTTTGGACAAAATGAAATGGAAAGGTAATGTTTGGTGAAGGAGAAAGGATATAAGATGGTAAAGATCAAATTGAAGATTTGGTTATGTTAGAGATCTCCTTCCGAGCATGAATCTAGAGTAAAGAAGAAAAGAAAGAGAAAGGAGGGAAAAAAATTAAAAGAAGTAGCTTGTAATTAGTATAATCTTAAGCTATGTTTATGGGTGGATTTATAGTATGAATAGTACAAAGGCACCTTAAAACATGGCTTATGATTCTTTTTTTTTTTTTTCCCCTTGTAAAAAGAAGTAGCTTGTTGAAGAGTGTTTTCACTTTAGCAAAACCGGTAGTGGAAGACCAAAAAGGAAAAGTTAAGTTAGTTAAATTGAAACTGATTGATTACTTTTTCCTTAGATTTGCATTTAGCTATTATACTTGTGTTCTTTCCAATTTTTCTTGAGAAGTTTCCTTGAACTTAGCTGGCACATGAAATGGAAATAGAGAAGGAATTTCTAGATATAATTTAACTAATTTCTGTTACTTGAAGCTTTGTGAGTGGGAGAGGTTTCTTCCATGTGCCAATTGGAAATATTAGTGTTGACTAATGTTTGTTTTATTTTTCTAACTTAAATTAGCAAATTATATATTCAAGAAGTTAGTTTTAAGTTGGTACTAGATCAATTCCGAGTAAAGTTTATACGTGGTAAGTTTTATTTTACGCAATTAGAATTCTTTAGTGATTTCATATAAGTTTTGTCGTACATTGAAGTAGTAACGTGATTTATTATTTACTTTGTAATGTTGAATTGTCATTATATTTTTTTAGAGATCTTTTAAGATTTTTGGTATAGAATTGTGATAGGAATCCGGGCATCCGAAGTCATGGAAAAGGAGTACCAAAGGTCCGAGCAACACGGTGCAAGTTCAAGGCACGAAACGGGGTGAATTGGGGTGTCCAGAAAAAGTAGGCCGGCTACTAAGCCGCTGGCCTAAGGGCTTGCGCCGCCGGTGCAGATGGGTGAGCCGCCGGCTCACATGGCTGGCCCAGATATTTTATTTATTTTTATTAGGGTTTCGATTTTTTTTAGTTTTTGTGTCTTTTTGAATTTCTTTATTTTTAATTGATATAGGGATTAATTACAATTATGTTTTTCAGTTACGTTATCGGTTACGTAACTGCCGTAATTATGTTTTTTCTTCAGTTACGTTATCAGTTACGTAACTGCCACAATTATGATTTTTCAGTTACGTAACTGCCTTGTAATAGCCTATATATTAAGGCTAGTAAGAGATATAGAAATAGGATTTTGGAGTATTTTTTATTAGAACACTTTGAGTGTGGAAACCTATTTAAGGTTGAATTGATTTTATTGAGATTGTTTTTCTCTTTAGATCATACATATTCTTATCAATTCGTGAGTTATATCGTGTTGTGGCGAATATTGTCATTGAACATATTGTTTCATTGACTCCGTGTTAGTTTTCTAGGTTGTGGCATCTATCAATCTCGAATCCAAACACAAACTAGTTTAGGTTTTATTGTTCGTGGCATCTATCGAACAATATACTTATTCATATCCATCTTGTTTTTGCTAGTTTCATATTATTGGAAAGAAAAACCCTAAAAAGAAAGTTTACATCTTTATCAAGTTTGTGCATCAGAGCATATCCAGATCCGCATCAAATTGGTTTCTAGTTACTTTGTTCCAAGTTAGTTAGTTAGTTTAGTTTACTATGGTCATGTTGTATATATAACAGTAAATTATATTGAAAGGTATTAATGTTTGAGGGTAAGTTCATTTAAAATATCAACTTTTTAAGTGGTTCAAAAGAAGAATCGGGTTTTGATGATAAATTCATTCAAGGTATCAACGTTTCAAGTTGTTAAAAAAAGGTATCAATATTTTACAAAATGAGTCAAATAAGGTATTAATAATTGGCTATTAATAAAAATTTTAGAAACTTAATTGAAAATCAATTGAAACATTGATATTTTAAATGAACTTTGCAAAAGGTTGATACTCATTTGATTCACTTTGCAAAATGTTGATTACTCTTTTTAACCACTAAAAATATTGATATCTTAAATGAACTTACCCTCAAACGTTGATACCTTCTGATGTAATATACTCATTGAAATAATTATGGCTGACACCATCTTGCAGTAATTTGGTTCAAAGTGGTTCAATTGATTTTCTAAATTTCAGTTTAGGCATTTTATAGTTTGATTAGGCTAATTACAATTGATATAGGGTCATTACGTAGATAGAGTTTGATTTTGATTAATTTTATTTTAAATGATTGCAATTTCTCAA
Organism: Combretum micranthum; assembly: GCA_024138025.1. Lineage (NCBI taxonomy): Eukaryota > Viridiplantae > Streptophyta > Magnoliopsida > Myrtales > Combretaceae > Combretum > Combretum micranthum. The sequence goes on along the minus strand of JAMXBD010000192.1, from coordinate 1,346,993 downwards.
ATATATCTACATTTATTCATTTTGGTAGTAATGTAATTTATTAATTATCTTGAAAAGTAGAATTGTTATGTTGATTTAAATAATTAAGGCATTGAATTAACTTCTAAAGTCTTGGGTTTACATGACAGGATGTTAAAGCTAATAGGGATTTTGATCTTAAGATTTGGGATTCCTAGGTTTTCATACCATCATTTAAGGTCATGGGCATATTAGTTTGAGTTCAAAGGTTAAGATACGAATTTTATCAAGTGATGATCCACTACAATAATTTTAAGTAATTATGACAACTCTAAAGGGACACATTATAATTAATTGTAGCATTAAAGAGCCTAAAGAGACACAATTAAAAATCGTGTCACCATACCTATTTTATTTGGACACATAATAAAAGAATTACATCCAAATCTTTTTAATTTTTTATTTTTCCTTTCCCTCAAAACCTTTCTGTTTACCCTAGAGATAAAATCATCTCATATCATCCATAATGCCAATCCAAAGATCTAAGACAAGTAAGGAATTCATCCAGAATAATATGGTCTCATATTTATAGGAAAACAACTACATAAGGTAAAATTATCGCCGCAACAACATACTTTAGTTAGTACTTTCTCTCTGCAGTAAATCATTGGGTTTATCATAGTTAAATAAGGATTTTTCATTGTGAGTCATTTCCATCACCATTATCGAATAAATTAGTAAGAATTGTCGTACTTTTATTTAACATAAGGATAGTGACGATTGGGATGTTTTTTTTTAATGTTTTGATGATTTTGATAAAGGGGTGTTTCTATTGTGTTTAATTCCCATATCATGGTATGCTGACTTCATTATGGAAAAACCTTAGATTTATAAATCTTACGTAATTTTATGCAATTACTTCTCCTTTATAAGTTGCATTCTATGTTTTTGATAAAAGTCATGGGTTGATTTTACAAAATGGGTATGTTAGTTTCTATAAAAGGATTTGATAAATATCACAACTTATATATATATTTATATATATATATATATAATTATTATTTTGTTGTCTTTGATTTTGATATGAAATTTGTGTGTACAAGATATCAAAGTCATCTTGTAAATTGATTGACAGCTTCTTGAAAAGTAAGTTGATTTAAGGCTTAAGAAAATGTAATTATGCTATTTTGTCTTTACTTTGGATGAAATGTCCTTATAATGATTAATGATTGCCATTTTAATTTTTTTTCCATATTATCATAGTGAAATATTTTTTTGATAAACATTGTCTTAGTCTAAATTATTTATTGCTTTATTCTACTTTTATAGGTTCGATATGCTTTTTTCTTTTTCCCTAAAAAGTTGATCTAATATAAAGAAGATGTTGCATTAAAATAAATTGCCACAATGGACCAAAAGAGAAGAATTATGGTTAAATTATTACAAAGTGAATATTGATTCATTTGAAAAATGATGAGTATCTAATAAGACTACAACATGTAGAAGATTATAGAACATATTAATAGGAGTGGACATTCCTTTGTTATTGGGTTTTATATCTTTGCTTAATAACTTTATTTAGTAGAAATTTTGTTTTATATGTATTTATAGGTTCTTTATTTTGCAGATTATGTTCAATAAAGATGAAGATTGGAGTTAAATATGATCAAAACCTAGTTGAAGATGATTTTGCAATTTATGGAATATGCATATTAGCAATTACTCAGTCAATGCATCTTTATGAGAATCCAACAAGTGTTATTAAATTTCTTTATTTTCCTTTTTTTAAAATGTTATGATCTTATTTAGTTTCAACTTTAATTGTTAAATTATATCTATTCTTGTTACTATTAGTTTAAATATATGTGACTCACCTAATTATAGGAGAGTCAGTCAATACAAACATTTTATATATAGTCTTGTTCTATGAATTTAGTTTTTTCTTTTAAAAAAAAATTATTTATTTATATAAGGTATGTATACTATAGATTGCCAAAAAAAATGTAGGAAATGAACAGAAACTAACATACATAAGCCATTACAAGACTAAAACGTGTTCAAATAATATATTTCAAGTTAATACTTTTCATTAATAGTGTGTGGTGAAGTGGTGAAATTACTGTAGCTGGCCGATTACGTGTGATAGACATAGTGATCGACTTGAGAGAAGCCTTGAACTGATGATACGTATAGAATGTCGTAAAGAGAGGTATAAGAGAAGGTCAAACCAAATAGATTCGATCGTTCTTGACTGGTTCTTCATGAAGTAGTTGCTATGATTCTTTTTGGAGTTATTTCAACAGAGTTTTTGTGTTGCTCTTGTTCTTAGCAATACGCAGAATTTGACTTGAATGAGAAGAGAACCCTCCTATTTATAGATATTAGAAGCTGATACTAGTCTTTAGATCATTCCTAAGGATCCAACAACTAAGATTGAAACCTTCTTTTCTTTAGCAATAGGCTAGGTTTGCAAATAAGGTTGGAAAGAGCCTAAGGGCTTTTATAATATAAAAGAAATCCATCATTTATTTAAAATATCCCGTTTTAAATATAAAAGGACAGTCCTAATTTAGCCAAACAAAACCCAAATTAACCCTATAAGATATATTTGCGGTCTACTTTTCATGCACTTGAAAACCGAATTATACCAAGAGTAGAATAAACCGATCTGGTGATCTCTGTGCTGAAGCTACTAAGCTAAGTCTCCCTACGACATTTGTCATTGGGCTTAGTCTTCTAAGCTCATGTCGACCTATTCGTGGCATTAAATTGACCAAAAGCCCAATTATCAAAATGACCCCTTACAAATAAGATGCAATCCAATCTCTTAATATTAATAGGTAAATAACATTGAAAGATATCAATGTTTAAGAGTAAATTCATTAAGATATCAATGTTTTAAGTAGTTCAAAAGAGAAACCAACATTTAAGGATAAATTCATTTAAGTTATCAACATTTTAAGTGATTAAAAGAAGAATCAACATTTTGTAAAGTGAGTGAAAAAAGATACTAATAATTGACCATTAATGAAAGTTTTAGAAACTTAATTGAAAATCCATAGAAATGTTAATTTGTTAAATGAACTTTGCAAATATTGATACCTCTTTTTAACAACTTGATACATTGATACTTTAAATAAATTTATCCCTAAATGTTGAAATGTTCATGTGTAATTCATCCTAAATTTAATAAATTAATAATAAATTTTTCCTATTAAAATTTTAAGATACAAATAGACATCATTATTTTTAAATAAAAGTGTATTAAAATATTTCATGACTCATATATGTGTCCTTATAAACTATATGAAGATGTAACATTGTGTTATTATAATTGTCACGCCCCACGGGGGTATCCTAAACATAACAGTCCGCCACATACTATATAAGACTCTTGAATTACTATCCGAGCCCTTCGGGAGTCTTGTATAGATGTAAAGCATCCCTTTACGACAATAGAATACTTTATTCAATGGAGTTAAGAAGTTTAATGTGGCATTCGATAGCCATAGATAATAAACCAAAACACATACATAAAGTTACAAAGTCTAAGGGCCATTCCCCTGCAAAAGAATATTAAGGTCCATTACAGTCATCCAGAGTTTTTTTGTTTCCAGAGGAAGTCTAAACAAAACCGAAATAAACTTCTAAGGAAAACTTCTAGCTCCGGTACCTGAGCTGTAGCCTGCCTTGGCCTAAGCCAAATGAACTCGTGCTGCAACAAGTAAAAACTATAGGCATAAGCTAACTAGCTTAGTGAGTGAAAACTTTCATATCACAGTTAAGACATAACATTCAAGCAAGTGATTATTCAATCAAATGAAATGCATCAATCACATGATTTAACAAACATATGACCAACTAGAAATCATATGTGGATGGACTTACGCCCTCCATCTCGGGTTAGCAGATTAACGAATCCTGCAGTACGATGTCGTTTAAGCTCACGGTCAACTGAACAATATTTCGTTTTATGGATCACGATTAACCAACATATTCGTTTTATGGATCACGAAAAACCAAAAAATGCTAATGCTCCATCCCCATCGTGATATGAATGAGTTCAAATTTATATTGAATATCTAATAATCGATTAATCCAATTCTTTTAGGTGGCCAAGCAATATTTGCAGACAATCAATTCTAGCTCCTCTATACAAGCAATGAATTATCACTCGGCTTCGATATTCTTTAAATTTAACTTCACATATCAGCAGCAGACAATTATAATTCCCAACTAACCCCATCATGCATAATCATTCTTTTTATCTTTGCTTAGCAACTAGTGCAACTATCGTTACAATCATAAGCAATAATTGAAATCGGAAGTGACATTCACTCGACCATGGTACGCCGATCTCTTAGTAATAGTAGTCGGGTGGTAGGGTATCATCGTTCTCGGGATCACCTACCAAATAAGAATAACCTAATGAGGATTTCATCACTTAACTAATTCAAATATGCATCTAAATTAAACAATATCGTGATTCTCGCTATTTGCAGAAGTTCCAATTTAAAAAGGCCATAACTTGATCATTTTAACTCGGAATTTCGCAAATTTTATATCGATTTCTATCTACTTCGAAAGATCTATCTATTTCTATTATTTATTCCAAGTTTTGAAAACATTTAGGTCACAGAACAAAGGGATCAGATCTGTTCTGTAACTTTTTCATTTCCGAAAAAAAATTGTTTTGCACTTAATCAAAATGTTTTTAGTTGATGATTCATGTATAGATAAAATATGAATGAATTCCTAATATGAATGACATGTAATGAGTTCAATATATGCATGATCTTGATGATTTTTGAAAATGAAACTTTAAGAACTCCTAATTCTTGCAAGACTCTAACAATAGTCACTTCTTAAAAATCTGCTTTTTCCAATTTTGCATCTCCTTAGTGTTTTCGGATTTTATTCTTAGAATTTACTTGCTATCTAGATAAAAATGAGTCTTCATCATCTATACTATCTAAGACCTTCATTTCCACATAAAAATTTACGTTTTTCACCTTGCAAGTATATTTTTAAATAAGCTTTTCACAAAAATCCGAATTTTGGAAAAATTCATTTCTTGCATATTTCCTTTGAGAAAATTTGTTTAATGCATCAAAATTTAAAGCTTCACTATATCTAATACCTAAGGACTTCATTTAACACATAAAACATGCAATTTGAGCTTGAATACTAGGTGATTACATATGCATCATCTCAAATTACGAATTTGACAACTTGAACACTAACTCAAAATTTTCCATCTTAAGTTCACTACTTGTTTTACACATTACTCATGCCTAAACTTATTTCAACTTGTAAAAATCATTACTTAGAGATACCTATTGAATATACCTTTCATTTTTCATGTAAAATATGAGTTTCAAAGTGGTTTCAAAGGTTTTTAAAATAGGTCTTAAAGTTCATTCGAATTTTCATTAAGCATTTCTAACAAAAACCTTTTCTTTCCAAGTTCCTTGTCTTACATTCATAAAGATCTACCATCTAACACATTTATATATGCAAGACTAAGCTTTTATGATCATTAATGCATGAAAACACAAAATACTCACATGAACATAAATGTCAAGAAAAACATGAGTGTCTAACACTAGATCTACAACTTATAGTGTATGAAAATGAGTTTAAAGTCATGAACATAAATTTTTCATGCAAGATCTCTACTTTTATATGCATGAACATAATATTACTTCAACAAAAACTCATTAAACACAAGATCTACTTCTTGTGATGGCTTGATATTCTTGTATTAGTGTTTTCTTATCCCTAGCATTTGCTCATTGGGATTTAATATGGAAAACACACAAGAATAGTCTTGCCATTACAAGATTATGTAATAGAAAGGCTACAAATCATCACCTAAAAGAAGATTTGAAGAAGAAAAGAAGATAAAATGAACTTGTGAGTGAGTATGTGTGTGTGGAGGAGTGTCACGGCAAGAATGGGGAGAGAAGAGAGGGTTTTTGCTTTTGTAAAAATTTTGAATGAGTGAAAATGAAGAGAGAGAGAGAAAATGAGCTTATATATTAAAGGAATTAGGGTTTAAATGTATTAAAAAGAAATAAAAATAAAAAAATAGAGGGAAATGGGGGAGGGGGTGCGCCGGCCACAATGGGAAGAGAGAGAGGGAGAGATTTGAATTTGATAAAATTTGTAATTTAAGTAATAAAATGTAATAATTAAGTAGGAAACAAAATTTTCTTGGAAAAGAAAATAAATGAGTAGTTGTAAGGATGTAAGAATAGGATATGGGTAGTGTGTAGTATAGGTTGTACTTGTGAATAGTGATAAATAGTAGATAAGACATCTACTTTACCGGTAGTAAAGGAAATACGGGAAAAGGCTATAACTGTAATTTTTATAGCCCGGAAAATTATAAAATTTATATTTTTGAAATTCTTATAAAATTTCGGATCTAATGGATGTTCCAGAATATTTTTCTGATTTTCTGGTCCCGGGGCTCGTTTTTCCGTAATTGAGCTCGGGAAGGCCCAGAATAGAAATTTTTCCAAAATTAAAACTTCCTAAGGTTTGAAATATACTTTAAAGCAATAATTCACATTAATTTATTTTATAAAACTTCTTTTGTTATGAAACCGAAAGAAAGCTGGATTTAAGGTTTCTAAGCTTCTCTCACTAAGCTTGAACTAGACCGATTTAGGGTTTTGTTTTTTGATTCTCGGAGTTTACTTGACTACCAAAAATACCGGGGTTTACAATAATATTTCAAGACAAAATATGGTGTCAAAATTGTTGCATTTGATTATAAATAAAGGCAATTAAATGAGATGTTGAGACACAATATATTGTTGTATTACAAAATATATTAAGACGTTATAATCTATTACCAAAAATATTGCTCTAGTGGGATACATATTGTGTCTCAATTATTATTACTACGGCTCCTATAGGACAAAATATTTTGCATCTCAATAGCTTTTGTATCCTAGAAACTTATATGTTAAGACATAATATAGCTTCCTAATAAATTAAAATTATTATAATGATCATAATTTTTAGTGATGAAAAGGAAGAATATATATATATATATATATATATATGGTTTCCCAAATAAGTTTTAAAATTCTATTTAACTAAAAGTTCAGAATCAAATATTATGCTTAATGTTTAAATCACTTATTGCATTCTAGATTCTTGTTGTTTGCAGTATTGAACTATAGTTGGACTATCTCATTTTTATTATGACTAATTAATTAATTTATTTATTTTTGTTATCTTGGAACTAATATTAGTATTCCGAAATTTTACAAATATCGTATCTATTATCAAATTGTATTATTATTATTATTGAAGAAAGGAGAAGAAGATGCAATTTGTCTCTTTATATAATGAAATACCCCAACTCTTCACCTAAAATAGAAATTGGTTTTAGATGGATTTAAATGATTGAGTTTCAAATTCCCTAAACATGTCATCAAAGTGTTTAGAAAATTCCTAAATCCTTGATTCTTAGCCTAAACACTAATTCCTAAATCTCAGTAAAATTTGAGTTCATTTGTTTATCTTAAAATATCAGTTCTTAAACTCGAACTCAAATTAAATATCTTTTATCTAAAATAAATTCTCAAATTAAGTTCTTATTGCAAGTTCTTAATTTCTAACATATTGGTTCCGAAACAAACTTTTAAATACTCTTGAAACTATAGATATTTGATCTGATAGTTCTAAACATATATCTATAATCCTTTATATTAATTTAATCCCTATCCTTTTCTTTTTAAACCCTCTCTATCCTCTGCCTCTCTTCCCTCACTTTCCCTTTCTTTCCTTCTATTTTCTCAACCGATGCTTTCTCTTCCCTTTCCCTTTCTTCTTCATTTTTTCTTTTTTTCTCTTCAAATCTTCAACAAATCTTAAGATTAAAGTCAACTAGAAGATGAATCAAGATTAGGAGATGAACTAGATAGAGAAAACCGAGCTAGAAGATGAAGCTTTAACTTCTTTTCTTCTCTAAAGCTAAGTATATGCTGTAAATTGTTATTTTCTTTATGAATTAGAACTTAAATGTTGTATTAATGTTATACATGAGTTGAGAAGTGTTGTTTAAGTTTGTATTTGTTGGTTTAATGGTTGATGGAAGTTGGGGATTGGTTGGAGGAAGGAGATGATGAATAGTAGTTGTGATGGTTTGATTGTTGTTGGAAGTGTTAAAGTGTTTGAGTTGTTTAAAATGATATTTGAAGTGTTTGATATGTTGAAAGTAAAGTATATTCATGTTTAAAGTTGTATATGTGTTTAAAAATGATGTTTGAAGTTGATAAAAATGTTTTCAAAAGTCGTTTTTCAAAAGAACACGGGCTGTCAAAAAATCATTTTTGTGACAAGCCATGTCACAAAGCATGTCAAAGGCTTTTTCTTTGAAATTTTAAGTGACATTTTGGAGACATGGCTTGTCCCCAAACTGTATCGTTGGCTGTGGTGATATTCCCAGGTCGACATGGCTTGTCCCCAAGTCGTGTTGTTGGCTGTGGTGATATTGTCCAATCGACATTCTGGAGACACGACTTGTCCCTTGGCCGTGTCCCTTGAAAAGTTGAATTTTCAGATTTGACATGTTTTCGTATTTTTATCATAACCTTTTCATACAACCTCCGATTGAGGTTATTCAAGTTGCATAAAAAGCTTGAAAAGAGATCTACAACTTTCATGTTTTGAGTTTTTGCAAATTATGAAAGTATTAGTGCTTAAATTTTAATTCTTTCCAACTGATACATTTTTCAAGCTAAGCTAAAAACTTGTTATAGATTGTTTTATGTGTGTTTACATTGACAAATGCATCTTTTTGACCTAAAATGAAATAGATAAATAATATTTGATGTGTAATGATGATTTAGTGATATAATTAAACATGACTTAGATAGATTTATAGATTTAATGAATAATTGAGTTAAATATGCGAGTTTAACATAAAATGAATCTAGTTACTTAATCTAAGTTCAACTTGACCAAATGAACTTGAATAGGATAAAATAAATTAGATTGAATTAGTTTAACAACTTTGGCTTATTAAATGATTAAGTTTAACTTATTCGGCTAAGGTTAAGCTAAAATGGGTTAGTAACAAATAATAGAGTTAAATGAATGTGTTAGGGTGATCTTTGAATAACATGAGGAGTATGTTGTTTTGTATATATATATATATATATATATATATTTTATGGGAGTAACGTGTTGTTATATGTATATATATATGTTGTTTTGTATATATATATTGATATGTGAATAATAGGTTGTGACATGGTTTATATTTAATATGAATGAGTACTAGCTTAAGTTCATATATGAGTTCAATTTCTTGAAACAGATGTTTGGTTTGGTTTGGTTTTGATTCTTTGGATTGGCTTTAATCAACCTTCTAAAGCTCTGTGGGGATTTTATTTAGAAGGTACGTAGAACTTGCGTGTTGGATTTAGGATAGGCATTCTAAACTAATTAAGACTTAAACTCGCTTAATAATTGATGAGTGTTGATTGTGTGTATTCATCGTTGAATCCGGTCGAGGAGTGACAACTTGTCATGATGCAATGACAATGTTAGAATAAACGCTTAGGCCACTTATCATGATGCCAATGATTTGGCTCGACGGGTTGTCATGATGCAATGACAATATTATAAAGGCGCTTAGCCACTTCATGATGCAATGATATGGCTAAATGGTAATCAAGGGAATATAGTTAACAGTGTAACATTTACTTTAAACTTGAAGGAAGTATCATAGTTTAGTTCACGTTTATGGGAGCATGTGAACTAGATTCATGTATGGACTGAGTCTAAGTATATTGGTAACGGCTATAAGCCTGGATGAGTTTTACTGTTTCTTTTTCAATGTAACATTATCTAGGAGATATAAGTATTCGGCTGCTTATATCAAGCCCCAGCATCGTGAGCGTTACTCAGGATCCCCGATTCCATGGCTTGATTTGGAGTGTGAGTGCTCCTGTGATAGTTGTTAATTTATTTTAAAGAAAATATAATAATCTATGGCTATGCATTGCATATAGTTTAAGTCATGTGCCACTCTGTGTGTGATTATGTTACTGTGCTGGGCTTTCGCTCATTATTGTTGTTGTTATTCTTTTACAGGTATTGTTTGTTGTTGATGATGATGATGAGATGATGACTTGATGATGATGTGGAGTTGCTGATGTTGCTGTTCTTATTATTGTTGTGATGTTGATGTTGATGTTGATGAGGATGGTGATGGTGATGATGATTGATGTGATGATGTTTGTCTCGGGTTTTGGGCGATTCTGAAGATATGGGAGAATGAGCGAAGTGTGATAGGATCGAGATATTAATTGTATTTTATTTCTTCTTTTGTTTTGTTTTGTAAGAGGACTGGATTATTTATAAATTGTATTTACTTTTAAGGGCTTGTTAATGCCTAATTGATTGTAAATGATTATTTACCCCTAAGAGTAAATCATAAAGTGTTTTATAAAGTTAGTTTCTTAGAAAACTGGTTTGCTCTGTAAGGTAGAAGTTTATAAGTTGTTTTTAAAATTTGATTTTCCGCTGCCGAATCCAGTTATTTAGAAATCTAACTAAACGATTTCATAAATTCTAAAATTGGTTTAGCAATATTCAACATAAACACTTCTTTAAAGACAACCTTACATAAATTCGTGAGAGTTATACCTAGTTGGTGACTTAGTGTGCTTAATTTGAGAATTGAGCATACCAGGTCATTACATATAAGCTATGTCTGCGTTGCTTTAGGAATTATATGTTGATATTTCTTTGTCTACATATGTCACATTTGTTAACTTCTTTTAGAAGAAATTTAAAATTTTATAATCATCTCCTTTTCATGCATGAGAAAGACGTCCTGGATTGTGAGGTAAGGCGTATATTCACGCATTATTGGTATTCATGTTAGTAGCATTGTTGATTATTTTGAAAAGTTAAAATCAACAATTCCATTGTCGTCCAAAATGTGAAAACATGTTCATGAAATCAATGTGTAAGGGTATTATTTTACATATTATTTAATTATATGAGATATTCACACAAATTTATTGAATTAGAATTTTGAGGATATCTATTAATAACTGAGTTTAAACATTATCATTATTGTTGAGAATATAGATGCAATCTCATAGAAAATTCATCATTGATCAAATTAATAAAAGATCCAATCTAATTCAAAGCTGTTAGTGTCAGTCTCAATATTTAGCCGTTAGGGTCTAAATTAGATAATTAGTTATTGTTTATACTGTAATTAGAGAGATTCAATATCTTGTAAATTTGACAATACTGCAACACTAACAAAGAGGATGTATCAAAGCAGTTTGTTCTATCCCAATAAAAAGTCAGTAACACCAATATTCTTATATTCTCAATCTAAGAAGAGAGAACATGGTAGATCCATCAGGGAGCCACCACAGGCAAGGTAAATCCCACATTAAGGCCGACCACAAGCCTCTTCAACGATAGAAATTATCTGTCATGGGCTCGGGCTATAACTCTCTCACTGAGTGGCAAAACCAAGCTTGGTTATGTTACCGGTACAAAGAAAAAACCATAAGATCTAGAAGTAAGCATTGAAGAATGGAAAATCAATAATCATCTAGTGATGTCGTGGCTATTAAATTCAATGGAGCCTCAAATCAACGAGCTTTTTGTTTTCTTAAATTTATCCTTTGAAATGTGGAATTCAATCCAAGAAATGTTTGGGTAACAAAACAATTTTGCTCATCTTTCAATTAAAGCAAGAAATTGCTAAAAATAAAAAAGAAAAACAACAAAACCATAGATCTTAAAACTTTTCAAGAAAAGTCAGAACAAGAAAGGATTTACTAGTTTTTTGCTGTTGTTGATCCTAGTTTAAGGTAATTCATACACGGATTCTACTATCCCTTAGACTACCTCCCTTATCAAGTATTGTGTCTATGGTACAACAAGAGGTTGCCAAGAGAAAAGCTATGAGCTCAAAGCTTTATGAGACTGGAGAGAAAGTTGAAAGTCAAGCTTTGGCCACTAATAGAGGCAGAGGAGAAACTAGGGGAAATCCTAGTAATCGAGACAGGGGAGGAGTTATGGACACCAAGTGCGACAACTACAAGAAAACAAGCCACTTGGCACTAATGCTCGTTCCTACATCTACACCTCCGCTCGACTAAGGACAAAGAAGAAAGAGGAGAAAAAGCAACACATCTTAGGTTAGTCAACTAAAAGAAGAAGGAGAATGCAGTTTTACACTAGGCAAAGCAGCTTAGGCAACTTATCCAACAAATTAATTGTTTTTTGAACAAAAATCAAGGTCAAGTTAATAAACAATCGGGTAACTCCTCCACAGCTTTTGCTTCTCACATTGTTGTAAATAAATTTACTGATAACAAAATTTAGATTGTGGATTTTTGGGCTACCAATCACATGACATATAATTTAGAAAATTTTCAAACCCTGACACAATATAAAAATTTCCATCCAATAACTATTGCTAATGGTTCTAAAGTTTTTGTTCATAGCACGAGCACTACCAATTTCTTCTAAAGATATTTCAAATGTCCTATACCTGCCCAATTTTACTTCAAATTTGCTATATGTTAGCAAAATTACCAATGAATTGAACTACAATGTTATTTTCTCACCTAAGAATGTGGTGTTTTAGGCCAAAATAACAAGGAAGAAGATTGGTAAAGGCAAACTAGGGAATGGTCTATACCTATTAGATGTTTCAAATAAAGCTTTGGTTGCAACAAATAATTCTATTGCTTTGAATAATTTGTGGCATTAGAGAATTGGCCACCCTTCTGATAAAATTTTAAATAAACTTATTTTTTTTATCTAATTTAAACTCTAGTAATTATGATGTATGTCGGTATTCTAAACAAACTAAATTGCCTTTTTCTGTCTTTTAATAAAGTTGAGAAACCTTTTGATTTGATTCACTCTAATGTTTGGGGCTTAGCTCCTATTGATTCGTACAATAATTTTAAGTACTTTTTTATCTTTATTGATGATTATTCTCATGCTATTTGGATACATTTGCTTAAAAATAAAGTTGATTTTTTTCTCACTTTCAAGACTTTATAAATGTAGTTGAAAATCAATATATTGCCAAGGTCAAAATTTCTAGATCCGATAATGGCACAGAATATATAAATAAAAATTTTTTGGATTTCTTAAAACAAAAGGGGATTTTGCACCAAACTACTTGCATAAATACTCCTGAACAAAAAGGAGTATCGAAAAGAAAAAATCGACATCTTCTTGCCGTAACTAGATCTCTTCTTTTTCAAAACAATATTGTAAAAGTTTTTTGGTCAAATGCAATCCTCACTGCAACTCATTTAATCAACAAACTTCCTAGTCCCACCTTGAACCATAAAAGTTCCTTAGAAATCCTTAATAATAGAAATTAAATTTAGATCATCTTCGTGTTTTTGGCTATACTTGTTTTGCACACATCAAGAACTAAGACAAGTTAGATAGAAATGCGATAAAGGCTATTTTCTTAGGATATTCTTAAAAAAAAAAGGGACATAAGTGTTATGTTCTAACTAATCATAAACTTTACATCTTTGGGGATGTAACTTTTTCTTTCATTTTGAAAATGAGCCTTTTTATCAAGAATCTAAAGATAGGGATTTTGACCTTAACCAACAAGACTAAGGTGGAATTGTTCTTCTAAAACTAGCCCTTTTTGAAGGTATCAATAATGTGGAAACTGAGGAAAGATCAAGAAGTGTAGAGGTAATTGATTAGAATTCAAGGGGAGGAAATGAAGATCAAGTCAATTTTCCAAGAAGGTCAACTCGACAAACTCATCCACCTACCCAGGTTAAGATATTTTATAACCTATCATGTAACCTAACCCATTTACGAATATGTGTCATATGATAATATTTGATCCCAATATAAGTATTTTTCGAGTTCAAGTTTTCAACAAAGTGAACCAACTACCTTTCAAGGAGCCAAAGGTAATCTTGTTTGGTGTAAGGCAATGAAAGAAGAACTTAAAGCACTTGAGAAAACAACCTAGACCATTGTTCCTTTGCCTTATGGTAAAAAACCTAAGTTGTAAATGGGTGTACAAGATCAAGTACAACAATGACGAAACTATAGAAAGGTATAAGGCTAGACTTATAGCAAAAGGATTTATCCAAACCTATGGTATAGACTATTAAGAAGCTTTTGCTCATGTTGCTAAGATAAATACTATTAGGATCTTGTTATCTGTTGTAGTTAACTTGGGATGGAGTTTGTCTCAGATGGATATTAAGAATGCTTTCCTCCAAGGTACTTTAGAAGAAGAGGTTTACATGACTTTACCCTTTAGTCATAAAAAAGAATCAAATAACAATATGGTTTGCAAATTAAATAAACCAATATATGGTCTTAAGCAATCTCCTCATGCATGGTATGCCAAACTCAGTCACTCTCTTTTACTTCATGATTTTGTTAAAAGTGCAACTAATTCTTCTATGCTTATCAAGCATACAAAAAATTTAATTATCGTTGTTCTTATCTATGTAGATGATATCATCATCATTAATAATAATCATGAAGAAATTAGTAATGTCAAATATTATCTAATGGAAAAGCTTGATATCAAAGACTTAGAAAACTTAAATATTTTCTAGGCATTGAGATTGCCTACTCAAATAAAGGTTTGTTTCTTTCTAAAAAAAATATGTCCTTGACCTTCTAAAGGCGAAAAGTAAACTTGGTGTAAAACCAACCAATACCCCACTGGAGATCAATAATAAACTTAGTCCTAAAAGTGGTAAACCCTTAAAAGATATGGGTTAATTCCAAAGACTAGAACCAATCATCTTGATGCAACAAACACAATACTTAGGTATCTTAAGGGGTCTCCTAATCAAGGAATCTGGATGAAGAAAAATGACTCTAACTCCATTGTTAGTTATTCAAATACAGATTGGGCTAGTGGTTGTAATAGGAAATCAACTATAGGATACTGCACTTTTGTAGGTGGGAATCTTGTAACATGGAAAAACAAGAAGCAAAATGTTGTGGCAACATCAAGTGCAGAAGCAAAATATAGAGCCATGGCATCAACTATAGGTGAACTTGGATGGATCAAGCAATTGTTACATGACATGAACATTTCATGCAAGTGACTAATGCAGATGTAATGTGATAATCAAGCAGCCAGACATATTGCATCAGATCCAATATTCCATGAAAAAACCAAACACATTGAGGTAAATTGTCATTTTGTATGAGAAAATGTGCAAGCAGGAGAAATTGAGACATCATTCTTAAGAAGTCGAGATCAACTACCTAACATATTCACCAAAGCACTAGATAAAGGAAATTTTCAAAGGATCCTTGGCAAGTAGGGCTTAATCAACTTGTTTAAACCCAACTTGAGAGGGAGTGTTTGTCACACCGCTACAAGGTATCATAGTTGTAACAATACACTATGTAACTAAATGAGGCCTCTAAAAAGTTACATAATGACTATACAACTAACATTCCTCATTTGAAGTGGATGGATAAACAGGATTTATAGTTGTTTTCAGTAAGAAAGATATTGCATATATATATATATATATATATAACTGTGAACAAAAACACATACAGATCTAAGTCATCACAAAATATTACAACCACAGTCTTTAGAGGCTTCAACAAAACCCTATTACAGCTAAAACTTACAAGGAAAAATGAAACTTAACTTATACTATTACGAAACCATAACTAAGTCTCTATTACATATATGGTCTTCTTTTTAAAAGAATACATAAATCCATCCTAGACTAACTCCCATACTTGAGCTTGGTTTTGGTTTCTTGCTTAAAACCTATAAATTAACAATCTAAGAGAGTGTGAGCATATAAAGCTGCGTGAATAATAGAATCTTAACACTATCATTAATATCAGACAAGTTTAGTTAGTAACCATATGCAGTGCATGTATCAACCATATGCAGCAAACATGGTTCGAATAACTAGAATCAAACCTATGTGGATTTACACCCTTCTAGGGGGTTGAAGGATTAGTTCAGTAGTTCATGCTCATCAGAATCTCAAAACTAAAGAAGGGGGACTTTTCCATTCTCTTTTACCACTTCTAAGATAGTTAACACCCTCCACTTCTTTTAGAACTTGAGCAATCTCACTAAGTATTAACACTCTAAAGCCAACTCCTACCAAGCGACCTACTTCGAAGCCTACTTAGTTCTTGTGAAGCTGACAACCCTATGGTAACCTACAAGCAGACCCACTGGTCCCAACAAGCATTACCACATGATCGAAATGTTAATACGTGACATGAGTACCATGCTAATACAATATGATGTTATGAAATGCATGTCATATTAAATTTAGAAGTCCAATAAACTTAATTCCAATTACCATGCTGTCATATCAATTTCAGACATTCAATAATGTAACTATAATTTAATGTCAAGTAATTGTCACTTTGATTATTAGATTTACAACTCAAGCATACAAAATTTCCATCCCCATGCATTTGATTCCCTATAGTTATGATTAAACTATATTCCACTCTTTACAATCATAAACAAAGTGATAAGATTCATGTTACTCACCCATGCATTCTTCTTAATCGTCGTAATAGTCCAACGGAAAGTCTGAATCGTGATCTGGGTTTCCTATAAGATAAAGAGACTCATATTACTAAGGATTTAACATGCAAGGAAGAGTAAACTAGGTTTTAGACCCAGAAAGAACATGTACAAGATCAAAAACTTATACATTCTTGGCTGCACCTCATGCCAAGGGGTGTGTCAATCAGGGCAAAGAACAGATGCTACCACCACCCCTACTAAGCCCCCATATGGAGAAGCATAGGGGCTACCACTACCCCTGCCATGTCCCCATAAGGAGAAGCAGAGGGCCGCCACCCCCCCCTGCCAGGGGGCCTAGCAACCCATATTATATTTAAATTATGCCACACCCTCCACTATGCCCCCATGGCCTTTTGATAGCGAAATACACTTTTTTACTTCACATTTTTATACACTTTAACCAACTTTAGTTGCCTTAAATCCATCCAATACACTCTAACATCATCATATAAGACTCATACTTCTCATTTACTCCATCATATCCTCTAACTTGTCTCTACTCTCCACATCAAATTAACCAACCATTAACTTCAAGTTTTAGAACTTCAACACCACTACTCAATACTTCTACTCCATGAAACTAACAATCAAAACTCATGACCATTCAAAACAGCCATTATCCAGCAACAACACTTATTCTACAACTTAGTTAAACACATAATTAACAAAAATAGTTAGCTTACCTATACTTGCTTTAACTTGAAGATGAAGACTTGCCTTGCTTTTCTTAGAGATTTAAGACAAGAAGTTTGAAGATGAAGAGAGAAGTGTGTGTGTGCAATAACGTCGGTTTGAAAGAGAGAGAGCAAAGAGGAGAAAAAATGAAATAAAATCTACCACTTAAGGATAATTACATGCATAAATGCAAAGCTTTCATTTGAATTTTAAGGCAATTCAAAAGTGATTATATGTGTGTAAGTGCATGGGAGTTATGGTGGGTCATCAAGATTAATTTTTCAGCCAAATAAGTTCAAAACACACACATATTAAACCATTATGTTTCTATAATATTAGAATTATTAATTATTCAAACTCAATACATAATTTAGTACCAATTTCTTTTATAATTCCTATTTAATGAAATAATTCCCTATAAGAATTTTGATGTGTGTGATCATTATGCTTTAAATTTATAATCTCATTAATTCTAGAGCCATACAAGGCAGTTCACCTATCATGTAATATAGAAATTAACTTAAATATCGTCCTAGGGATCTATATGCAACTACTAGTAATAACCTGTTTACTATTATCTAATCGAATCTATTGTAAGTTTTATGCTAAACTTTCTACTAATTTCTTACTAAAATCAATTCCAAAAGCCCTAGATGAATGATATGCACACTTTTCTCAAGATTAATCAATTCACAAACAATACCCCAAGTTTGATCAACCCTAGCCCCTTCATCCTTAAAGATGGATTCAATTGAATGCTACCAGGTTTCTTAATTAAATCAATTACCTTATTCAAGTCAATTAATGCCTAACACTAATTGAAAAAGTGGGAATTTCTTCCTTCACAATTGCCAAATAGAATTGCATGAAGATTATAAACCCTAATTGAAGAAAAGTTAATCTTCAAAGATAGAAAGTTGGAAAACCTTATTTCTAGGTGGGTTACACAACTTCTTTGCCCATGAGAGATCTATCCCACTAATTGAAATCTTCTTCTTAATTAACGGAAATCAAGATTGTAATAACTCAGGCTTAAAATCATTACAATCAATAATATAAATCATGAACAACTTCAAAATCAAAACTTCACTCAATTGGAAGATAAATCAATACATGAAGGCTAGGGTTTCTCAAATCTAGGGCATAACACAAATACTCTTCCATGAAGAGATTAACAACAATAATAATAACAATGGAAGAAAAAGGAAAGATCATGATGATAAAACCCTTATAGTGGTGTTGTTTACAAATCTCCAAGTTGTAGCACAAAATTCCCCTTCAAAAGCTTATCCAATGAGTTTCTAGGGTTTCTTTGATGTAATACAAGTGATTGGTGTCTCAAATAACAAAACAGGGCACGTATATATATATAATCTTTCTTGTACACGACCCCTATACAACCCGTGTACGTTGGGTGGTGTACTCATTAGCTCAGTGCTTCTTTCCTTTTTTAGCATATGCACACGACCTATTGTATACAACTCGTGTATGTTGGGTTGTGTACCCTGGAATCATAAATTATTTCTTCAAAATTTCTCCTCCAAAAATACGCTAGCAGTGTAAAATAACTAGTGTAGGGGCAGCAACTCCATAGAAGCTCCAAAACTCTCCAAAATCTTGGCTTCTTTCATTAGTAATCCTTCGAAAAGCCCAATTGTTCCGTAATTGTCCCTAAAACACATAATTAATTCAATATACATCTTTTTCTTCAATAGATCAATCAATTAGCGTATGAAATATACTCAATAAAGCACCAATAATGAAGGTCTCATGACACTTATCAATCTTCTCCATACTTAAACATTTGCTTGTCCTTAAGCAAACAACTAAGGATAATTACGATCTATCATAAAATATACTCAAAAATTTTCACGAGTATGAAGTTCACATAGCATTCATTAATTCTTTTAGATCATAACGACTCACCCTGTACTTACCACTCCGGCCTATAATATAAATGTAATTAGCGTACTACAATCAAAATTCTAATGCTAATTTAAGTAAGTTAAACTTTACCCTCACCATTTAACAGTAGATTCTCAAGTCACAAAGTAAACACAAATTTAAACATGAGCAAAAGGAACTTAGTTACACTTCACCACCAATTAACAAGTATATAAGCTCTTCAACCACTTCTCTAAGAACAATAACCAAGAAAGAAAGTACATGGCATCTATTATTCCCCTAGATTTTTTTCTATTTGATTGAAATCTCTCCAAAAATAATTTTTTTACAGTCTTCAAAGGGGGAGATTTTAGCCTCCATCTTTTCAACTTCCTCTGGACGGGTTTTCTCCCACTTCTTTTCGACTTAATTCCATTTATATATATATATATATATTTCAATTGTGTATAATACGCTTGTTTAGTCAATAGCGGGGTCAAACTTCGCTCTTCTAAGGGACCAAAGCCCGCCCATATTGACTAAGCTTTTCATATTCATTTAGCACATCAATTGATTGAGTATTTTCAAAGAGATTGTTGCAAAAGAATTACCAAGTGAAAAATTTCATTTGCCCTTTCTCAAAAGGTTATAAGGGCTCTCAAAGTTTTTTAAAAGAGAATAATAATTAGTTAGCTTAGAAGTACAACCATTTAACTTTATACCAAGGACTTCGGTCCACTTCTAGATTCTAGATTGCATCATTAAATAGTAAGTAAGGTTACATCACCTAGATTTCACCTTATAATTTCGACTAAGTATACTAACCACAAGTCGGTGAATGGGGCACTGTGCAAGTTACTTTTGTCTTAATTTGAATGCTAATTTAAAGATATATATATATATATATTTAAGTATATTTTCAAGATTCATCAATTAATATCAAACTTTAAAGCACAATTGCAAACATGTAAGTAGGGGAAAACAAGTTTAAATTCAGTACAACATGATATGCTCAATCAAGTATATAGAAGACCTGTATCATTCAAAACCCAAATATTCCTTTCAAAGTTACCCCTTCCTCACACTTGATAGAGACATTATCCTCAATGTCCACCAATGCAATGACATAAAGGGAAAAAGATAAAGGAATAGGATAGAAGAAAAGGAAATTAGAACTTCCCCAATGTAATGTCGGATTCAGGGACAATTGTTGCTAGGGTAAAATTGATTTTAGCACTAGGAGTATCAGACGCTTGTGAACCATCATGAACTAAAGAAAGAAAGAAATTAAAAAGAAAAGATAAGGTTAACCTAACCTAAACATCCATCAAAAGCATCAAGAGTCTTCCACTAAGGGGGTTTGCAAAAACAAAATATAAACTAACAACATATAGTCTAAAAAACAAAAGAAAAATAGCAAAAAGATCCCAAAACAAGCAACATCAAGTAACATCAAGTGGGGATACATCACTTATCCCCATCCTCCTTATCCGACTCATCATAATCATCATCTCCATCCATGTTGTCATCATCTTCGGCCTCCTTCTCATCATCTTCATCCTCCCCCTCATCATCTTCATCATCAAATGCAGTTTCAGGCTCTCTATCTTCTTCTTCTTCATCAGATTCAGCCACTTCCTTGTCCAAGCTTGCTGATTCAACCGTTGGAGCTTGTCCCTTCCGATCAACCATAGGAGACAGATCTCTCCTCAGAAATGGTCCTCTTAGCTAAGGAATCATAAGTTTGGAGGCGCTCTGGAAATTTTGAAAGGCAACCATCAAGTGTTTGGAGGAAACTCCAAACTACTGACCTAAACTTTTTATTCTTTTTTCGCTCCTCCTTGTTTCTTTTCTTCTCCTCCTGGAATTCTTTCCTGAAAAGTTTTCAATCATTATCAAAATTTGATACCTGAGGAGTGGATTGACCTATAACTAGAGAACTCAATGGGGCTCTAGGAGGTGTGGAGTATTGTCTCGAAAGAATTAGCTTCTCCCTGATCCTTTGAAGTCCCTAGTGTTTGAGAGGGCCATCTAACACTGGTTTAAGGTCCATTTTGATTGCATCATTTGAACACTCCTTCCATACATTCATTCCCTTCGACAATTGGGTGACATAGCCTCCACAAAAAATCTCTTTAATGCGGCTGTCAGTAGCTTGGCAGATGATGAATTGAACCAGTTCAATACCCACATTAATCTTGCATCCCTTGGCAATGCTATACAAATGTCCCAGCTTAAAGTTATTCACCACACCATTACTACTTTTTCGTGCTCCAATGGTGTGAGAAAGGATGTGGTGAATAATCTTCAGATTATCATCCAAAATGGCAGAGGCCTTGGACCTAGGAGGTTCATAATTGAGGTTATTTTAGCATAGCACTTGCCAATATTCTTGAGAATCAACCTTTTTAGGTAGCCCAACTAGGAGTGCTCTAAACTCAGCCGACTTGATTTCTTCCTTGGTGTATAATCTCATGTAATAGCTAAAATCAGCTAGAGTAATTTTATACACCTCCTTGAAAGCTTGGAAAGTTAGAGTGTCACCAACTATAGATCTTCCATACTTTTCCTCATGCCCGAGAGTGGCAAGTACTCCAATGTAATGTCCTTATAAGTTGAAGTGTGTATAGCAAATAATTCTACCCACGGTCCAAGTGATAGCATCTCCTTAATTTCCTTTTTCTTCCCATAGTCAATAAGCATCTCCCAATTTAAATACCGATGAGCTCCAAAAGGTTTTCGTTTAAGGCGTTGCATTGTAGTCTTAAACCAAGGAGTTTCAGAAAGCAATGGGGTAGGCCTTCTTTGTGGCTATGATTGAGATACATTCTGTTTCTTTATTGAAGTTGCTGAAGATGAGGCATGTTGAGCTTGTCATGCACGCTGAATTGATCCAGGCCTTCTAACTGGTTACTTAGGTCTTGCCATTCCTACATGAGTAGATCATATCATGATTGAGTACAATAGGTAAATAAGAATTTAAAATGATGAAATGGACCACAAGAAGACCCAATGATCATGAAAGATGACTATACAAGTATTGGAGTGTAATTGAGTTGTACCTACAAGAACTTCAAAGAATATGTGAATACACTAGTCAATGTACACAACTAGTGTAGGTGCAGTATACAACCCAAAATTTGATAAATTCAAGTAACACATAGAAACTCGTGTTGATCATCATAATGGCCATTGAAATCATGATTACGCCCCAGTCATCACTAATTCCCTCATTTTATCATAAACCCCCAAAATTTCGCACTAAAAGACCTTAGAATTGTGATTCACATGTTTGAGCATGAAATTCAACAAGACAAGTGATGCAACATGCTTAAGGATCATTTAATTGCGCAAAAATCACAAAAGCCCCAATTTTTACAACATTCAAAATTCATGCATGAACCCTAGTTCAGTGTTAATCTATAGAATGCGTGTGGGATTTACAAATTTTTAAGCCCAATCTCCATATCAAGCATGTCATCACATGTAACAAGAATCATCCATGACATCCATTACAACTCACTTCAACAATAAATCCGGACCCTACCTAGAATTTCTAGCTTATGCGTGAAGGATAGAAGAAGGTATGGAGAGGAGAAAAAGGAAACTTAGATCACAAACCTGTCTTGGAGCTCGATGGAGAAGCGTGAATGGAATTAAGAGATGTGGTGCGTGAATGGGCTGTGCAAGGGCTCTTATGTCGCGAAGGAGGAGAAGCAAGAAAGAAAAATGGAGAAAATGACGTGAATGCGTGTGTGCGTGTATTTATATGGTGAAGGTTCAATGTATACATAACCTAATGTACACGAGTCGTGTACGTCGACTAGTGACTCCACAGAATTGAGTTACGACGTACATGACCCCTACACGAGTCATGCAGAACGACTCATGACTCCATAAAATCTTGGAATTTTCGAACACAACATTCACGACATATGCACGAGTCGTGTATAACCACTTGTGACTCCATAGAATGTTGGAAAATTATATAGTAATTCAATACACTGGTCGTGTATACTAGAAGAATTTAAGTGCTAAAAATTCCTTTAAATAATGATTTTCTTGAAATTGCATGACAAAGCTTACTTAGCTTGAACACTTAAAAAGTGTTTTTATCTTCAAATCTTTCTTGGAGATTTTCTTGCTCACACTTAGCTCGAAAACACAATTTCCCCACTCCTCACACTTAGCTTGAAAACACAATTTCCCCACTCGATATTGCTTCAAAACCTGTAAAATTTTACAGATTTTTTTTTTTTGAAACAAAAATACTATACAAGAAAAAGGGAAAAGAAAAGAAAACTACTAGCCTATTTTACACATGGGTTCACAAAAGCTAGTTTGTTGGTAGTTGGAGTCTAAACTCCTCTTGGCCTTCAATTTCTACACTATTCCCTATATAAAGCTTCACTCTTTAGCCATTCACTTAAAAGGACCATGTTCCAGATGTTCTAACTCCACAGCCCCATGTGGAAAGATTTGCTCCACCAAATAAGAACCAGAGCACTTAGACTTTAACTTACTTGGGAAAAGCTTCAACCGGGCATTAAACAAGAGAACTTAATCTCCTACTTGAAACTTCTTTGGGTGACGAATATGCACATCATGAAATCTCTTTGTCTTCTCCTTGTAGAGTCTCATGTTCTCATAGGCTATTAGTCTCCACTCATCTAACTCATTAACTTGAAGCCTTCTTCTTAGACCGAATGTACCCAAATCAAAGTTTATCTGCTTGATCGCCTAGTGAGCTTTATGTTCAATTTCAACTAGAAGGTGTTATGCCTTCCCATACACCAATCTATAGGGAGTGGTCCCTATTGGCATCTTGTATGCAATTCTATGCGCCCAGAGAGCATCATCAAGTTTCTCTGCCCAATCCTTTCTATGATGGTTCACTATCTTCTTAAGAATTTGTTTAATCTCTCTATTAGTCACTTCCACTTATCCACTAGTTTTAAGGTAGTAAGGTGTTGCAATCCGATGCATTACCCCATATTTTTTCAAAACTTTGTCCAGTTGAGCATTACAGAAATGTGTTACGTATCACTATTGATAGCCCTAGGGGTTCAAACCATGCAAACAACCTCTTCAGGAACTTACATACTACTCTTGCATCATTGGTGGGTAATGCCTAAGCTTCTACCCATTTTGAGACATAATCTACCACCACAAGTATGCATTTATTCCTATAAGATGGGGAAAGTGGACCAACAAAATCTATGCCCTGTAAGTCAAACAATTCACATCCTAGGATGTAGTTCTGAGGCATTTCGTCCCTTCTTTATGTATTTCCTACTCTCTGGCATCGATTACAAAGAGAGACAAATTGGTGTACATCTTTAAATATGGATAGCCAATAAAAACTGGCCTCTAACACTTTGTGTGCAGTGCGGTTGGTGCTGTAGTGGCCACCAACATGGCCTAAGTGACAATCTCCCAAAATCTTCCATCCCTTAACATGAGAGACACATCAACGAGTCATTTGATCTGCACAAACTTGAAGGAGGAATGGGTCTTCCCAATAATAGTGCTTGAGGTTTGAGAGAAACTTTTTCTTTGCATGATAACCAAGTCACTGGGGGAAACTCCTACAGCAAGATAGTTTGCTATGTGAGCAAACTAAGGTGAATCCATGATTGTCGTGTTTAGTAGTTGACATAGTGCATATAACCTCTCTTTAGGGAATTCATCATTTATATTTTCTTCCTTCAATTCACCCCGGTGCGGATCTTCTAGCCTTGATAAATGATTAGTCGTTAAATTCTCTACTCCTTTCTTATCATGGATTTCCAAGTTGAACTCCTGTAGAGGCAGTATGCATCGAATCAGTATGGGTTTTGCATCAGTCTTGGATAATAAGAACTTTAATGTCGAATGATTAGTGTAGACAATAACTTTCGACAATACAAGGTAGGGTCAAAACATATCAAAGGCAAAGACCACCGCCAATAGCTCCTTTTCTGTAGTGGTATAATTTTCATGAGCACTATTCAATGTCCTACTAGTATAGTAAATTAGCCTAAAGTGCTTTTCATGTCTCTAGCGAAGGACTGTCCAACCTATAAAATTGCTTGCATCACACATAAGCGAATAGAAGGTTTCAATCAGGAGCAATCATAATGGAAGCTTGTGTCAATTTCTCCTTCAACAAATCAAAAGCTTTCAAACAATCCTGATTGAATTCAAAAGCCACATCCTTCTCTAAAAGCCTAGTTAAAGGCTATGCAATTTTGGAGAAGTCCTTAATAAGCCATTTATAGAAGCCTACATATCCCAAAAAGGTACGGATAGCTCTTACTGATGTTGAAGGTAGCAATCTTGCAATGACTTCTACCTTGGCCTTGCCCACTTCTATCCCTCTTTGTGAAACTTTGTGCCCAAGTACTATTCCTTCTTTGCAAATAAAATGGAAGTTCTCCTAGTTAGGTACCAAATTGGTCTCCTCACAACAGATTAAGATCTTTTATAGATTGGCCAAACATTGTTCAAAAGAATCGCCAAAGATCGAGAAATCATCCATGAATACTTCCATTATGTCTTCTACTAAATCTTCAAAAATACTCAACATGCACTGCTGAAATGTGGCGGGTGAATTGCAAAGTCCAAAAGGCATCCTTCTATATGCATAGGTGCCATAAGGACATGTAAATGTTGTTTTCTCTTGGTCCTCTAAGGCAATAGGGATTTGGAAGTATCCTAACATGCCATCTAGATAGCAATAATACATGTGACCTACAAGCCTTTTCAACATCTGATTAACAAAAGGCAAGGGGAAATGGTCCTTCCTAGTGGCTTCATTCAACTTCTTGTAATCAATGCAAACATGCCAACCAGTAATCATTCTCATGGGGATGAGTTCATTCTTCTCATTGGGAACCATAGTCATCTCCCCCTTTTTAGGTACCACCTAGGTTGGACTCACCTATGTACTACCAGAGATCGAATATATCAATCCGGCATCTAGAAGTTTTTTAACTTCCTTCTTTACTACCTCCTTCATATTAGGATTAAGTCATCTCTAAGGTTGAATGACTAACTTAAATCCCTCTTCCAGCAGAATTTTATGAGCGCAGAAGGATGGATTGATACGTTTTATGTCTTCTATCTTCTAGGTAATGGCACGTCTGTGTGCTTTAAGAACCTTCAACAATTGTTGCTTATACTCACTAGATAATGATGAAGCAATGATCACAGGCAGCTTGAAATTTTCTTCCAAGAATGCATACTCAAGATACTCAGGGAGCTACTTCAATTCAAGTATAGGTGGTTCTTCGATAGAAGCTTTCAACAGCACTTCATTATCTAGCTTGAGTTCCTCAAATCCTCTTTAAGTAAGAACTCCTCAGTAACATCCAAATCTATGACAATCTCCTTTACCTATGGATCCATTGTTTCTTTCCCTTTATTAGAAATCAAGCTTAATTCTACTTTGTCTCATGACAGAATCTCCTCAACATGTTCAGCTACTAAAGAATCAATAATATCAACAGAATAACATGAGTCATCAGATCCTGTAGATTTCTTCAATGCTGAAGCCACGGTAACAACAAATTCCTCATCTCCTACCTTGAGAGTGAGCTTCCCCTCTTCTACATCAATCACAGCTCTAGTGGTTGCCAAGAAAGGTCTACCTAAGATTAAGGGAACATCTCCCTCTTCATCAATGTCAAGCACTACAAAGCCTACTGGATAAAGAAAATTACTAACCTTTACCAGCACATCTTCAATGACTCCTCTACAAATCTTTACAGAACGGTCCACCAATTGAAGACTCATGCGAGTTGGTGTAGGATCTACCAAGCCTAATTTTTGGAAGAATGAATAGGGCATCAAGTTAATACTTGCCCCTAAGTCAGCTAAGTCTTTTTCCACACATAACTCTCCCACTTGGCATGTTATGATAAAGCTTACAAGATCCTTCAGTTTAAGAGGTAGCTTGTTCAAAATAATTGAGAAGCAATTTGCTCCTATCTCCACAGTTGATACATCTTCTAGCTTCCGCTTGTTGGATAGGAGTTCCTTGAGAAACTTGGCATATTTGGGCATTTATGAGAGGGCTTCCACAAATGGAATGTTGATGTGGAGTTGTTTGAACAAATATAAAAATTTCCCAAACTACTCTTTGTCCTTGTCTTGGTTCAGACGAGAAGGATAAGGTATCCTTGGTGTGTATTCCTTCACAATCGGAAGCTGTTTATTGGTTGGTATGGAGACTTCCTTTTTTGAAACTTGACCTTCTTCACGTGCTTTCTCAAGCACTATTATAGAATCTCATTCACTTCTACCTGGCAATTCTTTACCACTTCTCAAACTAATGGCTTTGGCTTGATCCTTAGGATTGTTCTTTATGTTACTAGGGAGGGAGCCTGTTTGCCTTTTTGAAAGCATCTTGGCTAGCTGGTCAACTTGTTTTTCTAAGTTGTGAATTGATGCTTCTTGATTCCTATGCCTTGCATCTAAACTTTATATGAACTCTGTCAATAACTCCTCCAAATTTGGTTTCTTCTCTAGCTGGTGTTGTTGATTTGAAGATGACGGCATCTGCTGATATAGGGGCATTTATGGCCTCTGAAATTCTGGTTGGAAATTTAGCCTCTATGCATTTTGATTGCTCCAGGAGAAATTAGGATAATTTCTCTATCTTGGGTTATAAGTATTGTTGAATGGATTGTTTTGCTGCCTGTTTTGATTTCCCAAATAATCCACCTGTTCAAGCTACTCTAGATAATACCCACTATCAGATGTCCCTTCATGGTAAAACTGTGGTTGTGGTGCTTGTTAGTTCTTGATGCTCATAACTTGAGTGCCGAGGGCATCCATCTTAGCAACTAAAGAAGTGAGCAAATCTACCTCATATACCCTAGTGACTCTTTGCTTCCCACAATTGTTTCCCCATTGATAGTGGTTTCTAGCCATATCTTCAAACAACTTGAGAGATTCTTCAAGAGTTTTTGAATTTAAAGTACCACCTACAGATGCATTAAAAAGCTAGCGAGTCATTTGATTTAAACCATTATAGAATGTATGAACTTGTAACCATGGTGGAAGTTGGTGGTGAGGACATCTTCTAAGAAGCTCTTTCCATCATTGCCAAGCATCAAAGAGAGTCTCAGTCTCATTTTAACAAAAAGATGAAATATCATTTTGGAGCTTAGCAGTCTTGCAAGATAGGAAGTAGGTATCTAAGAACTGCTTCACTATTTCATCCCATGTAATAAGTGCTCCTGGTCCTAATGATGTTAGCCAAATTTTTTCTTTCCTTCTCAAGGAGAAAGGGAACAATCTAGTATGAATGGCATCATCATCCACACCATTCATCTTACAAGTCTCACATATCTCTAGAAATGTTTGGATGTAAGAGTGGGGATCTTCATCTAGTAGACCATCAAACTGACAGTATTATTATAGAAGCTGAAGCATCGTCCCTTTATCTCAAAATTGTTTGCCCCAGTTGGAGGTTTCACAATTGTAGGCCCAATGCCTTGTAGAGAAGGTCTTACATAATCCATGTTTGTCCTTAGTGCATTTGGATCTGCCATGTTGAACCCTTGCTTGTGTTCTTCTTCTATCCCTCTTGTTGATTTTGATTTAGCACTATTCTCTTCTAAGTCTTCCAAAACCAACTCTCCTTCACTTCTCAAATCAAGAGTTCTCTCAATATCTGCTTGCCCAGAAGTGTTAGCCGCTATATTCTTTCTAATCCTTGTAAGTGCCTCTCAATCTCAGGATCCAAAGGAGTTGTAGATGTTGAAGAACCCCTGGTCAGACACTACAAAAGAGGCACAAAAGGTTAGAATTTCAAATGTAATTCTTTAAGAGAAAGAAATAAAGACAAAAGAAAGAAAAAGAGAAAAGAAATAAAGAAGAAAAAAATGACTAAAGTAATAGTTACTAAGGCCTTCCTAATATTGCCAGATCCCTGGCAACGGCCCCAAAAACTTTGATCATTAAACTTTAAATTTATAATCTCATTAATTCTAGTCCCACACAAGGCAGTGCACCCATCGTGTAATATAAAAATTAACTCAAATATCTTCTTAGGGATCTATATGTAGCTAATAGTAATAACCCGTTTACTATTATCTAGTCAAATCTATTATGAGTTATATGCTAAACATTCTACTAATTTCTTACTAGAAGCAATTGCAAAGGACTTGAATATCCTTGAGCTAGTGATTGAGTTTGATTCGGCCTTGGTCACTTAGTGGATCAAATCTGGGAATATTAATTGTGATTTCATCCCGATTGATCTTCTACATTGTAGGTCTTTAATCCAATCTTCCCTGGCCTGAATGATGCACTGGATGACTAGGGAAGCAGATGGAGTAGCACATGACCATGCTAACAGTCCTACCAAAGGAGTCTCAAATTTTATTTTTGAAAATGTGCTTGATGTGTCCAATATTTTATTTGAGAACTCCTTACATGAACTCTCTTATGGATGTAACAAACATGCTATCATTTTGTGTGATAGGGATAGTCGTATGACTATGCCTACATGTGAGGGGATGCCTATAGGACAACTCCACCTTCCATGTACTTATCGTGCTTGTTTTAGTTAATGGTTCCGTCTTTTCTACCCAAAAAAAGAAAAAAAATCATAAAGGGATTGGGTTGATGTATATCATCGCATTACGATTTTGTTTATAAGTATTCAGTTTAAAATTTGGGTTTTTTTATTGTTATCCGTAATGATATCTACATCATGTCTATTTTATATTAGTATTTAATTGTTTCATAAGTTTATGAGTAAAAATGTTTGTTTTTATCGGTATCTGTTTTTAACAAATAGTTCTTTTGAAAACAAAAAAAAAAATGAAACCAAAACGATAAAAAGATAACGAAACAAATAGACTCCAATAATTTAAATATATTTCATAACCAGCGTTGTAAGTTTGAATCCTAACAATTTTAATTCTAGAGTGTTTGATTATTTAAGGTTTTCAATATATATTTCTTTAATATTCACCAGAAGTTTCTTTTATATTGTTTATATCCTATTTTTCTTTAAGAACTTAGATAGGTTCTTTATTAATCAGTTAGGATTTAAATTAATCATCCTCATAGTCAAGTATTCTATTCAATATACGTATAATTCCAAGGAGTGTTGTGTCTAGTTAAATATCTTGTCATTCACCCATTTTATAGTCAAACTAATTATGTATGGTAATTTTGAAATCACAAAAATTCGAGAGTGATTTTTTAGATTTTTCTTAATGTTTTTCGAAATTTTATGATTTATTCTTAACAATTATCAAAAACTAAAGTTTGTGCATAATAGGGATAACGACAACTCATCAGACTTGAAAATGTTAGAACCACTCACTAAATAGCCAAACTCATTTCCTATCAAGGAAAAATAATTATAAGAGTGTTTACATATTAAGAAATTAAAAAGATCTTAAGAATTTTTAAATTTTATCAATTGAGTTATAAACTTCTTAGGGATACACTTTAAGTCTAAACCTTTTAAAATTTAATTATTTGAATATCAAGATTTCCCAAATATGCATTATAAGCTAAACAATTTTTTTTTTTTAGAAAAAAAAGAAAGAAATGAGAGGAACCAAATGGGTATAATTATTAATTTTCTTTAAAAACCTTTAGACTCAATAAGAATTTTTAAATAATTCTAAAACCCGAATGTGTCTTTAAATAACTGGCTGCATCGAGTGTATCATCTATATAGGTTTAATCTAACATAGGCACACATAAAATTATGATTTGAAGGATATCTATAATGCAATGTACTCCATTTTATTCTTTACTACAATTAAGAGACTTGCATGTAGTCCTTCTACATATAGACTATTGACATGTTCAACTTATAAATCTTGCCCTAACCCCTAGATTTCTCTTAGTTAAATCTTAAGTTTTTATTTCTCTACCTAACCTCAATAAATTGTTGGATAATGGTGATAATGAACCTCCACCAAATTATAAACCTAGTCCCTATAATTAATCCGAAAGGTGATTGTCGAGGAAGAAGGCTGGATAATTCAAACTTGGACGGGCGTATGCATCCAAATGATATAGGAGTTTCATATGATCATTTTCCACAACAATAGCGTGTCACAATCTTCCTTTTGTACTTTATGGATCAATAGGAGTGAACTTGCACTTTAACCCTCGAGCAGATCCTCCTGCACCAAAGCCTGATACCTTTACTGCAAGTGACTGCTATTTTGGTGTTGATATTTTGGCAACAACAATAATGACGCAGGCATTTAACAACCCTACTAATGAAAGTCAAAAGGCTCATAACTGTGGTGTTGATATTTTGGCACCATCCAGCATCAATAATGTTGAAGGCTTGTAAAGTGGTCCCTACTTTGACTCTCCCCTTATAATAAAGAGGGTTATTATTATTAATGGTATTTAAATTTTAATAAAATATATAATTAGGTATTTAAATTTTAAAATTAATCAATTTAGTACTGAAAAGAACTTTTTATGCATGCCAATAGTATATTCATTAAGTTATTTTAGGTATTAAACTGATCAATTTTAAATTTTAGATACTTAATTATATATTTTCTCAAAATTGAGGTACCATATATGGCATTCACCTTGCTAAATACTGCATGGAATGCTATGGTGCCAACTCCATGAGACAAAGTTACTGCCATAAGAGAATCAGTGCATGAGTTTTACCTTGCATGTTAATTCTTTCGAAAACGAAAATAGACTCTTTGTTAGCCTAAGAACTCTATTATCGATTACGTTTTGCTGTTTGCTTTTATGCAAATGAAGATGGTCAAAGACTGGAATCCTCGTGGATTGGAGAGTCGAAATCAAAGATGTCATTCTTCTCAACCAATCCATTCAAGAGACCCATATCCTGATACAGGTGGAAACAACTATAACCACGTAGATCCTTACTGTTATCTATGTTAGTCCATCTTTTTTTCTCCTCTAAAAGGGACAACAAAGAATGTCCCTCTCATTTTCATCCTTTTTAAATATCAAACCTACACTTCTCAACTTATTCTATGGCAACAAAGTAACAACTGCCTCCTGAATGCCATAAACATTTTTAGCATAGAATAGAAAGCCTAGAAACAAAGAAATTGTATATTTTTACACTTAGGAAAAAATAGAAAAATGCTAGAGAAACTATCTAGCATTAGAAGACCCTTAACAATTAAACCTAACTAATTCTTCATTAATCCAAATCAGCCCTTCGAGACAAACTAAATGACATTCTTTAAATGAAACAACTCTTCAAAGGATGAAGTATGTAACAAAATGGATCAAATATGTTGACAAAATGCAAATATTATTCCTTAGTGTTAGCTCATTGATCCACGAATAAAATCTTTTATCAATAGGACACCATAGGAAGTGGACATGGAGGAAAGAAACCTTTGTAAGTTAATTAATCAAATTTTAAATATATTGATCATTTAATAAGAAATCATATAATGAATCAATTAATCCTTTTAAAATATTTTGAGAGTAATCTGCCATTCGATTAAAAGGATTAAAAGGACTCTCTATGAAAGTTACTTCAAACTTTGAAAAATGGCAAAGTTCTAAACTCCGTAAGAATGCTGAAAGCACCTACAAAGGATAGGCATTTGATGGAATCTCCCCAATAATCATTCATATTTGAAGTTTTATCTTCCATAAGGTCCTTGTACCCATTGACGGATTTAAGGGGAGCCCAAAGGAGCCTGACCCGTCTTCCCCCAAGCTCCGAAAATGTCAATTTTTGGGCTTCATAGAAAAAATAAAAAAATATACATACAATATGTATATTTTATCGAGCAAGTTAAAATATAGTAGGGTACTCACATAAGTGGTAAAATATTTGTTTTTATATTCAAGATTTCATGCTTCAAATCACATAGCTATCATTTTTTTTTTTTTCAAGAGCAGTTAAAACTTAAATGATATTCTCTCTTTCTTTCCTTTTTTTTTTTTTTTTTTTTTTGCTTTACTTTTTTTTTCCACAATAACTAATAGCATTAATTCATTCATTATAAAACTATATTTAACTAAAAAAATTATCCTAAATTGTTACTTTTATTAGTAATATATCATATATAATAATTTCATTCGAGTAAATTACACTTAAAGGTCATAATGTTTAAAATATGTTCATTTCAAGCTATAACATTTCCAGTGAAGGCAACAACAATAATGACGCAAACATTTAACAACCCTTGCAATATAATAATAAAAGTCAAAAGGCTCATAACTATGGTGTTCATACTTTGACACCACCTAGCATCAATGGTAAAGACTTTGACTCTCCTTATAATAAATAGGGATCAATGGAACCAAAATTTTGATAAAATATGCAACTGGGCACTTAAACTTTAAAATTGATTAATTTATTAGTTAAAAGAACTTTTCGTGCAAGCTAACAGTACCTCCATTTAGTTATTTTAGATATTAAATTAATCTATTTTTAAATTTTAGGTACTTAATTTTATATTTTGCCAAAATCTAAGTACCATTCATAACATTATCCCTAATAAATATTGCATGAAACATTGTGGTGCCAACTTCATGAGAAAAAGTTAATGCCACAAGACAATTAGAGCATGAGTTTTACCTAGCATGTTGATTCTTTATAGGGATAATGATAAAAATGGTACATAAATTTTCACAAAAGAAACAATTAGGTACTTGAGTTTGATATGGAATAATCTGGTATCTCAACAAAGTTTTCATTGACTTTTTTCATACTTGAATTTTGGTTTTGACAATTTTGGTATCTGAACAAAGTTTTTGTTGACTTTTTTCATATTTTATTTCACTTGCTTCGAGTATAAAAAAAGTCAATGAAAACTTTGTTCAGGTATCAAAATTATCAAAACTAAACTTCAAGTATGAAAAAGGTCAATAAAAATTTTGTTCAGATATCAAATTATTCAAAATCAAACTTTTGCTACATAATTATTCTTTTTGCGAAAGTTTATATACCATTTTCGTCATTAACCCTTCTTTCTAAAACAAAAATAGACTCTTTGTTAGCCTATGAACTCTATAATCAATTACCTTTTGCTATTTGCTTTTATGCAAATGAAGATGATCAAAGACTATAATTCTCGTGGATTAAAGAGCAAAAATTGAAGATGTCACCCTTCTCAACCAATCCATTCAAGAGTCCATATCCTAATACTAGTGGAAACAACCATAACTACCTAGATCTTTACTATTATCGATGCTAGTCTACCTTTTTTTCACCTCTAAAAGGTATAATAAAGAAAGATCCTCTCATTTTCATCCTTTTTAAATAGGGTTAATATCACGTTTGGTACCTCAACTTTGCATAAATATGTAATTAAGTAGCTAAACTTTCAATTTGCTCAATTTCTTATCTGAATCAAGTTTTCGTAGACACAATTACTATCTAAACTAACTATCGTTAACTCCATTAACGGTGTAACACTTTCATCTTTCGTAGACACAATTACTATCTAAACTAACTATCGTTAACTCCGTTAATGTTGTAACACTCTCATCAGGTGTTGCGTATCAATTGACATGGCAACTTTATTTTATTTTTTTTTTCAATTATTGATTATTATTTTACATATCAGTATCATTATATTATCCTAATTATAATTAAATAATATCATTTTTTAACTTTTGAAAAAGCTTTCTTGGACTCCCTTCCTAACTACATCATACAAGCCCATTTAAGTGAACAAAAGAAGCCTACTATTATTTCTCAATGTTTTATTCTTCAATCGTAGGTATGTCAAGTTGTATAATATATAAAAGGATGCCTCATGAAACTTTTTCAATGTGGGACATCTGTCACTCTGACTTCATCCCATTTGAGCATGGCAAACTATCACATGCATAATAGTATATAACTAAACTGTACCTTTATTCTTCGTCTACGTATTTTTATATCACATCTACTTATTAAATCAAATATAAATATTTTATGAAACTTGATGAAATGTCCAACAAACAACCTACTACTGAAATGATTAATAAGTCTAGAGTTAAAATTATGCGAAATGCAATGCCATTATCATATTGTTGGAACTTAATAATTAAAGCATTTTTGTGATAAGTAAGGTCTATTTATGAAGCATAGGATAAAATATATGGAAATTTAAAAGTAGTTTTGCAAAATATAATCAAATTACAAAATTTAAGGCATGTCACAGAAACAAATTTCAAAACCTTTTTTTTACATAAAATACTGATTTTTGAGCTTTTGGCAATATTTTATTATATCTTTTTTCTTTAACACATTTCTTGGAAGTACATTTGTGTACATTAAAAATAATAAAAATTCCAAAATCGTAGTAAATTTACAAACTTATAAAAACTTATGAAGTATCTCAGGTTATATATTAATGGGACAAAGTACTTTTTAGTATCTAAACTTTCAAGAAGATCAATTTCATATTTAACCAAATTTTTCGTGTCCTTTTTTACTACCTCACCCAATCATGGCCTAACACGTATCCATTACTTCAAGAAACAATAAAAGAGTGAGGTAGTGAAAGGTGTTACGAAAAGTTTGGCTAGGTATGAAATTGGTCTTCTTGAAAGTTCAGATATCTAATTGTCCACTTGGCCAAAGTTTAGGTACTAAAAGGGGCTTTTTCCCTATATTAATACTAGTACGTGTTAAGACAATTTATATACTTCACTTATCCTATAAAAAAAATTAACAACATTAATGAGAAGTGGCTTGCCTTCCTCATATATAATAGCTCTAATGTCTTCCTTGTAGGCTGCAAACGAGCTTAGCTAAGCTGAGTTGAACTTTTTAAGGCTCGGGATTGGCTTGTCTAAAAATTAACAAGCACTAGCTCAAGCTTGACCAGCTCTTTTATCGAGCTTGAAATCCAGGATCAAGCTCAACTTATTTAGATAAACAAGCTTTATTTCGAGCTCAAGCTCAACTTGTTTACGAATCAAGCTAGACCCAAGCCTAAGTTTTTATCGAGCCCAAAAGTAAAGCTCGGGCTCTACTTATTTAAATAGTCATTTTTCTATTTTTTTTTTTCAAACCTAAAATTAATATATAAGAGTTGCTAAAGATATATGTTAAATAGAAATTAGTTTTGTTGTTTTAATCATATATTAATATATCATAAACATTATAAATTTGCTAATGAGCTTATTAACAAGCCTATTCACGGGCCTGAATTAAAGCTCAAGCTCAATTCGTTTAGATAAACAAGTTTTATCTTAGGCTCAAGCTCGGCTCGTTTATTAAACGAGCTCGAGCGGAGCCAAACTTGAAGCAAACTAAGCTCAAGTAGCTCATGAGCAACTCGGCTTGTTTGTAGTCCCATTTCCTTGTTAACAACAGCCTTTTATTTCACTTTGTAAAAACAAGGAAAGGAAGAAAAATCTAAAAAACTAAGAGAGTGCCAACTACTGTGACATCATCAGTTGTTACACCATCAATCATGACTCACACACTCATCAATCATCACTCGAGTTGCAAGGTCTACCCGAACAGACTAGATTTGTTTGGACCAAGCTAAGCATGTGTTGATAAGGGAAAAACCTCAACCCAATGGCGAACCTATGCTGAAGAACCTTGGTATGTTGTGAATAACATAAGTAATTAGCTTTGATTATTTGATCAGACTACCTGAAGTAGTTGTTTCCAAGTGTAAAGGTATTGGGTTTTAAGGTAGGTCACTTGTGGTATGAATCATGTGTGCATCACTACTAAATCTTCGAGCTGCATAAAGGATGCAATACAATCTCTACATATGAGAATCTAAGGTATATGAAGAGAATACTATGCAAAATCTAGAGTTTTCCAAATCTATTTTAGGTATGTGAGGAGAATACGATGCAAAATCTAGAGTTTTCCAAATCTATTTCATTTAACAAAAGCTACTACCGAGCATCCATGACAGCCTTTATCTTTGAGCAAAGTAAAATACTATGCAAAATTCGGAGTTGTCCAAATCTATTTCAGGTAGCAAAAGCTACTACCGAGCATCCATGATAACCTTTATCTTTCAATAGTCAAAGCAAGCTTAACTAAACAACCCTTAGTGAATGGACCAAGACCAAGCACACCAACCAACCATCAAACATGTTTGAACTTGTCCAAAGGCAATCCATAAAGCAAATAGCTGCAATTGCAAAGTTCAATCACAACAAAATCCACACAAACCTTGTCAAAGAACTCGTGTTAGTGTGTTAGAGTAGTCATTATTAGAACAAAGTTATCCCATATTGGAAAGCAATCATCAACTAGCCCTATATATAACATATCATTTGATGAATCCAAGATTGGAGAAATAAAACTTATAGAGATGTTGTGGGCTTATTGGATTGTTTTGATTTGGTTCATATTGGCTAATACTTGCGCTAAAGTATGTTATTTAGGGGTGTTCATGATTCAATTAATTAGTCTGTGGCCCTATTTTTTGAACATAACCATGATGATTGATTTTTTAATATCCCGATCCTAAACTAATCCATTATAAATGGTTAACCGCCTTGACGATTAATCGTTTTTTTTTAATTTTTTCGGTTTTCAGTTTTTAACCATTTAACATAATAATTATGCAAAATTAGCAGTTAACAAAATAAATTATATAAGTAATATTATAAATTATTTTAACCTCAAATTTTATTTGTAGGATCATGTGTTCATCTATACTATATACTCCCCTCCTTCCACTAAATAATAAAATTAATAGATCTTTATAAAAAGAGACACAAGTTGTCGATATCTTCCTAGCTCATCATACAAACTAGTTTGTACATTTTTTTTTTTTGTCAATTTAGATATTATATACATATTTTTTTTGTGAATTTGGTTCCATGTCAAACCAAAAGAAGTTGTATTTAACTCAATACAAGTTGTAAGGACCTAAACCTACCACTTTATTTAAAACAAGTGAATCTAGCTCCCCAATCATATATAACATGCAGTATTATATATAAGGTTATCCTTAAAGAAAGGTTTGAGCAATTGTTTTTCTAAATCTCCAATAAGAGCAAATTTGAAAATTATTAATTCTTGAAAAATTTTAGAAAAAACATAACACCAACATCACATTCACATAAAAGATATAAACCCACTACAAACATATAACATATAGATATTACAGACAAAGGCTTATAAATAAGCCATAAGCAAAAATACGTAAGCTTAACAAAAACTATCATAACTATTACATGTGTTCCAAGAAACTTCAAGCTATTCTATTACAAAAAGGTTTCCATCAAAGCCAAGGTCAAACTCCTAGTCTTCCCAATCATCTAAGAAATCCTTAAAATCCATTTTGTATCCCATACTAGTATAGAATTCATCACTCTCATCAACACTTGAAATATGAAATAATGAGCCAAAGGCCTAGTACACAAGTAACGAAAAACAAAGGCAAGTGGTATACAAACTTATATTAAATGCAAATGCAACATCCAATAAGTTCTCATTGGAGTATTCAAACTTCAAACAACAAGGATATATGGGGGGTCCTGAGTAACGATCTTGATACTCAAGGGGTTGATATAAGTTGTTCGAGGGCTTATATCTCCTAAATGATATATCCATAAACAAAAGAAAAAAAATAGTCTCATCTAGAGTTCTCAGTCATTTCTCATCTTCATTTAACTTAATCCATAATACCTCCTAATTCAATTGTTTCCATAAATATTTGAATTAAATCATACTATTTCATTTTAAGAATAAGCAAATGTTATACCAATGCTAATAACCCCATCAACTACCCGCCATACCACCTACGAAAGTCATTGCATCATGATAGAGGTAGCCCAAGCGCTTAAACTACCGTACCGCCAATTTGAGCATGGTGCCACTTCCCAAACCAGATTCAACAACGTAATAGACAAAAAATACAAACAAGATTTAAGTTTTCTTAAATTAAAGTAATTTAGTTATGCCTAACCTAAGCAAGAAAACAAACATGTTATTGCGTATCTTGATAACTAGGTTTATAAAGTAACAGTCCAGTATTTGAACTTAGTCGAGTATGATAATCTGTCAAAGAAATCATTCAATATAAAACATCATTAATTCACAATTATACATTAATTCATTAAACCCTTGTCAAACTCAAGTAAAGTTTAAATCAACACATAATTTATATTCACACACACAAAATACATATATATAATATATATATACACATAACATTCCTTTGTTTAAACTTAACTGTAAACCCCGGTTTTTCTAGTAACCAAGATAACTCGAGAACCGGAAACCAAAACCCTAAACCAGAATAGCTTAAGACTGGAGTGAGAACTAGGAACCCTAA
The DNA here is from genome assembly GCA_024138025.1 of Combretum micranthum. NCBI lineage: Eukaryota > Viridiplantae > Streptophyta > Magnoliopsida > Myrtales > Combretaceae > Combretum > Combretum micranthum. The sequence continues at coordinate 1,307,639 of JAMXBD010000192.1, read as the reverse complement.
ATCCGGCTTTTTCTCGGTTTTCAATTAAGAAGCTTTTATAAGAGAATTTAATCTTGAATATAGTTCTTGAATATATTTCAAACCAAGAAAAGATCAGATTTTGAGAAAATTTCAATTCCAGGCCTTCCCGAGACCCATTATAGAAAAGCGTGCCTCGGAGCTAGAATTTCAAAAATTTACTTCTGAATACTCATTTGAATCGAAATTAAATAAGGATTTCAAAAATATAAATTTCACAATTTTTCGGTTTATGAAAAATACAGTTATAGCCTTTTTATTCGTATTTTTTTACTACTGGTAATTAAGTTGTCTTAATTACTATTCATTACTATTCACAAGTACAACCTACTACTACTCACAAGTACACCCTACTCTTACATCCTTACAATCACTCAATTTCATTTTCTTTTCCAAAGATTATTTGTCTCTAAATAATTATTACAAGTTATGACATTTAATGTACAAACTATCAAAACAAATCAATCAAAAAATCAATTCCCCACCCCCCCATCAAGCTCCATTGTGCAATTTTTTTTAATTTATTTTATCCCATTTAACCTAATTTCATTTTATATATAAACTACATTTTCTTTCTCTCTCTCTCTTCATTCTTCTCACTTCAAAACTTCCAAAAGGTGAAAACACTCGCTTTTCTCTGCTCTCCACCCCTCCCTTGCCATGAGCTACAGTGCTCCACACACACACACACAACCAACTTTCCTTTTTCTCCATTTGTCTTCTATTTTACTTTAAGTAAAAGAACTTTTGCTCCTTCTACTCTTAGATCCTTGTAATGGCTAGGATATTCTTGGATATTTCCATTTAAAGGTCCCCATGAGCTCTTGTTAAGGACAAGGAAATATCAATACAAGAATACCAAACTATCACATAGTAGATCTTACATTTAAACAAGCTTTCATGTTATAAGCTTCATGATCATTCATCTAAAAGTGTTTTGAACAAAAGATCTTTCATAAAAATGTAGTTTTTATGTTTTCAAAACCTATTTAAGCACTTAAGATAGTAGATCTATCATTTTACCACTCATATTCATGTAGGCATTTAAGATCTCATCTTTATTTTGAGTTTTTGTGTATTAATGGTCATCAATGCTTTTTTCTTGAGTAAATAATCTTGCTAGTGTATAGATCTATAGGTAGATGAGTCCATGAAACCAAAAAGGAAAACACTTTTCAAGGAATGGAATAGGGTAAATTCGGATGACATAAGAAACCTAGTCTAAAAACCCTTTTATCAACTTCAAAACATGTATTTTACAAGAAAAATCAAGCCTATAGGTGATAGTTGATGTTTGATGATATTTTTCATGAGTTTAAATGAGTTTTTACCAAAGGAAATATTTAAAACAAGAGATGAAGTCTAATAGAAGTTTTGAGTTAAAAGTCTTGTAAGCAAAAATTCGTAATAATGAATAGATGGTTAGAAAACACTAGTTTTCCAACTTCAAAAATGGTATTTTCTTGAATAAATGGAGTCCTTAGGGTATAAGTAAAATAAATACCTAAAGTTCTAAGTATAAAATGCATTTTTCTTAAGAGAATCAACTTAAAAATAAATTTTGCTAAATTCGGATTTGTGGAACCACCTTACTATAAGACTCACTTAAAAGTTTACAAATGAAGATTTAATTAAAGAAATAAAGGCCTTAGGATATAGTTAATATAAGGGTCAAATTTTCTTTAGAATAAATGAAATTTTCCTAAGGAAAATCCTTAGAATAAGTAAAGGTGACCAAGTGTAGCAAATTTATTTGTTAATCTATAGCATGAAACAGTGTCCTAAGACAAAGGTTATTTCAATTCTTTAAATCTAAAAATTTATAAGAACTTAGGCACATAAAAGTTCATATCATGACATTCATGATAGGGAAATTCATTACCATGGCATTTATTTTCATTTTTCACTTAGGAATCTCAAGAGCATTCATGAAAATCGCATTTTCGGAATCAACATAACGGCTGGACAGAACTGATCCTTCAGTTCCAAGGCTTAAATATTTTCAAAACTTGATTTAAGCTTCATATTTAGAAATCTCTTTCGAAGTAGATAGAAATCGATATAAAATTTGCAAAATTCCGAGTTAAAATGACCAAATTATGGCTATTTTAAATCGGAACTTCGGAAATGACGTGAATTTCAATTTCACTAAGTTGTTTTAGAGTTTTTAGTATTCATGGATGGTAGAATACTTATTAGGGTGTTTCTTTTATGTTTAGGCGAACTCGAGGACGTCGAATCCTTACCTCCGGACTATTACTATTAAGAGATCGACAAACCCATGGCTGAGTGAGTTTCTCTTCCCAATTCATTTATTGTATGTGCTTGATAAATTAGTGCACTAGAATGTATGTCAAGTTAAGCTTTTATCTCCATCCGGACTTGTATTCTATTGTCGTAAAGGTACGCCTTACATCTATATGAGACTCTCGAAGGACTAAGGCGGTAATTCGGGAATCTTGTACGGCATGTGGCGGACTGTTATGTATAGGGTACCCTATGGGGCGTGACATTAACCATCATAGTTCATTCAACTAATATAACACATTAACTATCATTTATCTATTTCATTTTAGCTCAAAAAGATTCATTTCATAATTAACTACATACCTTTAATTAGTAAAACAAGTTTTCAACTTTATTTGAAAAAACGTAGCAATTGGAAAGAATTAAAATTTAGGTCATGATACTTTTTAAATTTGCAAAAACTTAAAACATGAAAATTGTAGATCTCTTTTTAAGATTTCCAAAGCAATTTGAACCACCTCAATCCAATTTTTTATGAAAAAATTATGATTAAATTACAAAAACACTGTTGCACTGCCAGGGGACTTATCCAACCCATGATTAAATGAAAAAGCATGATCAGAGGCTATCACGCCCTTGATCACGCCTGTGATTAAATTAAAATGGATTATCAGAGGCTATCACACCCTTGATCACGCCCGTTATGAGTTGCCTGTCGAATTTTTGGAGAAGCTGAGACAATCACAGGGCCCATCACACCCGTGATTAATGTCCTGTCTCCGATTTTCATGTTTTTCCTTCATTTTTCTTCAAAATTCAACTTCTTAACTATATCCTATCATACCCTAAGATCAATATGAACATCATTAATCATGCCTCATGCAATTATCAACACAAAACAAGTACAAAATTCACATTCAACACTTCATTTAACCAATTCAACTTCTCTAAACTATCCCAGCACTTCTTATTTCAAACTTCAAACATCTCCACACTTCAAGTCATTTACTTAGCACATACTCCAAGCTCAAAAACCAACCAAATACAGCTCAACACACATCTAACACACTGAAATAATCTAAATTATTCAATAATTAAAATTTGCATGTGAATACAACATTAGTCCTAGATATTAAGTTTGAAGTAGTTTCGATTTATGAAATTGAATGTGTAGAAATATGTTTAATATATTATGTTTATTAATGTAAATTGTTGATGTAAGCGATTATGTGTAATGAAATTAATGTTATTGTTTTATGTATATTAATGTGTGTATAGTGTAATTAATGTTTGTATCTTTTATGAATTAATATGTATGTGTTATGTTTGGAATTATAAAAACAGCTTTTAAATTTCTTAAGAATTTGTTGGTAGAAATTTTCCAAAAGTGTAGCCCATTTTCAAGCCTAAATTAAACCTAAATGAGCTCCAAATTAAGCCAAATTTAACCCAAAGTCTTATATGCCTCAAAAGTCAACTTAAGATAATAATGAGTCACAAATTTGATCAAATATTGACTCTTTTGGCAGCCCTCATTTCCCATACGAATTTCCCTCTTCTTTCTCTCCTTACTCTTTTCCTTTTCTTCAAACTACAAGCCCTAAACCAAAGACCAATACCAAGCTTTTGGATTCAAAAATCTCTTCAAGCTAAAGCCTCTACATGTAAGTTAAAGCTAGTATAGACTCTTGTTTTATTTCCTTTCTTGTAGTATATGTGTGAAACCTATGGTAGGGTGAGTAAATGTCTTTTGAGTTGTATGATTCATGCATTGATATAGGTTCGATTGTGTTTTGCTTTTGTATGAACTTGTTTATGTGTTATGGTAGTAACGAGGGGTGTTGGTGAGGAGTGATGTTGATTTGAGTAGTTGAAGTTGAAGTGAAGAGGAGGAGAGGATTTGATGTGAATAAAGTAGTTAAATGTGTTGTTTTAATGTTCAAAGTTGCTAGGATTGATTAGAGTGGATAGAAGATAGTATACGAAGCTAAATATACGCTTGAAGAAGGATTAAAAGTGTTATAAGTTATAAATTTCAAAGTGCAAAACAGGGGAAATAAATTTTTTTCGAATAAGTCTGTTTTTGAACGTACGGCTGCATCTAGTACTTTAACGCCGTCGGCGTAGAGGCGGTGTTGAATGTGATCAAAACCGATTTTTTTAAAGCCGCTTCAAACGCCGCCGGCTTTTGCAAGGAAATTTGCCAACATTTATTTTTCAAAGTGTACGCCTGCCATTAGGGCTTCAACGCCGCCGGCGTATGGGCGATGTTGGATGCGAAAAGAATCAAAATATTTAACACTTGGCTAAATGCCGCTGGCGTAAAATTCCAACGTTGCTGGCGTTTAGTCAAATTTTGCCTGTGTAGAAAAGCTGTGTATCCTTTGAGTTTTACAAATTCAATCTTCTTCAATTGCCATTCTTTACTTCATATATGATCTTCTAATGAATATATAAACTAAATAAACATGTTTTATGTATGAAATAGATGTTAAAAACTATATGTTAGATTTATTGAATCTCCTTGTATAGTTAACCTAGGATTGTAATATATATCATGTGTGTGTGTGTGTGTGTGTGTGTGTGTGTGTGTGTGTGTGTTTATGTGAATTCTACATTCAATTATTGATTGTTTTCATATTTTTATTTCAGTTAAAGGTTCTTCGGTTATTTCCCCTCCGAGTGAATATAGTAATATACTATCTGGTTCAGGTATGCAATAGCTTGTTTGTTGTGTGCTAGGACTAGGCATTCTTAAATTGATTTAATTCAATTCGGCTTAATGCTTTGATGAACTAGATGTCTATTACGCTATTTAATTTGGTCCGAGGAGCAGCAAACCTTTCATGATGCAATAACACGTTAGTTAGGCGCTTAACCCAAGTCATGATGCAATGACTTTACCATGATGTAATGGTACGCTATGATGTAATAGCGATTCATTTTGGTTAAGTGGGTAGCCGATAGGGGGAATAGTATCCGAGTAACGTTTGCTTAAACTTAGGGAGAAATACCATGGTTTAGTTCAAAGTTAATGGGAACTTGTGAATTAGGCTCATGTTGTGGACTGAGTTTAAATAGAGTCGGGCAACAACTTTTGAACCTTGAATGAAGCTATTTCTTTATGGAATAGATATAGGAGATATAAGTATTCGGACTGCTTATATCAACCCCCTGAGCAGCTGCTATTACTTAAGACCCCTAAATTCCTAAAGCGTGATGCCGGGGTCTAAATACCCTCCTATTGTTTTGTTGAAAGAATATTTAATAAGATAATGACTTGCTCATTGATGCATTTCTTTTGATTTAAGTTTTCTTGATAAATTGTTCTTGTATTTTGTTATTGTGTTCTGGGCCTTTGGCTCATTTTTGCTGCTTTGCAGGTAATGGCGATGAGTTATATGATAATCTGGGTTACAAGTCAGACTTTGAGAGATTCATGGATGAGTGGGACGAATAGGACTCGAATGCCCCTGGATTTTGGAGAAGCTTTTGTTTAAAATCAAAATTCTCTATATAGAAGACTTGATAGATAAGCCTAAGATGTAAAGACCTTAAGATCTCTTAGGGTTACTTTTTGTACTAAGAAAAACTTGTAATTTTGTAATGTCTTGTATTGACACTAAACTTCATACATATGATATATATATATTTATAGATTGCTTTTATTAGCAATCTTGTTTTGTTAAAGGTTGTTTATAAAGTTTTAGTAGATTTGATCAAACAATTCTCATAAACTATTAGTTTTAGGGTAACCTTACATATGATGTGAAAATGTTATATGTGGTTGAGCACTCGGTACTCTAAATCTCGGGATTTAGTGGGCCAAGTCTTTACAGATGGTATCAGAGCAATGTTTATGAAATTGTTTAATTAAACAGGAGTGACTTGACCTTAGATGCCTTGAGTTGAGTCGGATGTGTATAGGACTTGTTTGCATTGTGTATTTTGTTTGAATACTTATTTGTTCATTAACTAATTTGATGTTGATTTGACATTGCAAAATTATTATATGTCATATATATGTTGTATGTTTGTTTAAAGATGGATAGGTCAGGAAAAGTAACTCGACAGTCTTCGAAAAGAGGGAGTATGCTACCTTCTTCTCATTCTACTATCTCAGCTTCTACGTTAGCTAGTATTCTAGCTTCTACTTCAACTCCATCACCGGCTTTGGCTTCGGCTTCGGCTTCTACTGCACTAAATCCACAGCCTCCTCAAATGCTAGCATATTCGACTATGCCTCAGATGCCTACGGGAGATCCAAATAATGTGTTCACTATGTTTCGGGATATGTTTGCAATAGTTCAACAATATCAATAAATGATGTATAAACAACAACAATAATTTATGCAACAATATAACCCACCAACTGTGAGACAAGAATAACATTACAAGTGGAAGATAGAATGATCAAGTTAAGTTGCATGATTTTGTCAGATTGGTACCTGATTTCGATGGAACTGCTTTGGATCCAACTAGAACTGAAGGTTAGATGTAGAGCTTAAAAAGCATTTGCAGCTTGTGAAGTACCCAAGCATAGGAAAGTTGACTTAGCTATATATATGCTGAAGGGAGATGCATATACTTGGTGGAGATTGAATAGTGAAGAATATGTAAGACCGATACCATGGAACGGATTTAAGGAAGCCTTTTTTCTTGTAATACATTCCATCTACAGTGAGAGAACAAATGATATCGAGTTGGCTAAATCTAAGGCAAGGAATAAAACTGTTGAAGAATATCATGTAGAATATTGTAGATTGCTTAGATTTGCTGGCACAAATTACAATGATGAGAGTATGAAAGTTCAAAAGTTTCAAGATGGCTTGAACTTTGAAATAAAGAGTCAGGTCAAGAAGTTTTAGTTATCAACATTGTCTGAAGTAGTAATCAAAGTGAAGTTAGTGGAACAAAATATCAATGATAATAAAGCTCAGAGGGATAGACGTGCTACATTTATGGGAAGAGATCAGTGACATCATACACTCCTTATTCAAGGTTTGGCAATGTTAGCAAAGGCAAGCAACCTTTTCTAGGTAAGAAACTAGGTTCGGGACAAGCAGTAAAGACTCATGTGCCTTCTATTCCATTTGATAAGCGGTGTCCTATATGTTTTTAGGCCCCATGAATCATTTAAATGTAAATGGACTCCTAGAGCATGTTTTGCACGTGGGAAAGTAGGCCATAAAGCTTCTGAGTATCCTAATTCTAAATTAAAGCCTATTTTCTGTGCTCATTGTCAACAAAGAGGTCATCACGTGGCGAATTGTAAAGATAAGCCTAAGAATGAAGGACCGAACTTTGGAAAGGGAATGACAGCTGCTAGAGTATTTGCTCTACAACAGTATGAAAAGATCCTTCAGTTGATACACTAGCAGGTATAATACAGATTGCAAATCATCCTGCATATGCTTTGATTGACACTGATGCTACTCATACATGTGTTGCTGAAAGTTTTGTAAATGAGTGTGGTTTTTTTTCTGAAGTGTTGTATGATAGAATAATGAGTGTAAATAATAGCTATCAGACAGCTATTCAGATGGCTCCATATGAAGCATTATATGGGAGAAAATGTAGATCGCCTTTGCATTAGGATGAAGTGGGTGAGAGAGCATTATTTGGTCCTGATTTGGTGCAACAAGCAATTGATAAAATTCAAATGATCAAGCAGAGATTAAAAGCAGCTCAAGACCGATATAAAAGTTATGCCAACTTGAGAAGAAGATCTTTAGAGTTTGAACTTGGAGATCATGTGTTTCTCAAGATACCCCCGACGAAAGGAGTTTTTAAATTTTGAGTAAGAAGCAAATTGAATCCAAGATATATTAGACCATATCAAGTTTTGGAATAAATAGGACCAGCAACTTACAAATTAGCTTTACCACCCAGTCTATCGGGTGTTCATGATGTCTTTCATGTGTCTCAGCTTAGGAAATGCATATTTGATCCCAACGCTATATTGGACACAAATCAACCAGAGATATTACCAGATTTGACTACTGAGGAGAAACCAATCAGAATTTTGGGCAAAATAGACAAAGAATTGAGAAATAAAGTGATATTGATGGTAAAAATCCAATGGAGTAATCAATCCGAGGGAGAAGCGATTTGGGAAGTAGAAAGTGTGATGAGACAGAAATACCCTGAACTCTTTGGAGACTTGAGGTAAGTTAAGTTTCGGGGACGAAACTTCTTAAATGAGGGAAAAATGAATTAATCTAAATTATTCAATAATTAAAATTTGCATGTGAATACAATATTAGTCCTAGATATTAAGTTTGAAGTAGTTTCGATTTATGAAATTGAATGTGTAGAAATATGTTTAATATATTATGTTTATTAATGTAAATTATTGATGTAAGCGATTATGTATAATGAAATTAATGTTATTGTTTTATGTATATTAATGCTTGTATAGTGTTATTAATGTTTGTATCTTTTATGAATTAATATATATATATATATATATATATTTTTTGTTTAGAATTATAAAAACAACTTTTGAATTTCTTAAGAATTTGTTGGTATAAATTTTCCAAAAGTGTAGCCCATTTTCAAGCCTAAATTAAACCCAAATGAGCTCTAAATTAAGCCAAATTTAACCCAAAGCCTTATATGCCACAAAAGTCAAACTTAAGAAAATAATGAGTCACAAATTTGATCAAATATTGCCTCTTTTGGCAGCCCTCATGTCCCATACGAGTTTCCCTCTTCTTTCTCTCCTTGCTTTTTTCCTTTTCTTCAAACTAAAAGCCCAAAACCAAAGACCAATACCAAGCTTTTGGATTCAAAAATCTCTCCAAGCCAAAGCTTCTATATATACGTTAAAGCTAGTATAGACCCTTGTTTTATTTCCTTTCTTGTAGTATATGTGTGAAACTTATGGTAGGGTAAGCAAATGTCTTTTAAGTTGTATGGTTCATGCATTGATATAGGTTATATTGCTTTTTGTTTTTTAATGAACTTCTTTATGTGTTATGGTAGTAGTAAGGGGTGTTGGTGAGAAGTGATGTTGATTTGAGTAGTTGAAGTTGAAGTGAAGAGGAAGAGAGGATTTGATGTGAATGAAATAGTTAAATGTATTGTTTTAATGTTCAAAGTTGCTAGGATTGATTAGAGTGGATAGAAGATAGTATATGAAGCTAAATATGCGCTTGAAGAAGGATTAAAAGTGTTATAAGTTATAAATTTGCAAAGTGCAAAACAGGGGAAATAAATTCTTTTTGAATAGGTTTGTTTTTTAACGTACGCCGGCATTTGGTACTTCAACGCCGCTAGCGTAGAGGCGGTGTTGAATATGATCAGAACAGATTTTTTTAAAGCCGCTTCAAACGCCGCCAGCTTTTGTAAGGAAATTTGCCAGCGTTTATTTTTCAAAGTGTACGCCAGCCATTAGGACTTCAACACCACAGGCGTATAATTCCAACGCTGTTGGCGTTCGGTCAAATTTTCCCTATGTGGAAAGGCTGTGTATCTCCTGAGTTTTAACAAATTCAATCTTCTTTAATTGTCATTCTTTACTTCATATATGATCTTCTAATGAATATATAAACTAAATAAACATGTTTTATGTATGAATTAGATGTTAAAACTATATGTTAGATTTATTGAATCTCCTTGTATAGTTAACCTAGGATTGTAATATATATCTATATTATGTGTGTGTGAATTCTACATTTAATTATTGATTGTTTTGATATTCTTATTTTAGTTAAAGGTTCTTCGTTATTTCCCCTCCGAGTGAATATAGTAATATACTATTGGGTTCAGGTACGCAATAGCTTGTTTGTTGTGTGCTAGGATTAGGCATTCTTAAATTGATTTAATTCAATTCGATTTAATGCTTTGATGAACTGGATGTCTATTACGCTGTTTAATCTGATCCGAGGAGCAGCAAACCTATCATGATACAATGACATGTTAGTTAGGCGCTTAACACAAGTCATGATGCAATGACTTTACCATGATGCAATGGTACACTATGATTCATTTTGGTTAAGTGGGTAGCTGATAGAGAGAATAATATCCGAGTAACGTTTGTTTAAACTTAGGGAAAAATACCATGGTTTAATTCAAAGTTTATGGAAACTTGTGAACTAGGTTCATGTTGTGGACTGAGTTTAAGTAAAGTCGGGCAACGACTTTTGAACCCTAAATGAAGCTATTTCTTTATGGAATAAATATAGGAGATATAAGTATTCGAACTGCTTATATCAATCCCCTAAGCAGCTGCTGATTCTCAGAACTCCTAAATTCCCAAAGCGTGATAGCAGGGTTTGAATACTCTACTGTTGTTTTGTTGAAAGAATACTTAATAAGATAATGACTTGGTCATTGATGCATTTCTTTTGATCTAAGTTTGCTTGATAAATTGTTCTTGTATTTTGTTATTGCGTACTGGGCCTTTGACTCACTTTTGCTGCTTTGCAGGTAATGGAGATGAGTTATATGATGATCTGGTTTATGGGTCAGACTTTGAGAGATTCATGGATGAGTGGGACGAATAGGACTTAAATGCCCCTGGATTTTGGAGAAGCTTTTGTTTAAAAGCAAAATTCACTATATATAAGACTTGATAGATAAGCCTAAGATGTAAAGACCTTAAGATCTCTTAGGGTTACTTTTTGTACTAAGAAAAACTTGTAATTTTTGTAGTATCTTGTATTGACACTAAACTTTGTACATATAATGTATATATATGTATAGATTGCTTTTATTAGCAATCATGTTTTGTTAAAGATTGGTTATAAAGTTTTAGTAGATTTAATCAAACAATTGTCATAAATTGTTAGTTTTAGAGCAACCTTACATATAATGTGAAAATATTATATGTGGTTGGGGACTCGGTACTCTAAATCTCGGGATTTAGTAGGTCGGGTCTTTACATACTCTTAACTCATTATACTTAATTTATGGCATGAAACCCCACTTTCAGAAGAAAACTCAAACAACCTAATAAACATATAACCAACGAAATACATACCTTAAGAAGCTCATGGCTTGTTGAAAATCAATTGAACAAACTTATATCACTTGGGCTTAGGATCTTGACCTTGTCAGGGGCTTGGAGTGCAAGGTTTTGATGGAACAAGAGAAGACGGCTTGTAAGAAATGTAGTGAAATTCATATTGCTTTTAGGGTCTGTTTTGAGTGTATTTTTTTATCAAAAAATGAGACTTAATCTTATCCTAAAGTTGACTTTAGGAGCTGAAATAATAAGGGCTTTATTTGCATGGGCTTGGGCTTGATTTTGGGCTTTAAAATAGTGTTTTTAGGCTTATTTTCATGGCTAAAAATTCTGCTATGTATAGAAAATGTATTGAGTATGTTTAACTTGTTTTAAACTAATTTTCATACACTTTATTACACTTACAAATTCATAAACACAATATTTATTCACACTAAGATATATTGATATTCAAATACATTAATACAACACATATACCACATACTAATACAAATCATATACACCATGTTTCAAAATCATGCACAAATGCATTAACACACATGTGTAAAATATGAATTTAGGAATTATGGCTATTTCACAAGTACGCCCAACAAGTTATATTATCCGACTATTTATATTTTTAATATAATAATTATATAAGTATATTACAAATTATATATATATAAATATGGAGTAGTTAACCAAAACCGTCGGCTTTTTATTCTACAAATCAAAACCGAAGCCGACAATTGAAAAAATTAAAAACTCCAATCCTAAATCGAAACCAATGGACTGGTTAACCATTTTTTCTTACTATTTTTTTTATTTTGGTTCGATTATCATAAGCATTCGGTTTTTTTTGCACACTTTTAATGTTATTAATGGCCCAATACTATTTTGTAGTTAAAAGGGCATTAATATTAATTATAGTTGTAATTATGTAAGTTAAAAAATAATAATTATAATAAAAGTAATTAAAAAATCATTTAGATGCCACGTCAGTAAACATGTGTCACTTTCCTATAGTTAGGGGTGCTTCATTAGCTAATAGAATTGACAAAGTTAGCTTAGGTAGTAATTGTGTGCACAAAAACTTGATCTATGTATGAGATTGATCAAAATGAAATTTTAGGTAGTAGTTGCATACTTGGGCAAATTTGAAGTACCAAACGCGACATTAACCCTTTTAAATATCAAACCTATGCTTCTCGACTTACTCTATGGCAACAAAGTAATAACTACCTCTTGAAAAAAAAAAAACTATATATTTTTACTCTTAGAAAAAAAATAGAAAATGCCAATGAAACTAGTTGGCATTGGAAGGGCTTTAACAATTAAACATAACTAATTCTTGATTAATCTAAGTCGGCCCTTCAAGACAAACTAAAAGACGTTCTTTAAATGACGCAAGTCTTTAGAGGATGAAGGATATAACAAAATGGATCAAATATATGGACAAAATGCAAATATGATCATGCCTTATTGTTAGCTCATTGATCCAACAATAAAATCTTTTATCAATAACATAACATAAGGAAGTGGACATGGAGGAAAGAAACCTTTATATGTTAATTAATTAAAGATTAAATAGATTGATCATTTAATAAGAAATCATCTAATGAATCGATTAATCCTTTTGAAATATATTCTGAAAGTAATCTACCTTTCGAGTAAAATGTCTCTCTATAAAAGTCACTTCAAACTTTGAAAAGTGGTAAAGTTCTAAACTCCATTAGAATGCTCAAAGCACCTACAAAAGGATGGGATGGAATCTCCTGTATAATCATTCATATTTCAAGTTTTATCTTCCCATAAGGTCCTTGAAATCCATGGACGGATTTAGGGTGAGCTAAAAGGGGCTCCCCTAGAAGATGTCAATTTTGGGGTTTATAAAAAACTGTATAATATTTATATCTTATAGAGCAAGTTAAAATATACTATAGTACATACACAAGTGGTAAAATGTTTGATTTTATAATCAAGAGGTCATGGGTTCAAATCATATATTTATCATTTTACTATTTTAAGATGCATTTATCACTTAAATAATCTTCTCTCTCTCTTTCCTTTTTTAGTTTTTTTTTTTTTTTTTTTTTGCAATAACTAATAACATTAATTCATTCATTATAAAACTATACTTAACAAAATAAATTATCCTAAATTGTTGCTTTTACCATATATAATAATTTCATTAAGACAAATTACATAACATTGTCACAACGTTTAGGGCTAAGTTCATTTCAGATTATAATATGTTAAGTGATTCATTTGAGATCATAATATTTAAAGAAGTTGGTCAATTGATATTACCATTGACACATATCACAACGTAGCAAATCTTCAGAGTTTTAATTAAATTTTTCTCCTATTAACCTTAATTGACTCACTTCTCTAAACGTTCTGACCTCAAATTGAACCACTTAAAATATTGTGACCTTCTGATGTAATTTATCCAATTTCATTATCCATATTATAAATGTTTTATCCTGTCATATCAAGTATTAGTAATAACCAATTATATAACTTGGTTTAGTAACTTTTTTTTGTAATTATTGTTATGATATAAATTATCAAATGATCGACTAACTTAAATTCAAAATGGTTTTTAGCATGTTAATTAAATAAACATGCATACTTATTATAAAAAACCAATTATAGAATACCAAAATTCATGTAAATTTTCTTTTTTTTTTCCTATTTATGTTTTTTATTGTCATATATTTTTAATCTATTTTTGTTGAAAAAAAATATATAATCTTTATGTATTTATTTTTTTCTATAAATTGATAGATAAATATAGATTAATAAATTTACTATAATAAAAAGGTAAAAAAATAGATGAATAACCATTTTACACATATAAGATGCAGTGGATCCAACTCCCCAACTATTTGATTCTGTGTCCATCCCAGCTTGAATGTATCAAATAGTCAATCTCTATTAATCTTTATTCCAAAATGAAAATCGATAGGAGCTATTTATTTAATTCAGTTTTAACCAACAAGTATGTGTAACACAATCTACAAGATTATCACCATAATATTGATCAATCACTCAAGTCTGTACTAGCCCACATTAGTCTCCCCAATCAAGATAACTTATCTCCACTTAAGAGCAATTACAATATTTTACTAATAAATGAACATAGCATAATTTCTGCTGAAAGAAATAGACTAAGTGTTAGATGATTGTTACATTAGATATTAAAAGAAAATGCCTACGATAGTCTAAAATAGGATTTTATCCGATGGGTTCCAAGCAATTTAAATCTATCAAACTAGAGTTGGACAAAGGTTAAGTTAAATTGATTACTCAGTCTAAACTTCTACTGAAAAGTCATGCCCGTCGATCCAACTTCACCGTACGAGTCATGACCTGTCAGTAACCTGACGATTAGCCGGGTCAGGGATGGTTCACCAAACATGAACCACCAACCCGACAAGTCAAACCGTCCCCCAATTAAAGAAACAAAAAAAGACAAAGTAAGAAGTAACATTTGAAATGTGAGAAGAAATTTAATTTTAAAAGAACGCAAATAAAGCCGCAACTTTTTAAAAAGTGAAGTGAAAAAAAAAAAAAAAGGGCACTGGTGCGCGTCTTGCTGGTTTGCAATGGTTGGCTTTTGTTTTTGAATATGTTTGCTTTTGGCTACACATTTGAACATTTTTGTGCTATAAATTTTTCGATCAAAAGCAAATAAAGGAATTGATTAAAAAAGGGGGGGAAGGGGCCATGAACCAGCCCTGGACTTGTCTGTTTGGACCGGGACCGAAGCCTGTCAAACTAATAGATCTCTTTTATTATGCCATACATATCTTCACGCCAATTGAAATTCCACTTAATGGTTTCTGTTAGAAAGTTTTAAACGTTCCGAGGGTATTTGTTACATCGACCCTATATTTCTATTATCTAAAATTTTTTAGTTGAACGATTAATAGAGAATTTGTAAGGAACCAACAACAACTTGTGAAAGTTTGTGGTAAAAATTTATGATTTTCCAATGTCTTCTTTACGTGTGCCATTACGTTATTGGATGCGTAATCACTTCAAAGCTACATTACAAATATTGAATTCTTTTGGGGAGTCATCTAAATTGCATATTAATCAATCCAAATTTTTTTTTTCTTCTTACATAATATGAGTTGAGATAACGGGAACTCCATCTCCAACAATTTTAGAAATTAAAGACATAAATTTTGGTACTATATCTAAGCTTTCCTCTATGTTGGGGTTTTACCCTCAAAAGTAATCACTTTGCTTTCTTACTCAAGGAAATTCAAAAAAGTGGAAAAAAAAAAAAAACACAAAGCAATGGAAAAGTTTGAGTTCTCAACATAACGAGGGATCCCATTATTATTAAATGTTGTCTAGAATCTATTGTTGATTCTTATCTCCAAGATTTTAATGTCATAAAAAATATGTATCAACTAACTAAAGTAAATCATATGCAATTTTTCTTACATGGGTATTTGTAATCCTCTTAATTTTAAATAATCTAATTATAATAATTATCCAAAAATATAATATAGAATTATGAAGAACTTTGAGAAAAGTCGTAAATATCCCTCCTAATTTTTCACGATTTGAGAGTATTAAAGTATGAATAATTTTATTATATTTGAGAAGATTAGAATCTATATCATTAAAAAATTCAAAACATAAAATGTAACTTTTATAATCTTAGACAATTGATGATCAATAATAAATTGACTATTACTATGACCCCTAAACACTATTATCATAAACTTAGTAATTAGAAAATAACTTCTACACTCGTTAAATAATGATACAATGGTTTTTAAATTATCTTTAATATTTTAAAACCCTAAAGTAACATTAAAAAATTTACAATCATTAATTATCAAAATCAATAATTCTTAGGACAAGATTATGAAATGCAAGCCAATAAGTTAACAAGTAATCATAGGTAACCTTAGTTTTCAATTACAATAAAAGACGAATAATTTTTAGAACCTATTAAGTTGTAAAAAGATATTTCAAGAATGAAACACTAGGATTACAAAATATGCGATAGGATAATAAAAATAGATCAATATCTAAGAATCTAAACCTTAGTTAAATATTTGAATTATGCCAACATTTTAGTTAAGGAATTTTAGGTTTATGGAGGCTAAAATCTTAATTTTCCTTGTAATCTTTGGTAATTTTCGTAAATAGCACATGAACAAAGTAGTAAATGCAAAATAGATATTAAATTTATGACTCAACACAAACCTTAGAATAAATCTATCAATAATAGTGAGCTCATCGATAGCTTAATACCTTAATCAAAAATTTTCCAGCTCCTAAAAAATACCAAAAACAAGATTTTATGACCAGAGTCGAAAACTCAAGATATAATTATAAGTAGTCTTAAATTTCGAGAGCATTAGAAAGCTAATAACTAATGGAGTATATTGACTAAAAACAATAATTTAAAGATAAACTGCTAGGGTTATAAATATGCAATAGAAATGAAAAATAGACTCATAACTACAAATCTAGGCCTCAAATAAAAATTTGGATTGCACCATAATTCTAGTTAGGAAATTTGGAGTCTATAAGTACTAACTCTCTAATTTAACCTATTAGGTCTTAAAACCTTAATTGCGTAAGATAAAACTCTAAAAATAGTTAACCACGTAAACTTTTAACTCAAAATTTATGCTAAAAAATACTCTAATAATATTTTAAAACCTTAAATAAATTTTTAGGATCAAAACTCTCATGTAACTAATAAAATTATACGCGTATGGACTCATTCTTGACGAAATAAGTTAGATATATGACTTAGAATTATCCTACAAGTAAAAATCTAACTCACACGTGAAAATTAAAGCCACTTGACCTTTTGTCTTCCATCAAAATTCCTCACCCTGTCCATTGCTTAAGGAAGTAAAACAAGTAGTACAAGAAAGTCATATGGAGGGACACTTAAGCCAATAGAAATTAACCAAACAACTCATGTATTAAATGGAATTGAATGACTCACTTTAACTTGTAGAATCCCATTTCAACGTGAAATACAAAGGGGAAAATTAGATATGATATGTAATTAACAAATAGAATCTAATTTTTTTTCCTCACCGTGAACAGCCTAGAATCTTTAGGATTATAATAGTCAACAATTTGACCTACAAGCCCCAATAAGATTTCACTAAATTAACACATAAGTAACAACTTATTGATGTTAAAAACTCATCCTTCAAATAAATTTGAAACCAACCTTTCAAACTCCTACAAACTTCCGTAAAAAGCCATGCCCATTCACACATATATATCAACATCAACTTGCTTCATACTACTTGTCATTTAAGAGTTTTAAATAACAAACCAATAAAACAATTATTCCTGTAAACGAGTCGAGTGGAGTCAGTACAATACCAAGATCGAACTCGACTCGAATAAAAAACTCGAAACTCGAACTTAAACTCGAACTCAATCGAGCTTTGATTTTGAAGCTCGAACTCGACTCGATTAAGCTTGATTACTTTTTAAATATTGATCTAACTATAAAGATTATTTAATACTCGATAAGCTCGAACTCGATCCGCATCAATTTAATACTCGTTTAAGCTCGATTAAGCGCGCAAGTCTACCGAGCCAAATATTTTAAAGCTCGAACTCAAACTCGAGCTCGATTTGATTGTAAGCGAGTCGAATTTGAGCTTTCGCCAAGTCAAACTCAAGTAGCTCGCAAGCTGTCTCAACTCACTTACAGCCTTAATTGTTCTTATAAGTCAACCATAACCCTCTCTCTCTCTCTCTATATATATATATAAGTCAACAATACACCATACTTATCTGATTCTTTTTCAAATCGTCCAGCCTCACTCCCCAAAAAACAAAATATAACAAACAAAGCAATACTTTTCCCACAAAATTCAACCGTGAACTTTAGTTACAAAACCAAACAAAATAACACTCCTCCTTTTCTTTTATTAATTATAAACCTCATAGCTACATCAACCAAAAACATAAGCGAAGATTAGACACATATAAATCCAATATTAACCATGAGCTTCAAGGAGGAAAAATCACCCAATAGAATAATACAAACAAGCTCCAAAAGTCAAGTTCTAAATGTAAATTTTATCCCAATTTAATTAAGCTTATCCATATAATTTATCTAGTCACTATCCTAATTTTAATATTAGGTTCTATCACTTATAAGGGAAAAAAAAAAAAAGAAAATTGTCACTTTGTTTTCAACTAAACAATGTAAACTCTAAACTACTTTTAAGTTTATATCATGTATCATGTCTATGTGGAGAAAACTAGGAAATTATATGAGTTTACATGCCTATGAACCCTTATTTTATAGATTGCTTCATGAATATATGGATAATCATTTTATAAGTAGCTAAACTTAGAGCTTCCATATCCTATGCTAGAAATATACTACATTTAGTGTTGTATGTCATAGGAAAATCAACTCATATGTCAACCTATGGGAAGCTTTAGAACTTAGCACTACTAGAACATAAAATCTAATAGGGATATACTCTAATCTAACTTAACTAGTAGAATAAGCTTGTGATGTGATGCATGAAAAGAAAACCAACTAACTAACCATCTAGTATGTATAAGAAAATTTCGGTCATATAAGGAAATATAAATTATTATGTAAACAACCTATCATGCATTGAGTAAAATATACCTAGTCAATACGAGAATTAAAACACTTAGAAGAAATATGACTTTATGAACATAAATGATAGCATAGTAAAAATTCATACAATTTATGTATCCTAAAAGAATGGCATATAATAGAAAATAATGAAATTGAACCCATTTAGATTTACTATAACTAAGCTTAGGTTCAACAAACCAAACTAAATCTATGTAATAGTTTAAGTATGTGATAAATATTTAGATATTAATCATGACCTAAAATATAAAGAAAAGTATACAATAAGACAGATAAGGTTGATAAACAAAGTAAATAATAAATAAAAATCTCAATATCAATACGGACATTAAAGAAGGTAGGACTTAAACAAAGTATATTAGAAAATCCAATAAAGTCCCCTAAACAAAAATATAAACATAAATTAAAATTAAGAGAAACACAATGAAAATAAATTATAAATAGATCAACTATTTCAGGATGGTCATATTAATAGATTTGTATAAATAATAAAAGCTTAATAATAAGATTACTAAGCAAAATAAAAGTTAGAAATACCTTATAATATCTATCGATATACGTAGAGAAAGTAAAACATATGAAATGAATAAATTAAATTAACTATCATATAGTACTCAAAACAAGCTTTCTAATGCCTATTTATATGTAAAAATCCGAATTAAAATGAGTATAATAGGCTTAGTTAAAGATTATGTAATAAAAACTAACATCGTAGGCTATTTAGACCATTTTTCATAAATATAACCCGTTAATACAAATTTTACATTAAAACTAGAAAATAGAAAATTTTATAAGCTTCAAATTTGATATTCATAGCTTATGTTAAGAAATATACTCATTAATACATATGTATGTTGTAGCATACATATATGATTAAGATTTTTAAAACAAGCTCGATACAGTTCAAGTGTATGTTAGATAATATAATGATATAAATTAGAATTAAAAGATCTAACCCAAGAACCACAAACATAAATATAAACATAGGTCTCGACATTTTTAGAACATTAAGTCACAAAGTTTAAGATTAATATAAGTCATAAACATATTGGATAACATGATCAAATAAATTAAAGATATATATACCTAAATTAAGATCAAGATAAGCAAATTTAAAATAGATTATGACATAAATTATGGCCAAATGTTGATCAAAAGACTTAAAACGAGTTTAATCACTATAACTTAATGGTAGATACATAGAACAAAATAGTAGATTTGAAATAAGGATTAAAAATATAAAACAAAAATAATAGGCATCATGACGACACATTTTGGATCCCTAATACAACGTCAGTGGAAATATGCAAATAAATTATTAAACTATATAATTAGAAACTACATCCAACAAGCTTTTCAACATCTATTCACATGCTAAAATCAGGATTAAAGTAAATATGATAGGCTTGAATTAAAGTTATATGATAAAAACTGATATCTATGACCTTCAAGAAGACTTCTCTTACATAAAATAAGTTTACACTAATTTTGTGACTCTACTAGAAAAAATTAATCCTTATAAGATTCAAACACTCCTACCTAGATAAGTAAAATGGGTCAAGGATAGTAAAACCTTAAGGACACTTAAGCACCAATAAGACTTATTACAAAGCTATATGTATGGTAATGAGTAATTATTATTTCATTTCATAGGAGATATTGAGTCCACGTTCTCAAACCCTGAGTACTTTCCAAGGACATATCAAATACACAAGAATGCTTAGGTGAGGGAGTTCTGATGATCTACTATTTGCTTGTGTTTACTACTGCTTGTTGTTATGTTGGTTGTGTTGCTTGTCTGTTGAATGATTGACTGATATAAATGCAATCATTTGCATGATCGCCAGAATAAATGGATAACTATAATTACACAATTAAACTAATCAGATATACTCATCGCATATTATTGAAATCCCCTATAGGGAATGTCTCGGATTTACAATTGCAAGTATTTCGGAAAGTATTTTCAACCGGATTTACAATTGGAAGCATTTTGAAACGTATTTTCAACCGGAGTTAGATTTGAAAGGTATTTTCAAAAGAACGTAACTTGAATTTCGGGTCATTTGCTATTCATCTTTTAAACAAGTTTTCCCAAAAGAGTTTATGAGATAAACATGGGACGTTTTCGAGTAATGATGTGACAATGGATGTTGCCTGAGTTGGGGTCCACTTGTCAAGTGGCGATTCATGTTACCTATGTTTAGGTCTATCTGTTGGATTCACCTTTATTAGGTGATAATTAGTATTGGCAGTAGATGTTACCTGAGTTGGGGTCTACCTGACTGATTCACCATTAATTGGTGATGGTCAGTTTGATTCGCCATTATTTGGTGATGATCAAATTAAAATATTAACCAGCATAAAACGAGCACATGTTAAGGAATATTTGCTTTTTACCAATGTCGGGTATACCACCAAGTAGTTTCATTTATGTAAGTTAAGGTGTCTCATGCGGGTAAGTATGAGAGATGACTAATGTGTAGACTGTGTAAATCTGCATCATTTATGGTTCCGAACTCCCATAGATGTGTGGCTGGTATTCATCGTGCGCATTCATATCGTGTGTAGATAGATATTGATGAGTGTTCAATTAATGATTGATAACTTATGTGACCGGTAGTAGTGAGGAACAACTCACTGAGCTATGGTTTCGCTCATCCCCCAATAGTTTTTATGCAGGTATAATACTAGCTGGGATTGAGCTAAGCGTGTGTGAAGAGTACTTCTCCATCAGACTCATTTGAAGTCATAAAATAGATAGCAGTGATCTTAGAATATAATAAACTATATAAATACTTGAGACTTTGTATTTTGTAGAGATGAAACCTAATTTCACTATTTAGTAGTGGATATCGATTCTCTGGGATCTTGGTAGAATATGAAAAATGGATTCCTTAGTGAACTTAAATAAATATATCATATATATGATTAAATTATGTGAAGTAAATAAATAAGATAGAGTCTTGTAATCTCTAACTTGCAAGACGGATCTCATATGTGGGTGCACATATGGTATGATAACTTTAGGATAATCCTACTAGACCCCTCTTAGAGTCGTGACAGTATTTAGGGCATTTAGAGCAAAGCTAAGATGCACAAGATAGATTAGTCATCCACTATTGGACCTAGAGATCGAAGGAAGGATAGGAGTTTTTTTTCCTTAGCCAATTTAACAATAAAAGAGACCAAGCTTACAATATTACATGGACATGGATATGTATAATGGAATGGTTTTATGGGGTTTCCTATGTAAACAAAAGTATCAAAATTACATATGGAAATCAACTACTCATCTAAACATAACGGTTCTCACTTGTCAAGATTGGTTAAAGGTAATGATTGGATAACTACTAGCTGATTAAAACTAGTTGAGAATAGTGAAAGTGTTAACTTCTAGTTCGATAAGTGGGTAGGACTGAAAATTAAATAATGACTCTAGGGTTCCTTGTCCCTTTCATCCCAACACTTAAAGGTATATGAGATATTGATCTTCAAAACCTAATGGAGTTCAACTTATTTTTATTAGTATAGGACATTGGCTCTTTTGCCATGTAAGTGAATGCCTTGATACCAAAACTTATATTTCCCATCTAAGAAACCAATAACCATTAAGTTACTCAGAATCTTGGCCCAAATCTTGACAATCAGGTTATTAGGAGGACACAAATCTAGAAACTTCCCATTACACCAACCTCTAGAAGCTTCCCATTTCACCTAAGTTCTAACCTCTATCATAGGCATAGTAAATAAGCCACGGCATGCATGGGCCAGCATGGAGGCTGTT
Source organism: Combretum micranthum (assembly GCA_024138025.1). Lineage (NCBI taxonomy): Eukaryota > Viridiplantae > Streptophyta > Magnoliopsida > Myrtales > Combretaceae > Combretum > Combretum micranthum. The sequence continues at coordinate 1,284,986 of JAMXBD010000192.1, read as the reverse complement.
AGCTTAGCACGGCACGTGAAGAAAAAAGACAAAAGCACGAGCACGATGGGCCACATGCGTGGCATGCAAAATAAGTGGGTCGACACAACATGGCACGCAAGGCATGCGGGCCTTTTTTAAAATAAAAATAAAATATAATTATTTATTTTTTTAATTTACTTTAAATTGTATATAAATAAATTATTTTTATTATTTAATTAAATATATGTATTTTTTAAAAATATAATATATTTAATATATTTTATTTCGTTTAAAATGATTTCAATTGTATTACTATTAACATATTAACTTCAATATTGTTTAGGAAATAAAAGAAAATGAAATTATTAAATAATATTGTATTAGTAATTAATTTATATGCCTTTTTTAAATGATAATATAAAAATAGTGATTTATTTTTTTAATTTACATTAAATTGTATTTAAATAAATTATTTTTATTTTTTAATTAAATATATATTTCTTCTTAAAAAATATAATATATATTTAGTATATTTTATTTATTTAAAATGATTTCAATTGTATTACTATTAACATATTAACTTCAATGTTTTTTAGGAAATAAAGAAAATCAAATTATCAAATAATATTGTAATAGTAATTAATTTATATTCTTTTTTAAAAATAATATAAAAATAGTGATTTATTATTTAATTTACTTTAAATAAATTATTTTTATTATTTTAATTAAATTTATTTGTCTTCTTAAAAATACAATATATTTAGTATATTTTATTTGTTTAAAATGATTCATTTGTATTACTATTAATATGTTAGATTCAATATTTTTATAGAAAAAAAAGAAAATGAATTATTAAATAATATTGTAATATTAATTAATTTATATGCCTTTTCTAAATAATAATGTAAAAATAGTGTATTATTTTTCTAATTTACTTTAAATAGTTAAATAAATCATTTTTTATATTTTAATTAAATATATTTGTCTTCTTAAAAAATATAATATATTTAGTATATTTTATTTGTTTAAAATGATTTCAATGTATTACTATTAACATATTAACTTCAAATTTTTGTAGGAAATAAAAAAATGAAATTATCAAACAATATTATAATAAATTTACTTTATATTAAATGTTAAACTTGCTTAATTAATTTATTTGGAATAATTTTAAATTATTAAATAAAGTAAATTAATAAATGCATTGAGATCGGTGGAAAATTAAATTTTATTAGTAACTTTTTTTAACTACAAAAGAATACAAGAATATTGAAAAAAGGAAAAAAAAATAAGTTATCAACCATATACCCTCCCTTCTATAAACCTTCTCTAGCCCCACCGCACTGCTTTGTCTATGTCTACTGTTGCAAATTCAGTGGTGACAATGACTCTCCCAATCCCGAGTCGCTATCCTCAGGCCACCAAAAGTGTGGGTCCATATGTTTCCTGCTAACAGCATCGAATCAATCTTTTAAGCACACACATGCTTTAATAGTTGCATCTTTTAGCCTATGGCGGTATGGTTCAAGGACCCATCCAACCGAATTGAAAGCTGGCTATGATGATATTGTTGAAGTTGGAGAAGCCAAAACGTCTAGTGCCAATATGGAAAGCATCGACCTCTTTTCTATCCTTTTCTTCCACCAATTGAGGACATTTAAATCATGCCCTTCGCTCCCCCTTACTTATTGCGCTTCCTCCTCATTGTATACCAACATGCCACTAAAGATTTCTTGAGAAGTTGCACGGCTACTCCCAACATCCTGGGCAATTTGTTTACTTCTCTTGAAAAACCCAGAATGAGTGGCTACTCAATCATTGTGGGTGGGTGGTGGTGCATTCGTTTAATCACAACACCAATATAAGTCTTTAAGCAAAGTTATTGCTATAGTATGAAGGCTCGCGGCCTTTAATTCAAGATTGGCTACACCAGTATTCTTATAGAATTCTTTGAGGAGTGCTTCAATTGCACGGAACTTATATCATGGATCTAACATTGTTGTAACATGGAAGAAGGGGAGGATGAGGGACAAAATAATACCGAAGCTTATTAGCCATTACAAACACAATAACGGCCAGATTAAGATTGGAATTATAATTACTCAACACATCTGATATGTCAACTAAGTGGAAGTACCTAATTTGTAGACTATTTCATCATATGATTAGCTACAGTATATGTTCACGAGCGAATACAAATAATGTCTCTATTGATGACTCTACCTGATGGACACAATGATGGATCCCCCACCATTAGATGTCGACTATTTGGTGATACAATGCATGCATCGGATACTTAGGAGAAAAGGACGTCTATCTTACATATGGTCACCTTATCACAACCATTCTGAAATCATAGGGATTTTACACGAAAGCAGAATCAATGTCTAAATTCACAAAGAGCGACATGGCAAGAAGGTTGGGTTTCGAGTATGATCCTAAAGCCAGCCAACATATTAGAGATCAAGGTGGTGCTGGTGCAAATAAATCAAATGAAAGAGTTTTTATCTCACTTTGGATGACTGTCTCTCCCCTCACGATGAAGGAATGAGAGACGAACACAACAGTGGTAGGATCAAGCTCAAACACAGCAACAATCCGAATCTGGTACCTAAAATATGGAAGACATAATGAATACACTTATACAGATAACCAAGGTCCAAAAAAAACATGGAGACTTGCTGAACTCCATGAGTACTCACATGCACAATTTCTCCGAATGGACAAGTTATTGACAGATGCATTCCCCACCCCTGGCCACAACCATCGTATCAGCTCTGATAATCAAAGCGATCAACAAGGCAGTTAATCATCACATTCGCACCATTTTTTCTAAAATTAAATTAATTACTTTTTTTTACTATCAATATAAATAATATGTAATGCATATTATTATTAATGGAGTTAAAAATATTGTTTCATTAATCGTCTAAATTTTATTTATGTTAAATGTTAAAATGTATAATTTATTTGTAACTAATTTTAATAATTAGTTTAATTAAAATTCCGAAAACCATCGAAAAAAAACGCAAGTAAAAAATAATAACAAAACCGAATAAACTGTGTGAGAACCCCATTAAAACAAGCAAACCGGCATACATCATGGCACGCGAATAAATGGGCCAGCATGCTACGGTACGTGAAAAAAAAAAAAAAAAGACATGCAAAGCACAGCATGCAAGACACACAAACACAAATAAGTGAGGCATGCAGAAGCAAGCGACACACAAAGCACGTAAAACTTGACACGAAAACAGCACGACACAACTTATTTACCATACCTAGTCTATCATCTTCCTGCAACTTTCAATTAAGACAATTGGTGATAAAAGTGGATGCTCCCTATCCTAAATGTATTTTTTATGGAGATTTTGAAATAGTATTTCAAGCATGCTTTTTGATTTGTACCTTGTGTCAATAACTCGAAATCTCACCAGAATTTGTACCTAATCCCACATGGGAGCACTGTTTTATGGAAGCAAATTAATTGTAAAGGTTGAAGAGATGAGCTAATCCACTCTTCACTCCCCTAAGAGTATCAATTAGTTTTGCTTTTGTCATGGTGACGTGATCATATTTCCAAATCAATAATTGAAGAGCCAGCACGTGCTGTTACATGGTGCAAGAAACTGAGAAGTTGGAATTCCAAACCGTGCCTTGCGTATGGTAATGGAACCCTAGGCCAATGGCAAGCCTAGACGCACCTAACTTTGATTTTTCACTAGTTTAAATTGTCAAAAGAGAGTAGTCATGATTTATACACTATAGCTTTAGCTCCCTGCACTCAATTATGGAATGGCTGCTGGAAACAAGACGAGACCTCGTTTAAATCTTAAAGGCGAAAAGGTAAAAACAAATAAATGAAAAGGATTCTAGATGTGAAACGGATCAATTTAAGCGACAGACAAGGGTTCAAGACTAGGGTAACCCACCTTGAACATTTGTATGAAAAAGAACTAATTTTTATCTGAACAAGCACTATTCTACCTTACCTTACCTTATTCACAGACTAAGAATAGAATTTTATCTACTTCATATTTGGGTAAATCTAATCCAGAGTGTGAACTAAAACGCACCGTAGGATAGATACAGTTCCATTGATCCAAACAGCTTATCTGGATGTTCAAAGATGGCCTAAATCAATGCACCAAAAGAAAGAACGAGCACATAATGACTGGAAAATGACTGTGGAAGCCAGCTGCTAGCTGCATGATACATGGCATATAAACAACATATGGCAAAACACTCACCATATGCATTGATACCAAGCCACATATTGGGCACATGGATCTCCACACACAAACTCTCCTAAAAACTTCTAAAGGGAACCTAAAAAACACCATTTGCGCATCCACAGCTAAACCAACTTTTCACTTTCAGCCTGTTGTTCAGGTTTTACCTGTTTGTTATATCCCCAACAAACAGGTCCTCTCTTGGTTCAGATGGTCAATTCGCTGCTATTAGCCCAGTTCAGCTGGTTTGTTTAGCAGAAAAAGCAAGACAAACATCCTATCCACCAGATGCATAATACAATAACAGTTGATGCATAAGAGAGTAACTGAGACAACTCAACCCAAAAAATGTAAACAGCTTGGCAACTTTCCTAAGCATAGCAAGAGAAAACTTATAAACTGTACATTATATGATACCATTTCAATAGAACCAAGCAGTAAGTCTAGGAAGAAACGCAGACCCACTTTCTATGTACAAAAAAGCCCCTAGGCAACAGAGCAGTTACCTCATCAATTCGAACTCATATGTACAATGAGGGCCGACAAGCTTCAACCTCATTTATCATGGCTTTTCCTTTGCTTTAGTTATCATGAGCCTATAAACAGAATTGACATTATCTTCTATGTCCCAGAGAAAAGAACCAAAAGCAACAGCCTCCAGGACCAATCTTTTCAGGCTTGAAAATGAGGTCAGTATTACTTCATCATTCCCAATAACACCAGTATCCCCATCCCCAAAGAGTGCACCAGTATGCTTCTGGATCAAATTTGTGGCTTCTCTTGATTTGACTTTTGCACATCTCTGTAGTGTTTGAGGGTCAAAACCCATTACATAGAATCTTAAGTTTTCTGGCTTCTTCTCCAGCTTAGTTGATGTTTGACTCAACGTTGCAGAATCTGTGCTTGTCGAACGACCGAAAACAAGATTGTTCCAACCATAGGGCCACATTTTTGGAGACTGAAGAGTGTTCCTATGTAAAGGTTGACTGACCTGGTGAGACAGAGCCAGTGAGTGTTCCAGCTGAAGCCTTAAAGAAGCCGATTTCAGGAAATAGCCATATAAAATAGAGGCAGCATATATACGACCAAGCTGGACTCGTTGAATCTGGGTTGTTGCCCAGCTGTCTGAGACACTGGCATTAATTCTCAATCCAATGACAGCAGAAACATGTTCTCGTATCATCTCCAAAACCTCAATGTTGTGGATTGACTCTAATTCCCAGTCTTTTGCAGGCCATATCTCCAATCTACCATTATAAACACATCTAGACAGCTTCGGAACTAAATGAACTTTGATCTCAGAGAATTTGGAAAGGATAAGCATATAAATTACATCTTCAATAGCAGCTTGGCAATCACGCTCCTTCAGCTCCACAATCCTCCTGTATTCAGTGTCATAATAATTACCCTAATTTAAAAGACCGGACAAGCAGTAGAGAAAAATGTCAAAATGTCCACTGGTAAATTTCTCAGTCAATACTTACAATAGTCTAGGATTTAAATAATGATGCTTCAGGATGATCACAATATTAAGTATTTTAATATACTTGCAACATTAAGTGTTTTAATATGTACAATCATAAAGAGCTTTTGATGAAACATTTAAGGAACAGAAACCTCAACATTTCAGGATTTAAATAATGATGCTTCAGGATGATCACAATATTAAGTATTTTAATATACTTGCAACATTAAGTGTTTTAATATGTACAATCATAAAGAGCTTTTGATGAAACATTTAAGGAACAGAAACCTCAACATTTCCCTCATAACACCTGCATAAAATGGGACAAAGCCACCTAACACAAACAATACACCAATGACAAGTAACTGATATATTGTCACACTTCTCCAAAACATACAATTCAAGCTGACAGCAGAACCCAGTGGCTAGTTGGCTCCATAATGTTAAGAAGGGCCCTCATGATATTCCCCATGAAGTAAATATCATCCTTCAGACAACATATCCACATAAAAAGGCAAGTTAATGCAATTAAAAGGGTGCAAGATACTTCTGGATATGGAGTAAGATTGAGTAAAATGTTCCAGGTTTGTTATGATCCTTCATAAAAGAGAGCTACTAGAAAAGGCAAAGGTTATTATTGTAGTTTTAAACCACATTCCATTATTGCAAAAATTTAAAATTATCATTACCATTCTACTTTTCAACATTGCAACAAAATTATCACCCCATAAAGTGTATAAAATATTGAGACACAGAGCATCATGGATTGATTTCCTTAGCAAAAATAGAAATATCATGGATATCAGATAACACTGACAAAGTTGAGGAAAGAGACAGACAGTGATAGCCAGCATAATTATGAACAGTTCAAGAGATATCTGTAGGTTTGCCTATTTTTCATCAAATGAAACAAAAAAATGCTGAACAGAGATCGATGAGGGACGATGCAATAAAGAGAAACCAATAACACAAGTTAACAAACCTATCATTGAAAAGTAAACAAACAGAAAAAATGGACTACACAAAAAGTCATCGACCGCATGCTTAGTGAAAGGATAAAAAGGATGGAAGAGTATTACCAAAGGAAAAGGGGTGGAACAGAAATAAGGAAAGGAAGTGTTAAAAAGTCATATATCATTGAGAAAAAACCCTCTTTAACTTGAAAGATTGGGGATCATACGGGAGAAGTAAACTTCTCCGTATGAAGTCCAGCTATGACACCAGGAAACATAAATTGGCCAATAGATTATACCCTAATGTTTTGTGTCGATATTGCCATAGTCTAAAGCAACATATTCCAGAGTAATAAACTCAGGATCGATAGAGAGTTCTCCAGTTCTGGTAGGTTTTTAGCTATCAAAACCATCGACGACAGGTTATTATCCTTTGGCATAGCATCAACTGCCCCTTCCAAAATTGGCTTTAATGCAGAGTAGTGAAAAAAGAATTTTCATCGAAACACAAACAAACACCATTTGACAATGGTACTAAATGCAGCACTCATGCATTAAAAAAATCAACGTCCTGTTTTTCCCTTAGCATGTATGACAACATCGAATTAGGGTCATTCCATCATTGTTTTTTTCCCATTCTATCAAGGTCAAAGTTTTGTATTTGCTGTCATTGTAATCTAATTGCGGTTTCAAGTTATTGAAATAGTATATCAGCTCTAAATTTACACAGTATACGCATTGCAATCAAAACTAGACATCTTTATAACCTTTCCAATTCCGTAGTATGATTATTGATTTATCACACAAACAACGGTACCTAGCAAATCGGAAAAGATTTCCTTCATTGGGCAACATAAAAGTAGGAAGGTTCAACAAAGTAGCAAATTTTCTCTATCAGCAACACCATCCTTGAAAAAGCAGAATGTACACTTTCCACATTAAAGGTGAATTGGTCAGAGAAGCTACATTTATTCCAACAATGGCCCCCCAATATCAACAAGCGTCAATTGAATTGCCGATAAAACAACCCAAACAAAAGGAATAAAACTAACAAAATTTCCATATTGTCTCCACGTTCAGTCTCCCAACTAACAGTCACACAAGAAAATCAGATACAAAAGCGCACAGGTAAGCTTCCTTCCCCCCCCCCCCCCCCCCCCCTTTTATGGCAAATTTCCTAAAACATGCTATAATGAAAAACTATTAAATTACAAATCCAATAAAAACTTATCAACTATTCACACACACAACTCTTATCAAGTATCTAACGCTACCTTTCAACAATATTCAACACTGAATTATAATTGACGTGTGTTGATTTATATAACATTATTCAATATATTTTAGTTATGACTACATTAACAGTTGCCTGTAGCACCTGAATTACATTCTCAGTACACCTCGTACTTCATCAAAGTTACACAGTAACCAACTGTTTCAAAATATATATATATATGTTATTAATAAAAATATAAATTTTTTATTTAAAAATACAATTTCCGAAAAATAAAATATATGAAAAGGTTAAAACTTCTCTATTGATTTTTTAACAAACTTTCATGCACTCTTTAATATTTTCGCAATAACTAAAAGTTAAAAATTTTTAAAGCTTTTTATAATAATAATAATAATAATAATAATAAGATATTCCTATTGGCTATTACCTATGAAGAGAGGCTTCATCGGAGCCGGCCGCGAGAATCATCCTGGAGACAGCGGCGTGGCGATCATCGGCCAATTGCTTCAACTCCTCGGCCACAGCCACATGGAATAACTGCGGCTGATTCTGGAGAACTCTGGACAAATACTTTCCAGTAATTGAATTCGGCTCGAGCGGCGTATTCAAGCTGCTCGACTCAAGGTGGTGGTGGCTGGCGCTGGCAACCGCGACGAGGGAGCGCGATGATCGCCCCTGTCTTCGGAGCGAGCGGGACGCTGCAGGTTTCAGGATAAAGGTGGTGGTGAATTTGGTGTTTGGTGGTATGTGGGATGGAGAAGGGAGAGTGGGAGTGAGGGTTTTGTGGAGAGAGAAACTATAGTCCATCAACAGTAACTCAACGAGAGAACGGAAGAAGAATCTGAAAGTAGAGAGAAAAAGAAAAAAAAAAAGTTTTGGTGATAACTGATAAGGTACCGTGAGGTTTTGAGGGATTTTGATTTTCAATATCAATATATTGGTTGGCCAAAAAAAATATCAATATATTCGGTTTCTCCACAATGAGCAACTGCTGTCACATTTTAAATTTTTTTAGAAAATAACTTTTAAAAGTTATAATAATTAATACTTCTATGAAAACACGGTTTTAAAATTATTAAAATCTACTTTAATACTTTTAAAAATTTGCTCTAGATATTTTTTATATTAAAATATCAAATTTTCTATATATTGGTAATATATTGAAATTTAAGAGTCATATTTATAATATTCAATTGATCAAGATATATGTATACTTTTAAAAGAGCTACAACTTTTGAAACAGAGTTGTAGATCATAGAATCCTTAAAGAGATGTATACAGCATTTACTAAAACTCTAAAGTAAAAATAATTTTACTATATAATATAAAAAATAATATTTTCCAATATAGAATGTAGATAACAAACACAAACGTGTAACATTATTTTGCTATGTTGTATGGGGTATCTTTTTTTCATATTTAATCTTTTGCAAGATATTAGTTAACAATAGAATCATTAAAATTATAAATACGTAAAAGAGTTACAGGATTTTGTTTCTGATAATTTATTTATAAATTAGAATAATCTATTTATTATTTAAATATTTATATAGAAAGAAATACTTAAAAGAAGTCACTTAAAGTAGTCATATAATGCATTCGGCTACTCCTATTAACAAAAGGATTTTTTTTCCTGAAAACTTATGTATTATTAAATTTTATTTATTTAATCATTTATGATATTAGATATCTATTAGTAATATTTTGTATTGTGTTTCCTTAAAAGGGAAAAATCATCTTTCGTATGAGTAGATAAGGTTCGGGGGAAAACAGAGGAGAGAGATTGAGTTATCAACAAAGTGCATTGGGCTTTATTGACCGTTGGATCTAATAAGTGCGTGGGTATGTTTATCCATCTGCATACGTCGGTAAAAGATATTATGGAGCAGATAAGTGGACGAATAGTTTAATGAAATTATGGTGGAATGTGGCTGCTATTGACACAGACGTGGGACCAAATTACAGACCTTGGGGACCTGTTGACCCGATATTTTTTTCAGATATTTTCCTTGGCATTATTAGGGAAAATTCAAATAATTCGGTTATGTATTTTCCCCCCATTTCCCTTTTTATTAAATTAAGAAAAAAAAGTCGCTGGTCTCCTTAAAAAATAAATAAAATAAAATCGTTGGAGAAAAGAGAGGGAATGAAATTTTACATTAATAAAATCCATTCATTTACCTTAGACCTGGTCTAATAACATCCATTATGTTCGCATTGAAATGAGATCTTAAATTACATATACATATACCGAAAAACTAGTGATAAGTTTCGTATGAAGGAATGGACCACCCAGAATGGATAAACGGTATGTTTATTTCATTCTATTGTGATACGACGGAACTAAATACAATCATGAAATCGAATCAATGATTTTATTATGTTTTCAACAAATGGATTAGTCATTCCATTCCTCATTTCATTCAATTTCAAATCATTTTTAATAGCAAATGTAACATAAGGAAGTCCATCAACATCCAACCAAGACTTTAAAAGCTTATTTAGAATTTCTTTTTATGTTACCTTCAAAAAATAAATTTAGATTTCAAAAGATACATGTCTATTTAAAAAAAATTATGAATTTATGTAATTTTAAAATATTTCAAATAGTAGATATCTCTTCTTTGAAATGAGGGCGAGCATTAAGTAGTTTTATACTTTTGGGACCTTATGAATTTCACTTTTATTTATTTTTATTTTTATTTTTTTTTAACTTTAACTATAAAGGTGAGGTACAGGTATTGGATAAATAATCCCATATCTATCTTTGACTTGTCTGGTAGTATGCATTTTGCGGGCCAAAGTTGTGGGATATTTGATAAATCATCAAAACCTAAAGTTGTACTTATCACAAGCACAAAACATTTAATGTGATTGATATAATAGAAAGTAATCTACTTGATGCCCATTATTTTAACCCAAAAATCAGTCAAATAATAAAATCTTTCTTAAATGCCTAGTTTCAGTCGAAACACAACTTCGTATAGCATTTCAAAGTGTGTGGTTGCCGGCAAATTGTCGAAGTGAAGTCATCATTTGCTTCTTTCTTTTTGCTATATTGATGCTCATTAGCACCATCTCTCTATAATCTTCATCTTAAGCTTGATTCGGATATTTTTTATAGCCTCTACATGCCACTTGCTCTTGATTTTTGGAATTCGATGGAGTTTGCTCCTTGCATATTGTTGCTCGCTGTATATTCTTGGAATTCGATGGAGAATTAAGTCAATGTATGTTGGAACGATGAAAGTAAAGAAAATTTTAAGAAAAATTACGCCTAATGTTTTAGGAATACACGGGAAAAAAAAAACAAAAAACAAAAAACTCCTGTCCACTACCTTAGTATTAGAGCACAGGATAAAGTGAATACCCTAACCAATCAAGCTATTTATTCAACACATATGAATAGCAGTTGTAATTAGTGACAAATTACATTTGAATCTCATAGGAAAAAAAAATCCTCATATCTTACATTCATCTTATTCATCCTTTTGAAAATCATTGGTTGTTAAAATGGTGGTGCTTACCTCATATTAGAGCTAAGACAAGCTAAGAAGTCATATCTAAAGTTCGGGGAAAGTTTTTAAGTTATTTGGATTGAGGAATTGTCATATCTATCATTACTTCACATCTCTCTTGCGTTTCTTGTTCTCTTGTTCTTTTTTTATGTTGCTTGTCTCCTTTTTGTCCCTTATTATAGTTGAATCTTCACGCTTGTGATCTACTTTCTCTAATCAAATTTCCTATCTATTTAATGGAAAAAGAAGTAAAAAAAAGTTCTTATCTTTTTACATATCCTATTTCCTAAAAGTCGAAAAACCTTGCTTGCGTTTGGATTCTTTAAGCATATTTCATTGCTTTACATATTTGGGATAATGAATTTTCTTTTAACAACTGATCGAGTCTTACCTATTGTATCTTTTTTATGCTCAAAATCTTTTCCTCATTTTATTAATAATTTCAAATTAAATTTTAAGGTTTTTTTTGTGAGATGTATTTTGAGTTTAAATATTAGTTCTATCATTTTAATTTTAGAGGCATTGCTTTATTTGTTGATAACATTACTTTACAATCATAATAAAATCAATCCTAGAGTAAACAAATTTCCTAACTTAAGCCTGGTATAAGTAAATTGACAATCTTCTTTGCATTTCTTTTCTTTTTACCCTCAAGTTGTCAGTTATATTATGAAATTGAGAATATGGACAATGTGTCTATAACTTACAAATGTAAATTAAGATTAGTGGTTGATGCTCAAATTATTTAAGAATTTTATTATGATTTATATAGTCAATCTTTAGCCTTGGATGGTTCAATTTCACACAATTCTAATAGAAATGATTCTTAAATGATTTATTCAAAACTATTCTAAAAGTTTTGAATCAAATAAACTAATAACCAAGTAGGTATTGGGTATCCCATTAATTTAGCAGGTGGGCTTTGGGCATCAAACTATGAAGTATTGACACATATTTTAGTTCCCCCATCCCGATAGAAGCCTGTTACATAGTATTGTGGATTATATGTTAAGGTATTGTGGCAGTGGCACTAGACTCCATTCATAAAATTGGACCATCAAAGATAACGCCAATTAATTTCCTCTGAAATTAAATGTAATTTAAGATCCCATAACAACAAAAGTTCAATATGCTAATTCCATATGATCAATGCACATGAGACCATGGGAGATGCTAAATTATTGCAACTCCAAGATGATGCACACAATTAGATGATACGATAATATTGCACAATTAAATATTTGTAACGTAGGCATTGGACTCCTACATGTTGAGTTGCTAACAAATAAAAATACTGATTTACAGGCCTGCTGATTAGTGATTAGTGTTTCTACAATAATACGCACCAAGTAGTGACTTGAAGAGTTAATAAACTTAATTTATGCTCAAAACTATTAGATTTCAATGAGAAAATTTTAAGTTATGGGCTAAAATGTACAGGAATAATTTAGTTCGAGCATAACCTATTACTAAATTTGGACTAATTCTTTTATGATAGTGATAAGATTTAGGGAATCAGGTATGTCTTGTGGAGATTTAGCTTGATAGGTTTTGGAAAAGAATGGCCTAACTAATCCGTTTGCTTTTGGCTTTTTTAGTAAGCTAGCACATCAAACAATTTGTCCACAAGTTTAAACTATAAGAAACTTAAGAGAGGACATTCTATTATATGGAAGATGTTTCTCATTTGTTGTTCATCATTTCCCTCTACCAAAATTCATGAAAATTCATTTTCTTTGCCAATCATTGGAGCCTCCAATAAACAATAAAGTTAAGCACATAAATCCATGAATAAACACTTCCTCGTTCAAAACAACCATAACAATTGGAGCAATTATAGAAAGAAAGTCATGCTACTAAAATTTTGCCCTCATGTATCAAGAACCTACTTAAAATAATTAATATCTAAATTTAGTCAGAAACCATGAAATTGATGTGTTTTAAACCCTTCACTTGTTGTAAGTGTTAAGTAGTTGTTGAGATTATCATTTCCTTTTTTCATACTTCATTAATTCGCAATGATCAAAACATAAAATAAGAAAGGAAGCATACTCTAATGAAGCTATGAACACTTTTCGATGTTATTATAACATCTTTAGATCATCTTAACATGTTTGTGCCATTCCTTGATTCTCTTGTGCTCCAGATTTCTAATGCCAACATTTCATATTTTTTATGAGAAAAGAGAGAGGAAGAACCATGTTATGATGCAATATATCCTTCACTCCTACGACTTCATTTAAGAATGAGAATTAGTTATGCTTAGAAATTTAATATCTTCTTGCAATCATTTCATAATGCACATTCAACTACAAATAATCAAGTTGCTCACAAGTTATTCAAGCTTGACTTACTTTAAGCTTAGCTTGACTCGAATTAAAACAAGTAAACTAGAGCTCAAATTAAAATTCGCTTATCAAAATAAGTCGAGCTAGAGTTGTGAGTAAACTTGTTAATAGGCTTATAAGTTATATATGTGTGATTTATTTTATATAAATTTATGTATATATATATATTAAGGTTGTTACGAGAACTTCTATGGTCCTATTAACGGGGCCGTTCGATCAATTATCTAAATATTAAATTAAATATAGTAAGTGATATATTGAGTATTTTAAGATGTGGTCATGATTGAGTATGAGTCTAAACAATTAAATTATTGACAGAATCATAGAATTTTCCAACTCTTATTTGTTGTTTTCAGATTCAATAAAAATCAAGATATAGAAAATTTAAATAGAATTTTCCATTATTAATTATTATACTTTATTCATCTATTTATATTATTAATTTATTTTGTATATTTACCATTTTTGTCTTAACTTTATCTTATGTTCTAAGGTTATGCACAAGTCAAGCGGCTCTTAAGCTACATGAGTTTGGTTTGCTTTAAATAAGGCTCTAGTTAAGCATAATTTGAGTTTGATTTGTGAAGGATCAAGCTCGAGTTTGACAAATTGGCCTATCTAAAGAAGTAAAGCTTCATTTTCAATTTCAAGCTTGATAAAAGCTCAACTTGAGTTGAATTTGTCAATGAATTAAACTTAAACTTGAAATAAAGTTTATTCATCTAAATAGACCAAGTTCCCTAAATTTTAAGCTTAATAAAAAGTTTCGCTAAATTCTTCTTTAAGCTTGAGTTCGAACTTAATAATTTTTAAACTGAACCAAGCCCAAATATTTAAAAACTCACTTATTTAAAATTATTGAATTCAAGCTCAAGCTTAAGGTAGAGTCAAAACTTTAAAAATAGAGGTGCAAAGCTGTTTTTATCTATAATATGAAATATAAGAGATGGATTTTAATATTATACCTTTCAAAAATAAATGTACGACCTTCAAATTAAAAATATTTTTTTTTGCATGGAGATGTTTACCTCATCAATATATCTTGGAAAGAAATATTAACATGGCACAAGTTAGCAGTTCTCTTGTGGATCGTGGATTTTTATTATTTTGTTATAAGTTTTCGTTTTTATTAATTTCACCATGCATTGCAATGGTAAATTTGAAGAAATCGTCGATCGTAATTCCGAGAAGAAAAGCCAAGAAGCTTGTACGAAGAGGAAGGGTTTGAAAGAAAAGTCACAGAAGAAAATGTATTCAATGATGTCTGAGTTACTATTACAAAACAGAAAAAAGATATTTATATTAGCTAGATACAAAGAGGACTAACAGTAACAGAATACTTAACAGAAAACGTTTAGTAAATAAATATATCCAACACCCCCCCTTCAAGTTGGATCTTGTAAAAGACCCAACTTGGAACTCAATGTAATGATACGATGCTGAGGAAGTGATTTAGTGAAGAGATCTGCCAGTTGAGCAACTGAAGCAATATGAACAGCCGAAGAAAACCTTTAGAAATCTGCTCCCTTGTAAAATGCATATCAATTTCTATGTGTTTGGTTCTCCCATGAAAACAAGGATTGTTAGCCATTAAAATTGCAGAACGATTATCACAAAAAAGAGTGATAGGCAAAGAAATATCAATAGCAAGATCTTTCAAAATATATGATACCCATAGTAACTCTTTGACAGTAGCAGCAAGGGCCCGATATTCAGCTTCAGCTGAAGATGTGGACACAGTAGTTTGTTTCTTTGATTTCCAAGAAACAATAGCTGAACCAAGCAACAAACAAAAACCAGTAACAGATCGTCGATCTAAAGCACAAGCAGCCCAATCAGAATCAGCATATGCATGTAGAGTTAAAGGGTTAGTTGCTGGAAAAAAAAGTCCCAAAGAAATAGTGGACTTCAAATAACGCAGCAAATGAGTGAGAGCAGTAAGATGAGGAGAACGGGGACAAGAAACAAATTGACTCAACCGATTAACAGCAAAAGATAAATCTGGTCGAGTCAAATTCAAATACAGAAGTCGTCCAACAGTGCGCCTATACATACTGGGATCAGAAATAGGATCTCCAAGATGTCTGTCAAGAATGATATTAGATGGTAAGGGAGTATGAGTAGGAGAACAACCTGTCAGGCCAGCATCTTGAAGAATATCAAGAATATATTTGCGTTGATGCACACGTATACCAGATGAATCTCGACAGACTTCCAAGCCAAGAAAAAAACGAGCTTCACCAAGATCCTTAATAGTAAACTTTGAATTTAAAGCAGATTTCAAAGCTATGATCAGATCCTCATTTGTCCCAGTCAATAAAAGATCATCAACATAACAAAGAGCAACAAGAAAACCAGTAGAATCATTCCTTGTGAACAAGGAATAATCATTTTTAGACTGTTCAAAACCATGCTCTAACAAGAAATGTGTCAACTCAAAGTTCCATTGTCTAGATGCTTGTTTGAGACCATAGAGAGAACGTTTGAGTTTACAAACTTGTCCATTTGAGGCCTTTAAATAACCTGGAGGAGGCTGCATATAGATATCTTCATGTAAAAATCCATGTAAGAAAGCATTGTTGATATCTATTTGATGCAAAGGCCACCCTCTAGCACTAGCAAAAAAAGAATGCGGACAGTCCCTAGTTTAGCAACTGGGGAAAAAGTGTCATGATAATCTTCGCCTTCAATTTGTGTATATCCCTTAGCAACTAGCCTAGCCTTGTATCTTTCAACTGAACCATCGGGTTTAAATTTTGTTTTATATACCCACTTACAACCTATAGCTTTCTTGTCAGGAGGAAGAAAGGTCAAGTCCCAAGTATCATTCTTTTCCAATGCATCTAGTTCATTTGACATAGCTTCAATCCATTCATTATATTTAATTGCTTGTGAATAAGACTTTGGTTCAGGAATAGTAAAAACAGTTGCCAAGGAGTGCACAAAAGCAGAAGGATAGGTGCTGAAAGTATGGGCAGCAAAAATAGGATGAACATGAAAGGAAGATGAAGAAACAGGAATATCAGTTGATGAAGAATAACAAGAAACATTTTGTAGAGTATGTACATAATCCTTTAGCCAAATAGGAAGATGCCTTTGTCTATCAGACCTACGAAGTTGCTGTTGCTCAATAGAAGAGTCAGATTGCACATGTGGAAGAGAAGTATTGAGACTAGAAGATTCTAAAACAGCATTATCAGAACAGAACAGTCAGGTTCGACTAAGGGAACATGAGGAAGAACAGGTGTAGAATCAGTAGAGGAACAATCCTTGAAAGGAAATTGATTTTCGAAGAAAACAACATCCCTACTAATAATGATTCTCTTAGTGGACAAATCAAAAAGCTTATAGCCTTTTTGCCCTTGAACATAACCTAAGAAAACACATTTGACACCTTTAGGATCCATTTTATCTCTTTTTGAAAAAGGGACAGCCGAGTAACATAAGCAACCCATAACTCTAAGATGTGAGTAATCAGGCATGTGACCAAATAACAGTTCATAAGGAGTTTTCCAATTTAGGACAGCCATAGGCATACGATTAATAAGATAGGTGGCAGTCAAGACACAATCACTCCAAAAATGTTTAGGTAAATGTGCTTGAATCCTTAAGGCTCTACTTGTATCCAATAAATGCCTATGTTTACGCTCAACTCTACCATTTTGTTGAGGCGTGTAAATCATGAACGTTGGTGTTGAATGCCTAATCTAGAGAACAAGGTTTTAATATCATAAGAAGTAAATCAGATCCATTATCAGACCTAACAATCTTGGGAGTTTTGCCAAATTGATTCTTGACATAACAAAAAAAATCAGCAATAATGCTTGGAACTTGAAATTTATTTTGCAAAATATATGTCCAAGTACATCTACTGTAATCATCCAAAACAGTCAAGAAAAATTTTGCACCATTCAAAGAAGAAACCTTATATGGTCCCCAAAGATCAAGGTGGATCAAGTTAAAAGCAGAATCAGCCTTTGTATAGATGAAAAAGGTAATCTATTGAGTTTAGCTTGACAGCAAACATCACAAAAAAAATTTGACAAATCAAAATCCTTACAAAGAGGCAAATGTTCCAGTTTAGAAACAGAGGTATGTCCCAATCTAGCATGAATTAAATGTATTTGATCTGACTTAGAACTAGAAACAACAGCAACCTCATGTCCAAAAACTTTGGTTTTATTCCTATTATGCAAAGAATTAAAAACATACAATCCAAAAAGCTCCTTAGCTTCCACCACAACTTGCTTAGTTTTCAGGTCCTGGAAAAAGCAGGTAGGAGTAGTAAGTGTAATGAAGAGAGAATTGTGTTTCAAGGCTTTACTTACAGACAAGAGATTATGTGTGAAATCTGGTACATACATAACATAAAGAACAAGGCTAGGATGTAGATAATGGTACCTGTTTTGTGCACAAACTTTGTGGTTCCATCAGGAAGTCTTATGTGTATAGGTGTGTTTAGGTCAATTATGTGGTTTAAAAGATGTAAGTGTGGTGTCATATGATCCGTGGCACCCGTGTCTACTATCCAAGAATCAAAAGAAAGATTCAAAGCATTAAAACAAGAATTGAAAGAAGAATATGTACCTGCACTTTGAACAAGATTCACTGCTATATCATTCATATCCGAGGACCCTGGCTGCATCTTCAAAACTTTAAGCATTTCCGAACACATGGATTGCAATAACCGAGTATTAACAGAAGTTCCTACACTCAGATTATTAGGAGAATTTGAATCATAAGATGATCAAAAGGACTATCAACTCTAGATTTTTCAACATTAGACACTGTTGAAATACGCTTGTTTCCTTTAAAAACTTTCTTCCTTTATACCAATCCGGATAACCAATAAGTTGAAAACAATTTTCAACTAAATGTCCTTCACCTCCACAGTGTTTGCACATAACCTTTCCTCTAAATTTTTTCTTATCAACAAGTTTATTAGCATCTTTTCCAGCAACAAAGGCTAGGGACTCGGACTCATTTCCTACAGTAATTTCTCTTTGTTTCTCTATCTGTTGCACCAAGTAATATGCTCGATTAACAGTAGGTAATGGATCCATGGATAATATCTGATTTCGAACATATTCATAACTGTCATTTAGTCCATCAAGAATTGAATTAATTTTGTCTGTGAATCAAATCTAACATACGTTCCTTCACATTACATGTACAGTAATTCAGACGTCCACAAATACAAATCGGATATACACGAAGAACATTCAACTCATCCCAGACCTTTTTCAAACGATTATAATAGCCACTAAACAGTCATAGATCCTTGTTTAAGTTCGAAATCTCTTGTTGTAGTTGATACACAAGTGACCATTTGATTGTCCATATTGTTCAACAATTTCATTCCATAACTCCGAAGAGGAATTTGTATAGAGAAAATTCTGTGTTAAATCCGGATTCATAGAGTTCAAGATCCAACTTCTAACCATATAATCGCATCTAATCCATTTCGTAAAATCAATTGAATTTTCCTCAGGTTTTACAACAGATCCATCAACAAAACCTATTTTATTCTTCGCACCTAGGGCAATTTTAATCGATCGATTCCATGACAAAAAAATCGATCCATTAAAAAGAATATTTCCTAGACACATACTAGGACTATCAGATCCAGAAAGATAGAAAGGATCATTAATATTCACCTCAGATCGAGATACATCTCCAAAATTAGCCATTGAGAACAAGAAGACTTACAGATCTGACGAAACAAAAAAAAAAATCGAATGAACTTTCACCAGGATATAATCACCGCTCTGATACCATGAAGAAATCGTCGATCGTAATTCCGAGAAGAAAAGCCAAGAAGCTTGTACGAAGAGGAAAAAGGGTTTGAAAGAAAAGTCACAGAAGAAAATGTATTCAATGATGTCTCAGTTCTACTATTACAAAACAGAAAAAAGATATTTATATTAGCTAGATACAAAGGAGGACTAACAGTAACAGAATACTTAACAGAAAACGTTTAGTAAATAAATATATCCAACAAAATTATCAGGATTTCTTAATTAAAAAAAAATCTGGAAATTGAAAAAGCTATTAGTTAGGTGGATATAAATAAAAAGAGATAGCTCTACCTCTTATGATATTGTTTTTCCCCCGTTTTGATTGACAGTTAACACTGCTGACATATTCGCTACTTCACAAGGAAAGGAGCTTAACCATAAATCAACGATAACCAAATCATTTTATGCGTATATATATGTATTTATAATATTAAAGTCAATTTATGTGCAGCCAAAAACCGAAAGAAAAAAAAAGGAAAGGAAAAAAGAAATTGGAAGATCATGATTTTTCTTTAACATTATGGGTATTCCAATGATTAAAAATAAATAAATAATGAAAAGAGAAAACTGATGCTAATAATTAATGGTATAATCTAGTCGGTCTAGATGAGATAATATAATATTGAATTTAGTTTTTAACTCGAGTTATAATTCTAATATGCCAACTTAACTTGAAATGGTATTTAAAAAAATTTCAAATCAATTCAATTACACTTGTTTAGATCTAAAATTATAAAATTAATTTTTGAGCTGATTTTAAATAAATTAATATTCAAACCCGATTCAAACTCAATAAAACTCATCAATTAGACAAATAGTTCCAATAAATACAAAACCAAATTTATATAACTCTAGATTTAGTGGGGGCTCATTTATGCTTCTTCTAACAACTGATAGTTACCTATTTTGGAACACAAACATTTCGCAGCTTCCTTCACTGGTGACTAGGGATGCAACCGAAGTGGGTGTGGGACGAGTCATATAAGATCCGAAGCCAACTCACTTTCTAATAGGGTTTCCCAAACCCGTCCCACGACCCTACAGGGTATTCTATTCAATACCCAAACCTGCCCCTGTGGGGGTTTTGAGCCTGACCCGCCTTGCCCCGCGACTCGCTTAATTTTTTTTCCTCTTCTCAACACTTAGTTAATTTACAATTTTGAACGATAATTTTATCCTATAGGAGCACAATAGTTAATTACAACTATGCTTGAATGAATTTTACAAGATATGCCACAACTTTATTAAGAAATATAAAGGTTTAAAACTATCATAAGAAGAATTTCAAATATAGATGAAAAGACGTTACTTCACTTACATAAATATACATAATACATATGTAGGAACCGTGTCTTGTGAATACTCAAGAATAGAAAAACATGTTTTCAAAACACACTAACAACTTACCAACACTTCATTCACTCTCCAACAATAACTCAAAAAAACCAACCTCCCAACACACTCATTTCTAATTTTCTACTTGTCTTCAAAATAATTAACAACAAAAGCAAATACAATACATCATCAAATGAACCATCTAATAATAAACATAAACTCAAAGCTCAGTCCACCATACCAACCAAAATAAACAATGCATCAACATCACCAAATCAACCAAAATAAATTAATAGCATAATTATGAAGTCATCATCAATCATTATCTTCGCTTGTCATCTTCATTATTGTATTCCACTTCTTTACCCCCTTCTTCAAGTTCTTCAAATTCAAGTATCTCTAAACCTACAAAATTAAAAGAATAAAAGGAAAAGAAAATAACTTCATGACATATATTAGAAAAATGCATGGTAAAAAGAACTTCAACAATAAATTAAACAATCTCATACCAATTCCAGAATTTAACAGCCAACTTTGAGTACACATCAATGCTTCTATTGTATCTAGATTGAGCCGGCTCCTATGGGAGCTAATTATCCATCCACCAGTACTAAAAGTAGATTCAGAAGCAACTGCCGTCACCTAAATAGCCAACAAATCTTTAATTATTTCTTGTAATGTAGGATATTTCATTCCATACATTTCTTGTAATGTAGGATATTTTAGGCTCTTCTAAATAATGGTCCAACTCAGACTTCACATGAACTTGAATATCATCTTTGCTAGAAGTTATCAAATATTGTTCAAATTCATCTGTCTCCACCATAGGATCACATGATAATGCAATACTAGTATTACTACCACCTCTAAAGGAATTGAAGAAGAACCACTAGATAGAGCACAACGAGACTTAGGCTTAGATTGATATTCTTGAATCAATTCATAACAAGTGTTTTTAACATTTTGCAACTCTATAGTAGCATTCTCTCCATAAACAGTTTGAAACACGAACTCTACACCCTTAATTTTAGAGCATGGATCCAATACAATACAAACAACCATGATAGCGTGCACATCTCCCCAATACTTTTCAAACATTTTCACAGCCATTACATTAATATTCAAGTTTAAAGAATTCTTCCATGTAATCAATGCTTTCCTAATTGTAGATACTTTACCCAAAAAATAGTTTGCAATGGGATATGGGTGCTAGAGAAAAGGTTAGTTACCTCATAAAAAATAGATAACATATTGCAAATCTCCCCAACCATGTCCCAATCATCATGTGAAGGAAGGCATTTGTAGTGTCTATCCATTAACTGAACCCTATAGAAGACCTCTTTGTATCCAATTGCAGTGACAAACATGTCATAAGTAGAGTTCCATCTTGTTATGCAATCCAAAAATTCCTTATTATATGGAACATCAAGCTGCTTGCATGCTTCAGCAAATTTCTCAACCCTGGATGGTCTTGCTGACCAAAATTGAACACTGTCACAGATCCTCTCTATTGAATTTTCTATCGCAGCCACACCATCCCTTACAATCAAGTTCAAAATATGTGCATAACAATGCATGTGCATTATCTTGCCACAAAGAATCAGATCATCTTTTCTTAACTTCAATATTAAGTTTGCAATCATTACATCATTTGTTGAACAATTGTCTACAGTGATTGTTGAGATTTGTCTATCCAAATTCCATTTCATTAGTGAATCGAATAAGCACTGACATGGAGCTTCGTTTGTGTGCGAAGCGGGCACATATATAAAACTACATCAATAAAGGTAAACAAGATAAAAAAAAAGGACTATAATTTTCTGTTAAATGAAATAGAGATACATTGTTAAAGAAACTTACTTCAAGATTCAACTGTGGAGCTTCCAACTACTGTCAATGAAGTGAGCTGTAATGGTCACATAGTTGTCAAAATCACGATTGTACCCATACGATTCTACGAGTTTATGATTTTGGAGGCCTTTTCGAATTGCCTCGTAAGTAGAATCGTTTTTTGTAGAATCTTACGATTTTAAATAGATTCCATGTAAACTTGGTAGAATCTTACAATTTTACCCAAACTTATCGATTCTACCTATTCGAATCAAATCAACTAAAATATAAAAAATATAATTGTGTTTACAATCTCATCAACTATTAGAAATTATGATGATATATCCCTCTTGTTGTTATTTCTATTTGGTTCCTACACACTTTCTATTTTTTTTCCTTCTTCCCTCGAAAACCCCTATTTTACATTTATAAAATTCATCCAAGCCAAGTTAGTTGTAAAATTCATAAGAAACTTATTTATTTCATTTATAATTTAAGCATTTAATAAATTGAAAATTTTTATTCTCTTTCAATTTATCACTTATTTCAAGCAAAACAAGAAAAATAAATTAATTTTGACTATTCGTTCTTTTTATATATGTTATATCATGGATTAAAGTTATTATAAAAAAAAAAGAACTTAATTTTTTCTTATTTTTTATGTCCATTATGTACTCTAAGTTTGTACATCTTCTATAAGCCCTTTTATAATTTTTCAAAGCTATTTTGCAAAAGTTGTAGAAACTTACGTTCTACGTTTTCGATTCTACTGACCCATTGGTGATTCTACATAGAATCACGAGTTTGACAACCTTGAATGGTCATATATCCCTTCTTTTTGATTGAAGTCCACATATTAGTTGTTACAGCCACCCAGGAATTAAGCCCTTAAGCATCACCATCAAGTTGTCCTTTTGCTC
Organism: Combretum micranthum; assembly: GCA_024138025.1. Lineage (NCBI taxonomy): Eukaryota > Viridiplantae > Streptophyta > Magnoliopsida > Myrtales > Combretaceae > Combretum > Combretum micranthum. Next base: position 1,261,389 of record JAMXBD010000192.1, on the reverse strand, counting down.
ATTGTACATCTTGAAGATATCCTTCTTTATTATTGTACGACTCACATGCTACACAAGAGGTTGTATACTGTGCACATACTATCTAAAGTACTTGTGTTCAACAATTGAAATGGGATGCTCGGGCACAACAATAGCCTTTGCAAGCTTTTCTTAGCAATGTGTTTGAAATGACCTAAATTTAAATTCTATTTAATTTCCATGTGTTGTTTATTTATCTTAGGTATTGAATTGAATGAGCATGGTGTTTAGGATAGTTGTGTTGGTAATGGTCTAAATGTATTATTTTGCATATGTAGTGAAATTAATATTTTGTTTTATATGTATTAAAGTGTGTGTAGTATAGTTATTAATTGTGTCTTTTATACATTAAGGTGTAATTTAAGTTTAGATTTATAAAATCAATTGTGGTTTTCCATAAGGTTAGTAGATAGAAGTTCTTATTAGTTAAACTAGTGTTAGGCTTAATAAGCCTCAAATGAGACTCAAATTCACCCCAAATGCAAATTAAAGTTGCATATGCCTTGAAGGGCAAATTTTGGGATATGTTTAAGGCAAAAATTTGCTAAATTGGACTCCCTTTTTGCAGCCTTATTTTCCTATCCGAATTTTCCTTTTCTTTCTTTCTTTTCTTCTTCTTCTTTCAATCTAAATTCCAAGTCCACCAAAACAATAGCAAGCTTTGAAAATCAAAGTTCCCACCAAGGCAAGGCATATTCAAGTGAGTCGATATAAATATAACCTTTGCTTGTTTCATTTCTTGTGGTAGCTTTGTGAAATCTTGATGAAATGAGTTTAGTGTTATCTAAATTGTTTGTTCATGCATTGAGATCAGCTAGGAATGTGTTTTGTTAGTGTGTGAGTTTGTTTGTGCATTGTTGTAGTGATATGAAGTGTTTGGAAGAAACAAAGATAGTTTACGTAGTTAAAGTGGAGGATGATGGAAGTAGGATTTGAAGTGATCAAATGTGTTGATTTCATGTTTTGAGTTGCTAGGATTGAGTAGTGTGAATAGGGGTGAGTATATGAAGTTAAAAATGTAGTTGATGAAGGTTTGAAAGTGTTATAGGATAGAATTTTCGAAGTGGAAAAACAGGGGATTTGTGTTCTGTTGTATAGGCCTATTTTTAAACGTACGCCGGCATCTAGGATTTCTACGCCGCCAGCTTATAGGCGATGTTGGAAACCAACAGAATTAAAATTATTAAAGCCGTTTGAACGCCACCGGCTTTAGTTGGAAAAGTTAGCCGGCGTTCATTCTTTCACATTATATGCCGGCTACTAGGAATCAAAGCCGCCGGCGTATGTGTTGAGGCTGCTAGTGTATCTAGGTACGCGGCCGGTTTGCACTTCTCTGGATGTTTTGAAAAATTTTGGATTTTGCATTCTACACCGACTCAAAGCCGCTGGCGTAGAATGAAGGCAGCCGGCGTACCCTTAAGCGCTGCCAGCGTTGGCAATGTTGATTTTCATAGTGTTGAACACCGGCTTAAAGCCGCCGGCTTTGAGTGCCGGCGTGTCCACTGCGCTTTTGATTTTTAAAAACTTTTTTCAAAATTTTTCGAAGTTTAATATTTGATCAATTAAGTATTTGTTAAGCGATCTAGGATATAATAGGATGTTTAAATGCTTTATTATGACTTTGTATTAAATTATTTGAATTTCTTTGATTAATTGCGATATATAGATATAATGTGTATATTTGTGAATGAGGAATCTATATTTATTTATTGATTATTTTGATATTCTTATTTCAGTTAAGGACTCTTCAGTTAGTTCTTCACCGAGAGATCATAATAATATACTAATGGGTTCATGTACGCAATAACTTGTTTGATGTTTGCTAGGAATAGGTATTCCTAATATGATTTAAATTGATTCGGCTTAATATTTGAATGAATTGGATGTCTATTACGCTGTTTAATCTGGTCCAAGGAGCAGCTACCTGTCATGATGTAATGACATGTTAGCTAGGCGCTTAACCAAGTCATGATGCAATGACTTTACCATGATGCAATGGTACGCTATGATGCAATAGCGATTCTTTTGGTTAAGTGGGTAGCCGATAGGGGGAATAGTATCTGAGTAACGTTTGCTTAAACTTAGGGGGAATACCCATGATTTACTTCAAAGTTTATGGGAACTTGTGAACTAGGCTCATGTTATGGACTGAGTTTAAATAGAGTTGGGCAACGGCTTTTGAACCCTAAATGAAGCTATTATCTTCATGAAATAGATATAGGAGATATAAGTATTCAGACTGCTTATATCAACCCCCTGAGCAGCTGCTATTACTCAGGATCCCTAAATTCCTAAAGCGTGATCCGGGGTTTGAATACCCTCTTGTTGATTTGTGAAAGAAAATGTAATAAAGATAATCACCTGTCTAATGATGCATTACATTGACTTGATGAATTGTTTTTGCATTTGTTATTGTGTACTGGGCCTTTGGCTCACTTTTGCTGCTTTACAGGTATGGGAGACGAATTTTATGATGATTTGGGCTATGGGTCCGATTTCGAGAGATTCCTGGATGAGTGGGACGAATAGGACTCGAACACCCTGGACTTTTGGAAGAATTTTTGCTAAGGGAAAAGTTATGTATAGAAGGCTTGATAGTTAGGCCTATTTTTGTAAAGACCTTAAGATCCTCTAGGATTTTTTTGTTTTAAGAAAGCATGTAAATTTTGTGGTATCTTGTATTGACACTAAACAGTGTTTATATGATGTACATGTATGTATAGATTGCTTATGTTAGCAATCTTGTATTGTTAAAAGTTCTCTATAAAGTTATAGTGATTTTGATCAAACAATTTTTATAAACTGTTAGTTTTAGAACAACCTTACATATAATGTGAAAACGTTATATATGGTTGGGGACTCGGTACTCTAAGTCTCAAGATTTAGAGGGTCGGGTCTTTACAGTGTTGATCAAAGGTCCAGTTTTTCACTGTCACACTACTCTCACCCTTGCTTCGCTTTTGCTCCATAGCTAGAAGACATTGTCTTATATCCTGTTGAGTCTTTCTCTTTGTGCACCTCAACAATTGATTTCGTAAGTGCTTTGTACCATTTTTGCTTTCTGCTTTCTACTTTCTCTCACAATGGTTACAAATAGCAAATTCCTCCCCATTAATTGTTCTCTTAACCATCTCATTCCACACAGTAGAAGTCTGCTTACGCTTGTTAGGATTGTCCGATTCATTTGCTGTGCTTGCTATATGAGAACCCGAAGTAGATGTTGGTTTTCTTGTAGTAAGTGCTGGAGAAGGACTATCAATATCTTGAAGGTCCTGGACGTTTTCCTCCATATTTATCTCATATCCATCCATTTCCTAATAATGAATCAATCACCACCTGAAATGAAATATCAGTTATTGAGATAAAAGTATTGTACACAATAAAATAGTTTTCAGAGTTTGAACAAAAACTAAATTGCATTAGATATTATTGTTATTATATTATCAAGCATGTAAATAGTTTAGTTTTTCATATAAATCTTTCTAATCAATCCAAGTAATATTTTCTCATGTGGTATCCATGGAACAGCTAACGAGCAATTTAACTCTACCAAAGATGTTCTACCATCAATCATAGTAATATTACCCATGTAGTATTATTTAATAAAAAACATAAATAGTATAATTTTTCCATATACATATTTTCAGGAAAAAAAGGAAAAGAAAAAAAAAAAGAGAAAACGCACTTCACTTTCTAGAAATATTCATTGATAGACATTCCATAAATGACAAATCAGTACTGCCAAGCAGTATATGGCTGTTGTTGCTGCTGCTGCTAATATTACTATTATTAACTAAAATGCATAAGTAAAATGAGAGCCGTTACTAACATGCATAAGTAAAATGGTACAATGAACAATTAACGGATCCTAACCGATGAGAATGATCCTTGGGTGGCTCAAAAAACCTAAGGAATCGAGAGAGTGTCGAAGGTTCATACTGAAAGACCTGCAAATAACTCAAATATGTACCGAGAGAGTCATTAAAGACTTGAATATCTATGTTAGAGAGTTACGAAAAGACTCATCCCAAGAGAGTCATCAAAGACACGAATATATGCGAAGAGAGCCACGAAACATTTGGATATTAATTATATCATGAGAGTGTTGCGAAAGTCTCATACAAACTACCATACGCTAGGAACCTTAATTCTTAAACCCGACATCAATCCTATATCAAAAATTGAATTTCCAAAATTATGAGCCTTATGCCATTTCATTCAAAATTGAGTTTTTAATTTATAAGATTAGAATAACTTGTTTGTCCAAAGCTACGTAAATAATAATATATATATATATATGACATGACAGATTTGTATATTAAGCAAATAAAAGTTTATATTATTCTTATTTAGTCAATCACAACCTTCCAATCATCGAAATAACTAGTAACCAAAATCCATCGGTCAATCATCATCTGACCCATCGTTAAATCCTACTGTGACAATCAAACACTGGAGTAGATGCAATATCCTCAGGTACTTAGCACGTACCAAATGAGTTGGCACTTCAACCTTTTTGTTTCGGTTGACAACTTCACATCCTCGGCCTCAGTTCAACAAACTAAAGAGTAAATGAAAGAGTCAAGTAAATCGATGGATCAAAAGCATACAGATCTTTTTTTTTTTTTGTTCCTCTTGACATAGGTTCATGGTTCATGGAGCACTTTATAAAAGAGAAAGGATGATACCATCATTTGATAGAGCTAAAATAAATAATGAACCATCAAACAAGATTCAAGTAAATAAATAGATCATTCTCATTACTTTCAATTGTATCCAAAGAAGGAAATTCACTGTTTTCAGTATCATCCAAATCTCAAGGGTATGTGACTTATCAATAGCGGGATAGCTAGTTTCCGAATTATGATTCTTACAAGATCAGAATCAATCAGTATAAAAACCATCCACTGCCCACGAATGCAATCAAATATTTCAATATTTAATTGTCTGGCACAACAAAACAAAAGTACTGCAGAGGCTATGAAGAAAGGGAAATAAGTTAGATAATCCAGACACCATCTTAACTTTAGCAACTCCTATGTTCCTGTCCCTTGCCTAGTTTGTCCCATATGTGAAAAAACAACAATCCAACTTTATAGCATGTTATAATTCAAATTGAGCCATAAATCAAAAGTATGGATGTGATTTATCTAGCTTTTATGTGTGTAGTTCTTCCGAGATCATTCCTTTTAAGTATTGTGATTCCTAAAATCCAATCACCCGAATACAAAAATCACATACAAACATCATTCTCTATAAAACTCACAATTAACTCGATAAGCCAATCCAAGGATCGAAAGAAATAATAAAAAATGTCAACACAGAGAGAGAGAGAAAGAGAGACGTGTATGGTGCAGCAGCCATGCCTCAAGCAAATGCCCAAAGGAGGAAGCAAAATAGCGATCAACATCTCACAGAATTACTGACCATTGTTCTTACAACCTAAAACTTATCCCATTTTTTATGCTACCCAGAATTGCTTACCTGATAATAATGGTACGGTAGATGCTAAAGCAAGAACTTTCCACTATGGCCCTTTTCTTGAACCCTATCGATACTCTAGATCAAAGTACCCTATCGATCGCTGATAGACTGTGGGCATGACGGAGCGGTTTTGTAGCATATCTGGCCTTAGTTTAGTAAGCAGCGATCGATGGAGGCGCGTGGTGAGTCTGGTGATGACGAAGACGAGCAACAAAGACTAGGAGTCGAGCGACGATAGAGACGAGCAGCAAGGATGTGAGTGGCGACGGGGGCGAACGGCAATAAAGGCAAGAGAGAGAGAAATTGACGAGACTAAAGAGGGAGAAATTGATAAGACCCCTACTGCAAATTCCAGTTGTATTGCATAATTGTGAATTTTAAAATTTTAGACTTAATTTTTTAAATTATTTATATTATGACAGTTTCGGGTTACCCATCGGGTTTTTTAATAACCCGAACTCACCTCGAAATCCTATAGGGTCAGCAAGTAATTTTTCAAGCCCGCCCCACGACTTTATAAGATCAGACTTTATAGGGTTTTTAACAGTTCGAACGAACCAGATATCCTATAATGACCCGCTCAATTGCATCCCTACTAGTGGCATTCGTTGCTACCTCAATAATGCGGAGTCCTTACTGTTGGCCAAAACAGAAAATACCAAAGTCTGCTTCAATTGAAATTTCATAATTTATGTAAAAGTCGCTTGTGCAGTGAATTTTCCGAAAAATTAAGGAGGTTTTTCAGATTAAATTTTATCCTCCAGCTAAAGGCACCTGCGCATAGAATTTTCTGATGATTACAAGAAGTTGAGAATTTACAAAAAAAAAATAAAAAAAAGGAAAAAAACAGCACATAGGTTAACCCGTCCAATGTATTCATTAAAACCATCAACGTCAGCCATCTCATTTTTTGTCACATATGAAGACCTTGTTTTCAGAATCTTTTTTTCTCCCTTTGCGGGTGCATTAAGGTCCGTTTGTACGGTTTGTTTTTCAACGGAATTTATATTAGTATTCGATCTGTCTAATCAATTTAGTATAAAAAATATCTATTTTTATGGATATATATTTTTGACAGATAATATGTTTAAAAATAGCCAAAAAAAAAAGCTAAAATAACATAAAAATGACAAAACAAATAAATCTAAAAATAGTAGGATATTTATGTCCGTTTAGAAATTTACATTTTACATTTGAGAGAAACATTTTTCTTTTTTATTCCACCGTTTATTAAAATCAAACCTAGTTAAAATTGAACTATCAAATTATTGTCTCGATTCTCGAACATCGAGTGAATCTTAGTAATTTAAGGCTTAAGCAATTCAGATTGATATCTATTATCTTTAACCGTTGAAGAATGACTATCCATCCTTGTTTGCTGTAGCGGAGTGCAATGATTAGTCAAACTCTAATCTGCCCATCAAATTTCCAGGAAGGCCCGGGGACAGCGGACAAGGTTATTATTATTATTATTAGAGTTAATTATATAGAAATGGCCTATGTTTTATTAGTTTTACAAACAAATAATTTCATTTTTGATTTTTAACAAATACATAACTGATATTTTGATAATCAAGTAACCTAAGTTTTAATTTGGATAAATACATTATATGTGTTTTGATATTTTATAGGTAAGTGAGTTAAGTTTTGATTTTTGATAAATATATAACTTGTATTTTGTCACATTGTATTTATAGTAGATTAGAGACGTGTTTTTTTCCCCCTCAATAGTACATAATATAATTAAATGACATTAATCAACCAATATAAAAAGCCATGTGTCGTTAATCTATTACTAACCAATATGACAAAATTCAGGTTACTTATTTGCCAAAAATCAAACTTAAGTTATGTATTTGTTAAAAATAAAACTCACGTCACTTGATTGTCAAAATATCAAAACGAATGTTATAATATTTATCAAAAATCAAAATTCAAATAACTTGTTTGTAAAGCTACTAAAATACATGTCATAGTTTTTATTATTATTATTATTATTATTATTATTATTATTATTATTATTATTATTCAATAGATTGAATACTTTCTTCTCTAAACACTTAAACTCCACTATTGTGATATGAATCCAAGGGGTCAAATTTCTTTTCTTCAAAGATTAGGGTTATTGATCTTTTTAGGGTTTTTTTTTAAGATAAAACAAACTGAGAAATCATAAAGATATGAATGAAGTCATAATTCGATATGACTCACGAATCACAAAATCAAACTGGATTGTAATGAGAATCGTAATCCGATAGGTTCCATGAACTACAAAACTAATCACTGGTTAAAAGAATCCACGATTCAATCAATGAAATGAATAAAGAAGATACAACTCTCGATATTCATAAACAATTGCAAAGAACATGCAATCCAAGTTCTTATATCAAGAACTCACAAAAACTCTCTCAAAGGAGGAGACTTTCACAAGAGTAATAACATAAAACTTCTATCTCTATAACAAAACTAAAGTCCTATATATAATAATAACAAAAGAAGACAAAAGGACACAAATGAGAAAACAAAATTCGTAACAGCAAGGCCGGCTACAAGCTGGCAGTGTATATTTCGAACATTAGCAGCCTAGTTCGTAAAAGCTGGTGATGTAGACTTCGGCATTTAGAAATCACATTATGGGCTTGTTTAACACCGTCTGAAGGCCGACAGTGTAGATGGTGTACACCGATAGCGTAGGGATCAAAGCCGACGATTTTGGGCTAGCGTAAAGGTTCCTACAGCTCTTGACAACTTCTACTCTTTCTTATTGAAAACACTTAATCCAAATCATCTTTTTGTTTAAGCTTCGATACTCCATTATTAAATTGGGTTTACTCAAAATCTTTTGAAGCTTGATCCTTTCGCATCATTCTCCCTTTTTTAGAAAATATTCGACCTCGAAGCTTGACATTCAATTTAAATGGAACATCATTTGGAACATATTGAATCTCCTGAAACTATTGATGATTTTTTTTTTTTAGTCTTGGAAGACCTGCAAGAAAACAAAAGCAAAGTCCTTTGACCTTTAGTCCGTACATGATCAAATCTCTCCTGTTGATCTTTTTGGATCTTGTATGTATTCTGATATCCATCATAGATAACTTGCCTATCATATTGCCATGGTCTACCCAACAACACTTGATCACAATCCTTAGGAGTTACATCATAAGTTATAGAGTCCATATAATCTCCAATAGCAATGGATACCCGTGCCTATTTATGTATGTGTAAACTTTGGAGAATTCAACTATCGAAGGCTGTATGGGTTTGGATGTGGATTCACCTGCAAATTCATTTTCTTCACAAAATCTTAGGAAATCACATTAGCACAGCTACCTCCATCAACAATCAACTTACAAACCTTCTCATGCACCATATATCGAGCTTGAAATAGATTTTCTCGATGACATGAGTCATCTTGAACCTGCAAATGAGAAGAAATAGCAGAAACAACAGTATTTTTCTTCCTTAGATTGTACCATAGGAATTTCATCAGCTTTCTCCTCTTCCTTTCCCCATTATCTTCATATATCTTCTCCTCTTCAGCAATCATAACCCTCGCTTCTTCTTTCTCAGGTGGATTGACATCAATGATCTCAACCTTGTCAACCTTTTTCTCAATAAAAATTACCACTTTTGGTTTAACCCTAACAACTTTTACTTTAGACTTTTCTAAAATTTTAAGTGTCTTTTCAAAACTTAACTTCTCCAGCCAATCATCTATAGTTTTTATCATCTGATTTAAATCTCGTTTCATAGCTCATGTCTCACATTGTCTATGAGATTCATCACAAAATTTCTTCTATTATTACCATCAACATGCCATGATTTATCTTTATATCTTGAACCACCATTATAAAAATTCTATGCATGATATTCATAACTTCTTTATCATAAGGGTTTCTCAAATAATCATAGTATCTCGACATGATTTCAACAGAATATTAATTAACCTCAAAGATTAAGATCAGAATTTCTTTTCTTCAAAGATTAGGGTTCTTGGTCTTTTTAGGGTTTTTCCTGAAATAAAGTAAACTGAGAAATCATAAAGATATGGATAAAATTGTAATTCAATATGACTCACGAATCACAAAATCAAACTGGATCGTAACGAGAATAGTAATTCGATAGGTTCCACGAATTACAAAATTAATCACTGGTTAAAAGAAACAACGATTCAATCAATGAGAATGAATAAGGAAGATACAAACTCTCAATACTCATAAACAATTGCAAAGAATATGCAATCCAAGTTCTTATATCAAGAACTCACAAAAACTCTCTCAAAGGAGGAGACTTTCATAAGAGTAATAACATAAAACTTCTATCTATAATAACAAAGGAAGACAAAAGCACACAAATGAGAAAACAAGATTCATAACAGCAAGGCCGGCTACAAGTTGGCAGTGTATATATCGAAAGCCGGCGGCCTAGTTCGTAAAAGCTGGCGGTGTAGACTTCGACATTTAAAATTCACATTCTTGGCTTATTTAACACCGTCTGAAGGCTGACAGTATAGATGGTGTACATGGTGTACGCCGGCGACGTAAGGATCTAAGTTGGTGACTTTAGGCCAGGACTGCCGTAAAGGTTCCTGCAGCTCCTATAACTTTTGAAAGCTTCTACTCTTTCTTATTGAAAACACTTGATTCGAATCATCTTTTCGTTTAAGCTTCAATACTCCATTATTAAATCGGGATTGTCCAAAATATTTTGAAGTTTGATCCTTTCGGATCATATTACGTTAACCAATATCTAAATGAACAGTCTTCTTGAAATGTTAATGCACCAGTGACAAACACACACACACACACACACACACTTCATTTTCCATCACTACTTCCACATTTTTTATTTTAGTAAAATTAAATTTTAAAAAATATTTAATTTTATAAATAAGATCCATATCATATCACGGTAGGGATGCAACTGAGCAGGTTTAAAAAGAGTCATATAAAACCCAAATCCATCCCTCTTCCACATATGGTCTCCCAAACTCAACTTGAAACTCTATAAGGTTTTTATTGTCATACCTAAACCCATCCTTATAAGGTTTCAGGCCGACCAAACCTACCCTATGGGGTTTCTCTATTTTTTCCTTTAAGGTTACTTTTGTTTGCGTTAATTTTTAAAAGGATTTTAGGTCATGACAAAAGCTTATAATTCACACATTCCATCTTCTTATTTATTTCAATTTTGAAAGAAGGAAAACATTTATACTAGAAAACATTTTTATTGCATATTATGAAATCTAAACTAGTGTGTTTTATGGTAGAATTAAAAAGGTAACATAAACATTAGGAAATATGTTGTATGGATTGCTCAAGCATACAATCAAACTATAAAAAAACCATCTCGATAAATAATTCATACAATCATATTTTGTTAAAATTATGTCTCATGAGATTTCACTTCTTAAGGTTTCTTTCTTCTTTTTTTTTTTTTAAGTCTAAATTGATTTTTTATAATTTATTCTATTTATATTTTATTATAATAATTTATTTGATTAAGTTTTCCAACGGGTGACTATAAACCATCACCTGACCCTAAACCTTATAATGTCACAATAATTTTTCCAAACTTATATCAAAACCCTATAGGGTTTTTAGTGAATCAAACAAGTTCGGTTTTATAACTAGGGTTGGTAAAAAAAAGGGCTAAACCAAACCAAACGAAATTGTGATTTTTTTTAACAATTCATACTATATTTGAACTAGTTATTCTCAAATGGATTATGGATCGATTCGGTACATAATCTAAACCGCACTTTTTAATTCAAATTGAAATGTTTTGAAAAAATTGAAAAAAAAAGATTGACTAAAGAGTAAACTGTAAAGAAATAGTCTCACTCAAGCAATATAACCTTAATCCTAATTCCTACTATTTCTACTACTTTTCTAGTGATCTTTCAATCACTAAATCTGTCCATTAATAGATTTCACCCTTCTCTTTTCTTCACCATATTTGTTTTTCAATTTTCTCTCTATGTTAATCCTCAACTACAAGACTGACGCCTTAAATTATGCTTAAAGGTGAGGAATTTTTATTCGCATTTATCTTTTTTTTTTTTTAGTTTTAGATGTAATGCCCTAAAATTTAATTAAGGCATTACTGTCACGTATAATACTTTATGTATTACAAGCTTAGGGTTACTAGAATGATATGTTTATTGTAAACATTTGCTACTTGCTTTTATATTATGAAATCATTAAATTATATTCTAAAAACACTGGATTTATAATTCACATTATTAAACTTTCCAAGACATGGGCCTTCATCAAGCCCCTTAAAAGAATATTACAACTTAAAATATAAATCTAGCTCTTAAAACAAAACAAAAACAAATACAAAAGAATTCCACGTCCTAACCCACTTCACATTATCCAACAACGCCCAATACCTGAGCCAAGCATCACCATTAATCATTACCAGGAACAACAACACCATCATCAACGACATCATCATCATCCCATTCTCAACATCAACATCTCATCATCATCAAAATACCTGGAAAAAGAATAACAACAACCAAATGAACCGAAGCTTAGTATATAGTAACACAAGCACACACAAAATGTCACACGAGCTTAATTAAATGCAATGCAACAAACAACAAGTTATTATCTTTAATTTAAAGCAAACAAATAAACACTGGAATACTCACACTTTGGAACAATCCAGGAATATGATTTACCAACCCTAGCCCACCACCGTAGCAACAAGGGAGCACACCGGTACCCTTCGTAGGCGACTAACCCAGGATAGGGATCTAGGGGTCCTGAGTAACCGCAGCTACTTAAGGGATTAATATAAGTAGACCGACTACTTATATCTCTGATATCATCACAAGAAAATAGTTTCATCCAAGGCTCATAAGTGTTACACACACCCTACTTATCCTAATTCATAACATCATCTAGTTTAGTCGTTCCCATAAACGCGAACCATATCATATTATTTCTTCCAGAGCCTAAGTAGACGTTACACCCATATTATTTGCCCCATCGGCTACCTATCGTACCACTAATGGAAGTCATTGTATCATGACGAGTGGCCTAAGTACCTAAACTAATATGTCCACTCGACAAGGTTGCTGTTGCTTGGACCGGATTCAACAGCACACACAAAACCATCACTCATCATGTATTAACTGAATTTAAGTTTTAATTCATTTTATGATATCTATCCTAAAAACCACCATGTAAGTTACTGCGTACCTTATATATTTGAAATCCTAACAGCTCAGAAGGGAAATTAGAAGCCAACTTAGAAGATAGATAAGGTATTCATATATGTAAATTCAAGAATTAAACTCATATAAGAAACTAGACTAATTATCCATTTATATCAAACTCATTTTATTAAAACTCTATTTAATCAGACACTAAATAGGAACCTTGTTATGGCCGCAAAGATCATCTCACCAAAATACAGATAGTTCTCTTTTGTCTGTCAAAGTATTTTTTTTCACTTTGTTTATAATCTCTTATTACAAAAGCATCAACAAATCATTCATATACTAAAAAAGTTCATTTTCTAAGCAAGCATACATTTGAAATAACATATTCCCCATATAATTTATGGTTATGATAACTCATTATTCTAAGCCAATTATAAGCTATTAAACCTATTTTAACTTAACTTAGCAAAGATTGATTATACTTAATTATTTAATCCAATTACAAAGCTAAAATAATTAAACTTAATTAATATAATCCATTTTAATTCATTCAAGTTCATTTAGTCAAGTTAAACCTAGATTTATTAGCTAAGTTTATTTTATACTTAAATGCACACATTTAAGAAGCAAACACAAGTTTTTAACTTTGTTTGGAAAATATAGCAGTTGGAAAAAAAATAAAATTTTAGCCTTAATGCTTTTTGAATTTGCAAAAACTTAGAATATGAAAATTTTAGATATCTTTTTAAGATTTCCCTTCTTTTAAATCATCTCAATCCAGGTTCATGTGTAAAAGTTATGATCAAAATACGGTCATTAGAGGCTAGTAAGAGCAAAGTCATGGCCGTGATTTTTGAAAATACCAAGATCAGAGGCTACTAGGAGCCGTGTCATGCTCATGATTTTTAAAAACATCAAGGTCAAAGGCCAGTAAAGATGGAATCATGCCAGTAACTTTCAAAAATTATCCAACCCGAGCCTTATAAGGGCATAGTCACGCCTGTGATTGACAAATTTAAAGGGGTTACAAAATCCTCTGTTTTTCAAACTCCATATTATCAATTTTTACATATTCTATATCAACTAAAACACCATAAAAACAACATGCAACTCAATATACTCACTTAAGAATACCAAATACATAAAACTCCACATCCCCAACATCCAACAACTTCCATAACTTCATATTTAATATTTCAACATTTCATTACTTCATCAACTCATTCCTCTACCATTTTATCATAAACTCTATTTATAAATATCATCAATTCATCATATATAAACAAAAGCAAGAATCAAAACAACATAAAACAAATATACTTAGCTTTAAAGCAAGAATTATGAAATTGATTCCTCTTTTCTATACTTCATCCCTTTTTCTTCTTGTTGTAGCTTAGCTTATCTTCTCATATCTTCATCTTCTACTTGATTTCTCTTTATTCCTTTTGAAATTGAGATTTGGAGAGATAATTTTGAGAGATGGAAGAGAGAAAGGAGAGGAAGAGAATGAGAAAGAAAAGAGAGAGAGAGAGAAACGAAAATGCAAAGGAAAAAGAAAGAAAAAAGAAGGCAGGGAAAGAATAATTGAAAAGAAAGGATAAGGATAAAATTAAGATATTTTAGAATAGTGGTATTAAGTTTAAACCTTTCTAATAATTATCTTTAGTATCTAAACTAATTTAAAAATAATTTGAGAATATATATTATAAATTATTAACTGATTTAGAAACATACTTTAGAAGTTTAGTTTACAAGAAACTAATATTTAAATTGGGTTTTGGCCTAAAACTAATCTTTTTAAGCAAGTAATTGATTTAAAAAATTAATAAGATTTTACAAAATGAAAGACAACTAAAGTTTAAGGGTTTAGGAGTTTTCAAAACATTTAAAATATTTGTTTTGGGATTTAGGAATTTGAATTTGGAATAAAATGAGTTTACAATAAAGAATTAAGTTAAAATTAGATAGTTTGATTTATTAAGAATAGTTATTAAGGAGAATAAATAATCTTGTGAAATATTTCAAATCTATTTACTAACTTATTTACATCAAATTATTTATTTATTTTTTATTGTTTATGTATTTGATTCATTTAACCTATCTACTTTATATTTCTAACCTAGATTAAGATTTAGGGTATTTCATTGGATTTACTGTAAAATTTTGTAACTTTTTCGTGACATTTCATCCTTAAAATTCATGAATTAAGTCGGGCATTGTGAAAAACTATAAATTTAAGAGAAAATCGTTATTGATATGTCGAAAATTATAAGCTTAAAATTATTAGAATAGGTTAACTAGATACTTATAAAACTATGAGACTGAAAGGGGAAATTATTATCTAATTATGAACTTTTGTACCTTAATTGATATAGTAGATTTATGACCTAATATTATCAACCTTTTACAGGAGAACGTTTATCTTTTGTGAGTTATTACAAGTGTAAAAAAAGATATAGATATTCACATTTTAGAACAAAGTTTTTTTTATTTTTTAATTATAATTTTCATGTAATCTAAAATCCAAACCTAACTAAATCATTTTTAATGGTTCAAGGAATTTCCAATATGAGTCAAACTATTATTTAATGGTTTGATTTGAGACAAGAAAAAAAAATCAAATCACAAATTGTGGTTTGGTTTTATTTTTATTAAAACCAAACCAAACATATTCATGGCCACCCTTACCTATAACGTCCCATTCGGTTAGATCCCTAATCACCATGGATCTACTAGTGTGGTGAATTTTTTCCTCTATAAATTTGTTATTCCATTTAGAATTCATTAAATTATATATCTATTACACAATCATTAATTTTACAATTACATAGGGTATTATATAGGGTTAAATACAAAAGCATAACACGTGTTTTGATACTTTTATAAACAGGTTATTGGAGCTTAATTTTAGACAAATACAATACATGTGTTTTGATACGTTTATAAATAAGTGACATGAGTTATAATTATTTTTAACAAATACATAACCTATATTTGGATACTTTTGCAAATAACTGACCTAGATTTTAACTTTTGATAGTTATATAACATATATTTTGTCATTTTTTGTTAAAAATATAAGTAATGTATTTGTTAAAAATCAAAACACGTGTCACTTGCAAAAATATTAAAATATAGGCAATGTATTTGTTAAAAATCAAAACTCAGGTTGCTTATTTAAAAAAAATTAAAATACATGTTACGTATTTGTTAAAAAAATCACACTACTTAATTATAAAAATACCAAAACACTTACTATATTTTTATAATTTTTCCTATTATATATAAATAAAGCTAGCTCGAGATGAGCAATGAATTCATGTTGTTCGGCCCGGCATTGGCACGAGTAAAATGGGCCTAACATAGGTATTATGGATTTTGTAGCAGGTATTATATGGTAGGTCGACAATTCCAATTATAGTAGCTATCATATCTAGTAAGTGACGTTTGAGCAAGCAAGTATAATAAGGCCCGCTAGGTCAAAAGAATAATTTTATTTTTTTCCTTTTTCTGGGTGAAGTGCTAAAAATCTGAAACACTTAAAAAGGACAAAAGTCCCTAAATAAGAAATATTCATGTTCTTTTTTTTTTTTGCCATAAAATATTAACGGCTGTTTGTAACAGGTATTAGTCAATAATAATTGCCAAAACAATAAGAAGGCATAACAATAATGGAAACAACGTAATGGTAAAGTAATTTCCGTTTTAGTAATTAAGCTTTTTTATATTTATACTACATACAAAGTCATGGAATTTTCCGATTTCTTTCCTATTCTGGTTGACCGTATGCTTGCAAATTTTTTGAATAGTAAAAATTTCTCTTTAAAAATTCTATCATGTGCATATTGTTCACGTTGATCAATACGACGAATTGAAATAGGGTTTGATTCAGTGACCGAGACCTTATCCAGAAATGATCTAGTTAGATAGCCAACTTTCCTTATAGGTCTCCTAAACAATTATAAACCTATTATTTAATTTCTTTTTTAGAAAAATTACGTAAAACTGATAAATCGGAAAAAAGATGAAAAAGGATGGAAATTTGATAAAAACCAAAAAATTGAAAAAAAAAATGATAATAAATAACAAAAGTATATCGAATTAGAATCCATTTCCAAAGTCGTGGGTCTTTAACAGAGACCACATATACATATGCATTTGATTAAATTCAAACCTTGTACACAAATTACCTTGACTTTATTTGAAATCATTTTTTCCAGACTTGTTTCACTCAGTCGAAAACTTTAATTGTATAAAATACTCAATCTAAGTAAATTATAATGTAAAATGAGACCTTACTAATTGGATTTATGATCCCATGCCTCAAAGATAGACTAGTTGAAATGGTGAAAAGTATTATACATTACATATGTTAAGGATACATAAGACATCTAACAACATGCATTCTCCATCATTTTAAGATAAAGAGTACATATCTTATAAATTTTTTTCCCATGTCATGGTACATATCATCTCTCAATATTATGGAATAAACTAATGGCATGTTTGATACGCAGGAATATATCAAAATGTTTGGCTTCCATTCCCTTTCTCAGTGTTTGGAATCGTTTTTGGAAGCCAGATTCATGATTCTTTGGAATCGCCGATTCCGACTTTAAAGAAGTATTCAATTCCGCCATTGACAAAGTGGAATCGCGATTCCATTCCATTTCTATTAATTATATGAATATAATTACCTTTTCATCCTATCATGTATTAATATTTTGTATTTATTATTTAGAGCATTCCCAACAATTACACTTTTAGCCATTTCATTCCATGTAATCTTCCAAACATAGGAATGGATTTGTCATTCCCAAACTTATTCCATTCCAATCCGTTCTATTCCAATCCAAATCATTCATACATATCAAACGTGACATACGTGGGTAAGTTTCATTTGCAGTACCTAAACTTATTTAATATAACAAAAATGCACATAAACAAAATTTTTATCTATAAAAATACCTGAACTTTTTAAATTTTGCACTCACATTACTTTTCGCCAGAATCTGACCAAAAGTATAGTGATATGCTGATGTGGTGGGGAATATTTATTAAAAATATATTTTCTGTTTCCTACTTAGCATATTTTTTATTTTTTTAATTTCCTCTCCCCACCCCCGCGCGGGGCTCTCTCTGTGCTTTCTTCTTCTTCTTCTTCATTCCCTATTAAAAAACAAATAAAAACAAGAATCATAATTATTATGAAAATAATTTATTTTTTATCTTTGTCCTTTTATATTATGAAAACAATTTATTTTGAGTAAATCATTGATTATTTCCTGGCCTACAGATTTGAATTTTTCACAAAAGAATCTCACTCTAAAGACGGCTTACTTCATTTTGTCCCGCAGTTTGAAGTTTTTGTGGTTGCTTTTGCATTGCTTGCCACAGGTGCTATTATTCTTACATTGAACATGCTTTTACTGGTATACATCTTTCCCCTTGTTCTTGGCTTAATGCTCGAATAATTGCCTATAACCCATAATTTATTTAGAGATTAATTTTTCAATATCGATACATGGATGCAATTTTAATGGCTATATGGAATAGCTACCGGTGGATCTTATCATGTGTTGTCAGATTGCTGATGTCAACCATCATGTCATGTGTTATGATTTTGATATATGTCTCATGGTGTACTGTAATTGAATATTGTAAAAATTATAATTTATTTATAATAGAACATTATAAAAACATCATGCATTCCAAAAGCCAAAGCCCATTAATATCTTTTTGATTTTATATTATTTTTTTCCCTTGCAAGCAAGAGTTTGCAGTTGAGTGTTTTGCTTTGTCTTATACAAGTGGCCCTAGGTTCCTTTAATTATAGTGTAGTAATTCAGCTTATTGACTTAATTGTGATGATTCAACATATATTTTTCTTTAAACACGAATGTCTAAACATGAGGGGGGAGGGGGAAAGAAAATAACTTGCCCCTTATTAATCTTATATTCGATTGTATTGTAGGGACTGTTTGGCCAAACTGATTTAAGACATTGGTTAAAAAATTTGCATGTTATGTGTAAGGATAAGTAAGACATAGGATGCATTGATTCTGGAGATACTTAAATATTACAATTAGAGCTTCATAAGATGCATCTTCGCGAGGTATGTTTTTAATCAAATTCTATCAAAATTGGCCACCTGACCTCTTGTTCTGAAAAATATTTAAGAACGAGGATGGCCTTTTTCAAACATAGGCTTTTTTTTTATTTTTTTTTATTTGTGCTTTCTTGGTTTCTCATACCATCAGTTCAATTGGACTTTCTGGGTTCTTCCAAAAGTAACCTGTGATAAATAGCCGATTTAATAGATATTGATTGCTCTTTTTCAACAAGTTCAAAAGTTTTTAATTAGTTATTTATTACTATAACTTATTGATTTACATTGATTTTTTCTTATATCATAGTTTAACCATAAGAATATCTATCTTGGCTAAAATTTATTTATTCTTCAAACTAAACAATTATAAATAATTTGCTCGATTTGTATTATAAATATTATGAGCCATTAATACAAATACATCACTTACTAATTATTATTAATTATGTGGACAATGGAAAATTGTATGATCCACTAATTTTTTTTAATGGACCAATCCTTTAGTTATTTAATGAATTAAATTTATATGCACTATTCAAATATTTAATGTATCATATATTAAATTTACACGCATGTGATATGATAGCCTTTTAGTACTTAATGAGTTTTATTTCTAAAACCATTATATTAAAGTAGACATATGCATACTCTACTATGCTTAATGAGTTTTATTTGTATTAGTTTTCATGATTCTCATTAGCTCAATAGTCTTTTTCATGGAATAATTATTATCTACTTTTAGTAAGTTTTTACTCATAGATAAAGGAGACAGATGATGGATGACCTATCCTAGGTTGAGTAACGAGTATATTACTGGGTTAGAAGGATCTTAAATTATGGCCTTTGCTCAAACAGCTCAAGGAGAGGAAATTGCTTGTCCATGGAAGATTCTAGGCAATTTGGTTCTAGCAGCAAGGTCTTCTAGTGATACTTGTAGTGTACAAAATCAACATGTTTTATGCAATGCACAGTAGTGTACAAAATCAACATGTTTTATGCAATGCACAGTCTTCAAATGGAACGCATAGTCCTTCTACCTAGGTAGCATATGATGAAATTATTGTTTTGGACTATGGCTTTAGTCTTCAAATAACATGCTTGTGGTGCACCGAAAACACAAATATTTACAATTAAATAAAACACAAATAAATAACGAACCTTAGTTTGCGACAACAATGAGGTTGTTCAGCTTGAAACGCCGGGTGATCATGTGCATGGCTCTTATAACTAGGGACATGATGGTCCACCATGTAGATGCAAAATCAATTGATTGTGGATCCCTGCGTTACATCTAATTACTCGCTCTTAGGTTGCAATCCTCACCCAGCTGCTAAGCCAAGATCATCTGTCAATTAGTAGAAACATAGCTGCACTAAAATCCATAGCTGCGGAAGTGATTAAAAAAGCAAGAGAATTTCCATATATGAGAGCTTCTACGGTTTTGTCGACAAAACCATCTAGTCAATCATCTAACGGTGAAAATAAATATAAATTTGGCTAATTTATTTAGGAATTGGCTCGCAATCTACTCTGCAACAATTATATATGATATTAATAGCGCACATGGATAATTTTTCTTTATCTTTTTTCTATTATCGGCAATTATGTTTCTTGAAGTAATAAACATGTAATATAAATAAATCACAGTAAAGGGTAAAGTTGTCATATATTTTCAAATAAAAGGGTTTTATGGTGTACCATAATATGAATAATAATATATTATTCAATGACAGATGCAGTTGATCAAGAGGGACTCGTCTAAGAAGGATTTGAGGACGCAGCATTTAGGTCACCTCAAGTTCGCCAGCCTTGACATGTAAGCCACCGGCTTTGCCTTCTACACTGTCAGTGTTGGGTGCTAGCCTACATGGCTCCAGTTTCGTCTTTCACATTTAGGCTGCCAACTTATCTCTTTACACCACCAGCCTATGTTACCAGCATTCATAGATGAATTGTTAAGGTTTTCCATATTCTATAAATAGACCCTAGCCTTATTTTTTCTTCTCATAACCTCTCATAGGCTTTTAGAAACCTTAAAACATCTATAAAGGCTATAATCTTGCTTCAAGGGGGAAAAAGAATTAAGCATTAGGTCAGTTAGTTTCTTTTCAATCCTTTAGCAATGTAAAAGAATTATCTTTCAAGAAATTTCTTACTGCTATTGAAGAGAGTCAAAATTATGGAGAAAACCCTAATTTGGTGGTTAGAGATTCTGTTATTTTGCAATCAAAAGAAAGAAGGACGTATGAACCTAGGGTAATTGTAGGGTTTAGATGATAGTAAGAGTATATTTACCTTGTGAAAACAAGTTTTGAATGAGTATTTGATTGTATTCAAGTGTTTTTGGAGAAGTTAGGTTAACTCTTTCCAAACATTGTTACAGATACGTCCTTACCTTGTTTGATGATTGCACTTGTTAGGTAGAACATATAATTGAACTAATTGATATCTGACTTTAATTGGTTTGCTGCTTATGCTTGGCTGGGTCTGGTGGATCGGGAGTACCGTATTACTAGGATGGTGCCTTGATGAGCTGTGTGTGTCGTTGTTCTGAGTGGAGTCATGCACAAAGATGATTCCGATAGTTTAGGAATGGTACGAGTACGGTACCCAGGATGTATAGGGATTACCCAACACTCATATATCTATATAATTATTTTATACATATTTGTTTTTACAGGGTCATAAGTTACTTAGAGATTGAGACTAGTTGCAAGTGGTTCTAAACTGTGTTGGTTGTATGGCTAATTAAAAATAATAACTTGTGATTGTTGCATATGATATTATGACGTATGTGAATTTGTATGTTATTTGCTCATGCGTATGTGATAGTTTGATATACTAGGCCTTTGTACTCACTCCTTTTGTTTTTCAAGTATAGGTGATGACCTAGTAGTGTTCGATTTATTAGGTTATAATATATTCGTGAATTATGGAGAGAACGATAGTGGAGTTGACTTTTCAGCTGATTTTTAGATGTTTTAGATTGGAGATAGTTAGAATTGAAGATCTTATAAAACTTTAAATAGTTTTTATGATCTTGAAATTTTTATGTGACATTTTCTTATGATGTTTTAAGTTTTTTGTAAGTTAACTTTTCGTTTTTGCCAACTAAGTTGTTCATAAGTTTTATTATTTCATAATGTTTTAACAGTACCCCAAAATGTGAGATATTGATGTTATATGGAATTTACAATTGTGGATTAGTGAAACGATAGTCTTAGCATATTTATATTTAGTGAGGATACGTGGTAGGTTGATAATGCTTTCAATTTAGGATGTTACAAAACATTTGTAAATCTTATATGGCAAACAAATATGCAATTTGTGGTTCATGCTTCATTGCTTTTTTTTTTTTTTTTCCCCCTCTCTCTCTCTCTTGACAATAAGGATTATAAACTTGCAATATCTTATTCGCGGAATAAGGTAGGATCATCCAACTTAATAGGGAAAGCAAAAATTTTCTAATTTTATTTGGAAAAAAAAAAAAAAGCATAACGGGTTTTAAACCATTTGGTCTTTCGAATATGGGAGTCAAAGAATAAGTGTGACTCAACCCTAGTGGTCACAAATAAAGAAATATTTCTTATCCTATATTCAAGAGACAACCTGCATGTCAAGGAGTTATAAATCGAATGTCAGCTTCCTAGGGAAATGCACTGCACATTACATCCATTGTACAAGCTGGCATGATGCATAAAAACCACAAGGGTGTGATTTAATGATTGATACCTTATCTTAATATGTTCTAGCGTCTAAATAAAATTTTTATGGCAGATGCAACATTCGTAATGGAAAGTGCTTACTACACTGAAAATATCTTATAAATAGATACCGTAAACGAGGCAAATTGTAATGTACGATATTTTTATCAAGTTGATGACTGATTAAATTATACTATGCTAATTATTTAGATTAAAGATAAGATCCAATTAAATAGACTTATAATGGATAACTTATAGTGTCTTCGTTGGTTGGCTTAAAATAGAGTTTATTAATATTGCTTTTTATATTTTTGTTACATCTTAACACAATTCGGTATCATCTAAACATCATTATCTATAATGGAGCTCCCTCTTCTCTCCGTAGCCCACTAGCTTAAGTTACTAAGATTTAATAAATTTGATCTATTAATGGCTTTTAAGATCCACAGTGAACATTGCTTGTTATTAGTTATTAGTATATTTGCATCCAATACCTATAAGAGAGACATTTAACCTAACCCCTCCATTATAACATTTGTCACTTAAACATTGGGCTCACTACTATTGCCTATATATCTTTCTAATTTCTTACCATACCATCTTTTCTTTTGTTGATCATTTTATTGCAATACCAATGCCTTTATATTCACCTGAAGTGTGTAGACGCAAGTTATACAAACATGATATATATTCACAATAAACCCATACACGTATAGATACAAAGCTATAATAACGAATGATCAATACTACTACAAAAATGATTTTAAGCAAAAGTATGCATGGTAACAGTTTGACAAACATTGCTATAATTTTAAAACACAATGGTTAAAATCGTTTCTTCCTTTATATTTGAGGCTATAGTTTTTTTTAACCCTTGCCTTTTAATTAAGGTATTTGGATGATTGTTGTTTGTGCTTTAGGCAATAAGTAGCTTGAGATTGTTCATCAAAACTTACCACCAATCTCTCCCCACAAACCCTATCAAGTACATCTAGAGATAGTCTACATTGAATTTTTCTTTTTTCTTTTTTCATTTTTCTTGTCCATTTGTGATAGAAAAATGTATATTCTTTTAATCTTATGATGTTACTGTGTTGCCATTTCTATAGTGAACCGAAGTTGAAATGTGATTGTGTCTTTATTTCGGTCTAGGAAGTTTTATGAAGCAAAGTTTTTTTGACCGAATAAATGAAATTGTGGTAATGAAAGACAAAAGGACTACTGTGCGTGTTTCAAGATGAATCCCTTGTATAGCAGAGCCCCGACACCTCTAACTTAGTCTATGTCTCAAAAAAGGAAGGTCATACTCATAGTATTTAATCATGAATACATATATTATATACATACGGAACTTTTGGCTTTTACATTATACACTTACATTATAAGAATGAAAATTTGAAGCACATAAAAGGTCTAGAGTCATGTTTTTGTTTCTATGTTCTGTTTACTTTATTTTTAAAATATTTTGCTATTGATAATAGTTATCTTGGTGCAGGATTGTTTGTTGATATTCATCAAGGATATAACTAAAGTTTTTGTGGTTATTGGTTAAGGTAATTGTTCTTCTTTTTTAATTTGTTCATTTTTTTTTCGTTTCAATTTTCTAGTTTTATGAATGTGTTCTTGTGTTATCTATTTTGTTTTGTAGGTGAAAAAGTGAAAAAGAGTAAAAAACTTAGAAAACGAATAGCAATTTTTAGTATCTTGTCGTGGACTAGTTTGATTCTATTTGATTTTAAGAGCATTTTTAATGGATATTTGGATTGGTGTTTGATTTATTTCATGTTTGAGTTCAAGTTGGTTTTTTAAGTATGTGAGTTTGTATTGCTCTATCCTATTATTTTTTGGTTATTGATTTGTCACTATTTACTATATTAAGTCTTTTATTTATTTATATTTTAGACATAAAACAACTGCAGAACATTTCCCTCAGTTGATTTTTTGTAGTCAATGTAATCTAAAATCATCTTCAAACATTTTGGTTCTTTTCTCAAACTAAAGAAGAAAATCCCATTACTTCTTGTTAAGTCCTCTATGAAACAATCTTTACACTAGTTTTTTGCACACTGTGGAAAGCAGTTAAGGATCAAGGGTTAAAAAGAGGTGGACCAGTGGTAATGAGCCTATCTTCGATGAGTACTATCTTATGATTCAACACTTCACCTTAGTTGATTTTTTTTTCTAGTGCATGTAATCAAAAGTAGCCTTCATCTCTTTTGTTTCTATTCTCCAATCCAAGAATTCTGGTATGCTTTGTGATAAATTTTACTGTTCATGTGGTTTGGTAATAATTTTGGCCCTATGTTCTTTTGTTTTTGTTTATTTGCTTTATTATTACTATATAGGATTATCTTTGTCCTTTTATATTATGACAATAATTTATTTTGAGTAAAGCACTGATTATTTCCTGGCCTACAAATTTGAATTTTTCACAAAAGAATCTCAATCTAAAGACTGCGCACTTCATTTTGCCTCGCAGTTTGAAGTTTTTGTGATTGCTCTTGCATTGCTTGCCACAGGTGCTATTATTCTTACATTGAACATGCTTTTACTGGTATACACCTTTCCCCTTGTTCTTGGCTTAATGCTCAAATAATTGCCTATAACCGATAATTTATTTAGAGACTAATTTGTCAATATTGATATGGATGCAATTTTAATGGCTATATGGAATAGCTACCAATGGATCTTATCATGTATTGTTGGATTGCTGATGTGCACCATCATGTCATGTGTTATGATTTTGATATATGTCTCATAGTGTACTGCAATTGAATATTGTAAAAATTATAATTTATTTATAATAGAACATTATAAAAACATCATCTATTCCAAAAGCCAAAGCCCATTAATATCTTTTGATTTTATATCATTTTTTCCCTTGCAAGCAAGAGTTTGCAGAGTGTTTTGCTCTATCTTATACAAGTGGCCCTTGGTTCCTTTAATTATAATGTATCAGCATCTATTTTTCTTTAAATACGAATGGTCTAAGCATGAGAGGGGGGGAGAGGGGAAGAAAATAACTTGCCCCTTATTAGTCTTATATTCGATTGTATTGTAGGGACTCGTTGGCCAAACTAATTTAAGATATTGGTTAAAAAATTTGCATGTTATGTGTAAGGATAAGTAAGGCATAAGATGCATTGATTCTAGAGATACTTGAATATTAAAATTAGAACTTAATAAGATACATCTTCATGAGGTATGTTTTTAATCAAATTCTATCAAAATTGGCTACCTAACCTCTTGTTCTGAAAAATATCTAAGAGCAAGGATGGCCTTTTTTAATCATGGCTTGTTTTTTTTTTTTTTTTTTTTTATATTTGTGCTTTCATGATTTCTCATTACTATCTGTTCAATAGGACTTTCTGGGTTCTTCCAAAAGTAATCTTTAAATATACAACATATCGATGCATTGCTCAAAGACATGGATTATGCACTTGTAGTGCACTCGCTTTTCTACTATTAGATAAGAAGTTATATTAATTGTTTTGAAACCACTTTGACTGTACATTTTTTTCTCTTTAAAACTTAGATGGAAGTGGCCGGTGCTCACAATACGTGCAGGCCAGCCATTAATCCTAGAAGCGGCCATACGAAGATTTTTTTTTTTTTTTGATAAATAAGAAGTTATATTAAAAATCGGAATCTGTTTAGTATGACAGTAATACATATAGTAAATGTAATGATGCAGCCATAATAATTCTTTATGTTATGGAGTAATCATAATTTACGATTCTATTTTTATTTTTATTTTTATTTTTTTCATTGTAGACCAAATTATATGGCTTGAGATATAAAACTATGGTAATTTTACGTACCAAACATTTCAGGTAGGGTCCTTCATGTGCTTAAGTATCATTTCACTGTTATACAATACAAGTTGAACTCTCCTAATAAATGTACAAATGAGGACCCCAGGCACCTCGTATGTACAACTAGCAAAACAAATGATTCTATTCCCACATTGGTCTTTCAACTCCTAAATTTCTCTTCAGAGTGCATGGGGACACTTGAAAGGTTATATGTAATAAATAGCCGATTTAATAGATATTGATTACTCTTTTCCAACAATCAAAAGCTTTTAATTAGTTTTTCATTACTATAACTTTTTTTATTTACATTGATACTTTTATATCATATGTTAATCAGGAATATCATAATTTACTCGATTTGTATTATAAATATTATGAGTCAATAAAACAAATGTATCACTTACTAATTTTTAATTATGTGGATAATAGAAAATTGTATGATCCACTAATGTTTTTTAATGGACCAATCCTTCAGTTATTTAATGAATTAGATTTATATGCACTACTTAAATATCTAATATTTCATATATTAAATTTACATGCATGTGGTATGATAGACTTTTACTACTTTATGAATTTTATTCCAAAACCATTATATTAAAATAAACATATGCATGCACTATTATGCTTAATGAGTTTTATTTGTATTATTTTTCATGATTTTCATCAACTTAATAGTCTTTTTCATGGAATAATTATTATCTATTTTTAGTAAGTTTTTACTCATCGATAAAGGAGATAAACGATGGATGACATGTCCTAGATTAAGCAATGAGTATATTAATGGGTTGGAAGGATTTTATATTATGGCCTTTGCTCAAACAACTCAAGGAGAGGAAATTGCTTGTCCATGTAAGATTCTAGGCAATTTGGTTCCAATAGCAAGTTCTCCTAGTGATACTTGTAGTACACCAAATCAACGTGCTTTGTGTAATGCACAATCTTCAAATGACATTTATAGTCCTTTGACCCAGGTAGCATTTGATGAAATTATTGTTTTAGACTATGGCTTTAGTCTTCAAATAACATGCTTGTAGTGCACCAAAATGTACCGTGAATTTATTTAACATTTATAAATTATTATTTTGGATTGTGACATATATTTATGGAAAATATTTACATAAGATTACAAGGACAAACAAGATTGTAATTAAAAAGTTTGCTACTTATTTATTAAAGATGTTTGAAGTATGAATAATAGTTATTTCATTTTTTTCTATTAATAGAAAAAGAATAGTATATTGTAGTTCCCAAAATAATTATTGTGTTATATTCTCTAAGTAAATTTTGACTATTTTTAGTTGTATCATAACTATCATTTGAAGAGGAAAAATGAAAATTATTTTAACTAATTTTATAGTTTTCTTTTTGTTTTTTTGTTGAATGATGGTGATCGCAATGTTGCATAAAGTGGACTCGAGAAATCTTCACAAGGTAGCATATTAGAGATATTGTTGAAATTCTTATTGATTTTGGAGTTTTCTTAAACAATATACAATATTGACAATAATTTTATAGATTTATATTATGGTGATTTGGGGACAATTACTGGTTTAAATGTATTGAAAACCTTGTTACTTAGTTCTACGATAGTGAATTTGGGTAGGTTCTTGTATAAGTATATTAAGAACTTTTTAGAATTTATTCAATTCAAACATATAGTTTGTGAGTTCGTTTATATTTGCGATTTATCTTGGGGCAAAATTAGTTATAATATTTTTAGGTTTTTTATTACTAAACTAAAGGATAATACATATCAAGAATAATTGTTAGCAATAACCATTATATTAAACCTTTTTTTTTGTGATCTATTGCATTTATCTCTAAAATTGTTGCATTTGGTTGATAAGAAAATATTGCCTACATAATGAAATCACTGCTTTATAATAATACAAACCGTTACACTAGTTTTCATAACCGTTGCGTTAATTATAAGATAAACAGTTGCAGTTTCTATATGTACCTTTGCAATAAATCTATATAAACCGTTGCTTTTTATAATAAAATTGTTACCTATTTTAAACCTTTAAACCGTTACTTTTAAATTGATATGGTAATGTTTTTACTAAGCATTACAAGTAGGTGAATTAATTGTTGCCTTAGTAAAAGGCAATAATGGTCAAATGCATCGAATGCAAAACCGTTACTATAATCCTTGGGATTTTCCATCATGAGATTAGGAAACAAAATTTCATAAATAAATATTCAGTTGGTAAGTACAGAAATGCATGTAGAAATTTTTTCGATTGAATCCTATAATAGA
Source organism: Combretum micranthum (assembly GCA_024138025.1). Taxonomy (NCBI): domain Eukaryota; kingdom Viridiplantae; phylum Streptophyta; class Magnoliopsida; order Myrtales; family Combretaceae; genus Combretum; species Combretum micranthum. The sequence goes on along the minus strand of JAMXBD010000192.1, from coordinate 1,232,819 downwards.
ACAAGTAACTCTCTCAGTTAGTAAAATATACCAAGATAAGATTACTCGACACGAATCAATAACTCACTAATTATATACATATGACTTTAGATTTCAAGCATAAACTGAAACGATTAATTTTTAAAGTATATTGGCTGAAAATAATAATTTCAAGAAAAATCGCTAGAATTGGAAAATACACAATGGGATAAAAATAGATCAATATTTATAAATCTAAAACTCAAATAGAAGTTCTGATTTTACAAACTAGAATTCAAAATTTTGATTTTATAGAGCTTATAACCTCAATTTAGCCTAATGGGCTTGGAAACCCTATTTGGTAGATAAAAACCCAATATTATTTAATCGCTTAAATATTAATACTAGATATTAGCTAAAAACTAAACCTAAAAATAATTCTTAATATTATTTTCTTGAATTAATTAATGATTAAGGAAAAAAATATTTAATTAATGATTTGTCTATATATTTATCAATATATATATGATATCATAAAATTATTCATCTTATACACATCATAACTACCTAGTTTGAATTCCATGCATGAAGCCTTCTACATTCTAGAAAAACCCATCTAATGTATGGTGGAGAGAGGAGACAAGTTGACAAGCTTTAAAATTCCCAAGTGTTCCTTCATTAAATGCATGAAAATGAAACATTTTGACCAAATTAGTCTCCATTCTTCTACTTGCAAAGGAAATGACCAAAGCTTAGAAATCCCACACCAGCTGGACGTGATTTTTATTATAAAACAAATACAGTTCAATTAAAGTATTATGTGCAAATAATATTTAATATAATTACTACAATATTAAGACACTTTTTCCCCTTCATTTTCATTGTGTGACCCCTTCTTTTTCTTGCACCCAAAAACAAGCCACAATCACAAATCACAACCCCTTGCATCTACTTTAAGCTCTTAAGAAAATAATTGTATTTCCCTATGTGCAAAACCCTAGAGAAGAAGGAAGAATTGCTTACTCTTGTACTCAATCAAATAGTAACTTCTTTTAGCAAAAGAGGAGACCATCCTTAAATCTCACTTAAGGCTAAGGTAATAATAATATTGTTCATCCCCTAACCATCTTTACAAAAATGCATTAAATGCATGATAAACTTAGAATCATCTTGGGATGAAGAATAGAATGCCCTATCTTCATACATGCGTATTTCATTATGTGATATTATAACATAAAATAATGAAAAATGAAAGTATGAACAAATTTAGAGGAGTAATAAGAAAGTTCACACTCTTGAAACTTTGTAACGTTGAATAAACTTAGTCTAAGTACACATATTAGAAGCCTATGAACTAGCATGACTTCACTAATAGAATGATTTATATGTAAATTTAAAGGTAGAACTATAATAAAAACTTATACATAGCCATGTTGATCAACTAGCAATAATATCAATCTAAGTTTGAGTGCTAAACACGACCATAATTGAAGGAAACAATAGCCATCACGGCCATAATCATGGTTGTCATCTCCTTAGAAGCCTAAAAATTATACCAATCACAATCGTAATCTTAACCGTGATCTCCTCTGTACTAAGATTAAAACCTATCATGATCATAACATGGGAAGTTATCTCCTCAAGAAATAAGAATCTACAACTATCATGACCATGAAAGCCCCCGTGATCTTCATTGTGCCTATATTTAGTTTCATCATGGCCGTGGTGTAGGGAGTAATCTCCTCAGATTATGAAATTTACGTCGATCACGACCATAATGACCCCCATTATCCCTCTGATCCAAATCTCAGTGCCTATTACGTCATGACAAGAACCTTTATCTCCACTGTATAGAAATTTATGTAGATTATGCCCATAACCTTACTCATGATTGACTGCCTTGTTTTATCACCACCTAAATAATGCTTGTAATCTACACCTTATCTCTAAGACCTTGTAACTTACAAAAATTTTCTTAATTAAAGAAAAGATAAATGATTGGCGAAAAACTAAGGATTGTAATTTAAATGGTTGATTAATATGAAGATATAACTTGGAATCAAGTAACTAATCTTAAGAAACACATGCATGAGTCAAGATATAGATTTTGGTCTTCATAAAATTTTAAGATTTCAAAGTATAGATTAATGTAAGCTATGTAAATCTTAAGTAGTATGATCTTATTAATTAAAGAAATGCATTTAAATTGAAAGGAAGAGAAACACAATGAAAATAAAATTTCAATATAAGTTTTGGCTAAATGTAGAACCATGAAAAAGATTAGCATATAGACTTTATAGCTTGACGTAAGAAACATCGACTTTAAAAACTTTGAAACAAATAATTATATCATGAGATCAAACTAAGAATAAGAAAAAAGCATAGAAGTATTAAAAGCTCAAGTTTAGGACACAAAGACATAATAGTATATTATGTGAAGTAAGTATAGTGATGAGTATTTGTTATCTCAACTCATAGGGAAAACAAATTAGACATTAGATATTCCAATAGATTGTTACGATAATAAAGCAAGGACATACAAGTAAGTAACTTTGACTTGATCATATCGTGTTCTTCTTGGTGTTTGTTTGGTTGCTAAACTAAGATAATAAAAGTGATCATCATTTTGTATGCTATATATTATATGAAATTTGTTGAAGCTTTTTTGTGAGTTGTATCATCGCTTATAAATATGATTAATGTGAATTGACCCTATAATACACCAACCATGCATTGCATGATTTGCATTTGATGCAAATAAGAAGTGTTGACCCTGCTACGTATTAGCATATGTTTGGTTTTTTTAGATGAAATTTTCTAAGTTCTACGCAAGGTCACCCCTGCTCTGTTTGGTCCCATGGGAACTAAACTAGTATTTGAAGGAACGTCGCTTGTGGTATCAACATAAAAGGGCTAATACATAATGGAGTTTCTTTATTCCAACGGCATAAGTGAAATATTTAAAAAGTTATTTGTGAGAATGTACGACACCCATTCCCCCTTGGTTCTCTAATTCTCTTGAGCGCGATAAATCACTTAAATGTATTCCTTCCAACGTCGACGAAAGGGTATAAATCTCCATCCTCTTTGGAGTATGATCATCTCAAACTGTACTTGCGCATATGGTTAATTGTCGTATTGCATATGCTTGCTAATCATACTTGCTTGTTATTGCTTAATGTGTAGTCTGGTCATATTATCTCACTGAGCCATAGTTTCGTTCACTCCCCAATAGTTTTTATGTAAGCATAGTACTTGCTGGGATTAGGCTAAGAATGTGTGAAGAGTGATCCATTATTGAACTTTCTCGAAATTAGAAAGATAGGTTATAGTGAACTTAGGATATAACTTTAGATAAAATGCATATTCATTTGAGACTTTGTATTTTGTAGGTTGAAATCTAATTTTACTATTCTTGACGATTTTGGGAAAGTTGTAGAAAATTGGTTTCCTTAGTTGTATTTGAATGAACATATTTTATATATATTTATACAATTAAAATTAAGCAAAGAAACAAATATGCATAATCTTATAATATCTGACTTACAAGATGCTTCTCATATTACGAGCGCATACGTGATGTGATAACTTTAGGATATTCTTATTATGCCTCCTTTTGAGGCATGATAGTCACCTCAGACTAAAGGCGATGGTTTAAAAGTTAGTAGCAACAATTTACCACTGTTGCCTCAAACATGAAATGTTGTAATGGCAAGATCAATTAAAAACATTAAAACATAGTTTTCTATTCGTAAGCACGTAATCAGTTTAAAATTAGCCTCTCTTCCACATTAATCAAATTTATTACTGAGCTTATAGTAATAAAACTATAGGAAATCTCTCATTCATTGGTCTATGTACTTCCAATAAAAACAAATAATGCTGTTTACGAGCAACAATAGCGTACTAAACATGGATAACACTTATTAGCAGCATCTAAATGGTTACTATACTAGCATGAGATATTTGTATAGGTAGTATAAAATTATACGGTATACTTGCATTTAATACCTTATGACATATATTACTAAAATGGAAATAATAGAAGATGAGTTTGTTGTCCTTAAAATATTGTCTTCTTTATATAAATTGATTTTCCATCATATTTAAATCATCTAAAACATGTTTATTTATGTTGTTTTGTCTAGCTCATAGTTATATTTATATTTTAACTCAAATCATAAATCATAGCTGAAATCAACATCACTAATGCACTTTTTCAAAAATTCTAGCATGTTAACATAAACATATATATATGTATTTACAACAGAATTTATATTTAATATATACTATATTTTTTTATGATTTCATTTCAATAAAACACATCAATTCAAAATATAACACACACATATATTTTGGCATACATATATACATACAATAAATTTCACATACTCTAATTTCTAACATATTTACATTTACATATACATATTTCGGTTTTTTGCATATATATACATATATTGATAAAAATTTAAATATATGTTTATTTTTAGCAAGTTACATGAATTTCAATGTTATTAACATAATCAAATTAATTATAATTACTTGCTTGATTTAGCAAAACAACCTAGATTCTCTACTACTGCTACTCCTTATGTTGGTGAAGCTTCTTTAAGCTAATTTTCCTAGCTTCAACCTTTTTTTTAGCCTTCAAAATCTCTTAGGAATTAATTGAAATTGAGATTAGACTTATGGAAGAAATTGAGTGATTAGATGATGTAGAAATCATGAATTTCCTCACCTATTGGATGCTAACTTTGAAGAGGGATTATTATGGAATTCTTTGTAGATTTTTATGGGTTTGAGAGATGTTTACTTTAGAGAATTTTGGGGGTTTAGGGATTGCTAAAGAAAGAGGGAATTAGGGTTTCCTAAAGAGGCATATTTATAGCAATTCCATGTCTTGTAATTTTTTTTTGGGTTAAGAGTTTTTTATTCATTTTACTTGAATAGTTTATGGGAATTTTAGTCTTTTTACAAGGCTAGAAATCTCTAGAATTGGAAGATATTTTCTTATGTTCACATTATGTAGAATTCTCTAGGGTTTAAGGGCATTTTGGTCATTTTCCATGTATTAAAATTCTCTAGAATTGTGAGGGTAATTTTTGTCTTTTCACTTAATGGAGTTCTCTAGAAATTAGGGTTTTACAGAGTGTGTGATGGTGTATACTAAATACATGGTCTTATAGTTTTATTCATGGGCTTACGGGCTTAGGTTTATGGGCTTAAATCTTGAGTAATTGGGCTTGACCTTTTAATTATGGGCTTTCTTGATAATGGACTTAAACTTATGTTGATGGCCTTAAGCTTTTAGATGTTAGATTGGGCCTTATAGATTATGGACTTTTAGGCATAAGAGTTGAAATTAAGAAGTAAAAAAAGAAAGTTTGCTAATTGCATTAGATTTTGAATCAAAGAAATCTAATTCAAGGAAAATTAATATCTCACTTGAATTTAGAATCTTAGAGGCTTAGTAATTGATATTTGAAAGCGAATATTTAGTTTAAATTTATAAGATTTAAAGAGTTGGAATTTAGCTAAAATCACTAAATTGGATATTTAGGAGTTTGAATAGAGTTCAATTTATAATTGGAAATGATTGATTAGTTTGAATTTGTTAAAATAGGTAGTTGAAGTAGTTTAATACATTGAAGTGGATTTTAGAGCATATTAGATAAGAGCTAGGGATAGTTTAGTAATTAGTTTTAATTAGTAGAAGCAATTTAGATGGACTAATATGCCCTTAAATATTTTGTAGAAATGGGCACAATTTATTCATTTAGTATAGATAAGGATGGAGGGATCAGAGAAGAGAAATTCAATTTGTATATAAAATCTTGAAAATGATATGGATTAGTCAAAATTTGATGGTGGTTTTTACTAGGTTTGTCAAGGAGATAATAGTTGTCAATTCACTTCTTGGATAAGGAAAGTTTATTTGTGTTCAATTTTAGTGAATTAGGAATTTAGGTAATTAACTTGAAAAATTGGTTTCAAATCGATAACTGAAATGGATTGAGTAGCTTGGTATGTTGAAGATAGAAAAATAAAGTAATTTGATAGGCTAAAACGATATTTGCTATATTATAATCTCTATTTTCAATTAAATCCATCTACTAATACAATTATGTTAAATTATCTAATTATATTCTGTAGTTTACAAAATTCAATCAACTAAATCATCTAGATTCACTTACTAAGTTAAATTTAAAAATAAGATCCAAAACTACATGTATTTTTTGTATTACTACATTCTTAATTTAGGTTGATAAAATTAAGGATATTTTAGTTTTTACTTTAGTTTATTTTATTTCTTTTTTTTTTTTGGCCAATAAGTAATTCAACCTTTTTTGGGTAAGTGCACAAAGTTGGCCATCAATACATCATATACCTCAAATGCAATACAATCTATCAACAACAAATCATTCTCTTGATTTTGTACATTGCATCATATTTAAGTTAGGATTCTTTCTTGCTTGAACAATGCTTTTACATTTGTTTGCCTTAAAATCTTACCAGTAGAGAACTGAGCTTGTAGAGCCTTTTAGATATGCTTATAAGCCAGCAATATGGAAAGATAAAAGTGGAGTAGCTGATGGTTTGTCTAGTAGACCACTCTAATATTTAAATTAATATTGGGAAATGAATATGATGGAGTAATGAAAATATGAAAAGTATGTAGACATGGGTGAAAAAAAAATCAATCAAATCAAACTTGAAAATATGTTTTTTTTTTTTAACAATTTGGCTTAGAAAATTTCTAGTCTAAACTAATTTGACAATTTATAGTTAGTTTAGAGAGGTATATTGAACAAATCCATAAAACTAAATCAAACCATTTTAAAAATATATATTTACATTTTACTTATGATTGAAAATTTTCTTATGATGATTGATTAAATGTCGAATATATTTTTATGGTTTCATTATGATATTTATTATTGTACGAATATTGATTAATAGTAACTTATTCTTTTTTAAAATTGTTTTGCAGGTTCAAGATATACATTCTTCCATAGATGACTTAATGTTGTCAATCGTATTAACTCTGCCGAATATGGGATTCATTTATTTAGTTATAACTTTTATTAAGAATTAATTGTTCAATGTGATTTTATTAGAGAATAACTTTTATTTTGGGGTAAATTACATTGAAATGTTTCGACGTATCAAGTGGTTCCAAAAAGGTCACAAAATTTAGAGAAGTAGGTCAATTGAGGTCCTAATATTTTCTAGTATTTTAAAAAGAGGTCCCAATGATTAGATAAGTATGTTGATTGATATATTTATTGACACGTGTCAATGGAGAAATATTTAACTAAAACTTAAAAAATCCTTCTTTTAAGGTCTCTATTAACATGTATCAACAGGAGAAACATTTAATTAAAAATCAGAAGACACTTTTTCAAATGTTGGGATCTCTTTTGAACTTTTTGAAATGTTAGAACCCCAAATGAATTTATCCCCAAATGTTGGGGCCTTTTAGTGTAATTTACCAATTTTATTTGTTAATGATTTTTGTTGGTAAGTTTTTTTTTTTTTTTTTTTTGGCCAAATTTGTTGGTAGATGATTTACTATATGATTTTATGGAGGATTATAGATTGTTACTTGCTATGTATAAGTTAGTAAGTGTATTTTGTTGGTGAATGGCTGATTGATGATTGAATAATTTTATGGAGAATTATGGATTATGAGTGTAATGGATTTATGAAGTATTTTGTTGTGAATTGCAATTTTAAATTTGTAAAGTAATGTATATATTTCAATATCCGAACAAATGTAAAAAATTAGAAAAAACTTTTCTTTGTAATTAGAATTTTAATTTAATCCATTATTTGAACTAAACCATTATTTAATGCTTGGAAAATTTAAAATATGAAAATTGTTATTTAGTTGTTTGGTTTGGAATAGGAAAAAAAATGAATCATAAATTGTGGTTTATTTTGTTTTTTAGTAAATTTCAAATCAAATTGATATGTGTCTACCCCTATGTGTAGATGACTTACCATTGACTCAAAGGGTCTATTTATAGGAAAGGAGATCATGGCAAACTAGGTAAGCTAAAAACCATAGTAAAAATTATACCCGATATATTATGAAAGTACATAACAAAATATTAGAAAAGCATATCTATCCACCTAGTAGTTTTTAAGATCTCCAAAAGTATGTTAGAGACTATTGGAATTTACAACTGCTAATTGCTCTTGGAGTGTGAAACCAACCTAATAGGTTAAAGTTCTTCAGAGGATATCATAAGTTATCTAATTGATAGTAAGCGAGGAATGACGACCTGTTGTCATTGGGATTGAAATACCCTGGTTTTTCAATAAGTTAAAATAGGAAAGTTATACAATACCATATAATAATATGGGTTAATTTGGACTTGAATAAATAATAATTATATAACTAAGTTAATTAAATGAATGGGAACTAAAGGATATAATTTAAACTAAAGTTGATCATGAAAACAAAATTAAATCGATTAGTTAGTAATTGAATTAATTTAAGATAAGATATAAGAAGAAAACAATTCCTTTTCCTTTCTTATCTTATCTTATCCAATTATACAAAAAATTCTTAAATATTCAAAATGAGCTTATTTACTAAAATTAAATACCTAAATTCTTATTCAAAAAGGTAAATTCAATCATATAATTTCTAGAAACTATAATCTTCCAAAATTAAGTTTAAGTACATAATTTTATACTTTTTCTCTAATATTTTCTTATAAGGGTTGTCTTGGAATTAATATAACATTTTCACTAATCATTACTAAAGTCAATTCCCTAAATTACCCTTAGATACCGTAACTTCCTTTCTTAATCATCTAAGGGCATTCATGTCGTTTATCTCTCACACATATCCTTTCACATTCAAGTGTCTCAACCCACACTAATAAAGCAAAAATTTTCATTTGTGATTCATTTTTCATCACAAATTTCTCTCTTTTCTCTCTCAATAAATACTGCCACTTCCTTTTATTTCAATTTCAATTTGCTCTCAAATTTCATCTTACTTCAATCACAAATTCAACAAATCAAAGATAAGTTTCATATCTTCTAATCAAATTAAATTTAAATCTTATAATTTCTCTTTCTAGTCTCTAATCTTATCATAAAATTTATTTAGGAAATTCAAGAAAACAAATTGAAGGTGAAGATCAAGAATTAGATTAATAAAGTAATAGCAGTGTTTGGTAAGGAAGCCTCGACAATCTATTTGAGAAGTTGTTGTTGGAGATTTATTGATTTTTCTTCTGGTTTCTTAATTCTAGTAAATAATCTAATTTATTTTATGTTAATGTATGTTAATTTCATAATTGATGCTTGATTTATGCATTGATTATTGAAATAATCTTAGATTTAATCTTTGATTTCATTTTGATAGTGAATATGTGTGTGTATATATTTCACTACCTACATGTGTAAGAATTAAAGTAAATTCAAGTGTAATTTTATGATTTATATGTGAATCATTTTAATTTGATGATATAAGTTGAAAATGGGTTCCCTTAAGTAGTTGTAATGTTGTTTGGATTGATATTAAATTGTAGATGATATTTGAAGCATTTTGGTATTGATTTGAATGAGTTATAGGATGGGATGAGTTAGCTTAATTGGTGAGTTTGATATTAGTTTCCTAGAAAATGTTCGAGGTTGAATATGAGTTGGAAATTTAAGTTAGCAGATGATTTTAATGTTTAGAAGTGTTAGAGTTGAAAATGTTTGAAGAGTTTGAATATGTTTTGGACATTTCGGATTTAGATTCAACTTTCCGAAAATTTCAGAAAATGTTTGAAGAGTTTGAATGTTTTGAGTAAACAATGATTACGAAGTTAAAAGATGAATTCTTGAATGTTTATGTTAATATTCAATATGATTCAAAGTGTATTTGTGATGTATGAAAGTGCTTGATTCATAATGATTTAAGAATTGAAAATGGTTTGTGGTTGAGTTTGAGTTTCTAGAAATTTTCTAAATAGTAGTCTTGGTGGTTATGAAAATCTTCAAATCTTTAACCTTATATTCAAAATATTATTAATAAAAATCAAATTAGATCTTTAATTCAAGTTAAATTCAACCAAACATATGTTTATATCATTTTTTGGATTTTTATTATTCATGAAAAACATAGAATCAACATGAAATCAATATCATAAACATACAATTTCATATTTGGCATTAAAGATTTGAATCAAAGTTGGTTTTAACTTGTAGGAACTTGTTTTGATCTTATTAGGTAAACTTTGATTATAAAAACTTGTTTTTAACATTTAATTTTATAATTATTTGGATATAATAATAATAATAATAAGATAAATTACTAAATAATGAGTAAAGGAAATATATAATAAAATAAATAAAAAAGGTGTGGTTCATGTAAAGCAAATTGGTTCACGATTGAATGAATTCTAAGCATGGTTCATGGGCCAATTCACTCCAATTTTTTTTCACCCTTTGGACCGGTCTATTCTCAATAAAATTTAATTAATATAACTAATTAGATAAAATAAAAAAAAAAGAGAAAAGAACTTGAAGTAGTTCAAATTAAATTGGTTCAATAAATAGGATATAAATAATTTTTCACCTAATCTCAAAATCGATTTATGATATAAAACTCAATAGTTAATTGAACTTATAATTATTGGAATTAGATTTTTGTCAAGTATATCTTTAATTAAAAATCAATCAAATGGATTTAATTAATAATTGATTTAAGGACTAATAAAATAATTAAAAGATAATTAATTGGTTAATCTAAAATTATTTGGTTAATTAAATTGAAATATGAAGTTAATAAAAGTTTTATCTTCCTTTTTTTAGTTTTACATTTTTATAGTATCGATTCTTTAGCGAACAAGTGTCTTCTATATGGAACACAAGTACATAATGACGTACTGATTGCTTATTAGGATAAGCATCCTAAAACAAACTATTTTAAAGAAGGATTAATTGATTGTTTTAGTGTCTATGGTCATTTTTTATTGGGTAAATTATATAAGAAGCTCATAACGTTTGAAGGTAAGTTCATTTGAGGTCTCAATGTTTAAAGAAGTGGCTCAATCGAAGTCATCAATGACACATGTCAATATGAGAAAAATTTAATTAAAAACTTAAAAGATTTGCCATATTGTGATACATGTCAGTGATGACCTCAATTGACCCATTTTCCTAAATGTTGTGACCATAAATGAACTTACCCTTCCAAACATTATGACATTCCAATATAATTTACCCATTTTTTATCTGAGCAAGGAGCGATAATCTTGTTAAGCGGAATGCCAACACAATCCTTATGTTCTTAAGCCATCGAGAATAGCTCAATAGGTAGCTAATAGGGCAAAACAATAATGGGATAATGCTTACCTAAATTTTGTGAGAAGTTGCATACATGCAGTTCGCAACTTATAGGGCCAATTGAACTACACAGTGTGATGGACTAAAATATGTAAGGATATATAATGGTTGTAAACCTTAGACAACGCTATTACATAGATTTATGTTAGGAGGTAAAAGTATTTGGCTTGCTTGTATCAACCTCTTGAGCAGTTATTACTTCTCAGACTCCCAATTTTCCTGCATATTGTTGAAGTTTGAGTACTCCACTGTTGATTACCATACTTAAATTAAAGATTTAAATTATTGGTTGTTGCATTTGCATTTAGACTAAGTGTGTGTAATCATATTGTGTGTGTTTGTATTGCTATTGTACTAGGTCTCAGCTCATTTCTCTTCTTCTTCTTCTTCTTCTTAGGTAAAGATGATGACCTTCTTGATAATTGCTATAATTGCTTAGGATACAGGTTCGATGTTGAGGAGTGGTTAGACGAGTTTGAGTTGTAGACATGATGGTTAACATTATTTTTCTTTTGGAGAGTATTAGTTGTTTGTTGAAAGACTTTCCATATACTTACTGTATATAAAACTTTTGTAAAACTTTATTTTTCCGTTGCACATCAAATGTGCTTTTATTCGTCTGTTTGGTGTTAGTTTGGCATTTGTTTCATGTTTATATCAAATAGACTATTGTAAAAAAAGAGATACAAATGAAAAATAAACATTTTTACTCATAAACAAACCGTATAGATCAAATATAGATAAGATACACATACAAATTAGATATAGATAAGACACAAATGAAAAACAAACCGTCGAAATAGACCCAAAACCTAGTTAAGAGTTCTCTTAAACTAAAATTTGTTAAAAACTTAGTTAATGGTAGTATTTAGATATAACATTTAAGTGTTATATGCAGAGGAATTGTTGATGTCATAAGCCTTGTTTGGGGTGTGATAGGGGTAGCTCTACACAACTCTATGTAATTGGCTTAAGGATCATGACAGGTTAATTAAGGCCCCAAGAGTTTGGTCAATGACCTAAACAAGTCGGTTAAAGTCTGAAGAGCCTATGTCCGACATGTTCTGTCAATAATATTAGTTCTAAAATAGGCTAGTTCAATTGAAGATTTATGTATCATATCTAAAGAAGATTTTGCATATCACATTTGCTTTTTTATTTTTAATAAATGATAACAATCCAAAATTTGCTTTATTTTCAACACATGGTGCACATTAGATTTGTCTTTAAACTAACATAATCCTTGATGGTATGTCATATCTATTAAGTGGTTGTTGGTGTCCTCTTATTAAAAGATTCCTTAAGGGCTTTTGATGAGATAAAATATGTAATTACCACTTGATTTTCAACCAATTTGATTTAAAAAGAAAATCATATAAATCTTTTGAGTTGAAACCCTACCCTAGCAATGTAATGCTTTCCTTCCTACGCATGATGCCCTTTTTCATTTTCTTCCATCCCTGCCCATGCAAATCATATGTATCAACTACTCTAAATCCATTGCTTCTCTTTTCAAGAACGAATCTAATGTGCATCTATTAAAAACCCAATTTTTTAAAGAGAGAATCGATATCGTTACTCTTAGAAGAAAAATTAGCCTTACGCCTTAAGGTTGCTTTAGTTGGTAAATTTTCTAAGATAGGTACACTAAAAGAATTTTGACATTAGGTGACCTTCACAAATATTGCAAACGCCGCCTATCTTTTTATAATTTAGTCATGTTTGCTAAACGTTAGTTAAGATATACTATTAGTAACATTTATAAAACAATCCTAATCTTATACTAAACTTTAATTTGATTTGTAACTCTTTTATTATATTAAACATTACCAATTTTTTTTATTTAATAATCCACCCCAAATTAAAAAAAAATAATAATTCTTTAACATCGTCTTGCCATTTTGAACGTTTATTAGCGTTGGATAGAAAGAAAAACAACCTCCGAGAAGTCCAAACGTGACTCTTCATATACCATCTCTCTCGGTAAATGTTTTTTTTTTCATCTCCCTCTAAATGCCTCTCCCTTCGTAGTAAGAAGCAAATCATTCTTCAATAGTTGGGAAGACTTCCTGGAGCTTTTCCTACTCTCTTTAGCGTTGCTATTACTCCCAATTAAGCCATCTAGAGGTATGTTCTTACGAACTCAAATTTATTTTATTGCACCTATAAAATTTATTTGCTTACTTTGTGCATTTGTCTTCTTATTAAAAAGCCTTTTAGAATCATTATTCATTTTGGATTTATATATGTCCGTTCCACTTCAGTTGATCGATTTGATGATTGTTCTACTTTTTGTCTTTTGGAAATACAAAAAGCGCATATCTAGATTTGGCTTTTTGAACAAAAGGATTAAAGGATCGAAGGACGTCTTATAGTAAGTAACTTTAGTACCTTAATATTATGTTTATTAAAATTAGCATGCTTTTGTAGTTTACATTAAACTCCTTTGTGTTTGGTCCGCACCAAATGTTATCATAAGTTTATACAAATTCGAAAATTGATACCTTTGTATTTCTTATTGTATTTGGAGTTGTATATTTTGTAACATTAGCATGAAATATTATAAAATTAGTCATTTTAGGGATTAGAAATTGTCGGGTATCCTCTTGGTAATGGTACTGTTCTGTCCTTGTTAAATTTTGATGAATAATTTATGTAAACTCAACAATCACAAGTCAAAATTCTAGTAGCTTAAGCCCCACCCTACAAAATCATCCTAAAACCTTTTTTGGCATTAACTTCACAAGACAACACTCAAAGGCACAGCCAAAATGAGAAATCAAGAAAAAAGAAAGAGATCACAATGGAACGGTTAAATGGTTTTCTTTGGTAAACTTGGTAACATAGTCAAGCAAGTGGCAATGCTTTAAATCAATGTGAAACTTTATACATGACTGTCACCCTAGTATCAAGCTTTAAAATACATGTCTTCATCAAAACTCTTTATTGGAGGTCTCTTCTATGGTACGAATCAAAGGGAAAAAGAGTTATAACAAAAAGTTGAATATTGATGTTACTATATATTACTTTGTTTCTATGCTTTTCATATCTTGACTACAGATTGAACTCGTAATTATTGGTAGAATTGTGAATCCCAGTGTTGAAAGGAATTCTTTATGAGGTGCATGTGTTAATATCACATCCATGATAAGGGAATAATGAAAAGCCAAGTTCCTCTATTTTTAATTTTTGGTAATTTAGGACCTTAACTTTAGATTTTGGCAAATTAGCGCTTGAACTTTCAAAATATGTGCAATTCAGTGTCTTTGTCAAATAATAACTTACATATATTTATTCTGAAGCAAAATAATAACATGTACTTGGCTAAAAATTTGTAAAACTTAAAGATGCAATAGTAAATTGCAAAAAATTAAAAATACAAACACTTGATGTGTCATCATCCTGTCATCAAAATATGCGTCTGTCAAATATTATTTAATAGAGTCACAAATCACATATACCTTAAAAGGACAAGAATTAATTTTTCAAAATCTAAAAATGAGGTACTAAATTATCAAAAATTAAGAGTATAGGTACTTGGCCTATTATTATCCCCATAATAAGCTTTATTTATTTATGGTAGTTGTTTTCAACGTTCTTTATGCTAAGATGAACATTTCAAGCATGTTATAGTCCATCCAATACGAGTTATTACACTAGAGGTTGGCGTTTGAATGGATTTTCTAAATAAGTAACTAACTTCATAAGGTAATGAATTAGTTCTCCTTCCTTCTATTGGTTTATATCCATTTAATTTTTAATTTGAAGTCATTGTCGTATATTTTTATTAACCAAGTAGAGAGAAATGAGAAGCATCTCATGTTGCTACTGTTTTTATTGAATCCCCCCTTTGTCATTGTCAAGTTGTTCCTTTGATGCTATTGTGGAATTGAGTAGGAGTTATGATATCATTGATTTCATACTTAATTTTGAGATTGGACTTTTAGTTGGATGAATTAATTTCATTGATATTTGCACAATCACTTGTAGTTAATGTTGTATCACTTGTAGTTTCGAGATTAGGTTGTCATGCATTATTTGGTTGTTTGGATGTCTTGCAATTAAATGCTAAATATGTGGTTCTTTATCTTATAATTACACTCGAAAAAGGCCCTTTTATAGATGTATCAATTGGATTTGTCATCGATTCATTGGAGAACATGGACTTAAGTAGTCACTGATTCAGTTATTGTACTTTTTAATTAGGTTTTATTTATAGATTTGTCAGTTTAATGGGTTAGCATTGAATTGATTGTGGATCCAATGATGATTTTTTTTAAGACAAAAACTAAGAGTGGGATTTGGTTCTACTTTTAGCACTGCTAATATGATCAACATGGGTTCTCGTTAGACATCATCACAAGTCGGTTCCGAATCGGAAATCGACCTGATCCGTCACTGGCGGTTCCTGAACTGAAAACCGGCTCAGCAATGGCGAGTCTGAACCGGTAAAGGACCCATCGGTTTTGACGAGTCCTTACGGTTCCATCTCTAAAAACCGCATAACCCGGCGGTTTTGGAATCATTGATTCAAGAACCGGCAAAACCGGCGATTCTACACCATAAAAATTATAAAAAAAAAAGTAAGAAAAAAGAAAAGAAAATTATAAAAAATTGTAATTATAAAATAAATATTTAAAACTATTTTTACATAAATAAAAAAAAATTATTTCCTATTCACAATTTTAATGTGTTATTATTAACAACACAAGTAATAAATACATTTGAAATCATACATTGTTAAATTTATGTAGACTTCTAATCAAAGTAGACTTTCTTTCTTAACAATGTGTGATTCGCTTTTTGTTATTGAGAATTATTTATATCTTCGAATATTTTATACTATCACATTGCTAATATAACAACTAAAAAAGTGCAAGTGATTGTATATAAATAAATACATAATTATAGAATTTCTTTTAACTACTGCTATGAACAATTATTGTTAGGCTCAATGTTATTTCAAGTTAAAAATTTATTTTGCATTTTCTCTTAGTTAAATTAAGTAAATTATTTAATTGATTTTTTATTTTTTTTCATGGTTCCCGGTTCCTCTAGAATAGGAACCGAACCATGAGAATCAGCGGTTCCTAAGAACAGGGAACCGGACCGGCTCCCACGGGTCCGGTTCCGATTCCACCACTTTTAGAACCGAGAACCGGTGGTTCGAGTCCGGTTCCAGATCCGAACCGAACTGTGATGATATCTAGTTCTCGTCGTCTAACAGTGGCAAAAGGTGTTTCTAGTTTGAAAAAAATAAAATTGGTTAAATATCTTGCATTAGAAAGTTGTTAAGGTATAAACAAGGGCTAGCGAATAAAAGTTGAGCCCCATCGTGTTTCTGTCATAAAAGAGAAAATAGATTAAATAATCTTTATATAATTATAATTATTCTTCTTCGTAATTTAGTAATTCCATTTATCGAGTATTATAAGGTTTGTATGAAGATGAAAAGAAATAAAGATTCTCTATAATGGGTATATAATGATGTAAAATAATTCATGTATAGCTTAATAAAGGACTCAAAGCAACCTTGGTAAAGCACTCAATAATCCATATAATCATATTTTCCTACCTAGGACAGAAAGTGTGGTTGGTAAACCTCCACCGTTCCTTTCCCTGTAGATGAAGCAAACATTGGGACAGTAGGTGAGCTTTTTAAGGCAAATGAAGAGGTCTCATAATTCTGAACCTACATGTAGTTAGGGACCCATCCCAATTAATGAAATTTCCAGGATATTCCACTCAGCAGATTCTTGTCTTCGCACCTCTTTAGAGTAATCACATCCAAAGAAACATGGAATTATTTAACAAAATGAGGTGCAGTGTATTAGTGCTTTAAATGAGTTCGATTTGCTAGCAAGTGAATCCAGCTCACTTGGCTTGAATACACGCCTCATAAGGCCTTATTTTTTAATAAGGAGTAAGTAAAGGTAAAATATAGATTTGGATAATAACTGTTCTTGTATCGAGCTCTGAACAACTCTGGAAATTCTTTTGATTTGTCTGTTTCAAGAGATCTTTGTTATGACTTGTAAATTTTGATAATAATTCATGATATATACAACGCTTCAAAATAAAAAGATAGTTTCGTAATAATATTAAGATGAATGTTTTAATGAATTTTAATGATATACGATAATTGAAGATAATAGCACTAGTGGATCACTAGTAGTGATAGTTGATAATTATAGAAATTGCCGTTCGAAAGGATCTCTTTCTTAAGAAACATTTTTCAGCAGCTCTAAAGATATAGTACTTTGTTAAAATATTAAACTCCTCGTACTTCGCTAAATACTATGCTCCTCCATCTTTAATGTATCACTATTACCCAATTAAAAGCAATAGGGCTGAGAAAAGGAACTTACCAACGTAAGTGCACGAGTTTGGCTAGCTTTTTTGGACAGATATAGATACCTTTTTAAAATTTTTTTATAACAAATTATTTATCAAGAAATAGATATAAATAAAAAAAAATTTACAGTTTTTATGAAAAGATTAAATAGATCAAATATAGATGTAAATTAAACATATTTACATATATCGCTTTGATACAGATATAGATATGGGATGAAAAATAGAGTAACCAAACAGGTCTAATATTGGTGTAGAGCTTTAATATTTCTTTTTTGCATTGCTGTAGCATTCTCATTTGATAAATAAACATAGGGAATTAATTGAGATCTTGCCCGTTGGCAACTAATTGAAGATCATAAGATAGATTTTTAGAATTTCTAACTTAATTAAGTTCCTACTCGTTGACAATTAATTGAAGATAAGACTGGGCTAGTTGGTTTCAATCATCTAACATTTTGTTAAATCTTTGAAACCCATGACTGACTTTTTGTACCTATAATCTAGTTCTTAATTGTTAGTTGTACTCTATTATATTTTACGTTATGTCCTAGAATTGCTAATGCTATCTTTTTTCTATTCCGATCTGTTAAACCATTGTCAAGCATAATTTGGTAGTTATTTCCCTAGACTGTTCCACCTGTTTGATCCTTAACTCATCTTGTTAAATTTTAAAATTGTGGTTCAATTCATCTAGTATACTTGCTGTTGTATTATTAGCGATCATCAAAAGCAGAGGGTTGAAATTATGGATGTTAGATAGTGTGAATTTGACAAACTTTTCTATTCAAATCAACTATTTTAATATATAATTCCAAAAGCTTTTTTTTTTTTTTTATTTACTTTGATCACTGTACTTTTTTGTTTCAACTATTTAATTTTTTTTAATGTGGACCAATATTGTCATTTGCAATTGTTTCTTTTTATATAACGTGTTTATTTTTATATAAATGATTTCTAAAGATTCCATAATGGTCATCATTTACTAAATAGCCATGATAAAGTAAAATCTTTAAGAAAAGGGAAATAAATGTTAGACGATCCAAAAGCACATACTTATTGATAATTCGCTGAACGCAAGGATGCATGTATTTTATAAGAATAGTGCATTGAATTAGTCATTATACTGTATTTTATTCATTTTTCCAAAAAATATTATCCATCTTTCCTAGGAATTCTCTTAGAATATCTGAATAAGAATTGAATGAATTATGACATTGGAAGTCAAGAGTACCAACAAAGTGTGGACTTTTTCATTGCATACTTGCGATTGAAGTATGGAGTAAACACGAAGTTAAGTTGTCCATGTAGAAAATGCTTAAATGACAATTCATACATTGTGAATGTGATAAGAGAACACTTACTTGTAGATGGGATAGGCATATAACTATTGGATATATCATGGTGAGGAGTCAACTATTAAATTGCTCGAAGGACCTCAAGGTAGAATTCATCATAAGAAAGTGAAATGAGACCCAATGTGAAGGAATACAATGGGGCGAATCATGATGACATTAATGGGCTTGATGAGATGCTTGAAGATTTAATGGGCTTGATGAGATGCTTGAAGATTTAGGGGCTTTTGTTGACAATCAAGCTGAAGGTTTAAGCCTTAAGGATGGCTTTGATATTCCATCTGATTTGTTAGATGGCTTAAGAGCTAATTGATGGCAAGAGCTCTATTCAAGGTGTAAGTTTTCTAAATTCTCCTTTACATTGAAGCTCCTCCACTTAAAGTATGCAATAACAAGTCATTTGACATGCTTTTACAACTTTTGCGTAAAGTGATATCTAATGGAGAGACTCTTTCCAAGTCCTGCTATCATGCAAACAAATACTTGAGTGGGTTGGGCATGGGTTATCATAGTATTCATGCATGTAAATATAATCGTTGTTTATTAACAAGCATCTTACCAATTGCTCCAATTGTAGTACTTCTAGGTGTAAGATGCTTGTTATTCCCCATAAGGTTATTTGATACTTTCCCATAAATGTAAGGTTGCAACGCCATTTCATGAATCCCAAAATTGCCCAAAAAATGCATTGGCATAAAGACAAACATAGGAGATAGAAAAAAGATATGGGTTATCCAGTAGGTAGGTTGTCTTGGATTAATTCTGACATTGAATTTTTGAAGTTTGCAAAGGATAATCATAACATGTGGTTGGGGCTAGCTAGCGATGGCTTCAATCCTTTTGATACCATGAGTCAGTCATATAGCATGTGGTTCATGATGCTTCTTACATACAGCTTATTGCCTTAGATGTGCATAAAAAAAAAAAAAAAAAAAGAGTATGAATATTTCATGATAGCATTGTTGATCACAAGGCCTAAAGCACAAGGGAAGGAGATTGACGTCTACTTGCAACACTCAAAAATTTAGTGAGGTCTATTCAAAAAATATTTCCGCTTGATCTAGTATTACCATGGTCATATATATTTCATGTGTAGACATAATAGTAGCAATGTATTGTACATTATTAAGTGTTGATTGTGATCAAATTGATATATATTATTAATTGTGCTTACAACATACAATAATCATGTATATATTGGAAACCAAATCTAGTTAAACAGTGATGTTTAAGTAGTGCTACTTAAGTCGAATGGCAACATTTAAACATGGTCATTAAATTTTGAATCATTACATTAAAATGTCTCTAATTTAACCTAATCAATATGACCACACATCGTTAATCAACTAGCATGGTCATGTTTTAACATTACAAATTTAAATAAACAACTATGTTTAAACTTTATTAAACCAAGTTAAACACCCATGTTTACACATCTCAATTATTTGAATGGCTATGTTTAAATGATGAGAACATGGAGGAATTTCTTTGTTGAGTATGGATTTTCATTTTCTAGTTTAATTTCTTTTTATTCAATTTATATCAAACCTTAACCCATTTTGTACAAACGTTAGACTAAGAATTAAAATAAATTTCATTTTTAAAAACTTTTTTAGAAGTCACAACTGACCGAGGTCGAAAAAAATAAATTAGAATTGATGGATATGTTGATCTTGATTTAGCTACTAATATGTAAAAAAAAAAATTCAATTATTTTAAAATAACTAGAGTTTTATGAGTTTGGGGATATCCTATTAAAACCATTGATTATCATCTTTAAACTTTTAAGTTAAAATGTATTCCTTGAATCCTCTAAAGAATGTCAAATTTTTAAATTAATATTTACAATGTAAAGTGAAACAATATTATAAGAAAATCAATAATTGAATTAACATTTGCATGGTAAAGCGAAAGAATATTTACAAGAAATCAATAATTGAATTAACATTTGCAAGGTAAAGTAAAAGTTTATCTACAAGAGAAAATCAATAATTGAACTAATATTTACAAGATTCACTTAGTATGTGCTTATGTACCTGCTAATCAAGATCAAATGCCATGTGGTTCTTTTTATAAAAATTTAGTAGGTTGATTTATTTTTAAATTGTCCATTCTTTCACTTTAAGTTTTTTAATTCTTGTCAATGGAAAAAAAAATATAGCTATTGGAGACCCTTAAATACTACCACTTATTTTTGTTTTGGAAGAAAATGAGATTTTCTAGGCGGTAAAATTTTATTACTTTCAAATACACACACACACAGCCACATGCTTAACCAACAATTTCCTTTCACTTTCCTATTTGTTATTTTCAAATTTTATCTCCTTATTTTATTTTATTATTATTTTTATTCTATAAACAACTTAATGAGCAAGCAACATATTATTATTTTCATTTATTTATTTTTTCTAATTTTTACTTATTAAAAAAAATATGAAAAAGTTTTCTTTAACTTCATTGTAAATTTTTCTCCTTTTTTAATAACTTTTTACCATTCATTTTTTCTTATCTTTTCTCTCTATTTTTTTTATTATTTACTAAATTCATTAAGTAATTAATTAACCAAAAAAAAAAGAAAAGAACAAGAGACATACTTAGACTAGAGTGACACGGGTTGGAGTCAAATCTGGATACAGGTTGGTGGACAACAGTCGGTTTGGGTTAGGTAAAAATGGAGCGATCAACCGACAAAGTGGAGATCTCCTATACTGGCGGTGGTTGTGACTAGGGAATGTGTAAAACTAGCTAAGATGGAGTATTTAAACACCCTGGTGGTGCTAGTTTGATCAAAGGAACAACCGAAGGTGGTGTTTCAAGAGATCTAGCGGCGAGTGATGGCGATTGCTAGCTGCAATGAGCAACGATGGTGACTTGACTTTCTTTCTTAACAAACTTATATACTAACCAAAAGCTTATGATTCTAGAAAGCCTTTTTATTCCTTGAAATCCTTCAAAATCTGAAATACGCCAAATCATCACCTTAGTTGGAAATTAAGTTTAGATAGATTAAATAAGTCAAATGAATTATAGGATGTAATTAAACAAGTTGACATAATTAGATTAGTAGTTAATTTATTTGAAATTTGAGACTTCAATTCCTAAAACCCTAAACATGTTGTTGAAATATTTAGTGAATTCTTAAACCTTAAACTTTAGCCTAAATCCTAATTCCTTAATCACCATAAAATTTGAGTTCATCTACTTGTATAAAAATATTAGCTTTTAGACCCCAACTCAAATTAAATAGCAAATTGATCTAAATTAAATTCCTAAATTAAATTCTTATTTTAAGTTCTTAATTTCTAAACCTATTGATTGTGAAATCATCTTCTAAATACTTCTAGAACTAAAGATATCGATATGAAAGTTCTAAATCTAATACCTTTATTCTAAAATATCCTAACTTACAGATTTTGGCCTTCCTTTTCTTTTTATTTTCCTTCATCTGCCTTCTCATTCATTCTTTTTCCTTCTCTCTCTCTCTCTCTCTCTCTCTCTCTCTCTCACGTATCTTTTTTCTTCTTCTTCTTATTCTTTTCTTCCTCAAAAATCTAATAAAGGAATCTCAATTTCAACAAGACAAGAAGAGAAATCAATATTAGAAGATAAAGATAGAAGAAGAAAATCAAAGCTAGAAATAGCTTCAACAACATGAAAGAAGATTGAATTGCATGCTTTTGCTAAAAGATAAGTGTTGTTATTTTTTTTTTTTTTTGTTTTCATTGTTGTTATTACATGTATATGACGAATTGATATTAGCTATAAGTAGAAATTATGATGAAGCTAAGAAAACAAAAGATATATGAACATGAAAGTTAAAACCTAAGTAGTATATGTATATGTGAAGTTGGGGATTAATTATGTTGTTTGGAAATATTTTGATGAAGTAAAATGGGTTTAAAATTATTGAAAGTTGTGAATATGAATTGTATGTGGTTTTTATGGTGTTTAATTTGAAGTAGGAAGTGTGAAAAGTGTTAAAAAAGAAGAAAGAAAATAGGGAAAGTTGTAAGGATCCATTCATCTTGTCAATGGCCTATTGGGGGGGGGGGGGGGGGGGGGGGGGGGGGGGGGGGGGGGGTGTTTCAATTTAGATCTTTTTTCATAAGTCCTATATCCAATCGGCCTGTTTTGAGAGGGTGTATGGAGCAGAAAGGCCTTGAAACAACTTGTTAGAGGGGTGTTTCACTTTTGGATCATTTTTGGGTAAAATCCTAGATTGAAACGGCCCTCGAATAGGCTCATTTGGTTTTTCCTATAGCAACGTTGTTTTGTATTTTAATCATAGCATTTTTATCCGAATTCAGATTAAGGTGTTTCAAAATGATATGAAAATCTTGAAAAGAGATCTACATCTCTTATGCTTTAAGTTTTTGCAAATTCTAAAAGTATAAAGCCAAAAGTTATTTTTTTTACTAGCTGCTACATATCTCAACAAAGTTGAAAACTTATTTTACTAGTTAAGTGTATGTAATAAGTATAATGAAATCTGTTTGGATAAAATGAATAGATAAATGATAGTTAAGTGTATTTATTGAATGAATAATTATGCATGATTTTAGTAAATTTAAGATTTAATAATAATTTGATTAATATAGTGTTAGATATAAAATAAATGTAGTTATAATCTAAGTTCAACTAGGCTTAATAAACTTCAATGAGCTAAAATGAATTAAATTGATTAAGTTTAATTAACTTAGCTTGGTAATTGAACTAAATGATTAAGTCTAATCAATTTGGCTAAGATTATAATAAAATAAGTTAAGAGCTAATAATTGGCTTGGAATAATAAGTTAGGATAAACCATAAATAACATGGTGAATATGTTATTTTAAATGTATGTTTTAAATGCCATCATGATGTTTCTATAATAAATGATTGTAAACAAAGTAAAAAAAAATATTTTACATAGCGAGTTTTCTATTTAGTATCTGATCAAATAAGATTTATTAAATGAGTTTGATATCTATGAATAATCTATTTAAATATTTATATGAGTTTAATTCTTGAATCTACAAATATGAATGCATGATCTATTTTTTGAGTTGCCTATTTGGATTTCATATAAAAGGTACATAGTAACTTGCATGTTGGATGCTAGGATAAATAGACTAAAATGGATTAAAACTTAAAGACGGCCTAATTAATTAAGTGTTGCTTGTACTTGTGCCATTGAATTCAGTCTGGGGAGCATAACCTTGTCTCGAGGGGACACGATAGATTAGGCACTTATGCCATCTCTGTCATGATGCAATAACTTTCATAAGTGGCTCAGCGGTAGCCAATAGGGCAAATGATATCGGTGTAGCGTCTACTTAGGCTCAGAAAAAAGTAATAGGATCAGGTTCACGTTTTATAGGGACGATTGAACTATATGATATTATAGACTAGGATAAGTAGATTTGTGTAACGACTATGAACCCTAGATGAAGCTATTTTCTTGTAACGTTATTAGAGATATAAGTATTTGAGCTGCTTATATCAACCCCCTATGCAGTTGTGGTTACTTAGGATCCCCAGATTCCCATTGTCATGTTCCGAAGTGTGAGTGATGCTTGATTTATTTTAAGTGAAAGATAGCAACTTGTTGTTTGTTGCATTACATTTAGTTACACTTGTATGCCACTCCATGTGTGTCTATGTTACTATATACTAGGCTTCGGCTCATTAATGTTATTATTGTTCTTTTTTCGGTTATTTTATTGATGATTGAAATTGATGATTGATGATTGGATGATGATGATGGAGTTGTTGTCATTGAGTTGTTGATTTTGGTGATGAGGATAATAGTGTTGATGATGGTATTTGTCTCGAGTTTAGGGCGATCCTGAAGGTTGAGAGGAGAAGTGAAGTGAGTTAGGACCGGTAGACATATTTTGTTTTATTTTAAGAACTGAATTTATATTTTAAGATTTGTATTCCCTTTTAAAAAGGGTCTATTGGTGTCTAAGTGTTTGTATATATTGATCTATTCATGAGAATAGATTATAAAATGTTTTTATAAAGTTTATTTCACTGCTGCTAAATCTAGTTGCTTTAGAAATCTAAACAAATGATTTCATTAATTGAAATTTCAGTAGCAAATATTCATAATAAACATATCATTCAATGAAGCCTGAGCGTGTAATACGTGAAGTATTATATGGAGCATAATTGCCTTAAAGAAATTTTAGGGCGTTACAAAATCATTTGCAAGACCCCTAGTCTGAAGAACCTTCTTTGAAACCTTAATTCTCAATATATCTTTTGATTCAAGTTTTTGAGTGAAATTTATGTAATTTCTCGATTTAAAATGACTTGCTCGAGCTCCTATTTATACCTTTGGAGCTTGAACAAACTTGGAAAGGGAGTAAATAACTCTGATATCGTATTGGGAAAAAATTATGGTTTGACTTGATTAATGCCAACATCGTGATTATTTGGTATAAAAACGAATATGTCGAACATATTATATGATTTGATGCTTCTAGGGAGCTTCGTTTTGCAAAAATTTATCTAAAATCACCATTAGCTTTAGATTAAGCTTTGTCTGTGAAATATTTTTTTTTCAATCTTTATGGTTCATTTTCATTCGAGATCACTTTTTGGTCTCAATTCAAAGCACTTCACGTATACTTTGCAATTTCACTATATATTTGGTGAAATTGCAAAGAAAAACAAGCTAAAAATGGCTTGGAAATGTGTTGTTCAACCTTAAAACTTATCACAAAAAGTTACACGACTCGTGAAAGGTTATGTCCGTTTCATGTTCCTGGGTCATATAACTTTCTATGGTCACTTCCTTGAAATGACACGACCTAGACAAGTCATGTCATGGTTGTGTCCCTTGTTATGCCAAATTCTCATATTGACATGAATTATGATAGGTCATATCGTAGTTGTATCATGCCAAAATTCAAATTCTTGTTTACATATGTGCTTTTACTTGACATAACTTGGAGACACGACATGTCTTTATCATGTTGACCACAAATTGCTTCCAAACTTTGTATTTCTTGCTCAATTTGCTTTCTTTTCATAAAATATCTCCTTTAAAGACCTAAAAGAAATATTTAATGGTTTTAAGTGCTAAATCTATAATAATTATCAATAAAATTACTAATAAAAGTGTATTTTAGCATTCATAAAATAGGAATAAATCATACTTAAGCATTTGCTTGTCCTCAAGCAAATAAAATCAAACAAATAATCTAATTAATAACAAGGAAAAAGTAAGCTCTTGTCACACCAATTAGGAAAACCAATTGGAAATCACACTTGAAATCTAATTAAGCTCAAAATCCCAATCTTGCATTCACTTTAAGTTTCAACATTATAGTCCATGTAACTTAACCATACTCAAGTAGATAACCAATTTTATTGAAGATACTTAAAATATTGAATTTAAGAGTTAATCCATGTTAATCGAATTTTGGTCTCACAATTTAAACCAACATTCTAAAGTAAAAATCAAGCACAAAACCAACCAACCAAGTAAGACTCAACTACAATTTGTACCTTAGACTAAGAAGTATACGTTCCCTTATCTTTTTTATCTAAGCACCACAATTAAGAATGTATGCATTTTCATCTATCATCCTCTATATGTTCTCCTATTTTTGAGTTTTCTTTTTGTTTTTGAGAGTACTTTTACTTTTATCATTATTAAAACTTAAAATTGGCATTAGGTCAACTTCTCGCTCTTCTGATAGACCGAAACCCACTCGTACCAGCTGAGCCTTTTTCTTATCATTTTTTTATCATGTGGATAGAGGGGACTAAACCATTAGTCTTTTGAAGGACCAAAGGGCCCGTTCTATATCCATTTAATTAGCTTTCCTTTTTCTAATCACATAGATAGTGGAGTCAAACCTTCTTCTTCTAAGGGACAAAAGCCCGCTTATATCTAAGGATTAATGAGTTCTTTTCTTTGAAGTACTTTGGAATTGTGGATTAAACCTTCCTCTTTTGATAGATAAAGCTTTGTCCGTATCGAATTTCATTATTTTGCTTGTTTACTCCCAATGAATTGATTACTCTATTTTCAAAAATTTACCAAGAAACAACTTCGTATGAACATCCATTAAGACTTATAGTGCTCTTAAGAAATTTAAAGAATGAGTATGCTTAAAAGTTAGTTTAAAAATACAATCGCTTAACCCTAGCTAGTGATCTTAGTATAATTTTGACCCTGAATTCCAAATTTTAGTCACAAATAACTTTACCTCACATAGATTTCACCATTCAATTACAATAAAGTATAATGAACAAAGATACTTGAATAATGCAATTTTCAAAAAAAAAAAAAATTAAAAATTTAGGCCAAATTCAAGTTGCTTTCAGTTGTGAATGGAAGATAGTATCATGTAATTCCTAAGTGTGGTCCAGTTGGTTTTCCATAGTAGCATGCAAAATTTAATTCAATTAAAATCATGCTTCCGTAGGGATTAATTTAACAATTTAAGTGAATGATAAACCATGGTTCTTTCCTACAGGTCCTCCCCCACACTTAACATTATATTGTCCCTAATGTCATAAAATATAAGCAAAAAGTGAGAAAAATATAATAAGAAAAAGAACAGGACTTCCCCAGTTTAATTGTAGACATGCAAGGCAAATAAGTTTTAGCTGCAAAAATACTGATACGTTTAAGCAAAAATTGCATGTTTAGCTAGTATTGCAACAAATTAGGACAATTGTAATTGTATATATAAGTGGGATACAAATCAAACAAAGCAAAAGTAAAAATAAAATTTAAGACCCAGGATCCTTCGAATGATCCCTATGGAATCTAACCCATGAAGGGTTGCTTAATAGATGTATAATCATCTAACAGTTCAACAAAAGAAAAATCAATCAAAGATCAACTCAATCTCCCCTATAGTTAGAGTCATCGTCGTCATTCTTTCTCTTTCTCTTGCTTTTTGAGGTGGATGGTGTGGTGGTTAAGGTTTCTTCTCTGGTATCGTCCTCCTCCTCATCATCGTTATTTGCAAGCTCCTTCCAATTGAATTTCGTGTTCCTCAAAACTACTGCCCAAAAAGTACATCGTACTATTATTGCTCAACTCATGTCACAGCCTAAGTTGTTCACTAGGGGGATAAAAACACTTCTAGGTAGAGCACGTTAAGGATTAACTTACCTCCCGACTGTTTGCTTTTATCTCATCCTAAAACCAAACAAAACAAAGTGAGCCTAAGTGAGACATGTGTAATTGACCCATTATAACATGCTTATGGATGAATAACAAGGTAATATAGCAATTAAGGTCAAAATGAAGTAAGAGAAAACAATGAGATGGGAATTTCATATTGATGCGACTGAGATAAGTCATGTCCCAATGACAACACTTAAAAACAAGGGAAAAAATGGATTTCCAGGTTGAGACAACAGGGCCAAGTCATGTTCAAGCTACAATCATCAAATCAAACACTATAATGCCCTTCTACAACATGTTTTCATCATTCAAAAGCAACCCTAAACACTATATCATGATCTCATGGTCAACAAGATAACAATGAACTTAGGGTTTAAAAATAATTAACTCACATTGTAAATAGTCATGGAATAAGACAAGTAAATCACATAATTATTAATGAGAGTTTTCATGCATTTGTATAAAAAAGAAAAACCCTTAGTTCTATGGATGGTGACTCACAAAATAAAGCCCTAACATAAGCAAATCATGTGAAATAGAGGAGAAAGTAGAGAGATAGAGAGATAATGCACTTACTTGGATGACTTGAGGATGATAAATCGATGCTTCCTTAGTTGTGAGAATGATTTGGAGTGTATGTCGTGCATTTGAGAGTGCTTTGAAGTGAAAAAAGTAAGTGTGTAAATTCTAAGTATGGGCTTTTATATCATGCAATGACATGAGTTAGGGACATGACTTGTCCCACTCATGTCGTTTTTGAACTTATGGGTATAGAAAGTTACATGATTTAGGACATATGTCCTGTCCCAGTCTTGTTGTTTTAAGCTTAAGCCTTTAGAAAGTTGCACAACATAAGGGTAACTCATGTCCCACTCTTGTCGTGCAAAGACCCTTTAGAACACATGACAATGGTAAGGACACGACTTGTGACAAGCTATGTTTGTCCCATGTCAATTTGACAGCAACTTACTTGAGATTTTTCGCTATGTATTGCCCTTCAATTCCACTCAAAAGTTGAAAATTGCACCTAATCATGAATAAACCACAACAATAAGATGTAAGCATGGGTTTAAAAGGTAGATAAAGTCAAAAAGAAAGAGAGAAGAGTAAGTTGGGCATGGGTTGGCTCCAATGTAGCGCTTTTGGTTATCATTGTGATGTTGGTGTTGCTTATATACCTAGATTCCATGGGAATGTATCCTACTCTACAACTTTATAACCTATGAAATATGCTTTATTCTTGATGAATATTGATCCAATTGTATGTCAAATCCTACAAAGCTCACAATGACAAACACAACACAAAAAGTAATATATAAATCACGTGCTTACTCAAACTCAAGTATATATCCTTGAAGTTCTAGGTACTCCAAAACAAATATGTTCTTTCTATCTCATACTCCTCAATAAATCTAGAGAGGGCTCTAAATCATACATTTCTAATGGATTGTCAACCTCTTCATTCATCGCACTTGGGATTAAAGGATTTTCACACTTTTCTTGATGAAGCAATTACATATCTTGAGAACTAGTTACATCTTCACTTTCATCAATATTGCTTCAATTGAATGGCTATTAAGATCTACCTTTTCATCGGAAGTGCATGAGCGGTATGATAGACGAGGTGATTTAGGCATCGGAAGATAAGTATTCACATCAAAACTTTCATATTAATCCTAATGTTCTTGGACCAATTCACAATAGTAATTTCACATGGTAGCTTGTCTATGTATAATAGAGGTAATACAATAAATGGGGTAAATCAAACTAACAAGGATTTATACACTTATAAGAAGGTAGTTTCCCACAATACCAACATACCAAATTTATAGAGTTCAAGGAGACAAATTCTTCTGTACTATCGAGTGCACTCTAATAGTTAATATTACGATTCCGCCATTTGTAGTCCATCTATCAATAGCCACTAGAAAAACAAATTAAGAAAGTCTTTAAATTCCAATTTACAAGCAAATTAAACCAATAAGAGGAGTGATAAAAAATAATCGTTAGAAAGAATAAGATGGAAGAAGAGAATGGTTGAATCAATAAAATACCCGCTTTCTTAATATTACTAATCCCTAATAATGTGCCAAAAACTTGGTATTGGTTGTATATAGCAAACAAAATCAATAACAAGTTAAAACTTATGCCTAAATCTTACTATGATCGTACTTAAGATTTACAATGCAAGTGTTCATCCTACAGGAACTAACGTATACGAATACTTACTATTCTTCTATTGTTCAACCTATAAAAGAGAATGGTTAATAAAAATATATGATAATATCACTAAAATTAGAAGAATAGAAGTCAATGAAAAGATGTTCCAAATTGCACAAACTATTTAAAACTTGAATCCTTGCTAAGTGATGTGCGATTAAAAAAAAAAAAGATAATTCTAATGCTATTGTTGATTTTCTTGAATGGTGAAAACTCCTAATGTAATTCAATATCTCTCTCGAGACTATTGGAATCTTATCCTTGGTTGATTAATTTGATTCTTTTCCTAATTAAAACCCATTGGACAACTTTATTGATTAGAATCCCCTTATTAAGTTTCACTCTAATCTCGATGAATCACTTTGTCCTATCTCTAGGATTGTATTCAACTTCTTTCAATTGTGTAGATCTAATCATACAAACAATTTCTCAATTAATTTGCATGAATATCAAATCAAGAATCAATATTCTAGAATATTAACTTAAGATAGAAAGAAAGCACGGCACAATTGTATTAAAAAAAATCAAGCATTATATTCAAATAAATGAAGAACAAATCATATATTCAACCTAAGATTCATCAAATCAAGCATATCATATAATTACAATTTAGAATTTTAAGCTCAAATTGACTTGCTAAGATAACCTATACAAATTCGTATCCCTACTTCTATACCCTGCTTCCCTTGGGTCTTGCCTCTTACATATGTGTTCCTTAAGCTTCAAAAGAGGAAAATTCCTTTGTCTAAAGGAGGAAAGGCAAGATCTTGAAGAATAGGAAAGTTGTATGTTCTTGATGAGCAACCTAGGGTTTTGATTTGGGAAATAGGCTTCTTGAGAATGGAAAGTTGTTAGGTTTCTTGAGTGCAAGGAGTGGAGCCTCTAAAATTTCCAATTTTAAGTGTAGATGCCTTTATTTCTGAGTCTAAGAAGCTCACTTTCATTTTTTAAGTCATATCCCAAAGAATACTTTTTGTTGGATTGTCATGACTAAGATAGGTTACGTCCCCAGTCCACATGAAATAAGACAAGTCATGTTCTTAGGTTGTATAACTTTTTATGGTCACTTTGTCACGCCCCGGGGGGTACCCTAAACGTGGCAGTCCGCCGTACACAATACTAAAGCCTAGGAGTGACTACCATAGTCACGCGAAGGCTTCCATATTATGTACAAGGCGTACATCACAACTAAAGGGACGCATCGGAGTAGCGCAATTTACATTGATAATAAATAAGTAACAAGGCAAAGAGAATACTTAATATAAAACATAAGCATATCACAATTCAATTCTTAAGGCATATTCTTCTATTATCTTCAAATAAATATACGTCCCTAATCATATAGGTTATCACATATAAAGAACCTTACAAAATTTCTTCATCGTATGATTCCATATCCTTAATCATCCGTCCATGACTTCCTTAATGTCATGATCCTCAAATTTAATCCACGAATACCTGTTTCAACAAAATCTATAGGGGTATAAGCTACAACTAGCTTAGTGAGATATTCCTTTTCATTCGCACCATATTTTCAAACAAGTTTATTTATTTTCACACATATGCTATGCATACAATGCAACAATCACATGATTACGCGAATATATATAGTCATCCGGAAACCATATATAGAACGGATTTACCCCTCCGTATCAAAGGTTAGGGAATCGGGGTTGAAGGTCCTCGACCTTCTACTGCTAGTCCCCAGGTCCTCACCCACAGCGTTCGGTTGGCTCGGCTCCGAACCTAGAGTCGCTTTCCCCGAGCGATTTGGATTCTCCAGGAAGGAACATGGCCCGTGGCACCGCACGATCACAGCCAATCCAACTCTACGCGTAGGAGTAGCAGCCTTCCGAAATAGATGTGACTCGATGGATGCTATGCGTGAACGTTTTATTGTTCTTAGGTCAAACCTTATTAAGGTTTATTAGGGGCGATCAATCAATTTAGCAACAATAAACAATCATACAAGTAAGTAAACAAAATTATTTAAACAAGCAGATCGAAGTTGCGATATTCTTAATTCTCAATTCACGCATAAACATAGAATCATATATATATAATCCCGAAATCCCCAAATATATTCGTTTTTATCTTTTCTTAGTATACTAATGCTACTACATTACAAGCACAAGCAAGGTAACGAAATTAGAAGGAATAACTCACTCGTCCATTTCGCTATCTTCTTAGTCGTAGTAATCCTCGGGTAGGGTATTCTCGTATCCTTCGTCACCTAGACAAAAGAAATACCCGGGATAAGTCTTTCATGAATTTCTATTCTTGGAGATTCTAAACTTTCTTAAAATCGCGGTAAAATCGTATAAGAAGAAATTCCAACTTAAAATGGCCATAACTTGCTCATTTTAACTCGGAATTTCGCATATGATATACCGTTTTCTACCTATTCGAAAAGATCTATCCATTTCTAAACTTATCTTGGTCATAAAAGGTCATTTGGGTTCCGAAAACGTTAGGTACAGATTTAAAACGAATTTTCTAAACTTTTGCAAAAATCCATTTTCTAACTCAACTCCATTTTAAAGAAAATCCTTTTGTAACAATATAAATATATATTTGATAAACACTTTGAATATATAGGGCTCACTTTATATGCAAAAATCCTAATGGTAGTGTCTCAACAATTTATTTCATAAAACAATTCATTTAAACTTTAGCTTTGAAAACTTCCTTTTCAAGTATTTAAAGAAACTTTATATTTTTCTTAGGTTGTTATAAATGAGTATAATCTTATTTTATTTTCTTCATTCCTTTTTCCAAAACAAGCAAATTTTCCTTTAACCCTAGTCTTTCATATTCATTTCTAGTGATAAAAGATTAATTTATCAAAAGTACATTAAGTTGTCGAAAACCTTTTCATAATTTGTTTATTTAAGATGGTCTTAGAAAATGAGTCTTGTTTTTCTTATATTCCTTTCTAAAATATAAGCTTTTACTTTCCAAAACTTGTTCTTTCATCTCTTTTGAAAAGAATCATCTTTTATTGATAAAACCCATTATTTTTGAAAATGAGTTCCTTCTTTTTAGAAATTTGAAAATCATTATTTTTCCTAAGTGGGTTCATCACCTTATGAATTTATCTTAACTTTGAAAATTAGTTTGTTTTCTTAGTTTTATTTCGAAGTTTAAAAGAGTTTAAATCTTGAGCTTTTTGTAAAACTTTTAATATTAATAAATTATATTATTAAAAGCTTAGGTTAACATAATATACAAAGAAAATATTTATTTCTTATGATTCCTTGAAATCTATCTTTGTTATTTATGAAAACGTTGAGAAAACTCCATTTCTATGTTGTTGATAATAACTTCATGATTTTGTGATAAATCATATGATTGAAAACTTAGCTTTGAGTTCATTTAAAAAAAATTCTATTTTTTGATTAATTGAGACATTAACATTACGTAAATGCAAGTATCATGAGCATATAAAATAATAAGAACATAAGAAAATACTAAAAATAATTAATGAGCAAGAAAATAAAATATCAAGCATTGGGA
Organism: Combretum micranthum; assembly: GCA_024138025.1. Lineage (NCBI taxonomy): Eukaryota > Viridiplantae > Streptophyta > Magnoliopsida > Myrtales > Combretaceae > Combretum > Combretum micranthum. The sequence goes on along the minus strand of JAMXBD010000192.1, from coordinate 1,198,925 downwards.
ACCTTAGCTTCATCAAGGAATCCCGATCAAGTATTGGAGCCTTAGCTTTATCAAGGCATCCCGGGACTAAGAATGGACTAGTCCCGAAAGATTAAAGAAAATAAATAAAAGATTGTTTTGACTTGATATGGACAAGTCTAAGACTAGAAAGACTAGTCTTAATATCAACATAAAATAAATAAATTGCATAACTTGAATAAATAAATAACAAATGAGCTTATATGCTCTAAATAAATATATATACATAATGTACATAATACATATATAAAGCAAATAATCACAATAATAATAACAACATAATAAAATAGGAAGCTTATGTACAAGAACAAAACATGAACATGTTGTTGCTTTTACTACTCATATGAGTTTCAAAACAACACCATAGTCATGTTAAGTTACATGACATGGATGAATAATAGATGAGAAATATTTACCTAAGGTATGTAAGAGGTATGAAGATGGTGAATGAAATGGGTATTATGTGAGTAGTGATATGTGGTTGATAGTTTATGTATGAGAGATGATTTTTGTGAGGAATTGGTTTGAGAGAGTTTTGGTAGAGAGAGAATTTGTGGAGAGATTTTGAGAGAGTTTTGGTAGTGAAATGAATTGTGTGAAAAATGAAAGAGGAAGGGGTATTTATAGAATTTTTAGAGTGATTTTTGGATGTAAAAAAAAATAAATTGAAAAGAAAATTAAATTGTTGGAAGGGACAAGGGGGGGGGGGGGGGGGGGGGGGGGGGGGGGGGGGGGCGCGGTTTGCTTTATTAGAGGGGGGGAAAATTGATTTTATTTTATTTGTTTGTGTAATAAAGAAGTAATGTGTAAAGTTGATGTGATTAAAGGTGTATTGGAAATGAAAAAAAGTAAGAAAATAGATATATAGGTGAAGAAAAAGTAGAGATAGGTGAATAGTAATGAATAGTAAAAAGCTATGAATAGTAGACTAGACAATTAAAGTACCGGTAGTAATAAAAATACGCGTAATAATGCGATATCTGTAATTTTTTAGCTACCGAAAAATTCTAAAACTGATATTTTTGGAATCCTTGTTTTTACGAGTCTATTGGTATAAACGAATATTTTTAATATTCCGAGCTCCGGGACACGCTTTTCGAGAACCGATCGTTTGGGTCCGAAGGTCACTCGAAATTCGCGAATCTGATATTTTTATGTTACCCTATTATTACGAACTATTCTAGGCCATTAACTTAATTTCGTTTTCTAGGGTTTGAAAACGCGGGATTGCGGATCTTAAACACTAGGGTTCGTTATAGGCTTGTTGACTTTTAGGGTTCCGTTTTGATTTCCGATTTTGTCGAGATATTCGTAAGATCGTATAATTTTCTGAGTTTGATGTTTTAATTTTAGCTCGAAATTTATGTTTTATTTTATTTGTGATTATTTAATAGTTTTTAGTTCTCGAATCGTTTAACCGAGTCTAGGGTTATGAGTTGACTCAGTTTGACTTTTGGTGAGAATTTGAAATTTGTGATTTCTAAATTTTATCGAAGGTTTTAAGATTTTGCTGTTGATCGTTATTTGGATATATTGTCTTGATTTGCGTGTTAGAAACGGTTAGTGATTTAATTGATGTACGACGTTGATTAAATCGGTAGTTGGACTTTTATTTTGTTTCAAGGGTTCTCGTTTTCTCAAGATTGAGAAAACTCGTTTTTTATCTTTATTTGGAATTAAGTTTTAACTTGGTTCGATTTTTAGGGTTTCGTTTCTGGCGTTGTCTTGATTTAGAATTTGGTTTTAACTTGAGTCGATTTTTGGGATTTAAATTCTAAACTTTTAGAATTATTTTCTATGAATTATGAAAATTTTTGGGGGTTTACAACCTACCCACCTTAAAGAAAGTTTTGTCCTCAAAACTTGTTATGCGTACGTAGTTGATGAGAAATTGTATATCAACATTCGTGATATTTGGAATTTTGTCTCACGTTTATTTGTTGAAATGGTATTATGATTTTATTATGTCGTTTCCTTAGTTTTACTTCCACAAAAAGGGTTTGGAAGTCTATCGTTATTGTTGGATTTCTTCTTTCGTATTTTCTATTTCTCATATATCTTTAGTCGGTAATATTGGAATTTCGTTGTGCGTTTAATATTTTATGCAATATAGCATATATAAAATCAATAAGATTTGGTTTTAGCGACTTTCAACCTTCACTTTACTTGACCCTTTTTGAAGAATCTCAAACTCGACACGACAAATGACCGACGACTTTGACTTGACTCATTTTTGAATTGATGACGACTCACTATGACATGCCACTGGTACATTCACTTAACAAAGGAAGGTTGTGAATTCGCTTCCCCATTCTTATGTGAGTATATATATGACATGCACGTATAAAATACGCAATGTTTACACTTATTTCATATCGTTGTTTTATTCTTTACATGGTCATCTTGACAAGGTTTGAGGTCAAGATGAAAAATTTGGAATTTGCTTGTTGAGATTTTATCATTACCGGTTCTAGCTTTTAGGCAGTAATAGTTATGCTTTTGATGTACTTTATTTTTGGTGTTCAAGGTAAAATTGATTTGCCTTCTTCTTTGATACATACAAAATTTCGACAATCATATTTTTATTCCATCTGGAGTAAGGTGACGATTACATAATCTACGGTCATTACTGGCAACTATTGGTATAACAAGAAATTTAGCATCTAAGGGTAGCCTAATATCGTTCGATTCGTGACTATCGTCTTCTTCTAAAACAGCGAATTCTATCTCTTGGTTGGCTTCCTCGCAAATCCATTGTCCTTGTAGGTTGTACACACGTATTCTTGTGGGGGTATTGCTGAGTATCTCCCTTCCATATTTTCTTCTTAGGACACTTCTTGGCAATATGTCCAGGCTCCACAATCAGGCAAGTGGCAAGGTTTTCTTTGGACATCTAACTTTGTGATTCGGACTCCCGCAGTAGTAACACTTGTGTTGAAGCTTGGGACACTGTCTTGGTTGATGTCCCTTTTTGCATTTCCAACATTGGGTATCCAGTTCTTTTTATCCTTCTTTCTACTCGGGCTGACCGATGTTTCGAGCTCATTGATTTGAGGCTTAGGCTAGGTTCACTTATAGATTCTTCCTCAATTATCATGACATTTCCTTCCGTCCTTCTCCTTTTCTTAGCACCATCCACAATTCGTGCTTTCTACTAGTTCTCGGAAATCTTTGATGTCAAATTCTATCAACTTGATACGAAGGTCTTTCCAATCCTCCTAAGAAGACTTGCCTTAGTTCCTCGCTATCCTTATATGATTCAGGGGCATATTGTAACAGCTGCTAACTCTGTTTCATATTGTTCAAGACTACGACTCCTTGAGAAATACTTAGGAAATCTGCTACTAATTGGATTCTCAAGCTTCCAGGGAAAAAGTTCTCCAAGAATTCATGCCTAAATGTCTCCCATGTGATTGGTGGTAGTAGCTCTCTACTTTTGGATTCCCACCATATTCTTGCATTGACCTCAGCATAAAAGTTCCATATGTAAGCTGAAGGTGTTGTGGTACTTCAAAAGCATTGAAAGATCGTTCTATTTGTGCTAACCAATCATCAGCTTCATCCGGTTTTCCAAAAGTCAAAATATCGATTGCACTTAATGAACTCTGGCAACATACTTTGATAAGGTTTTGGTAATGGTGGCTCAGCTAGTGCTGTTTCAATCGGTGTGTTGGAACTTCGTGCGCTTCTTGTGCAGGTGCTGGTGTAGGCATAGCATGAGCTGTTGTGCGAAATTCCTTATGAGGTTGGCAAGTTGTTCGATGTTAGCTTGATCCATTGTGGTTGGTTTGGTTGTTGCTCGGGTTCTCAGGTTCTACAGGGGGTATTTCTTGGTTGCGTTGTGCACGAGTACGTCTCCTATTTGTTCTACAGGTTTTATTAAGCTAGCGTGAGATTCTTAACTTTATTAAGTCTTAACGTTTTTCGGGAAAAAAAATCGGTCAAGAGACAAGCAAATAGCAATCGAGTACGGAAATGAGCAAATACATATAAGAAATTTTGAAAATTGTCTGAAATCATAATAATGAAAAGGAAATTCATATTATTAAATCAAATACATGGAAACAGAAGAAAGACTTAAATACTTCCTTTACAAAGTTCAAAGAAAGGATGCAAAACATAAAAATTTCAAATCATTACATAGACAACATATACATATATTAAAGTTTTTACGGGAGGTTTAGCGTCCGTTCTGCTTCGGATTGCTCTTCACAGGGTAGGAGTATTTCCTTGATTACTTGATCCCTCGTCTTCATTATCAGTAACTTTTTCTTTTCCTTTGTGGTGAGATTGTGGTGTAGGATCTCTAGACGAAGTCCCACTTCTTTCTTGGATGGGTCATCTCTTTCGGGGACTGAGATGGGGTCGTCCCATAAACCTTGCGTCTTTAGATCTTCACGTACATAGGTACCACACCTTGCACATGTAGCATGTTTCCTTGGCATTTGTAGGGTAATTCTTGGTCCTACAGATGAGACGACTGCATACGTAGCATTTCCTTATTGTGTTGGGTAATTGTTGGCACTGTGTTTTCTTTTGCATGACCAGAATAGATAGTACCATTCTTCTTAGGACAATTAAGGATTTTGTGGTCCTTGTTTCCACAGAAGTAACACTTGTCTGTAGTTGCGGGCACTTTTGAACTTTTGGGAAATGTCTTCCTTACACTTCCAGCATCTGACCTTAGGGGTTACGAATCCTTAAGAGTTGGAGTGTTTATGCTTCTTAGCCTGGGGTTCTTGATTGGCTATGAAGGAAGGGACTTGTGCTACTGGTTGCTCCGAGTTGGGGTCTTATAACCGGAGCGGTGCAGAGGTTGTGGGTGTTTGTTGTATGTATGCTCTTATCGTCTCTTCTAAACGTCTTATGGTGGTCAAGAGTTCTTGAGTTAGATTTGTGGTGGGAGTGCTCTGGTTCTTGTGTTCTTCGAGAGAGGGGTGCTTGATTGTGGCATAACTTCCTCGGGTAGCTTCCTAGAACCAAACGAAGCGATCGTATTAGATATTTTCTTTATCGAGTTTTACGCACATGTTATTTGTTTTTAAAGAAAAGAGAAGCGTTATAGACTTTTTTGTCTGATTAAAGGTTAACGTAGGTACTTAATGTTATTTACCTAAGGGTCTTACTATAAAGAGGCATTAACTTATCTTGCCCTTAATTGGTCTTGAATAGGGTTACTAACATTAAGGCTTATTGGCTTTGCTAAGGAACTTATATATACTCTATACCTAAATTCTAAGTCTCCTTCATGTTTTCTCCATATTATTCTGCTATGTTCTATCTCCAAGTCATTTCTACCTTTCTCAATCTTGGATCAATATCTTAGGGTAAATCGTATTCATGTGATACTTCCATTTCGTATTTCACTAAATATCCTCCAATTCATGCATAAGTATTTCCTCTTCTTCTAATATTCTCCAAGATAAAGTTTATTCTTAGACATAAGATCAAGTCCTACCACTCTATACTTCTAATATCCTGTTTCTTAATTCCCAAAACCTTGTTGCTCTGATACCAACTTAAACTGTCACGCCCCGAGGGGTACCCTAAACGTGGCAGTCCGCCGTACACAATACTAAAGCCTAGGAATGACTACCTTAGTCACGCAAAGGCTTCCATATTATGTACAAGGCGTACATCACAACCAAGGGACGCATCGGAGTAGCGCAATTTACATTGATAATAAATAAGTAACAAGGCAAAGAGAATACTTAATATAAAACATAAGCATATCAATTCAATTCTTAAGGCATATTCTTCTATTATCTTCAAATAAATATACGTCCCTAATCATATAGGTTAGCACATATAAAGAACCTTACAAAATTTCTTCATCGTATGATTCCATATCCTTAATCATCCGTCCATGACTTCCTTAATGTCATGATCCTCAAATTTAATCCACGAATATACCTGTTTCAACAAAATCTATAGGGGTATAAGCTACAACTAGCTTAGTGAGATATTCCTTTTCATTCGCACCATATTTTCAAACAAGTTTATTTATTTAATCACACATATGCTATGCATACAATGCAACAATCACATGATTACGCGAATATATATAGTCATCCGGAAACCATATATAGAACGGATTTACCCCTCCGTATCAAAGGTTAGGGAATCGGGGTTGAAGGTCCTCGACCTTCTACTGCTAGTCCCCAGGTCCTCACCCACAGCGTTCGGTTGGCTCGGCTCCGAACCTAGAGTCGCTTTCCCCGAGCGATTTGGATTCTCCAGGAAGGAACATGGCCCGTGGCACCGCACGATCACAGCCAATCCAACTCTACGCGTAGGAGTAGCAGCCTTCCGAAATAGATGTGACTCGATGGATGCTATGCGTGAACGTTTTATTGTTCTTAGGTCAAACCTTATTAAGGTTTATTAGGGCGATCAATCAATTTAGCAACAATAAACAATCATACAAGTAAGTAAACAAAATTATTTAAACAAGCAGATCGAAGTTGCGATATTCTTAATTCTCAATTCACGCATAAACATAGAATCATATATATAATCCCGAAATCCCCAAATATATTCTTTTTATCTTTTCTTAGTATACTAATGCTACTACATTACAAGCACAAGCAAGGTAACGAAATTAGAAGGAATAACTCACTCGTCCATTTCGCTATCTTCTTAGTCGTAGTAATCCTCGGGTAGGGTATTCTCGTATCCTTCGTCACCTAGACAAAAGAAATACCCGGGATAAGTCTTTCATGAATTTCTATTCTTGGAGATTCTAAACTTTCTTAAAATCGCGGTAAAATCGTATAAGAAGAAATTCCAACTTAAAATGGCCATAACTTGCTCATTTTAACTCGGAATTTCGCATATGATATACCGTTTTCTACCTATTCGAAAAGTTCTATCCATTTCTTTATCTTGGTCATAAAAGGTCATTTGGGTTCCGAAAACGTCAGGTACAGATTTAAAACGAATTTTCTAAACTTTTGCAAAAATCCATTTTCTAACTCAACTCCATTTTAAAGAAAATCCTTTTGTAACAATATAAATATATATTTGATAAACACTTTGAATATATAGGTATGCTCACTTTATATGCAAAAATCCTAATGGTAGTGTCTCAACAATTTATTTCATAAAACAATTCATTTAAACTTTAGCTTTGAAAACTTCCTTTTCAAGTATTTAAAGAAACTTTATATTTTTCTTAGGTTGTTATAAATGAGTATAATCTTATTTTATTTTCTTCATTCCTTTTTCCAAAACAAGCAAATTTTCCTTTAACCTAGTCTTTCATATTTCATTTCTAGTGATAAAAGATTAATTTATCAAAAGTACATTAGTTGTCGAAAACCTTTTCATAATTTGTTTATTTAAGATGGTCTTAGAAAATGAGTCTTGTTTTTCTTATATTCCTTTCTAAAATATAAGCTTTTACTTTCCAAAACTTGTTCTTTCATTCTTTTGAAAAGAATCATCTTTTATTGATAAAACCCATTATTGTTTAATGAGTTCATTTCTTTTTAGAAATTTGAAAATCATTTTTTTCTTAAGTGGGTTTATCACCTTATGAATTATCTTAACTTTGAAAATTAGTTTGTTTTCTTATTTTATTTCGAAGTTTAAAAGAATTTAAATCTTGAGCTTTTTGTAAAAAAACTTTTAATATTAATAAATTAGATTATTAAAAGCTTAGGTTAACATAATATACAAAGAAAATATTTATTTCTTATGATTCCTTGGAAATCTATCTTTGTTATTTATGAAAACGTTAAGAAAACTCCATTTCTATGTTGTTGATAATAACTTCATGATTTTGTGATAAATCATATGATTGAAAACTTAGCTTTGAGTTCATTTAAAAAAATTCTTTTTTTGATTAATTGAGACATTAACATTACGTAAATGCAAGTATCATGAGCATATAAAATAATAAGAACATAAGAAAATACTAAAAATAATTAATGAGCAAGAAAATAAATATCAAGCATTGGGAACCTTAGCTTCATCAAGGAATCCCGATCAAGTATTGGAGCCTTAGCTTCATCAAGGCATCCAGGGACTAAGAATGGACTAGTCCCGAAAGATTAAAGAAAATAAATAAAAGATTGTTTTGACTTGATATGGACAAGTCTAAGACTAGAAAGACTAGTCTTAATATCAACATAAAAAAATAAATTGCATAACTTGAAAATAAATAAATAACAAATGAGCTTATATGCTCTAAATAATTATATATACATAATGTAATATATATTATATAACAAATAATCACAATAATAATAACAACATAATAAAATAGGAAGCTTATGTACAAGAACAAAACATAACATGTTGTTGCTTTTACTACTCATGAGTTTCAAAACAATACCATAGTCATGTTAAGTTACATGACATGGATGAATAATAGATGATAGAAAATTTACCTAAGGTATGTAAGAGGTATGAAGATGGTGAATGAAATGGGTATTATGTGAGTAGTGATATGTGGTTGATAGTTTATGTATGAGAGATGATTTTTGTGAGGAATTGGTTTGAGAGAGTTTTGGTAGAGAGAATTTGTGGAGAGCTTTTGAGAGAGTTTGGTAGTGAAATGAATTGTGTGAAAGAATGAAAGAGGAAGGAGGTATTTATAGAATTTTTGGAGTGATTTTTGGATGTAAAAAAAATAAATTGAAAAAGAAAATTAAATTGTTGGAAGGGACAAGGGGGGGGGGGGGGGGGGGGGGGGGCGGTTTGCTTTATTAGAGGGGGGAAAATTGATTTTATTTTATTTGTTTGTGTAATAAAGAAGTAATGTGTAAAGTTGATGTGATTAAAGGTGTATTGGAAATGAAAAAAAGTAAGAAAATAGATATATAGGTGTAAGAAAAAGTAGAGATAGGTGAATAGTAATGAATAGTAGAAAAGTGCTATGAATAGTAGACTAGACAATTAAAGTACCGGTAGTAATAAAAATACGCGTAATAATGCGATATCTGTAATTTTTAGCTACCGAAAAATTCTAAAACTAATATTTTTGGAATCCTTGTTTTTTTACGAGTCTATTGGTATAAACGAAATATTTTTAATATCCCGAGCTCCGGGACACGCTTTTCGAGAACCGATCTCGTTTGAGTCCGAAGGTCACTCGAAATTCGCGAATCTGATATTTTTATGCTACCCTATATTATCACGAACTATTCTAGGCCATTAACTTAATTTCGTTTTCTAGGGTTTGAAAATGCGGGATTGCCGGATCTTAAACACTAGGGTTCGTTATAGGCTTGTTGACTTTTAGGGTTCCGTTTTAATTTCCGATTTTGTCGAGATATTCGTAAGATCGTATAATTTTCGAGGTTTGATTGTTTAAAAATTTTAGCTCGAAATTTTATGTTTTATTTTATTTGTGATTATTAATAGTTTTAGTTCTCGAGATCGTTTAACGAGTCTAGGTTATGAGTTGACTCAGTTTGGACTTTTGGTGAGAATTTGAAATTTGTGATTTCTAAATTTTATCGAAGGTTTTAAGATCTTGCTGTTGATCGTTATTTGGATATATTGTCTTGATTTGCGTGTTAGGAAACGGTTAGATGATTTAATTGATGTACGAACGTTGATTAAATCGGTAGTTGGACTTTGTATTTTGTTTCAAGGGTTCTCGTTTTCTCAAGATTGAGAAAACTCGTTTTTTTATCTTTATTTGGATTAAGTTTTATCTTGGTTCGATTTTTAGGGTTTCGTTTCTGGCGCTTGTCTTGATTTAGAATTTGGTTTTAACTTGAGTCGATTTTTGGGATTTAAATTCTAAACTTTTAGAATTATTTTCTATGAATTATGAAAATTTTTTGGGGGTTTACACACTTCCTTGAAATGACATGTCCCCTGCAATGCCATATTCCTAGATCGACACGACTTGTGACAAGTCATGTCTCAATTGTGTCATGTTGATATTCAGATTATTGTCTTGAGCGTGCTTTTGCTTGACATAACTTGGAGACACGACATGCTTTTGTTGTGTTAACTACAAATTGCTTCCAAACTTTATATTTTTGGCTGGAATTACTTTCCTTTCATAAATATCTTCGTTAAAGACTTGAAACAAAATCTAACGGTTTTAAGTGATAATTTCACAATGATTATCAATAAAATGATTAATAATAGTGTATTATAGCATCACAAAATAGAAAAAAATTAAGTATATTAGATTAAGTGCATTTAACCACACATAAGTGTGGCCTATGCCTAACAATACATCGCATTTGAATGTCGACAAATGAGTCAATTTGACACTTAAATTTGTTTAAGCGATGTTTCATTTTTCAACATAATGTATTTAATCTATGAGAACCTTTCATGACATCTACAGATCACGTGTATTAAATGTTATAGAAAGTTTTTAGGGATTTTTAATTAATGTTTTGCAATGTTTATTAAACGGAATTAAAACCCCATTTTTTCAAAGTAGAATATCCTATTGCTTCAATTTGGATAGCTTAACAATAATTGAAATTCCATCTTTTTTAGAAAACTATTTTATTTTTAATAGCTCCTAGCATTAGAAATCCTTTATGGATTGATGAAGTTACTGAATATCTTTTAAGATCTTCAATGGCATGTTTCTAACCAAGGTTGACACTTCTTCAATTTGATGGATTAAATATAGATTGGTTGGAAGAAAGCATGTCACCATCAAGAAGTTATTTATCCAAATGTTTCAAAATATTGTAAACCTTATTTTAAGCTTGGTCATAGTGTAAACACTATTGCTAAAAGTTCATCATTAAATTCATTAGAAGATTAAAAAAGAACAATGTAACAATAAGAATGAAGAATTGAAAGAGTCATAAAAAAAATGATTCACAATTGGTTGACAGAAAGAAATGAAAAATTAGAGATAAGGAAGAACTTACTAATATGCTTAAAGTGCTAGAGTAAGGTTTGAATCTAAGTCTTTCTTTTCTTTTTTTCACAATCATGTCAAAAGCAATGTATATTAAAGATTAAGCTACAGATATTGGAGTCAATCAATGTAGAAATACATAGCAATGTTGAAAAATGGGATACAAAGGACAATTTATCCATGCCACATCAAGGCAAGAAATTTTTGTTGTGATACACCTATTAGTACAAATGGACATCAACCTCTTAAGTATAAAAAAGTTTTGGAGCTTTATCCAAAGGAGCTGGCTTATAAATGTTTTAGTCATCTTATTAATTCTTAATTGAAAAATGTTACAGCTCTCTAATTTCTCAAAGAAGACCCAATAATTGTTGGAGTTAAATGCGAAGGAACTATTGTTGAATCCTTAAGCTATAATGTTGATACTTCATTGATGATTATTTCAAATATTATAAATTTTGAGGAATCTTGAATGGTTTTAAGCTTTAAAGTACATGATGTTGTTGATAAAGATTTTATCCCTAATGCAAATCCTTACTTGAGATATTTCCAGAAAAAACTTTGTAACTTGGAGGTAAACAAGGTATTATTAGTGATAATAATAATGCGAGATTATATAATAGTTATAATACTGAACTCGAAGGTAAAAGTGATTTTGAGTCGCATAATGAATGGAAGACAATCAAATCTAAGAGGAGAAACGATCAACATTTATAGTGTATTTCACTTATAAGGGTTACAAGAATCTTGGTGTGTGAAAGTGGTGTTTGTAGTTTCTTATCTCACTAAATTATCTTCATTATAATGTATGCAGTGAATGAATTAAAACGTCAATAAGAAGATTGAAGGAAAACAATTAGTTACATTAACCAATGTCACATGCTAGCAAGTTCTAAAACTTGGCTAAAAAGTAAGGATTTAATTAAGGCATTTCAAATCACAGTGCAAAATCATGGATTTTCAAGAGCAAAATATCTTGAGCAGATGTTGTGTGAAAAGTGACTATTTTCTTAACATTAAGTATTAAAATCTTAATTTGAATGAGTCTTATTATTTTTTATCAATTTATGCCAAATGTATTAGAATTTGAAAGGCCTAAGCTTTTGTAGAAGATAAATTCATGAGAACTTCCTTCTTTATCTATCCTATGCTATACGCACCATATTTTCATAAAATATTTAGAATATCAATATTATATTTGTGAAATTGTTGAGGATTTTGTTAGAGTATGAAATCATATTTTTTAAAAATGTCAAGATGTGGTTAATTCGTTTTTACAAAACTATGAGAAATGTGTGGGTTCAAATTTTTGAAAATGTTGAAGGGCATATGCGATGTGCTTAGAAAGACAATCACTAGGACATCAATAAGAAAATCAAGATAACGCACGTAGCAGGACATTCAGTAGGGATCTAATACCAAAATATGATGTTCTTAAGACAAAATGATACCTAAATAGGATAAAACTAGGAAGACAAGTACTGGGTTTTTCATTGATAAACACAGTAACACTAAGATAATACGCCTAGGAAGATAATCATTAGGATATTCATGGATTAATAATAATTAATCCTAAAGAAATCCCTAAAAACCTAACTCAAGAATTAGGTTTTCTTGAAATTTAGAGATTGGATATGGATGGTGTTATTATAGGATATGACACACTATGAATAACCTAAACTACACTCTCGCTAATTTAATATAACTCGCAAATTACCTCAAGTGGTTTATTTGCCACAATCATGAAGATTGATAAGAATAGAATTTGCTTGCCATAATCCAATTAAGGATTGATAAGAACATAAGAATCTTCCCACAATCACAAGGATTGATAAGAGAGAGATTTTACGAGTAACAACTCTCAAAGAAAGAATTTTCACTAAATTAATAAAAGTTTTTTGTGTTTACAAAGAAAGTCCTCTTTATACTAATAACCTAAGTTTAAGGGCAAAGTAGTAATTATCATTCAAACCTAATCAAAGATATCCAATAAAATAAAAGGAAAATATCAAACAAATCAAATCTTTGGCATCATCAATAGCTAAGTCATGGATGTGGCACGGGACGTGAACTTCAAGGCCTAAGAATCCTCATAATCATAGCAGGCATAAACTAGGGTTGATCTCCTCTAGATAACATGTCAGTACTGATCACATGTAGTTTTCACGAGTGTGATACTCATCATCACAGCCTTTGGTACGGCCGTTATCGGCTGGTCACCCTCAAAATGTGACTATGGTTTGTAATATAACGTGATATGCAGTGTTATTGCCTTCTTGTTCTTCATTGATTGTCACAGCCTAGATCACTAGCGTGACATGCATATTTTCTTCTCTTCCTTTATATTTGTCTTCATTCTTTGTAAATTGATCCCATCAATATGTGAATTGCTTGTTTCTTATGTTTAGGGTAGAATACCAATTTTAGTATTAGGGCACAATGCTAACTCTTGTATTTAAAAGTAGAGTATAGGTTTAGATTGTGTTTGTGAATATGTTAAAATGCATATGTATACTAATACGTTCATGTTTTGAAACTAAGTTGAGATTCTAATTTGTTCTTTATTTTATAATGGTTATATGATATAAATTTAATGAGTTAATCTCATAAATAGTACATGAACTTTGACAAAAATACAATTAGGTACCTAAAGTTTAAAATTGATTGATTTAGTTACTAAACTTTAAAATTGATCAATTTAGTACCTAAACTTTGAAAGTGACAAATTTAGTACCTAAAAAACTTTCTGTGTATACCTATAGTATCTATATTAAGTTTTTCTTTTTTTAGTACTAAATGATTCAATTTCAAAGTTTTTTAACTAGTTCAGGTATTAAATTGATCATTTTAAAATTTAGGTACCTGATTGCATATTTTACCAAAGTTCAAGTACTATTTATGACATTATGCCATATTTAATTAATATAAGAGGTTATGGTCGATTGTTTATTGTACAATTAATCAATTGTATGTGGTGTAACATCTTGTGTGGTTATATATGGTGTTTCAATCAAGGTGTTTTTTTATCATTCCTTTTTTTTTTCCCAAATCATGATGATGGTGATATGGATCGATTACATGAACCATAACTTATATTTTGGTGGTGGGTACTATGATAGTTATGTGAAATAGGATGATCATGTTCATTACCTAATATCGAGGATTTCTCATGTTTTAGATCAACCTTTTAAAATTTGTCGGAGGCATGTCATTTGATTAGTTTTGCAAATTTCTTTACTTGTTATAATTTTTATGAACATGGGATTGTGTTACATTTATAGATGATAATAGTCATATAAGTGGGTTCATATTATATTAGGTTAACATCGCAAATGATACCTTAACTTTGACTAAATGTGTAATTAAGCATGTAGGCTTTTTATTTGATCAATTTCATACCTAAAGGAACTTTTTTGTGCACATTTACACTACCTGAGCTAACGGTGTTAACTCTATTAACTAACATGGTATCTTATTAATTATTTATTTATTTATCATTATGATTATTATATTATTTCACTTATTATTACTATAATAATTATAATTAGTGTTAATTTACTTATAACAATAAAGAGTAAATTACATAAAAAAGTATCAATGTTTAGGGTTAAGTTCATTAAAGGTATCAACGTTTTAAGTGGCTAGAAATAGGTATCAATGTATGGGGGTAAAGTTAATTTAAGATATTAACATTTTGAGTGGTAAAAGGAGTTATCAACAAAATGAGTAAAATAAGATATTATAATTAACCATTTGAAAAATTGAAGAGATTTAATGAAAAAAACTAATCCATACGTTCATACCTTAAATGAACTTTCTAAAACGTAGAGACCTTAAATGAACTTATCCCTAAATGTTGATATCTTCTAATGTAATTTATCTTAATAATAAAATAACTAGCCCATTGACAATGAACCCAACCCCCACCATTAATTAGCTTAAACCCAATGAACACAAATCAATAAGCCTACACTTCTTATACTTCTACAATTTTTTTTCTATTTAGATAATAAATTGTGAAATTACTCATTATAAAGATAATTGGTTGTAGAAAATTGAGTATTATGAGACAAGGAATTAGAAACCAAGCTTAGGAGGTATGTGTTAGTCTTAAGCAAGTAGATTGCGGCTTCATATTCAGTCTCAAATTTGGAGTTGCAAGGAGTGGTTGATGGTGATTTTTTAAGTTTTGAATGGCAGTTGGTGGTGCGATAGTGCTTGGCTTGCCTATGATGGCAAGTGTAGTGGTGAAGTGAATTTGGGTTGGTTCACTTGGCGTTGTGTTCAGTCGAGCTTTCAGCCACATTTGGATTTAAAATTGTTGTGGGACTAAGCTAATGCTTCTGATCACACTGAGCCCTCAAATCAAATCATGCAGCCTTCAACAAAGACCAATAAATTTTTATAGGAATTCAACAAAAATCACTATGAGTACCAGCAGCTGTTAATAGAAAAAAAATCAAAATAAGAGATGCTAAATCCCACATATATGTAATCTTAGGTTACTGTCATCTTATTCATAAGAAATCGAAGAGCAAGCATGGAAAGTGAAGAATAGAGAGAGCCTCATTGTTGGACAATGAAAAATCAAATGGCATTCTTTCTTTCTCCCCCATTGAGATCACCTTTCATAAAATTAAATCCAATGCCCATTATTGTAATTGCACTACCGTTTCAGCTCTGTGTAGTGTAGTATCTTATCATACCTACCCATTAAGACTCAGACAAGCTTCCCTCAGTATAAAACCTAAAAACCTAAGTATATTATAAACTCCATTATATAATATAAACCAGACGCCAAAAAGTCCTCTCAACAATGGTCGTGAAAGTTTGTGTCAAAGTGGCTATTGGTACCCCTTATGTTTTAGGAGACTATAATGTTTTGGTCCTTTTTTTTTTCCCGCTAAGTTTTTTCATGTTTTGATTTTCTTGGTGGTCTTTTTTTGTTCATTTTGCTATGTTTCCAATTTATTTTGAGCCATGATGTTTGGTTTTGAGGTCCTTTTTCTCAAAAGGTTCTTTTGACTTTAGAGGAGAAGAAAGTTTCTTATAAAATGCACCTTATTGATCTCAACAACAAACCACAATGATATAAATAAGAACCTTAACTTACATAGGTATCCATATTATCAATGTCTTATTTTCGTTTATTTATTTTTTCCTCTAGTTTAATGTATTGTCAAATAAAAAAAAATTATTCATTGATATGAATATGTTGATGTGCTTTGTTACCTGTGAATAAGCTCTTTCAAATTAAATGTTTTCTAGTTTTAGTTTTGAGGTTTTAGACCAACTATTAATCCTTTCTTGCACTATTTAATTAATTCATTTTGTTATTAGTTTCTTGTTTTGATTGATGTTGGTTATTTTGCTAGTCCCTATCACACTATGTAGATTTGCTTCTGCAAATTGTGGTTGAACTTTAAGCTGTGTTAAGCTTGTCATTCTTGTTGATTTAGTCTATGTATTTCATTTGTCTAGCTATATTTCAAATGATGGAGACCATTTGTAATTTATGGTGATAGGTTTTTGGATGTGAACCCAAAAGGCAAAGTACCAATATCAAAGTTTGATAATAAATGGCTTTCTGACCCAAATGTATTTGTGGATATTATTGAGGAGAAGTTCCAAATGAAATTTGTTTTTTGCTCTAATTTGTTAGTGTTTTATAAGGTGTAAATCATAGTAGTCTATAGTACCCTTTAATATTGATCCTAAAGTTTTTGCATTCCAATTTTTCAATCTCAAAAGTGTTGATGGCTTCTAACTCCTTCTACATTGTCCTACATTGGTAAAATTTCATCAATCATCCTTTTATATAAGACATGGTTGGATCCATGAATAACTAAAGAGCTTAAAGAATAGAAAATAAGTAAGGGTATGGTGGGCTTGAAAAAGTCTAAACTCCTTTTATGAATAAAATAGCACTAATTATAATATTAATAATCACAATCGTAATAGTCTAATAAAAATTGAACAATAAAATAATAATTTGTAATGAAAAATAAAAAATAATAATAATAAGTTGTTCGTGTCCTCTATAGAAAAGAGATGGCCACTCCCACACTAAGGATTTTTTTAAGAACACAGCATGGGGAGAGTTACTGTTGAAATTTAGTTGCTTATGCCTACAAATTACCAACATTCCTAAGTACTATTTTTTTCTCTATGAAGGAGATCCATTTATATATATATATATATATATATATATAAAAGGAATCACTCACACATCGTTCTTGCCGATTTAAGAAACAGCCATTAAAATGATCTAGACACCAATCATAAGAAATCAAAATCAAATAAAGTTAATAAAATCCAATTGGCTTCACGTGCGGATTTAAGCTGCTAAATTCTTCAGCATTTCCATATTAGTCTTAAACTGAAAACCTAAATTTTGAAAAAAAAAAAATTAAATGATGAAATAAATTGAAATATAGTTTAGTAATAGTTGTTTAAATGAAAAAATTTATAAGAAAAATCAAAACAATGATGTTAGGAGCTTTGATATTGCAAAATTTCGATTTACCTTAAACTAGGAATTTGCGTGAATTAAAAGTGTAAAATTGTAAATAAATTAGACTTATTTGATATATTTAAATCCTTGTTAGCCCAAGAGGTTAATTAACAACCCTAAACTATTAAAAAATAATATTTAGACTCACAAGATTTGTCCATGTGGCAAAACCTTAAAAGAAGGTCTATTTTCCCCTATATAAAACCCTAATTCTGCCCTTTCCTTTTCCCACATAAATATTTCTTTCTTTTTTTTTTTCCACCTCCTTCCCTTTTTGAAATGCTCCCAAGACCTAAGATAAGGATCTCTAAAACTCCAACCCCTCCTAGTACTAAATAAATGGAATTAGCAAAGTATAGCACTAATTAACTCATGTGATGACTTTTACATGAGGAAATAGACAGGATAAAGTATTGCTAGAAAAGGAAGAAAATCCACCACCACAAGAAAATATGTGTCAAGATAAGCATGAGATTTTACGATATTATAATGTGAGTATTTTAGCATTTAAAGTATAGGAACTGACTTAGTTATGTTAATACATGTTTTGGGTGTCATGATATCAAGCTTCATAGTGATTTTGGAGTCTTAAAGCCTCCTCCTAGCTACAAGTAGGCTGGAACAACATTCTAGCAAAGGTAAGACCTTGGAAACAAATCTTGATATTGGATTTTTTAGTAGTAAGAAGATAAGATTTGTTGATAATATGAAAGTTAGAAAAAGAACATGTTTGGATTAGAGTTATGTAAAAAATTGTAGAGGAACTATGGTAAAAAATGGATGTTGCTATCAAAACTAGATGTTTAAGACTTCTAACTTTGATTAATCATGTTTAAAAAAATGGGAGATGAAAATAGATGAAATTAGGTATAAACACGACCATCTAAGACCTTTAAGATTACTAAAAGTTGTTCCAAAACATGTTTTTGACAAAAATAAAAAGTATGGATGTGAACCCTCTTAATCCCATAAGAGCACGACAAGTACACAAGGTCATGTACTCAACCGTACTTCTCTTAGACTTCAAAACTCAAAAAATCGAGTTTTCCCAGGAGAACACGGGGAGATACATGAACCCATGTTCTAGTTGTGCTTCTCTCTGACCCTAAACATATTCACAAAATAGCATGGGGAGAATGCGACGTCGTGTTTCACCCTGTGTGCCTTTCTAATCCCTAAACATAAGAGAAACACAATAGGAACACAGGGTAACCTATCCCTTCTTGCTCCTCTTTAGCCTAAAAAATCCTTCTACATTGAAAGAACATGAGAGAATACGTCTCCTCATGTACCTTTCGTGCTTCTCTCTTTGAAAGAGCACATCTCCTCATGTACCCTCGTGTTTCTCTCTTTGAAAGAACACGAGAGATTATGTCTCTTCATGTACTCCTTGTGCTCTTTTTTATCCCCTTCATAACTTCACCAATTCTCGCCTGAAAGGCACGAAACTTGATCCAGTTCTTCCTTTAACCTTAAACAACCATCCAAGACCTTCAAAATACAAATTTAGCAAATGCTAATACCCCATTCGTGCTATCCATCAACCAAACAGTTAATTTCAAAAATGCTTCAAACAAACTAAAGTAATTTAAACTTAATAATTGGAATATGACACTAAGGACTATATGGGATTAGCAAACTTTGGGAATCAATTCTTGAAAAGTCATGAATCAAGACCCACAAAATGTATAATCTACTAAGGGTTGGTTAACCTAAGCCCCAAAACCGAACTTAACTTACCTAATTAATTAGATAACTTGACTAAATATCATAAATGACCCTTTAAACATTATCTTTCAGTAGATATGGTTAAAGTAAGGTAACTTAGATGTGACAAACAACATTAATGAAATAAAGGTAGTAATTTTGAACTAATTCCCGACTTTAACTATGAACAGTTATTGGATATCAAGCATTAAAAGGAATAGCAATCTTAGATCAACCGATAGGTATGCAATAATTGTGTGTTGCTTACTAGAATATTATTAATAATTGGATTAAGAATTTGAAATTGGCTTGATTGGGTGTTGATTGCTGTTTGGCCATTTACTTTAGGAGTAGCACCCCCAAACTGGTTGCGAGTCTGATCGCTATTTTGAGATGATGCGGTAGTGGTAGGTGGATGGACTCCACTCAGTGAGTGGTAAGGACATGTGGGTATTCAATAGGGGACATTACGAAATTAGACGATCAATTCAGAGATGGTATGAAGTTGCAATAGAGTTATGCAAAGGTATGGGCTCTTACATAAACATCATAACGGACCATTCTCATTGACGATCGTTTGTGTGGAATTAATCTATATGAGACTACTTCTCTCTTTCTTTTCTAGTAAGTTTAGTAAGTTCTAGAGACTTATCCAAACCAACCCAACCCAACCCACCTTGGTTCGTGATTCACTGAGAGAACCTTACTCTTTTTGTTTGGCGAAAGTCATGAGTACTCTTGTATGCGTTGTATTTTTGGGATGCTAGGATACCTTATTTATGAACTTTAAATTAAATATCCTAAACTATGTTGCTATATTAAATTAGGAGTGTGACATGTGGTGTGTGCGACATGTGGTGTGTGCTTGTATTATTGGGTACTAGGCTTCGTAACTCATTTTATTAACCGTTCAGGTCCTATCGGTATTTAATGGGAAATGAGAGATATACAGGATAACCCGATTAGATAGCGGTGTACGAAACTTGGGTTTTATGAATTTCTTAGAAGATTTTTATTGTAATCATGTTTTATAAACTTGGATGATGTAATCAATTAAGTAGCAAATGCTTTTGTTTGATTTAATATTGACCTTTAAGTTGTATTTGAGTTGTAATTTCTTGATGGGCCCTATGGGCAATATTTATATATGACTATTTGTGATATTTATTTTTCTAAAAAAGGTTGAATTTATAGGTTTTGATAAACTCAAACTATGGATAAACAGATGACACTCTGTTGAAATTTTTATAAAAAATTAATAACGATTTCCTAAATTAAAACTTAATTAGAAGCCCACTCAACAACAATCTCTTGCACATATCACTTGGAAGTAATATGTGTGACATAATTGTCACGCCCTATACGCTCGGGGCAAGGCCATTACAGTCATCACATATTTACATTTTCTTTCATTCTATGCCTTAGCCGCTTCACTTTTTCAAATTTTCATTGTCCTTTCTTCATCCATGTATGAAAATATACCAATCTACATGAAGCAGCAGTAAAAAAAACACTACCCATTTTTCTTTCATTATTCTATAAAGAGCTTGATGAAAATGTCAATGAATTGTAAATGAGCTTTAATCAGTTTGGATGTTGATATTTGATTACTAAATTAATCTTGAATGATTAACTTTAACATATTTGCAATATGATGAGCCTTGTGATTGGGAAGATTTTTTTAATTATTTTTTGTTATTTTATATAATTTCTTTATATTTATTAAAAATATTTATTTTATTTTATATTTTAATAAATGATATTGTGCCAAGTGGCAATAGTGAACAAAAAAATTAACATTGTTAATAAAAGTACTCATATGCAAATTTTAACAAACATTGAGAACTGAAATAAAAAAAATATAATGGTATAGGATTCAAATAGAAAAATGTTCAAACATTGAGGATTGCATATATACTTATCCCTATAAAGCAAATGTTTCCTTTATTCATTAGCTTATAATTTTTTTTCTTCATGTTATATTTTTTTTAGTTTTGACCTCAAATAACACATTTACAATAAAATGATTTATGAAATTGTTTTCCCACTAAAATATATCTATTTGTTGCATGTGATATATATACACATATATACTAGTGATTGTAAAACTTTAGGTAAATAAGTAAGAATTGGGTACATGAAATAAAAATAAGGTTTTTAATAAATTAATTGTTGAAAACTAATGTACAACCTATCATAAGAGAGGAAAGTGGAGAAAAGAGGGGAAAGATGTGTTTAATAATCCTAAAAGTGAACATTTAATATGGATGATAAGGTTAAATAAAAAAACTATATGTTAGATTTTTGGTGCCAAATTAATCCATATATTGCCTTAATAATGGTAATAGATATAATCTAGCAGTCGTGTACAAGTGCAAAATTTAAAGAAAGCATCATTAAAAAAGAAAAAGAATAACACATTAACTTAATAAAACTATGTACACAATATAATATGGGATAATATAGCAACATATATGAGAATTGAGAACAACCATCAAATAAATGAAAATAACAAAGAAGTTATCAATGAAAACCGTTTTTATTTTTATTTGAAGCATTATTTTTGTTCCGTATGAAGGAAAAATAAATTGGAAAATTATGAGCTGTGGAAGTTTATAAAAACTGAATAGTGGGTGGAAAAAAAAAAGGTGATAGTGGAAGGAAGAAAGGAAAATGAGAGAAAAAAATAATTTAGGCATCATTTGTTTGAAAACAAATATATTTAAAAAAATGCTTTATTTTCCCTTATATATTATACTAAAAATGACCTTTTAAATAGAAAATATTTTTTCTTGTAAAGTAAAATAAATTTTCATTAAAGAAAATATCCTACTCTATTTAAGAAAATATGATATACTCTTTTCAAAATGAAAAGTCATTTTTTTTAATTAGTCTCCATAAGTATTCTCACTTTAGGAATATGATATTTATTTGATTTTTAATTTGATTAACCAACAATTTTTTTTTAAGCATGAAAATAATATAATGGACAAAAGAAAAATAAAAGTTTATAAAAAATTATAACTATTAAATGAGAATTTATAAATAAAAATTATTAAAAGTAATTCATACTTTTTATTTTTCAAACAAATGTCTGGCATAATGTAGTTATATAGTAATTTGCATATGATGACATATTACATAATATTATTATGTCAATTCCTAGAAAATATTTTGCAACATACTTTTGTAAAAATAACCAAACACAAAACATTTTTAAGTGAAACACTTTTTAAGGCCCCATTAATTTTAAGGAAAAAGTTTTGTTATTGGGAAATTATTTTACCTAAAAATACTTTCCTAAAAATAATTTTTTTTTATGTATTTGGTTGCTTTTACAAAAGTATATCAAAATTTTTTTTATATATTTGATCGACCAATATTTTGTAACTCATCATTATACGTAAATAATCTATTATCAACAAGTTACTATATAAGTACATTATATCAAATATTTTATTTATAAGTAAAAATATAAAATATAATTTTTTAAAGATATTTATTTACAAATAGTCAATAGATATATATAGATTTTTTTAATGACTTTCATATTTCTTTTTTTAATCAAATTATCTTCACGTTTAAAATATAATTTATTGTTTAATTATGATAAAAAATAAAATAAATATGACACTCCTAACGTTAAAACATTCACGGAGACTAATTCAAAAAATGCCTTTTTGTTTCAAAAAGATCAAGTTGTTTTTCTAAAAAGAGTAGAGTAACTTTTTAATGAAAAATCGTTTTTTCTTTACGAGAAAAATGTTTCCTATTTAAAGTCTTTTTTAGCATAACAAATAAGGAAAAAAAAAAAGGGCAAACTGTTGTTTGAAAGGTAATTGTCTTGAGACATAAAAAAAATCTTACTAATAAGATATTTTTCACAAAAGATACTTTAATTGAAAATGTAAAATCCAGCTACCATTTGCTTAATAATAGACTTAGAATTCGCTTAATAATAATAAATAATAGATATCTAGTATTCACATTTCCTAATGAATAGGCCAGCTGCCGAGGAAATTGGATGTTTATCATAGTTGTGAGCTCGGTTTGTACGTTTCTCAGAGTAGGAACTAGAAGTAGAGCTCTGAGCTCTCTCAAACATACTGTCGTGTTCCCTTTTTCTCCGGTCTCATCTCAATTAGTCTGGCATTCATAAAGATGTATCTTTCCTTTTCGGCTGGTTATTTGCTGCCTCCTCATGATAAATAGGCCAGCTGCCGAGGAAATTGGATGTTTTCCATAGTTGTGAGCTAGGTTTGTACGTTTGTCGGAGTTGGAACCAGAAGAGGAACTATGAGCTCTCTCAAACACACTGTCGTGTTCCCTTTTTCTCCGGTTTCATCTCAATTAGTCTGGCATTCGTAAAGATGTATCTTTCCTTTTCGGATGCATATTTGCTGTCTCCTCATGATATGATGTCGTGTTCCCTTTTTTTCCTGTTTTCTTGTCAACTAGTCGGATAAGGATTTGTATTGGTAATTTATCAATATCGATATAGTATTAATTCATTTTGATCAGTTTATAAGTAAAATCATCAATATTATATTTATATCGATTTGATTTGAAAACGAGATCAAACCGAGTACCCAAACAGCTCCAAGCATTAATAAAGATTTATTTTTTTTTTTATTTTTTTCAGATGGAAATTTACTGTCCCTGTATATAAAATCCTTACCCACTGGCCTTTGCCCCAGGCCCCCCACCAATTTTGACTTAAAAAGACATTCTCTTCCCCCCTCTCTCTCTCACTCTCATATTTAGCAAGATAAGAAACAAATTCGCGTAACCTTTCATCTTGTTAATTTTTTTTTTCCCACTTAAAAGTTAAAACTTGTCGTCAATGGAGAGACAGAGAAGTTTTCATCCCTTTGAGTGGAAAAAAGAGAGAACAGAAATACAGCCATGGTTTCTCTGCTTCGCAGATCCAATCACTTGCTGCCGTTTGTGAAACTATCTTACCTCCACTGCCACCGGACGCTATCTACGACGGCGTCCCTCAAAACGACGCCGTCAGGTCATTCTTTAAGGCTTCTGGGTCTCAGCCACCGCTTCCTGATGAGGTCTCTTTCATCTCATTCCCCCCTTCTATCTATCTATCCGTCTTCGTCTTCTCACTTGATATTTTATATTAAGGATGTTTTGTTTTTCTGTGACTTTTTTATCAGCATGATGTCATAGAGGAATTAAAAAATTATAATAATATAGAAAAAAAAGAGAAAGAAGATCGATTGGCCATTCAACATCGTGGAACAAGGCTCATTATTACCAGTTAATAATAACACTTCCCCCAATGTACACAAAAAATAAATTCTTTAATATCATATTTAAATATCATGAAATTTTAACTTAATGTTTGTTTGTTAATTATGCCAGCTTACATTTTAGTTGAATGGCCAAAAAAAAAAAAAAAAAAAAAAAAGCTTTTATTTTAGTCAATATCATACTGTTATAATACAGTGTTCTTATTTGTTTAATTATTTAGGCATTACGTGTGACGTGACGTCCATTAATTTTATTTATATGTTAATATAAACTGTGCTTAGGACTTTGTTTGTTTCAAATTTATTTTTATATTTTATTTTTGTTATTTTTGAAAAGGTCGTAACCCACCCCCCTCCCACCCACCCAAAAAAAAAAATAATATATATATATATATATACAGATTTACTAATAAATGAAGATTATATAGATAAGATATAGATAAATAATAGATACAAATCGGATATATATGATACATATAAATATAATAAAAAGATTAATTAGATATGATTTTTATTGTGAGATTACTGCATGAGACTGTTTAAAACCAGATTACGGGTCTTTTTGAATGATTTATGTAATAGAGAAAAGATCTGGATCGGAGAGAGAAAGAACTGACTCAATTTTATATAATTTGAGGCAAAATTTTAGTGGTGGTTACGATGAGACGGTTGCCCTAGATCTTTTCTGACCTCAATGAAATCCTTGAAATCTTTAGTATTTATTTTTTATTATTTATTTAATTTTAATGCGGGGCAATGGAACTATCTCTTTATTTTGAGTAAGACTTTAAAATCCTGAAATATAGAAGAAAAGATTTTCTTTTATTATACCAACTATCGAATTTCACCAATCCTTGTTATCTTCCAAAAGGAAGCCAATCAATCATTAGTAAGCGTAAATTTTGTACAAAATTTACTTTGTCGTTATCTTTCGAAATTTAAGTTTACTTCGCGTCGCGCCCTTCTTATAAGATATGGGAACAGAAAACATTTTACGATTGTTGCTGCATCTCTATAGCTTCATCGATTTTCATCTACCCACTGTGGCGTTGACCGTAAATTGAGCATATACAAAAACAAATGTCCAAGGCCCCCACGTTGACTGGCTATGCTAGTAGCCGTGTCATCTATTAACGATTTGCATTCACATTCAACAAACTATTGTGATATTTAATATATCAAATTATAGATTTATTTTAATGATAAAAGATAATTGACTGAACCATTTTGTACATTGTAAAAGTTTAGAACTGCTCATACAGGTCATGGTCTTTATTGTATTTAATATTAAAAATTTGTATAGTACTATTAATAAAACAGTTAAGGATAGAATAGAACAGCTCATTATTGAGTACCCAATCTATTATAAAACCTTCTAGGATTAACCTAAGGATTGGGATTGAGTATTCTCTTAAAACCTTATATGGTTGGGTAGGATTTTAGGTTGGGTTTTAGGTCTAATTATATATAACCTTATAGGAAACTTGACTTGGCACATAAATCCTATGAGGTTTTACTTTTGCATCACTGTTAAATATTTACTTTGATTTATTATCTCTTTTCCCTCATTAATTTCTTATGGCTATGAGAAATTTTATGAGATTCAATTTTACATAAATAATTTTTTAAAAATATCTAGTTGTGTTGTTGTAAGAATATTAATAATTATAATATAAACGAAAAAAAATTGAAATAAGATTGCAAATTTTGTTTAGCGAGATGTTATAGGGTTGGGTTTGAGTAAAACCCGAAATACTATAGGGGCAAGTTTAGGTATAATGAAAAAAACCCTTTTGGGTCGGTTGCGTAAATCCTATAGGAAATCGAGGTGGGCTTGATTTTATATGACTCATACTAAATCCACACTAGTTGCATCCCTAAAAATAGGAATTTCAATGGTGTGATTTTAATTATATATAAATCTAAACTGGACCAAAAGTTTTCTAAACATTTATATTATGTTTGGTTTGCCAAAATAAAATAAAGTTAGAAAAGAGTAGTAATTTCTTTGTTTTATTATTGGAGGTATTTATAGAAGAATATTCATATTCTATAAAGAATAATAATGTATTTGATGAAAAAGTGAATATAAGTTTCTTATCAATTCGTGAGATAGACATTTTTAATGGTGTAACTTTTTACTAATCAAATTATAAAAAGAAAAATTGCTCTATAGTAATAAAGGCACAATAACAAATCATTTCCACTAAGGGGGTAAACAATGTTTTGGTTAACACAAATGTAAGATAATGGATAGGACCTCGGAAATTCATTTGTTTATAAAATATTTTTTTTTCCTTTCTTGAAAAAGGATAAACTGCAATTCCAAAAGTATGGAAGCACCCTTCTCTCTAAAATAGCGAAAACAAATTTGCTTATGCATGGCTTTTCAATTTTTATTATCAAATGAGGCACAGCTTGCCATAAGTTGGTATATATATGTCCACATAAGGACATTATTCATCCTAGTAGCGAATTCTATATAAAACATA
Source organism: Combretum micranthum (assembly GCA_024138025.1). Lineage (NCBI taxonomy): Eukaryota > Viridiplantae > Streptophyta > Magnoliopsida > Myrtales > Combretaceae > Combretum > Combretum micranthum. Next base: position 1,172,081 of record JAMXBD010000192.1, on the reverse strand, counting down.
GATATATTAAAGAACATCTATTGATTAAATTACTTAAAAATAAATAATATATATACATGACTCATATTATTTATTAAAAAAAAGGAAAAGTAAAAAATATTAGCCCCTCAATTTTGATCTATTTTTATGCTGAAGTCCTACACCAACAAGTGTTTTAATAACAAGTGTTTTCCATCTCATGTATCACCTAATTGGATACATATAATTAAATTATATCATAAAAATTGTACAAAATATAAAAAGGAATATATTATTTAAAAAAAAAGAAAACCTAGGTGCAGCCATGGTGGCTGGTCCCTTTAATGACCAGTAATAGGTTTTCTGTTTTTCTTTTATTCTAATTTTTAAAATTTTTCCTTCTAAATATAAATTATATTCTTATTATTTAATTTAATAATGGTAGTTTTTTAAATTAATTACCTGAGCCACTCAGGATGTGACACATTTCAAAGTTTTAACCTGATATAGAATGGAGTTAATCAACCTTAGATGTTTTTAATTGTTCGGACTCAAACAAGAACATATATGTATAGTATGATCATCAACTAGTAAATGCTTATGTCTAAACCTTCGAGTGCAGATTGCAGAGCTTTTGGTCAAAAGGGCACAACCACCAGCCTTGTTTCTGGTGAAATTGATCTTGAAGATTCTACCATTCAGATTGGCCACTTTATTACTATGTGGGTCTGTCTGCTTGGATTGGAAGTTTCCCTTCATCCACAGTTTCTCAGAGATGCCTCTACACAAGAGAGAAACAGTTCTCAAAGATTGGTCAAGCCAGAAAAAGCTTGTTCCCTTGAGAATTGCTTTTGCAGTACTCAAACTTTTCTGTTCATACCACTACTTATCAAGGGTAATATTACCACTTCTTCTATCAGGAAATTACTGTATTCATTATGTTATTGTTAGATGGAATACAACCTAAAACATGATATATAAATAATGCCCAACAGAGTACTGACATCAAGTGTTGTACGCTGGGCCATGTGTCAATATTTATTGAGAATAATAAATTCTTTTCATGTGATTATAATTTAAAATAAATTCTTTTCATGCTCATTGAATATATTTTTCTATTGGGAGAGCCTTATATAGTCCTTATGTGGCTAATCTTCATTTTGGAGATTCAAAGCTTTCTAGTTTCCTCTTGGGTGGGAAAAGTCCACAGGGTTGGTAGTAAAAATCATTGCATATTGAGCTGGCTAACTCTAGAAGTGCCGGTGTCACCAAGTTGTTGAATGCTGAATTCTTGATGACCAATAGATTATTCTACATGGGTACAGAACGTTTGACCTGTAGTCACACTATCTGATATCATTGAGATGTTATTGTGACCATTTTGTCAATGAAATAAAAGAAAGTTTCTGTCTGTAAGACTCCAGAAAATCTAGCATAATGATAGAAAGAGCAAAGTAATCTTCTGAAACAGAGCTGTATAATGTATATTAGAAAGCTAAAAGCTGGCAAGTTTCTTATTTCCTAAAGCAAAATGTGTAAAGCATGACACATCGTTCTGTGCAAAACTTCTGAAACTGACTTTGAGTTTGCAAATCATTTTCCTAGAATTTGTGATTGATTTTCTCCTAACTTAATGGAAAGAGATAGGCTTCTTTTCTTGATCATAAGTATGGACTTTTGTATCTGTAATTTACATAAAGGCATAATCCAAACCCATTTTAATCTCACCTTAGTGTTGTAGAAGAAGCTTATTTGCCTAGTTCTCTATTTTCGATTTACCATGGCATGCGGATTGATGATTTTGTATTATAATGCAGACGGATGAGAACTATTCAAACCCATCATGGGAAGCAGTTGGTTACAAAGTTGATAGCAGAGATAAATTGGACGATACTGTCAATAAGAGGCCTCTAGAGAAGGGAATCATAGAAACCATGTATGAAGATGAAAGTTCTCTTAAACAGGCTCTCCTAGAGAAAGGCTTGGAAGTTACAGAACTCAAAGGGGAGAGCATTTACAAGGTCAAGTGCGATGTTGTTGTAATAGGTTCTGGCTGTGGTGGTGGAGTAGCAGCTGGAGTTCTTGCACAGGCTGGCCACAAAGTAGTTGTCCTAGAGAAAGGAAATTATTTCTCGGCAGATGACTATTCCTCTATCGAGGGACCATCCTATAATGAGATGTATGAGGCAGGGGGCCTTCTTGCGACTGTTGATGGTAAGTTTATGATATTGGCAGGGTCAACAGTTGGTGGTGGCTCTGCTGTGAACTGGTCAGCTTCAATTAGGACCCCGGATTCTGTTCTTCGGGAATGGTCTCTTCAAAACAAGATTCCCATTTTTGGAAGTTCTGAATATGCATCTGCAATGGATGTTGTGTGTAAAAGAATTGGTGTCACCGAAAATTGTACTAAGGAAGGACTGCAAAATCAAGTTCTTCGGAAAGGGTGTGAGGCTCTTGGTTGGAAAGTGGAAACCGTGCCACGGAATTCCTCTGAAGACCATTATTGTGGCTCTTGCTGTTATGGCTGTCGAACGGGGGATAAGAAGGGGACAGATTACACTTGGCTCGTCGATGCTGTTGAAAATAATGGCGTGATCATAACAGGATGCAAAGCAGATAAGCTTGTGCTAGAGAGCAGGATAGAGAAACCAGGAAAACGTTGCTCTGGTGTGATTGCAAAGATATTAAACCCGAATATATCCAAGAAGCTTCTCATTGAGGCTAAGGCAACCATATCAGCATGTGGATCTCTATTGACACCTCCTTTGTTGATTAGAAGCGGACTGAAGAACCCAAACATTGGCATCAATTTGCACCTCCACCCTGTTTTATTTGCTTGGGGATACTTCCCGGAAGAGAACACCGATATTAAAGGGAAAGTTTATGAGGGAGGAATCATAACTTCTATCCATAAGGTGATTTCAGATGGTTCAAGAGTTCATGCCATAATAGAAAATCCTGCACTTGGACCTGGCTCATTTGCTGCCCTACACCCTTGGGTTTCGGGCATTGACATGAAGAACAGGTTGGCAAGATACTCAAGAACTGCTCATGTTTTTGCATTAGTCAGGGATCAGAGCTCCGGAACAGTTGTTGAGGAAGGAAAAATAAAGTATAGACTGGGGGAATTCGACAAAGATAATCTCAAAATCGGGTTAAGGAGCGCATTGAGAATCCTAATTGCAGCAGGAGCAGTTGAAGTGGGCACATATAGAAGCGACGGGCAGAGCTTAAAGTGCAAAGGGATAAAGGAGGAAGAGATAAATGAATTCTTGGACAAGGTTTCACCCCCAGGAGGCCTAAGATCAGGACAAGAACATTGGACCATTTACGGCTCTGCGCATCAAATGGGAAGCTGTAGAATGGGAGCTTCTGCAGAAGAAGGCGCCGTGGACTTGAATGGTGAGAGTTGGGAAGCGAAAGGATTATATGTGTGCGATGGGAGCGTGCTTCCAAGTGCAGTTGGTGTCAATCCTATGATCACCATTGAATCTATTTCCTACTGCATTTCCAAGAAAATTGCTGATTCTTTGAGAAACAATAGCTCCTGAATTCATATCATTGTAATTGGTCAAACAATCGTATTATTCAAGGCTGAGGAGAGCCTTATTAATTATGCTATTGGTCTCAACTAAATATAAAAAAAGTATACGTAAATATTTCTTATGCTGTATTTATGGTTTTATTTTTCGGGCAAGCACTTTATAAAAAGGTTTCTATTGTATCAATCTACCATTATACAAAAAATTTCTTGTTGAGCCCCCCTAACAACAATAGAATGTTGGCCTTGAAATGGCACTAGATGGTGATATCATACATCATCAAGTAGTGCTCTAAAGTGTGCATCTAGCCATTACCTTCAAGCGCCCACCATCAATCTTAGTGTTGGACATGGGTCTAACATCAAGTAAACGGTGGCACCAACCTATTCAATCTACTAGTGTTGTGCCAGTAATTGCATGCCCATCGATAAGGAGGCTCGTGAATACTGCAACATCCTGTAATGTCATTGTCCACCTCCTCTGTTGGTATATGGAATGTATGTATCTCTGGTCGTTATCTCCCAACTAATGCAATGACTAGGTGTCCATCCAACTAAAAGAATGGCACAGGTGTGGGACCTATAAAAAAGCCAACCTATGACAGATTTGGAACAAGTTGCTCATCTAAGTGTATTGGCATACCATCATACCACTTTAGCTAGAACTTTCATGACAAGCGTAATAAAAATATTGTAAGTAAAGAAGCAAGGAAAAAATATTACCTAAACCTCCCATGCTAGCCTTGACCATCTAGACGTCTTGGATCCATATGCAAGCGAGAGAGAGAGAGAGAGAGAGAGAGAGAGAGAGAGAGAGAACGTAGTACATTATGTCACTAAAGGCATAAGGCTTAAAAAAAAAAAGGAGCAAACAACAAATATCATAAGTAATATAAGTGTGATAAAATAAATCACATGAACATGTTTATACCGCTATGACTCACATGATTTATAGCTGTCCTTTTAGCCGCTCGCTTAGTGGAACAACTTATGATATTATGCCCTAGTTGGCCACACGACTCACATGTGTAACTATGTGGGTCCTCTCTAATATCCATCTCATTTTGGAAGTGTCTCTCCTTCGACTTATCCCTTTTCCTTATATGTCGAGGAAAGGGGTGTCATTTTGGAATACCAATTTACCTTATCTACTGTAGATATGAATGTATGACCATATATTGTTAATTGGTTTTCTCACTTGTACAACTGTCTCACATGAGCAACACAATCCATATGCAAAGTCCCATAACTGCCATTAAATGTGAGCATGTAATTTTATAAGTATGCCACTTATTACGTGTACATTTGCTTAACCTTAACTCTACTTTTTATATGTGATCTCTCTTTTAACCATACATTGTAGGTCATACTGTAGTTAGGACCTCAAATATACATTTCTGTATCCCGATAGCCAAAGCATGTAACACAATGGGTACTTGCAATGATATTCCACCTTCCAAACTTTTTTGCAGCATAATTTTAACAGCACTTTACCCAAAGTCATTGCTTCATTCGCCTCTTTCCTTTGCCTATTGAAAATGGAATTGCAATTCTAAAAGGTTTTTTTTACTAAGGCTGCCAAGCACTTAGCATCCCTAAGAGCAACATTGTAACTCTCAGCCATATTTGTTATACTAATTCTAAACCTTTTCCTTATGAATTCATTTGAGATGAACCTTATACCTAAACTCCTAAAAGATGGTTGTTTGGAGGTCCTCCTCTCTCACATTTGGAGAATTATGAATCTCCATTATAATGCACCTGAATATCCTGGTAAGGTCTAATTAGGAATGATCATGTCTAGTGATATCATCTAAAAATGTGTGAGGCCCCTCATATTTGGTGATATGAAACCACACACCATGTTTCTTGTAGCAGGCTCTAATGTTTCCACTTACAATCTCTGTATGGGTATTAGTATATTAACTAGCTACGACCTTGAATCAGAGTCTACCATCTTAAAATTATAATAGTTTGATATATGTCACATCTTAATCACCTGTATAAGATGATCTTTACTCTCAAATAGCATTCCAACCTTGAATTCATCATTGAAGCTCTAATTTCCAGTACTCATTTCCTGCTCATCATCAAATGCAACATAGCCATAACCTACATCTATACTGAAAAATGGCATTAACTCTAAGCTACCTATTGCATCAACATTTGTGGGAGTTATAAAATGATGCCAGTCATTTCTCATCTATGTTATATGGGTATCGGTTACCTACTGGGGCAAACTTATTACCCATTCATTCCCATCTTCGTCGAAATTGTCACTAGATTCACTTATTGATGAGTCTTGCATCACATCAATATCATTCCGACTACTTTAATGTGGTGCATCCATTTCAAGGTTACTTATATGGATCTACTAATTGTTGTATGAGTAGGATTAGGGTTCTAATCTCCCAACCCTTTAGCTGCCTACATTTATATGAATGTTAATGTCTCTCTCAACTGCTTATGGAAACTCCTTTTCAAATATTTGGACATACACCACTAATGAACCTTCTATGTACACCAACATCTCCTAAGTTACATCATCATCGATCATTGGGATCAGGCCATAACACAATGTTTTATCTTTAATAGCAATTCTATGGTACAACTCAACCCGATGTACTAACCTATTTATCTTAAGTCAACCACAAATGATGGTTAAAATTTGCTCATATGTAGAGTTTCTACTAACACTAACTATGGCAACCGGTTGCCTATCATAACCAAAACCATCTCTCCTTTCCACAATACTGATATAAGCATCTAACACAAACTTAGCCTTATCCATTTCCACTCCTACTCTGTTATCTCAACGTTTTATCATCTTTTCATAGGTGAAACAAGTAGTAAATATATAATCGTAGTTGTCAAACTTGAGTTTCTATTTAGAATTGTCAGGAAGTCCATAGAATCGAAACATAAAATCATAAGATTCTACAACTAATGTAAGTTTACTTGGAAAAATCATAGATTTACTTACTATACTAATAAAACTTTAAATAAATGATGAAAATAAAGAATTTAGTATTAAATTAGTTACATATAACCAAAATTTAAGTTTTACCAATCATAATTCACATACACTCATTAATATATTTATGAAATTCTAACAATTAAAATAATTATTTTTATTTAATGATGATTTACAATCTACAATTATTAAGATATATTGCAAATCATTTAAATTATCGTGTGTGAGTAGTTGGTTTTGTAAATAATGAATATTTCATGTCTACTATATATTTGCACAAAAAATCATTGCATTTATGACAAATAAATTACTTAGAGAAAATTATTAAAGAAGGGAAAACATACAGCACTATATATTTGTTTAGTTTTCATTCAAATTGTTCAAAATATATCAAAGTATATAATCTCAAAGAAAGTAACTCTCTAAAAAATACCAAAAAAAAAAAAAAAAACAAAGGAAAGAAAAGGAAAAAAAGATTTAAAAAAACTAAAATTAAGTTATATTAAGATAAACATCAAGAACTAACTCTAAAACCCCTAAATTTAAACATATTAAATTGATTCTATTTTTAAAGTTCAAATAGGAAAAAAATGTGTAAAATTACAACTTTAGATTCTATACCGATTCTACTATAAAATCACGAGACTATATGAGTTTACTCAAAAACCATTTTGTATGCGAGTTGAATCAAAATCCCATCATCAACTCATAAAATAATATAAATATATGAGTTGACTTCCGACTTTGACAACCATGCATGCAATAAACTTCAAACTTGCATCAAATTCCATCTATTTTGTATTATAAACAAGTAGTAAATTTCATATATTTTGTATCATAAATTTCAAACTTGCATTATAAACAAGTAGTAAATTTCATAAATTTCATCCCTATATTATGTAAGCAGTGAACATTGAACTTGCATCATACAAAGCACCACTCCACACCACTATATGACTAATAACATACAATGTAGCTTCAACATTGGAAATTAACATCAATTGACATGCACATCAATAAACAAACTAAATCAAACAGTCAATAATTGTGACTAATTGATGTGATAAGAGCAAGAAACTTACTTATGATTTCGCACATCTTAAAGTAATTTTGGCATTATTCATGGTTAATTGGTTGCAATTAACACAGACCAGTACTTCTATGATGCGATACAATGGAAATATACCCATAAATCACTCAAATTTGATCGTAAAGTGAGCTATGTTAGATGAAATTAAGGTTAATATTAGGGTTGTTGCACTATAGAGGAATTTGAGATTTTTTGCGATTTGAAATGAGGATGAAGAAGAAGGAGGTGGGCAATATGTGCCCCGCTAAACTCATCTCTTCAAGAGATGAGGTCATAAGTAGAGACCTTGTCTCTTTAAGAGATGAGATTGCTTTGCTATAGTAACCTCGTCTCTTTGAAAGACGAAGTCAACCACTTATGACCGCATCTTTTTATATTGCCCAAAATTGGAATTATTTTCATCCTAGTGCTATTTTGAAATTTTTTAAAAAATATAAATATTAATTTCCTTTTCTCGAAAAAAAAATCTATAATCCCCACTTTTAGTTTCTTTCCTATACATCTGTATTCTTTTCTTTAATCAATGGTTTTATCTTTTAACTTGTCAAAACTTTTTTAATTAGTAAATAAATCACTCCTCCACTATATAATTTCATAGTAAATTACACAAGAATATATCAATGTTTAAAGATAAGTTCATTTAAGATATCAATATTTAGAGTGGTAAAAAAAATTAAATATTTTGCAAAGTGACTCAAATGAGGCATCAATATTTTACAAAATTCATTTAAGATATATCAACATTTAGATTAATTTTCAATTAAGTTTTCTTAATTTTTTATCCATGGTTAATTATTAATACCTTATTTGATTCACTTTACAAGATGTTGATTCTTGTTAAAAAAAAAAAAACACTTGAAATTGTTGATATTTTAAATGAATTTATCTCTAAATATTGATACCTTAAATAAATTTAATATCAAATGGTGACACTGTTCAATGTAATTTACTGTATAATTTCATACCTCATCACTACATGTTTTTTTTTTTTTTTCATGAATCTTTTTCTTTGTCATTATAACTTTTAGTATATTTCTATTATACTTAACTCTTATAATTTATTTATTCTGTAAAATATGTAAAGGATTACTATTAGCGTTTTCACTTTTCAGTTATATTTTGACCTATAAATCATAATAATGACTATAAGAAAGTGCTTGCAACACTGTATTCACGTGTTCATAGAAAATCAAAGTGTATTTTATTTATTTTGTTTTATAATTATCTTGATTGGCCTTACTTATAAAGATTATTGAAGTTCTATGATTTCATTTGATGTGTAACAATTTTGCAACTTGTAATGAACTCTTTAAAGTAAAGAATAGAATTGACATTGCATTTATCATGTACTTAATTCTGTATCTCTCTCTCTATAATAATTTCTATATACCTTCGATTGTAGATGTATTTTTGAAAGCAAAACGAAATTTTGTTTTATCAATGTGTTTTTTTATTATAATGGTAGATTTAACTATGATAACAAAATGTATTTAATAGTAAAAATAACCAGTTTTAATAATCTTATATTACTATCTAATATTTGGAAAAAAGTGGAATTAGTTTCACTTTTCTGTTATATATGAAAATTAAACCAACTTTTTCTCATAATATATATTACACTATTAATTCTTATTATACAAATGATTCTATATTCTATTTATTTAGTTTGTTGGGTTTTCTTTTTATTGGTTTTATATACATGTATGAGAGTGCCTGCCTGCAATTCATATCACTATATGCATGTAAGCATTGCAAATGTACCCAATCATCTTTAAAGATGGTAATTCATCCAAAATCATAAATAATGACTAGATATTTTTTAGTTTTTTCTAATAAATTAAATTTTGTGTTAATAATAATAATTTTTGTGTAATAATAAAACGGGTTAGTTTCATTGATGGTACTTGAACTTTCTCGATATAATAGTTCAGTACCTAGAAAAAATTTTGGCCCACAAAAACACCTGAATATTTTAAACTTTGCATCGATAGTCATTTTGGCTGGAATCCGACTAAAATCCAGAGCGCTGGCATGACATGGCATCTATATTGAAAAATTAATTTTTAATTTTTGACTTAGCATATTTTTTTTCTTTTTTTACTTTTCTCTCTCTCTCTCTCTCTACTCCTCTTCCTCCTCTCTCCTTTCTCTTCTTCTTCTACTCCTTCTTCTTCTTTCCCATAAACAAAAAAAAAAAAAAAAAAAACAAAACAATTAAAAACTAAAAAAGAAAAATAAATCATTCAAAACCAAACAAACACCAAAACAAATGTAACCTAACAAATAGTCCAAAGTTCATAACTTTATAATCAACAATAAATTGACAATAAACAAAAATAAGATAAATAGCATAAAAAACACCACTTCATACCCTCCAAAAGCCCTAAATCAACAAATTCACAAGCACCCAAAAGAAAATTCCACATCATACAAGTCGGCAAGTTGCATGTTGAAACCAATCCTTGAAACATGGGCAAGCAGTGTTGCTAACGAAAAAAAGAGAGACTTTCCATTGGGATTATCATCCCCTCCCACCATCATAGTCCAAGATTCATTGAGATGCAGAGAGGAGGCCGAAGTTAGGGGAAGAAAGGGAGAAGATGGTGGGGAGGAGGATGTCGTTGGTGAGGGAGGAGAGAGAAGGTGCAGCGAGAGTGGTGGTGGTAGTAGAGGTAGAGATTAGTTTGGGGTAAGGGTTTGTCATAGGGGTTAGGGAAGCAAGATTTCTTTAGCCATGAGAAGTGGTGGTTTGTTGTAGCTTTCTCTTTCCGACATTGTTAGAGAAAGGGGGGAGGGTGTAAGCTTTCTCTTTGTAACATTATTGGAAAATGTTTAGAAAATAAGAAAGAGGAGGTGGAAGATAAGGAGAAGAAATTAGGGTGAGAAAATTGAACTGGCAATTAGGTTATATTTGATTATTTTGATTTTAGGTTATTCTTTCCATACATGCCCAATTCGTTTCTGATATGCGCTTCTATTTCATCTTACTTTCCCCTTAACTCTCTCACTCCCTAAGGAATGAAAGACCACATCTACCTTGTCTAAAAAACTTTCGTATGAATGAGATCCACAATGTCATCATTCCATTCTCGTTTTGCATTGGTGCTCTGTGATAATTTTTTTTATGGGAAGAAGAAGAAGAATAAGAGGAAAGAGAGAGAGAGAGAGAGAGAGAGAGAGAGAGGGAGAGAGAGAGAGAGTAAAAAAAAGAAAAAAAAAAACAAACATGCTAAGTTGGAAATTAAAAATTAATTTTTTAATATGAATACTATGTCATGTTAGCAAGGTGTTGGATTTTTTGCTAGATTTTAGCCAAAATAACCATGGATGCAAAGTTTTAAAAATTTTGAATATTTGTGGGCTGAAATTTGTTTTAGGTACAAGAATGTTATATCGAAAAAGTTCAGGTTCCGTTAATGAAATTAACCCTAATAAGGTTACCATAATATATAAAGTGCAAAAAAAGTAATTTAACAAAGTCATGGACTTTGACACATCAAATTAAGTGTGAATTTTTGTGTAGACATCCAAAATATCATTTCCAATTCTATGATGGTTGAATTAGAACTACTAAAAATTAACGGACAAATTATTGATATATAATAATAAAACACACACATACACATATATATGTGGCCCCTGAGTCATATGTGTGCTCATTTCTCTCCAAAGTCCTATCATTATAATAAAGAAAAGAAAGACAAGTCAAACAAGTTATTTGTGCATGTTTTGTCCATAGATTAGGGTATGCTTCACATATTTACTTTAGCTTATTTGTGTCTTGCACATGGCTTTTATAAATCCATTATATACAAATATTAAAATTAAATTAGAGAATTGTGTCCATTTTGAACAAGTGTGTTAATTAGCTAAGTACATTAGAAAATATATGAACTATGGTGCTTGAAAATATGGTGAAACTCCCTCTGAATTTCCACATGTTTCTCTCACTTCCGACAAGGGACTTCCAAGCTCCAATAGAAAGGTCTTAAAGATTTTATTATAACATAAGTTGATTCCAAGTATAACAATTGTAGTTTTTTAAAGTGTTTCTAAATACGGAAAAGAGGGTATAATATAGAGCAGCAATTATATTTTGAATCCATTTCTACATATGAAATGTAATAAACAAAATGTAACAAAGTTTTATAGTCCTATCTTATTTTTCAAGAGGACCAATCTCATCATTTTTTTGGTAGCTCAGATTTATACTCTACTGTAAGTGCACCACTAATATATCATTTAACAATCAGATCCATAGAACTTCCCCAAAACATGCCACAAATTTAGCAATTAGATAGAAATATGCTGTTATTAAAGGAAGGCCGTCCCCTCATGCTCTATTTCACATTTCATCATTTGTGCTTTCCTCTCTTATTTGTGCCTTTTCATTAATTAATAGCCATTCAACCACCGATCTTTTCCAACGGTTGTATATTAATTTGTGCGCCACATGATAATATTAGAGCAGTGCTTTTGCATATCTTGGGCTGCAAGTGCTATCGTCTTGCGTTCATACTTTTTTTTTTTTTTTTTAACTATTGTAATATGAGGGTTTTCTTTGTGTTATTATAACATGGATTTGGTTGAAATCTAATCTATTCTACTATAAAAAAATCAGTGTCCATATGATATCATTAGATTTTAAGATTATTAATAATATAAATTAAGTTAAATACTTTGTCAAATGAAATATTCATACATGGTACCAAAATTATGTAGTATCTATTACATCGTTAAATTTGGAGAAAGGTCTAAAGATGTTGGCTAAGTCAATATAAGGGAATAATAGTAGGTTAAGTGTCTATACTTTTAATTTTTATCATTTTAGTATTTTATACTGTGATTTAATGTCTTTATTAAAAAGTATTTGATGCATGTTTATTTTGATAATGAAATGATGGCACACTAAGTGCTTTTAATTTCAATTTTTAGTTATTTTTGATAGTCTGGTATCATATATTTAAATTGTAGAACTTTTAAGTAAGTATTTTCTATTCTTTTGTTATGAAAATAAATATTTATTGAATATTATTCTATGAAGACATCAAATTGCATATATTTTAAAAACGTAAAAACTATTTTTTCAAAATTTAAAGATGATACAATAAACTGCATAAGTCAATTTAGTGTTGTGTAAAAAAACGGATCGAATCGTGAACCGGATCGGACCGAACCAAACTGAAATTTCGGTTCTTTTTTGAAACAGTTCGGTTCACGGTTCGGTTTGGTGAAAAGCAAACGGTTCACGGTTCGGTTCGGGACCATGAACCAAACCGTATGGTTCAAAACGAACCGAATCGTTTTATATATTAAAAAAATTAAATATATTATTTTTACTCTTAATTGTTTTATGAATGATACATATCTAAGTTACAAATCTTAAAAGCAATTAATTTTAAAAAACATTAATTGTTTTTAAGATTTGTGACTTAAATATGTATAATTCATTCGAATTTAAAATAAAAATCAAATCGTAAAATATGGTGTGGTTTGGTTCATGATACAAACCGAACCAAATCGTACCGTGCACACCCTTATAAGTCATGGAAGCTTTTCACCGTTCAAAGAACAATTAATGGTTACGCTTGTTCCAATGTAAACGGATGGTGTCCCTTCACACCTCTATCATTAATTTATCTTACCCTTTCATACCTCTAATTCTCCAATCGTATTTTTAACTTTTATCGTCGCCATTTCGTTGGCCAGTGGCTTCTCAACCACCAACTTTTTTCAACATTTGCACATTAATTAATTGCTACGGAATACCACAAAAGGAATGTAATACTTTTCCTTATCTTCGGATTGCAAAACCTAATCTCTTATAAGTTAAGTCAAATACTTTATTAAACACAATATTTCTATATAGTATCAGAACTATGCACTGTTAATGGCATTGCTATGTTTGGATTTCCAAAAAGAGAGAGAGAGGAAAAATAGATGTTGGCTAAGTCACCATGATCATGAGAGAAGCCTTCTCACCGTCGAAGAAAATATCAATGAACAGTGAGAAGTGAATCTTGGTGCGAAAGAAATGTTATTAAGAATAAATTGGAACCGATGGTGAAATTCCATAAAAACACAAGAAATAGCAAAATAAGTAGAAAGAAGTGGTTAAAATTTAAAGATGTTATATTAAATCAAGAATATAAGGTAGATTTCAAACATATCTATGGAAAAAATAATACTATAGCAGACCAGTTATCTCATCTATTAATCTAATTAAGTTTTGTTTAAAGAAATGGAGTTAAGCAAAATTTTAGGGAAAACACAAGTATCTTCCTTAAGAATCTTAGCAAAACAGTTAAGCAAGCAATCCAAACTTCACAAGTCATGATTGAAGATATTTCTTTATCAATACTTCCTTCAAATTCTCTAAAAGATTTCAAATTGATAATAATCAAAAGTGAAGTACATCAAGCACTGATAGATGGAGTATGACCATTAACCAGTCAAGACAAATTCACATACATAATTTGTTGTGCACTGGACTAGATACTTTCATCAAATAGAAACACAGGGAAAAGTTAAAAATGAAAGATAGGATACATGGGCTGACAAGAAAAGGTTTCGATGTATGGAGTAGGAAAAGGATACACTAGGGTTTTCAAGTACTGGTGTGATGATGCATTAGCACAAGTCAAAGATTACCTAAACCCAATTATGATGAGGTTTTAATAACTAGAAATGGCCATAGAATGAGTAAAAGGAGTATCAGGAAAACAAAATATATTTAGACCCTGCATTTGATAACTTTGCCAGCTTAAAGGCAACATCAAGAAAAATAGAGATCAAGGAACAAGAAAACAAGATATCCGCACTCTATATATTGAGTTTGCTAGAAAAAGAAGAAATATTTGGAGATCCATAAAATTCTAGGAAAGAAAAAAAATAACATGTAAATTAGTCATAATAAATTCTAATATAAGGATTTATTCCAAGGCAATAGAATGTGATAACATATTTAGGAAAGATTTTAAAAACCACATAAAAGAATTGTTACAACTAAGGGTAATAGAAAGATTTGATAGTCCGCACAAAAATCTAGTTTTCATAGTAAGAAAACACAATGAAATTGTGAGAGGAAAGTCAAGAATGTTTAAACTATAGAAAGTTAAACGATAACACTAGAGATGATGCATATAATATTCTAAAATAAAAGGAATGGTTAATAGGATATAGGACTATAAGTCTTTTAGTAAGTTTGATTACAAATAAGGGTTTTAGCAAGTGAGAATGGATGAAGAATTACAATCATGGATTGCTTTCAAAGGACATTTCTAGTGGAAAGTGATGCTATTTGGGCTAAAAAATTGACCATCTGTTTTTCAAAGAAAAATGGATATTACTTTTAGAACATGAAAGAATTCACGGCTATATATGTAGATGATATACTTGTATTTTCAAGAAATGATCAAGGACACACATGATACTTAAAAATGGAACTTTCAAAATTTAAAATGCAAAGAATAGTAGTAAGTACCAAAAAGGTGTAGTTCTATAGAAAAACATAGAATTCTTAGGTGTAGAAATAGAAAATCGCAGGATTAGATTAAAAGATAACATTATCAAAAAGGTACTTGAATTTCCTAAATAGATGCACAAAAAACAACTGCAAGCTTTCCTAGGATTGTTAAATTACGCTAGACCTTTTATAAAAACCCTTTGAATCATTTATTTCTTTTATATGGAATTGTTGTTCTATCTTTATTATCTCATCTGCTAATTTCAATAACATATTTTCTTCATAATTAGTATTTGTAAACATATAAACATATCCTTCTTCTGTTATCTCTATAAATTCTAGCTCTTGCAATTCCCCTAGCCTTCTTGATGCCTTATTATGAACCCATTTTTCTAGTATTTTAAAGGTTCTTTTATTTCCTCAGCTATTTCATCTATCTTTTTACAACCTATTAGTTCTTGTTTCTTTTCCATTTTGGTTCCTATTTTTGAGATATTTATTCATTATCTCTCAATTGTCTTAATGTTTCTTCTATTCAACTTGATCTTGTACTTCTACATCCATTCTATCTTGAAGTGTCTATTTGTTCTAACACATTCATCATACGTATTGTTTCTCTTTACTTTATTGTTCTATTAAAGTCTTTTGAAATATTATATTCATCGTCTATAGGCCTTGGCTTGTCCTCATAAGACCTAAATCTTAAGAAATATGGTCCATCTTGGTTTAGGTACATCAAACTTTTTGTAGGAACCCCTTGTGTTTCATTGGCTATGTTTTTAGATCAATATGGATAGCATATGTGACATGCTTTGGATAGTAATATTTTTCATTGTAACAACTTGTGTGTTCAACTTGAGAACCATCCCTTGTGCAAGTAAAGCATGGTGACTTGGGAAATTCTTTTACCCTTACCATGGTCTTTATCTTCACTCCATCAAAGTAAAGGCCTAAACCTTCATGGATTATTTGTTGAAAGAAAGTGAAAGGTTTTTAAAAAATTTATTTTGCAAACTCTTCTATTCACCATCTTGCTTCAAATGGTAATCGAGATATAAATTTTCTCTTTTAAAGAAAAATGAAAGATGTAGCAGTTTCGTGTTGTTCTTATGATGTTTTTCCTCTTTTTTTTTTATGGTTTGGAAGGGAAATGCTTCCTTGAAAGAGGCATTGTGTTCCTTTTTGGATTATATGTTTCTCTTTTTCTTAGGATTGAAGTACCTCTAATATAGAGTAGGGATGGCTTGTTTTCCTATTCCTCGATCTCTATTTTTCATAATGTTGCCTTCAAGCTGGCAAAGTTATCAAATGTAGGGTTTACATATATGTTTTATTTTCTTTATACTCCTTTGACTTGTGCTAATACATCATACCATACTTAAAAACCCTTATAGTGTATCCTTTTCCTACTCCATACACTTGGAACCTTTTATTGCCAACCTGTGTATCTTGTCTTTCATTTTTAACTTGCCTTTATGTTTCTAGTTGATGAAAGTATCTAGCCAGTGCACAACAAAATATGTATTTAAATTTGTCTTGATTGGTTAATGACCATACTCCATCTATTAATGCCTAATGTACTTCAGTTTTGATTGTCATCAATGGTGGAATTTGAAATTCTCCTACTTTTAGCTGTTATCAATGGTGGAATTTGAAATCTTATAGGAGAATTTAAAGGAAGTATTGATAAAGAAATATCTCTAATCATGACTTGTGGAGTCTGGATTTCTTGCTTAGCTATTTTCCTTAAGATTCTTAAGGATGATACCTATGTTCCTGTATAATTTTGCCTCCCTTGTGGGATTGGTTGTTTTCCTCTATCATTCCTGTAGGACTCCATTCTCTGAAACAAAACTTAATTACATTAGTAGAAGAGATAACTCATGTACTGCAATGCTATTTTTTTTTTTCCTTTGATATGTTCAAAATCTACCTTATATACTTGATTTAATGTATTATCTCTAAATTTTAACCACCTCCTTCTGCTTATTTTATTGCTTCCTATGTTTTTATGGAATTTTATAATTGCTTCGCAATCTGTTTTGACTAAATTTCTTTCTAGTCTAGCATGAACAATCTAAAATTATCTAGGCAATTTACTATTGCCATGACCTCTCTATCTATACTGGGTAAATTCTTTTCATTATATTTTCCACTTGCGACCCTACAAATTTCCTATGTTTTCTCTCTACATATTTATGGGATTTCCTAGTCACTATTCATCCCCATCCTTTATCATATCCATAACATTTGATAACAAGAAAATCTATATCAAGTGGTAACCTTAACTTTGGCAATCTTTTTACCTCTTCTTTTGTTCTTTTAATATGTTTCATATCTTTCTAGGTTAAATTTTTAAAACTAGACAACTTGTTATAAGAAAGGTCCTACAAATGAATTTAGGTCTTTTATAAAAAGGTCTAGCATAATTTAACAATCCTAGGAAATCTTGCAATTGTTTTTTTGTCTATCCGTTCAAGAAATGCAAGTACATTTTTTTATAATGTTATCCTATAATCTAATATTGCCATATCCTGTTTCTAACTTTAGAATTTCTATGTTTTTCTTGTAGAATTGTGCCTTTTTGGTACTTATTGCTATTCCTTGCATTTTAAATTATGAAAGTACCATTTTTAAGTATCTTATGTGTTCCTGCTCATTTCTTGAAAATACAAGTATATCATCTACATATATAGTTGTGAATTCTTTCATGTTCTAAAAAGCAATATCCATTCTTTTTTAAAAAACAAATGGTCAATTTCTTAGCCCAAATGGCACCACTTTCCACTAGAAATATCCCTGTAGACATGTGAAAGCAGTCCATGATTGTGACTCTTCATCCATTTGACGTGCTAAAACCCTGATTTGCAATCAAACTTACTTAAAACCTTACAGTTTTGTATCCTATAAACCATTTCTATTTTATGTAGAAGGTTATATGCATCATCTCTTGTATATCATTTAACTTTCTATAGTCTATTACATTCTTGAATTTCCTCTCATAATTTCACTATGTTTTCTTACTATAAAAGCTAGACTTTTGTGTTAGCTATATGTGTTCCATTGGCCATGTTTTTATTTAAATTCCATTCTTCACCTTCTATAATAGAAAATTTTATTCCCATTGGTTTTATTATTTTTATTCCTTGTGAAGTCATTGCATCTATTACTCTTTCTATGTTAAGCCTACATAATACTTTACTATTACCAATAGTTTTACAAATGAAACCAATATCTATAAGCAAATTTTCACCTATGTGATCCTCATATCTTTTACTTTGTAGCCTTATTTCTATGTTACCAACATTATTCATAGACATCATAAAATTTGATACACAATAAAACAATCCTTTCCTACTACTGACATCTACTTCCATAGATGCAAATATGATTTTCCTTCAATTTTCTCTATAGCTTATCCATTAATAGTATCAAAACTTTTCCTCCTATTTTTTCTCTTGTTAAATCTCTTATTCCTATGATTATTAGTCGTAAAAAAAAAAATAATAAAAGGGCATGAGTTTATAACTTCAAAGATTCACTCATTATGTGTCTATTTTTCCTACTATGCATGATGATCTGGCTTTAGAGAAATTTCTTGGGCTTCATCACATTGGTTGTTACCTATAGGCTACAATATAATATATAACTAATGTCATTATGAAATTTGCATAAAATATCTGTAGAGCTTGTACTTAGAAATCCCCATGGACTGGGCTATGTTTGGGGTTTAAATTTTAGGACCTTAAATCGTGGACCTATTGGGTCAATTTGAGTCCTATCTGGCCATTTAAAAAAAATTATAAAATAAAAACTTTATATACAAGTTAAAACTTATAAGGAAAATTGGGCCTATGAAAATTATAGCCTCTAGTCCATTTTTACATAAAATTATAAAAGATGTGCATTTGTTTATATATCAGTGCTAAGTGTTAAAAGATCTTATTCATAATACTTTGATAATTTTGTATATATTTAACGTGAATTTACTAAGAAAAGGGTACTTAATTGATTAATATTTGATTTCAGGTTTAAAGATGATATTTCAAAGATTTAAGGATGATTCAAGCAAAAATGGGAATAAAATTGGCAACGTATACAAAAGTTGATTTCTACAATATACATAACCTACAACATAGGCATGTACATGCTAGTGTTCAAGGGTGAAAAGTGATCATAAACTACTCTAAAATGTGCCAAGTTGCCACCCAACAAGTGTATAAGGCTGTGTTGATGGAAAGAACTTGATCAGCGAAGAATTGAAGAGTTTCCAAAGTACCCTACCATGAGCACGACGTGTACATGGCAAGGTACATTGCAGGACGATTACAATTTTATAAATACTTGTCCAAACCTTTCAGTTGATCATCCTTTCACATTTCTAAAAACCCTAGGCAAGAAAAGAGCCGCCAAGAAGAAGGAAAAGTGCTTGAGCTTCATAAAAAATCACAAGACGCCAAAAAAAGTTTTATCATTTAATTATGTTTATAGATTACTTCTCTAGATCTTCTATTTTCATTGTAAACTCTATGGAGGAGTAGATCTTTATGCCCTAATTCTAGTGAAACCCTAAACCCCCATATGATTTGAATTGCTTTTGATTTATGAAAACTTTATGTCGTTGTATCTATTCATATGTTTTAATTGTCTTGTGATTGATTTATGTGCAAAATCGATTGCTTGTATGATTCTTGTTAGATAGAAATAGGTTTCATCTAATAAGATAGATCTTAATGAATAGAGAAATTACATGTTTCACCTAGAGGCAGGGAAACTTTGATTTCTTGCGAAAACATTTCATCTTTGTTTAAGAATCTTGATCTTTAATGCAATACTATGCAGCGTTAGTGAGGAAGAGGTCTCCACTATCTC
The DNA here is from genome assembly GCA_024138025.1 of Combretum micranthum. Taxonomy (NCBI): domain Eukaryota; kingdom Viridiplantae; phylum Streptophyta; class Magnoliopsida; order Myrtales; family Combretaceae; genus Combretum; species Combretum micranthum. The sequence goes on along the minus strand of JAMXBD010000192.1, from coordinate 1,152,181 downwards.
ATATAGGGTTAGGAATTGATTAAATCGAGGGAGTAATTGATTTAATTTCGTGATTCCAGTGCAAAGCATAAACAACTCATTGATCAATATTGTGTTATAAGAAATTAGGGTTTAGGATGGATCAAGATGAAGGGTAGGTCTTGTAACTAAATTTATCCTTTGAAAGCACTTATGCTTAACTATTATGGTTATTGATTAGAAAATTAGTCATAATATCATCTTAATTGTTAGTTTAAATAGTAGAGAAATGGTAATACTAGTACCTGATATATAGATACTAAAGAACGACACCCATATTAATTCTATTTTGCAATTGATAGGTACACTATCTTTGAGCTTGTCGTAGGATTTATATTAGGTTTTATAAATTTTATAATTTGATACGACTTATAAGCTCTTATCAGTAAGTACATACCATTTGAGTTGAAATATTAGCCATATGAGATTGGAATAATACTCTAAAAAGCTTAGAAAAAAAAGCAGTTTCACATTAGAATTGCTCTCTTAATGAAACTCTATATAAAACAATCATACATATTTTTTTTAATTATATTGATTTTGTATGTTGTTATCGACATGAGAATCTACATATATGTTTCAAGCATGTGTATTTTTAGGTCTATATTTTGATAAAGTTTTGTAAAGAATTTTATAAGTTAATATTACAAATATTGTTAGGTTTATTTAAGTAAATGGAAATATAAAAAACAAAACATTAACTATAAAATGTCTTGTTGATATGAAAAATGGTTTTTTTTTTATGGCATCTTATAAGAAATTCTTTACATCTTTTGACAATAATTTTTATCTCTGTGAAATATTTCATGATGTATCTACCTTATTTTTATGTAACTCCTTTAAAATATAATATATTACATGCATAAATTATAATTCTGAAATATATATATATATATATATATAATATAATAAACAGTTTCTTGTTGCACTCGGACATCGGGGTTGAGCTAACCCGGCTCGGACTTGTCGGGTCATGGGTCATGCAACCTTGAGCCGAAACTAGCTTGGGTCTAAGGTGGTATGGTCCACTCCTAGTAGCCTGCCGATTTACGGGCTCAGTTACAGCTCATTGAACCGTATAATCTCTCCTCTCTCTATTTTGAATTTTCCAGGACTCTCCCTCTATTACCTTCTTCTTCTTCTTCTTCCCTTATTATTATTTATTGATTTCTTGGTCAGGCTCTTATCCTTCATTTTGAATAAGTTAAACAGAACTAGAAAAAATCAATCCAATGAAAGATTCATGCTTACTTCTTCATGGAGATCATATAGTATTTATCTTCTTCCTCCATATCTCTCTTTAGATCTCCTCTTTCTCTCTCTGAGCTTACCATTAACAGACCCAACTAACCCATTTCAGAATCCCAAGCACCTATGCATCGAACCACAACCTTCAACACATCCCAAAGAAGGCATAGCTAGCATTTCATCTTCTTTTGCATTGAACCCACAGGCTTACCATTAATAGACCCAACAAACCCATATCGTGTCCCCTTCATTGAATGGTGCACACAACAACACAAGGACTTATGCAAACCAAAAACCGAGTTGACTTAACTTTTCAATTTCATCTTCTTTTGTTTTTTATTTTCCTCTCTCTCTCTCTCTCTCTCTCTCTCAAGAAATCTAGCAAGAAGCAAGTGAATTTTACTTTACGTGAATGAAATGTCCCATTATGAAAAATGATTGGACGTCTTACTTTCTGTAGTATACTGGCTTTCACATGATTTGGTTTGGGTTTTCATTTCTTTTTTTTTTTTAATTGGATACCTACCTAACTCGACGGCTCATACAAGCTAGTGGTCTTGAACTGCCAATAACTCGACGAATTGTTGGGTCATCTAACAAGTCATGACCTGTATGGCCAGGTCAGGCCAATGGGTACGATCCATCGATGTTAGGCCTGGCTCGACTCGTGCTTCAGGTTAGAGCCAATTACCTATTCAAAAATACTATGAGAAATTAAATGGTTATTTCTTCTAATATTATTAGTTTAGCTAGGGGTAAATAAACATAAGGTAGTTAGAATATGAGGCCTTACCTGTATAATACCCCATAAGGTACTGAGTATTAAATTATTAATTATTCTACCTGGAATCTACTCGGTAACATATTGTACTTAAGCTGTATCTCGTAAAACCTATAGGGTACAAGGTATCTTATGGAACTTGTAATCTTTTATGAAATCTATGTTTTTTTTTTTTTTTTTTTCTAAGTTTCAAGTATGTAGTAGTATCTGCAATTTCATGTTGTATATAAAACACCTTTTATATATGTTTAAAATAAATAGCTAGTGGAAAGTGATTTAAAAAAATAATTTTTTAATATCACAAGCTCAATAATATAGGAAATTTTTTTATATGTGAAAGTTAAAAATTGTAACTTTTTTAATTAAAGGAAAAACAAAAGGGAAAATGATAAAATGATAAAAGAACAAATCTATTTACCAAAAATTTATTGAAGGATTTGTATTTTAGTTTAATTATTCTTTGATAATACATAGTTATTTTTTTGGGTTAAGCCTTTAAGGGCAATTAAACAAAATATAACATTATTAAAAACTAAATAGTCAAAACAACGAAGAAGTATGATTGCCTTAAATAATATTTATGTTGACAAAAAAATAGTAAAAATAAATAATATTATTTTATTTTTAATAACTTAATATTATTTTATCCATTTTTATAGAGTGAGTACATGGTATTTAAGAACCTGTACCTGTACCTGTACCCTATATTTAGTAGAGTACAAATTTCAAGATGGGTATAGAGTATGGAAAGCCCATACCCATAATCATACCCCACCCTGTGAGAGTAGGCTCAGAAAATTTTATACCTTGATCCTACCCATTGACTCTTAGTACCTATCTGGAACCTATCCAGTCGAGTAGGGTTTGGGTATGTACCCTACATGACAAGATTATCCCCCCATCCTTAAGTCTATCTTTGTTCCATTTTCAATAGGTAATTGTCTCCTAACATTGTCTATAGTTGCAAAAAGTATTGATTATAATAATTCCAATATAAATTAACTCAAACAATGGGAATTTTGGTCCCCCTAAAATAATGGTCCACCATTCGATTACCATATTTGCATAGGTTTAGAATGCATCAACCTTTATTTGAAAAACAATTAATCATATGTATAGTTTTTTTTTTCTTTTAAATGGCTACCAAAGGATTTATTTCGTATAAATAGAACAAAATCCCACATTAAGAGGCAATAAAGACCATAAATGAGATGGGATATTACCATCCTAAATAATATGCTTTTGTCCCTTTTGCTTTAGGTAGCAATTCAATGGGTACATGCATTAACTTTATAATTAACCAAAGAAAAAGACATAGACTCAAAAAGAAGAACAAAAGTTTTAAACCCCCGAAGTTTTGGATTCAAATTAAAGCTTAAACCCTAATTAGGAGTCAACTGGATTTCTGAAGTCAACAAAACCCTAATTTACCGTAACCGCTTAAGTCCGGCTTTCCTGTTTAAGAAACCCTAAGAGAGTAAGAAAGAGTTTAGTGAGTAGAATAGTTCGTAATTATCCAAGGAAGCTTAAAAAGACCGGTTTAGTAAAACAGCGACTTATTTCGAACCCGATCGGACACAGTTCTTGAAAAACGTGTCCCGAAACTTGGAATAGTAAAAATATTCTGAATATACTGTTAGACTCGTAAAAATATAAGATTTTCAAAAATATCAATTTCGTAATTTTTCGATAGCTAAAAATTATCGATATCGCATTTATACGCATATTTTCTTACTACCGATATTTAAATTGTCATGTCTACTTTACATTACACTATTTACTACTATTCTACACTATTTATCTATCTCTACTTTTTCTTACAACTTACTCTTACAACTCATACCTCAATTTCTTACACATTTTCATTTCCAATACAACTTCACATCTTTCATATCTTACTTTTAATTAACAAAAATACAAAAAAATAATTTTTTCCTCCCCCTTTTCTCTCAAAATGTGTCGACCCCCTTCTCTTCCTCTCCAAATTGTTTTAATTTTCATTTATTTAATTAACACAAATTATCTCCCACATTTTCCTATAAATACCCCCTCTTACTTCCACTTATTTCACACATTTCTTCTACTAAAGTTACTCTCTCAAATTTCTTTAAGAATTTCCTCTTAAGAAGTTCTCTCTAGTTTAGTTCCTTTAGGTAAACTTTCTTCAAGTTTTCTTTATGTTCATCTACTCAGTATGAGTTTAGTATGTGTTTTCTAATCCATGAAGGTTAAGGAAAGCAACAATAGGTTCATACTTTGTTTTTGTTCATCATCAAATTTCTTTATGTTGCTTTTATGTTTATAACTATCTAATATATCTATATAACTATATGTATTATTTAGAGCATATAAGCTCATTGTTTTGCAATTTATTTTGCTTTCCTTGCAATTTATTTACTTCCTTGTAATTTATTTACTTTCATGTTATATTTAAGACTAGTCTTTCTAGTCTTAGACTTATCCTCATCAAGTCAAAACATTTTCTTTTTCTTTTTCTTTTGGGACTAGTCTTTTCTTAGTCCCGGGATACCTTGATGAAGCTAAGGTTCCAATACTTGATTCATTTTCTTATTAACTTATTCTTTCAAGTTATTATGTTCCTTTATGTTTCCATAACTTTATGATTCATATTCATGTATGAACATAATGAATTTTGTCTCAAACAAAATAAATAAAGAAATATTTTCTTAAAGTAAAGATTCTTTTCTAGAATAAAAGTAGGAAAGTAAACTTTTCTAAAAACTAAAAAGTCATCTTAAACAAACTTAGAGGAGTTCATAAGAAATTTTATAAACATACATGACAAAGGAAAGACTTTTTGAAGTAAACAAAGATTTTACAACAACTTCACTTTTTCTTCAAATAATAGAAATTCTTTTAATCAAAATAAAATGATCTCAAGATATCAAGAAATTATTTCTTTAAATATAGAAGTGTTATTACTTTCAAAATTGTTGGAAGCTAAGTTTAGGAAATAAAAATCATTCCTTAGGAATTTAAAGAGATAACGAAAATAAAATTTAGGAAAAGAAAAGAAATACTTATTATAAATAAACTTAAGATATTTTCAAAGCAAAATGAATATTTCAAAAGTTCTCAAGTTTCAAAATCTTTAAAGACTTTACTTTTTCATAATTTGAGATAACTCCATTAACTTCATACATTTGTTATGAGTCAATAAATATATGAATATACATTCCAAACGTTTTTACAAGCTATTATATTACTTATCTCTTCAAAATGAGCTTTGGATAGAAGAAGGAAAACAAGTTTATAAAAATTCGTGGTGAATCTGTCCGTCACTTTTTCGGAGGCCAAACGACTTAGTTTGATGAAAATAAGTTTAGAAATAGATAGATCTTTTCGAATAGGTAGAAAACGGTATATTATACGTGAAATTCCGAGTTAAAATGAGCAAGTTATGACCATTTTAAGTTGAAATTTCCTCTTATACGATTTTACCGCGATTTTGAGAAAGTTTAGAATCTTCGAGAATATAGATTTCATGAAAGACTCATTTTGGGTATTTCATCTTATTTAGGTGGAGAAGAACCCGAGATCACTTTTTCGGAGGATTACTTCGATTAGGATCTATCGACATGGAGTGAGTTAATTCTTGACTTAAGTTACATTTCCTTGTTTTGTGCTTGTAAGTAGTAGCACTAGCAATTAAGAAAAAGATAAAATGAATAATTATTGTGTGACTTGGAAGTATGATTGATTGAATATAAGTTAAGAATATCGAAAGAAGGTTTGATAAATAAATTGTGATTCTTGTATTGATATGATGAAAATTGTGTTGATCGCCTTCAACTTGAACTAAACATTATGTGGTTAAATATATATTGAAATCAATTCATGCATATCATACTTATGAGTCACATTTGTTTCACTACTACTCTTCGTGTGGGAAACGGGGAAATGGTAGTGGTGGCTGGTAGGAGTCGGAAAGTCTACATGGGCTAGTAGGAGCCAGAAAGTCTATAGGGCGAGCAGAAGCCGGTAAATCTACAAATATTGATGGTCGTATGGGCCTGTAACCTCCCAACCCTCGACATGGAGGGCGTAAAATCCATGCTACACTTGATTTCCGGTTAATCATGTGTATTTTGTTTGTTCATTTGATTGGTGCATTCTCATATGCTTGATTAAATACTTGTTTGAATTATGGAAATGTCTTGTAGATAGAATTATCTCACTAAGCTAGTCTTGCCTATACCCTTAGAGCTTTTTGTTATAGTACGATTACCTTTGGTTGGCCCCAAGGAGCCCCGTATGTCAGGTACGAGTTTAAGCTACTAGGAGTTTTTGGGAGAAGCTATATGTATTTAAGTTTTGAACATAGGCTTCTAGGAAAAATCTCTATAGTAGGCTTATGGTATAGTTGTTATTATTTTTTTGAAAGACTTCTAAAGTGGGGGAATGCCCCTAAGATGATGTAAGGATATTATTATGATAATCTTATGTTTATTTATATAAGTTCTTGCTGGCTTTTATTATCTACTTAAATGTAATACCCCTGTGAGTCTCCTACTATCTTGGAAGTACGCCTTACATATGATATCGAAGCTCCTGCATGACTAAGGCTGTCATTCATTAGCTTTAATATTATATACGGCAGACTACCACGTTTAAGGTACCCTTCGGGGCGTGACAGTTTAAGTTGGTATTAGAGCGCAAGTTTTAGATAAAAGATAGTAGAAATAAACTTTAACTTAGATAGAAAGAATTTAGAACTTAAGCTTATGATCTGATCCTCTTCTTGTTCTATTTTGATAGCTAACCTTCCCCGAAGTTAAGGAAAAATCCTGAAATTTCCTTAAGGACCCAATGAGACCTTTTTGATCTACCATCTTAGGTTGAGAGTCCTATGTGAAGAATTTGCATTAGTTGGAAGACCCAGAACCGCCCAAGAGATGTTTAAGTTATGGAGGAAAGGTTTGAAACATTCTTTATGGAGAAACTTACCCAAAGAACTAAGATTCGATGCTGTAAGTAGACGGAGGTGGAATGATGTAGAGGTTATATACGTGGTAGAAAGAATGATGGTTTTTATGTATAGAGAAACCATGCTAGAAGAGATGACCTTCATCTTAAAGGCGGAAGGAACCCGACAGGACCCAGACTTCCGAACTTGGAACAAGTTAGGACCCCTTTATATCTATGCACATGATGAGTTGGCGGATCACAGTGATTGGCTAAAGGCGGACGCAAAAGAACGATTCTACTGGTATGTCGCCTACAGACGTATTGTCCCCATGCCATCAGAATGTAGCATCCAACCAAACTCCATCGGAATGCAGTTAGAAGTAATCCCAGACGAAGATTTCATCATGGAAGATGCCCAAAGGAATGAAAGAAATGGAGAGATAGAAGATGATCCTAAAGAAGACCCCAGCAAAAACCTAGAACCTGAGGAAAATCAGTCCGTAACTCCTTGGGAACATAGTCCCCTGATTCCCAGTCGGGTACCCCCGTGAAGGTTGAGTTAGGACATTCCCATGGAGACATTAGCAAAAATAACCCGGTGATGATTTCCAACTTTGAGGAAGAAGGAAGGAGAGATGACCAACAATGGAGGAATGCTTTCGATCCAAGTGGATTTTTGAGAAGCCGATCTCAAACCCCTACCATAGCAATGACACTTGAAGGAGGAGACTGTCACGCCCCGAGGGTACCCTAGTAGTAATAAATAAGTTACACTTGAATATTATCACTAGATTACCTTCAGGGAATGACAGGTTTTCAAAATAACAGGATCTTCTAAGTTGCTTGATAAGAAATAACAAATATATGAGAAATGATTTAGTGAATAACTATTACAAACCATTACAAACCATATAGCTCCTTTGTAACATACAACTAAATATTACTCTATTAGTACATATTCATCAAACTAAGATAGATCTGTAGACTTCTAGCTTCAAAGCTCTTACCGGAGCCATATTCCTGGATGTAATTAACCAGGGTCCTAAAGTGAACCTGAAAAGACTGTAGGAGTATGAGTGAAACCACAGCTCAGTGAATAATCAGACATACCATACATCACACAAGTCATTAACAATTCATATGCAATGCAATCACCTAACCATATGCACAGATACAAGTTTGGATGATCTAGAATCCAAACAGGAAAAAGATTTACGCCCTCTTTTTAATGGGTTGAAGAACAAAACTCAATGACCACCTGCCCAGGAGAGACTAAGTACACAGGAGAATCAACGATTTCTCGTTTTAATGTTATCACTTTGAATATAGTGGCTTTTACAAACCATCTCCTGCAATCCCTTAGAAACTCCCTAAGTATTAATCATTTCAAAGCGATTCTACGGGCGACGTTTCGGTGCCTTTTAGTTCCTCATAGGACGCCAGACCAAAGAGAACCTTGGAAGACTCACACATTGGATCAACCAAGCAAAACAGAGATCCGAAATATTAATACGTACCAGGCTGTCACAACCATATATGCAATAATGCAATTCGTGCAATGCATGCCCATATTATTTTGTTAAGTCAAAAAGTCTTAATCAATTTCGAGGTGACCATACATTACACAATCATCATTATACTATTGCACAACACCAACCATTGCGTTATCGCTTGTATAAAGATATTTCAACACTAACCATTGCGTTATCGCTTGTATAAAGATATTTTAACAATCATACAATCATATCATATCAAACTTTCAACAAACACTCATTTGTTTATCTTGCATTACATATTCGACTATTTACAATCACAACCAGTACAATATGACTGAATTACTCACCTGCTCATACGACTCAGTCGTAATAGTCCACTGGTAGATCTTCTAATGAGTCAAATTCACCTATTTAAAACAAAATATTCATCAATACCATCTAGCTAAATCCCTATATGTGATTAGTGTCCTAGATTCGATATTAATACTTAGTATTGTCTTGTTTTTCTTATTTACTCACATAATTGTTTGGTTTTTTTAGAAGTCACATTGCTCAAGAAATTAACTTATTTCAATTTCCATTCTTATATATTTTATCTTGCTAAAACAAATATTAGACTAACATACTCTAAATATTTTCTTAGTTCTAGGGTTTCAAAAGTTAATAGATATTACTTCTAAATGGACTTAAATAATTGTATTAAAGTCACTATCTAATATATATTTACATAACAAACATATATACATACTTAGTAGATATTATATATATATATATTAAATTCGATTTAGGTCAGAAAAGCTTTCGTTGGAAAAATTTTAGCTGTAAGCTGGCTCAAGGTCGCCTGCCTAAATCCCCAGGTGCGGTGTAAAATCATTTTGAAGAAAAATTTCGTATCGAAGCACCAGTGTTGAAGCTGCCAGCTTACAACGTACGCCGGCCCTTGCCGCGCGTAGATCTCCAGGTAGCCGGCTTACGTTGAATCTTTACGTGAAAATTATTTTACGCAGCCCTGTTTGAGTGTAAGCCGCCGGCCTATCCATGTAAGCCGTCGGCGTACATCGTTTACACTGCCGGCCTTGAGGCAGCGTTGCACTGTTCATCATATTCCTTCTCGATTCGATTTTTTTCTTTGATTTTTACACGTTAGAAATTACTTAAACTACTTCTAAGAGTTTTTACATCATATATTAGGATATATAACAACTTTTAACATGTTTAAACACATAAACACATAGATTTTGATTCTTTGAAACATAAGGCTAGGGTTTTGAAATTTTACCTCGTTGGAGCTCTTTGAGTGCAATCCGATGCTTGTGTTTGTTTTTAACATGTTCCTAAGATGATTTTAGGTCAGTTACAAAGCTTAGATTTGGACAAAAATAACTCGAGTTACCTCAACTTACCTTTGAACTTGTTTTTTAGGGTTTTTAGCTTGTTTTTCCTTTAATCCGAACTTGGGGGTTAAGATTGGTTTTGTTCTTTGTTTTGGTTCGTTCTGATTTTTTTTTGGGAGTGGATTTGTGCTTATGAGTTTGAGTATTAATGAGATTGTTTGTTTACTCTTTAGGGTTATTAAATACAAATATATATATAGGGAAGGAAGAGGACTTTAGCTGCTGCTTTTCATCCTAATCTTCCTCCAAAATGATCCTCATTCAGCTGTTATTTTCACCCTAATTAATGCTAGGATGAGCTGTCATCTTTTGGTTAGCTATTGTGGTTGATTTGTGGACTTGGATTTGCATTATTGAGCCATTTTTCGACTCCTCTTTCCCCTACACAATTGCACCGAAAATCAGCGAGACACATATATATATATTAGTTTATTTATTTAGTTAAAGTTTGAGTCAATTATACGGGTTATACGGTAATATTTTAACGTATTTGGAAGTTTTTGTACAAAAATATGCTTATAAATTTATACAAACACTTAGATTTTCAAACAACACAAATTTAGGGTATATATGTACGTAATTAATTATTCGTAAAATTTTATCTCCCGCGATTTGGATTTCTTAAGCTCATTGGGTCAATTTTTGTTTCAGGCTCCGATAGTTTAAGAAAACTCGGTTTAAAACAATAGCGTGATCTGATTATTTATTTGAAGTTTAGATTTTGATTTATTTATCAGTTTATATTTCCGTTGTGTATTTAAAATCTTGACAGTTCATTTTTGGATCATCGTTTTCTAGTTAGAAGCGTATATGATCATTTATACAGTATTGGGCTTCATACAGAAATTAAACTATGTTTATATTTCTAGTTTTGATACTAAACATAAATTCTTATTAGTAGCTTTTAAATTTAACTAGGAATCTCAAAATTAGGGTTTAAGTCTAAATATAAACTCGTTACTACTCGTTATTCTAGTCTTGAATCATTATCGGGATAAAAAACAATCATTTAATCTTTATATTCTCATTTTATATTTAGATCTATTTGTATACTAGGTTTCGGGTCTAGATATTAGATCATATCTTGAATTAGTTATTCAAGACACAAGATTTCGTTTTCGGTATTAACTAGGGTTAAAGAATCTTTATTCGATTCCTAATCTTCCATTCATCCAAAAATCTAAATATTAACCTATTATTAGTCTTCACTCAAAATCTAAATCTATTATCTAATTTATATAATCTATTATGAAGTCGGGTACTAAAGTGAAAAATTCTCGGGGTTTACAGAGACCAAGAAGAACAAGAGACAACAAACGACACCACTCAAAGAGAAAAGGACTTCCATGCATGAAGAAGTATGGCCGCCTCAGGCAGAAATCACCTCAAGGTATAGAGGAAAAAGGATGTCCATGAGTTAGTATTTGCGATAGTTTGTCAAGAAGCATAGAGGTTCCATTAGTCGAAGCATGAACCTAGCACCATCCCCGTAAGAAGAAGAAGATTGAAGAAGGAAGAAGTGAAGGAAGATGAGCACAATCCAACAAGTCCAACCAAGCCTTTTCCTAAGATAGGCATCTCTTTGTTATAATGCATGAATGTTCTTACTTTTAATGTTGTGTTTTAAATATTTCCTATTTTGAACAATTATCTTTTGTTGAGAATGGTTCCAACCTTCTCAAAATATGTAAGGGTTATCATCCTTTTTTGTTTTAATGCAAGGTATTCTATGTTTGATTTCATGATTTTTTGGCCTTGAATATTTTCTATGCAAAATACGATATTTCCGATCTCTTTCCAAAGATTTAAGAAGTCTAAAACTAGAGTAATTAACAGACGAGGTAGGAGAGATAGAACACGTGAACGATGCTCCTCTAACAATGTTCTAGCTGAACCAGAAAATCCCCCAGCAGGACAACAAGCAGCACCACCAAATCCCCCGCAAAACCAACAAGGTGATGTTTGGGCTGCAATTAATCAACTAGCTGGTCTAGCCAACAATTTCATGCAGCATGCACAGAATATGCCACCTCCGGCCGTCAATGCACCTGAAGCAACAGTTGAGGCACCTGCACCACCAGAAACTGAGTCTCAAATTGTTCCTTTACCAGCACCATCGCCGCCTTGACCTTACCGAAGTTCCCCACCAGACTTCATCAAGAGCAATAGATACTTTGATGGGAGTTTTCGGAAAGCCAGATGAAGCGAAGGACTGGCTAGCACAGATTGAGAGATCGTTTGCTACATATGAAGTACCCCATCATCTTCGCTTGGATTATGGCACATATATGTTAAGATTCAATGCTAGAATATGGTGGGAATCAAAAAGTAGGGAATTACTGCCACCGGTGACCTGGGTGACCTTCCGAAGGGAATTCCTGGAAAATTACTTTCCTGGAAGTTTGAGGGTACAATACAGTGGAGATTTCCTTCACATATCTCAGAAAGGAAGGACGGTGGAACAATACGAGACGGAGTTCAGTCGTCTACTTCAATATGTGCCAGAATCCTTCAGACATAATGAATAATTGAAGAGGCAAGTCTTCCTGAGTGGCCTAGATGAAGATTTAAGGATGCGTCTGGAGGAGTTGGATCCAAGGACCCTCCGTGAGTTGGTTGAAAGGGCTCGTATTATAGAGGGAGCCAAGAAGAGGAAAAGCAAGGCACTGAGAAGCGAACTTTGTGTTGGAAAAAGGGCTCAAGATAGCTACAGCCCCAGCTTCCAGAACAAGAAGTTTAAACCATTCAACAGTTACAGAGGAAGTGCTAATGGTAACAAGGAGGCATCCGAGGTCAAAGTGACATGCTGGAAATGTAGGAAGGAACACTATCCGAAGAGGTGCCCCTTGCTTCAACACAAATGCTATTTTTGTGGAGTCCTAGCCACAAGATCAGTGATTGGCCGAAGAAGGCTTCCACCATTTGCTTTGTATGTAGCAAATAGGCACTTCGCAATGATGCCCACAGAGAAAGAATGCCCCAGCTAGACCGTTTGGTTCAATGGGAGGAGCTACATATGCGAAGAATGAAAGTAGAGGGAACAACTCGAACCGTTTTGGAGCAGTTGTCTACGGAATGAGGATATACAACCTGGAAGGATAGTGGGTATGTGAAGAGTCAGATGATGAAGGAGCAGAGTTAGCAGCCATGGATGGAGATTGTGGCCCAGATTTTGGACTAGTGACAGGTTAGAATCAAAACTCCTCTACCTTTGATGCAAGTTATTAAGTATCCTATGTTCAAATCTTATGCTAGAAGTATAAAGTTTTATACCACGAATAGCTTAAGTATACCAGATTCATGATTAGTATAAAATTCGAGTGCAGGACATGCACGCATAGCTAGTCAAACCACTTATGCTTTGTTCGACACGGGAGCTACACATTCCTTTATCACCATTAGTCTGGTTAAACAAACTGGTTTACCCATTGATACTATTGCTACCGGTTTTCGTGATAAGACCCCCACCGGAAGCATAGTAGTAACAACTAAGATGTGCTTAAGGGTTGTCTCATGGAGATACAAGGAAGTTACTCTAATTGACCTAATAATCTTGGAAATGTGCAAGTACGAAGTAATCTTAGGAATGAGTTGGTTAACATTCGTTAAAGCCCTAGTGGATTGTAGACGCAAAGAGGTGAAGTTTGAGGATCAAGATGGATGTGAAATAGTGTTCAGGGAGAAACCACGGTGAAGTTGAACTCATTTGAGTTAATAGATGATGAAGAGATTAACTTGAGTAACATGAATGAAGAAGAAAAGGAGAAACCTGAGTTAGAATCCATACAAGTGGTTAAGGAATTCCTAGATGTGTTCCCTGATGGATTGCCTGGATTACCACCTAAGAGGGAAATTGATTTCGAAATCGACTTATTGGTAAACACAGAGCCAATATCAAAGGCACCCTACCGGATGGCACCAGTAGAGCTTAAAGAGTTAAAGACTTAGTTGCAAGACCTGTTAGATCAAGGTTTTATCCGACCGAGTGTATCACCCTGGGAAGCACCAGTGTTATTCTTGAAGAAGAAGAATGGTTCCATGTACTTATGCATCAATTATCGGGAACGTAACAAAGTCACCATCAAGAACAAGTATCCACTCCTAAGGATAGATGATCTTTTTTATTAGCTTCAAGGAGCTAGCGTCTTTTCAAGGATTGACCTACGATCAGGATACCACCAGTTGAGAATTAAACCTGACAATGTACCTAAGACAGCTTTCAGAACTCGCTACGGACATTACGAGTTTCTGGTAATGCCTTTTGGATTAACCAACGCACCAGCAGCTTTCATAGATATCATGAATCAAGTATATAAGCCCCTGTGGATAAGTGCATGATAGTCTTCATCGACGATATTCTAATCTACTCCAAGACATGAGAGCAACATGAGGAACACTTAAGAATGGCATTACAGACCTTGCATGAGCACAAGTTGTACGCCAAGCTGTCTAAGTGTGACTTCTGGTTAGATCGGATATCCTTCCTAGGACATGTCATATCTGGAGAAGGAATATTGATGCACCCTGAAAAGATCAAGGCAGTGATGGATTGGAAGTAACTTAGACTGTGACGGAAGTGAGAAGTTTTCTCGGATTAGCTGGATATTATAGAAAGTTTGTAAATAATTTTTCTACCATCGCCAAACCCCTCATACAGTTAACTCAGAAAGATGAGAAGTTCATTTGGATAGATAAGAGAGAACAAGGTTTTCAAGAGTTGAAGAGAAGGTTTGTATCTGCCCTAATCTTAATTCTAGCAAATCCTGAGAAGCCGTATACGGTACACAGTGACGCCTCCCAAAATGGTCTTGGATGCGTGTTGATGCAAGATGGAAAAGTGATCGCTTATGCATCATGACAGCTTAGGCCTCATGAATAGAATTACCCCACTCATGATCTGGAGTTAGCCGCCGTTATGTTTGCACTTAAGTTATGGAGACATTACCTGTATGAACAAAGATGTGAAATCTACACCGATCATAAGAGCCTTAAGTATCTATTTACGCAGAAGGAGTTGATTATGCAGCAACGGAGATGGTTAGAACTCATCAAAGATTATGACCTTGGGATAAATTACTATCCAGGAAGAGTGAACGCAGTTGCAGATGCCCTGAGTAGAAAGAATTATGGAGAAGTAGCTACCTTGCTCACGGATAAGAAGGAGCCAATAAAGGAATTTGAAAGAATGAGTATCGAATTCATCGGGCAAAGTGTGGAAACGGAAATCGCCAGCCTAGTCATGGAACCCACCTAAGTGGAGAGAATCAAGGAAGCCCAACGATATGACGAGACGATTCAGCAGATTAAGGGAGAGGTACAAGAAGGAAAATACATCGATTTTACCATAGATGAAGATGACGTGGTAAGAATGAAAGGAAGGTTATGTGTTCCAGATGATGAGGATATAAGGAAGGAAATCATGAATGAAGCACATCATTCAGGATATACCATGCATCCAGGAGGAACTAAAATGTACCAAGACCTGAAGAGCAACTATTGGTGGAACGGAATGAAGAGAGATGTGGTAGATTTTGTGCTAAAGTGTCCCACATGCCAACAAGTGAAAGTGGAGCACCAGAGACCTGGAGGACTTTTGAAACCCCTGCCGATACCCAAATGGAAATGGGATCAAATCACAATGGATTTTGTGTGCGGATTACCAAGAACTTCTGTAGGATATGATGCTATTTGGGTCATAGTGGATCGATTGACAAAGACAGCACACTTCCTCCCAATCAACATGACATACTCCATGGATAAGTTGGCAAGGATATACATAAAGGAAATAGTGCGATTGCATGGAGTGCCCGCGGGAATAGTTTTCGACCGAGACCCAAGGTTTGTGTCTAAATTTTGGACGAGCTTACAAAGATGTATGGGAACAAAGCTACACTTCAGTACTGCTTATCACCCTTAAACAGACGGTTAATCAGAGAGGACGACACAAACTTTGGAGGATATGTTGCGAGCTTGTGTGATAGAGCTTAAAGGTAGTTAGGACGCACACCTACCTCTGGCAAAGTTTGCCTACAACAACAGCTACCACTCTACAATCCAGATGCCACCTTATGAAGCGTTGTATGGAAGACGGTGTCGATCACCATTGTTCTGGGACGATATAGAAAAGTTGAGCATTGGACCTGACTTGGTACAAGATGCGACCGACAAGGTGTGGATCATCCAACAAAAGATGAAGGAAGCATAAGATAGACAAAAGAGTTGGGCGGATATGAAGAGACGTACGCTTGAGTTTGAAGTTGGGGACCATTTATACTTGAAAGTAAACCCATCAAGAGTATTCACCGATTCAGGCATAAGGAAAGTTGAGCCCACGATATGTAGGACCTTTTGAAGTGCTTGAAAGAGTAGGAGATCTTGCTTATCGTCTGGCACTCCCTCCTAACCTATCTGGAATTCACAATGTATTCCACGTATCAGTTCTACGGAAACAAGTGTCAGATCCTACCAGGATTGCAGAACTAGAACCAGTTCGGTTGAAAGAAAATCTCACATACGAGGAGTACCTTATTCAGATCCTAGATCATAAGGTGCAGAAGCTTCGGAACAAGGAAATCAAGTATGTGAAGGTTCTATGGAGAAACCACTCGCATGAGGAAGCAACTTGGGAGGTTGAAAGCGACATAAGCCAGAAGTATCTGAGTTTGTTCGAAGAATTAGGTATGAACTTCAAGTTTTGAGGACAAAACTTTTTTAAGGGGGGTAGGTTATAAACCCCGAAGTTTTGGATTCAAAATTATCTATTTGTTTCATCTATTTATTCTAACAAAAATCAAATTTCGTAAATCTTTTTCAAAATCTTATTAGAACCCTTTCTCTTCAATTTCAAATCCTAAACTCTTAAACATTCAATTTAAATGTTTATTAAACTCTTAAACCCTTAAATTTTACTTTAACTTTCATTTTCTTAAATTCTCATAATTTTGGATTCATCTACTTATTTAACAACATCAGTTCTTAAACTCAAACTCAATTTAAATATCGGTTCTTATAAATTAAGCTTCTAAATTATATTTCTAAATGAAGTTATTAATTTTCATAATATAGATTCTAAAATTATTTTCTAATTAGTTTTGATACTTAATATAATTTTCAGAAAGATTTAAATTTAGTACTTTTACCTTAAAAATATCTTTAAAAATCTTATCCCTTCCTTTCTTTTTATTTTCCCCTACCTTCCTTTTCTTTCCTTTTCATTTCTTTCTTCTTCTCTTTTCTCTTCTTTCTCTCAAAATCATTTCCAACTCTCAATTTCAAGAGGATTATAAAGGAAATCAAAGTTAGAAAACAAGATAGAAGATGGAATATATGCATATAGAAGCTTCATCAATTAGAAATGAGTAGTAGTAGAGAAGATCAAGTTAGTTAAATTAGCTAAACATGTAAGTTATGTTATTTTCTTGTTTTGATGATTGTTTTTGCATGTATTTGATGGATTGATACTAGTTAAAAGTGGGATTTAAAATAAAATATGTGAACTTGACACATATAAATTTATAGGCTAAAACCGAAGTGAGATCATGCACGTCAGAATTAGGATTGGGATAGAATATGAAGTAAAAATATGAATATAGATGTTATAAATAATGACTTTAAGTTTATGTGCTGGGTATAAGATGTTAGATAATGAAAAATGATGTAAAATAGGTGGTAAAACGGGTTAAAATTTGCATGCTATGTTTACAAAAAAGAGCACGATGGGTACATGATATGTTATATTTGATCATGCTCCTTGTTTTTACTTGAAAACTTTTGAATTTAACTCATCAAAGAAGAAATACGGCTGGAACATGACTCAACTAACTATGCTTCTCTCTTATTAGTTTCACAAGTACATTTCCAAAATAGGACAGCTAAAGCATGACCTCCTTATTTCGTTTTGTTTCTCTTTTGTTAAGAAACACAACTAGTACATAGCCTCACCTATCGCCCCATGTTCCTGTTTGATCATCACGTGTTTAACATGTCAAGTGAAACATGGCAAGAACATGACCCATTGTATCTTACCATGTTTCTTGTTGACCATTGCGTGCTTGGCTTTTAATGAAACATGAGCAAAGCACGACTTGTTTATCACATCATGTTTATCATATGTTGCGTCGTGTTTCTCAATTGTTTTAACTCAAGGAGAAGAACAACTGAAACACAGCCAAATATATCATGCCATGGCTTTCTCTAATCTTCAAAACATGAACAAACATGATGGAAACACCATTGAATGTATCTGATCATACTTCTTCTTATGCATGTACGCAGGGTGAAACATGGCTCATGTATCCGACCGTGCTCTTCAAAAAAATCCGAATAAAATGGAAATAGGTTTTTAAAATGAGTTTCATGTAAATGGATTATTAAATTAAATTCTTATGTTAGTTTAATTTCATCTATGGATGTTTGCCTCTAAGTTATCCTCTAAGATGACCTCTGACCTATCCTTAGTCTCTATTGGATTTCAAATATGAAAGGTACACAGTGACATGCTTGTTGATTGTTTAGGATAGGCATACGTCCTAAATAAACTAAAACTTAAAGACAACCTAATAATTAAGTGTTGCTTGTACTTTGGTCATTAAATCTAATCCAAGGAACGAAAAACTTGTCTGGAGCCGAGCATGGTAGTTAGGCACCTAGGCCATCATCTGCCATAATGCAATGGTAATTCATAAGTGGCTCGACGGATAACTGATATGGCTAATAGTATCGGTGTAATGTTTACTTAAGGTTGGAGTGAAGTAACATGATTTAGTTCATATTTATGGGACCGGTTAAACTAAACGATGTTATGGATTGAGATAAGTAAAGTTGTGTAACGGCCATGAACCCTAGATGAGACTATTTTCTCTTTCTCGATTACATATAGGAGATATAAATATATAGGCTGCTTATATCTATCCCCTGAGCAACTACTGTTACTTAGGATACCTAGATTCCCATAGGCTTGTTCCGGAGTGTGAGTGCTCATGTGTTATTTAGTTTACTTTAGTTTAATGATCTATTGTTATTGCATTGCAATAGTTTAAGCATGCGTGTCATCTCATGTGTGCTTGTGTTGCTATATATTGGGCTTCAACTCATTATTCTCTTTTTCTAGGTGTTGATTCAGCGATGATGATGATGATGTTGACGATTTGATGATGATGGTTTGGATGATGATGATGTTTGACTTGGGGATAGACGATTCTGAAAGTTTTAAAGGAGTTGTGAAGTGAAGTAGAGTTGTTGGATTATTTATATTTGTTTTTATTTTGTTTAAAGAGTTGAATTTATCTTTTCTGAAGTTGTTTTTCTTTAAAGGCTTAGTTGATATGTTTTGTAATAAGCTCTTTAAAGCTTTGTTGTACCATCAGGAAAGGTGTATGAAATACCTAATGGTATTGTTTTATGCTATGCAAATTGGTCTACGCTCATGAGTAGAAGCTAGAAATGTTTTTATAAAGTTTGTTTTCACTGCTGCTAAATCAAGTTGTCTTCAAAATCTAATTAAACGATTTTAGAAAATAAAATTGGCTAGAAATGATCGACATAAAATGTAACTTTTAAGGAAATCTATGCGTATAATACCTAAAGTATTATACGTGGCTAAGGAATTTAGCATGCCTGAATTTCAGATATAAGGCATGTTGAGTCCTTACAATTTTCCATTAGCATATGCCCATCCTTACCCTACTTGTAGGCCACAATTCATTTCTTTGCACAAATTGTTTAGAGACATGGTAGCTAAACATCATAACTAAACAAGTTTTGTCTAATTATACAACAAAAACAAGTGTTCTACTGATTTTTGCTTTTCTTTTAAACAAATTAACATTAGTATTTTGTCTTGCTTTTCTTTTAAAGAGATTAACATTAATAGCAATAAAATTAAAGCATATTCTCCATGAAAAGCATTTAATTTTGTGGATTTTTATCAAGGAACGAAGTTATTTTGCAAATTCTAAAGCTACTGAAGTTATATCACTTTCCTCATCCATGCACCTTATGTGCAAAGTCAAGAAACCAGACCTAGCTAAGTATTTTCAATTGTTGCTATGTACTAAATTACATTATCATTCACATGGGAGTTTACATAATAGAATAGATAGCACATTCCTCTT
Source organism: Combretum micranthum (assembly GCA_024138025.1). Taxonomy (NCBI): domain Eukaryota; kingdom Viridiplantae; phylum Streptophyta; class Magnoliopsida; order Myrtales; family Combretaceae; genus Combretum; species Combretum micranthum. The sequence continues at coordinate 1,132,203 of JAMXBD010000192.1, read as the reverse complement.
TCCTAGACAGGATACTCTTATTATTTAATAAATTCCATGAATTGTTTATTTGATCCCTTATATTCTTAATTTCAAGATGCCCCAACTCTTGTTCACTTTCTCCATGATTTATCTTGAAAATAAGTTAAGGAGGTAACGATGGGTTTAACCAAATTTTAACTCTATTCCCATTGCTTATATGTCATCGGATGTTCTTCTCAATCAAATCTCTTCTTAGGATACTTTACCAACCTCAGAAAGCTCTACCCCTTAAAATTCCACATATGGAAAATGGGTACTTTTAAGGACTTTTGCCTACATATTCAGGTCTACTCATAATTCTCCATGCTAGTTTTTCTAAGAGTGCCTTATTAAAATTTGTTAAGTCCCTAAGTCTATGACTATCTTTTGATTTTAGTTTAGTTAAGCTCAACCATTTCTTCCAATGTATTTTCCTCTTATTTGAATCCCCCCATAACAAAAACTTTGCTAATATACTAGATACTTTCCAATATGCCTATTTAACAACTAACACATGTAGATGAAATCCTCAATTTGTCATAAAAATTGGACTTTTAGATTAAAGGTTAAGGAAACACACTTATCGGGTTAAACACACCAATAAGTGAGTTCAAGCACATGATAAATACCGATATTACACACAATAAAATCAAGTGTTAAGTATTTACCATAATTAGTAGGATTGATAAAAGTATGGTTTTTGAGAATTAGGGATTCTAAATTAGCGATATTAATATAAAACATGCTTATCGTCTATTTACAATTGAGAGTATTTATATCACCTCACATTAAAAGAAAAACATTTTGTAAATATATAAAACTTAAAACAACTAAAATATGTTGTAGGGTATCATACTTGTGAGTTAGTATAAAGTTATATTAGTGACAAGGTGTGAAAAAGCATCATGTGCTCAAAATTGGTTATACCATCATTGGTACTAGCAAGCTAATACAAAAGATAGTATAGGGAAAGGACATTCTATTCTCGAATATAATTCTATTGATGAACCAGTCATTTTTCCACCAACAAGTCAATCTACTCTATGACTTGACCATGCCCTAAAGTTTGACTCTCCCTATTGAATTTCATACTTTTACATACCCATGCAGTCCGAGTTGACTTCCCAAAGACAAGTTAACAAATTTACAACTTTAAAACCAACATTTTCATGCAAATCAAAAGAAGAAACTAGATTAAACTCATTAGGCTTAAGCTGGTTGATTAAGATTCTAAAGACAAGATTTTGTAACACTCTGGCTCAAGCTTTAGTGATGGCGAATAAGACTAAAGAAAAGGATCTGTACTCAAAAGGCTAATTTTTTCACACATGGGATTTCACAGAAAAAATGGAAGATAATCGGATTACACAAAAGAAGAGGCATGTAATATAAATAAAATTTAATTTTTATGGATAATTGCATTTTCATCATTTTCTTATTCTTTTTCAGTCAAAGATGTGATCGCTTGGCCGTGTGGAACATGGATTAGCATTATGTCATTCCTGCAAGTCATCCCCCATCCTGGATTGGAAGAAGTGCTATATGAGGACTTCGAGATCAAATAGAATATGTTTCTTTCCATTCTTTCCTTTAATTTAATTCCTATCATCTTCATGGAATCGGTGGTGATTTGCTTTCAAATATGGAGGCTCTCTAGGAAGTCTTCATCTTCTAGCACATAGAGATGTTGAAGGTAGTTAATACTCCACACTCTCTTGGATGTTCCAACCTGTAGGCATTGTTGCTAATCTTTTCTAGAACTTGGAATGGGCCATCTACTTTAGGTGAAAACTTGTAGGTCGTCTTGTGAGGAAAATTACCCACAAGTATAATATTTATAGAGGAACTGTTATTTATTAATGACCTCTTTACATGATACCCATTAAGCCTTCCACACATAAAAAGGTGTCTAAGATGTGGATTCTTTACACATATATTAGTGTTGGTGGGTAAGATGACATTTTCATGGGCATGGGACTTTTTCTTCACAAGTTGCATGTCGTTGCACTCCATATATTGACCTTCAAATATCTACACAAGTGCAATCACTACTATTAAATCATGCCTTATTATCGAACCTTAGGAGATAAAAACTCTCATAGTTTGAAGACCTTAAAAGAGTTGTTACAATAGATGAACATTCGAGTTCCTCAACTTCAATTGATGTCCTTTTGTTTTCTTGTGTCTTAGCAAGTGACACATCAATCATTTTTGTTGTTGTAGGATCATGGGTGACAAATCCATAGTACTACATTGATTTTTGTGCACGTACAACATATTATTTCTAGAATAATTTTTCTCAATGAGAAGTTCCCTATTCTACATTCTCTCATTGAATATCTCTACAAAGTCAAGTAGTCATTAGTAAGGTAACTCACAATTCTATGGAATCTATACATTTTAGGGTCATTCTTATCGTTTGTGGTATGTAAACACTCGACTCTTAGGAGTTTAATATTCTCATCTCATTAGCATTGATCTAACATAGCATGGAGCTTTCCCATTGGACAAGGGAACGATAATGATCGTGCAAAGCATTTAGGTTTCTCATTTCAAGGTTTCTTTGCTCCTCTAGAATTTTCACCTTAAGTCGAACTTGTAGACAACGTCCAATTTTTTTAGACTTTTGTTATTTCCTCTTTTTTGTGTGACAAATTGTTGGTCTTTCCTACATTCTCAACAAATGGATCAAAAGAGATCATAAAAGATTCTTCAAATGTATGACATATTCGATGAACATCCCCTAGTTATAAGTTTTCACTAACTCCTTCCCATTGCACATATCCTAAATGTATAGAGAGCACTCTTTGAAATGCTTAATGCATTTCATCATGTCTTCTCTAGGATATCTGATATGCCTCAAGAAACTCGCTTTTAAGTAGAGAAAAATTTCTTCGAAAACATTTTACACGTGCTTTCTCACGAATCTATTGATTTAGGGAAGAGATTGACATACTATGTGTCCACCATTTAGTGAAGGATTTTAAAGCTCCTCAGTTTCATGTCATCATCCAATTCGTAAACCTCTAACATCTCAATGACTTTTTGCAAGCACTATCCTTTATATGTTAAATAACATGAACTTAGGACTTACATAGTCCTTAAGGTATGGTTTAGCAACAATGTGTTGATTGTAAGGGAGTTTGAGATCTAACATTCCTATAAAAGACTTATTTTGTATAATTTTTAAACACTAGTCTAGATTTTCCATAGTAACAAAAGAATCTCTTAGAATAGAGGTTACAACTTCTGCTAGTGTAGTAGGAGGAGGCGTAGTGTGAACTACAAGCCCTTTAATTGTAACTTGTGGTGTAGCATGTAGAGATAAGGTATTCTCCAATGTTTCTCACTTCATGAGTGGGTGTTAGTGTGACTATTGGTATCATAGGGGCTAGTTCTTCGACCCTAGGAGAAATTTCCTCATTGATTACAAGAGAATTAGATGATTGAGGTGCTTAGGTAGCATGTTGTGGCACAACAATAGGAGGGTTTGGAAAATCATTCCCTATTGCATAGAAGTAAAGGCACCCATGACAAAAATGTATCGAGTAAATAATTCTATGAATTGATTAAAAGCTTTTGAATTGTCTTCCATCATACACATCATTTATGTGTTATCATGGACATTGTTTTTCATGTCGGTAGTAAGGCTGGCATCCTCAAATGCCAGCATGATTAAAAGATTATTTTCAATATTGGTTTCATGTTCTTGGTTGCTGCCTTCAGTGGGGTTAGCTATTTTCATCCTTGTGGGAACCATTGACAAGTTATCAACTTCCTTTTTTCCCGGTAGAGTCGTCAAAATGTAGTGGGATGGATTTGATTGTAGTGGTCGCATGCATATAGCATGTGTTTCTCACTACGCATGATCTCAGATGAGTAGCGTGGAAGCACATACAAGGAATGACTAAAAGTAAGAAAGTAAGAAGGAGCAAACGATCTCAGGGAACTAAAATGCACTAATAATAGATTAAAAAGTTATATAGCATAAATCCTATTGTTCTTGAAGGGAGGCAGTGTGTTCTTTGTTCTAAGCTCTATTTGATCTTACATGAAAGTATTTAGGTAGCAAGAAAACTTTTCTTTCAATTTTCAAGTTCTCTAAATGAGGAGCTTTGGGTAATTATAAAGCTTAACTCTTGTTGACATCTATTAGATCACAATAATAATCAATCTACAAATTGAGTTATTCTATTGATGAATCTTACATGGGCTCTCTAGCTCATTGGAAGCCTCTTTCAGTGTAAAGCCTCCTTAAAATAGGTGTAGGTGAGGTATAGTATGGTTCGGTCTACCCTTAAACCAATGGTTCGATTCTTCTTTGAAGTTCGAACTTAACCACATAGCTTGGTTTGTAATTTTTTTTAGCAAGAAAAAAATGGTTTGGTGCAGTTTAGTTTAGGGTTTGAATCGTTTTTTACTCTATAAATAAATAAATATTTTATCAAAAAATGTTAATTATATATTTCTTATTGCCAATGTAAATATAAACAATTGTATTTGAAATTAACTATTTACCCAAATAAATATGCAAAACTTATAGCAAGGGAGATATTTCATCCATCATTAAATTATAACAGTATTTTAGTCTTATTCTCTTGAATTTCCTTAAACTATAATAATATAAATACTCGATAAGAATATGCTATCCTAACATAAGACACAAATTTTAATATGATGTATACTTCTAATTAACAAGGGATTAATTATATAAACCAAATAGGAAACCATGTAATAGAGGTGGATTAATAAGTAAGAAAAAGGGAAAAAAAAAAAGAATGATCAAAACAAGAAAAGCTAAAATCTAAAAATTATCTTATTTGTAGATACACCATAACAATTCAAACTTTATGGACTTGACTATCTTGACCCTATCATTTAGGTTAAAGAGTTCAAGTCATTACTAAATTTTAAAACTTACGATTTAAATCTAGCCCTCTACAGATAGCTTAAGTGATATGCTAAGATCTTTAAACTAAACTAAACTGCTCTTTAAGAAGGGGTAAAACCAATCATAGGCTTTTTTGAGCATATAGGTTTACTTTCTTCACATAAGTTATCTAGTGCACTGAAGTTGAAAAAAAATTAAATATTGATAGAATTTCTCCATCATTTGACCAGAAAATGGCCTTTATATTGAACAATTGGGTTCTTTGTTCATTTTTTCCCTTTTATTAAAAATATTGAAAAAATTTATACTTTTTAAAATTTGACATAAATGTTAATCATCCATAATATAATTTTTCCATTTAATATTTGGATTTACTATGCTCCCACTAGTCTACTACCATGAAAAGCAAGTGTTTGATAGGAGTGAATGTGACTCAACTTGATTAGTTTTGCCTCTATACTAAAGTGAACCACAAAAGGCTTTTTTTCTTTATTACTTCAAGCTAAATCAAACAATTTTTTTCCTTCCAAAATCAAGCAATTAAATATAAAAATTCTCTAAACCATTAAACTTCATTTTGGTTTAGTTTGATTTACAAATCAAATAAGATCTTATTATTTAAGAAAGTATGTATGTATAATAGATATTCACATATGACAAGTACTAAATTTGATTGATATTATTATACTTCCATACAATGTAAGAGCTAATGATGTCCATATTTATGCAATTAAAATTTGGGCTAATGTCACAAAAATTGTCTCAACTTTACCTAAATATGTAATTAACTATTTGAACTTTCAATTAGTTAATTCCATAACTAATTCAACTTTTTGCGTATGCAAATACTATATAAGCTAACTCCGTTAGTTCCGTTAGATGAGATGTCTTTTTAATGAATAGAAAAAAAAATATTGTCCACATAATTTTATTTTAACTTATTATTCTAATATATTTTAACTAATCATTAGTTATTGCAATTAGTATTGTTATTATAATATATGATTGTAATTATTATTGTTATTATTATATATGATCGTAATTAGTATCGCTATTATTATATATCAATTTGGGTTATTGTCACAAAAGGTACTTAAATTTTAACAAAATGTGCAGTTAACTACATATACTTTAATTTGATCAACTTAATACCCATTTTAACTTTTTCTGTCTACTTTTACTAACTTCGTTAACTTAATTAACTCTGTTATCCTTGCTGCCATTATGGACCTATCAACAATTGACATGTGCTAAAGAAGTATTAAAAAAAAATTATATGATTTTACAACCATAATGACGTGAAAAGGTAAAAAAAATAATTTTTCAAATAGGAAAAAAAATTAAAGAATCTTTAACTCATAATTTTAATCTGAGTATGGATGTGAAATTAAAGAATGTGAAGTTTGAATCCCTAACTAATGGGAATCGACTTGAACGTCCTATTACCAGGTCGAGAGGTAGAGAATTGCAAAATCTAGTGTAGAGAGTGATGATTGATTGTTTGGAGCAAAATGAAGAGATATTTATCTCAACCTATGGATTTCATATGGAGCATGAATATGTGGAGTATAATCTGTTAACATTGAAGGAAGAGCAAAAAGAATGGAGCAATGAAAGCAAAGGAAAGAAGCCTTCAACTTGTGCTTAAATGGTAGTAGAATTAGAGAAATCATATATTGGAAGTCTCAAGGCCAAACTGGAAGCCGTCGTGCCCAAGAAGTCATTGGTTGAGCCCTTGACCATACCCTTGATAGAATCTATTTGATGCCATAGAACTTGTTGAGCCCTAACATGTATTTGGTTGAGCCCTTAACCATACCTCGGCAGAGTCTGTTTAACACCATTGGATGTCACAATGTTACTTAAATCAAGTTTATGCTCATGGATCATTCTATGATATTTGGCATGTGAATCAGAACGAATTTTAGATGGATTAATCTACTTTCCTATTTTAGACAAATTTAAATATATCTTTGATTAGTTACTTTCCTATTTTATCGTTTTAATAGAGATCGGTATTTTTGTTACTTTTTTTTTTTTGTTTTGGATATCTTTCTTGTTTTATATATCAGGAATTAGTATAAATAGGAAGTTCCATTGATGCAACAAGGATGATTTGATGAATTGAATGAAATTCTTTCTCTTAGAGAAAAACCCTAAATCTTATCAATCTTCTGTGATTATGTTGGATTTTACTATTATCAATCTTCGGATTGTGGCAAGTAAAAAACCATCTAGCAGTTGTGAGTAATATCAACTTCTTGTTCATATTGTATCCAATTTACTTTCTTCGCACGTAATCTAGGTTACGTAAATATTCATTTTTCCTTGTCATTCGTGGTATCCTAGGTGCTTATATTGGTTTTCTTATTGATGTCTTAGTGATTGTCCTCCTATGCACATCATAATTTTTTGTATTAGAGATCAGATTACGGTTAGTTATCCCTACCGTTGTGGTGATCACATGTGATTTAAAATGTCGAACTAAAGCGTACATGGCAATTTTGGAAGGAGATTAATAGCGGAGTTTTTGGAAACAGGGGAACACTAGGCAATGGCAGTAATCTTGTTTAGCCGAACGTTGAATAGAGCATGAACCAATAGTTATAGACTTTGAATAACACGATTAATACCATGGTACAAATAATGCAACAATTGTTACAAAACCCTAATGTGTTACCACCCAGTGTGGAAGCACCACTACCACTCGCCACCTGATCTTGGAAGGTGAGGAGATGTTAGAAGGAATCACGTAGAATATGGTGATGTCTATGATAGAGTTTAGACCCCCAAGAGGGATAGAACATGTGAAATTGCAGATGCCTTCCTTTTCAGGAAGTAGATCCACAAATGATTATCTTAATTGGGAAGATAAGTTTGAAGGATTATTTAAGTGCTATGATGTTAAAGAACATACACGAGTTAGCTTAGTAGTAGTGGAGTTTATAAGTTATGCAACATTATGGTGGAAAATTCTATTACCTACCTATAGGAGGGATGAAGAAGTGGAGATCAGGACGTGGTTGGAGATGAAACGAGTATTAAGAAAGCATTTTGTTCTTGCATACTATAAATAGGAAGTCTATATACACTTTCAATCATTGAGGCAAGGGGGCAAGAGCATAGAGGAGTACGTTTAAAAGTTTGAATCCTTAAAATTAGAAGTGGAGTAGTAGAGCCACCTGAACAAACAATTACAAGATTTATTACTAGTGTGAAATACGAAATTGCATGCATTGTGGAGCCACAACACTATGATACACTAGAAGAGGCTATTCAATTACCCTCAAGATCGAGAGACAATGGAAGAATAGTCCCTATAAGTCTACTGCAGGTAAATTTTATAATCCTCAAAAACTTTATACTTTTGATTCTAGGGTGAGTGAAAAGGGATACTAACAAATCTAGTGATAAAGGGAGTGAAAGTGGAGTTAACAAGGGTTAAGCTATTGTTAATCTTGATGAGGACAAGAAAAAGGATGATCCTTTTAATTATAGTAGGAAGAATTAATAGATTAAATGTTCAAGTATCAAGGATATAGACACGTTGCTTCTCAATGTCCTAATCAAAGAGTTATGATGAATATTGGAGGAGAGATAGTGAGTGAAGGTGACGATGAGGAGTCTGAAGGTCTAGTGATCTATTAGCAACCCTTGATGAGTATTATGGGGATGAAGATGATGAAACTTATGAAGAGTATGGTTTAGAACATTACATGAGTATTAATATATTGAGGAGAGAACTAAGTGTATCTCTAATTATTGATGAAGAATAGAGAGACAATTTGTTTCATACTATTCACAGAAAAAAGGAGAATTTATGCACACTCATCATAGATGGAGGGAATTACACTAATGTGGTTGCTGCAAGTATTATGGATAAACTGAAATTAGCCCCTATGCCACATCCAAAACTATATTAGCTTCATTGGTTAAGTGAGCAAGGTGTTTTGCATGTCATGCAGCAAGTGAAGGTTCCTTTTTGTACTGGGGAGAAGTATAAAGATGAAATTACATGTGATGCATTGCCCATGTGTGCATCCTATCTGTTACTGGGGAGACATGGATATGTGATCATAAAGTGCTTCATGATGGATATCAAAATACTTATGCTTTCCAGAAAAATGGCAAAAGAATTGTCTTAAATCTTATGTCATCCTCAAAAGTGAAAGAGCCTCAAAATGCAGATGAGCATAATTATGAAGAAGAAATCACTTTTTATAACTAAAGGGGACATATTTCAAGCCATCTAAGCGAGGGAACCAATCTATATACTTCAAGTCAGATAAATAATAGAGATACAAGAATAGGATTCTTTTCCCTTGAAGATTCAACAATTGCTATTTGAATATGCTGATGTATTTCCTGAGGATTTGCTTACAGGGTTACCACCTATAAGAGGAATAAAGCATCCATAGACTTATAACCTGGGTTTCTTTTACCCAATTGACCAACATATCCAATGAATCCTAAAGAAGCAAAAGAAGTAAAGAAACTGTAAACCCCCAAATTTTTGGAATCGGTTTAGCCTAAAACCTAAACCGGAAGTCAACCGGAACTCTAAAGGTCAACAAAACCCTAGTTAGACATAATAGTTTAAGTTCGGCAATCTCAATTAAGCAACTCGGTAAGAGTAAGTAGGAGTTTAGAATATAGAATAGTGCGTAATTACCTAAGGAAGCCTAAAAAGATCAGATTGGTAAGACCGCAACTCGTTTCGAACCCGATCGGACATAGTTCTTGAAAAACAAGTCCTGGAGCCCGAAATAGTAAAAATATTCTGAATATACCGTTAGACTTGTAAAAATTTAAGGTTTTCAAAAATATTAGTTTTATAATTTTTCGGTAAGTAAAAATAACAGATATCGCAATTATATGCGTATTTTTTTTTACTATTCTATACTATTCTTTTATCTCTACTTTTTCTTACACCTACTCTTACACACACCATAACTTATAACATTTACTTTTTACCTTTCTCATAACTTTATTTCACATCCACCTTACATATTACTTCATTTAATCCGTAAAATACAAGACAAAACACACTCTCTCCTCCTCTTTTCTACATGGTCGGCGCCCTCCCTTCATGCATCATCCTCAATTTGTTTCAATTTTCTTTTATTTAAATCACTCAAAAATCACTCCACATTTTCCTATAAATATCCCTCTCCTCTTTCAGTTCTTTCACATATTTACTACCCATAAATTCTCTACAAAAACTCTCTCAAATTCTCCTCTCAAAACTCTCTCCAAATATCATCTCAAAACTCTCTCAAAATAATTCCAAAACAACCTCTACCTACAACAAAAACCAAAACCACATAATACTACCAAAGTCTTCTTTAGGTAACCACTTCCTATTGTTTTTCTTCTTCTCATGTCATGTAACTTTACACGACCATAGTGTGAGTTTCCAAAGACTAAATGTTATGGAAGCTACATTATGTTCATGTATTATTCTTGTTCATGAAAATCTATTTATATTTATGTTATTATTTTTGTTCATATTATTGTTACTATATCTAAGTATTAAATCTATATATATATATACATATTCTTTAGAGCATATAAGCTCACTCGCAATTTATTTATTTTATGCAATGCAATTTATTTATTTATTCCATTGCAATTTATTTATTCATTCCTTATTATTTTAAGACTAGTCTCTAGTCTTAGACTTGTCCTCATCAAGTCAAAACAAATTTTTCTTTCTTTCATTTTATTTTTATTTTGGGACTAGTCTACTTCTTAGTCCCGGGAGCCTTGAAAAAGCTAAGACTCCCAATACTTGACTTTTTTATTTATGTTATTTTTGTTTGCTATTATAAATCATGTTTATTTAGATTGTTGTCCAAAATTTCAAGTTCTAAAAATAATCGACAAAAGGAGATTTTACCACCTAAAGATAAGTTTATGTGAAGTATAAAATCTATGATTTAATAAAAATAAAGTCATTCTTTTCAAGGTACAAAAGAACCTACTACAATGTTAGAAACTACTTTTGTTATGAAAAGCTTTTTAAATCATTTATTATCCCACTTTATTTTTCAAAAGAAAATGATTTTTGATACAAAAAGATTTCTACGAAAACATAACATAGCAAAAACCTTAGGAAGCAAGAAGTAAGGATTTTCAAGTTTAGATATTTTCAAATAAATAGTCAAAAAAGGATTCTGTAGAACATACATAGGACCAACATAAGAATTTAGAAAAGGAGAAAAATTGTTTTTCAAAAAGTCATCTAGAAAAGTAATAAGTCAAAAATAAAGTAATTCTTTGAAAAACAAAAAGAATCAAAGTATTCATTTCAAAAACCAATCACAAAATGAATTTCTTGTAAACTATAGTTTTCTAAACTTCTAATTAATATTTCTTTACTCAAGAAACATGATTGGACAATAAACACTTGAGCATGCATAAATATGAGCTATGTAGCTATAAAAAGAGGATTTTTCAACTATATAGATAACTAAGTATTTATCAAATAAATTTTTGGATGATTGGACCAAAGTTGTTTTTGAGTTGGAAAATTCGTGGTGAATTTTATCACCATTGTTTCGGGGCCTAAATGGTTTAGTTTGATAAAAATAGTTTTAGAAATGAATAGATCTTTTCGAGCAGGTAGAAATCGGTATATTATATGCACGATTCCGAGTTAAAATGACCAAGTTATGGCCATTTTAAATTGGAACTTTCCTTTATACGAACTTTAACGTTCTTTTGACATTGTCTTACCAAAATTCAAGAAAATCATCAAGAAATACTCATTGTGGGTATTTTCTTTGGCTAGGTGATTCCGAGGAAGAATACCTATACCCCGAAGACTATTTTGATTGAGTGGAATGTGTGAATGATTCATTCGTATAAGGAGAATAGTCGACATGGCATCGTGAGTTTATTTCCTTTAAATACTATGCTTGTTATGCTTGTAATTAAGTTGCATTAGAGTTAGGAAAAGACAAACGGATATGTGTGTAAAATAATTCCTTGAAAGAATCCTAAGAATAGCGAGGCCGGAATTGATTTAAATGTTTGTTTTTAGTATAACACCTGCTTTGTATGAGATTCTTTGATCGCATTAAATTTGATAATAATAATGTTATGAGATCATAAATAAATGGATTCATGCATACCATGAAGTGAGTCACATTGCATTTGGGTTATTATCCTTGAGTGAGAAGAATAGTAAGCTCATGTTGAAAGTAACACTTGGCGGAGTGTCAGAAAGCGATTGCTCTGTGGCATTAAGGAAATGCTTGGCGGAAGATCCGAAAGCAAGGCTCAATTCAAGTAGACTTTATATGCTTGGTGATATTGGTCGAAAGCATAAATCTTTTTACTAAAACTACTTGTTTAAGGTTATGTATCACCAAACCCTAAATGGAGGGCGCAAATCCATTCAACATATAGTTCCCGGAAAACTATATGCCTTGTTTGCCCACGTGTATGTTGCATTCCATTTGTTTGATTAAACAACTTGTTTGAAGTTTTGTTACAAGAAGTTATTTATGGAAATAGTTCTCACTAAGCCTATTAGCTTATACCCCCATAGATATCTTTTGCAGTTCCCTTATCTGTGGTTGAGGCCATGAGGACCCTGCAGTTAGGTAATTTCTTTTTAGATAAGGAAATTCTAGATGAAGCTTAGTGTTGGATAAGATGTACAATATTCTTGTAATAGATTAGTGAATAAGGGAAATGTCCCTAAGTTTGAAAAGATCATTGTTATAAGTAAATGAATATTATAAATCCTCTTTTCTTAATATGTTATTATATCTTCTTAAGCTTCATAATTCCATGTATGGTCCTCTAAATTTGTGAGAGCACACTTTACACTTAATATCAAAGCTTTTGGGAGTGGCTAAGGTTGTCATACTTAAGCTTTAATATTGAGTGTGGCGGACTGTTACGTTTAGGGTACCCTTTAGGGCGTGACAGAGGCAGGTTGATGAATCAGTAGAGAAATGATATGTTAGAGAGAGCACTAGTCCTTGTGCAATACCCGCCTTGTCAGTACTAAAAACAGATGGGGCATGGAGAATGTGCATTGATAGTCGAGCCATTAATAAGATTACCATCAAGTATCGCTATCGCATTCCACGTTTAGATGATATGTTAGATTAATTGAATGGAACTTAATTATTTTCAAAGATAGATCTTAAAAGTGGTTATCATTGAGTAGAAAACTGCTTTCAAAACCAAACGCGGTTTGTGTGAGTAGTTGGTAATGCCATTTGGCTTAACCAATGCGCTTGGTACTTTCATGAGGCTTATGAACCATGGGTTGAAAGAATATGTAGGAAAATTTGTATTAGTGTATTTTGATGATATCCTGGTATATAACAGAGACTTGGAAAATCATGCGACCATTTAAGAATGGTTTTTGAAGTTTTGAGGTATAAGAAGCAATTCAACAATTTGAAGAAATGTTCTTTCTATCAATCAGAGGTAACCTAAAAAGATTACCTCCGATTTGAAGAAATGTTTTTAGGATTTGTAGTTTCTAGGGCAAGGATTTAGTAGATGATGAAAAGATTCAAGCGATTGTTAACTGGCATGTGCCTACACTGCTATTGAAGTCAAAAGTTTTCATGGACTTGCATCATTTTATCAAAGGTTTATCAGGAATTTTAGTAGTATTGTAAGTCCACTCACCGAGCTTACCAAGAAGAGTGTTGCATTTATATGGAGTGACAAGGCACATATGACTTTTGATGAGATCAAAGCTAAATTAGCTAGTGCTCCTGTATTAGTACTACCTGACTTTGAGAAGACCTTTAAGCTAGAATGTGATGCTTCGGGAGTTGGATTTGGTGCTATATTAATGCAAGAAAAGCAACCTATCGCTTATTTTAGTGAGAAATTAAGTGGTGCTACATTGAATTATTCCATATATGATAAGGAGTTTTATGCTTTGATATGAGCACTCAATGTACGGCAACATTGTTTGCTACCTAAGGAGTTCATCATCTATAGTAATTATGAAACAATGAAGTATTACAAGAGTCAACACATGTTTTTGAAGGTAGGCGAAATGGGTAGAGTTTTTGGAGAGTTTTGCTTATGTTATTAAGTACAAGTTGGGGAATACCAATGAGGTTGTTGATGCACTATCATGAAGGTATGCTCTTATTACATCTCTACAAACTAAAATGTTAGGATTTGAATTAATGAAGAATCAATATGCTGGAGATATCAATTTTGGGTCTATTTTGACTAGAATTGTGGGAAGAATGGCCATAGATGGATATCATTTAACAGATGAATTTTTGTATAGATATGGAAAGTTGTGTGTTCCAACTAGAACTTTTCAAGAATTATTAGTGTGTGAGGCACATGCAGGTGGATTATCTGGACATTTAGGGGAGAAAAGGACATTGGAATTATTAAAGGAACATTTTTATTGGATGGAATGATGAAAGATGTTCATCGAGTGATTGAGAGATGTGCAATTTGTAAGAGAATGAAGGGGAAGAAAAGTTTTGGGGAGAGTATATGCCATTACCTTTACCTACATGACATTGGAGTGATATTAGTATGGATTTTGTTTTAGGATTGCCTAGAACACAGAGAGGTTGGGATTCGATCATGGTTGTTGTGGATCAATTTAGTAAAATGGCATACTTTCTACCAAATCATAAAACAGATGATGCTTTGTACGTTGCTAACTAGTTTTTGCAGGAACTTATTTGATTTCATGGTGTTCTTCACAGCATTGTATTTAATATGAAGATCAAATTTCTCAGTTTCATCTAGAAAACTTTGTAGAAAAAACTGGGAACTAAACTAATGTATAGCACTTCATGTCATCCTCAAACAAACAGACAGACAGAAATTGTTATTTAAACTCTTGGCACCTTACTTCAAGCTACAGTTGGCAAGAATCTTACTATTTGAAATTTATGTGTATCTACTATTGAATTTGCTTATAATAGGTCGACTCATGTTTCTACTAGAAAATCTCCATTTGAAGTTGTATATGGTTATACCCCTCTATTCCCACGAAATTAGTAACCAAGCCAGTTGCAAAAGAGGAAAGTATTAATGGAGTTGAGCGAGCATGAGGGATTTAGAACATTCATGCAAAGGCTTATGAGCGTCTTAAGAAGAGTCAAGAGCGACAGAAGCAACAGGGGAATAAGCATAAAAGATCAAAGCCATTTAATCTAGGATATCTTATTTGGATTCATCTTGGGACAGATAGATTTCCTAATAAGAAGTCTCAAAAGCTATCATCTAGACGGTCCTTTTTGTATAATTGAGAAGATTAACAATAATGCTTACCTTGATTTAGCAAGAAACTACAGAGTTTCTACAACTTTTAATATCTCTGAGCTCTCACCATATGTTCCTGATGATGATGATGAAGATTATGTTGTATAAGAACCATCTGATTTGAGGAAAAATAGTCATCGACCTTGCATAGATGATGGAGTATAATCAAGAGATATTTATCTCGACCTATGGATTGCATGTGGAGAATGAATATGTGGAGTATAATTTCTCAACATTGAAGGAAGAACAGAAAGAATAGAGCAATGGAATTAGAGGAAAGAAGCCATTAACTTATGCCTCGACAGTAGTAGAATAAGAGGAATCATACATTGGAAGTCATCAAGGCCAAACTGAAAGTCATCACACCTAAGAAGTCATTAGTCGAGCCCTCGACCATGCCCTCAATAGAATTTGTTTGATTCCACAGAACTGGTCAAGCCTTAGCATGTCTTTGGTCAGGCCCTCAACCATACCCTTGACAAAGCCTGTTTAACACCAATGGATGTTATGATTTTATTTAAATCAAGTTTATGCTCATGGATCATTTTGCGATATTTGGCACGTGAATCAAAATGACTTTTAAATAGATTTAAATCTTGTTGTTATTAGTTACTTTCCTATTTTATTGTTATGATAGAGATCGGTATTTTTGCTACTTTCTTTTTTTTTTTTTGTCTTAGAGATCTTTCCTGTTTTACATATTAGGGATTATTATAAATAGAAAGTTCCATTGATGTAAGAAGGATGATTTGATGAATTGAATGAAATTTCTTTCTTTTAGAGAAAAACCCTAATTCTTATCAATTCTCTATGATTATGGCGAATTTTACTCTTATCAAGCTTCGGATTGTGGCAAGTATAAACACTAGGGAGTCGTTGTGAGTAATATCAACTTCTTGCTCATGTTATATCCAATTTACCTTCTTTGTGCGTAATCTAGGTTAAGTAAAGATCCATTTTTCCTTGGCATTCATGATATCCTAGGTGCTTCAATTGGTTTTCTTATTGATGTCCTAATGATTGTCCTCCTAGGCACATCACTAACTCTTGCCTCTAAACAAACCCTTAACTTTAAAACCCTCTCTTTTCTTTTCCTGCTTTATCCCAATAGCCCATGCTCTGATCGAAGGAAAAAGCACATTGTTTTAACATTTACATATCGCGTAAAACTTTTGTTATTCTTTTGAAACAAAACCTTACTCAAACTATGTCCTAACACATGACGGATGAAGAATCTTTGATATCAAATTGCATTAGAGGAGGTACTAGTTGGGGCCATAGAAGGTAGAATTGATGTTATGTTAGTTAACGCTCATAATTCTACCAATGGTGAGAGCATGCGGATGGTCTACAAAAGTGGCATCATTTTCGATAAGTGTTAAGTATGCGACGAGCTTGAGGTGATGAGAGTTGTAGGACATGAGTCAAATTGGATAATGACCATAGAGGTTGTGTTTGGAGACAGGGGTTTTGAGGATGGGTTCAACATTGGCAAAGGAATTTCAAAGTAATCGGAGATTACAACGACTCGGAAAAATTAATGACCTACAGGAAGTTGTTTTTATGAGGATTAGAGTTAAGCTTGTTAAAGAGGGATTGGATGGTTATGACTTATGAGGATTATGAACCATATCTTCATTTTTCTTGTTGGCTATTGTTTTTTTTCTTTCTCTTTTAATCTAGGGTTATGTTTGAGGTATTGACACAAGGATGAGGTAAGTTTAAATTTGGGATGGCCATGGATTTAAATATGGGGAAGTTCAAACAAGATTTATAAAGAAGTTTTAAAGTCATTTTGATTGCAAAATCATATAAATTTCTTTTTAATACTTCTTTGCCACATATTTGTTATTCATAGGTTCATAATGTCAACAAGGATAACAAAGTTAACAAAGCTAACAGAGGTAGTAAAAGCAAACATGAAAAGTTAAAATAGGTATTAAATTGATCAAATAAAACTATAGGTACTTAATTTCACATTTTGCCAAAGTTTAGGTACCTTTTATGACATTAATCCTATCATTCTCAAATGTCCATACAAGACATACTAAATATTTAAGCCTAGATACACATGTTATTTTTGAAATGATCCAAACACCACCCATAAGTAATTAAAATTCAAATAAAATAGCAAAAAAATAATTAGGAAATTAAAACAAGAGGATGAACAAAAATTAATTAGTGGGTTAGTTAAAACTAACCTTAAAGTTGGTTGACTGGTGGACTTAGTTCAAAAAAATTTGTTAAGTAAATGCTCAATTGAGATGGATGGCTGAGATCGTGCCATGTGGCACTCTATAGGGAATCCTACAAACCCTAGACCTTAACCCCATATAGATACCCTTTATTTTCTACCTTTGCCTTTTTAGGAAACCTACTACAACCCTAAGGTAAGAGCCATAGACTCTAGCCTTTATTTAAATGTTAATTAAGTGTGATTAAGGAATGATTAGCTCTAATGAACTGAGATTACGCATTCATGATAGGAAATGTAGAGAAAGAGAACTAGGAGAAGGAGAAGCATAAAAAACTTAGGGAAATTCATAATAAGGTAAGAGTGAAGATTTCAAGTGTCAAAATGCAAAGTTTATGGTATTTGAGATGTAGTACTGACATAGGGATGTTGGTAGAAGTGCTAGGAGCAAGGAAATCAACTTTGGAAGTGTTTTGAGCTTAGAATTCCTCATTGCAACTGCAACAGCAAGGTAAAACCTAAGCATCTTCTCTTAACATTATGAATGTTTGATTATGAGTAAATAAAGCAAGTCTAGAAATGTTAAAGAAGAGAGTAAACATGTTTCAAGTTGAAATCTTTCTAAAGACTAACTTTGAGAAGAAATGAATATCGCTATATGTTTAAAATTAGAGACAATATCATGGAATAAGCAGGAAGTGATGTTATCACTATTAGAATAAGTTAAATGAAGGATTGCACATGAAAATTTTTGGAAATTTCATAAGAAGCATGATAACTTCGTACTTGCTGACAAACGTAGATGATTTAGGCTTTGATCTTGGATTAACCATGTTTTAGCATGTTAGAGATGAACATGGTTGAGTCTAGGTATAAACATGATCATCTAATACACTTAAAGTTTCCAAAATTCATCCTAAAGATGTGTTTTGATAGAAACAACAAGTTAAATTGTGAAATACACCAAACCCCAAAGAGCACGATAGAAACACGACACTGTGTTTCCCATAATGCTTCTATCTGACCCTTAAATGCAAAGCAAAGTATGATGAAAACACGATACCGTGTTTCCCACCATGCTTCTTGATGTATCCAAAAGCGCTATAAAACGTAGAAAAACATGTGGAGATGCACGATGTCGTGTTTCCCTTATGTTTCTCTCTATTTTCAAAGGTATGTTGAGGTGCGAAGAAATACAAGGGATACACTCAGTCGTGTTTCCTTTATGCTTCTTTCTGGTCTCGAAACATGCTAGAGCATAATGAAACACAGTGACATACATCTCATCGTGTTCTACCCCATGTTCTTTGTTGATCTTCTCAAAGCACAGCTGCCATATGTGAAACATGAGGTAATGCATTCCCCCATGTGCCCATCGTGCTTCTCTTCATACCTTTTTTCACTCTTCAACCCTTGTCCAAATCAAACAAAGCTTGATCTAACTTCTTCCTTAAACTTAATTAACCTTCTAAGCATAATCTTTTTGGCGGAATGACTAAGTCAATACAACTTGGGTATAACAAACAAGATAAAAGGATTAGAAATAGCTAATCATAAACTGATTTCAAATTTCTATTTTGAACATTTATTGGACTTCTAGTTTGGAATTTGATAACAAGCTCGATTTGACCAACAAGTATGCAGTGATTGTGTGTTGCTTGTTAAGACAAAATTAATAACTAGACTAAGAATTTAAACTCGGCTAAATTGATTGTTGGTTGCTTCTTGGCCACTTACTTCAAGAGTGGCACCCTTGGATGAGGTTGCTAGCCTGATCACAACTTCGAGATAATATGGTAGTTGTAGGTACCTAATCCCCTATAGAGTGTGTGGCAAGGATAGGTGGGTAGTAGATAATGGATATTTCAAAAACAGATGGTTAATTAGAGGCAAGTTGAATCCAAGATATATGGGGCTATATGAAAATTTGGAAAAGATTGGGCTAGTAGCTTATCGTTTGGCCTTACCTTCACATTTATTGGGAGTACATAATGTCTTTCATGTGTCACTTTTGAGGAAATGCATATCAGATCTAGATACATCGATTGAATCCAATCAACCGGAGTTGCAACCAAATCTGATGTATGAGGAGCATCCTATTAAGATCATAGACACTAAAGAAAATATGTTAAGGAACAAAGTGATCAAATATGTGAGAGTCCAATGGAGTAGCCATGAAGAACATGAAGCCACGTGGGAACTAGAGGAGGAGATGAAGAAGAGATGTCCAAAGTTACTCTAATCACAAGGTAAATTTTTGAGGTCGAAACTTTTTTTAGGGGGGAAGGAATTCAAATAAAATATCCATAAAATAATTAAGAAATTAAAACAAGAGGATGACCAAAATTAATTAGTGGGTTGGTTAAAATTAACCTTAAAATTAGTTGATTAGTGGACCTAGGTTAGAAAAATCTAATAAGTAAATGCTCAATTGAGATGGATGGCTAAGATTATGCCATGTGGTACTCTATAGGGAACCCTACAAACCCTAGACCTTAGCCCCATATAAATACCCTTTATTTTCTACCTTTGCCCTTTCAGGAAACCTAATATAACCCTAAGGTAAGAACTGTAGACTCTAGCCTCTAGCCTCTAGCCTTTATTTAAATATCAACTAAGTGAGATTAATGAATGATTAGCTCTAATCAACTGAGATTACCCATTCATGATAGGAAATGTAAATAATGAAAGCAAACTAGGAGAAGGAGAAGCACAAGAAACTCGGGGAAATTCATAATAAGGTAAGAGTGAAGATTTCAAGTGTCAAAATGCAAAGTTTATGGTGTTTTAGATTTAGATTCTAACATAAGGTTGTTGGTAGAAGTAAAGGAAGCAAGGAAATCAACTTTGGAAGTGTTTTGAGCTTAGAGTACATCATTGCAGCTGTAACAACAAGGTAAAACCTAAGTATCAACTCTTAACATTATGAATGTGTGATTAGGAGTAAATAAAAGCAAGTTTAGAAATGTTAAAGAGGAGAATAAACATGTTTCAAGTTGAAATCTTTTTAAAGACTAACTTTGAGAAGAAATGAATATCTCTGTGTTTGAAATTAGAGACGATATCATGGAATAAGTAGGAAGTGATGTTATTGTTGTTAGAATAAGTTAAGTGAAGGATTGCACATGAAATGTTTTGGAAATTTCATAAGACGCATGATAACTTAGTATTTGCTGACAAACATAGATGATTTAGGCTTCAATATTGGATTAATCATGTTTTAGCATGTTGGAGATCAACTCAGTTGAGTCTAGGCATAAACACGATCATCTAATACCCTTAAAGTCACCAAATTCATCCTAAAGATGTGTTTTGACAGAAACAACAAGTTAAATAGTGAAATACACCAAACCTAGAAGAGCATGATGAAAACACAACACTATGTTTCCCACAGTGCTTCTATCTGACCATTAGATGCAATTGAAATGTGAAAAGTAGAAAAGCACAATAGAAACATGACACCGTGTTTCCTACAGTACTTTTTGATGTATCCAAAAGTGCCATGAAATGTAGAAGAACACGGGGAGATACATGATGCCATGTTTTCCCTATTTTCGAAGGTGTGTTGAGGTGCAAACATGAAGGGATACACTCAGCTATGTTTCTCCTATGCTTCTTTCTGGTTTCGAAATACTCTGGAGTACAATGAAACACGGTGGCATATATCTAACCATGCTCACCCTAGGCTTCTAGCTGATCTCCTCGAAGCATAGCTACCATGTGAAACATAGGGTAATGCGTTCCCCCGTGTACCTAACGTGCTTCTCTTTAAACCCTTTTCCATTCTTCAATCCTTGTCCAAATAAAACAAAGCTTGATTCAACTTCTTCCTTAGACTTAATTAACCTTCCAAGCATAATCTTCTCGGTAGAATGACTAAGTCAATACAACTTAGGTATAACAAACAAGATAAAAGAATTAGAAATAGCTAATCATGAACAGATTTCAAATTTTTATTATGAACAGTTATTCGACTTCTAGCTTGAAATCGGCCAACAAGCTTGATTTGACCAACAGGTATGCAATAATTATGTGTTGCTTATTAAGATAAAATTAGTAATCGGACTAAGCATTTAAACTAAGCTAAATTAATTGTTGGTTGTTTCTTGGCCGCTTATTCCAAGAGTAGCACCCTCGAACTAATCACAACTTCGAGATGATGTGGTAGTTGTAGGCACCTAGACCCCCACGGAGTGCATGGTAAGGACAGGTGGGTGTTTGTTGGTCTCAAAAAGATAACCAAGAGGGGAGTGAATTGGTTATATAGATTTACTTTTAAAATTTCAAACAAAATTCACACTACTTGATTATTCAACTAAAATGGCTTTGAAACTTTCTTAAAACAATAAACTTAACAAATAAAAACTTTGAACAAGAATTCAGATCAAAATGATTTGCTTAAGCTCATGAAAAATCAAAAGTTAATTCAAAACTTTTTACTCCCAGATTAAAGTTTTGACTAACTCTTTAATCAAGAAAATATATGTCAAACACTCTCTGATCGACTTTCTAATTAAGATAGTATAAATAGGTTGCTCTCTGATAAACCTTCTGAGCATATATCATAGATATAAACACAAAATAAAATTGCACGAATTAAAAAGATATAAGGGAGTAGAGAGTGCAAAGTCGAATTATAGAGGTTTCGCCTTGAGCGTCAATCCTCTCTTGCAGCTCCAAGCCAGGGTCTCGGTATTCCACACTGGTTGTATTCTACTATCCAATCAATCAATCAAAGTTACAAGATGTTCTTGCCAATTCTCTTTGGCTACAATTCACTCAGCTTAATTGTCTTAAGCAATCAATCTACTAAGCCTACTTGTAACTATCAAACTCATACAAAAAATAAAAATAAAAAATCAAAGGAATAAAGAGTAAGTACCCTCAAAATTTCGCTCAAAAGAGCAACAATAGTAATATGACAGTGTTTAGCGTATTAAGAGGGAAAGCTTTGATCACTTATGGCTCTTTTCTTTTTCATGTAAAATGTTTCTCTGATCTTCTAGTCTTAGGTATCCATTATTTTTATTTTGCTTCCTCCAACGGCTAGTTCATCAGGTTGATTAACTTGTTCCTCTTCCTTTGCACGATATCAGCTGAAGTTTATCAACAAAAACTATCAAAAATATCAATTTGTATTTATCTGTAAAATCTGTAAAATTTGAATCTTGAATTCTTGATGTACTCTCGAATTTTATGCTTCAATAGATAAGCTCAAATATCCAACAACTTGTATAATTATCTTGAACTTGAATTTCGAATCTGAATCCATCGTAATCTTCATCTTCTTCCGTCTAGTACTATTCATGCAACAAGAAGATATGGTCTTCCAAAAATTTCGAGCTTCTTGTAGAGACAATAAAATTCTTTGAAGATCTGAATCATGTTTTGTAATAAATTCCTATTATGTATACTATCTTTCTTTAAATGTAAATCGTTGTGTAAGAAATAAAGTTTCCAAGCTTGAATCATTCAACTTAATTTTTGCCATTCATAAATTTCCAAAAATTTGGTTATTTAATCCAAAAAATTAATTCACTGTGGATATTGAACCAACTTTGTGGAACACATTGAGTACATTACCCAGATATACTCAATATTTGAGCTAGGCCTTAAAAATTTCGAATTCTTCAATTTATTTCATATCTGAGAGCTGTCGATCATTCTTTAGCAGCTTTTTGAAAATAAGACATATAAACTTTCTGACGTTCCTTCTGACGGTTTAAAAGAAAACTTGTATTTCATTGAAGAACCTTCTGATTAACCTTTTGATATGTAGATTTTTCTTTTGAAAGAAAAAAAATATTTCCATCCTTCTGATATACATACTGATATAAAATGCTGCACACTTAACAAATATATATGTAATCACTTAATCCTTTTTGTTATCATCAAAATCATCATTTGAGAGAAACCAACATTGCTCAATAGGGGATATTTCAAAACCAAATGGCCAATTAAAAGCTGGTGTGAAGTTGCAATGAAGTTATACAGGGTATATTCTCTTGCATAAAGCGTCGCAATGGACTGTGCTCATTGATGGCTGTTTGTGTGAAATTGATCCATACAAGACTACTTCTCTATTTTCTTTTCTGGTGAGTTCTAGGGACTTATCGAGCCCCCCTCTTCATTGTTCGATCCATTGAAGTAATCCTACCCCCTTGTTTGGTGGGAGTCTTGAGTACTCTTATGCATGTCTGTATTTTTGGGATGTTAGAAAACTTGTTTGTTAACCTGAAGCTTAATTAAACTTAATTTATACTTGTTGCATTAGCTTAGACGTGCATGACATGCGTATATGTGTTTGATTGTTGTTGTATTAGGCTTCGCTGCTCACTTTTTACTATTGCAGATATCGATGATAGTTTGTATGCGGACCTCCACTATGATTCTTTAGGTTTTGGGGTTGACAGGTATGAAGAGTGACCTCGATGGTTTGAGAGCTAGAAGGGACTTGAAAACATTTTCTTTTATGAATATTTGACTTTATTTCAATGGACAACTGTAAACACTTAACTATTCTACTTTATTTAGGCTGAGTGCCAAACTTGTGTTTGGGTTGAGCCTAGCTCCCTTTTTTATTATTTTTATCTTAAACTATTTTAAACTTGGAAAATTTTCATTTCCCTCTCTCTTAAAGCACTTTTGTACATATTAACATAATAGTTTCTAATTTATTTGTAAATCATCTTTTTATCCATTATGGTTTTTACAAAGGAGCTTAATTACGATTTCATAACTAAAATATAATTAGAAACTCACCTAGATATCAAAAGCTTGACACATGTTGCTTGGAGTCGATGTGTGCGGCGAAACAACCACACCTTTGAGCAACCTAAGGGTTGGGTCGTTTCAATCTTCAAACTTATAGCCCATGCTCCTTGCTTTATCCATTTCAATTGTCTATTGTACAATTATCTATAATAAATCAAAATAGCTATTGAAAAATAAACAATACGGGAGAATAGCTTTTACAAGTTTTTGTATAGCTTTCAATCTCATTGAAAGAGAAAAAAACTACCTACCTATTTTATAAGATAATATGAAGATCAAAACCCATAAAGGAGATTGTGAAGGTTGATTTGCATCTTAACTTGTTGGTTAATTAAGATCGTGAAGGTTAAGTCATGGGTAAGTTGGATGTGGCTGAGTTGACTCATGGTGGTGGCCGCCCCATCCATCATATTTGATTTGAGATAGTATATCTAACATAGAGAAATCGCAGGCTAAGTCTACACTTAAGGTAACAGTAGTTCATTTAATTCTCCTCCTTTTTTTTCATGTAGTAGTGAAATTTTGTTTTCATACAAAGCTTAATTTTTTACTGATTCTTTTTCTCTTTTGCTTTTTAGGAAGCCCCTAAAAGTAAGTTTGTCACCGTTTGCTACCCTTGGAACTCTCTTGCTAGAGGAATAGTAAGCTAACATTAGCAAATGAATATCCCCCAACTTGCTACTTGCCAAACATATCTCCTACTTTTTCTTGAAAAATGTATAATAATCCATCTTGTTATTCACTATCGAGTATTAAGTATTTCTCTAAAGAGATCATGTGCCACTAAATCATCACATGCTGCCGCATGCAACAATAATAATGCTTACAAGGTAGATAGCATTTCGGAGAAGTTAGTAGCTTTTAAGAACCTCATTTCGACAACCTCAAGAAACCAAGAGGATGTAGCAGCTGATGAATTGTTCCATGAAACTACTGATTACATCCTTTGTAGAGAACTCAAGTCTTTGTTCTTCAAAATTTGATCAATTCTACAACAAAATGATAATTTAGAGGAATGAATGGGTTTTGTTCGAGGTTATGTTTGGTGAGAGCTTGAAGGTGGAGAATAGAGGTTAGAGAGACAGCGAATCTTAAAGGGATTCCTTGAATATGAAACTGAAGAGCCTATTATCCCACAAGGTTGATTCTCAAAGATATAATATGTATAAGAAAAATTGAAGAGCCCAATATTGAAGTGATTAATATCATACTAACCTGCAAAGGTGACGTCCATAATTTGAGAGACTCGTGTGCTTGGGGTCATTAGATGTAGTAAATGATTTTTTTAAGAATAATAATTAAGGTAGCATGAATAAAATAATAATTAAAATAAGAAAATTAAAACAATGTCATAATATTAATATGCAGAGTAGAAACATGTCACCCTCTAATTAGTTGAGAATGCCACATCATCTGATGGAGATAACAGAGTTAGCTCAAGTAGTGTTTGCATATGCAAAAAGTTGAATTAGATATGAAATAAACTAATTGAAAGTTTAGGTAGTTAATTGCATATTTAAATAAAGACTTTTTTTCCTAGATAAACTGGGATATTTATATTAAAAAGTAGTTCATTACATCATATTGCCAATTAAGGTCCAACAAAGGTTCATTGCATTATAAAAGACCCACTAAGGGCGAAAATTGGTTATGTTTCCTTTGTGATTCTTTGCACATGCCATAAGAGCATCGGTGTTCTTTAACCTTCTTCCAAAAGTGCCATGGTGGCAAGCAAAAAGCCTTACATCCTCCTCCATGATTTGAGGCTCCTTTGCCAACATATCTACCGGTGAGTTGGATTCCCTAGGATAGTGAAGAACTTTGACATATTGAAGCTTTGATAAATTTTCTTAGTAAGAGAAAATAAGATTAGCATATTTCAATCTAAGGTTTACATTATTTATCGGCACCTTCACTACTGTTTGTAAGTCTAAATTGATTTCTAAGTTAAGTATGTTGTTTTGCAGGCATAATTTGCAGCTTCAATAGATTACCTAGAGTTCAATTGTGAAGATATATGCTATTCCAACTTTCATGGATAATCCAATTACCTAATTTCCCCTATCATATTACTCGACCACTCCTATTGAAGTTGTCCCTGGTATAGTGTTGACTAATCCATCTTCATTTAATTTATACTAGGATTGTGCTAGAAGTTCTCAGGTAACATCCGTTCTTTCAATTTTGAAAACATGCTTTCCTAATTTAGTATGTGCCTACATTTCGTGCACAGCTGCGCACATGTCTTCCTCAAGGTTCATTACTATATTTACTTGAGGAAAGACGAGTTTATTTATATCATACCAGATTCACCACAACATAATTGTAAAGATAAAGGGCCTAGGAAGTCTTTCACCATATAGTTGTCTTTTGGTGACAACTGTGTTGTCTTTTACCCATTCAGAAAAGGTTTGGGCTGAATTGAGTGTTTGCCATGTTTAAATGATGTTAGTGATAGTGTGGTAATTTCTTAAAGCATGATCTATTGTTTCTTCTAAGGCGTTACATATAGGATAGGTTATTTGGGAATTTATGCCTCTTTTCTTTAGATTTTCAACTGTTGAGAGGTTATCAAGACAAATTCTCCATAGGAATAGCTTAATTTTAGGAGGGAAGGAGGATGTCCAAATCCAACTCCATTTTTTTTTTTTTTACAATTTCTTCAGGAGATTTAGGCCTAATTCTTTGACATATTTTTGAAATTTTTGGCATCCAATTTGAATTTAAACTGGTTTCCTTTTTGTCCTTTGTGTTTGGATGTAGTGTTATTGTCTTATTAAGTTTTTAATTGTTGTTGGGATTTAGAAGCCTAGAAGATCTTCGTTCCATTGATATTCATTTAACTAATATTCATGTACAATCACATTTTTAGAGCTTTGATTGATAGGATTGTGTATTAGTTCCTTAATAGGACCATTGCTACTCCACCAATCTACTAAAAACTCGTAAGTTTCCCATCACCTAGGATGCTAAAGCCATTTTTTGAAATCCAAAAGTTGCTTCGAATAAGTTCTTTGCATAGAGGTGAGGCTGATGTTAGCAATATAAGAAAGCGATCACTCTTCAACTTTCCATATTCTGCATTTACAAGTTTAGCCTATTTTACCTTTCCTACTTTCCAATCACTCCATCTTTCAAGGCATTTGCTTTGTTCCAGAGATGAAGATTTAAGGGTCCTAACCCACCTTAGTCTTTATCATTTATTGTATTATCCCAAGAGAACCAATGTGTAACGTGTTCATCTTAACTTTTGTTCCAAATGAAGTTTCTTGTAATTTTATCAAGGCTATTAATGAAGGAGAAGGGTAGGTCAAATGCTTAAAAGTAGTAAGTTGGAAGGGATTGTAGAGAAAATTTGGCAAGAACTAATCTACCAACCATGCTTAAGCTATTTGCTTTCCAACCACTAAGCTTCTCGCTTACTTTCTAAAGAATAAAGTTTAATTAGTCTAGTTTGGTTTTCTTTCTTGGCTAAGAGGAAAACCTAAATATTTTCCTAGTTCTTTTGTCTCCTTGAAATCTAAGATCTGACTAATCTGATCTCTTTCCATGGCTAATGTGTTGTTGAATAGAGGATCTTTGTTTTATTAAAATTTACTTCTAGGCATGAAACTTCAAAAAACTTTACTAGTGTATCCTTCACTATATTTGCATTATTTTAACCTGCTTTTGCCAGAAGCAGTATATCATCAGTAAACATATTATTCGGTAATTCAAAGTCGCTACCTTTGATTTTGAAGTGAATCTATTTCTTATGTTGCACACTTATCATGTTCATTTGATTAGAAAACTAAGGTCTCCTTGTCTTAGACCTCTACTAGCTATTTGTTAATTGACCATTAACAATGACTTCAGTAGAGGTGGCGGAAATAGAATGTATAATGAGTTTGATCCACCAATCTGGAAGATTCAAAGAGTGTAAGGGCCATAAGATGAAACCTCACTTCATTTTGTTAAAAGCTTTTTCAAGATCTGTTTCAATCATTATCCATTTGTTTTTTGCTTTCTTCTTCCCAACATTGTATAAAATTTTGTTCACCAAAATTATTTTGCTATAGGGCTTTCTTTTAGGTGTGAAATTAGATTAAGAAGGATGAATGAAGGTAATTAATTGAGGTCTCAGTCTATTTATAAGAACTTTGACAAATATCTTATAGAGTTTGCTACAAAGATTAATGGGTCTATATTGATCAATTATGCTTGCTCCTATGATTTTAGGAATGAGGGTGATGATTATTTGGTTAATGTTGTGAGGGAGGAAAAGGTTTGGAAAATGTTTAAAATTTCATTTGTGACTAAATCTCCTATAAAATTCCATCATTTTTTGTAGAATCTTTCATGCAAACTATCCTTTTTAAGGGCTTTCCAGGCTCCTAAAGATTTAAATGCCATTTAGATTTATTCTTTTGTGATTTGTAGATTGAGGTTTTGTTTTATTTCTTTAGCTAGTCCAAACCATGAATCTTCAGGGAGGAGGTTTGAGTTGCTCACCTAGTTCCTTGAAGATTAATATATGAAGCAGAAAATGCGAGCAGATATTCTTGCAAATGTCTTCTTAGCTATATATCTATGAAGCAATACCGTTTTTCAAGGCTAGAATTCTATTTTTGGATCTTCTTGAGAGGGTGATATGGTGGTAATATTTTGTATCTCTCTCCCCTTCATTTAACCATTTTGCTTTTAATTTCATTTCCCATTGAGCTTCCTCCTATCTAGTATTTTATTGAGTTTCTCCTATAGAATTTGTCCTCCCATATGAGTTGATTTGTAGAGTTTAGCGTGATGGCTTGTTGAATTTTATTTATTTGGTTAATGAGCTTTTCTTTTTCAATCTTAAGAATACTAAAGACATTTCTATTCCATTTCCTCATTTTACTTGGCATGCATCGATTGCTTTTAAGCAAAAATTGTTATTTTCATGCCAAATTTTTTTAATTTAAGGTAAAAAAGTTGGATGATCAAACTACATTGATTGGAATCCAAAGATCCTATTCTTCAAATCAAGGGTTGGATAAGGTATAGTATTTAGAAGAAGAGGCAAATGATCTTAGACCCAAGATTGTAAATGAAAGACTTTAGCTTTAGCGAAAAGCGAGATCCAATTATTGTTAGCCCAGGTGCAATCAAGTCTCAATTGGATAAGATTTGTGACATTCTATCTATTTGACCAAGTTTACCTAAGGCCAACAAAACCTAAGTCTTTGAGGTTGCAGGAATCCATACAAGAGGCATATTTATTGGCTCTATGCTTTTTGAACTTGGAGCACCCACCATTTTTCATTTTAATGTGTTATGTAATTGAAATCCCCCATTATGAGCCATGGTTTATTTGCTACTGTATTAGAGTAATCACTGATATATTTTCAAAAACTTTCTTTAAAATAGGGTTGGAGGCCATAAACACAATAACAGAACCAAGAGATGTTTTGGTTTGAGTTTGTTACCTAAACAGTAGCATGCATTTCATTTGCAGTATGCTTGACCATGTTGATGTTCATCACGTCTATGTTCTAAAGAAGTATCATGCCCCCACTTTGCCTATTAGACTCCACACATCTGTGTGAGTAAAGTTGAGAGTGTTTGGAAAAGACTTTCAGTAAAAAGGTAGTCTAACTTTGTCTCTATGAGTAAAACCATATCTAGCATATACTTAGTTAGTGTGTCCACAACAGTGTCTCTCATTTTTTTTTTTTTAAGTTTAGCTCTCTAGTGTCTAAGTCATCACTCTTATTGATCTTACCCAATTTGGCATCATGGTGTCATCTGTTTATTGAAAAATAAGCCTATAATAGTTCACTTCCACTATGAGAAGGGAAATGGCCTTCGACTCAAAGTTAAAGTTAATAGGGGAGTATGAGCTGTCCAAAATCATAAGGGATTCCTCCTTATTCTGAAAGAGATATGACTTGATCACATTCTTTTCCATCATGAAGGCTACTGGGATAGGATATTGAGGAGGTTGGAGATTTTCTATCCTTAGGATTTGATGGGCCACCATCTTCATTGTATTATCCTACTTCTGAGGGGAGTTGGGATTAGGACTACAAAGTCTTTGATTGACCTGACCTACTTTTGTCATGTATGAGAATCTTTTTATCTTTGATATTGCTTTATGAATCCAAGAAACTTGATCTAGAAGCATCAGATCATTTCTCCTTATCCTTATTTTGTCCAAACAAACTAGTACCTGATAAGCATTAGTCTTTGATTCCATTTTAAAAATTCTATATCTCTTATCTATCCATGGGATATTAGAAGTCAAAGGAAGGAATTGGATGCTAAAGGTGATGGTAGTCTTTTATTTCAATTTTGAACTTGCTTTTAGCTAAATTTATGAGTTTGGTTGATTCTTTCTTTTAGGTTAAAGGGGTTCAGAGGAGAAGGCAAAGCTAATTAAATCTAAACTAGTTACCTTAGTGGTGTGACTATCCTTAAAAACTAGAGGAGGGTTAGATTACTATCATTAGCATCAGTGGAGAGCAGTTGATTGGCATATTGTAAAGCCAAGGCGGGGAGGGGGGGTCATGACCCTATATAGGACCTAATAAGTTTATTCTAAAGTCGTCATATCATGTGTGCACCCATAACATGAAGACTGTCTTGCAAGTCAGAGATTGCAAAACTCCAATTACTTATTCTCTCAATATATTATACATATATAGATATTTAGGAAAATAGTTTTGGATATCGATATTTCCACAAATCATAATGACTACAGAGAATCGGATACCCTACCAAAAATGAAACAGGGTAAAGTAAGTTAGGTTATCTATCATCTATAATCAAGTTTTAAGTCCTTTCTCTCAACTAAGTTTAATCCATTAACATTCTAATCCTTGACTTGATCTTTGATACGCTCTACACTTAGCTCATATCGTAATCCCGGCTTTCTAAATTTCTTGCAAAAACAAACTATTAGGGGTTAAGCAGAACTAACTTAATGAGATAATTCCTTACGCAAACATACCCATAACAAAATAATCAAGCAAGTCCATTAGCAAACATATGAGATTCAACATCCAAATGATCAAACAAATATATATGACTATCCAAATATGTATGTAGAATGGATTTGCACCTTCTATTCAGGGGTTGAGGAATGATTTGAATGGGTCCAACGACCTTCTTGAAATTTTTAAATAAGTCTAACGACCAATGGGTCCAATGACCTTCTTGAAGTTTGCCCACGAGTCTTGGGATTCCAATCAATCATACTACTAGTCCTCGGGTTTTTCTTGCCCAAAGCGATCGATCCGACTTGGCTACACTATAAGTCCGTATTTCCCAAACATCCTAATTCCTCAAGATGTAGCCAAGTAGCTTACTTTTCGGTCCCATGCAGAGGAGTAGTAGTAGAATGCGTATATGATTCTCTAAATGATATGCATGATCAATTTGTTATAAGAGGTTCCCAAATTAGGAATTAATTTCAATTAAGATAATCAACCAATATTCATACACAAGTCATCATAATAGGGAAGCAATTCACTTTATTCAACCAATCAAGTTTCAATATACTTAATGTTCATTGATCACACATAACAAAATCACATACATAAATCCCATCATATCCCACATATATACCAATTTTATCTTTTTTTAGAATCTAGTGCTCTACTTTATAAGCACATGTGCGAATACGTTATAAGCACATGCACGGATACGTAAAACGTAAAGGAAAACTCATTCGTCCTTAGTGCAATCCTTAGTCAAAGTGATCCTCGAGAAATGGGGATCTCGTATTCCTCATTACCTAGACAAGAAAAATACCCATAATAAGTATTTCATCCAAATTCTACTTAAATTTTCTAATTCTATTTTGTTATTCGCGTCAAAATCCAGATTATGTAAAATTTCAACTTAAAATAGTCATCACTTGCTTATTTTAACTCTGAATTTTGCATATTAGATGTCATTTTTTACCTATTCGAAAAGATCTATCTATTTCTAAGGTTATTTTTAATATTTAAAGCCATTTGGGTTCCAAAACGGGTTGGTACATAATTGATCCGAAAATTTCAGCCCTTAAATTGAAATTTTCTAATTTCTACATCATCCAAAAATTATATAGCAAGCATATAGATATTTATATATTTGGAAAATCCTTTAATATAAATATATGCTCATATTATATACCTGATTCTAGTGATATTGTCCTAACAATAATTTTTCATAAAACAATTTATTTTAGGAGTTTAAAAGATGAAGTTTACAAAATCACTTTTTAAGTTGTTGGAAAGAAAATTAATATCTTGAGTTTGTTACAAAGTAGTGCCTACTCATTTTATTCATTTTTTATACTTTCTTGACTTCTTAAAAATAAATTTACTTCTTAAAATTCGATCCTTGAAGTTATATACGAATTTTATTACCTAAGTAGATTTTTAACTAGTGAGTTGCTCTTAAACTTGATTTAAAAAAATTGTTTGGTTCTTAATGTTTTTCAAAGTGTTGGTATAAATACTATAAATAAGTTCTTAAGAAATTTTTTCATATCAAAGAATTATCAACATTAAAATTCATAAAAATTTACTTTAACTTGGAACTAGTATGGTCGAACCATTATCCTACGTTTTAGTGAAAATTTCTCTTAAATGTTAAAAATCATTTTTCTAGAGGGTTTAGTTCTATTTTTATAAAAGAAAATAAGTGTTTTTATCTCCTTAAAATTTTCATTAAGACAACAATATTGTGAGCATGCATGAATACGAACTTGTAGTTATATTATATTATATAATATATAACTATATAGAAAATAAAAGATATAGATAATTAAATAAGCATATATATATACATATATAAGAACAAAAATTTTGGAAGTCTTAGCTTGTATCAAGGCTTCTCGGAACTTGAAAATGAACAAGTTCCATGAGAAGAAAAGAAAAACATAAGAAAACTTAAGGAAAAGAAAAAGAAGAAATTTGTGGAAGTCTTAGATTCTTATTCAAGTCTTCATGGAATTTAGAAATGGACAAGTCCCATAAAAAAAAAAAAAAAAGCAAAATAACAAGAAAAACATGGGAGTCTTATATTCATATCAAGGCTCCTCAAGACTTAGAAATGGACAAATCCCCTTAGATAACAAAATAATTAAGAGCAAAACAAATAAAATGGAAGCCTTAGAAATTTTTGGATAAGGCATTCCCGGGAATTAGATTAAGGACAAATCCCATTTTTTTTTGACTTGATTAAGGACAAGTCTAAGACTTAGATTACAGACAAGTCTCAAAAAGCAAGTAAATAAATAAATTGCAAGAGGTAAAATAAGTGCATGAACATAAATGTTAGATTAGTAAGCTTATATGCTTAAATAGATAGAAATATGTACATAACTATATTTATACATATAGATAGTTAGATTAGTTGACAAATATATAACAAGAATATAACTCCAATATGATCATAATGCAGATGAGATATGAGTTTCATTTTTGGCATTATCATCCTTAGCTTTTTGCATTACGGGGAAAGAATTTCTCCATAGATAATACATGAAACAATACCTATACTAATTGCGGATGTATGGAAAGTGTGTTTACTTTAAAAAAATGAATGAAATGAGTGTGTTTGAGTTGAAAAAAGGAATGGGTAGCAAGCTTTTGTGTAGCTAAGGAGGAGAGAAAGAGAGAAAATAATGAGAGAAAAGAGAAAAGTTTGAAGGAAGCTATAAAGTGTTGAATGAGGGAAGTGTAGTAGGTATCTATAGAGATAAATGGGAGGATTTTAATTGGAATTAATAATTTGAAAAAAGAAAAACAAAAAAGTTGTTGCAGCAAGGTACAACGGGCATGAATAGTGGCTGTAAGAAAAAAATAAGTGAAAAGTGACAAATTTGACATATAATAAGATAACTTGTAAAAGTAGTAAATATGGTATGGAGTGTAAAAATAGGCAGAAATTATAAGGGAAAAAAATTTGCAACAAGAAATGGTGGAAAATAATGCAAATAGTAATGAAGAGTAATAGTAAAATATCATATAAGTTACCGATAGCATAAACTACGTGTATATGGGCTATATTTAACATTTTTATGAGCAGTAAAAATCGTATCTGATATTTTGTATGAAATGATAAATCAGTAAATGATTTTTTAAAGATGAATTGATATTATTTTATCATTAATTGTTATCCAGTTTTGTTATCTCAGTTTGCATAGTTGTAATCAGTTGTGGAAACTCTTTGGTTGACGAAATTTGATTTAAAAATTTAGATATCATATTATAGAAAATAAATTTGCATTATTTTACTACTAAATATTAATTAAATTATATTTTCTTGATTTACGTCTTCATAATCTGATACAGAAATTGTTCTCTTAAACGTTCAAAATGATCGAATTTTTGAACTATCTGATCTTTTTAAGATTTATACTATATATGATTCATATTTTGAGTTCTAATATTTTTCTAATTAATTTATTATTTTATGGTTTTTAGAAGGTTTCCGATCGAGTCTGGTTTTTATGAGGTTTATGGTTGACTCAATTTGACTTTAGGATTCCGGTTCTATTTTTGAGTCTAAGGTTTTATTCATAAGATCACCATAAAATTTTGGGAGGTTACATTTATAGGAAGTTATTTCTTATTATTTTACCAATAGATATTATTTAAATGTATTAGCTCGATTTGCGTCTTAGAGATCAAATGGGTGAATTATTTAGCATAAGGTTTTCTGATTGATTGAGTTATTGAATCGTTTTGTTGGTGATATGTTTTAGCTAGATGATTTACTTTTAGGGTTTTAGGTTTTATTTAATTCATCTGATAACTTAGGGTTATTAAATCTTTATTTGATCTTATTTCTAGTTTCTAAGGTTTCGAAATTTTTTGAAATCCAAGTTTAATTTAATTTATATGATATTAAAGGGTTATAAAATTTATTTGATTCCATCTAAGGTTTCTGAAATTTGGGTATGATCTTATACGACTTTAGGATTTTGGTTCTAATGCGGATTTTAGGATTCACGATGTGTTTTATTTATTTTATTAAAATTCTAGTTAATCTCTGATATGATCTCGATTTACATTATTTAATTAATATAATACTATTTTCTTGATTTGCGTTTTTACTTCTTTATTATAATTATCTTGATATCGTATTTGTTATAGCAAATGATTTGTCAAATACATAGTTCGTGCCAATAATTATAAGTTTTCTTAATTAGCCTTAAGGTCTTTTTATGTTATAGGTTATATTGATATTATGATTATAGATAAACTATTACTATAATTATTAAATTATAAAGGTAATTATCACAATTACAATATTGGATAAGAATCATATAGCATTATTATAAGTTGATAAGTTATCAAGATTAATATATTATTGGTACTAAAATAATCATGGTTTATATAATTAATGTTGTTAGCTCATCAAAATTGTTTTAATATGTTGATCAAGTATAGTATTATTATTTATCATATGACAAAATGATCTTATTTATTCTTACTAGAATACATATATTGTTAGTTACAATATATTTTTTATATTGTTAATACTACTACTATAAATTGTAGTAATGGTTTGTCATATATTTATTATGTCTTATATGTCCAAGATAACCACATGATTAATTTAGTAATGTAGAATATTTTATGGATATTAATTTTAGAGTTTTCGTATTTTATTATAATTACTTGTGTTATATTTTGAATATTTTCATATGTAATAAATTATTTACATGATTGGAGTGACTTCTAAGAATTCTTTTACTTACTAAAGGAGGTGGTCTTATTCGTTTCTTTATAGGGGATTATAATCATTTTTAATTATAAGTTCATAAAAAAAAATATTTATTGTGATTGTTTTGGAAATTTACTCATTAGACATTGTTTGATTCTATGTGTTTGATGAATCTAAAAATATATTTATTTTTATTTGTTAGAGTTGAAGTTTCGTTGGTTGATTTGTTACGTTGTTTCTTATTAGAGAATTTTTAGGGCATAATTACTATTTTTTGAATTTTTTCAAAATTGATTGGTAGTTCTTTTAAATTTGATGGAGTCTCTAATAATTACTTGTTGATTTATTATTGCTCATGATTGTGAAGGCTTAAGGAAATTTTGTTAATGAAGATTATAAATTTCTTAAACTATAATTATATTATTGATATTTTTATTATTCTTAAATCACAAAATATCAAGAGTGATTTTTGTGACTTTTCTTAATCCTTTTTTTTCAATATTTATAACCTATTATTGTTAATTATCAAAATTAGGTTATGCAAAATTAAGGGGTTTACCTGAGGTATGGGCTTCCTTATCTGATTCTATACTATAGATTGTTTTCTCAATAGAGGATTTGACAACATTTGTTGGGGTTTTACTATTCATATTTGTTTGGTTTTAGTAGGCCATGGAGTTGTTAACTCACTCATACTTTGCATTACGTATACCTTTTTGCCTCTTTGTTTATTATTTTTCCTTTTTGATTTGACAATGATCCATTCACCATAAAAGGTTTGTCTCATGTACTTGCTGCTGTAATAACCAAAAATTGTACAACTCAAATATATAAATAATGTGAAGTTTTTTGAGATAATTTAAGAAAAACCATAAAAATCACTTCTAATTTTTCTCGTTTTAAAAATGTTAAAATATACAAACAATCTAATTATTGATTAAGAATTTGAATGAATAATAGTAAAATTTTAAGATACAATTTTCCATAGTTTTACGTAATAAATAACTAATAATGGTTCAATAATATGATGAGATAACCTAATTTCAACTCTAATAACGTAATGGTAATTTAGACAAATATCCAAAGAACAAAAATGAGATATCTTGATTTCAATCTTGTCAAGATAAACACGATAATAAAAATTATAGAACATAATACCTTTAATGATTAAAGAATATGAACACTGTATATTTTGTATACTCATTGCTATATATATTTAGATAAAAATGAAAAAGCGAGTCTACAACGTTTATTTGTTGAGTTTGTTATATTGTGTGAGTCACGTGGTATTCTTATGCATTATCTTAAGCCTAGAAATGAGTCGAGTCGAGTCGAATCAAGTCCAGTTGTATTGTCAGTTGTCTGTCGTCTTTGTGGAGTTTGAGTCTTCTTCAAAAATCGAGTAATGAAGGTTGAAATCACTAAACTAATTCTTATTGTTTTATATATGCTATATTGCATGGAATATCAGTCATATGGAGTTAATGAAATATTGAAAAGTTTCAAACTACTAAATCAAGAAATAAATGATGAATAATAAATGTCTAAGAAAGAAGAGATTAAACCTAAACAATAGTAAATCTTAAGCCATTTCTTGGACATAAAAATAGTGAGAAATATCAAATAAATGTAATAAAAGATCAAAACAATGTAACCATAATACCTTTAATGGATAAGCTTAATAAATGTGAATATTGAGTAAATGAACTAAAATTTCTTTAAGAAATGAAAAATGATAACAAAGCTTGAATTAAAACTTAATCTAGAAATTGAACTTGGATAATCTAATTAAACTAAGTAAAGTGATTAATAAGATAAAATTATATAGCTTGACATAACCAATTAATAAATAAATTAACTTAGATTTGAGATTTCAAATGACTCCTTCATTTATCCAAATTGCTTTAACTATCATTTTTAACTAATCAAACTCTATTATCTTTTATAAACTTTAGCTAAACTCTTTTCTTTTAATATAAATCTCTAAACCCTTAGAAAAAAATTCAATTTTAATGTTTAGTAAATTTGTAAACTTCAAACTTTAGCTTATTTCATAAATTGATTCATCCAATTCTTCAAATTATCAAATTGGATCCTTTTTCTTTTAAATTACAAATCACCAAATTTCCTAAATTCATTTACCAAAATTTATAAACTGTCCTAAATTAGATATTTTAACCTAAAATTCTATTTTCTTAATCCCCACAAAATTCCAATTCAAATGCATATTTAAAGATATTATTTTTATATCTGAACTCAAACTAAATATTAAGTTTTTACAAAATTAAATTTCTAAACTTGATTTTCAATTCAAGTTATTAATTAATATGTTATACGTCTTGAAATCATCTTCCAATTATTTTTCGGTACTAAAAAAAATCATCTTGAAAGTTTAAACCGAACTCTTTACTCATAAATATCCTTTATTGTTTTTGTTTTATCCTTTTTATTCTCTCTCTCTCTCTCTCCCCCCCTCTCTCTCTCCTTGGCTACCATTTTTCCTTCTTTTTCCTTCCTTCCTTGCTTCTAGGTTCTTTCATTTTTCTTTCTCTTCTTCTTCTTTTCTCCTTCTTTCCTTAATCATTAAACCCCAAAATCTTAAATCTAACAATATTTTAAAAGAAAATGATGATGAAAAACAAGATTAAAAATGGAAATCATGCTTAGACAAGCTTCAAGAACTTAGGAGGAGTAATAATCAAGAAGTTTAAGTTTGCTAACAAGATAAGTTTTACTCTTTCCTTATTTTAGTTGTTATTTATATTTGTATATGTTGGTTTGATGCTTGATATAAGATGAGACTGTGAGAAAGATGATGAATAGTAGGTATGGGTTTTGATGAAGTAGTATGAAGGTGTTTGACATTGTTGAATGAGTATAGAAGTTTTAGAAGAATGAAACTAGTTTGTGTGATGTTTAGATGATATTTTGATGGATGTAAAATGGAAAAAAATTGATAAAAAGATGTATAAAGGAGGAAGGAGGGACATATGTAGCAAGGAAGGTCCAAACGGGGGCATTTAGGAGGCTATGGTAGCAATTGGTGGGAGTTTAGTCTCAAACGGGGGCATTGGAGGGGTTTTTCAATTTCTATGTAAAGGCTCTGAGTTGAAACAGCCCTTGAAACGTCCTGTTTAGGGGGTTATATGAACCAAACAACCTTCCATACAACCTCATTTGAGCAGCGATATTATTTTGTATTTTAATCATAACTTTTTCATTTGAACTCGGATTAAGGTGATTCAAAATGCTACAAAAAGCTTAAAAAGAGATCTAAAAATTTTATGTTTAAAGTTTTTGGAAATTTTAAAAGTATCAAGGCTTAAATTCTATTTGTTTCTAGCTACTACATATCTAAAAAAAGTTGAAAACTTATATTTACTAGTTAAATATATGTGGTTAAGTATAAAATGAACTTAGTTAATAAAGCTAAGTTTAACTTGACTAAATGAAATTTAATAAACTAAAATGAATTATATTAATTAATTCTAATTATTTTGGCTAAGTTAAACTAATATACTTAAAATTTGTAAATGGCTTAGAGCTAATAATATGTTGTAATATGATGGATTATGCCATTTTTAGAAAAAGGAATATATTGCTTCAAATATATAATTGTTTAGAAAATGATTATTTTTGTATATGAGTGTTTTAATGTTACTTTGTAATAAATGATTATAAACTAAGTGTTGAGGATTCTCTGCCTTAATCTAAGGCGTACCATAAATGCATTCTTTGACCCTCAATTAAATGCACCTTGTGACCAATCATTTATAGGAGTTTGAATGGCTGATTCTTTCATTTATTTTGTAATCAATATTTATGTGTATTTATTCTCTTATACCATCTGTAAACATATATATATAAATGAAAGGCTCTCACCACAAAATTGAGTGGTGGCTTCAAAATATTTTCATGGTATCAGAGCATAATTAGGATTAACATCCCTCGATCCCCAAATGGCCTCTAATTCTTCTCCCACCCTCATTCCCTTCAACACCATGATTCATATGATCACAATCAAACTCTTCTCCTCTAACTACCTCTTATGGAAGAGCCAACTTCTTCCTCTTCTTGAGAGCCAAGGTCTACTGGGTCATGTGGATGGTACCTTGAGCCGCCACCTCCATTTGATCCTCCTACCTCTTCAACACCAAATGCCAAATACTTGGCATGGAAAGCCACCGATCAATGTCTCCTAAGCCTTCTCCTCTCCTCTCTCACAGAGGAAGCCATGGCTGAAGCCGTCGGCCTCTCTACATCCCGCGAGCTCTGGACCGCTCTCGAAAATACCTTCAGCCATCACTCCAAAGCCCAAGAAATATGCCTCAAAGATGACCTCCAATTGATGAAGCATGGTACTCGTCCAGTCACTGCTTATGCCTGTGCCTTCAAGACCGTTTGCGATCAACTTCATGCCTTTGGTCGCCCTGTTGATGAAACTGACAAAGTTCACTGGTTTCTTTGTGGTCTCGAACCCGATTTCTTCAGTTTCTCTACTGTCCAGATGGCACAAATGCCTCTTCCTTGCTTCCCGGATCTTGTATCCAAGGCTGAGAGTTTTGAGCTCTTTTAAAAATCTCTTGAGACTCTGGCACCTTCAGCTGCAGCATTCACCGCTCACCGAAGATCTTCTTAACGCAGAGGTGGCCGCTCTCGCTTCAAACGTAGCCGTGAAAATGGCCGTACCCAATCCACTCAAGGTCATCGTCCGCCACAGTGCCAGATCTACCACTTGGAAGGCCACTATGCTGATCGGTGTAGGCAACGTTACGATCGGCATCAACACGACCAATCAGCACAACTTGCCGAATCCTTCACCACTTCATGCTCTGTGTCTGGAAGTGACGCTTCTGACTAGTTCTTGGACACAGGAGCTTCGGCCCATATGACTCCAGCTTCCTCCACTTTGGACCAATCTACTAACTACACGGGTAAGGATTGTGTGATTGTCGGAAATGGTGCGTCTTTACCCATTACCCACACTGGTCAAATTTCTCCTTCCCCAAATCTTCATCTGTTAGACGTTTTAGTTGTCCCTTACCTCACAAAAAATATTTTTTCCATTAGTAAATTAACACATGATTTTTCGTTATCCGTTACTATTACTAATGATTTTTTCACTGTTCAGAATCGTCAAACAAGACGGGTGGTGGCAACCGGTAAACGAGATGGAGGCTTATATGTGCTAGAGCGTGGACATTCCGCTTTTATTTCTGTCCTTAAAAAAAATCTCTTCATGCTTCATATGAATTATGGCATGCTCACCTTTGACATGTAAACCATTCTGTTATTTCCTTTTTAAATAAAAAAGGACAGCTTCATCTTACTTCTTTATTACCATCTTCTACATTATGTGATACATGCTAACTTGCAAAAAATCATAGTTTGCCTTATTCTTGTAATGAACATCAATCGTCTAATGTTTTAGATCTTATTCATTGTGATATATGAGGTTCTTCACCCATAAAATCAAATTTGGGTTTTGCCTATTATGTTTTATTTATTGATGATTATTCTCGTTTCACTTGGCTTTATCCATTAAAATTCAAATATGAATTTTATGATACTTTTATCTAATTTCAAAAATTTGTGGAAAATCAACATTCTGCTCGTATAAAAATATTTCAAAGTGACGATGGTGCAGAATTTACTAGCAATTGCTTTAAAACTCATCTTCATACTTTTGGCATTCATCATCAACTTTCATGTCCATATACTCCCGCCCAAAACGGTCGCGCAGAAAGAAAACACCGTCATGTGACTGAAACCGGTTTGGCCCTGCTTTTCCACTCTCACACTCCCTCTCGCTTTTGGGTCGATGCCTTTAGCACTGCGGCCTACATCATCAATCGTTTGCCAACACCACTTCTTGGAGGAAAGTCTCCCTTTGAGCTTCTATATGGTTCTTCTCCGAATTATGAAAATTTTCATCCATTTGGTCGTCGTGTTTATCCTTGTTTACGTGATTATATGTAAACCCCCAAATTTTTGAATCAGTTTAAGCCTAAAACCTTAACCGGAAGTCAACCGGAGCTCTATGGTCAACAAAACCCTAGTTAGAGGTAATAGCTCAAAGTCCGGCACTCCCGAATAAGAAACTCGGTGAAGATAAGTAGAAGTTTAGAATGTAGAATAGTGCGGAATTATCTAAGGCAACATAAAAAGATCAGATTAGTGAAACCGTAACTCGTTTCGAACCCGATCGGACATGATTCTTGAAAAACGTGTCCGGAACCCCGGAATAGTAAAAATATTCCGAATATACCTTAGACTTGTAAAAATACAAGGTTTTCAAAAATATCAATTTTGGAATTTTTCAATAAGTAAAAATAACAGATATCGCATTTATACGCATATTTTCTTACTACCAGTACTTTATTAGTTATATCTACTTTACATTACACTATTCATTACTATTCACTATTATTTATCTCTACTTTTTCTTATACCTACTCTTACACATTCCATAACATATAATTCTTACTTTTTACCTTTCTCATAACTTTATTTCACATCTACTCTTACATATTACATCTTTTATTTAACAAAAAGTCAAACAATAAAATCACTCCCCCCCTCTCCATCAAAGTGGCCGGCACCCCCTCTCTATCCCCTCAATTTTGTTTCAGTTTTCATTTGTTTCAATCATACAAAAATCACTCCACATTTTCCTATAAATACCCCCCTCCTCTTTCACTTCTTTCACACATTCACTACCCACAAATTCTATATTAAAACTCTCTCAAATTCTCCTCTCAAAACTCTCTTCAACTACCATCCCAAAACTCTCTCAAAATAATTCCAAAACAACTTCTACCTACAACAAAAACCCATAACTATATACTACTACCAAAATCTTCTTTAGTAACCATCTTCTATTATTTTCTTTCTTCTCATGTCATGTAACTTTATATAACCATAGTGTGAGTTTCCAAAGACTAAAAGTTATGGAAGCTACATTATGTTCATGTGTTGTTCTTGTTCATGAAAATCTATTTATGTTTATGTTATTATTTTTTTATTCATATTATTGTTACTATATCCAAGTATTATTATCTATATATATACATACATATTCTTTAAGAGCATATAAGCTCACTTGCAATTTATTTATTCATTCCATGTCATTTCAAGACTAGTCTCTAGTTTTGGACTTGTCCTCATCAAGTCAAAATAAGTTTTTCTTTCTTTCATTTTATTTTATTTTGGGACTAGTCTACTTCTTAGTCCCGGGAGCGTTGAAAAAGCTAAGACTCCAATACTTGACTTTATTACCTATGTTATGTTGCTTGCTATTATTTTTTTTTTCATAATTCATATTCATTTAAGTTGTTGTCCAAAGTTTCAAGTTTTAAAAATAATTGACAAAAAGGAGATTTTGACACTTAGAAATTAGTTATGTAAAGTAGAAAATCTATGGTTTAAAAACAAAAAAATAAAGTTATCTCTTTTCAAGTTACAAGAAGAAACCACTAAGATTTTAGAAACTACTTTTACTATAAAAAGTTTCTTAAGTCACATATTGTTCCACTTTGTTTTTATAAAGAAAATAAATTTTTATGCATGGATGATTTTCTATGAAAAACATAAAACATGAGGAAAGGATGAGAAATTCTCAAATAGAGATTTTTGCAAACAAATAGACAAAGGAATTTGTACAAGAAAAATAAATAGGAAGAATAGTGTATTTTCTAAAAACCAGTATTAGTATAGAAAACTTAGAAGGAAGAAAATTACTTTCAAAAGGTTACTTGGATATATATAAGCCAACATAAAACATTTTTGTAAAATAAAAGAAACAAAATATTCATTCATTTTAAGAGACCAACAAAAATAAATTCTTGTAAACTATATTTTTCTAAAAAACCAACATGATTTTATTTAAGCAACATGAATGGACAACAAACACTTGAGCATGAATAAATATGAGCTAAGTAACCATAAAAAAAGAAGGATTTTTTTAACTATATAGATAACTAAGTATTTATCAAACAAATTTTGATTTCTTGAACCAAAATTGTTTTGTATTGAGAAAATCCATGGTGAATATTGTCGCCAGTGTTTCGGAGCCTATATGACCTTTTTTGTCAAAAATAATTTTAGAAATGGGTAGATCCTTTCGAGTAGGTAGAAATTGGTATATTATTTGCGTGATTCTGAGTTAAAATGACTAAGTTATGGCCATTTTAAGTTGGAACATTTCTTTATACGAACTTTAACGTTCTTTTGACATTGTTTTGTCGAAATTCAAGAAAATCATCAAGAAATACTCATTGTGAGTATTTTCTTTGGCTAGGTGACTCCGAAGAAGGATACCTATATCCCGAAGATTATTTCGATTGAGTGAAGTATGTAAATGACTCATCCGCATAGAGGAATAGTCGACATGGCATCGTGAGTTTATTTCCTTTAAATGCTACACTTGTTGTGCTTATAATTTAGTTGCACTAGAAGCTAGGAAAAGATAAATAGGTATGTATGTAAATAATTCTTTGAAAGAACTCTAAGAATACCGAGGCCGGAATTGATTTAAGATGGGTGTTTTAGTATATATATTTTGTTGTGTATGAGATGCTTGATCGCCATGAACTTGTTGATAACAATGTTACGATATTATAAATAAATGGATTTATGGATACCACGAAGTGAGTCACATTGCATTTTGGGTTATTATCCTTGGGTGAGAAGGATAGTAAACTCATGTCGAAAGCAACACTTGGC
Source organism: Combretum micranthum (assembly GCA_024138025.1). Classification (NCBI taxonomy): domain Eukaryota; kingdom Viridiplantae; phylum Streptophyta; class Magnoliopsida; order Myrtales; family Combretaceae; genus Combretum; species Combretum micranthum. The sequence goes on along the minus strand of JAMXBD010000192.1, from coordinate 1,087,660 downwards.
GGAAGATCCGAAAGCGATTGCTTGGCGGCGTTATGGAAAAAGGGAAATGCTTGGCGAGAGATCCAAAAGCAGGGCTCAATTCAAGTAGACATCATGTGCTTGGCGATATTGATCGAAAGTATAAAACTTTTTATTAAAAACTACTTGTTTGAGGTTATGTATCACCAAACCCCGAATGGAGGACGTAAATCCATTCAACATATAGTTCCCGGAAAACTATATGCCTTGTTTGCCCACGTATATGTTGCATCCCATTTGTTTGCTTAATTAACTTATTTGAAACTTTGTTACAAGAAGTTATTTAGGGAAATAATTCTCACTAAGCCTGTTAACTTATACCCCATAGATATCTTTTGCAGTTTCCCTATTTATGGTTAAAGCCACGAGGACCCTGCGGGCAGGTAATTTCTTTTTGAATAAAGGAAATTCTAGATGAAGTTTAGTATTAGAAATAATGTACAAATATCTTGTAATAGAATAGTGATAATGGGAAATGTCCCTAAGTTTGTAAAACCATTTATATGAATAAATGTTTATTATGAATCCTTTTTTTTAACATGTTATTATATCTTCTTAAGCTTCATAATTTCATGTACGGTCCTCTAAAATTGTAAGAGCACGCCTTACACTTAATATCAAAGCTTTTAGGAGTGGCTAAGATTGTCATACTTAACCTTTAATATTGAGTGTAGCGGACTGTTACGTTTAGGGTACCCCTTGGGGCGTGACATTATATGTCTAACAAATTTTCCCCCTACAGTATTCCTTGTATTTTTATGGGTTACAGGCCCTCTTATAAAAGGTTCCGTTGTCTTGACCCTACCACTTCTAGGATCTATTTCACCCAACATGCTCAATTTGATAAGACTCACTTTCCCCTTCCTCAATACCTCCCAAGCTCAATCCATATCGTCCCTTCACTTTTCAAATTTTCTGGAACCAAGTCTTCTCCCTATAAACACGCTTCCATCTTTATTTACGTCCTGTCCCCAGCACATTACACAATCCGGATCTAACTCGTGTGGTCTTTGTACTGATCCAGTGGATGAGTCTTTGCACACCAATAATTCTCTTGCAGGTCCATCTTTGCCACCCTCAGATCCTAGCTCCGCTTCTCTTGAGCTGCCCACCGAGCTGCCTATTCCTGCTCCAACTACGGCTACTTCAATGGCCTCTCATCTCATGATTACACGAGCCAAAGCTGGTATTTTTAAACCTCGCCACCCGGCAAATCTTGCTCTCTTGGGCTCCTCTAGTCTTCTCTCTACCCTCCTTGCATCCACTGAGCCTAAAGGATTCAAATCTGTTGCTAAGAATCCTGCTTGGCTCACTACTATGGATGAAGAAGTTTAAGTCCTGCAAAATAATCGTACTTGGATTGTGGTCCCTCGACCTGCCAATACCAACATTGTGGGCTGTAAATGGGTATTTCGAACCAAATACGTGCCTGATGGATCCATTGAGCGCCTCAAAGCCTGCCTTATTGCCAAAGGCTATACACAGGTACCTGATCTCGACTACACTGATACTTTTAGCCCAGTTATCAAGGCTACTACTGTTCGTGTTGTACTCTCTCTTGCTGTGACCAACAAATGGCCTCTCTACCAACTTGATGTGAAGAATGCATTTCTTAATGGTCATCTTACTGAACCTATATTTATGGAACAGCCTCCTGGGTATATTGACCCTCGCTTTCCCAATCATGTTTGTCAGTTGAAGAAAGCTTTTTATGGTCTCAAACAAGCTCCTCGTGCCTGGTTTCAACGACTTAGCTCTTTTCTTATTCAACTTGGCTTTTATTCCAATCGTGTAGACACATTACTTTTTGTCTTTCACAAGCAGTATGACATTATTTATTTGCTCCTTTATGTTGTTGACATCATTATTACAGGCAATAACTCTTCTCTTCTTGATAGATTTATTCATAAGCTTCATTCTGAATTTCCTACTAAGGATTTGGGTTCTCTTAGTTACTTTCTTGGTCTAGAAGCTACATCCATTACTGATGGTCTATTTATCAGTCAGGTCAAATATGCACGGGATATTCTCACACGAGCTCAGTTACTTGATAGCAAGCTTGTTCACACCCCCATGGTTGTCTCTCAGCACCTGTCTTCTGACGGTCCTCTGTTTTCGAACCCCACTTTTTACCACTCTCTAATTAGTGCTGTCACGCACCATAGGGTATCCTAAATGTAACAGCCTGCCACATACTATATAAGACTCACGAAATCCCTACCCAAGCCTTTCAGAAGTCTTATATAGATGTAAAGCATCCCTTTACGACAATAGAATACTCAATCAATGGAGTTAAGAAGTTTAATGCGGTATTCACTAGCCATAGATAATAAATCAAAACACACACACACACACACATATATATATATATATACATTACAAAAGTCTAAGGGGCATTTCCCCGCAAAATAATATCAAGTCCGATTACAGTCATCCAGAGTCCTTTAGTTTCCAACGGAAGTCTAAACAAAAGCGAAGTAAACTTCTAAGGGAAACTCCTATCTCCGGTACCTGAGTTGTGGCTTGCCTCGGCCTAAGCCAAATGAACTCGTGCTGCAACAAATAAAAGCAATGGGGGTGTAAGCTAACTAGATTAGTAAGTAAGAACTTCCATATCACAATTAATACAATTCATTCAAACAAGTAATTAATCAAGCAAATGGTATGCATCAGACAAATGAGTTCAACAAACATATGACCAGCCTGAAATCATATATGGATGGACTTGCGCCCTCCATCCTGGGTTAGCAGATTTACGAATCCTGTGATATGACGCCGTTTGAGCTCACGGTCAACTGACCAATAACTCGTTTTATGGATCACGATTAACCAACATATTCGTTTTATGGACCACGAAAACCAACCAATGCTAATGCTTCATCCCCGTTGTGATATGAATGAGTCTAATTATAATTGAAGTTGAATATATATTAATTAAATTCTTTTAAGTGACCAATAATTATTCACAGACAATCAATATAAAATGCTAGCTAATCATACAATAGCTTAACACCCGGTTTCGATATTCCTTAAGTTCAACTTCACATATCAACAATAGACAAGTATATAATTCCCATATACCCCATCATGCATAATCATCTTTTTATCTTTGCCTAAACAACTAATGCCACTATCATTACAATCACAAGCAATAATTGAGAGTGGAAGTAGTACTCACTCGGCTATGGTTCGTCGGTCTTTTAGTAATAGTAATCAGGTGGTAACGTATCGTCTTGCTCGGGATCACCTACCAAACAAGGATAATCTAATAAGAATATCATCACTAAACTAATTTAAACTATACATCTAAACTACACAAGTTCGGAATTCTCGCTATTTGCGGAAGCTCCAACTTAAAACGGCCATAACTTGGTCATTTTAACTCGAAATTTCACAAATTTTATATCGATTTCTATCTACTTCAAAAGATCTATCTATTTCTAGTATTATTTTCAAGTTTTGAAAATATTAAGGTCATGGGACAGTGGGATCAGTTCTGTTCTGTAACTTTTCCAATTTCGAAAAATTATTTCGCATTTGATAAAAATGTTCCTAGTTGATGATTCATGTATAGATGGTATATGAATGAGTTCCTAATATGAATATCATGTGATGAGCTCAATATATACATGGTTTTGATGATCTTTGATGATGAACTTCTTATGAACTTCTATTTATTAAGAATTCTATGATGATCACTTATGCAAGCTATTCTTTCCAACCTTACATTTCCTAGGGTTTTTATGATTTTATTCTTGGAATTTACTTACCGTCTAAATGCAAATGAGTTCTCAACATATATATTAATCATGACCTTCATTTATGCATAAAAATCTACATTTTTCATTGGGTAAATATGTTTTTAGACAAGCTACTCACAAAAATCCGAATTTTATAAATTTCCTTTTCTTTCATTTTCTTTATGAGAAAACTTGTTTAATGCATCAAAAATTAAAGCTTCATTATACCTATTATCTAAAGACTCCATTTAGCTCATAAAACATGCCATTTAAGCTTGGATACTAAGTGTTTATGTAGGCATCATCCTAAAATACGAATTTGACCATTAATATATATATCAATATTTTTCATTCTAGTCTTCACTACTTGTTTTACATTTTTCTTATGCCTAAACTCATCTAAACTTATGAAAATCACTCCTTAAGGACATCTATTACATATACCTTCCATTTTCTATGAAAAATATGAGTTTTAAAGTGGTTTTGGTGGTCTTTAAATTAGGGTTCCAAAATCATCCGAATTTTCAACTAAACATTTCTAACCAAATATTTTCCTTTTCAAGTTTCTTGTCTTCTATACATGTAGATCTACCATCTAACCTATCTATACATAAACAAGACTACATTTTTATGATCATCAATGCATGAAAATCAAAATAACACATGAACATAAATGCAGATGAAGATGTGGATGTCTAAACATTAGATCTACTCAATATAATGCATGAATCATGAGTTTCATGGCATGAACATAAATATCTATGCATGATCTCTACTTTACATGCATGAACAATGTGATATTTCAACAAAAACTCATTTAAACACTAGATCCATATCTTATGATGGCTTGATATTCTTGTACAAGTGTTTTCATGTCCCTAGCATATGCTCATTGGGATTAAATGTGAAAACACACAAGAATAGCCTTGCCATTGCAAGATTTGGTAAGAATGAAGCTTGAAATCAATATACCAATAGAGATTAGAGGTAGAAATGAAGAGGAAAATAAGTTGTGTGTGTGAGTGTGGGAGGTGTTGGGACGGGGGGGAGGGTGGGGGTGGGGGGTTGGGGGTTTGTGTGGTGTCACGGCACACAAGAGGGAGAGAAGAGAGGTTTTTACTTTGGTAAAATTTGGAACAAGTGAAAAATGAGGAGAGAGAGAGAAAAAGAAGCTTATATACTACATGCATTAGGGTTTTGGTTGAATAAAATTGAGTAAAATAAAACAAATGAGAGGGAAAAATAGGGGGTTGGGGGGGCATGGGGGACGGGTAGTGTGTGTGTGTTTGAAATTTGATAATTTGTATTTTATGTAATTAAATGTAATAAATATAATAATTAAATAGGAAACAAAAATTCTTGGAAAAGAAAATTGTAATGAGTAGTTGTAAGGATGTAAGAATAGGGTATGAGTAGTGTGTAGTGTAGGTTGTACTTGTGAATGGTAGACAAGATATCTACTTTACCGGTTGTAACGAAAACACGGGAAAAGGCTATAAATGTAATTTTTATATCCCAAAAAATTATCAAATTGATATTTTTTGAGTCCTTATAAAATTACGGTTCTACTGAATATCCCGGAACATTTTTTTGAGTTCGTGGTCTCGGGACATGCTTTTCCGTAATTGGGTTCAGGAAGGCCCGGAATTGAAAAATTCCCGAATTTAAAACTTTCAAATGTCTAAAATATACTTTAGAATGATAATTCATATTCATTTAGTTTATAAAACTTCTTTTATTATGAAACCAAAGGAAAGCCGGATTTAGGGTTCCTAAGTTTCTTTCACTGGATTTAAAGTAAACCGGATTAGGGTTTCGTTTTTCAACTCCCGGGGTTTTATTAACTACTGAGAATACCAGGGTTTACAAGTTCTCTCCAGTATTTAACTATCACGCGTCCCGATATTGCTTACGCCGTAAACTCTGTCAGTCAATTTCTGCACTCTCCAACTGAAGACCATTTTCTTGCTGTGAAACGCATTCTTCGCTATGTTAAGGGCACACTGCATTTTGGCCTCACTTTTAGTTCATCTGCTGCTCCTAGTGCTTTAGTTGCTTACTCTAATGCTGATTGGGCAGGATGTCCTGACACCCGTTGCTCTACTTCTGGTTATTCTATTTTCCTTGGCAACAACTTGGTTTCTTGGAGTGCTAAGAAGCAACATACTGTTTCTCATTCAAGCTGTGAGTCTGAGTATCGTGCCCTCGCTCTCATTGCCGCTGAACTTCTTTGGCTCATGTATCTTCTTTGTGACCTTAGAATTTCTCTTCCACAGCAGCCTGTTCTTCTCCGTGACAACAAAAGTGCAATTTTTATGAGTTCTAACCCCATCTCTCACAAGCGAGCCAAGCATGTCGAGTTAGACTACCATTTTCTTTGTGAACTTGTTATTGATGGTAAACTTCTCACTCAGTATGTGCCCTCTCACTTACAGGTTGCTGATATCTTCACCAAAAGTATACCTCGGCCTCTTTTTCAATTTTTCCGCTCCATGCTTCACGTCTTCTCAAATCCGACGCTTAGCTTGCGGGGGGATGTTGAGGATTCTCTGCCTTAATCTAAAGCGTATCATAAATGCATTCTTTAACCCTCAATTAAATGCACCTTTTGACCAATCATTTATAGGAGTTTGAATGGTTGATTCTTTCATTTATTTTGTAATCAATATTTATGTGTATTTATTCTCTTATACCATCTGTAAACATATATATATATATATATATAAATGAAAGGCTCTCACCACAAAATTGAGTGGTGGTTTCAAAACACTTTCACTAAGAGAAAAGAAATACTTTGATAGATAATGAAGAACTGTCTGTATCTTAGCAGGGCAATCTTCGCAGCCATAGCTAGGTTCCTATTTAGTGTCTAATCAAATAGGATCTTAAAATAAATTTAATTGCATGAATAAATATTTGCTTTTAATATATTCTCTGAAATAGCCTTAGTCAATATTCTATTCTATTTGATTTCATATGTGACGGATGATAATGATTTGATGTTAATGATGATGATTTGATGTTGATAGGGATAGTGATTTAGTTTTCCTAGAGGCTTGTTAAAACCTAGCTTGGATGTCAGGTAGAAAACACCGACCTTATCACCTTGCTTATGCATGTAAATTAGTTGCACCCATATTAAATTAAACATAACTAACTATGTGTGGGATTGTGTATTTGTATGCTAAATGATGATTATATTGTTGTTGTTGATGAGTGTTTGCTACATTGGTTGGTCACCCGAATAAATAAACTTAATATTATATGACTGTTTAATTAATTACACGATAATATACTTACATTAGCATGTTGTTCACGTCATGTATTAATATTCCAATTCTGCAGTAGTACCTTTGAGAGTTCAGTGAATCTGGTTAGGGCTACTATTGGGTTGTCGGCTTCATAGGAACTAAGTAGGCATCAAAGGATGTTGGCTATGTTGGAGTCGGTTTTAGGGATTAATACTTAGGGAGTGTTTGAGGTTCTAAAGGAAGTGGAGGTTATGTTGGCGGTATATATATTTATGTTTAAGCACAAAATGAGTTTCAAAATGAAATCCTCTCTCCTTAGTTATATCTAAAGAGAAGTCAGAGGTTATGTTTCAACAAAATGAGTACAAAGGAAATCCTCCCTTCTTAGTTATTATTAATGAGAAGTTTGAGGTTATGTTTCAATATAAATAAATTTCAAAATGAAATAGCTGAAAAGCTATGAGCTAAATGTAATAGGTTGAGAAATTGACAAGCTGAATGCTCTAAATTAAAGAGCACCCCTTCCTTAGTTCTTAGTTAGCCTGGGCGTGAATGACTTGAGTTAGTCCTTTAACCCCTAGGGGAGGGCGTAACTCTCTATTAGTTTGGATTCCGGTCATCCAAACTGTACATATCATATGATTGAGTGTGGCATTACAAATGTTTATTAATAAAAACTTGTTTGATATTTGTTTGTTGTGTGGTTTGGTCATGTTATGCACTGAACTATGTTTGAGCTCATACCCTAAAGTTTTTGTACCGGATTAGCTAAAGGTGGGACGTGTTAAGAATATTTGAAGACAGAGTTCATTTTTAGCGAAGATCTTGAAGATAAAAAGATTAGCTTAGTATATAATTTATAAGTTTAGAGTTTAAGTTTGAGATTTTGTAATGTATAAGAAAAGCCTAATTTCGGATTAGTTATATGTTGTTTAAAAGTTTGTAATGTATATAATCTATTCTATTTTATTGTTTGGTAGGGGAATTGACTCTTTGTGGTTCTGGAAGACCATGAGAATCTGTATTTCCTTATTTATCAAATGTTTTGACAAAATTAAAAATTGTTTAGTAAACATTAAGTAGATTTTTGCAATATTTGATTTGCAAAATGGTTATCATATCTTGGATCTCATATCTTGGATACATACTTGATATGATAATTACAAGTTGATCCTCCTAAGCCCTCCTTTTAGGGTGATAGCTGTGGCTACATGTGCTTGGCGGGTCTTTTGGATGATTGTTAGATTCTCCAGGATTTCTAGTATGCTCCATATAGGAATCCTTAGATGAAGAATCATCATTACTTACTTCCCCGTTTAGCTTATTTTAAGGAAAATTTGTGGTGATGTGTCCAACTGCCCCACAATCTAGACATAGGCTTTTGACTCCTTCATATTGTCAATTATAACTGTGATTATCATTAAAAATTGTGTGAATTAAGGGCTCATTAAAGTTAATTAGGACACAGAACCTCGCGTATTTTCCTCTCTTATCATTGGAATTATATGCATCGATCTTTAGCATTAGTCCAATGCTTTCACTAATCTCTCTAATTTCTGTTGCTGCAAAGTATTATAAGGGTAGTCCAATAATTTTAACCCAAACTACTACTGAGTTGAAGGAAGCTTAGGATGTTTTGACATTTAGTCGCCATTTCCTAATTGTGAGGAAGTGCCTATATATGAACCAAGGACCATCTCTAATTATTCTTTTGTAATCCTCTTGTTATTAAATGTAATAGTATGATAGCCATGACCAATGGCAATGAGTGAAAATCCTTATGCAAAAGATCATAATTGTGTAAGCTTACCATGTAATTGCTTGTAGCCTATTAAAAAGCCACAAGTCTTGATGATTATGGCATATTTCCATGGCATACTAACAGTTGTTTTTCTTACGTAGAAAAACTGATGATCTTTGCACCTAGCTTTTGGCTCATTGAATGTTCTTGTTCATCTGTTCTTTGTTCGTTTACATCATCAACCTTAATATTAGTCGTGTTCCTTGCTAGAATCTGGTAGAGGTTGGACTTTAAGAAGTTGTGCTTGAATTGACGTTCAACATAGGTATTGTGGGGACTGTAAACCCTTAATTTCTAAGGTAAAGTTGGAATAAACCGTAACCTTAGTTAAACCGAAATTCAAAAGTCAACTATGATCAAGATAATCTAGCAGTTTCAACTCCAGCTATCCCGCATTAGAAACACAAGGAAAATAGAAATGAGTTAATGGTGGATTATAGTCTGGAATGACATGGAAAAGTCTAAAAAGATCAAATTCGCCCAAAAAACATTCGTTTTGAACTCGAACGAAATCAGTTCTCGAAAAATATGTCTTGGTTATCGAAATAGTAAAAATATTTTGACAATACCATTAAATTCGTAATTATATAAGGATTCAAAAATATCAATTTTGTATTTTTTTAGGTAACTAAAAATATTAGGTAAAGCTCGTTTACCTGTATTTTCTTTACTACCGATATTTTAATTATCTAGTCTACTATATATAGTACTATTTTTACTATTCATCCATTTCTACTTTTCTACTACCAATTCTTACATACTATAATGCCTATTCCTTACAATTTACCTTTCCCACAAAACTTTATTCATATCATATCTTACAAATTATTACTTTTCATTATAAAAATACAAAACAAATCAACTCACTCTCTCTCTCCCCCCCTCTAATGTACCGCCAGCCTCCTCTCTCTCTTCTCTAATATTTTTTCTTTTTAATTTATTTTATTACATCTAATTTTTACTCCAAAACTCAATAAATTCCCCTTCCCTCTTTCACATTTTACACATACTTCTCAAACCTTAACAAAACTCTACCAAATTTTCCTCTCAACTTCTCTCTCTAACAATTCTCTCTCAAACACTCTATACCATCCATCACTCTTCAAGAGCAATAACAATCACACTATCCATTTGTCTTTTTTCAAATCCTCCATTAAACCTTAGGTAAAATTCTTACCAAAATTTCTTTACCATGTCATGTAACTTAACATGACCATGGTATGTGTTTTCTAAACATATAAGTGTTATGAAAGTAACACTATGTTCATGTTTTGTTTTTGTTCATGAACAAATCTCATTTTATTATTGTGTTGTTTTATAATTATTGTTATATTATTATGTTATTATTATTGTTCTAATCTATCTTCTATATATTAGCAACTATATTTATGTGTATATATATATATATATATATTTCTCAGAGCATATAAGCTCACAAACATTACATTTATTTATTTATGCATTGTAATTTATTTATTTACTTATCTCATGCAATTTATTAAGACTAGTTATTCTAGTCTTAGACTTGTCATTATCAAGTCAAAATGATTTTCTTTTCTTTTCTTTTTAGGACTTATCCATAATCTAAGGCCGGGGAGCCTTGATATAAATCCAAGACTTTCATGATTTTTCTTTATTTCATTTTCTTGTTTTTCTTTATGGGACTAATCCATTTTTACTCCAGGAAGCCTTGATTTAAGTTAAGACTTCCCAATACTTGACCTTTACTTATTTGCTTATTTAATTTCTTATACCTTTTATTTTTCTATGTGAGTTATTTTATAACTATATGTTCATATTCATGCATGACCATAATGTTGTTGTCTTAATAACACTTCATGGAAATAAGAGAAGTTGTTTTCTTTAAATAAAATTTAACCAAAATTTCGAATAAACATGATTTTGTCACTTAGGAAAAGAAATTCCCATTTACAACTTAGGATGATAGGGTTATAAAAATATTCAAGACGACAAAATAAATTATTTCCTTGCACATAGAATAGGATTAGATTCCTAGAAAAAGAAAAAGTGATTTTTGAAACACTTAGGAAATTTTTCATTAAAAATTTAGGATTATGTTTCAATAAAATTTTCTTTAAAATTTAGATAAGTTCATCAAAAAATTTTAGTAATGTTATTATGATAGATTTCTTCGAGATTTAACTTAGTAGTTTCATTTCACACTCTCTTTTCAAGTTACTAAAATGAAATTTATTATTAAACCTTAATATCAATAATTCCTTGCTATGCAAATTCTTCATAAAAACTTATATATAAGTTTATACTAACACTTTAACAAATACTAAGAACAAGACAAGCTGTTCAAGTCAAAGCTAAAAATCAACTCACTAGTTAAGAGTTCATTCAAGAAAAAAAGTTTATAGATACCTTAAAGAACAAAAGTTTCAAACGAAAATTTACTTTTTGAAAGGTTAAGAAAATATAGTGATAATACGGAAAGCATTCAATTGTAGTAACTTAGAAATTTTAGTTTTTCTTACAAAGAGATTTTCGTGAACTTCAATTTTCAAACTTCTAAAACAAATTATTTCATAAAAATTGTTAATAGGACAACACTACTAGAATCATGCATATAATATGAGCCTACATATTTATTTAAAAAGGGTCTTTCGACTATATAAATATTTATGTGCTTAATATAGTATTTTTGGGTGAAGTAAAACTTGGAAAATTGGGTTTTCAAAGGCTGAGATTTTCGTGTGGAATCCGTACTGACCCATTTTCGAACCTAAATGGCTTTTAATGTTAAAAATAACCTTAGAAATAGGTAGATTTTTTCGAGTAGGCAGAAAACGATGTATAATATGTGAAGTTCCAAATTAAAATGAGTAAGTTATGGCCATTTTAAGTTAGAATTTCCTTCTACTCGAATTTTAACGCAAATACTAGGATAGAATTAAAAAGTTCAAGTAGAACATCCATGAAACACTCATTCTGGTTATATCTTTCGTTTAGGTAATGAAGCTTTGGAGGATCCGTATTCAGAGGACTATTACGAGTAAAGAATTTTGGTAAGAGTGGTCGAGTGAGTTTATCTCCTATTTTTACGTATTTACTTGTGCTTGTAGCTAGATGCACTAGAAGTAGGAAAAAGATGAAAATGGAATATGGATGATAATATTAGTTGAAAGTATGCTAAGCCTATCAAGACATGAGTTGTTATTAATTAAATTGTGTTTTATTATCATAATGGAGTGTTTACAAATTATATGATCGTCTTTAAGTTACCTTAATCACATATTAAGAGTTATATTAATTGATTCATGCATATCACGTAGTGAGTTATATTACATTAGTTATTATGCTCAATAAGACATGGGTATATTAGTAGGGTTCGTAAGAACCTGCAAGGATGGGCGAATAAGCCTGAAAGAACTATTTCAAGATGGGCGAATAGGTGTCTGAAAGAACTATTTCAAGATGAAGCAAGTAGGAGACTGAAATAAACTACATCACCGGATTTCAAAGATAAGTTTTAAAGAGCCCAAAACACCTAACCTCGAATGGAGAGGTAAATCCATTCAAATATATGATTTCGGTAGATCATATGTATTGCTTGCTCACTTACTTGATGCATTTCATACACTCGTTTAATAACATGTTTGAATTTGTTGATACGAGTACGCTAATCCAAGAATATTTTCACTAAGCGAGTTGAGCTTACACCCCAATAAACTTTTGTTGACACAGGACCAATATCTCTTTTGCCCGATGACTCCATATATCTAGATAGAATTATGTTTTGGGAAGCTTTTGGAGGAAATCTTTTTAAAGATCTTAGAATAGATTTCCTTTAAAATTTTTTGGTTCTACTATTGTTTCTTTTTTGTGTGAGACTAAGATTATATTTTGATCTTTGGAGATTTATTGGGGGAATGCCCTTAAGATGATGTAAAAATCATATTCCTATAATTTTGAAGTTAGATATTTATCTAGATTTCTTATATGCTATATTTACTTTCTCAAACTATACATCTCACTGGTATCTCTTATTGTTGTGATAGACGCCTTATATATGGTGTGAAAGCTTTCGCATGACTTCGGAAAGTTCATCTTGAGCTTTAATACCATATGTGGCAGACTGCCAACATTTAGGATACTCTTTGGGCATGACAGGGACAACTCAATTAGTGACATGCCGAGCCCTTCGATGCTTAAGTCAAAGAATGTCATAGTAAGCCTATAAGTTTAGTTAGAGTGAATGGTTAAGCGTGACATAACCTATCTTCGAAAAGGAAGATGAGTGTGTGTAGATGATTAACCTGACGATTATTGGCATCATGGACCAATGGGTGAGTAGGTGATTGAAAATTGGTAGTGGAGGACATAGAGTAGCCCCACTACTCCACTATTTGAGGGTGAGCCTGATCAAGTGGCTTGTGTCGAGTAATAAGCGAGCCAGGGCTGATTGAGTAAATGCTGGAATTGTTATTAAGGCTGGGCCACTCATTGTGGAGTTCGCTAATAAGGCATAGGTTAGATACATTGGTTCGGTCCATTTGTTTGTTGGGTTCATTTCTAGGGGCCTTATGTTCTAAGATAGACCATCAACAAGTAGAGTCTCTTGTTTCTTCTAAGCTAAAGTGCTTTGCGTATGCATTTGGTATATTCATGGCGGTTGCAATTTTATAAGATTTCCTTTGTTAGTTTGAAGCTAGTCCTTTAGAAAGAACTTTAGTGCTGGCTGAATTCAAAAATTTAGTGTTTTCATTTTTAGGGGAAGAGATAGAAAGCCAATCTTCATTTGAAGATCTCTTTTTCTTGTGTGAAGAGGAAGGAGAAGAGTGATGAAGATCATTATGGGAAAGGGGCTCAGAGCGTGCTAGAGAGAAACTTTCTCTTGTTAGGACATGATGTAACTCATTATTTGGTAAGTTGAGGTAGTGTAACATTAGCTCTAAAATTTTTCAAATCTCTATTAACAATTTAATTTTAGTCATAAAGTAAAAAAATTGATAAATATTGATTGGAATTATACTCATTAATATTAAATAGATACATATTTCAATAAATATAAATTAATTTTTTAGTTGCTCTGTTAAAATAATTAAAAAAATAAACATAAGTGAAACATTATTTTGTCATATTAATATGTTAGGTTCAACTTTGAGATTAATCGAGATCAATCATAAATTTTTTATGTTCTACAATTTGAGAACAAATTAAATTAAAAAAAGGAAAAAAATGGTTTGAATTGGCTTGTGGGTTAATTAATTTGATTTGGTCTAGTGTGTGGATTAATTTGATTTTTATTTTTTTTTTAAGTCTCTAGCTATAGATCTAAGTATGGAACCCTTTCTTCCATAAACAAGGAGAACCGGCTCTTGACCAAATCGATCTAAACTCTGGACCGATCGGTCCACTTACCATTCTCGATCCACATTACTCGGCGTCCTCTGTGCTTGTTTCATCTATAATTCTCTCAGTTCTCATTAACGAAGAAAGAGGGGAAGACAAAGTTTCGACTGTGAAAATGAAACTCGCTTGCGCTTTAATCCTTCTTGTTGTTGCTGCTTCATTAGGTACTCAGTCTTTTTCTTCTACATAATCCGTAGATCTGATTATCAACTCATCGTTCCTATTTTCAGTCATTTTTCACACAGCATTATCGATATTTCTGATTTTCTTCTAAAATTTTTTCAGTTGCTGCGAAGAAGTCCGGTGACGTTACGGAGTTGCAGATCGGCGTCAAGGTGAAATCAGTATCGATATTCTATAAATTTTATTTCATTTTTTTTTTCTCGTTCTGTTAGTATTATTTTATGGTCTAATTGATGAGGTGAAATATTCAGTGACAGATATTTGAAATGTTCCGATTAGAGATTGAATTAATGGAAAATATTATGAATTTTCGTAATTAGAATACGTTGATATGTAATGTTTGATAATAATGATAATTAGATGATGAAACAGGTCAATATAAGTTCGTAATACACTTTACAGTGTTTGATGGAATATAATTTGCATTAGAATGTGATATTATCAAGCAGAGGAAAATTATTTTTATTTTTCAGGAATTTGATTATTTTACATATTTCTTGACTAATTTTTGTAGTTCATATGATGTGATGTCAATTGCCATGCCGTATTTGCGCTAATTGGAGAAATGATTTTTTTTTTTAATGGATTTTTTGGGATGGGTCATGTTTTCCAAATCATTTACCATATACGGATGTTGTGAACAGTAACATGACCTTTGAATTGGATAAATGCCGAAGTCCGAGTGGTGCTGTTTTGGCACGTTTGCAAACAGTTGGTTATGCTGGATGATTTTGAGTTCTTATTAGATTGTCATTGAGCCTTTACAAGTGAATATATCTAGTCATAAAGGGAAAAAAAAAAAGACTTTGTCGAGATTATGACAGGCAATGTCGGTTAATTTTTTGTGTAGAGGTGGATTTTCTTTGATGTTGCATTTGATTCTTCTGCATGGAGTGCACAGAGTACTAGACTATATAAGCTTTAGCTAGAACTCTTGGTGAGTTTGATGGTTATTAAATGGTGGAGAATATAAATGATCTCTTTGCATGTTAGTGATGGACTAATGCAAATAAGGATAATGCTGTTGACATAGCAAATCATCCATGAAATAAATCTGAGTTGGAAGACATGCTGGGAAAATGTAGGGGAAAAAATGAGCTTATGCAACAAAATTTGAAGCATAATGTATTCTGATGTTGATTAGAATGAAGGTCCCATTAATTATTTGGTATCTGCAATTCTCAAACGGAAGTTGAATTGCCTGTATGTTTATTTGGTAAATTTTATACATATATTTGTGAAGGGAAATTGCATGTGGAAGTAGTTGTGTGTAGCTTCCTATGTGATGATAAATCCACTGCCCTCATTTTGAAGTCTATGATTTTTATGTATCTACTTATCCAGTTGTCTCTATCTAATGTATTATGTCTATAACTGATTGATGCTATTGATTTTTATATACCTACCCTACATTTTGAAGTCTATTGATTTTTATATATCTACTTATCCAGTTGTCCCTATCTAATGTATTATGTCTATAACTGATTGATGCTATTGATTTTTATATATCTACCCTACATTTTGAAGTCTATTGATTTTTATATATCTACTTATCCAGTTGTCCCTATCTAATGTATTATGTCTATGACTGATTGATGCTATTGTCTTTTAAGCATCATATACGTGATGCAATGACCGAGGCTTTTGGTTTTGTATTTTAGCTGGCAAACTCAAGTGGATGGTGTTGTGGTACATACAAATTCTTGGATGCAATCGCTTGATGATGCTGAAATTTACAGCTTGAATCATTTAATTTTATTTTTAGATAATTATTGAGGAAAGAAGTCTCAGGGATGTGAATCAACACATATGTAATTGACTGCTAGAACTAGCTAGCTGGCAATGCCTATTGAGTTTTTCCGATATGTTTTGACTTCATCTCTTTTTTCTTTCCTCTTCTTGAACAGTATAAGCCAGAAAAATGTGATATCCAAGCTCACAAGGGTGACAAGATCAAAGTACACTATCGGGTAAGTACAACTTTTAGCTCAAGGTTTCTTCTTTCCTTGTTGTAGGGGCATATGCTGAACAAGTGGTTCTCTAGAACATAGCTATTTTTGAAAATGAAGGATATCCGTCAATCCCTAAACTCAAAAATATTAAGCCATCTTTACTGGTCACATTCGAACCTTTTGCTTATCATGCTTTCAGCTGTAAATTTATATGTTAGTGCATTGTTTCAAGAGGTTCAGGTCTGAAAAAACAAAATGCTTAGGTTGGAGAAGATCCATCATGTACCCATACTCTTGATATAAATGTCAGGTGGCCTAGTTGCCTTTTAATACTGTAATTGTATTGTTATGCAAATTGGAAACCTGTTGTGGCTACTTAGTTGATTTTAAAGAAGCTGGGAAAGGAATTTCCATTGATAATGTGTTGTATATCCTTCTTTTGGTTAAATGAAATATTTTGAATTAACCGAAAAAAAATATTCAACATGTTCTTTTCTTCACATGCATATTCATCATATGTTTACTTATGATGTCTATGATCTCATTAACCACATATGCTAATTGGCTGACTGATTTGCTGTTGTCATCATCATATAGCATGATTGCAGTTGAAATTCTCGAATAGATATTTGCATACATCCGATATGAAATATCTTTTCGTTGTGAGTGGGTCAGTTTTGCTATTTATTTATGGGGCTGAACTTGACATTCATAATTACCTGTAACAAGAAGGATAACTACAATAAGAAGAACTGCATCCTTCTACTTGGAGTTTTTTCACTTCATGCCCCAGGGTGTTCAAGTTTCATGAGCAAGAAATATGTTGTCTTGACAATGTTATTTATTATACCAGCCAATGTTAAGTTGCATGTGCACCGACTAAGAAAGAAATCCTATTTCAGTGGCATTTCAAGTGAAAACTGAGCTACAAAATTATAGGAATTTGAGCCTTCACGAGTAAGGCAGGTAGCTAGAGGTTCTATGTTCTGTTATTTCATATATGCTAAGAGCAGTTATACTTCCAACAGTGCCTTTAGTCATAGACCAGCTTAATTGTGATACGAAATGAGAGAGTCCTTCAAACATGAGATAGATGAGCAAGTTATTAGAAATATCCTGATGAAGATATTATTTTGCTTGAGCCACACACCTGGAAAGATATGGATGAATTCAATGTCAAGAGAAGGATTATAAGTAGAAGGTTTTTTTTTTTTTTTAGGCTACATGTTGAGATATTGTTGCCTTTACTTATTGGATTAGTGAAGACTTCATAACTGTCCCTGGTTCTTTCTTGTCTTATAAATGTCTAAGAATATTGGAGCATTACTGGAATATTCTAAGCTATGACCTAGGCTTAATTCAGTGCTTCTATATTCAGGTAAAGATCTACTTGTAATCAATTATTGCAGGGAAAACTGACAGATGGAACTGTCTTTGATTCAAGCTTTGAAAGAGGCGATCCAATTGCATTTGAGCTTGGAAGTGGTCATGTGATTAAAGGTTTGTATACAATCTGATATTGCTATGTTTGTACTTGATGAATTGATTGTTCACTCTTTTTTCTTTTGCATCTGATGGTCGTGACTTAATTTAAATTCAATCAGAAACTGTAGATATCTGCTTAGGAAAATAAAAGTTGATGGTCCTATACGTCTTATTTGCTCTTAGATTTTTGAAGTATTATCAAATATAGTTTGATGCAATCTCAGTATAAGGATAGTATCAAGGCCCCAGCAAAACTTATTTGATTTCAGTTAATGCTTGTACGTGAAATTATGTGTAAACCTCAGGATTGCCTTTTTCCTGGTGGTGGTAAAACTTTGCATCAGCCAATATTTGTTAACCTTTCGTGTACCATGCAGGGTGGGACCAAGGACTGTTGGGTATGTGTGTTGGTGAGAAAAGAAAGTTGAAAATTCCTGCCAAGCTTGGTTATGGAGTCCAGGGTTCACCTCCCACAATTCCTGGTAAGCTCTCTTCCCTTCCCCTCACACACACACACACACACACACAATTTCTATATTCTTTGTAGTTGATGACATAAATTAGCTATTCATGACAAATAATATATTGCTGACAGTTGATCAGCTCATCAAATAATATTTAAACATGAAAATTTTGGATTTTGAGTTTCGGAATTTAATTGGCATATTAATGAAAAAGGGAAATAGGGGGTAGGCAAATGAATGGAATAGAAAAGGAGGAAACAAGGGAAGTGGAAAGAAATTTTTCCTTTTGTTAATGTGAATGAGGAGAAAAGAAGAGAAGCAAATAATATTTGTCTAAATTGTCCTTATTTTTCATATTTATTATATTTTAGTTAATTTTTTAAATGATGTTACTTTGATAACTTTACTAAATTCGCTCCATTCCCCTTGTTTCACCCCAGTTTTGTTGGGGATATATTTAACCAAGAAGATTTTGATGGGAAATCTTTTAAAAAGTGAGCTTCCCTCATTTCTTTCTCACGTTCATTTCTCTATTTTGCAATGTCAAACCTTGTTACCCTTCATTTCCTCCTACTTTCCAGTTTCCTCTTCCCTTACCAAACATAACGTGTACTCTCTTGTACAATGGAAACTAGCTGTGGATGAACGCATCTGTATGCTACTGCTATGCCAGATTATCACTTGCTCCCTGTATCAGAAATTGACCACTAGGACATCGAATTTGATGTTGGTCCTGAGCTTTAGTCAGTAAAATATATACCAACTACCTACTGTGCAACTCACCATCACTTGTTATTGATTTGCTTACAGCATTAATCTGAATGAAAATTTTGCAATTAGGCAACTGATCATCTTGATGTTAAGGTTCTGAATTTAGACTTGTATTGGCGGGGAATGCAAAAATGTGGTAGTGATCAACTTCTAGTTGCAGTCTTTATCAAATTATACATTTACACGCGCGCGCGTGCGCACACACACATATTTGGAGTTTGAGTGGGAATCTGATGCAATTTAATGCAATGTTAACAGGTGGAGCAACATTGATATTTGACACTGAGCTTGTTTCTGTGAATGGAAAAACATCCAGCACCGACACAGCAGACCACAGTGAGTTATAGGCAGGCCGCAAGGATTTTGTTGTTATGTGTTATTCCTTCTGTAGCTTACTGAATTAGGATATACTTGATTTTCGCTTAATACTTTTGCTGAAAATTGATCTGTTTAGACGATGAATTTCCTACTAATTACTCTCTCTCTATATATGTGTGTGTGTTATATATATATATATATATATATATGAGTCTAACGGTAACTTACACTTTTACACGTAAACTTTTGTGTTCGCATTCACGGAATGTGCTCAAAGTTCAATTTGCAGCGCACATAATGGGGACACGTCGAGACAACAAATAATCAAACACCAGTTTGATTGAAAGAAAAAAAGAGGAAAAAAAGCTTAGAGCTTTGTCTTAACATTGTGTAATCTAAACAAAGTGGAATCTGCGCTTTGTATGCGCAAACAAGGAGGAGAAAAACAATGAACAGCATTTCCCCTAAACATAGAGCCTCTTTCGTTTCTTGCCATATTTAGGCACAAACGAATCTCACAACAAAAGAAGCAACCGTTTGAGTTGGTAAAAAATATATATTAATGGTATTTTGTTTCATTGAAATCTGTTCATTTTAGCATCATTTGTCGTTTTCAAATAGACGTTTATCAAAAAACAAATATCAATAAAAAATTGATAGTTTTATTCATAAATAAATCAAATTAGTATGATATAAATATGATAAAAATAAGTTACAGGTGTATATCATATTTAAATGTATACCACATAAAGTATTTTGTTTAAAACTGTTTGTACAGTTACTTTTTCTATTAATTATGAACTACCATGTGTTGTAAATAATTATTTTGTAAAAGTATTGTATGCAGGATACATGTAAATAAATGAAAATATTTTACTTATGATATATGTAATTTGTAAATAATGAAAAGATCTTGTATCATGCAATTAATAAAAGTAGTGGTCTATAATTATTAAAAAATAAAATATTCTAAGTGTAACGTCTTTATCAAAACAATTACTTATTACATGTAGCTATCAATAATTTATTAGAAAGACAAATTGAACAAATTGCTCAATGGATAAATCATCTTCAAAAGTCTAATTGAGTGCTAAAATTCATGATATAAGGACAGAGACCAACACCATGTTATCCCCAATCAAATTTATATATATTATAAACCACAAGGGAATATACCAGTATTGCCCAACTTTTCCGTCGTCAGCCATGTGTGAAAAGCTAACGAGAAAAAGAAAGAAAAAGAAAAGTGGGAAATAGACTTTGTTTATTTATTTATTTTCTCATTTATTATAGTTACTAAGAGCCTGTTTGTTTCAATTATTAGTGAAAAATGTTCTCTTAATAATGTTTTTCTAAAAATAGTAACTTTTTTGTATTTAAATATATTTATAAAATTATCTTGAGAAACCTTATTTTGGTGTTTAACTCGTAAATATTCTGAAATCATTGTTGTACCTTAATAACTTAGGGAACTTTTACGATCTCGTCGATGGAATTGTTTTGTCAACCATCTAACTATTAAAAAAATATAATAAATAAAATATTAACAATTTTAGTGATTCGATCATGGTTGGGTATAATATAAACCATTGGATAGTGACAGGACCAATCCTATCAAAATTAATGACGGGACCATAGAATCTCTCAATTACTTAATATTGCTTTACTATGTTGCTATAAATAGATTATTTCTAACATTTTTATTGTAAATTTATTGAGTTAATGATTTTGTAATATACTCCAGAAAAAAAAAAAAGATTTTATAATAGGGTAAATCACATAAAAAAAATTTCAAATAAGATGTCAACATAAGTGATTTAAAAAAAAAAATCAATCTTTCATAATATTATATATGTTGATCTATTTCTTTAATCATTTAAAATGTTTGAACTTTATTAATGTAGTTTAACTTTTCCAATATGCATTATCACAATCCTTTTGCTTTATTTTTGTACTTTTTAAGAGATCTTCTCTTATCCATCAAATTCTTTTCACATTGGCATAATTTATAGGTCAATTACAACTAAAATAATGTAAAAATAATTTTTCTTACAGTTAGGATGCTTGCGAAAACTGAATCGAAAAATTACATTCCTTTTCAAAACGAGTTAAAACTTTTTGTCAAAAAGGACCAAGGTTTTCTTTTCAACCAAAAAATTTTTTCTCATTCATGGAAAATTATTTTCTACTTAAAAGTTTTTCTTATCATGTTAAAGAAGGAAAAAGAGGGAAAAAAAATGTTTTGAAGGATATTTTTCTCGAAACAAAATCAATCATTCGGACGCTTTTCTTTTTAACTAAAACAAATAACTTACTTTTTCCGAATTATAGTTGCTTTCAATTTATGTGTACGAAGGTGAAAGAAGCTAATCAACCTACGAATTACCAGCTTTAGAGCAGAAAATAATTTTAGAAAATAGACACTCTGAAATTGAAATAAAATCAAACGCACTAGAGGATAATTAGAGCTACAATTGAGCCAAGAGGGTATACTTGAAATTTTTAAGATCAAATTTATATTTGACTCGAAATTTTAAAACTAGAACTTCACCGAACTTAACATATTTAATTTGAACTCAACTTAAAGTAGCACTATTTAAATTTAAGCTCAACTCGATTAAGCTCTTTTGAGTCCACTTCATAAAAAAAGTAGTTACAATTAAAACAATATTGATATCTAAACTTAATTAAAATTTATATTCGACTCAAACTCAATTAAACTTGTAAACCAAGCTAAATATTATGAAACTTTATGTCGGCTGGACAAATTACTTGAGCAGCTCAAGCTTAACTCAACTATTTTCGAATCAAATTCAAATAAAACTCAAATTAAATTTGAGTGCTTTGCAAACCAAATTAATTCATTTACACGTGAGCAATACCTTTTATATTTAAAGACAGATTTATTAATCCAAATCCTTTTTTAATGAAAACCAACGAAACAACGGACATCCATGAAGTTAAAGTAAGAGGTAACATACACCATAACCGACTAATGATTTTTTTTTTTATCAATTATTTATTTTAAGGGGATGAGAAGCGAAAACTAAACCCTTCATCTTAATTGGAAAAGACCCTCATGTCATTCCCTATCATCGGCCACTCTTATTGATAACTATACAGTATCTTATAACGGTGTCAGCATACTCGCAAATTCCGGAATGTGACCGTGAGTTATAATAATATAAGTCGTATTTCAGTGCTTTTTCCAATTGTATAATCTTTCATCCCTCTGTCACGCTCGGCCAGACGTATCATTTGTGGATTTTCTTATTCTTCTTCTTCCCCCTCCCATAGTAGGGTGTGTTTGGATAGTGTATTTCATATTTATATATGTATTTATATTTGATTTGTATATAATTCACATCTGATCTATTTAATTTTTTTATAAATAAAATTATCTATTTTTCATCTATATCTGCTTTTTGATATATAATCTATTTAAAAACATTTATATTCCATCTGTACACAGATGAAACGAATAGACTTATTTTGTTGCATTACTTGCATATAATCCTACCATAAAGAAAGGCCCATATTGGATTAGCATTTATAGCAATAAAACACCACTTATTAATTCCTTTGTTGTACAAAAGACCGAAAGTCAAAGAGATAAAAAGGGTGGGAGAGCCTTAGTTTCTCCACAGGAACTTCCACAATGGGTGATTGAAATAGCCATGAATTCCTTATAATGTATGCTAATGTGTTATTGGAATGATATATATATATATATATATATGTGTGTATGCTTAGTAATATAATTAAGGAATGTGTTATTTTATATATGACTAGTATTATGAATTAATATTATTGTTGGATGTTTATAAATGTTTGTATAGTATAATAAATGTGCGAATAGCTTAATGAATGTGTGTGTCTTTTTGTAAATTAATATGCATGCATTATGTTTAAAATGTAATCAAATTGTTTTGAAGTGGCTTAAACCATGACAGAAATTTTGTAAATTTTAAACCCACATTTTAAGCTTAATTCAACCCAAATGCATTTGAAATTCTCCCAAATTAAACCTAGGACAAATATACCCCTTAAAGGTAAGATTTGGATAACAAATTACTCTAATTGGACAAGATAAGTCCTCCTTTTTGGCAGCCATAATTTTCATACGAATTTCATCTTCTTTCTTTCTTTCTTTTCTCAATCCAAAATTTTGAACCCTAAGCCAAGGTTTACTACAAGCTTAAGGATTTGAATAACATTCCAAGCCAAGATTCACTCATGTGAGTTTAATACAATCTTTGTCTTTTAATTTATGTCTTATAATGTGTTGTTTGTAAATGTTAGGGTAGATAGGATTTTGAGATGATGTTTGGTATGAGATTGGATTGGTGCATGAATGATAGTTTGAATGGGATTATATGATTAATGGAGTAATAGTTTGCATCTCATAGGAGTATGGAAGTGTGGGTATGAGTGTTATAGAAAAATTGAAGAAATGAGTAGTTGATATGTGAATTTGAAGTATGATTAGTGATTTGATGATTAAGGGTGGAATTCATGTTGTTAGGATAGTATTTGAATCATATAACAAGCTTTAGGAAGTTTGGACTAAGTTTGGAAAAGTTTTGAGAATTGATCAAAATGTATAAAATAAGGGATTTCAAAAACCATTTTTGTATATGTTAAAATTTGAACGTACGCCGGCATCTAAGGATTCTACGCGCCGGCGTAGAGGTGGTGTAGAAAGCCCACAGAACCAATTTTCCTAACGCCGTTGGCAACGCCGCCGGCTTTTATGCCGAAGATTTGCCAGCGTCTGTTCTTCAGAACGTACGCCGGCAATTCGAGTCTCTACGCCGCCGGTGTAGAGGCGGCGTTGAAAGGCCACAGAACCAAATTTCTTAAGGCCGACTGAACGCCGCCGGCTTTCACTAGACGAGTGAGTCGGCGTTCTTTCATCCATATTGTACGTCGGCTGTTTGGAATCAACGCCGCCGGCGTATGCAGCTTTGAAACTTTGGGTATTTGATTCAACGCCGGCTAAAGGCCGCCGGCGTAGGAAACAAAGGCTGACGGCATACCCTTGAACACTGCCAGCGTTGGCAGTGTGAATTTTCAGGACATTGAACACCGGTTCAACGCCGCCGGCGTTGAGTGCCAGCGTATCCCCTGTGCTTTTGATTTTTAAGAACTTGTTCTAAAATTTTCCAAAGTTTGTTATTTGAGTCATTACGTATTTATTAAGCGATCTAGGGTATAATAGGGTGCTTAAAAGCTTTATTTTGATTATGAATTAATTTATTTGGATTTCTTGGATGTATTTATATTGTGAGCTAGTCAATTAGAGTTTAAGCTAAGTGTGAATTTATTATTGATTAAACAGTGATAGATCCTTGCCCAGTCGACTCCGTTAATTCCCGAGCTTTATCAGGTACGCAGTAACTTGCTTGTCTCTTTGTTAGGATAGGTATCCGAATCAGACTACCTTAAATTAATAAAATCTTATTGATAGCTGAATGTTGATTGTCGTTGTTTGCCGTTGAATCTGGTTCGGAGAGCGGCACCCTGCTCAGATTGGGGGCAGGGTTCTTTCTCATTAACGGTTAGAATGGTTTAGGAGATATGAGTATCCGAGCTGCTCATATCAACCCCCTGAGCGTCGTGATGCGTTACTCAGGAACCCCTAGTATTACGGGCTACGCCGGAAGGTGGGGCTGCCTCGTCTGTATGAACAGTAGGGACCACTCAGGGAGGCGGACGTAATACTAGAACCTTGTTGTCCGGAGTTTGAATACTCCCGTGTTGTCTTATCAAGTAAAGACTTATTAATGAATAAGCGATTGTTGCCTAATGCATCTAGCCTAAGACTGTGTGATTCACTTCGTATTTGTATTCGTTACTTGTGTATTGGGCCTTTGGCTCATATTTTATCTATTTCATGTGATGATCCCGATGAGTTCTATGCGAGTATGGGTACGGAACTGACTTCGAGGATTTTTGATGGGTTGGAGGATTAGAGATGACCATGGACTCTATGGACCCTATAAATGTAATAGATTAGATGAGATTCATTTTTGTTGATGGTGTAAATGTTGTGTTAGTAGAGTTGTGTTTTGAGAATTTTGATTAAGGCTTATAAAAGCCCTTGGATGTAATATGTATATATGTGTGTATGTAGCTATTTAGAAGTAGAGTTTATTTCCGCTGCTAATATGAATGTTGTTTGTTGTATAATATCTTATAGAATTAGATAAACAATTACTCAAACTATCTCTTTAGGCAACCTTACATATAACTTAGGGTTATATGTGGTTGGGGATCCGTTATCTCCTATATCAAATATAGGGGTAAAAATAGCGGGTCTTTACAGTTGGTATCAGAGCGGAGTTTGATTAATTGCTTATTTAATTGTCATGATTTTTAAGACTTGACCTAGACAAACTAAGCAGTATAGAAAGAATTAAGCTATCCAAATAGTTGTGTGTAATCTTCTTTTGCTTGTTTTATGTAATTGTTATTTGATCTCTTGTCTACCAATTGCTTATTGTTTGTTGATGTCTTATTGAATTGTTTGCTTATCTATGCCTGAATGTCGATGTCAATTTAATAAGTTTTGTATGTGAATAGGAATCTAGATGCATGTATGAATGTGTGTTAAATATATCTATGCAATTGTAAAGATGGACAGGTTAAGGAGGTCTACTGTAAACCCCTGCTTTCTAAGCCCTAAACCTTAAGCCGGAAAGTCTACCGGAGACCTTAAGTCAACCGATCTTGAGTAAAATCCTACAGTTTAGATCCTGTAAACCCGAGTTCGTAAATCGAGGAGTCGAAAAATAATTAAAGTGTTTAGAATAGTCCGTAATAATATTTGAATTATTAAAAATATCAGATTGGTTCATTTTCGGCTTATTTCGAACCCGTTTGGATACTGCTTTGGAAAGCGTGTCCTGGGGCTCGGAAAATTAAAAATATATCTTTAATATTTTTAGACTCGTATTTTTATAAGGATTTCAAAAATATCAAGTTTAGAATTTTTCGGATTTTAAAAATATCAGTTATAGCTCATATAAGCTTATTTTACTCTTACCGGTAACTTAATTGTTAAATTTCTAAAAATAATTTAATTGATTATTTTATTTAAATCAAAAATTCTGCCACTTAAATAAAAATATTTTTCTTAATTTATTTTATATATTTCTTATTCAAAAAGCCACTTTAACCACTCATATCTCAAGTACACATACATTATCATTACTACACATTATTATGTCTTCTTTTGCTTTTTCTTACACTTCCATTTCCCAAAATTGCAGCTGCCCATTCCCCATAAAATTAGCCACTTTTCATTATTTTTAATTATTTATTTGATATTTTAAAGTCTATTTTAAGTTAGAAATGGATGCAACTTGTTACACTTTCAAAAATACAAATTGGAATCAAACCACACACACTCCCCTACACTCAAAATCACGACCAGCCCCTCCTCCATGCAGCTATGGTTTGTTTTTTTTTAAAAAATTATTTAACACACATTTATCTCTATTTAAACATCTCATTCCTTTCCTCTTCACCTTTACAAACCCTACATTTTCCCTCTCTTTTTCCCTCTCTTTTCCTCTTCTTCCTTGCCTTTTCTTCTTGAAAACAAGCTGTCCACATTTTTTTTCTTGCTTCCACATATATTTCTTGCAATTATTTGAGGTAATCTCTCCCTTTTAGCTCTTATAAGATGTTCTAGGATGATACCATGGATGTTTCATGCATCAAAGGACATTCCACAAGCTTAAAAGGCTATGGATGATGATGCCAAGAAGTGAAACACTCCTCTAGATGAAGATCTCTTTTGTTCTTAGTATTTTTGTTATATGGAAGGCTTGTTTATCTTCTTGTTTTTGTGATAGCTTGTAGATCTAGAGTTTTATCAAGCTTAGTTATGTTTATGTGTAGATCTAGAAGCTTAAGGCCTATTACTAAGTTTTTCTTATGCTTTCATGGATATATATTGAGTAGATCTTAGATTCAAGTTGGAAAGAAAAAAGAAAAATTCGTAACTTGTCAATGCCCTATTTTGAAAACCCTCTTTCAAGTCTTAAAATGGAAGCTTTTGTTAAGAAAATGAAGGTTTGATGGATGTATATCATCGGCTTCATCTTACAAGAATCAAAGTTGATTTTCAAAGTTTATTTTCAAAAACAAAAATTTTATTCTCGGATCAAGACAAAGATCCAAAATAAAAACATGTTTTCCAACTCACAAATGAGGATTTTATTCAAGAAATGAAGGGTACTTGAGATATAATATGTAATGGGTTGTTTTCCATGAGTTTTGATGAATTTTCTCAAGAGATATGTCCAAAATAAATTTATGAAAATTCGGATCAAGACCAAGACCTATTTTTGGAACCCATCATTCAACTTTAAAATGAAGATTTAGACAAAAATATAAGGGGCTCTTGGTATAGATATCTTAAGGAATGAATTTTCATAAGTTTAAATGAGTTTTCCTAAAAGGTATAGTTTAAATCAAGTGTTTTGTAAAAGACAAAATTTAGTTCTTGTATTCATTGTAAGTTTCAAAGTGGAAATTCGTAATTATGAGAAGACCAATTTTGAAAACCTTCTTTTTGATCTCAAAACAAGTATTTTATATTGAAAATAGAATGCTTTGATAATATATAATATAGGGAAAATTATTTTCATTGAACTAAGTAAGTTTTAGCAAAGGAATTACCCAAAACAAACAATGAGTTTAAACTTGTAAATTTCGGTTTTATGAAAATGGATTCTTAGAAATTTCATTTGAACTTTGTGTTTGGTATTAGATAAGTGTGTAATCTCTTAATTTTGTTTTGAGAATCTCCTTGCAAGCTTAGGACTAAAATAAATTGGTCTAAGTAGTTAAATAGAGTAGATATGGAAATTTTTCACAAAGGCTCAAAATCTGGAATTTTCGTAACCCTACTGTACAGTAAGTTTCCGACCCCTAAATGATCTTAAATGTTTGAATTAACTTTAGAAATGGATATCTCTTTCAAAGTAGGTATAAATCGGTATATTATAAGCTAAATTCCGAGTTAAA
The DNA here is from genome assembly GCA_024138025.1 of Combretum micranthum. NCBI lineage: Eukaryota > Viridiplantae > Streptophyta > Magnoliopsida > Myrtales > Combretaceae > Combretum > Combretum micranthum. The sequence goes on along the minus strand of JAMXBD010000192.1, from coordinate 1,059,259 downwards.
ATGAGTTAGATATGTTTTTTAAGTTAAGGATTCAACCTAGACGGAAATTGACGAACTTAGTAAATAAAATTGTTAAGTTTAATAGAACTTCATAGGAAATACTCATTGAGGGTATTCTTTGTACCTAGGTGAATTGGAGGACGGGTTACCACTTCCCGAGGACTATTACGACTAGTGGATTTTCACTACATGGACAAGTGAGTTCATTTCTCAATTAATTATGCTCTTGGATGTGCTTGTAGTAGTAGTGGCATTAGACTTAGGAAAAGATAAAATTGGGTTTGAATGGTGATCTAAACTTGCATGAATGAACGATATGTATATCGAGGCAAGCTTTGTTGTAATAATCTTGTATGAGCTAGTATAGATTTGGAATGTCTGAAATTTGTATGGTCACTTTTAAATTATCTAATTAATATACCATGATTATATGAATAATTGTACATGCATATCACGTAATGAGTCACATATCATTGTCGAGTATGCCTTTGGTGGGACAAAGGTGTATTTGGGAGGCAGCGGGTCTTTAATGAAGGGGATTAGGGTTGCATGACTTATGGACCACCCCATTCAAATAATGAAACTATGGTTGCATGACTTATGGACCAACATTAAAAATTGTGGTTGCATGTCTTATGGACCACCCCACTTAAGATTGGGATTATGGTTGCATGTCTTATGGACCAACTTTGGAATTGTAGTTGCATGTCTTATGAACTATCCCAAACCCCGAATGGAGGGCGTAAATTCATTCACTTATGACTACCGGAAAGTCATATGCCTGCTTGCTCATATGCTTGTGCATTCATATGGTTGCTTAATTATAACTTGCTTGTATAGATATTTTAGCTTGGTCGGGCATGTTACTTGAAGAAAATGAATCTCACTAAGCATTAGCTTATACCCCAATAGTTTTTGTTGCAGTGTTCCTATTCTTGGATGTTCCGAGAGGACATTTTGTGCAGGTTTATCACACGGAATTAAAGAGCTTTGAGGAAGTCGGGACCTAGTGTAGGCGTGGACTTCTAGGAAATCTCTTTAATGTAGATTCAGATATTTGTAACTGGAGCTAAACGATGTAGACTCCTATTATTTTGGTGGGGGTATGCCCCCATGGCTTTTGTAAAGTTAACTGATTATTTTGTTGTGCTTTATATTCTTAATGCTATGTATGCTTTCTTAAGACTACTCGAATCAAAGTGTGATCCTAAAAGTGTGTGTGAGTGCACCTTACACACGATATGTAAACTCATGGGATGACTAAGGTTGTCATACTTGAGTTTAAATATCGGGTGCGGTGGACTATCGCGTTTAGGGTACCCTTTGGGGCGTGACATCTACTAGGCAACATTCTGATAGAGAAAGTATGCCACCACCACCACAGTCATCGTCTACATTTGCTCCCACTTCATCTTCTACAGAGCAGTGAGACTACTCCATCGCCTGCATCGGCTTCAGCTTCACAAGTTCCTCCACAGACTCAAATTCCTCCACCTCCACCTATACCACCCATTCCTCCTATGTCATAAATACCAACTAGTGACCCGAACTCGATGTATGGTATGATGCGGGATATGATGGCCATGATGCAGCAGTATCAGATGATGATGTATCAACAAACTCAACATCTCATGCAGCAAGGTAATCAGCAAGGGATGAGATCAAATGAGGCTACTTTTGTGAATGATCAATCCAATCAAATCAAGTTACATGATTTTAGTAAGATGGTTCCAGAGTTTGATGGCACTAGTACCGACCCTACAGTAGCTGAAGGGTGGATTGAGGAACTTGAGAAAACGTTTGCCGCCAGTAGAACCCCGGAAGATAATAAAGTGGATTTAGCGGTTTACATGATGAAGAAAGAAGCTTATAATTGGTGGAGATTAACAAGTGGAAATTTACAATTACCCATATCATGGAATGCATTCAAGGATATTTTTCATCAAGTACTTTCCGAATTCAGTGAGAGAGAGGATGATAACCGATTGGTTAAACTTGAGACAAGGGAGTAAGACTGTAGATGAATATCATGGAGAATTCTGTAGACTGTTGCGTTTTGCGGGAGGTGATTACCGAGATGAGAGGATGAAAGTTCAGAAATTTCAGAATGGACTGAATGAAGAAATCCAAAGTGAAGTGAAGAAATTTGAGTTGCATACCTTATCGGATATGGTGGCCAAAGCTTTGCTAATGGAGCAAATTCAGAACGATAGTAGAGTTAGGAGAGCAAAGAGAGCTGCATTTCTAGGGAAGAGGCCCGCTCCTACTTCATCTTATGATAGTTATCGAGGTGTGGGTAAAGGAAAGAAGCCATTTATGGGACGACAAGGAGACCAAAAGTTGATATATAAAGCTCCTACACTTGCATTTGAAAAGAAATGTTTTAGATGCTATGGTCCTCATGAGTTGTCCGATTGCAAGTGGATTCCCAATGCATGTTTCTCATGTGGTCAAGTTGGGCATAAGTCTAGAGAGTGCAAGAATCCGAAACTACCACCGGTCTTTTGTGCATATTGCAAGCAAAGAGGGCATCACATTTCTAATTGCAAGGACCGACCTAATGTGAAGAGTGGAGTTGATGTAGAGAAGGGAAAGACAAATCCGAGGGTTTTTGCCTTACAACAGATTGAGGACACACCCTCAGTAGACACTTTGGCAGGTATACTGAGTGTTGCTAATAGGGATGCATATGTGCTAATTGATACTGGAGCGACTCATGCTTGTATTTCTGAAAATTTTATGAATGATTGTGAGCTTACCTCTGAATTGTTGATTGATCGTGTTATGTGTGTGACTACCGTTGGTGATTGAAAATAGACATCCTTGTGTGTGTAAAAGTATAAATGTTGTGATTTCAAATGTGAGCATGCCTATTGATATGATAGTGTTGCCTTTATCTGATTTTGATGTGATTTTGGGAATGAATTGGCTAAATCAATATAAGGTCACTATAGATTGTAGTAAGGCGGAGTTAAGTTTTGGCTTGATTGATGGGAGTTTCACACATAAATTGGAAAGGTTGAGACCTAGGAGTATGAAGTTTATGGAACTGTGGGAAAAACCAGTTGTAGCAGCAATGAATATTGAAGAAGTGGATATCAAAATGACACCCATTGTGAATGAGTTTATGGATGTATTTCCTGAGAAGTTACCTGGATTACCACCGGATCGGGAGATAGAGTTTGGGATTGAGGTTTTGCCTGGAACGGTACCTATCTCTAAAGCTCCATATAGGATGGCTCCAGCTGAATTGAAGGAATTGAAGTTACAATTACAAGAGTTACAAGACTTGGGCTTTATCAGACCGAGTATATCGCCTTGGGGTGCTCCTGTGCTGTTTGTCAAGAAGAAAGATGAAAGTTTACGCATGTGTATTGATTACCGAGAATTGAACCGAGTTACTATCAAGAACAAATACCCTTTACCAAGGATCGATGATTTGTTTGATCAGTTAAAGGGAGCTACAGTGTTCTCTAAGATCGACCTGAGATCAGGATATTATCAACTCAAGATCAAATCGCAAGATATTCAGAAGACGGCTTTCCGGACTCGGTATGGACACTTCGAGTTTTTGGTAATGCCTTTTGGGTTAACCAATGCTCCAGCCGCATTCATGGATTTGATGAATAGAGTTTTCAAAGATTATTTGGATTCATTTGTCATAGTATTCATTGATGATTTTGATATATTCTCGGAACAAGGAGGAGCATCGAGAGCATTTGAGACTTGTGTTACGAAAACTCCGAGAGAAGAAACTTTATGCGAAATTTACCAAGTGTCAGTTTTGGTTGGAAGAAATATCTTTTCTTGGGCATATTATCTCAAAGGCAGGTATTTCGGTTGATCCAATGAAGATTGAAGCTATTTTGAAATGGGCAAGGCCTACTAATGTGAGTGAATTAGAAGTTTTCTTGGATTAGCTGGATACTACCGAAGATTTGTTGAAGGATTTTCTAAACTGGCGTCTCCAATAACCAAGTTAACACGGAAGAATACCAAGTATGTGTGGGATGACAATTGTGAGAGGAGTTTTAAAGAGTTGAAAGAAAGATTGATATCGGCTCCTATTTTAGCATTGCCTGTGAGTGGAAAGGAATTTGAAGTCTTCAGTGATGCATCTATCCAAGGACTCGGTTGTGTTCTCATGCAAGATGGAAAAGTTATAGCTTATGCATCAAGGCAGCTAAAACCCCATGAGAAGAATTATCCGGTGCATGATCTTGAATTGGCAGCAGTGGTTCTCGCATTGAAGCTTTGGAGACATTATTTGTTTGGAGAGAAATGTAAGATCTATACGGATCACAAGAGTTTGAAATACATATTCACCCAGAAAGAACTTAATATGAGGCAAAGAAGATGGCTTGAGTTGATTAAGATTATGATGTGGAAATACTTTATCATCCGGGAAAGCTAATGTAGTAGCAGATGCACTCAGTAGGAAGAAGCAAATGGATGATGTGATTATGATCTCTAGCCAAAGAGGAATTCAGATGGATTTCATGAAATTAGAACTTGAGGTTACATTAGAGCAAGTTGATGTGATATTGGCTCAATTATCCTTGCAACCGACAATTTTGGAAAGGATTAAACAAGTCCAAAAGCAAGATGATGAAGTTAAAAGAATAAAGTTAGCCATTGAAGAAGGGAAGAGAAAAGAGTTGAGAATTGGTGAAGATGAGTTATTAGATATGGGAATCGACTTTTTGTGCCATATGAGTTGAGAGAAGAAATCTTGAGGAAGCTCATTCATCTTCATATTCGATCCACCCGGGAACCACCAAAATGTATAGAGACTTGAAGAAAAATTTATGGTGGGAAGGTTTAAAGAGAGATATTGCTCATTATGTATCCAAGTGTTTGACTTGTCAACAAATAAAAATCGAGCATCAACGACCCGGAGGAGAGCTTCGACCTTTATCCATACCTGAATGGAAATGGGATGATATTACCATGGATTTCATATCAGCTTTACCCAAACTATTGCGAAGCATGAAGTTATTTGGGTAATCGTGGATAGATTAACGAAATCGGCTCATTTCATACCTTTGAGGGTTGGAGATTCTTTGGAAAGGATGGCACATACCTATATCAAAGAAATAGTGAGATTACATGGGATTCCGAAGACAATCACTTCTGATCGAGATTCTCGTTTTGTCAGTCGATTTTGGAAAAGTCTACATGCCGCTTTAGGTACTCAACTTCAGTTTAGTACGCATTTCATCCACAGACAGACGGGCAATCGGAAAGACAATTCAAATCCTAGAAGATATGCTTAGAGCATGTGCTCTAGATTTTGGCAATAAGTGGGATACTTATTTGCCACTGTTGAATTTGCTACAACAACAGTTTTCAAGTAACAATTCAAATGGCACCCTATGAAGCGCTCTATGGTAGAAAATGCAGATCTCCAATACATTGGGATGAAGTTGGAGAAAGAGTTATTTTGGGTCCAGAATTAGTGCAACAGGCGGTAGATAAAATTCAGTGGTTAAGCAAAGGATGAAAACGGCTCAAGATCGGTATAAAAGCTATGCCGACATGAGGAGAAGACCATTGGAGTTTGAAGTGGGTGATCATGTGTTTCTTAGAATTTCACCAACAAAAGGGATTATTAGATTTGGAGCTAGAGGTAAATTGAACCCAAGGTACATTGGTCCGAGATTCTAGAAAGAATTGGACCATTGGCTTATCGATTAGCTCCCACCAAATTTGTCGGAAGTGCATGATGTATTCCATGTGTCACAACTTCGAAAGTGCATATCGGATCCCGAAACTATTCTTTCTACACATCAACCGGAGATTCAACCAAATTTGAACACGGTGGAGAAACCGATCAAAGTCTTGGATAGGATTGATAAAGTGTTGAGGAGAAAAGTAATCCCTTATGTGAAGGTTTTGTGGACGGGACAAACCGAGAGGGAAGCGACATGGGAGCCCGAGAACGAAATGAAGCAGAAATACCCCGAGTTATTTGAATAGCGTTAAGGTAAGCTAAGTTTCGAGGACGAAACTTTTTGAAGGAGGAGAGAATGAAATAGCCATGAATTCCTTATAATGTATGCTAATGTGTTATTGGAATGATATATATATATATATATATATGTGTGTGTGTATGCTTAGTAATATAATTAAGGAATGTGTTATTTTATATATGATTAGTATTATGAATTAATATTATTGTTGGATGTTTATAAATGTTTGTATAGTATAATAAATGTGTGAATAGCTTAATGAATGTGTGTGTCTTTTTGTAAATTAATATGCATGCATTATGTTTAGAATGTAATCAAATTGTTTTGAAGTTGCTTAAATCATGACAGAAATTTTGTGAATTTTAAACCCATTTTGAGCTCAAATTTAACCAAATGCATTTGAAATTTCCAAATTAAACCTAGGACAAATATACCCCTAAAGGTAAGATTTGGATAACAAATTACTCTAATTGGACAAGATAAGTCCTCCTTTTGGCAGCCAATTTCCATACGAATTTCATCTTCTTTCTTTCTTTCTTTTTCAATCCAAAATTTTAAACCCTAAGCCAAGGTTTACTACAAGCTTAAGGATTTGAATAACATTCCAAGCCAAGATTCACTCATGTGAGTTTAATGCAACTTTTTTTAATTTATGTTTATAATGTGTTGTTTGTAAATGTTAGTAGAGGATTTTGAGATGATGTTTGGTATGAGATTGATTGGTGCATGAATGATAGTTTGAATGGGATTATGTGATTAATGAGTGGTAGTTTGCATCTCATAGGAATATGGAAGTGTGGGTATGAGTGTTATAGAAAAATTGAAGAATGAGTAGTTGATATGTGAATTTGAAGTATGATTGGTGATTTGATGATTAGAGGTGGAATTCATGTTGTTAGGATAGTATTTGAATCATATAACAAGCTTTAGAAAGTTTGGACTAAGTTTGGAAAAGTTTTGAGAATTGATCAAAATGTATAAAACAGGGGATTTCAAAAACCATTTTCGTATATGTTAAAATTTGAACGTACGCCGGCATCTGGGGATTCTACGCCGCCGGCGTAGAGGCGGTGTAGAAAGCCCACAGAACCAATTTTCCTAACGCCGTTTGCAACGCCGCCGGCTTTTATGCTGAAGATTTGCCAGCGTCTGTTCTTCAGAACGTACGCCGGCAATTCGAGTCTCTACGCCGCGGCGTTGAAAGGCCACAGAACCAAATTTCTTAAGGCCGACGAACGCCGGCTTTCACTAGAATGTGAGTGGCGTTCTTTCATCCATATTGTACGCCGGCTGTTTGGAATCAACGCCGCCGGCGTATGCAGCTTTGAAACTTTGGGTTTTGGATTCAACGCCGGCTAAAGGCTGCCGGCGTAGGAAACAAAGGCTGACGGGTACCCTTGAACACTGCCAGCGTTGGCAGTGTGAATTTTAGGACATTGAACACCGGCTCAACGCCGCCGGCGTTGAGTGCCGGCGTATCCCCTGTGCTTTTGAATTTTTGAACTTGTTCTAAAATTTTCCAAAGTTTGTTATTTGAGTCATTACGTATTTATTAAGCGATCTAGGGTATAATAGGGTGCTTAAAGCTTTATTTTGATTATGAATTAATTTATTTGGATTTCTTGGATGTATTTATTTGTGAGCTAGTCAATTAGAGTTTAAGCTAAGTGTGAATTTATTATTGATTAAACAGTGATAGATCCTTGCCCAGTCGACTCGTCAATTCCCGAGCTTTATCAGGTACGCAATAACTTGCTTGTCTCTTTGTTAGGATAGGTATCCGAATCAGACTACTTAAATTAATAATCTTATTGATATTGAATGTTGATTGTCGTTGTTTGCCGTTGAATCTGGTTCGGAGAGCGGCACCCTGCTCAGATTGGGGCAGGGTTCTTTCTCATTAACGGTTAGAATGGTTTAGGAGGTATGAGTATCCGAGCTGCTCATATCAACCCCCTGAGCGTCGTGATGCGTTACTCAGGAACCCTAGTATTACGGCTACGCCGGAAGGTGGGGCTGCCTAGTCTGTATGAACAGTAGGGACCACTCAGGGAGGCGGACGTAATACTAGAACCTTGTTGTCCGGAGTTTGAATACTCCCGTGTTGTCTATCAAGTAAAGACTTATTAATGAATAAGCGATTGTTGCCTAATGCATCTAGCCTAAGACTGTGTGATTCACTTCGCATTTGTATTCGTTACTTGTGTACTGGGCCTTTGGCTCATATTTTATCTATTTCAGGTGATGATCCGATGAGTTCTATGCGAGTATGGGGTACGGAACTAACTTCGAGGATTTTCTTGATGGGTTGGAGGATTAGAGATGACCATGGACTCTATGGACCCTATAATGTAATAGATTAGATGAGATTCATTTTGGTTGATGGTGTAAATGTTGTGTTAGTAGAGTTGTGTTTTGAGAATTTTGATTAAGGCTTATAAAAAGCCCTTGGATGTAATATGTATATATGTGTGTATGTAGCTATTTAGAAGTAGAGTTATTTCTGCTGCTAATATGAATGTTGTTTGTTGTATAATATCTTATAGAATTAGATAAACAATTACTCAAACTATCTCTTTAGGCAATCTTACATATAATCTTAGGGGTTATATGTGGTTGGGGATCCGTTATCTCCTATATCAAATATAGGGGTAAAAATAGCGGGTCTTTACAGTAGATAGAATGGGAAGATAGTAGATAGTCCACATCAACCATGAAAGGCCGATCCCACTCTGGTGGAATTAACCCTTATCTCGGCAAGCCTTTGACACGATTTTACTTATCAATCGGCTTTTCACTTGGTATCAGATCACTATTCCATTTCCTTGTTGTTTTGTGAAAGTTACTATTAATATGTTTAGTTCATTTTAAACACTAAGTAGCAATTAAGTATGAATTAATGTCAACCAAGATAATGAATAACAATTCATATCTTCATATCATGGATTGTTGTGCTTTCTATAAATAATTCTACATTGCAAACTGCAAATTACTGAAATCATGTTTATTTGTCATAAAAGAGAATTTCTACGGTCCATTAATAGGTTATCGGTAAATCATGTAATCATTAAAATAAATATAGTAACTAATATAATAAGTACTTTAATTATGTGATTACAATTGGATATAAATTATACTGATCCTTTAAAAAAAAATGATGGTATCATAATTATTTTTAATACAATAAGTATTTTGTTGTTGGACACAGACATTATACATATTTTGTTGTTTGGCAAAGACATAATATATATTTTGCTTTGCAATGCAAAGTGTCATATTACCTCCATCGAACATACATTTTCTTCTCACTTTGAAATAATGCATCATCAACATGGGATTAAAGGCATACTAATCAACATGGGATTAAAGGCATACTAAGTGTTTATATTTTTAATTTTTGGTAATTTGTTATATAAACTTTCATTTTTAGTTTTTTTTTTTTTAATTTAGTTCAATTCATTATTTATATTAATGAAAAAGCTAACGCAATTAAGATTATTTAGATTTAGCGTTTATATGTTAGTTTTGATTAGATTTTAGTATCTGTAATTTAGTTTTAATGTATTTCAATGTCTATTCACTAATTAATTTATTAGAAATAAAATTTGACTTTTTAATCAACATATTATTTTGAAATTAAAATAAATTCATTTATATCAGTATTTTCAACCATATATAACGTTTGGATGCGATGTCTTTTCTTTAAATAAATTTTATATTATTATGAAGCTTATATGATGTATTTTATTTGAAAACAAAATCTTATACATATCCTCTAACTATTTGAACCATACAGTTTGTAATGTTTATAACTTTTAATCTAAATGTCATTTAGCCTTAAAATGCAAATTTTCTCATTAATCCAATAATATGCATCCGCATGATATAATATGTCTCAAGTAGTGTTCTAGTATTGACTTTTCAAATTTTATTATTTCATAATTTGTAAATAGGATATTGTATGAATGTAAACTTATAATTGTTGGAAAGTTTATGATGTGACTTATATAGATATTATAATTAATTTTAACTTAAATATTATATTATTAAAAATTGTTACTTGTCGAGGCCCAAGTGCAGCCCAACAAAACTAATCATTTGAGAGAAAGATATTATTCAAATCTCCCATCGTAGAGAATAAGGCCACTACCTATTTCATATAAGTGGTAGAAATAACTTTTTTTTTTCTCTCACTCGGTCAAGTGAGTAGTAAATGTTTATTCAAGAGCCCTTAACAAATTTGTTCACGAGCTGACTCGCTAGCCTGAACAAAAGGTTAGACTTGGCTCGTTAAATTAAATGAGCAATAACCTGAGCCTAAGATGAGCTGAGTTTAAGTAACTCTTAAGTAGCTCAACCGTTTGTAACCTTAAGCCTTTTGTCCTTAAAACCATAAAACAGGACCAATTTGAGTGAAATATAATTTCAAATAGTACTTCATTTGTACTAAATAGATTGCTTTGTGTGAATATTAATTTCAATGAAAATCAAATAAGGGAGGAGCCATCGGTAGAATTTTCATTAAATTGATTCAAATTTGAAATTTGAATCAATTTTAAGTGAGGACTTGGGCGATTATCGTCATTATACGATATTTCCTTGTGAAGCTTGCCATTTTGGAATCATCGCGATAAGTAATCCAATCCATGGAATCGACTTGAATGGGCTATTTGAATCTATATGTGTGCGACCAAGCAAGCAGTTACCACTATGCTCCTTATCAAAGAGCTTACATTCGATGCTTCTTCATATGATAAGATCCTCAGGCATTTCTATAACTCTCTTCTGGGTAGTCATAGCTCTGTTACTACAATCGAAGAGCTCCATCTCATGTAAAGAATTCACTCTATCAAGGAGAGCTTTACAGAATCCAACAAAAGCCCTATTCAATGCTAATGGCTTGATGAGTTTGTAAACAGTCTTACTCAAGGCCTTCCATCCTGGGTAATTTCTATAGTAGGAGTACCCTAATGTTATGCCTTCTATTTACTACAGGGTAGGCACTTTTTCTTCTTTCATTCCTCTTCTTGCTAGTCTTTGATATTGATTAGGAGATGCCCCTAAAGAGTAATAAAGGTATGCGAAGGTAGGCTCAAGCTAAGATTTTTACTTGTGAGCATAATGGTATAAGCCTGCCTGACTGTGAGATCAATTGGTCGAACAGGCCAAAAGATGTTCATTTCATCACCGAAGGAAAGAGAGTGCTAACCCGAAGCACCGTCCCCTACTATCATATATCAACATTTCCGCTGCTAATGCTCGGAGGATAAGGGGGCGGAGCGAAGGAAAAGAGAGTAGAACTTAAACTCCTTCTACGGCTCCTCCTAACCTCTCGTTCCAAGTATGTAACTCGTTCCTATCGGTTGAGTTATTATAAATCCTATCCTTTCAGTCGAGTTTGAGCTCAACTCCCTCTTTTTCCAACTCCTGCTCCATCTCCATAGGCTTCGATGTCTACTCCCTATTCTCTCTTAAAGCTTTATAAAGCTCAGTGAGAAAGGGTTGGTTAAGAACTATTGATTGTAAACCATAGCAGTTACAATTACTCAATGAAAATGTTCGCCTTTGGAATGAAGATGGATGAGAAAGATCAACATTTAGGGAGTTAATAAGGCCCATGCTGATTTTTGGGCCCACTTCCTAAATTTGGGATTAAAATGGACCGTAGTGTGTGCAAACGTTAAATAAAATGATATGGAAAATTTGAAAATATATTGAATCAAGTTAAGTAAATATGCGATGATAAATAACAAAAAAAACCGTAAAAAATGTTTGAAAATGTGTTGATAGTGTAAAATAGTTGTGGTAGTATTTTTAAAATATAGAGAAACTCCCTATTGCTCTTAGATTTGGAGAGAAAAAGAGATAGAGAGAACTTGAATGGATGGGTTGGTTTTTTTAAATGTTGAGAAACTTCCCTTTATTTTCATTCATGTGAATGAGAGAGGTAGAGGGAAGATAGATCTTGTATTTGCAAACATGTGAGTTGGTAGATTTTTAACTAGTTTGTTAAACTGCAAAATAAAAGGGGGAAAAAATTATGAAAGCATAGATTAAAAGGTGGAGTCTAATGAATGGGATTCATTCTAACTTAATAATAATTCAATAGCACAGGTTAAAAGGGTGGAGTAGAATGAACACCTGCCAAGTTAATAATAAAAAAATAAAGATAATGGTCAAATGTAATTGATGGTGAGTGAGCAACGACAAATCATCGACCAGTACACCTGCCCATGAACCCGGCGACCTAGACTCAATTCGTGCATTTTATTTATTTATTCATTTATTATATTTTAAGCCATAATGCCCATCGTCGTATGGCCTGTTCGCTTTGTCATATAGAATAAGGGGTAAATGGAACTTCAATTTAATAAGATTGTAATAGAGTTGTAATAACTATTATAATGTTCCCTAGTAAAAAATAAAACAAGTAATAATTGAAGTAAAAGATAAATTCTCTATAATATCATTTCTCTTTATTATTATAGAGAGGACAATTGCACATGTAATATTTTCAAGATATGAGTATTTATGACAAAGTTGAAAAAGAACTATTGAATGAGAATTCGTAGATATAGAGACATGAATTTCTTACTCTTATAGCCCAGTCTTTATTAAAATTCTTTCAACAAAGCCCATTTTACTTTAAACACACTATATCAATTCATATAGCCCATTGAACCTTAAAGTCCAGAGTCCAATGTTTACAAGAAAGTAAAAACAGATAGCCCAACCATTCATGTAAACATGTACGACATGCTACAATGAAAAACAAATACTAAAAGAAACTTCAAACCTATCTTGCTCTAGCCGCAGTGACAGGAAGTTCTCGAAAGCAAAGGTAAGTTCTCTCTCTTCCTCCTCAATCTTCACTTCTCTTTCTGCAAGAATTAGGATTCATTTGTTAAGAATGTAGTAGCTACAAGTATTAACAGAAATATTGAACTGAGATTTTTTTTTTTTTTGTGTTTATCCTACAAAAAAACTAACTAAGGTTTTGTTTGTTTCTTGAAATGAAATGAGGTATTAACAAGAAAGGAAATGATAGAGAAATACTAGGATTCGAGCTCTAGTTTGGCTCCTAAACAGAGAAGAAAGAAGGATGATCAAGTCAAGAGATCTTAACTTTGTAGGCTAAAAAACCGTATTTACTTCCTTTGTCTCTTTTTGTAATGCAACTCTAGTAAGTTCTATTGTAATGCAATTCCCATTCCCCCTACTTGTTAACTATTGTAACTTGGATATGTTGTAATGTAATTCCAGTTCCTACTATTGTTAACTGTTTACCTAGATCTATTATTCTTTGTTGTATTACTGAAGCCATTTATTATTTTTCTAAGTTGTCCCTTGCATAATTAACTCTTCACAATATAGTCTTTCAATTTTTTTGGTAATTTCCTATTTCTTTTAGACATAATGGAATTATTATTCATCATTTTATGTTACAATAATTCATTATGAATTGTCATTTCACTCAAGTAAACACCATAATAGTAACTTTACGTAGAACAATAGGAGAATGAATAGTTATTCTTGTGAAGTGAATGCATTGTAAGTGTATTAGGACACATGATGCCTTCTTTTGCCTAGGGACGAACCAAGCTCATCCATCATCTCATGTTTTGCCAAGGATTTTGGGTGTAAATGAATTACAATCAACAATTAATACCATTTTTCTTAAAAAAAAACAACTAATATCCTTTAAATAAACTTTTTAAATTGAAAGCTATTAGATCAGAAGTTCACAAGGATCCTTAGGGTTTAAATTTGGATCTCAAGAGAAGCTTATGTCTAAGTGTGCAATTCACGATCTGTTAATTCATTTCAACACGGATTAAAAAGCTAAAATCAAAGGCTAAAACTGATAATCAAGATAATAACCCTTAGATTTAACTTATCTCCAATTGTGTAAGGTCCCTAATTAAGTTGACCAAAGTAACTAAATCCCTTACACTAACCAAAATAAGTAAACCTTACGAGGTGATAAAAAATAGTAAATCTCATAGGGTGATCGAAAGGATGTATATCTCATAGATGGCTAAAGAAATGTATCATGTTTGGGTGGGGGAGGGAGGGAGGGGGGAGAGAGATTTGATAAGGTAATTAAAAAAAAAAAAAGATGAGGTAGATCCTATAGGATCACCAAAAGGAAGTGAATCCCATAAGGTTTGATCTAAACAAAGTAAATCCCATAGAATAATCAAAGAAGTAATAAATCACGTAGATGATCAAAAGGAAGTAAATCCCATAGAATAATCAAAGAAGTAATAAATCTCTTAAGATGATCAAAAGGAAGTATATCTCATGGGATAATCAAAAGAAATTGAATACCATAGGGTGAACGAGAGAAATAAATCTTATGGAATAACCAAAAGAAGAATACCCTATTGGGTGACTGAAAATTGTAAAGAAAATTATATGGTCTCATCATCAATTTTGACAGGACTGGTTCCATCACCATCCAATGGTTTACACCATATCCAACCATGATTGAATAACCAAAATAGTTAATGTTACATTTTTACATTTATTTTAATAGTTGGATTAATGGTGGAACGATCCCGTTAACAGACCGTAGTGGAGACCATAAAGAAGTAAATATCAAAGGGCCACTAAAAGAAGCAAAGCTAACCAAGTGAAAAAAAGAAATAAATCAGGGCATCTCTTCCATCCTCGTGTGGTTGTTTAACACCCCATTTTACCTTTTTTTTTTCAAAACAATTTTTATTTTAAAAAATATAAAAGATAATAAACTCAAAAGACACCCAAAAAATTTTAAAGTTAGAACTTCAAAAGCCTAAAGAAAGGAGAAAAAAAGGAACACTAAAGACAAAAAAACTCAAATATAATAAACAATTATTATTATTATTATTATTATTATTATTGGGGAATCAATGAGGTCAAGTTAACTGTAAGTCTAAATTTCATTTTGAAATAATGCAGTAAAAGGAATGAATATTTAGTCTAGTAGCATCTGATCTAGGTTTTCATTCTTAGGATATCGAGTTCGATTTCTTCCGTTAGTATTATGGCCCTATGTGGTCGCGTTATAATAGATGTTGTGGCCCATCCAAAAAAAAAAAGGAAAAAAAGAAAAGTAACTTCAAATAAGTTATTAATGTTTCAAATGTCTGCATAGAGATCCAATCACTTGAATACGTTTTAGTGGTACAACTCCTTCGATAAATAACTTTGTAATTCATTTTTGGCGATACATGCATTCCTTTATGTTAGTGGTTAAAAACTTTTAACAACAATCAGAAAAATAACAAGTCCATTTTAATCCCTTCTTCCATGCATTAAATCCTTCTAATAATACATGAGTTTAATAGATATTGCATCCTATAAAAATTGTGCTTTTATCTTATAAATATCAATAAAAAATTTTAATATATGTTGTCTATATAAAATACAAATAATGATCATTTTAAAAACTATCCATTCTAATAAATATATATGAAAAAGCTTATTGTGGCATATAATAACCTAAACTATCTTTTATAGTTTACATTTATCTTCTCTTGCACAAAAAACAATATAAGGTGAGTGTCTTATATATGAGTCTCTATGAACAATTTCAAATCTTTTGCCATTTAAAATACAATCATATATTACCATGTACATTGTTTCTTTATGATAGTCCAAATAATAGTATAGGCATATGCATACTCATTGATTTCTTACCAATAAATGTATTACCTCAATCAATTGGATTTTCTACCATGTACATCTAACATTTTTTAAAATAAATTCCACCTTGAGGGCATGTGGTTTCTACACCTCTTCATTGCCCACATATCATATCTTAAATCTAGATTACCCATTCTTTTCTTTTTTGTTATGGCTACTACCAATATAACCCCTGCTAATGAAGTTAAGCATACTATGCCCTCTCTTGATCTTGAACAACAGCAACTCCATTTTATGTCTGAGTTAGAGGATCAACTTGACTATTCACGATGAGGACAATGGTTCAGAGCTACTGTGCTTGGTGCCAATCATGGTTTAGTATCCATAAGGTCCTAATGATGGGCATAGGAGTTGTTAAGTAAGATGTAGCCATGATAATAATTGGTGAGTGTCATAGTGGCCACCCCACTCCAAGCCTAATCTTATAATCTCTTATAAAGGAAGCAAGAAGTAAAGGAAGCATAAGCCTAGCTACAAAGGCCATAAGCGATGCCAAAGCAGCTTGGAAGGGATTTGGCAAGCTTTCAGTCTTCCTCCCTTCACATCTTTGCCTTCATGATTGGCACCACCACTAGTTGCTGATGCATTTAGTATGGTAATATGGCAAAAAGAGAGTTAATGAGAGAAAATCACATAGTGATAGTGGACATGAAGGCAAAGATGTGAAGGGAGGGAAGACTGAAAGCTTGCTAAATCCCTTCCAAGATCCTTTGGCATCACTTGTGGCCTTTGTAGCTGGGGCTATGCTTCCTTTACTTGCTGCCTCCTTTATAAGAGATTATAAGATTAGGCTTGGAGTGGTGGTGGCCACTGTGACACTCTCCTTAATGGTTTTTGGGTGGTTGGGAGCAGTATTGGGGAAGACACCTCCATTAAAATCTTCCATTAGAGTTTTGGTTGGAAGTTGGCTTGCAATGGGAATAACCTTTAGCTTAACTAAGTTAATTGGCTCGAGTGCATTGCCATAAAATGATTTATTTATGGTTTTACATATGTATGGTTATGATAAAAATACAATGATACTATGATCATTTCAATATATCAATCTAACTTGTACATTTCTTTTAAAAGATGTATCTTAGAGTTTATATTGTTGTGTGTTCCCCCTATTACACCATTGCAAAAAGCTTATATACTAGCTAATTTGTACTTTACACATAATGAACTTTTATACATACAAACAAAAAAGTTGAATAATATGTATGTAGAGATTGCACAATCTATTGATTTGTTCACACAATAGAAAAACGAAGATCCAATGTGATTATAAATGTATAAGATGTATATAAAAATATGTGGGATCGGTAACACCTATCACCTCTTCTATTTATATTAATTGTCATGCTTTGAATAAGGTCAAGACATATTCAATTTCACCACATATAATACATAGATATTATATGCAAAAGGCTATCCTAAAAGATTCGTTTATCATGATCGTTTGCTAAACAATTTTAAATTTTGAAATTGTTTAATTAGATTTTAAAAATATTTGATATTGCAGCAAAAAAGGAAATTTTATAAAAGATTCACAAAAGGGCTACTCCCATGAGTAATTAACATATATAAATATAAGTGTTTGATCAAAAGTAACGAGTATTAGTATCTCCAAAAGTATCTCAAAGGCATCCCGTATCCATGCCGCCAAAATAACCAAAAATAGTAAGGTATCTCAAAGGTATGTGCCAAACCATAGTATCCAAATCTCAAGTGTCTCAACTAAACATAGTAGTTATAAAAAAAGATCGGATTAAAGATCATATCAACCCAAGGCTCATCCAAAGGCCCATAAAAGTATAACTACTCGACAACAACCCTACTGGTCTTATAACGAACCATCAACTCATCCATAAACCTATACGTAATACTCCTTAAGTAAATCCTCGAAATCGAACGCAAAGCGCTCGTAATCATAAGGATCCTCTAAACTATCATCTAAAACTAAAAAATAAAATGAGTGAGTCAAAGCCTAGTACAACAGTGACACAAACACACACATGATGATCACAAGCACGTAATTTAATAATGCAACAAACAATCATCTAAATCTTTTAATTCAAGTGTGGAAAATTAATAGTGGGCACTTGCACCGGCAACACACTAAGAACCTAGGGTTTCTAAGCAATAGTAATTGCTTAGTGGATTGATATAGACAGTCTGAATACCTATATTACCTATAAGAATCACTATAATAATAGTCTTGTCCATTGTTCATAGTTGTTACACATCTCCATTTATTCTAATCCATAATATATGCAACTCAATCGGTGCTTATAGTCATGAACTGTATTATATTCCTTCTTACCGAATGGAGATGGATCTTATCTTAGTATCGTTTCCCCTTGTAGCTACTTGCCAAGCCATTTAAAGATAGCTTAGGCATTTAACTACCATGTTGGCATTAGCTAATGAGGTTATCGCTCTTCAAACCAGATTAAATGACAAATATAAGTAAGAGACTCATTTATTAAGTCGTCTTTAAGTTTTAGTTTATTTTATGATGCCTCTCTTAGATAAGCAACACAAAAGTCATTACATACATGATATCAAGTATGTAGTTTGGCGAAGGTTAGAGGATATGCTAGAAGGTAAGGTAGATGGTAAGTCAAAAGCAACAATATCTATTCAAGAGATATTTTATATAAGTATTGAGTACCTAAGTTAATTATCAAATTCATATTGATTATTCAATTTAATTATTCACTAGGTAAGATCTTATTATATATAGTTATATATATATATATATATATGGGGCTATAATTGATATCTTGAATTGATTACATTTTAGGATATTAGCCTTGGGTAAATTTCACTAGAAGATAACAGCATTTGGGGGTAAGTTCATTTGAGGTCCAACATTTCGAATGGTTCAAAAAAAGTCCAACGTTTGGAGGAGTGGATCAATTAAGGTCTCTATTGACATGTGTCGTAATGTGTTGGGTCTTCTGAGTTTTAATTAAATATTTCTCCTATTGATACGTGTTAATAAAAACCTCAATTGACTCACTTCTCCAAATGTTAGGATCTTAAATGAATTTACCCTCAAATGTCACGACTTCTTGGTGTAATTTACCTATTGGGATTAAGGAATTTGATTTAATCCATGAGTTTAAGAGATTGTATTTCTTATTTAGGTCTTTAGCAATCTTAAACTAAATCCAATAAGAGTATTTATAAGTTTTATATTATTTAAGGTAATAAGCTTTAAGAAATTTAAAATTGAGCCCATTAAAGAATATAGATTTTAATTTACGTGGATTTGAGGTTAAATATTAGATTAGGTCCAATTTGAGTAAAATTGAATATCGACCTAAGAATTGGATGTAAGCTTAAAACTTAAAAGAATTGAATTATTTCTAATTTATAGCTATTGGGCATTGTAAATTCATAATTAGGCCGACTAAGTATAGTTCAGGCTTTTGGGCCTAAGAAGCTACATTTAAGCCTAATAGATGTTTCAATATCTAGAAATGAGTAATAAACTTAGATAATTTAAATTAGACCCAATTAGAATAATTATGAGTTATTGAGACCATATTTGGTCATTTAAGCCATAAAATGTAATTAGGTAATTATTTTGGTTTGAGGCCCCAAAATTTTCAAAGGATAGGTCATATGAGTTGATAATAGGCCAAATTAGCCAAGGTCAAATATTGGATCCTACAAAATTAGCTAAATTCATTTAAGTTGATCTAAAGCCCTTTTAAGCTTATTTAGCCAAGTCAGCCATAACTTAGTTAGTAAGCCCATTTCATAATTTAAAAGCCAAAATTAGTCTAAATATTTATTTGAAGCTTAGATTTAACTAAGTAGCCAATTTTAATAATTTTAATCTCACTATATTTAATATAACCTAAATATACTATTTAGCCTTATTTGATATTTAATTAATTGCAAAAGCTTAATTTATTTTTATTTTTTCTTTCAATTCAATTTTGTAAATTCATATTTTATCAATTTTAGTTTTAGTTTGGTTAGGTGGAAGACAGTTTAGTTCAAACCTGGTTCAACTTCTATTTTTATTAATTAATTAATTAGGCTGGTAGTTTGGCCTATTAATTGGTGATTTGACCGATTCAGGTTTAGGGTTTGTTTGTTTAACTTTTCTGAACAGATACAACATTTTTTTCAAATTTTTTCTAATAAATTATTTATTAAGAAATAGATATAGATAAAAAAAAGGCTGGCAATTCTCATGAAAAGCAAAGGATTAAATATAGATAAAATATAAATATAAATTAGATATATTTATATATATTTCGATACAGATACAGATATAGATAAAAAAATAAACCATCTAAACAAACCCTTAGTCTGGATTGCTTTCAAGTCTAAAATATATTATTTTATTAATATGGAAAGTTTCATGATTTTAGGAAATCGGTTGAAGGCCAAAAACTATTAAACTGATTCGATCAAATACATGAAACAAGGGACAAACAAAGCACAATCCGATTTTTTTTATCCTGTTTAGACCAGTCCAACTATAGTTTGGATCGGTTCACTTTATGAAAACGTTTAGCTTGGTCATTTCAAACTTACTGTGCACTTTGTAAAAACTTCAATTGCAATCAAATTAAATTAATTTTTTAAATAGTAAACTAAGTTAAAAAATCACCAAAATTTCTAGTTACATATAAAAATATTTAATCATTTTTATGAATTCCATCCAAAAATAAATTTATTGATGTTTTATTTAAAATTTCACAAGAGTATATATGTTAATCAATTTCAACAATATATATCATAAAAATCAATTTAAAAATATAAATGATTTATAAAAAAAAATCAATAAAATAATACATCATAATCGACATGTTCACTTACAGATAGTGATCATAATTTCATCAAATTACAAATGACATGCATATATAAGTGTAAATAAGCATGTATGTACTTAAATCATTTTCTTTTGTGAAAATCAAATCAAAATATGTATGAATACAGCTTAATATGGTAGGTGCAAATTTTGTACAATGTTATATATTAATTTTTAACCAAAACATATTATAAAAGACATGCATATATTTTTATGGCTTTTGACTTTCATATATGATTATATTACACATACTATTCAATTTCACACAAATTTTCTTAATCAAACATTTGTCCTATATTGGTTGAATACAATATATATATATATCACATTATTTTTCATTAATATCAGTATATATATTATCTATAACATGTTGGTTTTATATTTGTATGATATATGTAATTAACTATATTATTATTCGGTATGTTGTCTCAGTGTTAATTGTTACTAATAAAGTTACAATCAACAACCAAATTAAATGAAAAAATTTATAAATAGTAAAATTACAACGATATGTCTTCACCACACTAATCTAAGTAGTTGTTGAAGCTTTTTCAAGCTAATCTCCAACTTGATTATTGATTCCAATCTTCAATGACAACTAACGTTTAAATGAGAAAGAGATTAGGAAATGATGTTAATATAGGTAAAGAATAGAGAAGACTTTGAGTATTCATTTACTATTTGATGCCTAAAATAGGTGAAAGAATAGAGGTTTTTGGGAGTTTTATTGTGTTATTTCTATTGGTTGGTATGGAGAAATGAGGGCTAGGGTTTTGTTTTTTGTTTGTTGATCAAAAGAATCTAGATTAGCATGTTCAAATACGTAGAGGGTGTGAAGTGCAAAATAGGATTTTAGCTGATAATATTAGCAATATTAGAAGGAATATTCCAGTGTCTTCCTTAAAGTGAAAAGGATTAGATATTTTAGACGAGTGATTATGTGTAATTTGGTGTAATTTAGGTCTTGTGAACTCAAGTTAAGAAGACATGGGTTTGGGCTATTATAAAGGTGGGTTGAGCTTATATTATGGATTAGGTAATTTAAATGGGTTGGTGATTATTTTTAGGGGCATAGAAATTAGATATAAGAATTTTCATTTAGGTAAACAAAAATTAAGTAATGATTTATCTAAATTAACTTTCGTAATTTAGTTTGATGATTTAATTTGTTAAAATTGGTATTTAGCCTAATCATAGGTATTGATGGAATTAACTCGACTTAAGCCTAACACTAGAAAGGTAGTGTAAGGACTCGGACTCACCCCTATATATAAAATAGGTAAATCTAGATCCTCAGCCACATATAATCTGCAGTATTATATGTAAGTTGATTACCAAGATCAGTTTGGATAATTGTTTATCTAAATCTCTTATAAGAACAAATTTGAAAACTATTAATTAATAGAACTTCTTCATAAACATAACTTAATATTTATAAAAAGAAAATTTCATATTTACTTAAAATACTCACATTTCATTACCTCTAAGACATAGAACAATATTCACATATATATATACCACACACATACTAAGATATTACAAACATAGGCTTATTAGCAAGCCAATTACAAAAGATATAAAAGATAAACAAAGCTATAATATCTATTACATAAGTCATCCAAAACTACATTATTGCAAAAGATCCATCAAGGTCAAGGTCATCTCTAATCCTTCAATCATGTAAGAAATCCTCAAAGTTCGTTCCGTATCCCATACTGGTGTAGAATTCATCACTCTTGTCAATACCTGAAATATAAAATAATGAGCCAAAGGCCTAGTACATAAGTAACAAAAGCAAAAGCAAAAGCGTAATGACACACATTCTTAAGCTAAAATGCAATGCAACAACCATTAGATTATTAGATAATCTTTAATTAGTCAAACAACACTGGAGTGTTCAAACTCCAAACAATAAGGATATATGGGGTCCTGAGTAATGATCTCGACGCTCAGGGGGTTATATAAGTTACTCGGGACTTATATCTCCTAGATGATATATCCATAAACGAAAAAGTAGCTTCCTCTAGGGTTTTCAACCGTTTCACAACTTTACTTAACTCAATTTATAATATCACTTAATTCAAGTGTTCCCATAAACATTGAATTAAATCATATTACTTCTCCTTAAGAATAAGCAAATGTTATACCGATACCAATAACCCTATCAACTACCAACCATACTACTTCTGAAAGTCTTATCATAAAGACAGGGGTGACTTAAGTACCTAACCTACCATGCCCTCAATCTAAGCAAGGTGCCACTCTCCGAACCAAATTCAATGGCGTAATATACAATCAATACAAACAAGATTTAAGTTTTCTTAAATTAAAGTAATTTATTTATGCCTAACCTAGGCAAGAAAACAAGTATGTTACTGCGTACCTATACTATTTTGAGGATCAATGGAAACACTTAACCGAGGATTAACAACTGTAGCAAGAAATTCATTTCATATCAAAATCACTAATTCTCATTTGAATATTCATCATAAATTGTTACTAGGTACTAAACAGTCATTAAATTCAAATGAACTCATATAATAACATAACTTAGTTTTTATACCCACAATAGATTCATATAAGCTTTTTAAATAATCACAACTAGGAAACAAATGAGGAAAAACATATAAAGTAATAAAATTATTTCATAAAAAAATTATTCTTATTATTTTAAAAAGGGCAAAATAGTGTTCATGGCCATACGAGCCGTTTGAAGGACCATATGGATCATATGGGATCGTTTGGAGGGTTGTATAAATTTTAAAACAAAATCAGTAAACCAAACACCCTCCAAACGGGCCTGTATATAAGGCTATTTAGGCTCATACACTCCACCCACCCCCCTCCCCCCCAAATGGCGTCCTAAGGCTGTTTGGACCAATGAAAACACAAGACTCTAGTAAGCTATACCCTCCGCTACAGGCCATTTCAAGGCCCGTTTGCACCCAAGGAAAGTACACGAAACTCACCCAAAAGTGCAATACCCCTTCCCACAGGCCGTTTTGGGGGTCATTTGTACCATAAACTCCACAAACACCCCTCAAAACGGGCCGTTTGATAGGGTATTTGAAATTTTTCGAACTTCCCCTGTTTTCAACTCAAGTTTTACACACTTTTCACTTCTCCAACCTTATTCTAAGCTTAATACAAACATCATACAACATTCCACATGCTCGTAACAACTCAAAACATGTATGAACTTTATATTTCAAGAATCAAACAACTTCTTAACTTAATTTTATACATTTCATCATCATCATGAACAAAGACACTATCTCAAAGCAACTCCTACACATATAACCACTTGTCTACTATAACTTTCACCTTCATAACAACTTCAGCACTTCTTGTACTCAATAACCACTTCAAGAACTCATATACTACAACTTCAAGGATCTAAAAGCTTTCTCAATAAATTAACAATAACTTAAAACTATCTCAACACTACTCATTCCCAACTTCATTCACTCTAACACTACTTATCACTTACTTAACAGAAACAACAAACTTATAAACCATCAAGATATCTTTCAACACATAACTAACACATGTAAATCATCAAAACTCATTTTAACATAAAAACTCATATTCTAGCAAAACTTCAAACTAACAAATATACCCTTAATATAACAAATACATACCTTAAGAAACTTGAGCTTGGTCTTATGGTCTTGCCACAATATTTTTTATGGTTTTACTTGAGAAAAATATAGATGATACTTTGACTTAATCAAGGTGAGGTATGGAAGATGAAAATGATGTTTTTGGCTTTTCTAAAGGGTTATTTTGGATAGTCTGATTTTTTACACGAACTTTGCAAAAGTTCGAATTGGTGTTTGTCCAATTTGTTGACTTTTGTGTAGGGGCTTTCTTTGGCATGGGCTTAGGCTTATTTTAGGGCTAAAAAATCAATGTGTTTGGCTTGTTTTTGTGTCCAAATTCTACTATGTTTAGAAAATATATTGAGCATATTTAACTTGCTTTATACCAAATTTTCATACACTTTATTACACTTACAAATTCATAAACATAATATTTATTCACACTAAGATATATCAATATTCAAATACATTAATACAACACATATACCACATACTAATATAACTTATATGCTAGACTTCAAATATTATTCTAACATGTATATATATGCATTAGTACACATGTGAAGAATATACATTGGGAATCATGGCTATTTCAAGTAGACTACCCACTGAATACTCATGGTCCATCGAGTGCCTCGAGTCATCTTAGCCTAGCACACTTGGTGCATTTGAAAACCCAAACTGAAGTCTTCCTCTACCGAGTTCTTCCTCTCTTGTTAAGCTCATTATTGAACGATGT
Source organism: Combretum micranthum (assembly GCA_024138025.1). Lineage (NCBI taxonomy): Eukaryota > Viridiplantae > Streptophyta > Magnoliopsida > Myrtales > Combretaceae > Combretum > Combretum micranthum. The sequence continues at coordinate 1,034,437 of JAMXBD010000192.1, read as the reverse complement.
TTACTCAGTTCTCCATACCACTTTGAGAGTACACCGCACCACCTAAGCACACTACGTCTCCACTTAGGTACTCAAAACCTTTCTAGGGGGTCTTTAAAGGAAATAGTTTTGAACCCTTGTCTAGCCACCCTCCATGGATTACCATAACCATTACCTTGGGTTTAGGTTAGCTACCAAGTGGAGACCATGCCATGAAAGTCATATTCTAAGGGCCATTTTGGTATGACTACCATTTATGAGTAATACATGAGGGTTTAAGGTAAAGCATTTGGTCTAATTGAAACCGACCCAAGCTAACTTATCTTGAGTTATTACTCTCTAACGATCCCACACTAACTTAGTGGTTGCACTAGACACAACCCCCACACACCACTAATGAGTTCTCTTTGGTTGGAAAACCAGCAAATCTCGACCTGCAAATTACCACCCACAAAATAGGAATTTAGGGTCTTGAAGTATTGTAGATGAATTTAGGAATTGAATTTATAATTTGGCATTGCAATTTAGATGTGGCTAGGTCATATTGGTATTTAAGTAATTTAAAGGCAAATATTGATTTAGGTAATTGGAATTGAATTTCTAGAAATTTAATATTGGAATTTAATTTTTCGTATGTAAGAATGGTTTGAAATATTTGGGCATTTTGGATGGGAAGTTGAGATATTGAAATCTCTATTTCAATTAAATTCATTTACTAATCAAATATGACAAGTTACTTAGCTATTTACTACAGTTCATACAAATTATTTATTTAAGCAATTTAACTTTGATTATTAACCTAAGTTTAAATTTAGGTTCAAAATTACCCACCTAAGATGACATTTAATTTACACGTTATCTAATTAGGTGTCATGCAGTAGGGATATTTCACTACTGTTAGTAAAGTACCTACTTTCTATGATGATTCAGATTTCCATGATTAAGTAATAATACTATAATTCAAAGATATATGATTTTAGAATTCTATTTAATAACTAAATGACTTAAAAAAATGGTTTCTTATAGCTACCTTTTAGAAATTCATTACCTATTCTATTCAAATGTGGATAAAGAGGTTATCATTGTTTGTTAGATCCTATTAGGAATCAACAATTGAGATGAGTTTTGTAACTAATAAACATCTTCTGTAAGCCTCTATTCAATTTAGGCTCATTGAAGCCTTTCTTTGTGCACAGACCCTCTTGAGAATGTTGCAATGAACGGATAATAGGAATTTAATGAATCATGCCCATTAAAGTATTAAATCTAATGAGTTATTATTTGTATATGAAATATTGGGCAAATGTCATATTTAATAGGTGAACTCTACCTTTGTTTGCAATTGACTATTTAAAGTTTAATGTGTCCATTTTGTATCTAATTTTTTTTTTTCTAGTTTTGCAATCAACTATCTAAACTTTACTTATTCTCTGTTTTCTTTTCTTTTTTTTTAATTAACTACTTGTTTTGTGTAGTATAGATGATCTTGAATAGTTTAAATAGTAAATACACTTTTAATATTCCAAAAATTACTTTCAAAGTTGATCAAAATCTAAGTACCACTTGTAACATTTACCCTTAAATATTCAAAGGTAAATGCTAAATTTTGGTACATGAATTTTGCTAGTTTAAAAGTGACTTACTACCTAAAAACTTTACACGTTTATTTATAGTACCTATATGAGGTAGTTAATTTTGAAATAGGTAAAGTTCAAACAGTTACTTGCAAAGTTTGTTATTTAATTGCGAAAATGGACAAAGTTTAAATACTAAATTAACACTTTTAAGTTTCAAGTAGTTATTGAAAAAATAAATAAAGCACAGATATCAAATTTGAAAGTTTCTCAATATTCAATTTATATCGATAGTTAGTTTATTCTAAATTGAAAATTGGGTGAAATCATATGAATATATCATCTATTAATATAATAATATATCGTTATTCATCGAATTATTTTTGTTGGAAAAGTTGCATAGTTTGAAAGTTTTATAAAATGTAAATGTTACAAATGGAACCTGAATTTTGATAAAATATGCAATTAGGTAGCCAAACTTTGAAATTGATTAAATTAAAACCTGAATTTTGAAATTAATTAATTTTATATTTAAAGAAACTTTTCATATATATCAATAGTACATTTGTCATATTGGTTAAAAATATCATATAAGATGATAATGTTAGCCAATTTGATGGATGTACCATTGACATGCATAAAAAGTTCTTTCATATACTAAATTGATAAATCTAAAAGTTTAGATACATAATTGTATGTTTTGTCAAAGTTTAAGTATGATTCATGACATTAACTCTTTTATAAATGGTAGATCAGAAATAATAACACAGCCTAGTGAAATTAAGTAGACTTGCAAATGATTGGTTCCAATTATTGTTTTGAGTTTTATTTGCATGAAGATAATTAATTTTACACATGTGGTTTTAAATTAATAATTTAATATATAAAAGAAATGGATAAATTACACCGGAAGGTTATGACATTTGAGGTTAAATTCATTTGAGATCACAATATTTCGAGTGGTTTATTTGAGGTCTCAATGTTTAAAAAGGCAGGTCAATTGGGATTACTATTGACACGTGTTAATAGAAAAAAAAAAATTAAAACTCAAAAAATCTGTCACATTATGATACATGTTAATGGTAATCTCAATTAACCAACTTCTGTAAATGTTATGATCTCAAATGAATCTACCTTCAAATATTGAGATCTTCTAGCATTATTTACCCTAAAAAGTGGATTGTTCCAATTTTAGATTGTTTTTTTCAACATATGAACCAGGAGAGAATGTCAATTAATATGGAAATCTTAGTACTAGTCTTTCATATTGTTTTGGGACTAACTTAGATTAATGACAACAAATTTTCATTTAGAGGTTCCACATGTCATGTCATGTACTATACCATGGACAAATTGAAACTCAAACCGTATTCAGGGTTCGTAAATAGGGTCTATTTTTTTAGCTTTTTTGGACGGATACAGACACTTTTTTCAAACTTTTTTTTATTAATTATTTATTATGAAATAGATATAGATAAAAAAAAAGTTGGCAGTTCTCATGAAAAGATCAAATATATTAAATATAGATAAAATATAAATATAAATACAAATCGAATATATTTACAAATATCGTTTCGATACCGATACAGATACAGATACAAATACAGATAAAAAACAGACCATCTAAATAGAGCCATAATATAATTATTGCGAGACATAATGTTTTATTTTTTATTAATGTTATGAATAATGCCTGAGCTTCAATAAAATATGCAATTAAATACATAAATTTTTAAATTGATCAATTTTATTTCTGAATTTTAAAAATGATTAATTTAGTACTTGAATAAACTTTTCATGCATGTCAATGGTACGTCTGTTAGGTTATTACAGGTACTATTTGATCAATTTTTAAATTTTTTATATACTAAATTGATCAATTTCAAAGTTCATGTACTAAGTTAATTAATTTAAAATTTAAGTAACTAATTACATATGTTGCTAAAGTTTAGCTATCGTATTTTATCCTTTTCAGATAAGTTCTATAAGGAGTGACAAATGGAAAAGTCTATAATTCATAGATGTTTTTAAATAGGTTGGTTTCATTCGTATTTAATGGTTCAATTTTATGCTTAACCATGATGTTCTCCTAAAATATTTAATATGTCAATCATTACATATATTTTAATAGTTGGAGGGTTGATTGGATGATCCATTAATATGACTAGAGAAGTTTCAAACTTAGAATTTGTTTGAATCATTGTTTTCTTCATTTTTTCTTATTGGTAAATGATATGTTTTTGTATATGATATGTATAATTTGTATAATTTATATGTAAATTTTTAATTTGTGCATTTGAATAGAAAAAAGAAAAATGTTAATTGGGTAAAAGAATAATAATTGATGTTTGATCTATATACAAAAATTTTAATTAGTACATGCCTAATGTAATAGCCAATCAATCTAATATTCAATCAAAATTTTCATGATTTTTTTGTTACTACCCATCTAATTCTATTTATTCTCTTGTTGATATAAAATAAACAATTTATTATTAATTTTTTTATCATGTCCCATATGATATTATCAAACACCACTGATAATTTTTTTTACATTAGTAAATAAAACAAATAGTATTAATTTAAATATTGAACTAAGTATTACACACCAAAGTTTGACACTTCCTAATCTTAATTTGCATATACTCCAATAGTAACGAGAACAAAAGGAAAAGAGAAATTGTAAGGAACCAAAATTTAAAATCCCTTCGAGCGGGATTTTTACGTCCGATAAACCCAGGATGATATCGTTAAGAGAAAGAAAAGCTCAACATATGGACAAAGTCAAATGTAAAAAATAAAACCAAAAGCAAATAAAACAAAGCCAAATGTTAACATATAGTGCTCGGGTTATTATTTATTATTAAGTATCAAATAAGAAAAAATTCTGAGAAAAATAAAAATGATAATAATATTATAGCGATGATATAATTCATTTTGGTATAAATATAATTTAATTTTTACTTAAAATATAGTATTATTATTAAAAAATAAAAAATAAATAAACTTGTGATGACCCACCAGGCATACGCATAACACAAAAGGTCAACCCTATCTATCTTCATAGACTTCCACCTTAAGCAAACAAACAAAAATATAAAAGAAGTGAAAACAAAAACAAGGAAGCTCTCACTCCTTTTTCACCCACGCGACCCAGTTCTCTGCATGTGCTTGTGAGTTTCAGTCTGCAGACAACATGGGTGGTGATGTAGCTGATCCAACTACACTGTTTGGTAATACTTTTGTTATTTTCCCTCTTCTGTCTTTCAGAATTCAGTCAAGTCTTTTTGCATGGTATGATGATGGTAAATAATATATGGACACTGTTTTTTACAGAAATTGAGGATGATGATGATTCCTCGTCCATTGATCAGCAGTATGAACCGATTCTCCCTCCAGTTTCCCCCGGTTTCACGTATTATGTGAAATTTCATTTTAGTCCTGTCGTGTCGTGTGGATTTCGTTATTTTCCTTTTTTTTTTTCTTTTTTCTTTTTGTTAATAATTAAAACTTTCGATTGTCGAATATTATTATTAAGTCATGATGGGAGGCAAAAGTGGAGGCAGCAGGTGATGATTGACGATAATGGTTGAAATATATATGTCTATGTATGTATGTAAGTATAGAAAGTTTTGTTTTGCTCTTAATAAGTGCTTGAATCTTTTTTCTTTCGATAAAACCAGGGTTACTCCACCCTGCTGCTCCTTGCTTGGCCAAATGTTTCAAGATTTAATTGCCTTCCCAGTGAATTAATAAATAAAGTATGCAGTATGAATGAGTATGTCCCATGTTTAGATCAACACAAGAAACGCACTGAAAATGCAAGATGGAATGTGCTAAGAGCGCTTGTTACAAGTTACAACACCCCATATAATTCAATATTTAGTTGTTCTTTTTAAATTCAAAAGAAAAGAAATATTTATTCACAGTGATGTCATTAGAACTCAAGATTCAGAATTTTAAGTTTTCAGTGTTTGATTAAAATTTAGATAAGAATTTTGATAATTTATGCTTCTGGCCAAAAGGAAAAAAGTTATGACTTTTGGCTTAAATACTCTTAAAATATATATGTTTGAAGTCAATTGCACTTGTGTGTTGTGTCGCGTCTCATGTATAAGACTGACATGTGCAAAAGAATGTCTGGATTGAATTGACACTTTCTTGAAAATTAAGTAACCAAAATGACAGTTATTCAATCTTCATCAACTAAATAAAAAATTTTAATTCTGGCATATTAATTCTGATGCACTTGCTTGTGGTTGAAACTTGAAACATATTGTTATTAAGCTTTTATGAATTATTAATAGACTATAATCTTCAAATTTTTACTGATTAGGATATGGCTTGTTCAGCAACAGTGATCATATTATAAGGCCAATGTGTTGGATATTGATTTTGCAAAAGCTATGATGTTCCACACTAAGATTGTTTTTGCCAATATACGGTTCTTTTTCTTTTTCCTCTAAATTTGGTGCAATATTTGATTCTATGTGCCTAGACATGGCTATCCTGAGATTTGGAGAAGGTTCTGTCTTGTAAACAGATATTCTTCTCAATGAACGGAGCTCTCATAGTGCATGCTTTATGTACAATACTTGGATAGATGATGCAGTGCTTCATTTTAGTTTCTTTTCCCGTGTGATTGTAGTTGCTTCTTGCAGTACATATCACTGTTGTTCTTGATTTGTTAGCAGGGATGAAGCAGCAATTAAAGGGAAAGAGTCTGCATTTGGAAACATTGCAGAAGAATATCCTCCGTATTCTTCTGCTGCTGAAGATTATGTGAACTTGAGGAAGCCTAATGTTTATAGAGAGGTATTGAAAAGTTATGATGAAATGCGGGCTCGTATTGGGAGTTTGACTGAGGCTAAGAGCTTAGTTCTCAGGTAGTGCCTATCATATGGTATGATTTTAATGCTTATAACAGGATTTTGCTTGGGCTTAAAATTGATGTGATCGAGAATCTCTTGTTAGCATGATCTGTCATAGTTGTCCTTGCTGCCTTCAATCTTTCAGCTGACTATATCTAGTGTATGTGATGGTGCATAGCAGGATTTTATGCTTTTTATTTCAATTCTTTTAAAATCAAATTGCATGTCTTCATCATTTGGGCGATTAAGGCCCTGCCTCACAAAGAGTGAGCTCAGATGATAGGATTTGAATGACCTATTCTTCCTTGGGAATCCTAAAAAATCTTGACACTGGTCATTTTAAAACTGAAATCATGACTTGAATTGTGTATGTTATTTTCCTTCACCTGAGCTGAATTTAGAGATATGATGAGCATGCTGTTTTAGTACTTGGACCAATTTTGCACAGCCCAAGGTAAGATATCGGCTCCATTATGCTGCTTAGTGTTAAGAGTCCCATTAAATTTCAATGCAGCTATCACCCTGGAGATTGGATTGAGCATGTAGGTGGTTCGGAATTGCATGAATTTGATGTGCCAAAATCAACTTGTCTCCTATTAATTGGTCCAAAAGGTTCTGGAAAAAGCAGCCTTGTAAATCGGATATCAAAGGTGTTTGAGGACGATAAATTTGCACCAGACAGAGCCCAAGTATCATGTAAGTGATTCTTGTTGTATCCTTTATGGTGAAGATTTTATTCAAAATGCTATGTGCCTTTCTCTTAGCATATTTGTCTCCTATTTTTCTTTTTTCAGATAACTCTTCCGCTAGAGATGGAACATTTTTTGTCCACCAATACATGATTCCAAAAGGTGTAGGATCATTCTGTCTTTATGACACCCGTGGTTTATCTTCAGACCCATTTGAAGATGCTAAAATGCTAAAGCGCTGGATGACAGAAGGACTTCGCCATGGCGAACTGGTCCTCAGGTTTGGATGTATAATGTTGACTTTCATTGTTGATTGGAACAGACAACATAAATTGCATTTCTTTCTGTGGTTTTATTTGGAAGGGAGTCAGATGACTCAGGTTTGAGGAAGGCACTGAAGTGGCAAGCTCGTCACAGATATGTAAGCTCAGAGATCAGGATGGTGAATTTTGTTATATTTGTTGTCAACGGCCTAGAAGTTCTCAAATCCATGGAAACTAGCAATGAGAGTGAATCATCATATAGTCAAATGATTTTTAAAGCTTTCAATTGCCCATTCCTGTTATTTAAAGGTATGCGCTGCTGCACATATTGGTTGCATATCCTGGAATTAAATAGTCTGATTTTATTTTACTTGGTTGTAGGCTTTTCTAGATATCTGCATGTAATATTCTAACTGTCAGTTACAAGTTCCTCTAATTGACTCTGTCAAACATTAGAAATTGAGCTTTTATCGAGTGATACACCTACAAGCAACAAAGATTAGACTTGTATTTCCACAGAGTGGAATATGAATGGCGATAAGTTAAATACCATTATCCGATTGTCCAAAACTCCTAGTGACTGGCCTGTCGAGGACCAAATCTGTGCTCTCTAGGAATTTCTGACTTTTTTCCCCTCTTTTACCTATGTTGAAGTAATTTAAGGCTCAATGGAGAGAACCCCAGGTCTCAAATTTAAAGCAAGTTTGAAACAATGCAGACTGCCTTCTTTCATTGCTGATGAAGAATATAAATATTACAGGGAAGGCAGTTATAATAATCCTATCCATCTATTCCCTTGACAGTTGTCCACATAACTAGCTGCCTAAGTTACACATGTGGACTTATTTCTATTAGACACATAAATATAGACATCAAACAATAATATCACAATACAACACACACTACACACTGCACATACACCAATATTCAAAGGCATCACTTCCTTTATCTGTGAGAGTGAGTTTACATCTAGCAAATACCCTATGGATTAACATGATGTTCAAAATTAGGAAATGTCCTTTAGACATAAAACCTAAGGACAGAAACAATTAACGGAAATTCATCAGATATAAACACTTAATAGGTTATGAGATGCGATTTTTATAGATGTAGTAGACATCCATTTTCTCGAACATAGCAATAATTCGTGCATGCGTTTTTCTTTAAAATTGTACTTTGTGGAAGCATGTTGAAAGAAAAAGACAAGTAGTAAGTTGACATGAGACTGCCAAATGCTGTTTTATGAAGCTTCTGGGGTCCCTTTTTGGATCTGTAAACATTTATTGTCTTTTATTCCTTTTCCTCTGCAGATAGTAAGCCTGCTGTAGTTGTTACACATGGTGATCTCCTAAAAATTACAGACCGTGCACGTGTCCGCGTGCACTTGGGTGAGCTTCTGGGCATTCATCCTGCAAAAAATGTCTTTGACATTCCTGGTAATTTTTGAACACTTGCTCTCAATTGAAACAGATAAACTTGAATCTGATCATGCAACTTCTTACAGAGAGCTGTGACCCAGAAGTAGAGTTATCTATATTGGACATGCTGCGTTATACACTTGAGAAAGCTGATAGGAATTTGCCCCATAAGACCTGGTCATTGAACAAGGTAATTCTCTTAAGTAGCTTATTGGTAATTAGCAGGGTTGAAAATGACAAATTTAAGCTAAGTTACAATATTTGTTAAGTTAAAAGAAACATTACCTATGTGCATGTAGATGTTATGCGCAAACACAAGTTGCAAGCATGTGCATGTATTACCAAGAGAACAACTGTAACTAGGATTTAACATTACTGTATTAGTAGTTCTTCTTACAGACAGAGAATTCTGACCTCAGATGAAATGATTCAGGAATGGAGATTATTTTTCTCAGCATTGCTGTATCTGATTTTGATTGTGGGAATAGCTATCATCGTGGCCAGGACTAGTCATGCTCGCCATCCATCTCGAAGACATCATCACGTTGATTGGCCGTCATTTCACATTGATTGGCCTTCAATTCGACACTTATGGTTGGATATCTGATATCACATCAGCAAATAGAAAATCTGTTTAATCCCAGGCAATAGGCATCTTGGCATATATGCATTAATCGCGAATGTGTAAATAAGGCTGCGATGAATATTTTGCTCGTTTCATGCTTTATAATAGAAAAGCCGTATTCTTAGTAGGGTTTTTCCGAAATAAAATGTACAGAGTTAACCTCCGTCTTCTTACAGCATGTCTTCTGTCTATACTGACATGCTGGACCGTTGAACCAATGGCTTGTGCGACTGATGTTAATTTCATTTTGTCGAATGATTAAGGAAGTAAGATTTGGTTTGGATTTCGGATTTGTAGGACATGTATGGCTTGCCTCCCCCCCAGGTTACAATAACATAGCCTCTAAGGCCATTATAACACGAGAAATCGGCTTCAGTACCTTAACCAGGATTGGATCCCATGAGGTTTCAAGGCCATTGGTTATATGGCTGTTGAATCAATACACCTGTTTGTTTTCTGTATTGTGTTTGATTGACCTGATGTCATTGGCTATATGGCTGTTGAATCAATAGACCTGTTTGTTTTCTGTATTGTGTTTGATTGACCTGATGCTAAAGATGAAAATTTTTCAAACCAGATTATAGCATGGTTTTTCTGGATGAAATGGGTTTTATTGAAGGGGAAATTGCAAATTTGTTCAAATTTCTTTCCGCCAATGATAATTTAGTTACCATTTTTCCACATTCAAGTGATTTTGAGACTTCCACCCTAAAGTTAAGATCTGAATCTATTTCGTATTCAAAATTTAAGCGAAGAATCTAGAGAGGCTTATGATTCGGATTCTCATTTCGAAATGACTATATCATTTTTCTCTACCATTAAATTTACTACTAGATTACTGTCTACTAGTGAAGCTCCTATGACGACACAGAGATTTAAATTGGAGATGTATAAACAGGGCACGGTTTGCAAAATTGTTTAAAGTGAATAATCATTTGTGTTTATGTTTATGTATCATAAGAGATTACATCGCAAGATAAAGATGATCTCATGGTCTAAACTAAGACCGAAGACATTTTGTGACATATGATCAACCCATCTGGGGAAAATAAATGGTTTAGTTTGCTACATTCTAGAGGAGAAAGATTTCTGATAAAAGGAACCATCAAAACAATGCCTGTCGATAAGATTTTTCTTCATCCATGTGATTTTGGCTACAAAATCAGCAAAAAAATCGGAGCTTCAACATTCGAAGAAAGCTTTGCAACGATCTGATGCATCAGCTGGATTAACCACTTCATTGCCTGCATTTAATATATGTATACCACAGCACCTCGGCTATGAATCTGGACCTTGACAGGTATACAAATGATAAGAAGTTTATCTCACAATCCAATAGCATTGGGAATACCCTGCAAAAATTTAGCCCTAGCAACAGAATCAGTTGAAAACCGGCCAAGGACGGCAATTGTAGCCGTGCTACTCCCAATTTTCTCGATTCCTCTGGAGATCATGCAAGTGTGACTAGCCTCCACAACCACTATTACATCCTCCCCTAACAATGATGAAACAGTTTCAGCAATCTGCCTGGTGAGTCTTTCTTGTACCTGCAACTTGAACCCGTAAAAGTGAACTATTGACTGCAAGAGAGCTTTCCCTAGTGGACTGAAACCTTCACTGCAGAAGTATCCTATATGGACAACACCATAGAAGGGAAGTAAATGATGCTCGCACTGAGACCAAAAAGGCAGGCTCACCTCGGAATGTATGTCTTCTTTATCACAGCAGATCTCTGAATTGTGTTTTAGAGAATCAATCTTATGCAAGGCAAAGCCATTCAGCTTCATCTCTAGATTCGTGTTTTGAAAATTCATAAGCCACATAACAAAGCGATTAGGGGTCCCTGCAAGCTCTTTCCTCAGAGGATCTTCACCTAAAGACCAAAGAATTGATGTTACTGCACTAACCATTCCAGGATTAACTGATCCAACTGCAGAAGATATCGCACTGGAAGAGCATCGAGATGGGCACCACGATTTGGTAATGGAGTCATTGGGGAACCTTTTCTCAAGATTTATACCCCTAAATCTGAGAAGACTCAAAAAGTCAGCCCAAATGTCTGCTGTCTCATCTTTGAAAACACCAGAACCTGAGCTAAACACTGATTTCACCCAACCATCATGCTTTGAGTTGAGTATAACTGATTCCAGGTTTGGAAAATGAAGATGTGAACAATTAAGTACAACAGCAACACCTGCAGGCCTGATCCCATCATGCAGAGCAGAACATATTTCGTCAGCCAGACGCTGGGGTTCTTGGAGCCTTTTAGCAAATACATCAGCAACTCTAGAAAGCTTACTCAGACCAACGACTTGCTGACCTGAAGGAACATAACCAACATGACATGTGAACTGAAAAGGAAGTAAACAAGACTCGCAGTAGGAAAAGAGATCGAGATCTCGAACAATCACGAGTCCACCAGCCCCTCCAGCATGGCCAACTCCCTTGTCAAGGCCAGATTCAGGAAACAGGGCACCTTGCACAATATCCTTCACCTTTTGTCTGTAACCTATGAGGAAAACAATGAATCAGAATCAAAGTAACAAAAAAACATCTCAATCACTACCACTAAGAGGGAATTTCAGCCTAGTAAAACCAAGAACAGAATTATAGATCCTTTCGTAGAACCACATTTACCAAAGAAGTGAAATAAGAGAGTACAGAATCCCATCAAGGATATGCAACATTCTCACTGCAGAAATTTACAAATACAGTCAACAACTGCAGTTAGAAATAGGATACAACCCCAGTAGCCATGTGCTCCTTCTCCCTCACACATGGATATATTAAATTGAAAGAACAAGCTCTGGGATTTCAAGAAAATGGAAAATGGCAAGCAGAAAGCACAAATAGAGAATATCAACATGAGGGCAACGTTTACCCCACTTTTAATGGAAAATTTTCATTTGAGTTAAATTATTTTCTTCTGTTGAGTTGTTTGAGAAAACATATTAAAGAAAACAAAGCACCCTATCATTTCATTAAACCCCCAAGAAAACACCTTTGACCATTCAGGAATTTATATTTCCTAAGTCATTTTGGCAAATCACAACAGATAACCAAAATAGATCATTTGATTCCACCATGCAAGCTAGTCGAAGTAGGCTCTAAAAATACTATGTAGTTACAGTGATTCACCTTAGTAAACAAATTCACTATTTAAGTCCACCGTCCATGCATTGATGTCGAACTGCAATTCCAGGCTAATACATGCTAGCTACATCAGATTTATGCTCAATAGACACAACAAAAGTAATATCTTCCAGCATCTCTAATCCCCTCCAGGTCTCAAGAATGAGACTGGTCAAAAATCATCAATGTACATCACGTGTAATTACTCGCTGCCCTTTCCACCTATCCTTTAGATGACTAGTATCGTCAGGAAACATAGTCATAAAGGCCATATAGAGCTAGTTGAAAGCTTAGCCTTGCAGAAATAACTCGGGCACCAGAAGAAAAGCTAATGCACAGAAAGGAAAATGCACATGTACTGTATTGACAAGGATATTAAATGTATGTACTATCAAAAAGAGCAGGCAACCTAAACTTTATTAGTTAATAACCACTCCAATGAAGAAAACGACGTGCCAACGATAATTGCATCTCACTAAACCCTCAAAAAAAAAAAAAAAAAAAAGAAAAAAAAGAAAATCGTTCAGTTACTTACATATGGCAACCTTATTTGTTTGGAATTTACTAACCAACAAAGCCTTTATTGTGTCAATGCTAAAACCTTATGACAACAAAAGCTTTTAATCCATATTCAAAGTAAAACTATTCAACATGTAATATATTTGCATTTGAATACAAACAGAACCATATTGCTGTGGACCACTAGCCACTGCTGTGCATTATAAATACTGGAATATACTAAACATCAAAAACCATGCAACAAACATCAGATAAACATACTATAATACAAATCAATACTAACACATCCAGTGAAAAGCTTTAGATCAGGTAATTATGACGATTCAATACCTCTGGTTCCTTCACGAAAAGCTTTTGCTACACGCAGAGGGGTCTTTTTAATACCTTCTCTGTTGACATCTTCACCAAGACCTTGCAATAGGACCTTCACAGCGTTTTCAATGCAATAGTCTCAGGTTCTGACTCAAAACCCAGCTCAATACAACCATTTGTCATTCCATTCCCAAGTACCACATCGAAATGTCCCTCATCTAATGCTCCCATTTGTATATACTGCAAAATCTTATAAACAGACACAACAGAAATAATGGGAGATCTTTGTTGTAGGCAATTGGGTTATGTTAAAACTGGCAACGAAACCAACACCAAGATTTGTTTAGGATAAAAGATTAAAACTTTAGGTGTTGAAGGCAATCGGAAACTGGAAAATGAATCTGACCCAAGATTTGAATGATATCAAAGTTTAACGCTTTGGGACGCTTGCCTAGAAAAGATAGGACTTTGAGCAGTATAGAAAGATGAACATGAATGCAAAACAGTGTAATAACAATATGAAAACACCGTGGAGGAAGGGAGGGAGGGAGGGAGAGGAATATGGAGCAGGGGATGAAGAAGAGTGTATGGATCTTCTCTTTGATGGGGTCGCTTTTCTATGTCTGAGAGGCGGCGGTTGTCCTGTCTCTCTATTTCTCTCAAAAGCTATTCTGTGATGTTTGTTATGTTCAGCAATTCATGAAGGAGATGTCAGCCGCCTACCTCAGGAGGGAGAAATGGAGCGAAAGATAGAGAGAGAAATGGCTAAGAGGAAGGTATTGGTGCGGTTGCCACCACCAAATACAATCCATGTTGGACAGGAAATGATAATTAGTTAAATTATAACAATTTACGAGGTTGGGCTTTCAGGTGAAGGATGGTGCCATTGTGGCGTCCTTGGCGAATTGTGGTATAGGTGTGTTGTGTGGTGGGTTCTTAATTTTTCATGTTATGTTACGTCCGAATGTCCTATGACATTACAGATTCATGTAATAATATTGTATTAAGGTTTAGATAGTTTTTATTTTTGTTCATCAACTATTCTTTATATTATTTTGGTTTGTTAATTGAATGGTCTTATGAATAAAATAATGTGTTAATATTTGACTATAATAGTATGATTATATCATTTATTGATGATGGGTATATCTAGATAAAAAGTTCATTGGACTCGACCTAGTCCAATTCCTCGAGCTCAACCTAGTCTAGCAAAGGTGTGGATCGGCCCAATAGTTGCATTGCTGACCAACTTATTCATGCCTGACTTTCTTTGACTATTCCAATTAGACTTAATACTTTGGATTCGGCAAATGGCACTCTATCCGACTTTGTTGCTCGACTCTACATATCCCATTTGCATCATGACACCCCATTTTTCACTTCTACAACATAGCCTAGTGGATCCTTGACCACAAACCCACAACCTCCATAATCTTCACCATTTCCATGAACAAAAATCCATTGCTTAAAATGATTTATAAATACTCATTCGAATGTCTCATTACTCTATTATTTTACTTACTCATTCATGTATCCACTAACTTAACCGTTGGAGTAGCCGTACTAAGCAATCCTTCTGGTTTCCACCAAACTATTGTTGTTTTGTAGGCCCATTATATAGAGGTTTAGATTCAACATACTCTATTAGTAAGTTAAGACACCAACTTCTAATTGTAAAATTAATATTTACGATATAGTGATTACATAATAATTATTAGTTATAATGTTAACTTTATATATTATGTATTATGAATTATAACAATCCTTTTCATCAAATTACATCTATATTGTTGCTCATTGAAATAGATTTGTAGCTCACATGCTACACGCAGCGTGCACGTAATGACCATTCATGTGCCAAAATTCACAAAATTCTATCTAAATACATGCTTTATGTAAGAAGAACATGTGAACAGCTAGGAGTTAGCATTGGTAAATGCACACTCTTGGGTTTATTCTAATACAAAGTTTCGAGAAAGTAATATAATCAAAAATCCTAGAGCTACACTGGCAACGGTTTGTGGACTTAAGCAATTAAAAACTATCACCTAAGTAGTTAGGGAAATGTAAATATTATCCTATCCTAAGCTTTTGTAGAAACTAATCTACAAAAGAGGAGACTATAAGGGTACAACTAAGATGCATGCTTCAAAAGTGGAAAAAAAAGCTATACAAATACAAAAGAAACGGTTAATTATCCAAGTGAAAAATGGAAGTAAAATTGTTTCATTTATACAATGTTATTCAGTGCGTATTAAGTGTGATCATACAATATTTTGGGCAATTTGAAACCTATGCTTTATAGTTAGTTTGATTATAATTCAAAAGTTCATAACATGCTCGAGAGGAATTTGGGATGCTATAATCGACTTGAATCTCAAATATAATATCGAAATATGCAATCAAATAAATAAATTACCCTAAAGCATATTTCTAAGACCTTAAAGCTAAAATCGCACATTCAATCAATAAGTTAAAAACGTTAATCGTTTGATATGAAAATAATTTAAACCTTAGAGATAACTTGAATGTAATTAAATATAAGTAAACCTAACTAAACTATTCAAAAAACAAACATAAACCCTAAAGTTATCTAAAATCCTAAATCAAAAACCAAAATTCCCTAAAACCCTAAATGTAGAAATTGAGTAGTTAACCACTTGGTTAAAAATTGTGATCGCTAAGCCTAAAAATACCCAAAACCCTAGAGATAATTTAAACTTAGCTGACAGTAGTCAAATACTATCCCAAACCCTTAAAAATAAACTTAAACTCTAAATTTATCTAAAACCCTAAATTAAAACAAAACCCTAAAAGCAACCTAAACTAAAACCTTAAACCTTATTTAAACTTTTTGTAAAATTAAAAGTAAATACCAAATATCAAACGTTACCGCAAGTAGTGTATGTTAGCCTTAACCTTGGATATGAAGAGAGAAGTGTCTTCCATCACATTACCTTTTAGCACATAACTTTATTTCCTTTTAGCATACCATTTCAATTTACTAAACACACCAATTTAGTCCATTACATCCACCTTTAAACCCACCAATTTCATTCACCTTTAACACAATGGTTCAATTCATTGAAGCCACCAATATAGTTCATTACATTCAAGCTTTAGCCCATCAATCGATTCACTTTTTGCGCATAAACATAAACAAACTTTTAACACCGCTAGTTAATCCATCTTAGCATACCAATTGCATTCACTCTTAACCTACCAATTTTACCTCAATGAAATCCATTTCATCTTAGCTAATTTAGTTGCTTAAAACTAACAAAACTTAGTTTAATGACCAGCCTAAACTAGTAAGCCACTTCCTACCTTGATTTGAGCTAGCTACCATCTTTACTTCTTCTTTCTTAAGCTGACCTATCTCTCTTAGTCTCAACTTCTCAACTCTTCCACTCTCTTCCTGTAATCTTTCTTTCTCTTCCAAATTTCCACCACCATTAACATGCACATATAACCATCACATGAAGGAGTAATCACCACCAACCAACATTAACACCAAGTCACTTCCATAGCAACAGAAGTATCATCATTTCTTCACAAAATAACCCACTAACTTCCATAGCTATCTCAATCACTCTCTCTTGTCTCTCCACCCTCCTCTCTTAAACTCCCTCTTGTCTCTTTCCTTTTCAACCACAAACCACCTCTACTGACACCACTATTTTCACCACTCACACACTAAGCCTTGCACACAAAATCACTACCATCTACTTCCATCATGTCCCTTAGTCTGTCAGCTCTTCCTAACAAGTTTAACATCACAACTTGCTTCATCTTTAGTTTAACATATATAAATTTAGCATAAGATGCAAAAGCAATCCCCTAAACTTTAAGGATGTACGGATTGATGCACGAACTTTAAAAGTATGGTTTTTGACCCTCATAATTATAAAAAATTGCAAATAAGTCCATTTTGTACCATTTGATCAGAAAAGTATAGAAATTCACTATTTAAAGTGTACAAATTTGTATGGATTGTACAAAAAAAAGGTAGAAATAGGATGAGGTGGACTTTTTGTAAATTCTTTATAGTTATAAGGGTCAAAAACCACACTTTTAAAGTTTGACAGGTCAATCTGCACTACCCCAAAAGTTTATGGGGTGTTTTTGCATTTTACCTATAATTTTATGCATGCTGGAAAAAAATCTAGTAAACAAGGTAATCTCTAGCCTAAACTCAATATTTATGAGTTTAAATCCTTAGTATTAAGGAAACCTAACTTACTTTGAGTAGGGTTCAAGTTTGCTAGGTTACAAAGGGTATGCATTTGCAAATTCCATAATTGTTGAGGTAAACAATACTTACTTAACCTTGTTATTGATTTTGAGTAGTTGAGTTGTGATTGAATCAAGTAAGTGGTTGATGAAGTATGGTGATAACTCATGGTTGGCAATAGAAAAGGGATGATCATGATATTATATAATGATAATAGTGTCAAAAACAACATTGAGTATTAAATGAAGATGCATAATTTAAAGGCTATTGATTGAATATTACTGTTAATTTAGGTTAAATCTCACGATTAGGAGTTAAGAATGGAGAATTCAAATCTAAGTGTTATTTGATTTGTCACATTACGAATGATGGTTAAAAAGACAACTTAAGATGTTGATTAAAAGTGATCTTGAAGTACTATTGATAAATTATGGTTTCAACTAAAGCTTTAAAGAGAGGCATTGCTTAACTTGATATATGAATTATGGTTATGCTATTAGTAGTATTAAACTTGTTATTTGAAGTAGTTAGATAAAAGAAGTTGAAAGAAACCAATGTTGATTGGAAGCCTCCAAGCAAAAGTTATGAGAAAAAGGAATAATATCTACTATATTAATTGAGATGATATTATTTTTTTTGTTGATCAGCTAAGAAATGATGAATAAACAACCATGTTTGAGTTACCATATTACTTATATTAATATGGTCATTTATATATTAAGTGTTATTTAAAGTTGTTAAGTTAGAGAAATTGCTTGTGATATTATTATTGGCAAGTTTTAGTTAGGACAAAAAGATAGGATTGGGTTTAATTAGTTTGATTCATATTAATTGCTTAAATAGATAATTGAAGGCATTGATGATTATTACTTATTATCAACCATTTTAACTATATTAGGCAAAAAGGTAAATTATGATTAAATTGTTATCTACTGATAAAAATGATGTGTTTGAAAGATGCATTGATCACTAAAGTTGGAAGTTAAAGAATTAAAGTTAATTATTATTTAGATTTTGTTGTTGAAGGAATATAAAGAAGAAATTAGTTATACTATTTCAATTAGCTTTAGAAATCACTAATTAAGTGATATAATCAATTGATGTCAAGTGGAACCAATAAAGAATGGTCTTTAGTGATGATCTATTCAACCAAGATTGGAAAATAGAGAAAGAAAGTACTAAGTTGATAATTTGTTTGGATGATGAATGAGTTTAATGAATTATAAAGGTCTTTAAGTACTTAAAGTTGTATATTACTTAAATTGCCATGAATGTACAAATAGGATGAAGGTAATCATTAATAATAAAGGAATTTCGTTATCTTAATGGTATTTCCAAAGATAATGGTGCTTAATTAGTAAAAGGTATAAGTATTAAAAACAAACTAGCATAGCTAGTACAAGTGGATAGCTAATGTGAACTACCTTAGAATTATACTTAATTGCTCCTTAAAGTAGTAATTTAAAGATTGCACCATTATATAATACATTAAATATGCTTCAAATCAAATATTTATATGCTTAAAAACAAAGTTAAAATGAGTAAGATATGATAAAAACTCCATCACACCATAACTAAGATTTTTGTATCAATTAAACTAATTGCTATGGATTTATGCCCAAGAGTAGGTCCCATTCTAGAAATCCAAATAAATACACTCCAAAGAACAATCCAAGAGCATTTTAAGTACTTCTCATACACTTAAAAATTAAGAAACAATGAAGAGAGATTAAAAACACCAAAGAACCTAAAGCCAAGAAAACTAAGATGATGTAATTTATGTTTGGAAAATGAATAGTGACCACTTTGCTATATTCTCTTTATATGATATATGCATATATAGGTCATTCTGATTGTTATGTAAAGTTGCCAAAGAATTTACTATAGCCAATATGTCACTATGAGCAAGTGAGCATCTTAATGATTATCCAAATCATTTTGTATCTATTGTTTACAGTAATGTTACACATTATATTTTGATATTAAGTTGATTTGTGTCTGGGGTTATTTTAATGATTATCCAAATCATTTTGTATCTATTGTTTACAGTAATGTTACACATTATATTTTGATATTAAGTTGATTTGTGTCTGGGGTTATTGAGGTATTATGCATTTGCATGGTTATTTCTCTTTGTTGTTTAATAACCATAATAATGAATATTTGGCTAAAGTAATAACAAATCATGCATTGTATGACTAAATTAAAAAAAAAAAAAAAAACTTAAAGAGGCCTTTAGTGCTACACAATAGTCCTACAAGAATATACAGAGGTGTAACTCCCTGCGTAATCCTATCCCCATGATTGAAAACTAAATGGTAAGTTAGGGAACAACATCCCTTAGGTTAGAGTCTAAGCATGGTTTTTGCTTAGAATTATGTGTTTGCAGTCAAGACTATATAAGGGTCGAGATGCTTACGAACTACTCGAGCTTAACCCAATCTTAGCTCACTTTAAGCTCAACTCAGTTTGAACTCTATTAGTAAAAAAGCTAAGTTCAAACTTAAAATAAAGTTCATTTATTTAAGCAATACAATGCTTGAAATTTAATCTACGCTTGCAAGCCAGCTTGTAGATAGGTTCACAAGTAGGCTCATGAAAAAGCTTTCTATCAGATTTGTAAGTTTTGTATTTTTTTTATATATTATACATAAGTATATATTAAAACAATAAAACTATTTTATATTTAATGTTTATATATAATTAGAGTCTCTTATATAATATATATATATATATTATTTTTAGGTTAAAAAAATGAAACAATCTATCTAAACAAGCTGAGTTCAACTTAAATTTTAAGCTTGATAAAAAAACTTAGCTTAAGCTTAATAATTTTTAAACAAATCGAACTTGGGTCTTTAAAATTTTGGCTCGTTTACAGCTTTGTTTTCAATACAGGTTGTTAGGCTGACAACAAAAACATAGAAGACCAAAATTTTATAAAATAAATTGATTTCATTAAGCGAGCCTAATATTTTATTTTGAAAGGATGAATGAGATAAATGAATTCTAAAAGGTGCCTATTCTAATATATAAATATTTGGGCCTATTGTGCACAAAAATATTCTTGAAACCTTGGTATCAAATGGCATGAATCCATACTTTACCTGGATTCTAGATATCTAGGTGAATGTTGAATTACATATACTTGATTGTTACACTGCACATTAATGTTTAATAACTTGCTAGAATATGCTTAAAAATGTGCGTTTGGGAAGTATTGCATTAAGATGGATATAGCTTACAATTCCACAAATTTCACTTATATCAAGAATTACTTTGCTAAGAACCAAATCAGGTTATCCCATCGGTGAACAATAGGGGTAATCATAACAACTAATGTTTTGTTATATTTCCATAAGAACTAAGTCCTCATTGTACAACAGCTAATGTTATCAAAAGTGATACCATATACTATTCAAGTTTATAAGTTATATTTGTTTATGGTAACACTACCACGTCCCTCTCAACTAACTATTTTTGCTAACTCCTAAGAAGTCTCAAAATAATAGAAAAATAGTCGTATCCTATGATTTTTATATAGTGAGTGACAGACTAACATAACACCTTTCACACGTGATGGATAGATTAAAGAAAATAAATTCTATTCTAATATGTGTTTCAAGGAATTTAGCAATTCATTAGGTAAATTCCAAAATAATCATCACAAAATCTAAGAATGTGTAATGGTCAAATTGGTAACATTTTTGACAATTCAATCCATGGTCACTTCTAAACCTACACTCCCACCTCCATCTTGTTACCTAGTTTGGTGTGGTTAGAAGAAGAAAATAAAAATCCTCACCTAGTGATTGGTATTTGGTGATTGATGCTAAATACAATTTATGCTCCAAGTGAACCGGTTAAGCAAGAGTCAATTAGTATTTGGTCCATTTTAAGAGATGTACAAACAATTTGCAAATCATTACAAGAGAAAATGGCTATAATCATGGAACGACACAATTTAAACATATGCTTTGAAAATTCTACTCTATAAGTATAATAAAGTATAATAGTTTTAAAATCTTTTTTAAGACGCCAATGATGATTTTAGGGTCTGGTCGTATCAACAATGATCTCTCAAGTAGGATGAGCTGGTGGTAAATCAAGTTCAAACTTCCCTCGTTACCAATGATGATTTTAAAAAAAAAAAAACAAAAAACAACCTTCTAAGATAACGTTAAGCTATGGTCGCTTGCCCATTCGACAGAATGGACTTTCCTATAAGTAGTCCCAGGTCAGAAGGATAGAAACACGGAGATTATAGTATGGTGTGATTAATGTTTCGTAATATCACATGCTAGAATCTTGAAAGTACTTAGAATTTATATATTGATTGGTGCATATTCATAGTATTTCCTTTAAGGAGTTCATGTGGCTGACATATTGATTGGTTTATGTGGAATCTCCTAATAACATCCTTCATATTCGATTCTTCAATTGTATAAAGAATATTTAATTAACTCAAAAGGATTTATCGAGGTTGAATCTCATCGTGTCGGCGTCATTCTAATCTTTTTAAGCTTTCGAAATTTGGTACAAATGCAATGGATGACTTTTAAGTTATGAACGTAGTTAGTTATACCGAAATAAGCCTACTAATTTGTGAAAATAGGTAGATTCAATATCCTAAAGTCAAAAAATGGTTAATGTCATCAATGATACCTGAAGATCAATTCAGTATCTAAAAAAATATTGTGTACGCAATAATGCTTTCGAGAAGTTCTTGTAGATAATAAATTGATCGATTTTAAAAATTTTCATGTATTAAATTAATCAGATTCGAATTTTAGGTACTAAATTAATAATTCTAAAATTTTAAAACTCAGATGTCTAATTACATCTTCTGTTAAAATTCAAATACTATCACAACATCCAATCAAAAATTATACAAGCTTATTACAAACCAACTTGAAAAGAATTATTATATCGTGCACAAACATAAATCGTTATCTTAATATTATATTGGATGAATAATTTCCCAAGGTTAAAAATTTTCAAGTAAAGTACTCGGTAATTGATATAGTCACAGTATAGTTAGTTGGGTTTATCGAAGCGAAATAGGATACCAATTTTAGGCCGTTTATTTTAATGAAATTGTATTTTAGAAAAATATTTTTTTTTTCATTTTTCATTTTTATTTTAAGAAAAATGAGATAATTATTAGAAAATTTTCTCTTATTATTATGGAAAACAACAACTCATTTATAGTTTATTCTTTGAAAAAAAATTTAGGGATTATAAAAGTGTAAGTGATTTTTTCATCGATTTATGAAGCATTTATTATCCATTTTTTAAATATATTTTCTTTAGATAGATTTATTTCACATTATAAAATATGTATTTTTATTTTTTATACTTAAAATATATGAACTGTCTTGAATATATGAAAAAAGAAAAACTATTTTCATAAAATTAGCTAAACATTAAAACATGCTTCTTTATAGGTAAACTTTTTCAATGAAAAAAAATTCTATTAATAAATAGTTTTTTTCAAAACAAATGGAGCCTTAGTTTGGAAAATAGTTATCCTATATAGTTAATTTTATTATGATATAAGGATTTACAATTTTTTTTTTTTTATAAACTAGGGAAATACCCTAGTTGTTTGATATTCTTTCAGTATATTTCTATATCTATTCTTGACTAGGAGACCTACAAAATTAAAAAAAAAAAAAAAAAAGTTATTACTCTATCCATTCGATTCCTTAATAATAATGATGATTTTATTTTTATCTTATTTTATTTTATGAGCCCAATTTATCACATTATGTAATGTAATAGTTTCTGGTAGATGTTGCATGCCGAATGTAAATGGTATAACCTCCGAAGATGCCACATGTATACTAAAGTGTCAACTTATAAATGGCACATGTCAATTCATAAATATAAGTTCTTTCCTCAATTTTTTATTATAATGGAAAGAGGAGAATCTAAACCTGATATAGAGATTAATGTCACATTTAATATGTGGAAATCATTTCAAATAGAATAAATTGGAATAAGATGTGGAATGATGAAGCAATTCATTTATTGGAATGGTGAATTAATTCATTTATTTGGATACATCATTCAAATACAAAAATATCCTAAATAATTAATGTAAATAATAAATAAGAGGATAAAGTTAATTTAATAGTAATCAATTTTTAGAAAGGAATGGGATGGTGATTATGTCTTAGCGTATAATCGAATCCCTCTTCAAAATCGGAATTGTAATTGTAGACTCTGGGGAATTATGATTCCAGTTTTTAAAAGTAAAACTAAATATAAAAATAAAAATAGAACCTGAAATCACGATTCTATTCGGTTTATTCTCGCATGCCAAATGTAACACAAAGAATACGACTAGATTGCAAAGTTATTGACTCCTCAACCATCTTTATACTTTATTGTCCAGGTTACAAACATATTAATCTTAACTACTCTAAAGTATGGACGGATAATAGATATGTATTAAACAATATCAAATTCTTAAATTAGAAAAAAGAAAAGAAAAAGAAAGATATCGTTATTAGATAACACAAGAATTAAAAGTTAGAGTTAATGTCACGAATGAATATTGAACTTTAGCAAAATATGTAATTATATACTAAATTTTTAAATTGATTAATTTAATATTTAAACTTTAAAATTAATCAATTTGGTATATGAAAAAACTTTTCATGTATGATAATAGTACCTCCATCAAGCTCTTTCATGTATAAAATTGATTAATTTCGATATTTTTTAGATACTAGATTGATCAATTTTAAAATATAGGTATTAAATTGATTAGTTTCAAAATTCAATTATCTAATTATATATCTTGCCAAAATTCAGATGCTATTTATGATATTGACTCTTAAAATGTTATAAGAGTAGGATGAATGAAATTTGCCTATGGATGTAGGAAAAGAGAGTAAATCCACGTGATCGTATTTATATTTTCCATTGATCCTATTATACTTTGGTAATTGGGTTATAATGGTGAAATTAAGGATTAAACAGTTCTCGTAAAAAAGTCAGATATGATGTCTAAAGAAGGTTGAATACTTCAAATCTGAAATCCGCCTTCCACCAACCCCATTGCCTCTCTTGGACGATGGAGTTAAACTATGTCCAGGTACATGCCGTAGATCTCTGATCCATATTGGAGTAAGAATGACGGCGATTGGTGGTTGTACCAATCATGGAAGCATGTATTATTATGTTCCTAGCGTCAAGTTCCCTTTGCCTTTACTGCTTCCTTAGGAAAGTGGCTGTCAATTTTATATCTCTGTAGCATTCAAACTTAGCTTGGCAAGTATTTCTGCCTACCCAACACCTGGTCGTGGTCGATGGCTTGTACTGTTAGGGGAAAAGGAAATAAAAAATATTGCTTAAGAAAATCTCAAAAATAGAACCGCTTGGGAAAAATAAATAAAAATAAAGTACTTGTAATTATGTCTTCAAAATATGATTTATTTTTTGGTCACAATTTCCTTTTATGGTATGGTGATCAACTCTTATTATATTTGTAATATACAAATAAATATTTTATATTAAAGAAAAAATATGTCAATTGATATAAAATAAAAGAGTTTTATAATCAAACTAATGTTTAAATTAAATAATTTTTGCCTGTTTTTGTTTTGTCAATTATCAGATGCGTGAATGAAGATGAAGAGACATACGTTATTAAAGATGAAGAGATGTCATTAAAGATAAAAAGACGTTATTAAAAATGAAGAGACGTTACTAAAGATGAAGAGTCATTATTAAAGATGAAAATGCATTATTAAAGATAAAAAGTAATTCCTTATCTTATATATAAACTAGGCTTCATCTTCTCAAAAACTCATTCATAAACCTAGAAACCTCTCTAAAAAGATCTATTTGTGAAATTTTCTTCAAGAGAAGATAAAGAAATAAGATCAAGATGCGTTGATCTTCTTATTTTCTGTGGAGATTTAAAGGAAATGTTCTTTGCTCAAAAGTCCTTTTTAATTTTGAAGATCAAGTTTTGTGGAGAAACTCTATATTTTATTGGAGATTTTGTAATCTGCAATCAAGGAGGATCTAGATCCAAAGTTATAGGTATATTGAATCTTTTCTTTTCTTTTTTTTCTTTTGATGATGTAAAAGATCATTTTTTTTTTCTTTATCTTTTGTTGGGAGTTTTATTTATGGGAGAAAAATTGTGAAATTTTATTAATGGAGAAAGGTGTGGATTTATATTCCTGTTAAGATTAGGGTTTTAGGTGAAGTTGGATTAGGTTTGTGCTATGGAAGTTGTATATTGAAATTTGTTCTGTTTATGTGATCAGAAATTATGGTGAAATTAGGTTTCCGATCTTTTTAAAAGGAATTGTTGGTAGAATTAGAGTTTTGAAAGAGAATCAAGTATGGGTATTCTTTGTTTATTGTATGTGCTTGTAGGTTTAGATCTGTTCAATGAATCTAATTATATTAGACTTGCAATTATAATGATTATTGTTTGTGCTTGGCTGCTCTTAGTAAAAACCACACAGAGTGTAATACTAACGCTGGCAACCTGATGATCCTTGTGTGGTGTTATCCCAAGTGGAGTTATACCTAGAGATGATTCTAGTAGATTAGGAGTCGTGCCAGCCTAATTATGATACGTAATGATGTGTGGGGTGTACCCAGGATCACTATATATGTATAAAAGTATTTTATACAAAGAGTTATTTTATTTGGAGTCATGAGATACTCCGAGTTTAGAATTATTTGCAATTGGTCCTAAATTGTGTTATTTACTTGACTAATCAAAGATAATAACCTGTGTTTGTTGTATTAGTTTTAGGTTGTATGTAAAATTTGTATGCTTCACGTTTATGCGTATTTGTTTATGATATGGCATACTGGGTGGTTTTACTCATTTTTTTATTTTTCAGGTATAGGTGGAGATTCGGTAGTGTTTGATCTATCTTGATATGACATTTATGTTGATGATAGGGAGAACGTTAGTAGATTCGATTATTCTGCTGATCCCTAAAGTAGCTATGGATTGAAGATAGTTAATGGAAAACCATATTAAGTTTTATATTTTTGGAAACTATTAAAAAATTTTATTTATGATATTTTAACTTTGAGACATGTTGGCTTTGGTTTATGCCAACAAGTTTATAAGAAAATCTTGTTATGAAATATTTATAAATAGTTCCATTTTATATGTGGGTATTGGAGATATTATGATTGAATATTTATGGATTAGTGAATTTATAGCCTTAGTGTGTCCTTTTCAAGAGAGGACATGTAGTGGGTTGTAATGCCATCAGGTTTAAGGATGCAATCGGGGCGGGTTTGAGATGAGTCATGCAAAACCCGAACCTGACCCGATTAGATATAAGGTGTCCCAAAAACCAACCCGATAATGATGAACCCGATTTCGACCCAACCTAACCCGACCTGAAATATAAGTGTTGCTTCATTTATTTTTTCTTAAGTTTACATTGAAAATAAATGTACCAAATTTTTTTTTAGATAATTTTTCTTATAATTGCATGATTTTCAATTTTATAGACTACATTTTATCTATCACCATTTTCAAGATAATTATAACAAGCTAAAGATATAAGAATTCATCCAAAATGCAGGTTTCTATACCAGGGTATGAAATAATTGAAATTCAAATATATATATATATATATACATTTTGACAGCTTTTTAATCATCGAACTTTAAAGAACACAAAAACTAAGTGCGTAGATTTTAAAGATAAGTTTCAGTGGTAGATATAATATTCAAAATACTCAACAACTTTATCCTATCAATTAAAAAAATAATTAAAGTTGATCCATGGATGAGCACGACGGCACATGTGAACTTCTTTAAAAATTTTATGGAGCATTGTATGTGTGTTCTATGAATGTGTATGAAATATGGCTAGAGTTGAGGAAAGACCATGTGTGTATATGTGTATTATTGTTAATGTTTTGAATTTTTTCTATTTCATCAGGTCGGGTCAAGTTTTTATCGAGTTTATATACCCGACCCGAAATCCTATATGGCCAGACCCTGTAGGGTTTTTAGCGGATCGGGTACCCTATAACGACCTGTTCGGTTGCATTACAATATTTGCACAGGGAATCTAAATTCATTTTCTTGTCTTGACAAATTATTGGATTTTATTAAAAGTAAAAACATACAAAAAAGCCTAAACTTGGTAGCAGTCAAACCCAAGTATCCATTTCCAATGATAATGCCTACCACTACCTCATACCACATGCCATGTTAGCTTTGTCCTCGAAAATAGAGATTGGGTTTGACTTCCACCAAGCTTTTTTTTTTTCTCCTTTACCTTTTACCTTGAAATGAAAAAAAAAATCCAACAATTTATCGAGACTAGTAATCAAAACTAGATTCCCCATGTAATTATGACCATTACAATATAGTAGAAGATTGTGCCTTGAAGATACTAAATGAAATTGTATCTTAAGAAGTCACCATCTGGTGTGACTAGGAATTAAAAGAAATATAATTTTTAAAACTTTTAAGGAGTTGTCATTTGATGAAAAAAATTTGTAAGTTAGGATCAATGGGATAATTGATCCTAACTTAGTCACTAGCCTGCGAGAAATTGACTCAAAACCAAATTTAATAAATTAGAGATTTTTTATTTTAGGGTTATCCTATTAAAATCATATGGTTACCACCTTAATTCTTGATTTAGAGTTTATCCTTTTAATGCTTCAAAGTTTATTGGATATTTATAGGCTATTGTTACAATTTAAAAAAAATTGTTATTTACATACACTATATTGCAATAATATTTACAAATAAATAAACAAATGAATCAAATCTATATTTACAAGAATAAGGAAACATAAAAATTTTTTCCTTTTTTAAGTCGTCCTAAAAGTGCCTACATACCCACTAATTAAGATCTGATGTCACGTAATTCTTTTTATCAAAATATTAATGAGTTGGTGTCTTTTAATTTCATGAACTCTTTTCGCTATAAGTTTGTTAATTCTTATTTTTGGCAAAAGATTGATTTTATGATTCCTATCAATCTATCAAATTTGTTTTTATTTTGGAAATTTTAGTCTTTCTTATAAGTGACAAAATTTATTGCTTTGATCATACATTTTACTAGCAATCAATTTTAAATATTCCTTAAATTTATTATTTTTTTAATACATAGAATACATATTTTATTAAAAAAAATCAATTTCATTTATATTTTTGTTGTTTCCCTTTTATTTTTCATATGTTTGATTTATATTTTTATTATAATTGTATCTCCCTATTTTTTATTATTAAATTAATTAAATAACAAAACAGAAGGAATTAACTTACCTAGATGAAGAATAGGCGTGCAGAGGTCTGATGGAACTGGTCGCGGATTCGGGTCGGACTCGAGTCACGGATCTCCAAACAAGACAGGCGACCAGCGGGATGAATAGTGGCAGCTCTAATGATCGTTGGAGGTGACGAGTTCGTTGGGCAAGCTGCTGAATACTCTAGTGGTGGTGAAACTGTCCAAAAGCAGTCGTAGACTGGCTGTTCGAAGCTCCAATGGTGGCATTGGTGTTGGTTGTTGGTTGCCGGCAGTGGGGGGACTTCTGAGATCGAATTGAAGCTACTAGTCTAGACATCATCACGGGGCGGTTCCGAACCGGGAATCGCCCCTAACCGTCACCGGCGGTTTCTGACCCGGGAACCGCCCCGTCGTGACGGTTCCGAACCGTCTAAGGACCCCGCCGAACCGGCGGGTCCTAGCGGTTCGCGTGATGGAACCGCGGTTCCAACGGGTCCGAACCGCCATATATTTTATTTAAAAAAAAAAAAAAGAAAATGAAGACATGCAGTTGTTTCTGGCATGGGGATTGCTGTTGGGGAGTAGGGGGTAAGGTTTGGTTTTTTTCATATTTTTCACCAGAAAAAAAAAAAAAAAAATGGTTCATGGAACCTGAACCGAACCGCCAGAACCGGCGGTTCCTTGAACCGTGAACCGCCCCCTCTGGCGGTTCCGGTTCCGGTTCGGTTCCGGTTCGGGTCCGAACCGTGCCGACCTCTATACTAGTCCATCATACTACTTACCTTGAAGCTTCTTCGCACTTTCAAATCGCTCAAAAATGCCCAAAAAACTTAAAAATTGAAGTTTTATACTTAAAACCCTAATTCCTATGAACTTCAAATCGAGTTTTTTAGAGGTGGTTTCCATTGTGATTGCTAATGGAAATATGATTTCTAAGTTCTATATATAGGTTTCAAGCTCGAATCAAATGGAAATGAAAATGAAATTAAGTTTGAGCCATAAACACAAAAATTAGGGTTCTTCTTTGATCTGAATTAAATGTTGATTTTAGGTTTCTTTAGGCAAATTTAAACAATATTCCTTGATATTTGACTGAATAATGATCCCAAGAAGCTTCATTTTGATCATATTTCTTCAGAATCACTATTAATAGTGATTGAAGCTCATTTGAACACAAGATTTTTCCAATTTTCATGGTCAATTTTGACCACCTAAAACTACAAATTGAGACCAGTTTTTAGTCTTGATTTTTATTATCTCATGCATACTTCACAATTTCACCATCGATTTGGTAAAATCATGAAGTGCTAGCAGTAAAAAATGGCCATGAATGAGGCCATTTGAGCTTGGTGGTGCACATGAATCATGGAGAGATGAAGTCATCAAGCCGTCCAATCAACACATGCCACATGGCACACTGGGAAAAAGGAAAATGAGGCAGTTTGCCTCCTCTAAGATTTGAATAAAGGTCTCCTATGTACATGCAATAAATTATCCATACATGTTTTTCCATGCCTCGTTTTAGTTTGCACATAAATAAGTTTTAAGGCTTAATGTTTGGATCCAATTAAATGAACCAAATGGGCTATTTAATTAGGCTCAAGACTTCTCTATAATCAAAATTAATATTATACTAAGCCCATATTACTTTATTTAACTCTATGAACTTATATTTATTTATTTATTTGTTGTTATTTGTATATATTTTTAATTTTGAAAAAAAATGTAATTCATAGGCTTAATACAATATTAATTCTTATTACAAATTAAAGACCTTACCTTTTTATTTAAACACATGAGCATACATGATCATTTTTATAGCTATCTTTCAACAAATATTTACTACAACAGTTATACCACTAGCCATCTCTTCGGTTCGGGTCTAAACTAGGACCTGACCCCGCTGGGGTCTGGGTCTAAAAAATATGGACCAACGTGGGTAGCCAGGCAGTAAGACTTGTGAACTTCACCCACCCACCCCCAGGCCATTCATGAGGCGGGTCCTACAAGTCCAACTTGCAATTTAAAAAAAAAAAATGCACAAGCCAAAATTTATTTTCCTTCTATTTTTTTTTAACAATAACACGATGGACCCTATTGGACCAACCACGCCTCACCAGGGTGGGTCCAATGGAGGACCTGTAGTGGCCGGTCTCTCCAGGCCCCGATTTAGACCCGACCCGGGGAGATGTCTATATACCTCATGTGTTCAGGTTGCTTTAATCTATATAAAGTTTTATTTAATTTTATTAAGTACAATTCCCAACAATCCAATTTATATGCTTTTGGCAACTTAAATCTCTCAAGGATCTTCACACACACACATATATATGTTATTATCAAGTGATCCATATAAATAAGTTGTAACCACGTCCATCAAACACATCTTAGGCTTTTGATTTACTGTTAAACTAATTAAAAATCAAGGAAAATGCAAATTACCCCCCTTAAACTTTTACTTACATGCAATTTAACCTCTAAACTTTCAAAGTGAGCTTTTGTCCTCTTCAACTTTTAAAAATTGACACAATTAAGAACACTTAATATTTCCATTAAAATAAAAATGAGAGAGTTGCAAAATACCCCCTTAAACTTTTACCTATGCGCTGATTAACCTTTTAGCCTTTACATATGTGTGGATTTACGCCCTTAAATTCATTAAGAAATATTAATAGTCCTTAACGATGCCAACTTTTTGAAAGTTTAAGAGGTCAAAAAACTTTCTTTGAAAGTTCAAAAGGTGAAACCACACCCTAGTAATAGTTTAGGGGGGAAATTTTCAAATACCCATTAAAAACCATAGTGTTATTACATCCACCACAGGAAAACAAGTTTCTTCATTATCAACACCAGGTTTTTAGATAAATCCTTAGATAACAAGATGTGCTTTATATCTCATAATTTCCTTTTTCTCATTTCGTTTTCACACAAATATCCGTTTATATCTGCATGGGTTGTACTATTAGGCGTTTAAACTAGGAGTCCAAAAACTTAGCATTATGTTGGACGTTTCAAATCCACTTGAATTGTGTCCTTCCACTTTGGTCAATTGATGTGGATTTTTCAATTGCAATCAATCAAATTAAATTAAAACCCTATTCTTACTTTGTGACTAATCCTAGGTAGCGTACCTATCGATTGTAGTACCAATGTAAACATAGGGGTCGTTCCACTAGGACTTGTAATTACTAGTACTCATCTTAATTCTACTATTTAGTTGGTCTTATTTGAATGATTTTAATACATTTAAGAAACTAATTAATTACTTAACCCTAGCAAAAGTAAATGTCAACGTTTCTAAGAATATTAGATCACAAGATTATCCCTAATCTTGATTCACCACTAACCCTATTTTCAATTCCTTACAAAACATTCATTAGTGGCTGTTTAGGTTCTTGAACTACAGGAATCTCTGATTTCATCAATCTCTCTTTCAAGATAATTGAATTCTAATTCTATATGTCTAATGGAAATGTCTTTCATCATTAGATGCATACAAAATTGCATTAGGGTTCATGATTCCTTAAAAAAATTTAATCTTTATGCAAAAAGTTTGTGCAATATATGTTTAGAGTCACATTCAAGCTGCTCTATTCATGCTAGATCTATCTTATCAATCAACCCATCGATCAAATTAACAAGAATCAAACAATGATCTAATATTATGCACATATTAAATCAAGAACAATCAAAACACATGAATAGATTCAAAAAACATAAACTTCAATTAACAAAATAATCCAATCTCTACATTAGGTTAGGGTTTCTCAAGATATAGGGTAAAAAGATCTATTATTCCATAGAATAAGAAATACAATGATAGAATGAGGAAAAATAGTAAAGAGTTATGATTATAACCCTTAAAGATGAAGTCTTGTGATCTCTAATAAGTTTTTGCATTTCTCCATTCTCAAATACCTATTTTTATCTCTAGGGTTTGTAAAAGAAAGAAGGATAATAATAAAGACAAGTTAAGGGAGCTATATATAGGAAAGGGAAAATTGTTTTCTACATGACCGTCCTACATAGCCTGTGTTCAAGGCCGTGTAGGACGAAACTGGTGCACATTTGCGACTGGAAGAAGAAGGCTGCCTTGTACACCCGTGGCAGTTAGGCAGCTGGCCTTCATGCTGGCTTATAATGACAAACACTTCTGATTTGATCATCTATAAAAGCATCCTGCATGGCTTGTGTATCTCCTTATGTACTTTAAAAATGCTCGCTAGTCACTTTTTATCTCCAACACTAGTGTTCTACATAGCTTGTGTAGAAAAGTCATGTATATTGTAAATCTTCCAAATTCCTATTTCTGCATTAATGTCTTGCTTAACTTGTGCAAAAATCTTCATTAAGCTCAATATCTTCCTTTATCCCTGAAATTAACATTTCAACCAAATAAGTATTCTTTTTCTTAATAATTCACATAAGATCTATATGATACACTATTAAAACAATGTGATAATAAAGATCTTTAGACACTTATCAAACTCATTCTATGCCTATACCCCTTTGTAAAGGTAGGCTCAAGATTCTCATCTTCTATAATGTCGAGCGTCACATTATCTGTAAAATTATCATCGACGTTTGTTTTAATTCAATTCTATCACATTCTCATCATGACGTAATTCATTGATATCTCATCATTTTCATTAATATCATGTACTTGAATCCTTTTTGAGATTTTATCAATTATGTCATGGGAATTGATCTCTTTTATAAATTTTATATCTTCTTCTTGACCATCTTTAATATTTTCTCCTTTTCTTTTGTGAGGATTTTTTTTTTTCTTTTTAAATTGATTGGTCTCTTACACATCTCACGTGCCTTAAACTCATTTGTAGCAATGGGTTGCCCTTCAGGGACATCAATTCTAATTAAAGCTTTATAGTTGGAATATGAGATTTAGTTACTTTCTTTGGTCAGTGAACGCATCTATCACTTTATTTATTATTCGTTAGAGATGTATAATGCTTTAAAATTCAAATTCACATTGATTCATGTGGGCATAAAAAATAGATAAAGATGATTCTCTCTAAGAAAATTCTTTTTCCTAACTAGTTCTTTTCTCCCCTTAATGTTGGAAAGCTTGATTCATCAAATGACAATCAACAAACCTTATTTCCTATTAATGGTTCGAAATACTTAATTATTGATGGAGATCCATATCCAACATTTATTTCTAATCTACTTTGCGATTCCATCTTTGTGCATTGTGGTGGATATCAATTAAAATCAATCCTTTCAGTGTGAAATGGTGCTTGCATCTCAAGTATGGAAGAGGAACCAACAATTCATGGCTAATGCAAAGGAAAATGGAATTGGAAATTTCTAATGGAAAAATATTCTTTTAAGAGAAAGTGACTTTAGATTTTAATAAGCCTACAATACCTGACACATTTATGATAATGAATTCATATTTACTAAGATGAAGACTTGAATCAACTTTTCAAATTATGAAAATTCCATTAATTTTGGATTTAAAATCATGAATTTTGCTAATCTTGTTTGAATCTTTTGTTTATGGTAAATTACATTAAAATATATCAACATTTGAGAGAAGTTCATTTAAGGCTTTTTAAGTGTTTGAAAAAAGGAATCAACATTTAGGGATAAATTAATTTAAGATATCAACGTTTCAAGAGGTTAAAAAAAAAGTATTAACGTTTTGTAAAGTGAGTTAAATAAGATATTAATAATTGACCATAAATAAAAATTTATGAAACTTAATTAAAAACTAATTGAAAAGTTGATATCTTAAATAAACTTTACAAAAGGTTGATACTTCATGTAATTGACTTTGTGAAAACATTGATACATTTTTCTAACCACATGAAATGTTGATAATTTAAATAAAGTTACACTTAAACATTGATACATTCTAGTGTAATTTACCATTTTTGTTTAGTCAGCTTTTATATTTAGTTTCTTAGCTTCTTAAGTTTTGAATATGGGTTTAGATTAAGCATAAGTTATTTTTTGATATGTTACTAGGAATTTATTTAATTTTTACTATTAAGATATCATTTCGGATCTTCTTTTTATTTTTTTAATTTGTAGAGTATTATTTAGTTTCCTTTTTTATTTCAATTACCCAATATTTTAATTTATATCCACAAAAAAGTTTAGTTGTTGAGCAATTAAGTGATTTAGTTAAGAAATTGTCAACAATTAAGCTATAAGTATTATTTTCTTTCCTTTTGAATTTAGCAAGATTTTTAATTCTCATGGAATTTAGCAAGTTAAGGTTTCTATTTAATTATACCAAGGTTTTTCTATTAATATAATTCCTCTGGTCAAGTTCAATATATACCTTTGGTTCTTGAATAATTTCAACCAACAAGTTAAAAATATGAGATATTTGTTTCTTTGCTGATCTGTTAATAATATAATTGCATAAATACAAATTGCATGAATACCAATGCAAAATTGCATGTTAAACATGTGAGCTTTCTTTATACATATTGCATATCTAACATATGATTTTTGTGATTCTCGCAAAATTATTGAAACTTTTCATTTATTTACTTTCCAGTTATAGTAGATCGCATGTTTAACACATGATTTTGTAACATGCTACAAACGTACAATTTTCTTTGTAATGATGCAATTTTGCATTAGTATTTATGTAATTAAAATTATCTTATTTATAATAGTGTAATTTGTTTTTGTAAGATCCGTTGATATGTGTTACACCCCTAAAAATCCACCTACAACTTGATTTTAACATTACAACTTCAAAATTGAGCATTTAAACCTCTAATTCTCCAAAAGACATTTTCAAACCCCTATATGATCATTTATTCTTAAAAAATAAGAAGAAATATAATAGCAAAAAGAAAATTTTTTACCATAACAAAACGTTCTGAATTAAGAAATTGGAAAGTTTCCCTTTTTTCAGTTAATGGTTTATTTAGTTTTAATATCTTTAAATTATTTAATTTAAGGGACTAACTGGAACAAAATGTCTAAAAGTACACTTTTATGAAATATTAGAATGAAACACTTAGGACTTGTTCACTTTACTATATAGAATAAGAACAGGAATGCAATCAATATTCACTTAGTGTAAAAAGTTGAAGTAAAAGATAAAATATCTATAATGTCTTTATATTTATTATAGAGAGAAGATATTTTTATGTCAAGTCTAATATGAATAGCTATTCATTCCCTCCTCATTCTAGTAAAACTACTATTAATGTATGACAATTTATAATGAATTTTTATTATGTAAAATAACGAATAATAATTTATGTCCCCATACCATGAAATGCCATTAAATAGTTTATTTTTCAACTTTATCATAAATACTCCTCATAATTGTCAAAATCGTGATTTTACCTATAAGATTATACAAGTTCACAATTTTAGTACGCTCTTTTGAGTTGACTTTTTTGTAAAATCATTTTTTATAGAATTTTACAATTTCAATAGAGTCTACACGTAAACCTGATAGAATATTACATTTTTAACCAATTTTACCTATTTGAGTCAAATAAGCTAAATTATAAAAACACAATTGTATATTTACAAGCTCATCAACTACTAAAATGATACATATTTTTTTTTTATCACATTTCAATTTTGTTTTCACACCCTCTATCTATCTCTTTCCCTCCCTCCCCTAACTCTCCCATTCTACATTTATAGAACCCATTCTAGTTGAGTTATAATTATAAAGTTTACATATATAAAATTAAAAATTAAGATAAGCTGAAAAGTTAGATCCTCCTTCAATTCATAATTTCTTTTTGAACAAAATAATAAGAAATTAAGTTAATTTCAACTTATATACATTATAATATGGATTAGGAGTTATTATGAGAAAGAAAACTTCATTTCTTTATTTATTTTTCACATTCAATATGTATTTCAGGCTTTTTGCGACCTTTGTAAGAATATCTATAATTTTCAAAGCTATTTTATGTAGCTTACAAAAACTTACGTTTCCATGTTTTAATTCTACGTTTCAATTTATAGGTCCTCTAACGATTTTACGAAAAGTCACAAGTTTGGTAACCTTGATACCCTTATCTTGAAAATATCACATATACAATTATTCTTTTGTTATAATAAAAAACAAGGCGAATTATAGGTATTTTACCTTTACTTTGATAATCACATATTTTATTTTATTTTTTTTTTTTACACAAAATGGATAGTATAACAGTCATTACAACTTTATTACATTTCGGTTGAGTTAAATTATAATTCAATTCTCCTTATTCCATACAATCAAGTGAACCATTAATTTAGGATATTAACAAACTTTGCCCTCCATATACTAATGGCAAAAGCAATTAATCAAATGAAATAAATTACTTAATTTGTTATTTTATAAGTACACATTTTTATAAAAATATCTAAATAATTTTCATATATCCTTATTCCAATATTGGAACTTTAAGCGTGTAACCTCAATTTTGTCTTCTCTTCATACCTCTTCCTATAGAATTTCACCATGTTCAAAATACGTTTCATTCTATGGAAATTCTTACTATTCGAAGTAAAAAAAAGAGCATTCAGAACGTCAGAAGTTGTTCCCTCCAGTGTCTCTTTCCCTTGATCTTATAAGGCATTTGGTGCAAACAGAACAAGTGTCTTTTCTTCTAACTTATCTACAAATAGAAATAGCTACCTAGAAACTACAAGAGCAGCAGCCTTAGAATACTGGAGCCACTGGAAAAAAACAACGAACGCAACATAACGTAGGAATTGATGATTCCTGGGTCAATCCTCCAGAACAGAGGATCAAAAGTAATTGCAATGTTATGTTGGTGCTCATGCAATTGCTAGAAAAGTTAATGGTGAATGCAGATAAGGTTTCATTAAGCGAGTTAGTGCAAATTCATCCTTAGAAGTAGAGAGTTCAGCTATATCACTATGGCCTTAAGATTCTTGATGGTAACAATATTGAGAAAGGCACAGTAGAAACAAATTGTAAGGAAGCTATTGACTGACTGAATAAACTGAAGTTGATTGCCATTCTAAGACCAACTTTAACTTTGGTCGCATGGCGATATAAATAAGGGGCAAGGATCTCATACCAGGTTCTTCAATGTTAAACTCTGATACTTAGCACAATCGGGTAGAAACGCAAGTTTAAAACTTCTTAGAAATACAAATTTCTTAAGTTATTGGTATGGCATCTAGAGAATCTAAATAGAACCCATAGTCTAATATTTTAGTTTGAAATTTACTAGTGTGGAAAGAAAATATAAAAAGAAAAACCCTAAAGCACGAAAAGGTGTTTTTGGTTTTAGTAAATAGAATAGATGTATCTACAATTGATCCTAAACAAATAATATTAATAACAGTATGGTATTCAATAAAACAATTTACTAATATTTTTCAATATATTATTTAAGATTATAATTTACACGAATATATCTTCTATCTCTACCTTAAAACTATTTTAAAATATTATAATATGTAATTAATAATTTAGGTTTATATAAAATTAATATAATAAAGTATTCTTTTTAAATTAAATATCTATTTTCATCATTAATTTATAATTGTAAATAAAACAAAATAAAAATCGAAACGAATACCGTGCTGGGTCGATGTGTATGTGCTATGGGATCTGTTACTAGCTAATGAATGTTTTATTGAAAAAAAAAAAATCGAAAAGAGTGAAATCCGTGAGATTTCTAATGAGGCCTATTTGGAGCTAATAAGCATATAGATACTTGACGCAGCGAGTTAGCGTGGATAAAACGAAAACACTCGACGAATGTATCTCAACTCACAAAATAATGTGAAATCTAGAGGAAATCCCCTCAAAGTGTATTTTCAATGATGATAATAAGTTCTTTTCAAATACAACCCTAGCACGACTATTTATAGTCTTGAAATAAAACCGAAAAGTAAATGCTAATTAAACGCTATTTATTAGCATTAATGCTAATAAATGCTATTTAAAATAAACAACTCAAAATACGAAATAAAACCGAAAAAAAATGCTAATAAATGCTCTTTAATGCTAATAAATGCTCTTTCCGGATGTCTTCTTAGCTTCCAATCTCTCCAAGTAGGACATGGCCACCTCATCTACATCATTCTCTCCCACCTCCAAAGAACTCGACCCCGAGTTCTCATCGGGATACAAAGGAACATCATCGGGAAAGAAATGATATATATCAGCGACATTGAACGTCTTTGAAATGCCCATGCTATTTGGTAAACCAACAACGTAAGCATTATCATTGATGACCTTCACAATCTGATAGGGCCCATATTTCTTAGGTTGAAGCTTGCTATATTTGCCAACGGGAAAACGCTCCTTCCGCAAGAACACCATCACTTGATCTCCAACAGCAAAGATCTTCTTCCGTCGATGTTTGTCGGCGGTTTCCTTATATTTGGCATTAGATTGCTCAATCTTCTTCCGGACCTCAGCCGTCACGGAATGCCAGTGCTCCGCCATGTTCTTTGCTGAAATACTAACGTCATGACCCTTGGGAAGTCGGATTAAGTCCAAGGCATGTCGAGGTGTCTTGGTATAAACCACAGCAAATGGAGACTTGCCTGTCGTTCTATGAACCGCATTGTTGTAAGCAAACTCAGCTTGAGCCAATGCAACATCCCACTGCTTCGGCTTCTCCCCACAAATACTCCGAATCAGGTTACCAAGCGTCCTATTGGTAGCTTCAGTTTGCCCATCCGTCTGAGGGTGAGCTGTACTACTATAGTTGAGAGATGAGTCAAACATTTGCCACAAGGTCTTCCAGAAATAACTCAAAAACTTGCTGTCACGATCGGATGTAATGGATTTAGGTACACCATGAAGACGAACCACTTCTCTAAAGAAGAGCTTGGCAATGGCTTGGGCATCAGCTACCTTCCTGCAAGGAATAAAATGTGCCATTTTGGAAAACCTGTCAACAACAACAAAAACTGAGTCATTACCCCGCTGGGTGCGAGGTAATCCAAGGATGAAATCCATGGATAAATCTTCCCATATGTTATCGGGAACTGGCAATGGCATGTAGAGACCAGTATTTTGAGATTGGCCCTTTGAAGTTTGGCACACATAACATCGTTGTACCAATCTACTCACATCTCTGCGCAAATGAGGCCAATAGAACCTCTCACCAACTGCTAACAAAGTCTTATCTCGTCCCAAATGACCAGCCAAACCTCCTCCATGTAGATCGCGAATCAACTTCTCCCTCAATGAGGACTCGGGAACACAAAGTTGATTCCCACGCATCAAGTAACCTTCATGGATGTGAAAATCTCCACTAGGCTGCCCCTGCACACACATGCCCCAAATCTCCTTGAAATCTACATCATCCTCATAAAGTTCCTTCACATGCTCAAATCCTACTACTTCAGCGCTCAACGTCATAAGTAGATGAGCTCTTCTACTCAATGCATCCGCCACTTTATTTTGAATACCTGATTTGTGCTTTAGTCGAAATGGAAACTTTTGGAGGAATTGGATCCATCTAGCATGCATGTCCTTACTAATGCGGGTCTGACCATGTAAGTGTTTCAGGGCATCACAATCTGAATACAAAACAAACTCCCGACCTACCAAGTAGTGTTCCCAAGTTCTCAATGCTCTCACAATAGCATAGAACTCTTTATCATAAGTAGACCAATTTCTTCTGGATTCACTAAACTTCTCACTGAAAAAGGCAACCGGCCTCTTTTCCTGAGATAGAACAGCCCCAACTCCAACCCCACTCGCATCACAATCGACCTCAAATAGCCTATCAAAATCCGGTAATGCTAAAACAGGTGCACTACACAACTTCTCTTTCAAGAGCGTAAAACTACCCTCAACTTCCTCACTCCACTGAAACCTTCCCTTTTTCAAACATTCGGTTAAGGGGGCTGCTACCGTGCTAAAATGCCGAATAAACCGCCTATAAAAGCTTGCTAACCCCAGAAAACTTCGCAACTCAGTGACTGATTTTGGAATTGGCCATTCCCTTATCGCTCTTATCTTCTCATCATCGACCTGAATACCGTTACCACTAACAACAAAACCTAGGAAGCAACTTTCTAGTCATGAATAAACACTTCTTCTTATTCGCATATAGTTTACTACTTTGCAAAACCGTCAATACCTCTCTCAGATGCATAACATGTTCCTCCTCAGACTTACTATACACCAAGATATC
This sequence comes from Combretum micranthum, assembly GCA_024138025.1. Taxonomy (NCBI): domain Eukaryota; kingdom Viridiplantae; phylum Streptophyta; class Magnoliopsida; order Myrtales; family Combretaceae; genus Combretum; species Combretum micranthum. The sequence continues at coordinate 993,442 of JAMXBD010000192.1, read as the reverse complement.
GTCAAAATAGACCACAACAAAGCGACCAATGAATGGTTTCAATACCTGGTTCATGACGCGCATGAAGGTGCTCGGTGCGTTGCTTAGACCAAAGGGCATGACCATCCACTCATAAAGGCCCTCCTTGGTTTTGAAAGCTGTCTTCCACTCATCCCCTGGTCGGATCCTGATCTGGTGATATCCGCTTCGCAAATCAATCTTTGAGAAGATCACCGCTCCACTCAACCTGTCAAGCATGTCCTCCAAGCGAGGAATAGGAAATTTGTACCCAATAGTAATTTTGTTGATCGCCCTGCTGTCCACACACATTCTCCAGCTCCCATCTTTCTTTGGCGTCAACAATGCTGGCACCGCGCAAGGGCTCATGCTCTCTTTTATGAATCCCTTCTGAAGTAACTCCTGCACCTTCCCTTGCAATATCTCACTCTCTTTCGGGCTCATCCTGTAATGAGGTAAATTTGGTAAACTAGCACCAGGGATCAAATCAATATGGTGCTGAATGTCTCTCATGGGAGGCAAACCATCTGGTAGATCATCTGGTAATACTCCCCTAAACTCCTCTAACAACTCTTTCACACTTTCAGGCACCTCTTCAACCCTCTTCTCCTCATCAATCGCCCAAACCTCCTTCACAATTAAAGCATGCACTACTTTGAACTCCTTTATTGCATCCTCCATCTCCTTCTCAGTTTGAGTAATGGTAAGGAACGAACGCCCCTTTTCAGTAGAAGCTTTAGGGCGGTCCTTTTGTTTTAATGGGAGAAGGGTAAATCGTACCCTATCTTTCTCTAATTTGTACACATTTTCTCGACCATCATGTAAAGCGTTAACATCATACTGCCATGGCCTACCAAACAACAAGTGGCAAGCATCCATATCGACTACATCGCAGTATACTTCGTCTCTATACTTACCGATGGAAAAGGGCACCTTGCATCTCTCTTTCACTTCTATCTTCTCAGCCGCTTTGATCCACCCAATAGTATAGGGATTCGGGTGTTTTTCTATAGGTAATTCCAAAGCTTTGACGGCTGCTCGCCCTATAATGTTTTCGCAACTCCCACTATCAATAATGAGATCAAATACACGCCCGTCAATCGTACATCGGGTACGAAACAATTGATGTCGCTGATTCTCCTCCTCCTTCTTAGGTGTCAACATTAGCTTTCGAACCACAAGAGCCTGCTCCTCTTCCTCATACTCTCCATACTCTTCACCTTCATCCGGTTCACAACAAATTTCATCCTCCTCATCTCTTTCTACATGTTTATGCCTCTTCTATTAGGACATTCATTGGATCGATGTCCCGGCTGGTTACATCTATAACATTTCCCTAATGTTGGTTTAGCATAGGGATTATATTGCTTCTTCTCTTCCTTCGACTCCACCACCTTCTTACCCATTATCTTCTCTTCTTTCCTCTCAACAGCACCGCTTTGTACCTCTTGGACACCCTTGGCCTTTTCCCCATAACTCCTACTAGAACTCTCTCCTCCATAACGTTTCCATCAAAACGGTTATTCTTCTCTTGTAACATCAGCTCCGCTTTGATGGCCATGTTCTTAGCTTCATTCAAATTGCGCAACACATGGACACCAATCTTATCACGGATCAGAGGCTTCAAACCTTCCAAGTATCTGGCAACTTGCTGGCCCTCACTTTCTCTTAAATCGTTCCTCTCTGCCAATCGCATAAAATCTGCAGTGTAATCATGAACTGACCTCTGGCCCTGGCGACATCTCTGGTATTGCTGGAACAAAATTTGCTCATAGTCAGGGGGTAGGAAGTCCCGCTGCAAGAGCTGCTTCATCCGGTACCACGTCCTCACCGGCTGCTTCCCTTCGCGATATCTCCTACTCTGCAACCTCTCCCACCAGGCAGAAGCGCCCCCCTTCAAACGACAAGCCACCAGCTTCACCCTCTTCCCTTCTGGGATCTCCATATACTCAAAGAACCGATCAATTTCAGCGAGCCAATCAATAAAATCTTCAATGTTTAAATTCCCATTAAAACTGGGAATGTCCACTTTCAATTTAAAATCGCCCTCTCCATAACCAAAACCATAATCATCACCTCTATTCCGACCTCCATAACCACCCCTCCGACGTGGCGGTTCATCTTCCGGCAAAACATCATCTTCTTCTTCCGAATCATCATCGGGCATCTGAATCCTCCTATTTGCAGCCACAGGTCTGCCACGAGGGTCGCCGCGCATCGCCTGCTCTTGGTCGTTCCTCATTAACATTCCTGTTTCTGTTGGCATTGGGTCCCATCGCGTCGAAACGCTCAACCAGGTCATCAAGGCGCTGTTCGAAACGCCGGAATCTCTGATCCATGTCACCCAGCGCCGCTCTTTGATCCTGTAATTCGGTTCGCAGAGCTTCCAAATCCCCCACAACGTTTGGGACTTGACCGCCACCTAAACTGTCGTCGCCTGACATCTCTACAGGAATCTTTCCCGCTCTGATACCAACTGACGCAGCGAGTTAGCGTGGATAAACGAGAACACTCGACGAATGTATCTCAACTCACAAAATAATGTGAAATCTAGAGGAAATCCCCTCAAAGTGTATTTTCAATGATGATAATAAGTTTTTTCAAATACAACCCTAGCACGACTATTTATAGTCTTGAAATAAAACCGAAAAGTAAATGCTAATTAAACGCTATTTATTAGCATTAATGCTAATAAATAAATGCTATTTAAAATAAACAACTCAAAATACGAAATAAAACCGAAAAATAAATGCTAATAAATGCTCTTTCCGGATGTCTTCTTAGCTTCCAATCTCTCCAAGTAGGACATGGCCACCTCATCTACATCAATACTATTAGCCCAAAAAAAAAAAAAAAAAAAAATAACCATAGAGTTACCATTTAACATTAATTTTCAGTATCAACAATGTAAGAAAGAACAACAGCAAGTCCGGAAGCTTCATGGCCGCCACTGCCACTACCGTCGACGCTAAAAAGAACCCTTCATCTGTTTTCCATTTTCATCCCCACCACCACCACCATCACCGTCACTCTTGTCCGCACCTCCTACACCACCACCATCACCATCACCATCACCATCACCATCACCATCACCATCACCATCATCACCACCACCACCACCACACCACCACCATGGCCGCCGTATTTGTCCTCTCCACCACCACCACCATGTACATGTACAGTCCCAAAAGCCCTTTATTCCAAGCGAACTTATTCCCATTCAGTAAGTCCTCTTTATCCCTATTCTTCTATTCACAAAATTCCTATCCCAATTAGTTTACAGTATCACACCCTTCGATTTGTTCTTACGCCATGTTTGTATCTCATCGATCTCTTATTATATGCCAAAATCTCTTAGCAGTTGGGGAAATTATTCGATTCATAATGTTTCAATGAATTACACTTACCAAATGAATTTCGTTTCCTTAGGCGACAACTACTCAGATGACTACGAGGACTTTTACATGATCCTGTTCCTGAAAGTCCTTAGTTTGTCTTTGTTCTTCATTTATTCCTATGTTTCATTCTGACTTGTTACTTACTCCGTGCGGGCTTTGATTGATTGATGTAGAGCATCAACATTAGAGGAGCAGAATTATGAGCAGCTAGAAGAGTATTATGAAGATGAAGATGAAGATGAAGATGAAGATGAAGAGGAAGAGCCCGTGTTTGTTTTAACTGATGAATGGCGGGACTTCTTTGCGAAATCAGAAGCAAAAAGGAAGTTAGGTAATTGTCTTTCAGACAGATTAATTTTTCATTCTCAACTACGCGTTTTGGGTAGGTTTTGTTACGTGTTTGTGTTTATATTGCAGAGAAGGAAAAGGCAAAAAAGAAGGCAAAGAATTGAATGGCAAGGGATTATTCTTTCTAATTCGAGCTTAATCAATTGGAAGAACCTTCACGGAAGTGAGCGAAGGATAGTGAATTCAAATTTGTGATCTCATTTTGAAGTTACTGGCAAGAAAAGATGGTGACATCGTAGGCAGTAGTTGCTAATTTTAAGAATGGTAGCATGGTCGGATAAAATCCCTGCTCTTCTTCATGAAATGAGGACTAGTAACGGACGAAGGGCTGCTGGTTTGTTGTTCATTTTAACAGGAGGTCTAATTTATGCTCGGTGTTACTCTTGTTAAACATGAAGAGAGTCTAATTATCTATGTTATAAATGCAGATACCCATTTAGCACTTCAGTAATGGAACCTTTTACTTGCAATAAAGACAATTCAAGTGCATTTTTATACTTGTATTGGATTCTGTTCATCTACATCTTAAGTTGAGTTCAAACTTGGCTCGAGTAGCTTATCTAGAGATTCATGGTGGGAGAGATATGTGGGTGGTCTTTGGATCATCTATTTTTGGCATAGGATGTGTCAAATAAGCATGTGAGACTATATGTTATATAACATGTGTATTGCATATAATTCCACTTGTTTATGTGACACATCCTTAATAAAAGGTATCATCACCACCGATTTATTTTTCTATTTTGAGAGACTCCCTAACATATGTTAAGCTCTAGTGGAGGGTGTTGGATAACAGTGTTAAGAACTATACAATCAAGCAGACTTAGATCTTGTGGAGTGCTATTCCAAGGCAAATTTGAGCATAAGGCCAACCTGAAGTTTTATACAGAGCTTGAGTTTAATACTATATAATTTCAATCTCTGATCCATAAAATATCTCCTCAACATTGTTGCCATGTTTCCTCTCTTCCCAATTTATCGTTCCGATGGTTTCAGTATTCTTTCCATTTTAAATTATCTTCCAGCCTAATCTTCAAAATGGCCATCTGACCGTTTAGCGCACGCACTTAGGGATGTTGCTGACCACATGATATCCTAATGGAACAAAGCAATTGCAAATTTTCCTTGGAATGGCACTAATTCAGCCACTCATTATATCAATCTCTTCCAACAGGAATGTTTTTTCTGCAATCTGAACAGGTATGAACTTTAGAATGTCACCCAAGTAAAAGCTACACATAAAGAACTTTGGTACCTCTACAACTCATCTCAGTACCTTGAGCAATAACTATAGGTGCAGGGAAAATATAATAATTGGCTCACAGCTATCATAGTAATATGCTTGTAGTACCAAGCAGAGGACTACATATTGGTACAAGGGCTCAAACTGTTTCCTTCCTGTATTCCCCTCAGAGTTACAGTGCTGCTTTTTCCCCCCATTGATACCGACTAGTGTTACAGTAAATATACAAAAGTGATCTTCAAAGGCCTCTGTCACAGCTGCCTCTGGACTTGCACTTATGGCATTTAAAGAGAAAAGGCGTATCATTTCACTCCATCTCACTGAACTTCAGTAACCATGGTCTGAGAACTTTCAAGGGTATAAAGGATGTTGTGGAGCTGCCATGTCCAACCTGTGGAATGTCCGGTTAAAAAACTTGTCCCATAAAAAATCATTATGAATAACACTTTATTGGAGGACAAGAATTAAAGGTTGAATTAAGTGCTGAAATACCAGGCAAAAAGGATGTAATGCTTGGCCAGACATGCAATATGATGATGGCAGGAAACTTACCAAATAATTTTTGAGCATTCATCGTAATTTATTCATTGCAGAACTAATTCTATCCTCTGCCAACATCCTCTGGTTCTCATAGAAATCAAGGATCTCCATTGCAATATTCTTTACCTATTAGAGAACAACAAGTTAATAATCTCAAGGAATTGAAACAATCAGATTTTAAGACTAGTATGAGTACCCAGAAATGATGACCATCGAAGTACATTCAGATTTTGAAACCTCTATCTATAATAATGTTTATTAGTATCATCTCTAGCTTACTACGAAATAATTGATATAATTTAAAAAGTACTCTATTTCTACCAAGAACAAGAGGACACAAACAAAAGCCGGTAAGGTGCCTTTTTCTGGCCTAATCATTTTAGTCCTTTCAGTGAAAGAAATTCTATAAAAATATAACCTGCACCGTATGCCTCAATAATACTAGCTTTTTGCCGGAGTAATTAAGTTAACAGTAGCTCTCCAGGAATGCCTCGAGGGTTCTCATTCACCAAAAGTTAATGTTAGGATAATTTGAACAACAGAGATAATAAACAATGAATCTAATCTTTATTGATAATAACTTGAGGCTTTTATAGCCACACATTAGCTCTAACTGAAAAGGAAAAAAAACAGCCCACAAGAATACGTGCCGTACTTTATGGTAACGAAAACTGAAAAAATCAAAGACACTCCTAAATAATAGGCATTTATTCTAACAGAAAATCAAAACAGTTCTAAACTTCGGCAGCACTTCCAACAATCCCTCCCTTGAACTTATTGCTCGACAGACAATTAGTTCACCTCTGGAACAGTACACACTCCTAGCTCTTCATGAAATTTCTGGAAATTTTCCAACTTTAAAGGTTTTGTCATCAGGTCTGCAACTTGATTTTGAGTTCCACAATAAACCAGATCAACAACTCCTTCTTTAGTAGGATCACTGAGAAAGTGAAATCGTACATCTATATGTTTGGATCGACCATGTAAAACAGGATTCTTGGATAGTTTGATAGCAGAACTGTTATCACACATCACCAAAGTGCTTCCTTCTTGCAAGTGACCAAGTTCATTCAATATCCTTCTCATCCAAACAGCTTGGCAAGCACAGGCTGCTGCTACCACAAACTCGGCTTCAGTGGTTGATAGAGTAACGATAGGCTGCTTTCTTAATGACCATGCTACTGCACCTTCACTCATCATAAACACGTAGCCAGAAGTGCTCTTTCTATCCTTCACATCACGCGCATAATCACTGTCTGTGAAGGCCAACAAATTACTAGCTCCTCCCTTCTTGTATAAGATTCCATAATTAATGGTTCCTCTTAGATACCTTAATGTTCTTTTGGCTGCTTGGAGATGTAATTCAGTTGGACTAGCCATAAAACAATTAATCAGACTTACAATGAACATGAGATCAGGTTGTGTGGCTGTGAGATACATTAGGCTTCCCACAATTTGCTTGAAATAAGTTTCGTCCACTTTGACTCCTTTCTCATCTCTATATATCTTATACCCCAGAACTATAGGATTACATACTGAATTGCTCTCCTTCATGCCAAACCGATTCAACACTTCTGCTGCATATTTCTTTTGACATATAAAAATGCCATCTAACCTCTGTAAAACCTCAATCCCAAGGAAAAATCTCATCTTCCCTAAATCAGTCATATCAAACTCCTTTTGCATTGAACACTTAAACTTGCACATCATATCTTCATCGTCACCAGTGAACAAGAGATCATCAACATAAATACTTACAATGAGAATTTTACCTTCCTTGCTTTGTTTGATAAATAAGGTCTGTTCACTGTGACTCCTTTTAAAACCCTCCTTAATGAAATAAGACTCAATTCGACTAAACCAAGCTCTTGGGGCTTGTTTTAGTCCATAAAGTGCCTTTTGTAGCTTGTACACTTTCTGCTCACTCCCTCTCCTTTCGTACCCCTTTGGTTGCTCCACATAAACTTCTTCTCTTAGCTCTCCATGTAAAAATGCAGACTTGACATCTAGTTGATAAAGCTTCCATCCTTTATTCGCAGCAAGTGCTATGATCATCCTCACATTGTCCATTCTGGTTACAGGCGCATATACCTCTGTATAATCCACTCCATGTTGTTGCGAATAACCTTTAACCACTAATCTTGCTTTGTATTTGTCAACTTCTCCAAGCTCGTTTAGTTTAGTTTTATAAACCCATTTTACTCCTATTCTCTTTGCCCTAGCTAATAACTCTACTAACTTCCAAGTCTGATTTTTTTTAATGGATTTGATTTCTTCATCCATGGCCAATCTCCATTTCAAACTTTTCACAGCTTCCTCAAAACTTACAGGATCTGAAGATGCAACAAATGCCATATTCACCTCTTCTTCTGATAGACCTTCACCCGAAACATAGTCTGTCATCCATAAAGGAGGGTGTCTATCTCTACCTTCCCTAGCATTCATGCTATCTTCATTAGCAGTACTTGAAGAGACATGTTCAGCCCCCATTTCATCAACTTTATTTTCTTCCTCTTCTATGTTCTCTTCATATTCTTCCTCTTCATGAGTGTTGTATCCACTATCTTCCCATTCTAAGTCCATCAACAGCTCCTTTTCATAGCTTGCATCCCAATTCCATTGACTTCCTTCTTCGAATATCACATCTCGACTCACAATAATTTTCTTAGCAATAGGATCATACAATCTATATCCTTTGGACTCATCACTAACACCAAGAAGCACACAATTCATGCTTTTATCTTCAAGCTTGGTCCTCCTGGCATTTGGAATATGAACATGCCCTACACATCCGAACACTCTAAAGTGTTCCACTGATGGCTTTTCTCCACTCCATGCCTCCCCTGGTGTCATCTCTTTAACAGCTAGTGTAGGCGACCGATTTAGTACATACACTGTCCATCTCACCGCCTCAGGCCAAAAGGTCTTAGGCACCCTTTTCTCTGACAACATTGACCTCACGAGATTCATCACGGTCCTATTCTTACGTTCGGCTACTCCGTTTTGTTGAGGAGTGTATGCAGTAGTCAACTGCCTTTTTATCCCATTCTGTTTGCAAAACTCATTAAATTCCATAGAGTTAAACTCTCCTCCCCTATCTGTACGCAAGCACTTAATGGACAAACCAGTTTCCTTTTCCCCAAGCATCTTGAAACACTTAAAGGAATAAAATGTTTCTGACTTTTCTACTAAAAAATATATCCATGCTTTTCTAGAGAAATCATCTATGAAACATAACATGTACCTCTTCTTGCTATTAGAAGCTGGTGTAATGGGGCCACAAATATCTACATGAACCAATTGTAATTTCTGAGTTGCTCTCCATTGACTCTTCTTGGGAATTGGATCACGATGCTGCTTGCCCTTAAAGCAATCTGTACACACTACCATGGATTCTGGTAACTTTGGTAGGCCTTTAACCATCTCCTTTGACTGCAGTGTCTTTAATCCCTTGTGGCTGAGATGAGCATACCTACAATGCCATAGGTGGGTGATGTCTTGCGTAGTAGTGTTGAAACATGATTCCTCTTGAGCTTAAACCTGACCAATCAACACAAACATTCTGTTTGTGGTCATATTAGTCTGAATAATCAATCCTTTGTGAGGATGATATATACGACACATTCCTGATTGAATTAAGATTGCCAAGCCTTGCTCTTGTAGTTGACCTATACTCAAGAGATTATTCTTGAGTTCAAGTATATAGTATACTTCGGTGACCACATGAGTTACTCCATTAATCTTCAGCTTCACACTTCCCTTTCCGAGTACATTCATTTTAGTGTTGTTTCCAAGTTTCACCACATGTCTAAAGGTATCATCCATCCCTCTGAATAATGATTTATCTCTACACATATGGTTTGAGCAACCTGAGTCTAGAAACCAAACCTCTTCTCCTTTAATGTTGTACATCTCCACATATGACATCAACAAAAGCTCTTCATTCTCATAAAACTCAGCATAATTCGCCTCCTTGTCCCAGGATGGACACTCATATTGAAAATGACCGAGTTTGTGACACTTAAAACATTCAACTGTGGCTCGATTAAAGCTTTGCCTTCCTCTTCCTCTTCCTCTTCCTCTACCTCGTCCTCTAAAGATACTTCTGCCTTTTCCTCGCATGGCAAACTTTTCCTTTGAACTTACTCTTAAAGCATGATCTTTGCCATCCTTCTTTAGAAACTTCTGCTCATGCACAATCAAAGAACTTTGCAATTCATCAACCGTAAGAGAGTCGATGTCTTTTGACTCCTCAATGGAGCAGACAATATAGTTGAATTGATCTGTTAACGAGCGTAAAATTTTCTCTACCACCTTAACATCCGACGTGTCCTCTCCATAGTTTCGCATATTGTTAGCAACTATCATGACTCTTGAAAAATAATCAGAAACAGATTCTTCAACCTTCATTTCCAAGACTTCAAAATCTCGGCGGAGTGCTTGGAGTTGTGCACGTTGAACCCTTGCATTCCCTTGATACTTTCTCTTCATTGACTCCCATATTTATTTGGACGTGTCCTTTTGAAGAATGGTTTTCAATATTGATTTGTCAATGGATTGAAAAAGATAGTTTTTCACCTTTAAGTCTTTCAACTTCAGATCATCCAATGCCTTTTTCTGTGCAACTGTCAATGTTTCCCCAACTCCAGGTTCAGAGTACCCATTTTCAATGAGATTCCAATATTCCTTTGATCTCAAAAAATTTTCTATCAACATACTCCAGTGATCATAATCTCCATCAAACTTGGGGATGCTAGGTTGAGCAAAATTGGTGCTTCCTTCTGCTGCCATCTCTGATCACTCTCTAAGTGTTTCACTCGTTTTCTCAAGTTTTTCACTCTCTCTCTCTCTCACCTTAGGATACTGCAGTTCCTAATCTCACACCTAAACTCTCAGGATCAGGCCCCTGTGTGTGGCTCTGATACCAATATGTTAGGATCATTTGAACAACAGAGATATAAACAATGAATCTAATCTTTATTGATAATAACTTGAGGCTTTTATAGCCATACATTAGCTCTAACTGAAAAGGAGAAAAACAGCCCACCAGAATACGTGCTGTACTTTGTGGTAACGAAAACTGGAAAAATCAAAGACACTCTTAAATAATAGGCATTTATTCTAATAGAAAATTAAAACAGTTCTAAACTTCAGCAGCACTTCCAACAGTTAATTTTACAGGAACCACCAACGCATTTTCAGAGAACCTAATATATTACACCTAAAATAGTAGTCCAATCATATAATCGTCATGGCAATGAGCATTCAAGTGAACCTACATATTTGAGTCATATTTGTTTTCCTACCTAATGACATTCCACCCCAGAAACTAATGAAACACACTTATCTTTGAAAAAACTGGGGTTCCCATAAGTTGAGATGAAAGGTGATCCCTTGAACTACCATATTTTGGAAGAATCAGCCCTCTGCAGAGATGCAATCACCTTTTCTTTTGTTAATGCATCCGAAGCACACCAATCCTTACATACATTATGAGGCTAAAGAAGGTTAAGGAAAGGCAAATGTGTGACATTTCATGGTGTCATGATGGTTAAGTTATCTGTATGTCACATATAGCACACAATGTTATGCACAAACAGAAGTTACTACATTTGTACTGCAACACATGACAATATGGCTTCAAAAGTTAGTAGCAAATGTTGATTTGAAGCCACGTGTAGAGGCCAAGCAATCTTTTCTTCAAGAAACTTTATCAGTTTTATACTCTCTCTTCCCTTGGTATGTCAAGAGGACCAAAAGCACAAAGACACTGCTTTGATTGCTTTAAATCCACTTGCAAAGTTTCCAGATAGCCAATGTCAGTAGAAGACTGAATGAAGAAACAAAATGGGGGGAAGATTAATTCCACAATACGGATTTTGTTAATTGCTCATATTAGTGGGGGGAGAAAACCAAGAAAGTCAAAACATGACATAACAGAAATTTCAGATTTTCTAGCATTTTGACCTGGTGAAATGGTTTCTATTTTTAAACTGTAAACTGAAAATAAATAAAATAAAATAAAATAGAATAAATAATAAAAATCAATTTTTTTTCTGGTTATCTTGTGAATAGTAACTTTCAGTTCAACTCATCTAAGCCGTTTTCCCTTAGTTCACAACTAGACCACCCCCAGCCAGCAACAACCAAGCACAAACCACTAGTCTGATGGTCTGATCAAAGGCTTTGTGTGCAATCTGCAGAGGGCATGCCTAGGCAAAATTCAAGTCAAATGAAATCTGTGCAATGCTAATGAAAAGGAAGCCCCTACATCAATGACAGGTGGCCAAAGCAAAACAGCTCCTATAGTTGCCCTAACATGTGATTAGATGGCATTGTAGTTGGTTAATGTTTATCAACCTACTAACTTGTCTGAGATGGCTCCAAAGATGGATAAGAAAAATCTGGTGTCTATCAACACACACACAAAAGCAATGTTCAATTGTAACATGGTACTTGAGAGTAAGGATGTAGAAAAGACCAATAAAATAACATAAAATAAATTTGATCCTATGCCTCACCACATTCATATCAACACGGAGCTCTTCAAACCAGGCAGTGGTGTCTTTATCTCTATATACACTTGCAATATAAATGCAAGCCAAGGCAATCAAGTGTGGGTAATGTATAAGAATAAGATCCATCTTGTAGGTGTCATTAACAAGTCCCCTGTGATAGAAACAAGAAGAGCAATAAATTACATATAACTAATGAAATTAAAGCAACTTCTCGATGATAAATGGACATGGCTAAACAAGGCTAGCTTATCAGAGTCTTTTTTCAGGGAGTATTAAAGCAGTTATCCAGCAATGAGACAGCATCCAATGCTTTATGCATATACTTAGATTATTCTACCACAATAATATAGGATGAATCTTCTATACTAAAAGAAACAATATCAAGAGAAATCATAGTGCACAGCTTGAATGGTCACCGATTAATGACATGAAATATCAGGATATGACTTTAGTTTTCCAATGCATGCAGGATGCAAATAAGTAAAATACATTCATGAGCTACTAAAGTTTAGCTTGATATTTACTCGAATTGGAACCTACAACAGTCCGAGTTGAGCTCAATCTCAAGCTACTTAAGTAGTTTATAGAATCAAACTCGAATTTCACAATTTTTTCCCCAGCCAACTCGCAAGTTTAATTGATCTCTACCCTAGTGCGAACAGTAGTCAAGTTCAAGTTGATTGTGGAGATTATTATTATTCTTTTAATTGGAAGATTTTTTATTTTATTTTTTTCACAACAGAATTTGCACCTAAATGAACATAATTGAGTCAAGCTCAGCCTGGTAAATACCATATTGCTCTATAGCATTTTGACTTGACCAGCTTATGGCGCTACCTACAAGGGCCATGTCTACACACAAAGCCTCTATCACTTGACTCTTCATTTCTCTCTGCTGTACACAAGTGGGAATTCTTGAAAATGGGAAAAGTGAAGAATACACAACATGGGAATGGAAGAGAAAAATGAAGAGTTCCAATAACATAGCATAAGGCCATATGGCAATGATTGACCACCTCTTTTACTCATAGAAAAATCTAAACCAGATCAATAAAAACTAATGTACCTGGAAACTTTAACAAGAAAAGGATCGACAGCAAATGCATGTGTTCAACTAAAAAATTTGCAGAGGAAAAGAATGGACGGAGGAGTCAAGTTTCAAGTTATGATATGCTTGGCTGGGTCCTCAGTTCTCACCAAGTAAACTGAGTCATCTCATTCATGCCGGCATCTTGAAGCAATCTGCCAAGATAAAAAAGGAAATGAATGTAAGCTAGAGAGCAAGAGATTGTTTTTATTCAACTTGTCCAGGATAGATTAAATAAAAGCATCTCAGAGCAAACAACTCAGTAAACTCAGTACATGCTGACTTGAAGTGATATATATATATATATATATATGAAAAAAAAAAAAAAAAAGGCTCCATGTTCTATCTAAGAGAAGGAAATGGTTATATACAGCAGGGTCAATTGGATATCTACATTTATAATTAGTAAAAGGATGCAATAGATGCTTAACAAGTAACAGACAATATCTAACCACAATCAATTTAGGACTCGGATCAAACTCCTAAGCTATATCATCAAAGGACCGGTATATGCCGAAAGACTGCCACTGCAACGCCGACTTAGTTAAATGAAAGTGAAGGAACATTCAAGTTATGTTCCATGACACAAACGCTTAGCACACTGAAGTTTTGTTAACCTAGATGGAGATGCTGCACCTAAGAAACAGCCATGCAGTGTCTAGTTTTGTGCAATAAAATCACCATACTGCAAGACGTGCATGGATTAAAAATATAAAGACAATTTGAGGTACTTACTGAGACAAAGAGCGATAAGGATGGAAAACGACTAAATAATAGTTGAGGGCTTCCAATATTTTCATTTCCATTTCAAGTATGTCTTTGATCTCATACCTGTATTTCTCGTCAGAATCTGCACGCAATCAGTGGAACATTTTAGCTTTTCTCCTCTATGATATAAAACAACGAATTGTATCCCATTCTTTACAAGGAAAATTTGGGAAATATTGAATATGTTAGAGGCAATGAACTCACATATTTTCTTGCTATAAAATACAAGTAGTCTAGCCTGCACTGTGCTTTCTTCTGCTTTGGAAGCGAGGTATAAGCAGGTAGGAGCAACCAGGCGCGGATCATGTTCCGACATACTCTTTCTGAAATTAAATTAAAGTCATTGAACAAGTAATACGGAGTTGAAATTTGAAACATCATAATGAAGAAAAATGAAGACAAACAAGGAGGGAAAAAGCAAGTTATAGTGATTAAACAAGGATGAAAATGAAATGGAGAACCAAAAGGTAACTTTCTTCACTAGATTTGTCCTTCAAAATGTCAGAATGCAAAGCTAGAAGAAAATATTTGATACTTTTTATATGGGGATTACAAAATATCATCAGTAATTAAAAAAGATTTCATACATACCAAAAAAGGTTTTAATATGTTTCAACACGCAATGATCATCAAAAACTAACATAAAAAAAAAAATAATAAATAAAAATCCAACCATCATTGCTTTAGCATTGTGGCATCTCAATTAAGAGCCTATTTAGATTGTCTAATTTTCATCTGTATCTGATTTGTATTTATATCTTATCTATATTTTATTCGTATCTAGTCTATTCGATCTTTTTTTTTTTTTAATCATCATTACAATGAGGGAGAAGGAAATCAAACCCGTAACATCTCACTTGAGAGAGCAAAGGAGATGTCACTAAGGTACAAGGGATCTATTTATGAGTAGAAATGTCTATTTTTTATCTGGATCCGTTTTTAACAAACAATTTATTTGAAAACGATAAAAATAAAGTGTCAAAAAAACCTAAAAACAACAAACCAAATAAACTACACCTAAGTTATTCAACAAGACTATTGACACTTGTATACTGATCAAATATAAAACATCGTAAAAAATTTTAAGAGCATCATCTTGACGTGGGACAATTTCCCTGAAACAGGCATATATAGAATCTTTAGAATCTTCATGAGTGAAAAATTGTATGCTGTTATAACTACTGCTTATGTATAGAAGAACACAAGGATGATCTAACCAATTATGTTCCAGCACATAACAAGCCAACAAGGACTCATCCATCATTCTAAGTCCAACTTGTGTTGTGTATATAGATACAAAAATTAACCGCATTACATTTTCAAAACTGGTCCTTATGGAAGCCTTATCACCTAGGCGAACCCTTAACGGTAGAGTTTGTGTTTGTAATATACCTGGTATAGACACGTCTCATATAAGTAATTGCTGTCGCTACGACCCTGAAAGATTTAAACATGACTTAACAGTGTATCTTGAATTGAAGTCCTCAGAATGGATGTTACAATAAAACATTGTCAAGTATAAGAAAACTGAATCCCATGCCCTTTATTTTGCCCAACATAATAATTGATGGGCAATAATCCTCAATTTACAATAAGAATCATATCCTCACCCAAGAGGGGGACAACCTATTTCCCACAGGCATGAGCATCTTCTTATCAAACCCCCTCCCCCTCTTCCCTTTTATTCTTTTCTTTTTGAATGCAAATTAACAAATAAACATGCAAACTTGACTGGAAGAATGCCATACCTTTGCCTTACTTTGACATTCTGTGCCAATCTCACGATATCTGGAAGAGAAAATACATCCAAAAAGGCAAAAAGGAATCAGAATCCAAGAAGGAAAATAATAATAATAATAATAACTAAAATACTCAAATGATGCAGACGAGGTTTTCCTTGGATTATAATGATGTGGAAGTCCGGATAATAGAAATAAATAAAAGAAACACAACTAGAATGATAAGTCTATATACAACAAATTCTGTCTGTTATGGCCAAAACTTGGCAAGCGTAAGAAGAAGACAAGTTCTGATGCTGTGTTTCTAAAATTTGCAAAAAGTAACAAAAAATAGAAGCAGGAAGTAGTCATAACATCACTGATTTCAGGTTGACTTCTCCAATAAATGAAACTGAATGATGATGGGAATTTGTTTACAAGAGAAATTAAGTTGGAAGATATATCCCAATCTATGATGGCCCAAATGTTCTCTCTAGAACTTAAAATGTTTCTGAGATCAAACTGTAGGCAACACACAGCTATAAAGGGAAAAGATTATTGAGGAAGGCATTAGGTAGGCTGTTTTTAGACAATCAAATCAGTAGCTTGGACAACCCGGTAATGTTGCTTTTTTTGGCAAGTATATTTATAGTGGAAGGGGAACTTTACTACATGTGCCCCTAAATCATATTCTATAGCAAATCATGATAGATCAACCAAACACATTGAATGATGTACACCAAAATCAAAGCTTTTCCTCGGTCCACCATGCAAAGACAACAAAAGGTATGATTGTAATCATGATTGAAACAATGAGGAAGGGTGTGTTTTCACAAAATTCTTTTCAATTTTTTTTCATTTAACATAATCAAAACTTTTTAGTTATCAAATATCATCATAATAATTTCAAGAAGTTGCAAGTCTTAGTGGATTTCATTAGTAGGCAACAATGGAAGACAACAACAGAAGCAACCCTTGAAGGGTGGTGGTTTAACAACCACAGAACAGACCAACAGAGAAAGAGAAAATTGATTTCCTCTTTTAAAAGTACAATCATCTCCTCAATCTTTTTTTTTTTTTTTTTTCACTGACATTTTTCCATAAAGGTTAACTGCTGCTGCTGGCCATCGAGTGCCACCTTCCTAGGACCATTATTTATTGTTAAATAGCCACTTGAAACCACAACTTTTTGAAATTACCAACATAGTATTGACCATACCAAAACTTAGTTTATAATAAATATCAAAGCCCAGAAATCCTTTTTCAGGAAACAAACAAGCCCCAAGATCAACCTTGAATGTTTTTCATTGCCATTTGCTAAGGACATAAAGTCACTACTTCCATTCTATCCTAAGGGATAAGTCACCACTCTAACAAGGTGAGGGTGCTAACATGTGAAATTGCCATGGTTTCATATGCTCTCCTTAGATGAACCATATAAGTAACAGTTATGCTCCATATAATAGATGAACAAATAAATATAAAGAAGACAAGGAGAACAGCCTTATCTTGAAACAATCATCAAAGTCAAAGGGAAACCACCAATCGCATATATTTCGGATCACATTAAACAGGAGGAAAAATCATTAGTGAGATGTTGAGTCAGGTAGAGCAATATGCAAGCAATTTCTATCATTCAAGCATGCGTAACCATTTTTAGCATAATGAGGGAATTTTGATATCAAATTATAAATTATCCCTAACAAGTTCCAGATACCAAGATTTTTGCAGGGAAACAACAACTCATAATAGTCACAAATCATGGCTTTCCTCTTGTATTCTCTTTGCATTTAAAGTAAATAGAAAATTTTTTTCACCAAGACAAAAGCACCAAGAGTCGAATCTCCAAAACCAATTACATTAGCATGCATTTCCTTTATTTGATCACACCAACAATTTAAATACATCACCAATCCCTATTCCAATCATTTATGGTCAGAAATTTGGTAGCTCAATGAGCTCTCTAGGTTTGTCCACATACTTACGACTCCTGAGTCCCTACCCTAGGTGAAATGCATCAAATGGCAAAATTTCTTCTTCATACCACAATAGAACTAAATCAAAAGGGTTGACTCAGTGGTCAAATTGAAGGAAATTCCGGATCTAGTTGTGTGAGCTCATCCACCAAACAAGCTAAACCTTATGGGCACACTAAATTTTGGGTAGTTCAAATTGACCATCCAATTACTGACGACTAGAACTTTCTTTTCAGGTAATCATATCTATTGTTTCACTTTTATTCCAATTTCTTGATGAACCCAAAGAATTATCAAAACCCAATTTTCATGTCTGGATCATCCATCAGCACGTTGACGATCAAGAATAACAAAACCCAGATTAATTAAAAAGACAAAAAGAAACAAACTTGAGCATGATAAACATAAAATAAATTCTAACAACAAAACATAAGCGGAATCAAGAGGTAGCGACAAAGGATCGTACAATTAGCCATGTGCATTTTGATAATCTTAAAATCTTCAACTGTTATGCCTTTCTCCTTATCTAATTGTTGTACTACGTCCACATGTTCTTGGTCCAGAAGCTCCTTACTGCAATCGGCACCCAAAAAAAAAAAAAGAAAAAAAAT
Organism: Combretum micranthum; assembly: GCA_024138025.1. Classification (NCBI taxonomy): domain Eukaryota; kingdom Viridiplantae; phylum Streptophyta; class Magnoliopsida; order Myrtales; family Combretaceae; genus Combretum; species Combretum micranthum. The sequence goes on along the minus strand of JAMXBD010000192.1, from coordinate 975,238 downwards.
ATGAAACAAAACAACTAAGAACAAGATGGGATTTTATAAAAAGAGACGATGAATAGATAGATTTAGCATTCAGACTCACTAGTGAGTGGAAGTCCAGAAATTCGCTGCCATTTTTTTTTTTTTTTTTCCAACCGAGATTTCGGAGGAACTTGAACTTCACACAGAGAGGTGCGGGGAATTTCTCTTGGCAGTATAAATGAGGATTTTTTTTTATATTATTATCATTATTATTTTTTACCCCTTCAATCAGAAAACTACAAGGCCCAAAAAAAATAATAAATCAGAAAATTACCAATATTATATTTAAAAATAGTTTATCATATAATATTGCATGTTCTTTTTATTTGATTAAATTATTTTATTTTTTTTCTTCCCGATACTTTAATCTATTTGGTAAGAAACAAAAATAATTTTACTCATAAAAATATCAAATAAAGAAAAAACAAAATACAAATAAAAAAACAAATCATTCAAATAAATATGTTTAGTTAGATCGTATAATTCACAATCTAAAACATACTTGATCCAAGGCATAAAATTTTTATACCCTAGACCACCGAAAAAGAAATATTTTCACATCCTTAAATATATACTAAAAAATATATAGAATGTATGAAGTCAAGGCATTATGTATAAACTCTATAAAATATTATATATTATTAACGTTTTTCATTTGTCGTATCTCTTTAATAATATACTTTGGCTATTCTGGATATGGTATTCTCTTTCAAAAGCCAAAGTAGTTAGCGATTGAAATAAATATAAAATAATTAATTAAAAAGGGAATAGTAACTTTTAATTGCTCAGGGTTTAATAATACAACCTAATGTTAAATGAACTATTTAGAGGCTTTCGCAAGCTATTTCCACATTGAGGCTTTATTTTGTATTCTAGAATCTCACTTCAATCAAAGTTAACATGATGTCCAAAATACTAATTGAATTACAATTTAAGGATGAAATATCTATTCAAACAAATAAAGCATTTCTTTGATGGTTACTTTGTCTAATGGAAGTGTAGGACAGAGAATTACATTTGAACAATCCAAGGGAAAAAGTACAACATTAGAAGATTTGAATAATGCATTTGTCAATTCAAGGGGAAAATTTCTCCTATTAAGTACTATATCTCAATCTAAATTTGACTTTGTTTCTTCTTGCGAGATTGCCAACGATACATCCGAGAAATAAAGCGTAGTATAAGAAGGGATTAGTAAGGGTAATGATTCATAACCTGGATGAGGAGTTTTAGAAGAGGCAAAAGAGTCAAATTTTTAGTAACGAGGTAAGTTTACATTTTGGATCCTAGCGATAATAATGAATGAAAGATTATTAATTGTTTATGAAAAGAGAATACCAATTATTGGTATCTATATATATATATTTTTTACTTATTCCTAGGTTAAACTTAATTGACCGTCTTCACTGTTGGTGTAAGTTTGGCTTTACACAAATAAAAAACATAAATTAAGTGGTGTAGAAGGTTGCCCTAATATGAATACTACAGCACTCAAGTCCATGTAGTAGCAAATATAACATCAGCCATTTAAGAAAAGGTAAGAAAGAATCGAATCATCTCAATATTCAAACCAATAAGGTTTGGTTGATAACTTACAATGGAAATGTTGGAGGTAAAATGTATAAGTTCTCTCCCAAAGTCATCCCCCACCACGTGCTCTCCTGATTCTTAAGATCAAGGGATTTATATTACTTGATTCACTTATATAGGAGGAACATGTGTGTGTCTAGGGGTAAAGGCATATTGAGTGCTTGTACAATCATTTTTTGGCAATTTGATACCGAATATTTGATTTTAGGCAAAAAGGTACCCGTACTTTCAAACTAATGGCATTTTAGTATCCAATGTTTGATTTTTTTTCCCTAATTTAAGAGTACGAAGACACTAAAATGTCATGGTACTAAATTGCCAATGATAGCACGGGCACTCCCCATGCATTTATTACGTGTGTCTATCTTTTCTTAAGTTTGGTCATGATTGTCATGTTCCACAAATAGGCAGTGGCCTAATTAAGCAAGAGACTTGAAATCAAATTTTATCCTAAGAGGACGTTTGTTGTTGATGAAGTTCATGAAAGTGGCTATTGTAAACTTTGGAACCCAAAAACATGTGCTATCACTATTCTTGTGATCCTTCAATATATTTACAAGCTTCATTAATAAAAGTATGACATATACATAGTTTGATTACTAAAATAAAGAGCTCACAACATACAAGCTCATTTGTTTTATTGCCATTTTCATCAATATAATATTTTCCTTTATGTTGCTGTAGAGTTAGAGATTCATCTCTTAAGCATGTATTTAAAACATAATACATAAATACAATGGGTAAATTAAGCATTGTTGTTGCTTGGTAAGAAGCTTATCTCTTAAGCGTGTGATGTTAATTTAACTTGTGAATTGCTAGCTAATAAGAAAATTGTCTTCCAAGCACATGACATTAACCCTTTTCATATGAAAAAAGAATTGGTTTTATGCAATTATACACATGAAAGATAATGGTTAAGTAGTGAGTAATACCCCCTTAACTAGTCATAATATCTTTTTAACAAGGGTAACGTATATCATTGCCACCACTTCCACACAACTAAATATGCCATAAAGGTTCATTGCTTGAAAGTGAGAGCATTGTTCCAATGTGTAAGTACCTACTAAAAGGCCTAGCTAGCCCTATAAGCCTAATATCATTTCCCTCATGAATAGTGAATTGTTGATGCTACTAAAGGAGTATAATGACTTACCAGCATGCAATGAATCATGAGTTCACATAAGTTTTTCCTAAACTTTTAAAGGGTAAAGAAAATTCACATTTCAATAACCATACGATGTTTTGAAGAAGGAAATAAAAAATCCTATTCATTCAAAACTTGAATATTTGCATATAATATGATAAAAAAAAATGAAAGAAAGAGACATAAGAAATAACAAATATCAATAGTTTATGCAAGAAGTCAAACATCTGCTCAAAGACTAAGGTCCAACTTTACAATTGCAAAAGCATCTTCATCACCGAGCAATCTTCTTATCTATAACTCCACCTCCTCAAATTCAGCTCGAAGCCTATTATGCCTTTACATGGTTGAATGATAATTTAACATTTTTTTTAATTTTATAAATACTACGCTTTGAACGCCTAATTTTGAAAGTACGGTCATAGGCTCCAGTAATCCTTTAGATTAATAACTTAAGTATTTTAGTTGATAAAGACTCTTAAGGCCGTTAAGAAGTTTAGTGATGTGATCATAAATCTAGTTATGTTTGTACCTAGAACAAAACAAGATGTTTAAAATCCCCCTCCATAGAATGCAACCATTCTACTGGCTCCATAAGATGAAAGACACATGGAACTTCTAGAAAGATGCAATTATATTAGTTGTTGCTCCCACATTAGGAGTTGCTATTCTACTTCGTGATGACACGTCAGCAACCAGGGGAGGAAGGTCATTAGAAAAAAGATGTAGGATGAATAATAAAAGTGGCAAGTGAAGGTTTCTCATCAAATTGGGAGAAATGCAGTGAAGCCTTAATGGATATAACATTAGCCCCATCACCATAGGTACCTATTCGAAGCAAGACATCAAAATATGTCTCATTCTTACCCTCCTTAAGAGGTGCATAATCAATTACCTTCATCCATCTCATAAGTCTTCCCAACAATCTTTGTATCATAACATCCTCATGCTCAGTTGCTGGTGAATCTTCTGCTTGTTACATCTTTTTCTATCTGATAGGGTTTGTATCTTCTTCTTCTTTGTTCATGACTAATATTATAGGCACAAAATGCTTTCTAGAATGAATTGTCTAGCAAGTTGAATTGACTTCTTTTGCAACCTATATAAAAAAAGAGGGATATACATCGATTTGAAAAAAAAAAGTAAAAAGAAAGAAGAAGAAGAAGAAGAAGAGAAAGAGAAGCAACATGCATCGAAATATCGAGAGGGCTGTGTGGAGACAATACCTTACGAATGTAAGCATGTTTAGCCTAGTTAGCATTTGGTAAGGAGGACGATAAATGGTCATTTTACCTTAGTTTACGAATCATAAGCTATCTTTGATTTAGCCTAGGAATCGTTGAAGGGATTCACAGGTTTTGTTAAAAGATGAAGATAAAATTCATACATATAAACAGTAGGTGACTTCAATGTATCGGTCACTATACATATGCATACTCTTCAAAGCTTTCCAAACAATTTGTCTAATAAGTTAATCAACCCACAATTAGTACTCATACACAACTAACAAAGGGAAATACTAGAGATCATATATGTGGATAAATTACATTATTGTTTTCTAAAGATAGTGATTTGCAATAATAACTAAAGTAATGACGAAGGAATAAGCCAAGGTAATCCCCAATCAAAACCAAGTTGGCTCTATTCTAAGAAGTGAGTACACCATAACCTTTTACTCTTGAAAATAGCTTATGAATTCTTGCTATCTAGCAATGCGAGTAGATGCCTTGGAGTACACCACATGATAAACCATGCATTGTAAACATCTATGTTCTTGCAATTGTCCACTGTTGTCATCAAGACATTTGATTTAGAGGAGTAGAATTTCTGATAATCTTTGTATTCGGCTATCCTCTTCACATAAGGCCAAAATGTAAACTCATTAACATCAACAATGACGTTTGATAAGAGTTTCACAAGCTGTCTCTTTTATATTGTCATTAATTTGGGATCATTTGATTGAGGATTATGTTATGTATTAGGCGGGGAAGTGTATGCTTGAATTCGCTCATAGATGAAAAGTTGTAAAAACACCAAAAACGCATGTGAATATATGATGTAACACCTTTTTGAGTGGATTAGTGCATGAGGGTACAAATATAATCTCCAATAAAGTAAATTGTTGACCCTTCATTATATAAGTAGCTAAGAAGAACAGCTACAAGTTCACTCTTTCCATATGCATTTGGAAAAACATATGTAGACAACCATAGCACCGCAAATGTCACAAGCTCATAACTATAACAAAAAGGAAAAAAAAAAGATTGGTACTCAAAAAGCAATAAAATAAGAGAGAGAGAGAGAGAGAGAGAGAGAGAGAGGAAAAATTAAAAGAGAAGGGCAATGAAGTTATATGCATAAGAAAATGTTGATGCTTATGCATGCTCAAGATGTGACTTTAAAACTACAGCTTTATCCTCATCTTTATTTGGAAAAAAAAAAAATGATCAATCCAGGAGGTGCAAATAAACTTTTTTCTCTAACTTTCCTTGCTTCTAGTGTATTTAAAAGTGCAACTTAAATATCTTTCCACTCTTGTGTGTTGAAAATGGTGGTGATCTTAGACCTCTTAAATTCATGAAATCATTATAATATGTACATATCCTCTATTGTGGGTGTAAACTCTCTCGTGAGGGTTAATGTTGCAAATGGTATTTGAACTTTGCCAAAATATATAATTAAGTACTTGGACTTTGAAATAGATCAATTTAGCACTTGAAAGAACTTTTTGTGCATGCTAATAGCACTTCCATCAAATTTACTAACATTATCATTCTTTGTGGTGTTTTTAACCAATACGATGGATGAACTTTTATCAAAGTTTGGGTACTTTCTTGGCATCTACTCCTCTTGTAATGAATGGAGGTATGAGTTTGGATAATCCACCATGAGATAACAACCTACAATAGCTTCATGTCTTGACTGGAGGAAAATTGAACTATGTAGTGATATTGATGACACGATATACTCTAGTAGATCTCAACTTGTTCTTGTACTTGAAATCCTTATAGACATGACTTGCTTGTTCAACCTATCTAAAGATTACAAGCCTTGGGAAAACAAATTGATTGTAGGAAATAGTAACTCTTTTATTTCATTCTTCAAGTGCAACATTGAGTTTACTATGATAAACTTCTCTCTTAATTGGATTTAGCTTAGACTCGATAAAGTGATAGGACTCATCAGAAATCATATCTGTCAGACGCAACTATTGAAATTCATATTTACATTATTGACATTTAATATCTTAACATTGTTGATTGACTCTAATTATATGGGTCATAAATAAAGACTGCAAAGTAACTAACTAAAATAAAAAAAATAGGAATGAAAATTATGGATGGAATAGAATGAAAGGCACATTAACCTCCTTTTTCCTTTCATTCAACTTGTAACCTGTGTTCACACTGTATCTAGATCATAACGTGATTATGTTCCATTTAATCTATGTTATGGAAACTTTATATGTGAAAAAGATATGCTCAAACAAGAATAGAGTCATTCAAAATAAAAAGAAGAATCCTATTCAATCTTAGAGTATACTCTTAATCCCATATTTTAGTCGACTCTTAAGTAAAAGAGAGTTAAAAAAAAAAGATAATTTTTTTTCAATCTAATAAAATTAATATTAAATAGATATAAATTTCTATTTTTTATTTACTATATATATTAAAAATCTCCTCAAAGAGAAGGATTTGAACCTCTGAATACTAGGAACAAAGCAAGTCTTCATAAATTGTTAAGTATACCATGTTGCTACAAGGAGATGGAATTGGAGGAAGTGTACCGTTTCACACCAATATATATTTTTGGTTGATTGCATTTGTGATCTATGCCACCATCATAAAAAGAAAAAAAATATCTATTACAACATTGAGTTAGCCAAAAGCCAGACAAATGATTTTTGACCTGTGTCAACTATATGACTAATTACTTGATCTTGATAGATGATGGTTAGCTATTGAGAAAGTCCCTAGATGATTTTAATGACTAACTTTTTATGGCTACTAAGAAAGCCACTTGATGGATGGTGAATGACAACTAAGAGAGCCACTAAGTGATTGACTGATTGTTAATTGAATGCAAGACAATTATTTGATAATCCTTAATGGTAGATTAATGTTTATTAGATCTACAAATCCTAAGAAAAAAGAGAGAGCGAGAACTGGCAACAAACACCAAATTATATGATTCTCGAAAGAATATAAGTCGGTAGGCATTGTGGAATACAACACTTATGATGCTATCGTTGAAACACTTGTGAAGATAATGGATATTAGTAAACCAAGTGAACATATACATGTGTGTTTATGTGTGTGCGCATGTGTATGCGTGCATGGTTGTCAAAATCACAAGTCAAATATGTGTTTCTATGAGTTTATGATTTTCTATGTTTTTTCCTAGTTAAATGGATGCAAAAGTGATTAGGTGTAGACTTTAGGTTAAATTATGAATTAAGGTGTATAATTCTATACGTTTACGACTTTACCATTTTTGCATGATTTTGTACCATTCTACCGATTCTATGCATTCAAGTGAATAATAAAATCGTAATTTTGACAATCAGGTGTGTGTGTACGCATGTGAATGTGCAACGTATGCGTCTAACCATTGAGGCGCCTATTTAGATTTGAAAGACTCATGAGATAATGAAACGTCTCTATGGTTTACAATCAAGTTTCCATAAATGAAAATATAATACACACAAATTTCACGCTTTGCTCTTGAAAAGTTAAGGTCTAATCATGTGATTATTTATCAATCAGCTATTCATGAAAAAAGAATAGACTCGAACATTTCCTTTTCCGTAATGATTTGCAAACGTGAAAGAAGATAAGATGAATACATGTTTCCTTCACTAGATGAAGTGAAACTTTTATGCAATATGACAATCAAAGGATTAGCCATGATTTTCTTCTAATGCAGTATAAATGAAAGGAATTAAAGTTGACATTCTTGGGATTTAAGGTTTGTAATAACTTTAATTTACCCAGGTATTATGCCTTATAAAAGTATCTTTATGTTCATGATAATCCAAGGAATGTCAAAAGAGTATTGGAGTATTTTGCAAATACTTAATATTAATGTTGTCGGACCTAAACTGGCCCGATTCAACTAGAAGAGGCCATGACAGTAGGTGTTATGCATATTTATTGACCGAGTTTTATAATTATAATGTCCTATGATCTCTTTCCTAAAAATGGTTAATGCTAAGCAAGTACACCTATTGCATGTACTACATGAATAAAGTATAGGGTTATTTCCATAAGGATCGATAACTACTAGTAATCACCCTTTTAATTATTATCTAGCCTAGAAAATCAAATGAGTGATATCACTAAGTTATTAATTACACTACTCAAAATCTAGAAGCTATAGTTAATGATTTCAATTATTGATTTACTTAAATTAATGCAAAACACAATAACAACTTAAACTTTGCTTCACCGATAAGCTTAACATGCACATTAAAAACATGAAATTAGCATTACTTGTTCCTTAACTGCAGAATTTATCAATCAAGTTAATATCTTTCTCAAGATCATTAATGTCTAATCCTAATCTTATCCACTTAAATCTCTTCTTAGGCTGATAGTAGATTATGATCTCAATACTTTGGGAATTCTATACTAATGCAATTGCAATGTAGAGAATTTCACAATTTTATCTCTAGAATCATGAGTAATCCCTTCTTAAAGCGTAGATCTATTCAATGAGATGATTTCTCAATCTATCCTGAAGAAATCTAACACAAAACTATATCTACACTATACAGAGTTATGATTCAAGAATATATCCAATTGTAGGAATTAAGAAAATTAACAATGATCATTGCCTTATCATGCTAGTACAATGCCAATTTATAATGTTACAAGCCTCAGTAGTACTACACTCGCATCATGTAATACAAAAACACAATAATAAACAAAAGAAAGCAACAAGGAACTTGAATAAAACCCCTTTACGTTGCAATTATGTAACTTTTTGTGTTACATGATATACAATACATCTCCTCTTCCTTCCTCCTCGAGGATAACTAAGGAGTACACCTACAAAATGGTACAATTACAAACAAACACTATGAACAAGTGTAACAGTTACAAAATGAATCTTAATTGTATTGTTTCGATGGTATGAAAATGATTCAATGATCAATGTGATATTTGGATATTTTATTTATATGTTCTCACATGATAGGACACGATCTGACATCTTTTCCTTGTCTCAATTGGCCTTTACTCCTTTTTAAGAAGCAGTTTATTTATTTTTGATGTGGAAACAAGAGAAATCACACCTTACATCATGGCCGTTACTTAGGCTATGATACCATAAAATTTCTTTATTCAAGGCTCATCATAGTTATTACATAGATCGTGATCATCGCGGCATACAACTTCAACCCATATCATGGCTGCGATGAAGGACTCGATATATTAAGCAAATGCAAGTCCTTAACAATCACGGCCACAATACGACTTGTGATCTAAGTGGCATTAAACTGCTTCAACCTATCACGACCGCAACTAATTTTGATATGTGGGATGCGGTAAAGATTATGGCCTCGATCCTGGCCATAATAAGCTTGGCAATATATTGAGCATACATCACGATTGCGATCCTTCATATTATCTCCTTTTCTTAGTGTGATTATGGTTGCGATGCAGCTTGTGATCTCGATGGGTTCTTTTTCCTCTTCTCTTTTCACACTTTGATCATCTTTTGGATTATAGATGCATTATGAACCATGATAGTAGCAACTTTCAATTTCTTTTCACTTTGTGCCCATTATGCTTCAAAATTTGATCCCTGATCACGCTTTTTTTTTTTTTTTTCTATATGTGCTTTTTAAAACTCTTTTTAGTCTATTTTCAAATTCCTTTAAAAGTGCAGATATTTATTGGCCAGTGTACTGGATGTTTATGTAGTAATAATATATTGGTGAATACCGAGTCGTGTGCATAGGAAGTGAGGACTATCAATCAAATGTATTAGTTCTAATTATAGCTAGGCAAATCAAGAGAAAATATTTTTAGGTTTTTTATTTAAGATTAATCTACAAAAGTTTAGGATTTCTAACACCTATAATTGATTAAGTTAAGAGCCAATAGATCTGAACAATAATCGAATGTATGCTATTGATCATAAGTACACTTGCCAATCCAAATTGTCAATGGGTTTAGTTTTCGAACAATCAAGCACTAAATAACAACTCCTTCTTCTAAAGAAAGCAATTATCCTAGATTAACCGATCAATATTCCCTATTCCTAGGAAAGTGATTGATCGATAAATTTGTTTTAATTACCAAACCCTAATAGAATTGCAATCCATATGTCTATGTGATATGTAATCTTAATTAGCTATTCACAAAAATGATTAGAAAAGAATTTTTCAATTTCAATTCTAATCTATCACGAATTCCAAATTTAAGCGAAAATACATGAACAGTGAAATAGCATCAACAATCCGAATATGAACAAGGATTCAATCAACAATAGGAATCACCAACTGAATAATTCAAATCAACAACTCTAAACTTATTAAGATCAAAAGAAACAAGTTTCAAACACCATCTAATAAGTGAATATAGGAAAGAACAAAATCACCTTGTCAAAATAATCCTATTCTTGAATTCAAACACAAATGATGTATTCCACCTGAATCCGGTGTAAAATCCTTAATCAAATTAACAAGAAAACTTCTTTAGTGCTCTAAACCCTAATCTAGATTTAAGAGTAAGAAGAAATAGAGAGGAATTTGTGCTTCGCTGATCTGATCAAATGATCCAACATGAGAGGAATATATATCAAAAGCAAAGAAATCCCATCAGTTACAACGCAAGCCGACAGTTACACTTTGTATGCCAACAATGTATATGGTAGCGTAGAATATATACCGACTTAAGCATTGGTAGTGTTCACAACGCCTTTAATGATTTTGGTTCTGTTCAAGTTCAATGCTAGTCCAATGCTAGCAGCGTAGCCTCTCTAGTAGCTGGCATAGGATCAAAATTTCAAGGTTAAAGGAATTCTCAAGTGTACGCTGGCAGTGCTGTTGCAAGCCTTAAAAATATGCATTATGTTCTTGAGCAAGGTCGGATCAACGTCGGCGGTGTAGGATGAAGAAATGTCGATGTAGTGGCAGAATAGCAGGATACTTATTCTCTGTTATGAAAGCTGGTGGCATCATTCCTTCACAAGCTGGTGTTGAATGTCTCTGCAACATAAGCTAGCAGTGTACATTGGATTTTTGCTAGCCTACTTTGTATTCTTTGTCAAATTTGCACAAAAATTGTCCTCAAATGCTTATTTTTGTATTGTAAGTTCTTTAATGACCTGAAATATTAATTTATTCATACTTAAGTACCAATTCCATTTGATTTCTATAAAATCTATAATAGATAAACATGATTTGATCATTGAAAAGTTGAGTAAAATATGACTTTATCAATCCCTGGCACTTGCATCTTTATCATGACCTAAATCATGGCCATAATACACCCTTGATTTGCTAATCTTCAACTTAGATTGGTCATATTTCTCCAAATTGATAAATTTTCCTTAGTCACTTGAAATAAACATATTCATAAATTAAGTACCAACTCTAGGAATAAATCATAAATAAAGGCACAATTAAGCAAACTTAGACCCCAAATTTCATAGGGTAAATAAACCCTATCAGTAAGTCAGTCCATGAATTTGGAATGGATTGACATTGACCCAAGCGATTGGACCGGAACCCAATTGACCCAACTTAGACAAAAAATACTTGCTGAAATTTTAAATATATATTCATATTGTACTTATCTTTTTAAGGTGTATGCCTTATATGAATTTAACAATTAATTGATAGATTTGATCCAGATATGGATATAATTGAGTGATGTCATATATAATTATCTTTCATAATTAAAATATACCTTATATTTTTACTTTTTATTGACATCGAGTCAACCCCTAATTGAATCTGGTTTAACCTTTAACCCCCTAGCATGTCCAGGTCAAACAACTGATCCCATTCTGACAACATTGCTTAATATTAAACAAGACAAGTCAATAAAGGTATGATTTCAAGCATATTATAAAATCTTCCTTTTTGATAAAATTAGAAGAGTACAACTCTAGAATAATTTGTATAACTTACTTTAGATATATTGATGATGATATGGATAATGGGAGAGAGTGTAATGGAGCCAAGTAACTATGATTTGCTAATTGGAAAATAAAATATGAATCGAACAAAGAAAGTTACATTTAAAAGTTGAAGAAGAGGAATCTAACTTTTGAATGCAACCTAGATTCGCACCCATTGCTTTTGATTTGAAGATGTTGTTACTAAACTATAATGATCTATATATTTGGATAAAATAAATTAGATACCAACATCGATGAGTAAAGCTCAATTGAGAAGAATGTGTAAATGAAAGAGAAGAAAACACTTACACTACTATTTATCATGAAAACAAAAGGAAAAAAAAACGAGAAGAAAAAAAATGAAAGAAGAAGAAGAAAAAGAAAAGATAAATATGGAGTACCCAAACCTGTAGCAGTAGTGATTAATAGAAATAAAAAGGAAAACTTGGCAATGTGAGGATATATATAGCCAATTTGATTAAGCAAAGAAGATAAGTATGAAATTATTTGAATTTGTTATTTAGAAGATTTAGATGATTCTTGTAATCTTTGAAGAGAGTTGCAATGCTTTGTGATGAGATTTAGTTGGTTTTCAAAAGATTTGAAGAAGAGATTTGAGGAGAGGGAAAAAAAAAAGATTGATACTAATCTATAATCTCTAACTTAAGAAGTAACATAGTTTAGAAAGAAGTTTGAGTTCCACTTTTATAGGCATGTACGTGAGTTGCATTTATTTTTTGGAGTAAAATAATAATTTTAGACACATTCAACTTTGAAATATGAGACTTTTACAATGTAAGGTGTGTTTAATCGTGGCTTTGCTTGATGGAAATCTTGTGATTATATTCCAATAACTTATACACATAATGTATTTCGCTCAAATTATCCTCAACGATGTTAAGGGTTGCAAATTGCAATTTAGGTATTTAGAAAGTTTTATTATGAGTCATGAATGATCTACATGATATGATGTACGAAGAGAAGAAAAAAAAAGGATGAGTGGGGATTTAATCGTGATCTAACGAAACTACATGAAGTAATGGGATGATATCGAATTTTGTTAATTTGCTCATGAATGTCGGAAGATGACCTTCTATATCCCTATTGATTTAACAAATATCTAGACAATATAGGCATCAAAATTCGAAAATTAGCAAAGGAAATTCAAATTCTAGGAGAAAGAGTAATATATGTGACCTTGAATAATATTATTGATCAATTAAAATTATTTCTTTACCTTAAGGTGCACAATAAGGGAGCTTCTACGGTCCCATCGATGAGACCATTCAGCTAATAATCTAACCATTAAAATAAATATAATAATTGGAATATTAACTATTTTAGTTATTTGATTGAGGTTATGTATAGTATGAGCCGTTAAATGGTGACAGGATCGGTCTCGTCAAAATTAATTATGAGCTCGTACATTAAATATGAAAAGTTGAAATTTCCTAAAAAAGGTAATTTCCTAAAAGACCCATGATCATAAAATAAATAAAAAGACAAAACAAAGGGAAATGCCACAAGAAAACAATAAAAACTAAGTTTCCTATTAAAAGTTATAGTAATATAAAATCTTCCCTAAAACAACAAAAGGGCAATTTTGATAGCTGAAATAATTGAATTCTCCTAAAATGCCACAAATGACCCATTTTCTATCAAAATAGACTTGAAACCAAAAAATTCAAAATTGTCTAAATTTACAGAACCGCCACTACTATTTTCAATCTCATTTCTCCATAAGCTCGCTTAGTATTTCTTCAGCCACATCAAAAAATAATTCAAAGATGCAAATGACCTTGATTTGAGAGATATTGTGGAGTATATGATAAGGATACAACTTGTTGACTATATTAGAAATTGATTTGAAGTTAATCATGTTGATAAAAGAGAATATTCGAAGGATTTTATTCATAATTGTAACTTTATTGGTAAAAAGATGCTACGAGGATAATATGTGTCATGCCCGAAGGGTACCCTAAACGTGGAAGTCCGTTGTACATAATATTAAAGCCTAAGAATGACCTTCTTAGTCACGCGAAGGCTTCCATACTATGTACAAATGGAGGAGACATATTGGAGTGATACATTTTATGTTGATACAACTTGAGTAACAATGTAAAGGAAATTCAATTTACTATACTTCAAATACAAATCATTATACTTCAATTACAATTCATCAAAAGATTTCACTACATAAAACTATTACAAGGCAAATAATAAAACCTAGCTAATAACTTCAAGCGTTCTTATTTCCTACCGGAAGCCCGAAGTCATTCTCGGCTCCAATCATCTCGGTCCCCACTTAGCATTCTTGAGATGACCTGTTCATTCAAACATCTATTGGGGTATAAGCTACACTAGCTTAGTGAGAATTCCTTAATTCCGTACCATAACAAGCAAGTTATAAATCATCCATATGCTATGCATGAACAAACACATGAGCAAACAATTATGTATGGGTATCCGGAACCCACACACAGAATGGATTTATACCCTCCGTATCTTGGGTTAAGGATGGTACTGAAAGTCTACACGACTGCTGCTAGTCCCCAAGCCCTCGGCTCATAGCACTCAACTCGGCTAAGCTCACACATGGAATGCATCTCCGATGTGCCTTAGTTCCCCATGAATGAGCTCTGATACCGGGTCTCATTATCCAAACGAGTCCTCGGACCATACCGATCAACCTGCGTAGGAGTAGCACACTACCAAATGCAATATGTCCGATGCGATGCATGACCAATTTAATTTTTTGCTTAGGTCAAAATATTCATACATTCTTTGGAGTGACCAACCAATATCATACGCATAACATAAATAATATGAACAGTACAGTTATCCAATCGAATTGTGGTTTCGATATGGTTTTAGTATTCTTTGGCATACATTCATCACAGTCTCATCATCTATCCCATCCCCATTTATGTCAATTTTTATCTTGTTCCTATAATTCTAATACAACTAGCTACAAGCACAAACAAGGTAACAAAATAAGAAGAAGACTCACTTGGCTATTGGATCACCGTCTTTTAGTAAAAGTAATCAGGTGGTAGGAAATCGTCGATTTCGGGATCACTTAAAAGGAAGAGATACCCAAATGAGTATTTCAACTCAAATAATCCATCCTATCTCATACAAACTATCAAATTCGTAATTCTCGTCCTAAGCGGGAATTCCAACTTAAAACAGCTATAACTTGGTCATTTTAACTCGGAATTTCACAAATTATATATCGTTTTCCATCTACTTCGAAAGATCTATCTAATTCTAATATTATTTTCAAGTTTTGAAAATATTTAGGTCATGAAACAGAGGATCAGATCTGATCAGTAACGATCTCCATTTTCGAAAAATAGTTTTGTAATTGCTTGAAATGTTCCTATTTGATAATTCAAGAATACATGGAATTGAATGATTTCCTAACATGAATGGCATGTGATGAGTTTAATGTATGCATGATCTTGATGATTTTTGCTAAAAGAAAATTTTATAACTTTTTTATTTTGCAAGACCACAATAGCAACTACTTATGAAAAATCTAGTTTTCTAACTTTGATATCACACTAGTGTTTTTGGAATTCATTCTTAGGAATTTTTAGTTATCATAGTTAAAATTGAGTCTTCATAACATATGCTACCTAAGGCCTTCATTTTTACATAAGAATTTGAATTTTGCATTTTGCACTTTGCAAATATGTTTTCAAATGGGATTTACTCAAAAATCCGAATTTTTAGAAATCCACTTTTTGAATGATTCATTTAGGAAAAACTTGTTTAATGCATTAAAATTTAAGACTTTACTATACCTACTACTTAAGGACTTCCTTTAATACATAAAACTTTTATTTTGAACTTGGATAATACGTGTTTTCATGGGCATCCTCCAAAGTTACGAATTTAACAAGTTGACTACTAACTCAAAATTTTCCATCTTGATTCTACTTTTTGTTTTACACATTAATCTCATCAAAACTCATTTCAACTTGTAAGAATCACTACTTAATGATACCTATTACCTATTACCTATACCCTTCATTCTTCACATAAAACATGAGTTTTGGAGTTGATAAATAGGTTTTCAAAATTGTTCTTGGTTGAGATCCGAATTTATCAAATTTATTTTTGGACATATCTTTTGATAAAATCCATCTAAACTTAGGAAAAATCATCCTTTACATATACTATCTTAAGAGCCTTCCATGTCTTGAATAAAATCTTCATTTTTGAGTTGTAAAACACGTTTTTAAACTATGCCTTTGCCAAAATCCGAAAATAAGATTTTTATTTTGAAAATAACTTTTGAAAATCACTTTTGATTCTTGTAAAAAGAAGTCTTGATGATATACATCTACTAAACCTTCATTTTCCCAACTAAAACTTCCATTTTAAGACTTGGAAAGTGGTTTTTAAATATAGGTTTTGTCAAGATACAAATTTTACTATTTTTATTCAAGTTCAAATCTAAGATCTACACATAACATGAACATGAATATAAAAGAAATGCATGGTAGTAAACTATAAACTCATAGATCTAAACTTTCTCCTAAAAATCATTCATTTATGATATCTATTCCTTAAGCCCTTCATTTTAAATGAAAAATACACATTTTAAAGTTAAAAAATAGCTTTTCTAAATATGATTCCCTTTTTATCTGAATTTTCAAAAGTGATTTTTGTTGAAACTAAAATAGATCTTGAGCTTTCTAAAACTTTTTTACTATCATCAAGGTATTACAAGTTATTTAAGAAAATAAATCAAAAGTCTAATGCATTTATGATCCTAAAACAACTAGATCTAGATTACTATACTAGTTATAAACGCATGAACACTAAGATAGTTATGTGAATGGTAAATATATGCATAAATCCTTAGCAATAACAAATTAATAATCTCATATGACAAGATTTAAAACATAAACAAAATCAAAGCTACAAAAAAAGTTAGATCTACAAAATATAACTACTTTTAGCAGGAAAATAATAATAATACAAGCGAGTACTCATGGATAAGCTTTTAAGCTTATGGAAAGTCATTTGATGCATGAAACTCTCACTATACCTTACTATATCACCTATGGAAGCTTTAGACAAGAGTTTTATCCAAGAATCTTGAAGAAATATGTGTGGAAACTCAAAGAAGAAATAGGGGCAGCTTGTGTTCTTGCAAGAACAAGAACAAAAGAAGAAAGAAAGAGAGGAAAAAGAGAGGAAATGAGATAGGGTTTCAAAGGAAAATGAAAAGAAATAAATGAGAGGCATTAAATGAAGAGAGAGGATGTATTAAATGAAAGAAAGAAAGAAAAAAAATAAAACAAGGGCAACAAATGGAGAGGGGACTACACGTGAATGTAAGAAGGAGAGAAGGAGGGAATTTGATTGGATTTTGACTTGAAATTGAAATGTGTAATTAATATGTATGTGTTGCTTCTTTAAGAAGGATTGGAATAGATTTATTTTAGTCAAATTGGGAGTAAATCAAAGGACAAGGGCAGCAAAAGAGGTCAAAATTTCTACCAAGAAGTGATATATGAAGTGTAAAAAGATTGAAGAGAAAAAGAAGTGATATGTGAAAGGTGTACTTAAAGGTATGGATTGTAAGAGTATTTTCTTAATAAATAAAATAAAATAAAATAAAAATAAAAAATTTATTACAAATATTTGTAACAGATTTTTCATAATAAAAATAATATAATTAATTAATTTATTTTGGTGAATTATCAAATAAGTTACTGGTATGATCAAAATACGGGAATATGAGTTATAAATGATCTTTTTATAATCCGAAAAATTCTAAAAAATTATTTTATGAAAATAAAAATATCTTTCAAATATTTTAAATTATTAAATTAATTTATTTTATTTTTTTAGTATCGGGTCTTACATAGAAACTGATTCCGTAAAAACCCGAAACGAACTAAATTTTAGAAAAACAAAATTTTCTATGCTATCTAGATATTTATCTAAAAATATAAGGCTTTATAAGAATAATAAAATTATGTAATGAAATAGAAGTGAATAGTACCAAAAGACTAGTTAATTACCTGTAGTAATGAAATACGAATAAAATCACAACATCAAAAGTTATCGAAAAATTATAAAACTGATATTTTAGAAATCCTTATAAATTTAGGAGTCTAACGGTATTAATGGTATATTTTTTATATCTCGAGCCCCGGGATACGCTTTTCGAAGTCTATATCCGAACGAGTTCGAAATAGATAAAAAATTTACCAATCCGATATTTTTAAACGATCTTATATTACTACGAGTTATTCTCCATACTTAAACTACACCTCGGCCTCTAGGGTTAAGGGCGTGAGATTGTCGGGCTTAAACTACTGCATTCCAAGGGTTTCCGGGTGATTCTCTGGTTTAGATCTTTACCAATTTGGAAACTGATATTTTATGTTTATACAACATATTTAGTTTTAGAAATTTATTTTAAATTTTATTTTTGTAGGTATTTAATATCTCTAAACGTTTTCGGAATTATTGAATTGAGTTTTATTTCCAAAGGTTTATCGTTATTTACTTTTTAATAATTGGTTTTTGGGTTCTATATTATCCAATTTTATAAGTCAGAGTTAAGTATGGAATTTGTCGTACGTAGTGGTTTTGAATTTGAAGACCGTTGAGTTCTTATTTTATTTTCAAGAAATCTCATTTTCTCAAGATTAAGAAATTTCTAGATTCGTTCATGATTTAGGACTAGTCAAAGTTCGGTTTTAATTTGGAATCATTTTTAGGGTTTATTTTTGAAGTTCGTTTTGGAATTATTTTCTGAAATTTTCCGGGGCTTACAATATGACCTAGAGAAAGGAAATGATAAAATATAAAGAGACATGATACAATCATTGACACAAGTTTGTATATATTCAAAGCAACTCATCACAAATGGATCGGAATATTTCGTCTTATAGATGGGTCAACTCTTAATCACCATAACTTCTTGTTCGTAGGAGTTATGGGACCCATAATATGTAAAGGAAAAAATATTTATTGGAGTCTACTACAACACATGGCAAATTGCTATGTCATTTGACAAATTATAAAAGGTAAAAAACATGTGTTTTCATAGTATACCAAGTCTTAGAAGAATTTTTGCCTCTAAAGGGCCATTTAAATTTCAAGTTTCATTTACTTGAAGTTTTATATTCTCTTATACTTTTAGTCATCATATGGTTTGTTGCAAAACACAAGAAAGAAAGAAAAATGATACTTGTGTTTGTGTATGGATTCCTTCACCATAGTGATAATTGCTTTTTAATAAGTTCAAATAACACGCGCAATTAAGTGCTTTGTAATGCTGACTGTCACACCCTAAAAACGGGCTAAGAAGGATAACCTGAAGTTAACATATCACATGTGCACCCATAATATGAGAATCATCTTCCAAGTCAGAGTTTGCAAGGCTCTACCTAAATAATTATTTATATAACATCTAATATGAAAATACATTTGTGATCAATAAAGGAAATTCGATTTCCTATAGTCCACCAGAACCGCAAAGAGTCGGTATCCCCTATCAAAAAGTAAAATAGAATAAAACATCTGCATTTTACAAACTTAAACTATAGTATTGCATTTCTATTCATAAACAAAGCTTATATTATACAAGAAATATAATCTTAACAAACTATATTATCTATCTATTTCTCATAACAAATTTGTCTTCTATCATCAAGGGTTCTTCTCCACACCGATCTATCCCTAAACCATACCCTCAGCTATTCCTGCAACAACACTGTAGGGGTGTGAGCTCAAACATAGCTCAATGGATAACAAGATCAAATCACACTACAAACAAGTGTTAAGAAGTTTTTATTTGACAAACATATGCAATGCACACTCATCCATATGATATGCACAGTTTAGATGATTAGAATCCAAACCAATGGAGATTTGAGCCCTCTCTTTAGGGGTTGAAGGACTAAATACAAGTCATTCACACCCATAAGAACCGTGAACTAAGGAAGGGTTGCATAAAACCAAAACATTTGCTTCACCAATCAATCTTCTTTTTAAGCCCTTGTCTCCTCATCTAACCCCTGAGGGAATAGCCCACATCAGAGCCCCACAGGATACGAGCAGTCTTTTGGAGAATGACCCACTTCTTAGAACCATAGAACCTTCCCTAAGTATTAATCCCTTAAGTCGACTCCAACATGAACGACGTCCTTCGATGCCTACTTAGTTCCCGCGAAGTTGATAACCCTACTAGTAACCTCCATGTAGACTCACTGGTCCTATCAAGCATTACTATAGAATTGGAATATTAATATGTGACATGAACCCGTCCAATGCATGAATGATGTTATACAATACATGTCCAATTCAATTAGGGCCAACTAAGATTTATATCATATTAGTTAATGACCATATAAGTTTCAAACACTCAACAATACATAATGTGCATATCACACAAAACAAAGGTTATCACTTAATCTAATCACCAAACAAAAAACGAATTCCCAAACCCCATGCATAATCAGTTCTATTAATATTGACTTAGGTGCAACTATATTACAAATACAAGCAAGGTGATGAGATTGTTGTTACCCACCTGGCCATCAACAACATTATCATGAGCACCAAATCATCATCATCCTTCATAAGAAATCCAAACAGGAATAGAAAGTTGGCTAAAGGCTATTTAAGAGAATATATAACAAAAGCAAACATCCATCCAAGAACTAGAAGTCATTTTAACTTAATCCTAGCCAAATTGATTAGTTAATCATTTAACCCAATTAATAAGCTAAGTTAATCAAACTTAATCAATATAATTCATTTTAGTTCATTAAGCTAAGTTGAACTTAGATTATTAACTAAATTCATTTTATATCCAACTCTATATATAATCAAACTATCTATTAAATCTATAATTCTCTAAATTCATGCCTAATTATATCATTAAAGAAGTATAACGCATTAAATATCATTATCTATTTCATTTTAACTAAAAAATTCATTTAATACTTAACCAAACACATTTAACTAGTAAAATAAGTTTTCAACATTGTTTGAAAAGCGTAGTAGCTAGAAAGAATTAACATTTAGGCCTTAATAATTTTTGAATTTGTAAAAACTTAAAACATAAAATTTTAGATCTATTTTTAAACTTTCCAACGCAATTTGAATCACCTAATCCGAGTTCGTATGAAAAAATTATGATTAAATTACGGTGGGACTACAAATAAGAAAGTCTACACGACCTTCTGCATGGCCATGCTCAGGCCGTGTGACTAAAAAAACGACCAGATTCGAGTTTTTCCCTTGAAAACACTCAGCACGAGCTTTTGCCACGCTCGTGAACACCCATACAGGCCCCCAAATTTTTCCCATAAACCAAAATTTATCGTCAACACATTTGCATAGCTTTGTGCATGCCCGTGCTGCCCCTACAACTCCTTGTTACAATTTCTTTCCTCTCTTTTACATCTTTAACCCACTATAACACATCTAACCACAACGACAACATCATATAAGCAATATACAACACATAAACATAACTTCTAACACTTTAAATCCATTTCTCATCATGAAAACACATCCAACAACTTCATCAAACCCTACACTATATATCATCTTCCTTGACAACCCATTTCATACATCCACCATTAAGTTAAGACATACAACCATAAACAACAATTAAACAAAGAAACAATATCATACTTACATGTTGGATGAATCTCAACTATCTTTCCTTCATCACTACTACTCCTTATTTTGATGAAGCTTCCTACTTAGTTCCTTCTTTTATCTTGTTTACTATCCTCCTTTCTCTTTAATCTTCTTTGAAATTGAGACTTTGGGTTGTAAATTGAATTGAAGAAGAGAAATGAAGGAAGAGAGAAGAAACGTAGAAGAGAAGAAAAAGAAAGAAAAAGAAGAGAAAATGGCATAAAAAGGAGAGAGAGAAGGAATATATAGGATAAGACAAAAAATTAATTAAAGATATTTATGATTAAGGACTTTTATTTAAACTTTTCAGATCATTATTTTAAGCATTAAAAACAATTAGGAGAAAATTTCAGAATATAAATAAATGAAATCAATAACTTGAATTACGAACCAAGTTTAGAAATTTAATTTTGTAAAACTTGATATTTAGTTGAGTTTAGGCTTGGAAACTATATTTTTAAATAAGTAGGTAAACTCATAATCCATGAAATTTGAAAGTATAGAATTTAGATTAAAAAGGCCACATTTGAGTGTTTTAGAATGTGAAAATGATCATAGTAAGTAAACAAGTTAAAGAAATAGAGTTCAAATTTTATAAACAAAAGATTTAAGAAATTTTGGTTCATAAATGGATAATTGAAATATATAAAAGATTGAAAGGAGTATTTGAATTCTTAATTTCAATTAAGTCTATTTAATAATTGATTATATCAATCTATCCATTTATAACCTATAAATTCAAGTTATTTATTTTAACTAAACCATCTAAACTCAGTGTTAAATTATACTCTAAACAATTTTAAGATTAATTATCCATTGGTAGTTGACATTATATAACTTTAGTTTTCATAATTCGAAAGTTTCCAACCGTTTTAAGATTTTATTCTTTTACTCACTCTTTCATTGTTTTATTCCAATTAATTCATATTTAGATTTGTTATTGTTTTTATTTCCATTATAATTTTAAATTATTTGATTAAATATTATTTATTGGGTTAATATATCATATTTTGTATTCATTACCCAATTTGTTTGATCTTTCTTCTTGTGTCATTCTTTCTTATTATATTGATTTGGGGTTTCTTATAATATTATTTTTATTTTCACAAAACATCTTAAGATTTAAGTTATGTAATTTAGCACCATTCTTTTATAATTATTTATTTACTCATAATTCATTTCTTTAATTATCCGCAACATTTTATTTCATAACTTTGGTTATTATTATTACTTACTTGAATCCCATTTTCATTTATTTGCATATATATATATATATATATATTTAATTTCATCTTGTTATTTTATAGAATTTTATCTCAAAACATAATAATTCATAATTTGTAAGCAATCATCAAATTATTTAAATTTCAATATATTTAAATCACAGAAATTATGAATGTCTTCCATGACCTTTCTTAAATTTTTTCAATAATTTTACATTATTTTCTTAATGATTAATATTTCTGAATTGTATAAATTTGGGTTATTACACTGACACTAGACTCTTATGGCATAATATGTTGATAGATGAAATTCATATTGTTGCATAAGCAGATCTAGGCCGATAGAGTTAGCTCCTATAAACATAGAGAAAATGATTGGAGAGTTGTTGATGCTACTAATCTGATGCTTAAGTCAGTTCATGATAAAGGGTAATGTGTCTGAATAGAGTAGGAAATTGCCTTTCCCTTAGCCTGCAAAGGGGATATTTATAGTGTTCAGGGTCATACTAGGATAGATTTCCTCCTAGCAGCTGACTGGTATCTGAGGTGATGGAGATACCCGAGCTGAAGAGCTGTGGCTTTGCAAAGTGTGGCCGAGTTGGTGAAGTCCCCCCATACTGAAGTGCTTATATTGACTAGAGATCATGAGGTCGTTCCTTGGTTAGCCGAGTTTATGAGCTCAACAGACCTTCTGAGGTAAGGGTTCTTTGGGAAGTCTTGCACGATGTTCCTTTATGGAGTCATGGATCTCATTACTGATAAGATCATATTCTACACAACTTTTAATAAGCAATTAGTAATTAATTTGTCTTGAATTTAATGAAAATTGCTAGAATTGGTATTCGGATTGTTTAAGTTCATGTTTAAGGTCTAAATTGAACAAAGGAAAGCATAACAAGGAAGTTTGAGCTAAAATTGAAAAATCTCAAGGGTATGTCGGCTTTTCTGGAGCATAAGCCGTCGCATATAGTCGGCCTAGAAGATAATCAAATGTTAAACTTTAACATTGCCTTTACGCTGCCAGCTTTCGACCCAGCTTTGAAGTGGAACAAATTCAAGAATTCAAAGGTCGACAAAAATTGTCCTATACGCCGCTGATCTTCAGGCGGTGCATGTTGAAGATTAGTAACAAAAAAATCAAGCATTGGCTTAATAATGCCAGTGTGGGAATACACGAAGGCCAGCTTTTGTAATTTTTTCAAAAGTTGGCTTTTTGGGAATCAAAGCCGCCGACATTGAGATGGTGTTGAATGTGAACAGAATGCAATTTATTAAAGCCGTTACAAGCACAAACGCCTTGGAGTGGATTTGGTTGGCCTTTGATGTTTCTATCATATACCGGCATTTCAAACCCTACGCTGCCAGCTTTCAAGCAGCGTAGGTTATCCACAAAAACTAAATTGTTAAAGTTGAAGCCAAAGCTGTCAGTGTTCAAAGCATTATAAGAATGTACACTGTCTATAAGCTGTCGACGTAGAAAGTGTAATTGCCAACGTACGTTTTGTAACTGCAAAAATTAAATGAAATGTCTAGAATTTTACTTATATATTCTAGGGTTTCCTTCACAATAGGAACATTCGAAAATCATCAGAAAAGAGAGGAAAACAGAGTTTTAAACATGTTTAAGTGTGTTTCTTCTTTAGAGCATTAAAACCCTATTGTTCTAGAAACATAGAGGCGATTAAGGTTTAGATACAATCAAGCAATGCCCACATTTGTAGGATTATTGATCTGAAAACATCATTTTATGGAAAGGAATCAATTTTAAGGTGTTTCTGTCCCTATTTTGTTATATATATATATATATATATGCTTGATTGTATTTTTAGATGTTTTTCATAGATTGTTATGAATATACATGAATGGATTCGATGAATTGATTTATAAATCATATTGATGTTGATTTTAATTATTTAGGAATTTTGTTATCTTTGCTTATAATCTGTTTAATATGTGCCCGATCAACATAAATTAGATGAGTAGGGTTAGAGATACCCGGGAGGGATTCGATGATCCATACAAGTAAAACTTAGGTTTTTTAAAAAGATTTGCCATAAGGATATGTAAGTTTGTGATGAAATTTAAGAATTCGCTGATCTTATTGCGGTTAGAATTACAAATTTAGGTCACTTGGCGGTACATGGTTTTTAGTTTTAATTAGAATAGTAATTTTGATAAGAGCAAATTACTATTAAACAGTTAATCATAGATAAATTGCCTTGGCAGAATAGTTTATGCTATGATAGGATTTTTGCTACTCCGGGAGGTGGGCAATTTCTAGTGAATTTGATTAAATCCCAAATAATCAACATCGAATATCAATTTGAAGCATGAGTTATTTCAAATGAGAATATAAATGCATTATTCATATTTGTATCTGCATCTCCTAAACCTATATCCCTCGTTGTTGTTGCTAGAATATACGGTTTTAATCCTTAACAATAATTTGATAGTTGATTTTTAGTCGATCACCATAGAGTAATTAAGAATCTGACATTCGATAACTTAGATTAGGGTAAGATTCAATTTCTAGTTATTAGCTATATAGCTCCTTGTGGATACGACTTGGACTTACCAGATAATACTGCATTATATTCGGTGATTTTGCTGACCGGTTAAGTATTACACTTGCATCTGAAATTGAAAATCATTAGAGTATAATAGGTCTTAATACATCAGTTTCAAATTGGCGCTATTGCCAAGGAGTTATGACTACTGATATTAGGATAGTAATTAAGCCTATAGAGTAAGCACATAAATTTAGAAAATCTATAAAAATTTGAAAAAAAAAAAAAAAATAGTTTACCTTGATCAATTTGTTCTTGTATGTCAAGTGAACATGTCCAAGACTTGCAATTTGATCCAGAAATTGACAGGACTTATCACCGGAGATTAAGAGAAAGATGAACAGAAAATACAAGAGCAATGGAGAGGGAAGAAAATCCTCAAGAAGGAGATGGGAGAAGGAATGGAGATCATGGAAATGGACACAATGCGAACCCTATTGCAGAGCAACAAAATTTGCCAGTTCCTGTTATGGCCAATGATAATCCTCCTCATCCGATAGTAGGAAATGAGATTCACAGACCTATGTGAGAGTACTTTATGCCAACAGTTGATGGAGTTGCACCAACCATTGATTAACCTTATTCATGCGAACAACTTTGAGTTGAAGCCAGCTTTGATACAAATGGTGCAAGTAGATCAATTTGATGAGGTAGTTTTGAAAATCCACATGACTATCTGAAGAATTTCCTGTGGATTTATGCTACCATAAAGAGTAACGGGGTTTCTAATGATGTTATTCGCCTTCGACTGTTCCCTTTTTCACTTAGGGTAAGGCCAGAAGTTGGTCAAATTCTTTACCCCCGCACTCTTTAACAAGTTGGGATCAGTTGGCATAACAATTTTTGGAAAAAAATTTTCCTCCCAACAAAACAATCCAACCGAGGAACGAAATCTTTTCCTTTTGGTAGTATGAAGGTGAAGCCTTATATGAAGTATGGGAAAGATTTAAGGAGCTCCTCAGATGTTGCCCCCATCATGGAGTCTTTGTTCATGATCAGATGAGAATCTTCTACCAGCTCTTAGAGATCAATTGAAAACGATGATTGATGTGACAGCAGGTGAGAGCTTGATGTATAAGAGTGCTCCAAAGGCTTATGATTTCACCAATGGGTTGGCCAAAACAACTTTTCACTGGCATAGTGAGCAAAATAAGTCAAGATTGGTGGGTGCCATTTGTGAATCAGAGACAGTTTCTAAACTTCAACAACAAGTAGCCTCACCTAATGATCAGATGAGATGAATGCAATCTATGTCAGGAGCGGGACCGATTTATAAGCCAAGCATGAATGCAATCTCTCATAATGATCTTAGCATGAGTTATTTGGAGTATCCAATGGAAGATTCCTATGCTCCAAGTTCCAGCAACAAGCAAGCAAACTATGTGAATCAATATGAGAAAAGAGCTAGGAATTACAATCCATACTCCAACACTTACAATCCTGGATTGAGAGATCATCCAAATTTTCGATGAAGCAATTAGAATGCACCTCGAGCATTACCACCACCACCACTTGTGCATCAACAACAGACAAATCCACAAAAAGAAAAGGATAAAATAGTTGAGCTTTTGCAGGAGATATTAAAAAAGCAAACTAATCAAGATTCAATCATTCGAGGTTTGCAAACTCAAATAGCTCAGTTGTCTGAAACATCAAGACACCGTCCTCAAGGCACTCTTCCTAGTAATACTGAAAAGAATCCTAAAGAGGAGGTGAAAATAATCACTCTTATAAGTGGAAAAGAAGTCGCAAAGAGTGGTGCAGGAAGCAGTCTAGAAATGCAAGAAAAAGAGAAAGAAAATGGCAAAATGATTGATGACCAAGGCAATAGAAGGCATGAGGATAGGACTGAAAATTAATTAGGAATCAAGTTGGATGTGCCATCATCAAGCCATGATAAACGAAAAAGAGAGGTGGAAGAAGACGAGAGACGGAAGCCAGAAGTGAAGCATTATGTTCCACCTATTCTTTTTCCTAGGAGGTTGAAGCAACAACAACTGGACCATCAGTTTGAGAAGTTTTTAGAAGTTTTCAAGAAGTTGCACATTAATATTCCATTCATGGATGCACTTGAATCAATACTATCCTATGCGAAATTTATGAAGGATATCCTCACAAAGAAAAGACGACTAGCTGAACATGAGACTATCATGCTAACCCATGAATGTACAGTTATTCTTCAAAATAAGTTGCCACCGAAATTGAAAGATCCAGGCAGCTTCACTATTCCTTGCATCACTAGGGAATCATATTTTGATAAGGCACTTTGCGATCTTGGAGTAAGTATAAATCTTATGCCTTTGTCAATTTTTAAGAAATTAGGGCTAGGAGAGTGTAAACCAACCAAATTTTCCTTACAACTAGCCGACAGACGCATTAAACATCCAAGAGGGATAGTGGAGGATGTGTTAGTCAAGGTGGACAAAATTTCTTTTTTCGGTTGATTTTATCGTGCTTGATATGGCTGAACACCGGAGATCCCTTGATCTTGGGAAACCTTTCTTAGCTACCGGACAAGCATTGATTGATGTGGCACAAGGAAAATTGACACTTCGGGCCATGGATGAGCAGGTTACTTTTCATGTGTTTCGATCTTTTAGACACTTAGCTGGTAATGATACTTATTTCCATGTTGATATTATTGATTAGCTAGTTCAGGAATATAAGGATGATACTTTTGAGATGAGTGGATATTCCAAGCATAAGTTATCACTAGATTAGAGTGATGATGAGGATGAGCTTGATATTCCTCATGATGGAATTGAAGCAGATGATGAGCAGTGGATGGAGCCTGATGATCAAGACAGTAGTACAGATGAAGTAAATCGAAATCACTCAGTGGATATAGCTGCTGTAGCTTGGATGAGACCACCTCAGTGTGAGTGCTTAAAGGCTAGCACAAATACGTTAATTCCATCCATACAAGAGCATCCTAAACTTGAGTTAAAACAACATCCTGAACACCTCAAGCATGTGTTCTTAGGTGAGAATAACACACTCCCAGACATCATTTCCGTGAAGTTGTCATCTGAGCAAGAAAGTAAGCTAATTGAGGTGCTTAGACATCATAAGGAGGCTATTGGGTGGACAATTGCAGATATTCATGGAATCCATCCATCTGTATGTACTCATCGAATCCTCATGGAAGCCGAATGCAAGCTTACAGTCCAACCACAGAGAAGACTTAATCCTACTGTAAAAGAAGTAGTGAAGAAGGAGGTACTAAAGCTGCTTGATGCCCAAATCATTTATCCTATCTTCGATAGTAAGTGGATGAGTCCTACTCATGTGGTACCTAAGAAGGGGGGTATGAGAGTTGTGCATAACGACAAGAATGAGTTGGTACCAACTTGGACTATGACTCGATGGAGGGTATGCATCGACTATCGAAAGTTGAATGATGCTACCCACAAAGATCATTTTCCTCTTCCCTTCACAGACTAAATGCTAGAGAGGCTAGCCGAACATGAATACTATTGTTTCTTGGATGGGTATCCGGGCTGTAATCAAATTCCTATAGCTCCAAGAGACAAGGAGAAGACTACATTTACATGTCCGTATGGTACATTTGCATTTAGGCGCATGCCTTTTGGCCTATGTAATGCACCAGCAACTTTCCAAAGATGTATGATGCACTCTTCTCAGACATGATTGAGAAATTCATAGAAGTCTTCATGGATGACTTTTCTATATATGGAGCTTCATTTGACAATTGTTTAGAGAATTTGTCATCAGTGCTCAAGAGATGCAAAGACAATCACCTGGTTTTAAACTGGGAAAAGTGTCACTTTATGGTGCAAAAAGGAATTGTGTTAGGCCATAAGATCTCCAATAAGGGAATTGAGGTGAATAGAGCTAAAGTAGAGGTGATTTCTGAGCTACCACCACCAGTGAATGTGAAAGGAATACGAAGTTTCCTTATACATGCAGGATTCTATGGGAGGTTTATTAAGTACTTTTCCAGTATTTCAAGACCTTTTTGTACTTTACTAGAAAAAGATACTCCTTTTTCTTTTGACAATGTCTGTTTACAAGCTTTTGAGCTTTTGAAGGAAAAGTTGACCACAACACCAGTCATTGTAGCACCAGATTAGGAGCTACCATTTAAGCTTATGTGTGACGCTAGTGATATAGCAGTTGGTGCAGTGCTTGGTTAGAAGAGGAACCGAGTTTCTCAGGTAATTTACTATGCTAGCAAGATGATGAATTAAGCACAACGAAATTATACTACCACAGAAAAGGAATTGCTAGTTGTAGTATTTGCTTGTGATGAATTCAGATCATATCTTATTGGTTCTAAGGTAATTATCTATACTGACCATTCTGCACTTAAGTACTTATTAGCAAAATCAGATGCAAAGCTTAGGCTTATAAGGTGGATCTTGCTTTTGCAAGAATTTGATATTGAAATTAGAGATAAGAAGGAAGTGAAAAATGTTGTTGCTAACCATCTTTCAAGGATTGTAAATGAGAAAGATGAGTTACCTATCTATGAATGATTTCCTGATGAGTATCTCTATGAAATTTCAATTAAAGATGTACCTTAGTACGTATGTATAGTGAATTATTTGGTTTCTGGAATTTTATCATATAAAATTTCTCATCACCAGAAAAAAAAAAATTTTATCAGATGTAAAACAATATTTTTGGGATGAGCCATTTCTTTTTAAAAGCTATGCATACCAAGTAATTAGGAGATATGTACCTGCATCTGAAATTGCTGATATACTTTATCACTGCTATAATCGAGAAAGATGAGTTACCTATTAATGAATCATTTCCTGATGAGTATCTCTATGAAATTTCAATTAAATATGTACCTTAGTACGTACGTATAGTGAATTATTTGGTTTCTGGAATTTTATCATATAAAATTTCTCATCACCAGAAACAAAAATTTTTATCAGATGTGAAACAATATTGTTGGGATGAGCCATTTCTTTTTAAAAGCTATGCAGACCAAGTAATTAGGAGATGTGTACCTACATCTGAAATTGCTGATATACTTTATCACTACTATAATCAAGAAAGATGAGTTACCTATTAATGAATCATTTCCTGATGAGTATCTCTATGAAATTTCAATTAAAGATGTACCTTAGTACGTACGTATAGTGAATTATTTGGTTTCTGGAATTTTATCATATAAAATTTCTCATCACCAGAAACAAAAATTTTTATCAGATGTAAAACAATATTTTTGGGATGAGCCATTTCTTTTTAAAAGCTATGCATAGCAAGTAATTAGGAGATGTGTACCTGCATCTGAAATTGCTGATATACTTTATCATTGCTATAATCGAGAAAGATGAGTTACCTATTAATGAATCATTTCCTGATGAGTATCTCTATGAAATTTCAATTAAAGATGTACCTTAGTACATACGTATAGTGAATTATTTGGTTTCTGGAATTTTATCATATAAAATTTCTCATCACCGGAAACAAAAATTTTTATCAGATGTGAAACAATATTTTTGGGATGAGCCATTTGTTTTTAAAAGCTATGCAGACCAAGTAATTAGGAGATGTGTACCTGCATCTGAAATTGCTGATATACTTTATCACTGCTATAATCGAGAAACTGGTGGTCATTTTGGTGTGGAAAGAACTACTGCCAAGGTACTTCAATGTGGATTTTACTAGCCTACTTTGTTTAGAGATTGTAGATAATATATTCAGAGTTATAATCAATGCCAAAGAATAGGGAACATTTCCAAGCGACATGAGATGCCACAACATGGGATCCTAGTGATAGAGATCTTTGATGTTTGGGGGATAGATTTTATGGGACCATTCCCATCATCCTTCAATGATAAGTATATCCTTATAGCGGTTGATTATGTATCAAAATGGGTGGAAGTTGTTGCTCTTCCTACTAATGATGCACGAGGAGTACTTAAGTTCTTAAAAAGAAACATTTTCACTAGGTTTAGGATACCAAAAGCAATTATTAGTGATGGAGGAACTCATGCAATAAACAGCTTGACAATTTACTTTCAAAGTATGGAGTGAGACATAAGGTAGCCACACCTTATCATCCTCAAACAAGTGGTCAGGTAGAGCTATCTAATAGAGAACTTAAGTGAATCCATGAGAAAACAATCAATTCCTCAAGGAAGGATTGGTCGCTAAAGCTTGATGATGCACTTTGGGCCTACCAAATTGCTTACAAGAACCCCATTAGAATGTCCCCACACTGCATGTTGTATGGAAAAGCTTGTCATCTCCCT
This sequence comes from Combretum micranthum, assembly GCA_024138025.1. Classification (NCBI taxonomy): domain Eukaryota; kingdom Viridiplantae; phylum Streptophyta; class Magnoliopsida; order Myrtales; family Combretaceae; genus Combretum; species Combretum micranthum. The sequence goes on along the minus strand of JAMXBD010000192.1, from coordinate 943,644 downwards.
GTGGACATGGAACACAAAGCTTACTGAACAATAAAGTTCTTGAACTTTGATTGACAAACTGTTGGGAACCATAGGTTACACCAATTGAATGAATGAAATGATGCTTTTGAGAATGCTCACATCTACAAGGAAAGAACCAAGAAGTGGCATGATAGGGAAATCTTATATCGAGAATTCAAGGAAGGACAAAAGGTTTTACTCTACAACTCTCGTTTAAGGCTTTTTCCTTGTAAGCTAAGCTTTCGATGGTTGGGTCCATTTGAGATCACAAAAGTCTTCCCTTATGGAGTGATTGAGATCAATAAAAGATGGAGAGGAGCCGTTCCAAGTCAATGGTCATCAAGTAAAACACTTTTGGGAGAGGAGATTTGTGGAGGCAAGTAAGAAGGACTTGGATCTTAAAGATCTAAGTTGAGCTTATAAAGGGAAAGTCGAACTAAGCGACTTTAAACTAAACGCTTCTTGGGAGGCAACCCATGTCTAACTTAATAGTAGCATTTTTTGTTTTGTTTTTACTAACTTGGTGTTCAGTATGTATAGATCATGCAAATGGGAAAATTGAGCTTTAAACGGAAGATTCAACTTCAAAAAGAGAATGAGGAACAATTTGGCCAAATTGGAAAAGCTCTAAAGCATTGCAAGGTAAGTATTCTAATTTTTTTAGAGTACTAAATTTTCACTATTAGAGTTTTATTATAATTATTTAGAGAGTAATGGTATCATAAAAAAAAAACAAGAGAAAAGCTAAACGCCAGCACTTAGAGATTCAAGGCTATCGGCTTAAAGCCAGCGTTTGCAATCGATGCCAAAATCATGAGAACACCGGCTCGATATCATTTACACTGCCAGTGTTTGGGGTGGCGTAATCATCATTTTAAAAGATATTTAATCTCGACGAATGCTAACACCTGGGTTCTCAATGCCGCCAGCGTTGAAACCAACATAGACCTATGCGCCGGCAGTGTAAAAAGGTAAGCCATTGGCCATTTACTCTCGGTAGGAATTTAGAAATTGTCATGCTAACATGTACGCCACTGGCATAGTCGATAAAATTGCCAGCATAGGACCTGCAGATCGAGTTTAAACAGGTTCTTTTTCTCCTTCTCTTCCCCATTCTTACTCTCTCACTCCTTCACTCTCCTTAGCATTTTTTTCCTCTCGACCTTCACTTCACTCCACTCATCCTTTGGATTCCTTCTCTCCAAATCAAGTAAGTGTTCATATATCTCATGTTTTTCTCTATTTTATTCTTGTTTCTTAGTATTTGTGGAGATTGGGAATCAATGTGGATGTTTTTATGCTGCGAAAATGTTGATGAGTTGTAAAATTGTTGAAATTTGGGGCTATCAATGGATTTGGATTGAACGTTTGTTGGATTTTGGAGTTGTTTTGATGATCATGGTTAAATGTATGTTGAAGTAACTTGATTGTTATTCCAATTGTTGAATCCAATGCATGAATTAGGGTTTGAAATGTTGAACTCGAAAATTTTAAATGAGAATTTGGGGCTTTTGATTGCATTTGGCCAATTGCTTGTTTATGATCCATATTGATGTCATATTACACCCTAATTGCATGATTTGATTAGTTTCCACTCATTTAGTGAAAATTACTCTCCATAAAGTTGATCAGGAACTTCTCTTGCACTGTGAAATTGTTCTCCATTTGATCATAAATCCAATTTCCTTTGAACTATGCTCTGTGCATTAAAAAAGAAAAGTTAAAAAAAAAAAATTTGACTTTAATGTTTAAATCAACACTGCTAGCTTTGAAAATCCACTTTAGCAAGTGTTGAATTCACAATTCCATCCACTGATCTGTTTTGATTAATTGTTGTGCCTAGGGTCTAATTTTTGGAACAATCTTGTTATAGATATATATCCTGGAATTCTACAACTCAATTTAACTAGGAGAGATGACTAATATGTTGAAAATTTCATTAATCAAGGCCTTGTTCTGAATTAGGATAATTCAAGTTTAAGGTCATTTTCCAGTCATACTTATGCTAAACTAGATTTATGTTTGCAGATATGGCTCCAAAACAAAAGAAACAACGCACTACTAAGCCATCTTCTTTAGGATCATATTCCAGAAATGTTTTGTCTAGTCAGCAGTATGCGAAGGATCGCAAGAAACGACTTCTGAAAATGGATTTCATGAACTCCCAACATATGGACTAGGAGTTATTAGATGACTTTAGCATTCGCGATCGGGTACTAAATTTGATAAGAGATGAAGCTTGGCTGAAGATTTTTGGATGGAGAGAACCTGCATACAAAAATCTAACCATTGAAGTTCTCTCCACTATAAAAGTGAAGTCAGAGGGAGATAAATCCAAATTTGTCTTTCAGGCTTATGGGCAGATTCAGGAGATTAGGTTAAAAGCGATGGGGAAGGTTATGGGCTTATATGATGAGGAGCAGGACAATTTAGAACTTCTCAACTCCTGGCCCAAAGGAAAGAATGCCATGACATAAGAAGCTTATTGGGCTGAGTTGATTGCTTCTTCACAGGATCCCTACATTGATCCAAATCGGTTGCCTCTACTTTTACAAAAGGGAAAATTGGCTTCTCCATCATATCCTTACACACACAATGAGTTGCAAAAAGACTAGTCACTGCAAAGTGACTAGTTTTGACATGTTTTTATTTGTATAGTCTCATTGCAAACTATAGGATTGATTTGGGAGTGGAAATAGCAAATTTCATCATTCGACAAACCGATGATACTGGGACCAGGTTTCTGTTTTGTGGAGGTTACATCACCAAATTGTTTAAGGGAATGCGGATTTTTGAAGAACCAGTTGGTGATAAGAGGATTCATAGCAAGAAGATCTCATCTGCACCATTTAGAGGTTGGGGACTTTTCAAAGTCCCTAGGGGAGTTCAACAGGTAGCAGATGAGATTCATGATCAAGATATTCAGCCTCCAGTTGCTCCTACTGATATTCCTTCATCATCTCCTCCTCCTCCTCTAGGTACTTCATCTGGATATGATATGGACTAGCTCAGGCTGGATATTCAAGATTTAAAGAAGTAGAATCAAGAACTCCAGGATAGATAGGAGAAGGAAATCAAGAAAAACAAGAAATTCTGAAGTATGATCTTCAAGGCAATGAAAGTTGCTATCTGCTGCATCAATCAAGCAACTGGGGATGAGTTGATCTATGAGACATCTATAGAGTCCATACCTAGTTTTGAGCGCACTCCCAGACTCAGCCTAGAGGACATCACCGGACCTAACACAGAGCACACTAGCAGATCCAGTATAGGGTCAGAGAGCTAGAGACCCTGCTAGCTCTCATTTGCTTTTATTTGTTTCTTATTTTTCATTTGGCCTTTACTTATTATGAGCACCCAAGTCCCTGTGGTAGACTCTTTCTAATCTGTACTTATCCTAGTAGATAGCTTTTTATTTTTGTTGGTCCCAAAAGAATAACCAAGAGAGGGGTGAATTGGTTATTAAAAAAAATTATTCAAAAACAATTTAGAAACGTCTCCACTTAGTTAATCAAGGTTGAAATGGCTTTAAGACACACTTTAAAATGATTGAACTTATTTTAAGATAAAAAAAATAACTTAAATGAACTTAAGCAAAAACAAATTCACAAGAAAAAAATTGTTTCTAGTTACTCTCTGATTGACTCTCTGAGTTTAATCAACAGCACAAATAATTAAATAAAAATGCATGAAATTAAAAGATAAGGTAGAAAAGATTGCAAAGTCGTTTTATAGAGGTTTCGCCTTGATCGTCAGTCCTTTCTTCCAGCACCAAGCCGGGGACCCGGTCTTCCTCACCGATATGTTCCACTATATCAAAAAACAAACAAGTTACAAGTTGTCCTTGCCAACACACTTAGCTTATAATGCACTCAGCTTGATTCTCCAAGCTTTGCTCAAGCTAACAATCAATCTACTGAGTTTATTTGTAACTATTAATCTCACACTAATTGTGTAAAATCAAAACAAAGGAAAAAGAATAAGTATCCTCAAAATTTTGATCAAACAAGAACAATTGAAATTGACAGTGATTTATGTAAGTAAAGAAGGAATATTTTTTTCTCTATTTGTTGGATCTTTTTCTTGTGAATGTTGTTGTTTCTTTTGTCTTGGACGTATATGATTTATTCTTGTTTCTTCCAACAGCTAGAAGATGAATTGGATAAACTTTGTTCCAGATTTTGTGCGTGATATCAACTTATTTTTATCTTCAAAATCTGCAATATTTGAATAACTTGATATCTAGTTGTTGTTATCTCGAAATTTTTGCTTCAGTGGATGAGTTAGAATATCCAACAACTGGTATAATAATCTTGAACTTGAAATTTGAATTTGATTTCACTTGTTGTTGACAGATTCTTCATAATTCACCTTTTGATCCTCGTATCCCTTAAGAATTGAACCGTGTCTTCTTGTGAATAAATTCCTCTTCCTTTGACTATATTCTTCAGACACATACTTCATAAAAATCTGGATCGTGTCTAAACTTTGTAAGTACTTCATATTATGCACACTAACTTTCTCCTCAAATATAATTCGTTGTGCAATTTCAAATGAAATGCCAACCTCATTAGCTCTCTTATAAGCATAACACTAGTGAATAAATTCCTCTTAATAAATAGTGTCCATATTTTCTCTAACCATGCCTTAGTAGCAAAATTAGAGAACTCCTGTGCAATTTCAAAGAGTGGAACAACATCTTGGACTTTTTTGTCAAAAATGTGATTTTCTCATAAATTGAAATTTAATTCCCCATGGATATTTGAACCAACTTTGTAGAATACATTTGAATGTATTACCCAAATACATTCAACTTTGGTGCTGGGTCTTCAATTTGATAAAACGAAGTTTTGTTCATTAATTCTTCAAAACATTAAACTGTATGATCTTCTGATTCAGTCTCTGAGTAAACTCTTTGTTTGCTTATTATGAGTAATTGTCTAAGCTAGTCTCTGACTTAAAAACTTTTTTAATTCCTTTGAATACGTTACTTCATAAAATACTGCACAACATAACTTATTAGAAATACTTGATCTTTTTGTTATCATCAAAACACATTTTAGGAGATCTTAACATTCTCCCCATTTTTGATGATAACAAAACCTTTTTAAAAAAATATTATTTCAAAAATTGTAAGACAAGGTCAAGGTTTTCAAAAGTATTCAAACGTATCTCGAAAAGTATTTCAATATACAACATTCAATATAAACATCCAAATTTTCACGTTTTAGTTTCAGCTTTATTGCATTTTATTATATATATATATTTTTTATTTCTCCCTCTTTTTGTTATCATCAATTAAAATGAAAAAGCTCCCCCCTTAACATATGCAAGAATCAAAACATTAAAACATAGAAACTACATGATTAAAGTTCAACAAAATAACCATCACAGAGTTTAAAAACAAAAGTTTAATAGAACTTAAAATGAAAAACAACAAAAGTATTTTTTTTTTTTTAATCGTTCTTTTGTGGGGGATGAACAGACTTCTTGGCTACTACCTTCTTCCTTTGTGGAAAAGGACCGATAGGTTGAACAGATGACCTTGGAGGAGAAGTAGATGGATTGACAAAAATAGGATTGCTCTGAAAATAATCTTTAAGAGTTTCTGAGAGAACAACTTTAGGAGCTTTTGGAGCTTGTGGTGAAGGTGAAGGATTAACTGGAATCACGTCCAAAGATGGTGCTTCGGAGCCTTTTTCAACAGGAATTTGAGACAAAGGTGGAGATGTAACATGGCTGGCGGAGGAGAGGATGTAGGAATATCTAGTTCCAGATGGGAAATCTTCAAAGACAAGGTTGTCATGTCAACTTCTTTAGATGGAGTGACAGAGGGATGTGAAGAAGTAGGAATGGATTCCTTGACATATTTCTTCATCTTTCGTGTCATTTCAGCCGTAATCTTAGAAAACATTTTCTGCATAAGATCCATGATGTTCGGTGGAAGTTGTTTTGCTGAAGATTCTCCAAGACCTTCAAACAGTGCCTCTGAGTCACTTTTGACTCTGAGCTTTTTGTTTTCTCATGTCCCTCCTTGATCTCAAATTTTCCTCTAGTCCTAATAGAATGTTTTTTTCTTTTTCTTTTCTGTCACTACTTCCTTTCCTGCCTGCTTTGGAGGAGATTTTTCTTTCTTTTCTTCCTTAGGGGAACTATCTGAGTTACCCTCTGAGTGTAACAAATGCTTCTCCTTAACTAAAGACTTAATCTCATCCCAGTTGAATTGCTTCTTGCTAAACTTGGGGTGAATGTACCAAGCCCCATCCTTAGCAAACCAAAAATTGTGTTAACATAAATCATTTTCATATGCACAATATCCCTAATTTTCTTTAGATATTGAGGATTTGAAGCACGTTTTGGCAGCTTGATCTTTTTGAACTTCAGCAATTTTATAATGAGACTTCCATAAGGCATATTTCTTATAGTATTCCATAAGTGCCTTAAAATCATGCCAGGAAGTTCTATTTGCAATCTTTTTTAATGGCAAGGATTACTTTAGCTTCATTTTTGTTAATGGTCGTGGAACTTCCATTCTTTGGAAGTAAATAGTCCATGACCACTAATTAGCAATCCAAATTCAGTATTGATCACATCCTTCTTAGGATAGCTTCCTACATCATCATTGATTTCTCTAAAAAGAGCATTCTTTTTTACAGAAATAAAAAACTCATAATCCTTCTCATCCTTCAATCCAAAATAGTCTATCAAGTCTTTCCTATTATGACAACTTTCTTTCCTCCTACTTTAGATTTCAATTTCAAATTCTCAACCAAACTCAAATTGTCATAAAATTCTTTGTTATAATCTCTATATCAACTTCATCTTTTAGATTACATAAATTCCTACAACTTATCCTATCTAACTAATCATTCCGGAAAAATACATTTTCCTTGAAGAATTTAAAATCTACATATGAATTCTCAAGAAGTTTTATAGATTTGTACCTCTTGGAAACAATTGTTTCCTTTCATTTCTTTCTTCCTTCAAGTTTTTGTTTTGTCGAACCACCAGACCCTTCCTTTTCTTTGAAACCTTTTCTTTCTTGACTTTTTCTTTTGTTTTTATCTCCTTAGAACCTTCTGACTCGTCTTCTGAGTTAGGGTTTGAGTCTTCTTTTAAATTCCTTGCAGATTTTGATGTTCTCTTATCCAATGATTCATAACTAGATTCACTCACTTGCTTAGCTTCCTCCTTTTCTGGATTAACATCAAATGGTTGCATGTCCTGTTCCTTCTTTTCATTTCCTTTTTGTTCTTCTTTATTCTTGGTTCGTTTCTCTTGGATTATGTCATATTTAGAGGATGAAGAATCCGATGATTCAACACTAATTTCTATTTTTTTTTTCTTTGGGGTTTTGGCTTTAGGAACCTTGAAAGCTAATCTAGAAGATTTTCGTGGTGCCATGTTTGAGATAGGAATCACGAAAGATAGAGAGTGAGAAGGAAATAGAGATTTGAAAAACAGACTGTTTAGAGAGTGATAAAGAAGAGGGAAAAGATATCTTGGAAATAAAAATCCAACAATTAGGGAGTGAAGTTGTGAAGCCTCCATGATGCATGTTCCCATAAAATTTCTGCACGTTTTCCCTTGTATTTTTACTAATATTCATAATAATAATTATTATTATTATTATAAAAACTTTTTATTTTTACTCTCATAAAACAATTAGAAAGGGTAAAACATCGCTATTTCTTTTTTTAAAAATTCAAACCTTGATTTATCAAGAGGTTTTGTGAAAATATCTACTAATTGATTTTCTGTAGAAATAAAATCAACACATATATTCCCATTTATTACATGATCTCTTATAAAATAATGTCTTATTTCAATATGTTTCGCCTTAGAATGATGTACTGAATTTTTTGTTAAATTAATTGCACTTGTGTTATCACATTTAATAGAAATATTTTATACAAAACACCATAATCTTCTGTTTGTTGTTTAATCCAAAGAACTTGAGCACAACAATTTTCTAGAGATACATATTCAGCCTCTGCAGTTGACAAAGCAACTGAATTTTGTTTCTTCGAAGAACATGAAATTAATTTATCTCCAAGAAATTGACATGTTCATGATGTGCTTTTTCTATCAATCTTACAACCAGCATAATCAGCATCAGAAAAACCAATTAAAGAAAAATTTTATTCTTTGGATACCATATGCCTAATTTCTTAGTACATGCAATATATTTAAAAATCCTTTTAACAGCTTTGAGATGATTTTCAGTTGGATTACTTTGGAATCTTGCACATATACATACAGTAAATAAAATATCTGGTCTAGAAGCAGTGAGATATAATAAAGATCCAATAAGACTTCTATAAAGTTTTTCATTAATCTTCTTACCTTCGAGTCAAGGTCTAATCTTATTGAAGTACTCATTGGTGTAGCCACTGGTTTCTTGTCTTCGTAACCAAACTTTTTCAAAATTTTCCTTATATTTTTCTTGATGAATAAATATTCCATCCTTCATTTGTTTGATTTGTAATCCTAAGAAGAAATTTAGTTCACTATCATAGACATCTCAAATTCAGCCTGCATATGCTTTGCAAAATCTTGACAATATTTCTCATTAGTAGAACAAAAAATTATGTCATCAACATAAATTTGAACTACTAATATATCCTTATCAAAATGTTTTAAGAAGAGAGTTGTATCAATAGTACCTCTTTGGAATCTACTAGTGATGAGAAAATCACTAAGTCTATCATACTATGCCCTTGGAGCTTGTTTGAGCCCATACAAAGCTTTTCTTAACTTGTATACATATTCTGGTTTGAAAGGATCCTCAAATCCTGGAGGTTGTTCTACATACACTTTTCTTTAATATAACCATTTAGAAAAGCATTTTTACGTCCATTTGAAATAATTTGAAGTCCTTAAAACATGCATAAGCAAGCAACAATCTTATAGCTTCTAATCTAGCAACAGGTGCATAAGTTTCATCATAATCTATACCTTCTTCTTGTGAATATCCTTTTGCTACTAGTCTAGCTTTGTTTCTTACTATTTTGCCATTTTCATCTAGCTTGTTTTTAAATACCCATTTTGTACCAATAATAGATTTATCTAAGGGTCTAGGTACCAAACTCCACACATTGTTTCTTTGAAATTGATTTAATTCTTCCATCATAACATTTATCCAATCATTATCTGATAAGGCATTTTCAATACTACTAGGTTCAATTTCAGACAGTAAAGCAAAATGATTTTCAATTTCTTGAAGTTTTGATCTAGTTTTAACACCAACATTGACATTACCAATAATTAACTCAGGTGGATGTGAAGTTTTATACTTCCAAGAGTTCGAACTTTCTGGTACATTAGCAAGCACTTCAGAATTACCTTCTGCGTGACCTTTTAATTTACCTTATGAGGAATCAAATATAATTTTCAGAGATTGGTTCTTCCTTGTTTGAATTTGAAACAACATCATTAGATGTATTCTTTATAGAAATATCTTAATCATCATAATTATCTTTGATTTCTTCAACAAAACGTACATCAATTGATTCTTCAATAATCTTATATACTTTATTAAACACACGATAAGCTTTACTATTTAATGAATAGCTTAAGAAGATTGCTTCATCAGAACGTTCATCAAACTTTCCAAGATTATGTATATTCTTTTTCACAAAGCATTTAGCACCAAATACATGAAAATAAGAAACACTAGGTTTTCTTCCTCAAAAATTTCATAAGCAGTTTTTGATGTAAAAGGTCTAATATAAACTCTATTTATGATGTAACATGCGGTTGCCACAGCTTCAGCCCATAAATTTTTTGAAACTCGACTTTCATTGAGCATAGAACGAGTCATTTCTTGTATAATTCTATTTTTCTTTCTACAACACCATTGTTGTTGGTATGTAAGGAGTTGAAAAATTGTGGTTTATCCCATATTCATCACAAAAAGAAATAAAATTAGCATTATCAAATTCTGTACCATGATATGATCTTATGGAAATAATTGAATAACCTTTTTCATTTTGAATTTGTTTGGCAAAAACTTGAAAAGCATCAAAAGTATCATATTTATTTTTAGAAACAATACCCATGTATATCTTGAAAAATCATCAACTATAACAAGCCCATATCTATTTCCTCCAATACTTAAAACTCTTGTAGGACCAAAAAGATCCAAATGTAGCAATTCTAAAGGTCTTTTAGTAGAAATTACATTCTTACTTTTATGTGAATAGATACCGTCTTGTTTTTCATACATGTATCACATTTGATATCTTGTTTAATATGTATTTTTGGTAAACCAACAACAAGATTGTTTTTAGATAATTTTTCAAGTTGATTGAAGTTAACATGTCCGAGCCTTTTATGCCAAAGATGTATATTGTCAAACATAGATAGAAAACAACATTCTGAATCCATATCAGAAGGTGTTATTAAATATACATTTTTCCTTCGAAATCCCTCAAACATTTTAATATCATTAGTATCAAATGCATAACATTTATTTTTCTCAAAAATCATCTTGTAACCTTTGTCACATAACTGACTTATGCTTAGTAAATTGTGTTTTAATCCTTTTACTAAGGAAACATTTTCTATTGCATGAGGAGGTTTTCCAATAATACCTGAAGCTATGATTTTACCTCTACTATTATCTCCAAACTTTACGTATCCTTTTTCTTTCCATTCTAAGCTTGAGAACAAGGAAACATCACCTGTCATATGATTAGCACTCATATCTAGGTACCAAGTTCCTTTTATATTAGCTCCTTGTTCTGCAGAAATTACAAAAGGTGATCAAACATTTTTAGGAACCCAAACAAGCTTGGGTTCTTGATAAGATAAGCTCATTTTCACATTATTCTTTACTTGTTCAGAATTGAGCTTATTTTTCTTGTAAAAACAATACTTTTCAATATGTCATATCTTATTGCAAAAGAAACATGCATAAGAGAATGCATTATGCCTTGATTTTGAGAATTATATTTCTAAGTTCAAGAATCATACTTCTGATTTTGATATTTTATATTATACTTTGAGTATTGATGATAATCATATTGTCTAGTATATGTGTTATTGTTTCCATACCTGTACTTTATGCTATAATCTTTTCTTGGATATCCTTGCTGTTGAAATGTCCTTCTGACATACCCTCTGTTGTAGGTTTTATCTTCCTTCTTGATCGTTTTCTTTACTTCCATATTTTTATTTTCACTTTTCACAAACACAGTTTTCTTTATATTACATGATGAACTATCATTTCCATATCCAAGTCCATGTTTAATAAAAGCTGGTCTCTGGCTACTTATTAAAATTTTCAATTTTTCTTCACTTTTATTAAATTTGTTGAAGGTATTTTTGATTTCATGTGACAAACCCTCTATTCTTCCTTTTAGATTGTTAATCTCCTGTTTTAAAACACCATTTTCTTTCTTTAATACATCAGAATTGATGTATAGTTTTTCATTATCAGTTTTTAAAATATCATTCTCATCGGAAAGAAGTTTGTTTGTTTGACTTAAAATGTCTTTTTTATTTCTTAGAAGATTATTTTCAATATCTAACTTAGATATTTTAACATTTGCCTTTTCAATAGCTTTAAGAAGTTTTTTTATTTCTACATACATTTCACAATCAGAAGTATTAGTTTCAGAGTCAGTGTGTACAGATTTAGCCATTAGACACAAATTTGCTTCTTTCTTGGATTCATTGGTAGTCTCTGAGTCAGCTTTTGATTCATCTAAATCACTCTAAGTCGCCATCATTGCCTTGCTCTTCTTTTTGTACTTCTTCATCTTCTCGATGAGAGTAGGGTATTCGTACTTTATATGGCCTGACTTCTTACATTCATAGCAAGTAATTTTCTTCTTCTCTTTGTTTGTTCCTTTTCTTGATATGTTTCACCTGCATCACCTTTGTAAGTTCTTCTCTTAGTAAATTTAAATTTCTTACCTTTCTTATTTTTGAGCATTCGGTTGAGTTTTCAAGCTAGCAAGGTGATGTCTTTGTCATCACTGTCTTCTTCTTCAGAATTGAATTTATCCTTGACAACTTTCTTAGCTTTGAAAGCTATTGCTTTCTTGCTTGGTTCAACGTCTTCTGTTGCATCTAGATGTGATTCATATGCCATGAGTTTTTCCTTTAGTTGACTAAGTGTCAATTTCTTCAGATCTTGAGCTTCCTCTATAGCTGTCTTCTTAGCATCCCACGTTCTAGGTAAGATTTTGAGCATTTCCTCACTAAGTCTGGTTCTTGAATTTTCTTGCCAAGAGAGGTTAATTCATTTGATATGGCAGTAAATCTATGAAATGCATCTTTGATTTTTTCATCTGATTTAAACTTAAAAAGTTCATATTTTTGAAGCAATGCATTGATCTTAGTATCCTTGATAGTTTCAATTCCTTCATATGTAATACATAGAGTATCCCATATATCTTTAGCCATTCATAACATGATATTAGATAAAACTCAGATGATGCAATTGTCATAAGTAAGAGATTCTTAGCCTTAGAATTCTTTTCAATTAGCTTCTTCTCTGTTGGTGTCAACACTTCTCCTTCAGTTAAATCTACTTCGTAATCACCATTGGAGATAACCTGCCAAGAGTCAAAGTCATTAGCTTTGATGTAAGTAGACATATGCATTTTCCAATAAGGAAAATTTGTGCCATCAAAGAAAGGAGCTTTTTTAATTGCAATGTTGTTATCAGCCATTTTCGTAAAGGATCACTCAATTATAATAAATGAGCACAGCTCTGATACCAATTGTTGATCCCAAAAGAATAACCAAGAGGAGGGCAATTGGTTATTAAAAAAAATTTATTCAAAAACAATTTAGAAACGCTCCCACTTAGTTAATCAAGGTTGAAATGGCTTTAAGACACACTTTAAAATGATTGAACTTGTTTTAAGATAAAAAAAAAAAAAACTTAAATGAACTCAAGCAAAAACAAATTTGCAAAAAAAAAAAAAAATTGTTTCCAGTTACTCTCTGACTGACTCTCTGAGTTTAATCCACAACACAGATAATTAAATAAAAATGCACAAAATTAAAAGATAGGGTAGAGAAGATTGCAAAGTCGTTTTATAGGGTTCTACCTTAAGCGTCAGTCCTCTCTTCCAGCACCAAGCTAGGGACCTGGTCTTCCTCCATGATATGTTCCACTATATCAAAAAACAAATAAGTTACAAGTTGTCCTTGCCAACACACTTGGCTTACAATGCACTCAGCTTGATTCTCCAAGCTTTCTCAAGCTAACAATCAATCTACTGAGTCTATTTGTAACTCTCAATCTCACATTAATTGTGTAAAATCAAAACAGAGGAAAAAGAATAAGTATCCTCAAAATTTTGATCAAATAAGAACAATTGAAATTGACAGTGATTTACGCAAGTAAAGAAGGAATTTTTTGTTCTCTGTTTGTTGGATCTTTTTCTCGTGAATGTTGTTGTTTCTTTCTGTCTTGGACGTATATGATTTATTCTTGTTTCTTCCAACGGCTAAAGATGAATTGGATAAACTTTGTTCCAGATTTTGTGCGTGATATCAGCTTGTTTTTATCTTCAAAATCTGCAATATTTGAATAACTTGATATCTGGTTGTTGTTATCTCGAAATTTTTTCTTTAATGGATAAGTTTGAATATCCAACAACTGGTATAATAATCTTGAACTTGAAATTTGAATTTGATTTCACCTGTTGTTGACAGATTCTTCATAATTCACCTGATCTCCTATCCCTTAAGAATTGAACCGTGTCTTCTTTATGAATAAATTCCTCTTGCTTCGACTATATTCTTCAGACACATACTTCATAAAATCTGGATCGTGTCTAAACTTTGTAAGTACTTCATATTATGCACACTAACTTTCTCCTCAAATATAATTCGCTGTGCAATTTCAAATGAAATGACAACCTCATTAGCTCTCTTATAAGCATAACACTAGTGAATAAATTCCTCTTAATGAATAGTGTCCTCATTTTCTCTAACCATGCCTTAGTAGTAGAATTAGAGAACTCCTTTGCAATTTCAAAGCGTGGAACAACATCTTAGACTTTGTTGTCAAAGACGTGATTTTTTTATAAATTGAAATTTGATTCCCCATAGATATTTGAACCAACTTTGTAGAACACATTTGAATGTATTATCTAAATACATTCAACTTTGGTGCTGGGTCTTCAATTTGATAAAACAAAGCTTTGTCCATTAATTCTTCAAAACGTTAAATTGCATGACCTTGTAATTCAATCTATGAGTAAACTCTTTGTTTGCTTATCACGAGTAACCGTCTGAGTTAGTCTCTAACTTAAAAACTTTATTAATTCCTTTGAATATTACTTCATAAAATACTGCACAACTTAACTTATTAGAAATACTTAATCTTTTTGTTATCATCAAAACATATTTTAGGAGATCTTAACAATTTTTTTTTCTTTTGTAGTGACTACAAGGCAAAAATAAATCAAACGCACTCTCTTGCACTACATTTTAATGACTTTGAAACAAATGAAATCTGGAAAGTACCAATTCATTTTTCTTGCACCTTTTATTCCTTTCCTCAAATTGAAAATTGCTGAGAAACAGTGAGGACATGTTTAATTAAAGTGTGGGGAAGGGATAACTATTGGAGAATGAATGAATGAATGAATGAATGAAGTTGTGAAATTGATCTAGATGTCTGAATTGTTGTTGTTTATTTGAAAATGTATAACATATGCAGGATTGATTTGAATGAAATACTCATACCCACTTTGAATTTTTAGGTTAGAGCAATTTATACAAAATTGCCAAAATTTTTAAAAATTTTCTTGAAATTTGGAGATAGTACCAAATATTGATTTAGCATCAGAAAAAAACAAAGAAAAAAAGAAAATAACTTGCTAAAGTACTTACTCACCTGCTATTGTGATTAGTTTACTTAGTTAAAATTAAGTTGTGAAATTCTTAAGAAACAAGTTTACTTTGTTTTTAGCTTTGGAATTGGAAATTTAAGAGTTGGTCTAGTTCTTTTGTGAAAAATAAACAGTTTACTTCTAGGAAATTTTAGCCTATATATACTCTTTAAGTTATGTTTATAACTTTATAACACTTAGTGAAAGAGATAAATAAACTTTTAACTTAGTGATCCTTTATAAAAATAAGTCTTAAATTTATTATTGCATTCAAAAAGAAAGAAACAAGCATAGCCTCTGCTCCATTGACTCAAATATTTGAGTCATGAGTATTGAACTTGAATGTTAAAGTGAGGAAGAGTTCATAGGGGTCCTTTAAAACCTGTCACTTGGGTGATGAGCCCGGATGTACCGACTCAATAAACTCACTATAATGAGAAGGGATGAAAGGCAAAAGTTCAATCTTTAACTTTGAAAAACAAAAAAATGGAGGCAAAAACCTCCCAAAAAGGAAATAAATGCTTGTATGAAAAAGAAAAGAAAAATGAATGCAAAGATTCAAATGAAAGGAGACTTATAATAAAGAAAGAGAAAATCTAAGGAAAAAGTAGAATACCACATGCTTTCATTTTGTGTTGCTAAGAGCATATGTAAGCTAAAAGTCTAGTGAAGTCTAAATGAGTATTTTTCCTTAGTGGATTATGTATCTACTTTTGAATAGAATGTTCTTTTGTTAAAAACTGATATTAAAACTTGTTTTGTCTTGATTAGCTCCTAAATTTTAATTAAAGTATTCTAATTACAAGAAACTAGTGTGGTTAAAGCAGTAGGTACAAGAAAAGCAAGTTAAAAGAAAAGAATTGATGCTTGAATTAAAAAATTGTATGTCTATGACAAATTTCAAAAGTTTTATTCTTAATTGTTTTGCTTGAGGACAAGCAAAAGTTCAATTGTGGCGGAGTTGATAAGATCATATTCTACACAACTTTTAATAAGTAATTAATGAGTAGTTTGTCTATTGCTAGAATTGGTACTCAATTGTTTAAGTTCATGTTTCAGGTCTAAATTGAACAAAAGAAAGCATAACAAGGAAGTTTGAGCTAAATTGAAAAATGTCAGGGGGCACGCCGGTTTTTTAGAGCATAAGCCGCCAGCGTATAGTCAGCTAGAGGATAATCAGAATGTTAAACTTTAACACTGCCTCTAAGCTACCGGCTTTCGACCCAACTTTGAAGTGGAACAGATTCAAGAATTCAAAGGCCGGCAAAAATTGTCCTATATGCTGGCCTTCAGGTGGTGCATGATGAAGATCAGTAACAAAAAAATCAAGCACTGGCTCAATACTGCCAGCATGGGAATACATGAAGGCCAGCTTTTGCAATTTTGTCCAATGCTGGCTTTTTAGAATCAAAGCCATCGGCTTTGAGACGGTGTTAAACGCAAACAGAATGCAATTTATTAAAGCGTTACAAGTACAGTTGACCTTGAAGTGGATCTGGTTAGCCTTTGATGCTTCTATCACATACCGGCATTTCAAACCCTACACTGCTGGTTTTCAAGCAGTGTAGGTCATCCACAGAAACCAAATTGTTAAAGTTGAAGCCAAAGTCACCAGTTTTCAAAGCATTGTAGGAATGTACACCGCTGTAAGCCACCGGCATATAAAGTGTAACTGCCAACATACGTTTTGTAACTGCAAAACTTAGATGAATGTCTGGAATTTTGCTTATATATTCTAGGGTTTCCTTCACAATAGGGACATCCAAAAATCAGAAAGAGAAAAAGAGAGTTTTAAACATGTTTGAGTGTGTTTCTTCTTTAGGGCACTAAAATCCTAATGTTTAGCAATATAGAGACGATTAGGGTTTAGATACAATTAAGTAATGCCCACATTTGTGGGATTATGGATCTGGAGACATTATTTTATGAAAAAGAGAGTTTTAAATGTTTGTTCATAGAATATTATGAATATGCATGAATGGATTGATGAATTGATTTATGAATCATATTGATATTGATTTTAATTATTTGGGAATTTAGTTATCTTTGCTTGTAATCTGTTTAATATGTGCCTGATCAACATAAATTAGATGGATAGGATTAAGATACCCGGAGGGATTTGATGATCCATACAAGTAAAACTTAAGTTTTTTACAAAGATTTGTCATAGGGATATGTAAGTCTATAATGAAATTTAAGAATTCATGATCTTATTGCGTTTAGAATTATAAATTTATGTCACTTGGCAGTACTTAGTTTGTTGTTTTAATTAGAATAGTAATTTTGGTAAGAGCAAATTACTATTAAACAGTTAATCATAGATAAATTGCCTTGGCGTATAGTTTATGCTATGATAGGATTTTTGCTACTCCAGAAGGTGGACAATTTCTAGTGAATTTGATTAAATCCCAAATAATCAACATCGAATATCAATTTGAAGCATGAGTTATTGCAAATGAGAATATAAATGCATTATTCATATTTGTATCTGCATCTCCTAAACTATATCCCCCGTTGTTGTTGCTAGAATATACGATTTTAATCCTTAAAAATCATTTGATAGTTAATTTTTAGTCAATCACCATAGAGTAATTAAGAATCTGTAATATTCAATTTCTAGTAATTAGCTATATAACTCCCTATGGATACGACCTGGACTTACCAAATAATATGCATTGTATCTAGTGATTTAGCTGACTGGTTAAGTATTACGCTTGCATCTGAAATTAAAAATCATTAGAGTATAATAAGTGTTAATACTGCAATTTCAATTACCTTCTTAAGAGGTCAAGACCTCACAGGTGGTAGGCCCGTCTTGGGCCTACCGGTGTTATGGGGTTTTATGGCCTAGGAGACCAAGTAGATCGATGGTTGTATTTTACTATCAAAATTTGTCCCACTCTCATTGTGGGAGAACAGGGAGAGTGCACGATCCATAAAGTCGTTGGCCCGAGGTCATGTTACTCGTTTTAGACGAGCTACGTTTCTTATTTAGAGGCAACCCCTCTCATAAGTATTTTACGATGGGGACCATTAACTTCCTATTGGACTTTCCTAGCATATCTTGCTTCGTACATTACATTGTGGCTGAAATCGTATGGTTTTCTTGAGAAGTCTCGGTGATTTGAAAGGCTATTAATTACTGGGATTTAACAGCTGTGGTTATGGTGGTGGTGTTAGAGCTTTGAGGTTTTCCCACAAATCCCAAGGGATTAGGGCCTTCACATCTCCTCCCACTTCTTTATAAATACCTATCCTTTATAGGATTTTTTCACAACACTTTCATCCTTTGTTAAGAAATTGATGTTTCAAATTCTTAGCTCCTTTTTGGTATTTCTATCCACTTAAGATTTAAGCGATGTCGAACTCAGGTAACTCCAACACCTAATCTTTTTCACATGATGTTGATGGTAGGGTACAACGATTCGCGGAGGGGGTGAGGAGAGAGAAGAGAGGGACTGTGTCGAGATTAAAGGGCTTTGACTCGGGTAGCGAGCATAGGTCAAAGAGTGGTAGTTTGGCCTCTATGAATGGCCATGAAGAGAGGTCCAACGAAGTTTGATGTCATTAGCAAGGAAACAGGGCATTTTGAGCAACATTCTTATGTAGTACTAGCTGACCAGATCTATCGGTGTACCATAGATAAGTATACTTTAGAAGGTTTGAAGAAAGGGGTCGTCGCCCTTCTACATACAGAGGCGGTCTGAGGTGATGGTCTTGATGAGATCCATTGCAAGCTCCAAGGAGGCCCACAGGGCCACATATCAGAGTGCGATGCAAGTTGCTCCATGAGACTAGGAGGTTGTTATGCCTATAAGGTTAAATCGAGCCTGTCTCCTCGGTGGTTGACAGTTTGCCTTATACAAGAAGGCTTTAGAGTTTGGCGTGAGGATGCCTTTTTCTCCTTTTCAGAAGGAGTTCTGTTAGTAACATTGGCTATGCCTAGCCTAGTTACTGCCTAATGTTTGGCGAATATTGGTGGCCTTTGAAGCTGTTTTCCTTTATACCATGGTACGGTCTACCTCGATCTTGTTTAAGCTATTTTTCTTATAAAATAGGTCGTATGAGGGGTGGTTATGTCTTTTAAGCAACCTAAGAGTCCTCAGCTCCTTATCGACCTCACCAGCTCGAATGAGTTTGATTAGAAGAATGAGTTCTGGATAGTCTGGTTAAAGGAAGGCATGCAATGTGGTTTCAACTTCTGGGTAGATTGGTATAAGCCCATTCGACATGAGAAGCCATGGAAGTTAATGTTGTATGATGCCAGGGGCTGAGGGAGTTGCAGAGAGCTCTAGAGGCGCGAGGTGGGAAGCCTCATAATGTTGCACTTGTAGTGAAGAATTTTTGAGTGGGAAGTAAATCACTGATGGAGGTAGGACTTGATTATTCACATGATCATGGCCTCTCTCTCTCTCTCTCTCTCTTCCCCATCACATGTCAAGTCAAGCTCTAAGAGAGGGCATTATGAAGAGAGTTCGAGATTCCGAGTTGTTGAGCTTGACTGGGCAGGTATTTTGTTCGTTATTACTGACTAGTTTTTGTTATTTTTTCAGAGCGTAAGATGGTTATGGTGGGTGTAGCTAATGTTCTTGCTGGTCCATTGAAGAAGCGAAAGAGGGCTTCAACAAAAAAGAAGGTAGACAATGGGAAGTGTCCTATTGAGGTCGAGCCACAGGCTGTCGAGGTCAGTGCACCAATCATTGATTTGGATGAGCAAGGCCTGAGGAGCGTAGGCATCAAGGTAAGAGATGCTACTCCTGAGGTTGGAGTTACCAGACTTGATGCCTGCTTCGTAAGGCCTCCCATCGTGCTTAGTCTTATGAGGAGTAGAGTTCAGCTCGACACTCCCTTATACCTATTCGAGCTCGCAATGTGCTATCTCCTATAGGAGAGGTTGCTGGAGTAGTAATATTGCCTAGAGTGATCACCCTATGGTTGGGGGGTCTTGGGTGTCAGCTGGAAGAGGGTTACCAGCAATCCAATCGACTTTATTGAAGGCGAGCTATGAAGTGGAGCAATGTGGCTAAAATGGTCTTCTTTCGAGGAGATAACCCATCTCGACGATAGGAAGATGTTAAAGAGCTTTTAAGGTGGACTATCATTAGTGGACTCGACCATGGACTTTTTAGCATGGAAGACATGTGAGTAAGGTTGCACTGCCTTCAAAGAGTTTGCTTGCACTAATGGTTGTTTCTCAGCTTATTGAAATTGTTTTGTTGTTTTTTCAAGCCTTAGTGACTACAGTGAACCTTTCAAAATGTTAAGGGAGAACCATAGGGTGGTATGTTATGTTTCTTTTTCCTTTTTCCTCTTGTTTTTTTATCGAACATCCTGTTGTTGCCAGTTGAACATTATTTCTCTTCCCAACTTTGTTTGTTTGTTTTTGTTTTAGGGTTTAAGGGAGTTCGACACATTAATTGTCGATGTCAACAGAGCGAGATGAGATGCAAGAGTGAGCTGTTTGTCCTGACAAATGAGCATGAAAGGCTATGCAAGGAGAGAAAAGACAAGGTCTTGCATAATCAAGCTGACATGCTTGTGGCAAGGAGAATGCTATCTCTTGCTTAGACTACGGTCGCCAAATATGAGAATAAGTAGAGGGTGTAAAGGACAATTGGGACAAGTTGTCTTGTCACTTAAGTGATGCCCAACTAGAGAGTGTAAGGAAAAAGTGGGAGGTCGAACTCACCACTTTGGAGATCGGTAAGCTAAAGGAAAGTGTCCAATTATCCAACTTAGAATGGGAGAAGTTGAAGGTGGGGTCATCTGAATTCGTTGGTGCATGCTTAACCGTTGTGACTCATATTTTGACTTCATCGTTTCTTTACTTTTGCTGCAAGCCCACATGAAGGACTTAGAGAGTGATAGGCTCATTCCTGGGTGACCAAGAATTGAATTTTAAGGGAGCTCTTTAAGAGTGAGGAGTGGAAGGGGGTTTAGGTGAAGCTTGGTCATGATATCGCCAAGCTGATAAGGAATGAGTCTGGAGAGGTATCCGAACCTGGACCTCTGTTTTTTGGTTGCTCGTTTAGGAGAGGCTCCAATAGAGGCTTATGATGAGGAAGATGATAATGGACAGAGAGTTGATCAAGGTGAAGTTGAAGCCGAGGTTGGTATTATGGGTAAGGTAGACCAGACTAAGGTCGCTATTGCTCCTAGGGGGCCATAGGGCACAAGGTGAAATTGCTCTTATAGTTGCGACTCACGGATCCGACCCACAGATTTTGATGTCATTGGCTTTTGATGTCGTAGTCAAGTCCCAAGCTTAGGGTCATGTTGAGAGGCAGGTCGAGCCTGTTGTCACGAGTCCTCAGCTTGTGACAAGTAAGGAGATTTTTGGAGAATGTGGGCCTGACTGATTTTTTTTTTTTTTTTACAGGCTTCATTCTGAGTTTGTTTTGTGTATTGATCTTCCGATGGCCTTCCCTGTCTGTGATATTTCCTTGAGCGGACGTACTTTCCTTCATTAATATATGGACGCATTTTCTTCAAGTTCTGGCTATACTTGTCTCACGTGCTTATAATTTTGTTTTATCCTTGGTTGTTGTTCAGTGAGGTCAACCTTAGTTGGTTTCACTTGCCTTTAGTTTATTCTTCATTTACCCTTGTTAGATCTGTCATTTAGTTTCTAAGCCGGTAGTAGGTCGTCGGTATGGCTTTCCATAGCAGATGACATTGCTTTGAAGGGGGAGGGTAGGGCGGCATATGCTAGAAAACTTTCTTTTTTAATGTTATTAGATTCCCCAGACGTTCTCCAGCTTTGATAGCATTTAATACAGGTTCTAGTAGAGTCCTTTGTTGCCTGTAAGTGATGCTGGCAAGTAAAACATTTCTTCACGAACCTAGTTTACTTTTCCTTCTTGGCTTCATAAATATACATTTTCCCCTTCATCCTTTATTTCCAAAGAGTTTAACAAATCATGAACCTTCTTTCCATTAACCTCCTTTGGGTTAAAAGGTCAAGCCCTTGGAGGTCATAAGTTATATGGTACCATTGATGCTCTACTATCTCTATTTAAATGGGTCAGAAGTCCTATCGTCCCTATTTATGTAGGTTTGTCACCAGGGTCATGTATTAGGTCAAGCGTGATGCTAGAGGCCTATTTCCTACTATTACCTTAACCTTGATCTGAGGCTGTGCTTCCCTTCCGCGGCTCTTGGATCAAAGTTGCTAAGATTATTACTTGGTGGAGAGGCCATGTTGAGTACGGTGGCGGGTTGTATGTGAGTAGGGGCTCATCCTCCGTCAACAATTAGAACCTCTAAGGTGCCTTTTGAGGTTGAGGTCGTCGTGGAGGGGCCATCTAACTCTTTCTCTTAATACCCTACTCCCTTCTCTAGGCCATTTTCATGGCTAGTAGAGGTCGTTTGGGATGTAAGGGCATGTTTTCTCCTTTGAGCCTAGTCTTCTGATGGCTTATTAGGTGTAAGCTTATTGGGTAAATTTGGCTTCAATCTCAGTTCTCATGATCATTCTAAGCTCTCATCTGGCTAAGATCCATTATCGCTCTGAAGGTTGATGGACAAGCTTGGGCTTATGCTGGGGAAGTGAAGTCGTGTTCAGCCTGAAGAAGTTTGTATCCGTATAGATTTCTCTTTGTATTTCTTAATTGGAATGTTAATCAAAACTAACCTGGTCGAGATGCCAATCAAAACTACTATAATAATCCTCTTTGAATCAATAAATGTTGTTCCCTTGTTTCTTGGTGATTGTTGTTAGCACTGTTGTAGCCGTTTTTTTTTTTCACTCGATCTAGACATTTAAAGGAGTGTTATCTTTGAGAGATAGTAATCCATAGTTACGGGATGAGTTATCCTTAAAAGGGAGTTACCGGGGAAAGCTACCCTTAAAGGGGAGTTAACTGAGCTCACGAAGGGAGTTACCGAGCTCTTGAGGGGAGCCACCCTTAAAAGAGAGTTACCCGAGCTCACGATGGAAGTTACCTCTAAGAGGGAGTTACCCGAGCTCATGAGGGAGTTACCCCTAAAGAGGGAATTACCTGAGCTCATGAGGGAAAAGTTACCCTTAAGAGGGAGTTACCTAAGCTCATGAAGAGAGTTACTTATAAGAGGGAATTACTCGAGCTTTTAACGGGAGTTCCCCTTAAGAGGGATTTACTTGAGCTCTTGATGGGACTTACCCTTAAGAGGGAGCTACCCAAGCTCTTTTAGCACAAAGGGGTGGAGTTCTTCATACTCCCAAGGCTCCTGCTGAATATCTTATGTTATTTCGTGGTTGGATACATAAAAGGAAGATCATGGAGATGCATTCTTAATTGTAGAATCCTCATTTCATTCATGATTGCTTTCTTCTCATGTTTACACTTTACACATAAGCTAGCTATAGCTATTCAAAGAACTTTTTCAAAATTTTTTGCATTCCATGTTCTAGGGATGAGATCATCATCTAACATTTTGAGTTTGTATGCCCCATTTCCCATAACTTCCTTGATGTGCCTAATTCGTTTAGACACAACGGATCTCTCAATCAAATAATCAAATACAATAAAGATGATCTTTTAAAGGTTTTTATGTTTAGAATGCAAAGAAAATAAAAGATATGGATGGTGCTCACCACGGATATGACTCACCACAACCAACTCGAACTACACTCGATCTCTCTTGATATTACTCACAAGAAAGAGGAATGGTTTGATCGCCACAATCTGTAAGAGATTGATAAGATCTATTTGTTTGTCACAATCTCAAGGATCGATAAGAACGGATCTTATCATAATCAAACAATTGATCGATAAGAGAAAATTCTCACTAGGGTTTCAATAACATCCGAAAACTAAAGAGTCCATTACCTAAAAGGGTATTTATAGTAAAATCCTTAAACAAGGAAAAAACTATTAAAAACTAGTGAAAATAATAAAGGATAGTTTGGCCAAAAACATAAGCTGCCGGCTTAAAATTAAGATGGTGGCCTAAGTTGCATAGGACACTCAAAGCCGTCCAAAATAAAATAAATGCCACCGGCCTATAATTAAAGGATGGTAGCCTAAATTAAAGGATGGTGGCCTAAGTGGCAGCCTACATGTTATGACACTTCAGTCTTCAAGTGCTTGTCCTTTTGAAGCACCAACACGTGTAGTTCATTGAAGTCATGATACATGGATGAAATATCAACCAAATGAGCTTCCTCTGACTCCAAATTGTCTAATAAAACTCTCATGGCAAGATTCTGTTACCTCGAGGTCAGCCTCTTGTGATCGGTCTTGTAACTTGATTGACCGTCTTGTCTTCTGCACTTGCTTCCTTTGCTGATCTTCCTTTCACTCCTTCAAGTAGACCGATAAATGAAGTCATGAATTGATTCCCATCATTTTCTCAGGCTTGTTGAAGATTTGCCCTCAAATCTTGAAGCTGCAAGAAAGAGTTAGAAAAATATAACACAATATCGGCCTCACCAGTGCCGACTCCATCCAAGTGTTGAAATTCCCCTCTCTTTCTAACTCCTCTCCCCATATGCACCCTCTTCATAAACAAAGTTCTTTTCTTTTGTATGGCATGCATCTGATCTTGAGCAATTCTAATCTCTTCAGGCTTCATAGGATGTAAAATAATACCCTTACCACTCCTCTGAAAAGTATAGCTATTCGAGTATTTGGTTGTCAAATAGCTAAGGCCGTCTAAGAAGTAAATGAGAGGCACTCATAGGTAGTACATCACAAGTCACCTCATCTTGATACCTATATCCAATAGAGATTAGTACCTTAACCTGATAATCAACAAAGAGATAGCCCCAGTCATTCAGCCACTGAAATCTATAAGGACTGGGATGTGATACTATAGGAATTTGCAATTCCTCAACCATAGATGTAGCCGCTACATTGGTGTAACTCCCGCTATCAATAAGGAGCATAATAGCTGTATCTGATTTCTACAGCCTGTATAGAAAAGATTTTCCCTCTGTTCTTGGCCAACTGAAGATATAGAAGATGAATCATGTCTAAGCATCAAACTCATAAACTTCTCCTTTACTGGGGTTTCAAATGTACGGGCCTCCTTATATAATAAGAATTTATAACAGCTTGCAACTCATCGGGACCCTGCTCATTATCACCCTGATCCTCTTCAACCAATCCCCCATCAGTGATGGTCATCACTCTTTTGTTAGGGCACTGAGAAGCAATATGCCCATAATCTTGACATTTGGAACACTCCATGTAAGTCCTCGTTCTCCTAGAAACCTGAATTCGGTTTCGAAGATTGGAATTGGAAACTGAAACCCTAAAAGAATACTTTAGGACTAGTTAGACCTGGAAACCCTAAGTCTGGCAATCTCGAGAACGAAACCTTGGAACTATAGAAATGAGTTAACTCTAGAATATAGCACTACATAATTTATCAAAACATAAAAAGATCATATTTCAAAGAAATTCATTTGTTTCAGACCCAATCGGGATCTGTTCTCGAAAACCAATACTCGGGACTTGGAAGTAGAAAAATATTATATAGGACTCGTTAGAACCGAAATTTAATAAGGAATTCAAAAATATAATTATAAAAAATTTTCGATTTATAAAAATTACAGTTATAGCCTTTTATCGTATTTTCATTACTACTGGTAATTTAATTGTCTAATCTACTTTTTTTCCTATCACTATTCACCAAGTACAACCACCCATACCCTATTCTTACATCTTTACAATCTATTCTTATAATCTTACATAATTTTCCTTATATTTTCTTTTCCAATACAATTTTTACTACTTAAATTACTTATTAAATTTGAATTTTATTACACAAAATAAATCAACACATCTCCCTCTCTATCCCTTCTTCCAAAACCGATGTGAACCCCCCCACATGCCCACAAATTGTTTTATTTTTTATCATTTAATTAATCACACAAACCCTAATTTCTTTTCCTAAATAATCTCTCTTTTACCATTCACTTTTCTATCTTTCTTTACAAAATCAACTTTTTGAAAAAGTTTTTTCTCCCTTTTTCCCTCCTTCTTGCCGTGAGCCTCCCTCTCCCTTACATACACACAATTTTTCTTCAAGTTTTTCTTACTTAAACACTAAATAGATAATAGATCTCGATCCTACCACAATAAAACATGTAATGGCAAGATCATACATGTGTGGTTCCACCAAAATCCCCATGAGCATTATGCTAGGGATGTGGAAAATACTAAAGCATGATATTCTTGCCATCACAATGTTGTGGATCTTGTTATTTAAGTTGTTTCGTTATTATTTTTGCTATGTTATGGTCATATGATGTTTTTAATGATATTTTGTGCACATATTCTTTCTTTAACCTCATCTACATAATGCTCATATTTCATTTGCATCAATGACTTGCATGACATAATAGATCTATTTGTTTAGAGTATATAAATGACATAGATTTTTATCTTATGTACATAAAATACTTGTAGTAGTTTGATAATAATGAGAATATGTTAAAAACTTCAAGATCTATTTAGGTTTCAACAAAAATGATTTTGGAAATTCGGATGGAAAAAGAAACCTATTTAGAAAACCTATTTTCCAACTCCAAAATAAAGATCTTGCATGTAAAATGAAGGGCTTAGGTGATAGGTATTATAAAGGAATGATTTTTACAAGTTGAGCTTAGTTTTACTAAGAGAAATTTTCAAAACAAGAAAAAGTTTATAAAAGATAGGTTAGAATTTGTTTCAACCCCAATGGGAGCTTGAAATTCATAACTAGGGCGAAATGCAAAGAAAACACCTATTTTCCAACCATAAAATAAGAGTTTTATTAAAGAAATGGAAGCCTTAGAGAGTAGGTTTGATGATGACTTAATTTTAGAAAGATTAAATGAGTTTTTCACAAGAAATAATCTCAAAAATAACTTTCAAAATTCGGATCTAAAAATGACTCTCATTTAAAGACCTATTTCCAATGGCCAAAATGAAAATTTTAATAGAAAAATAGAAGCCTTAGGAAATAGATGTAATAAAGACTTGATTTTGATAAGAGTAAATGGATTTTATCAAAGTATAAACCTAAAACAAAGGAAAGATTTCAAACCTAGATCAAACAATATTTTCATTTCGTAAAATTTTGTAAAATTCATCACTAGGCAAAACCCATATTTAAACATCTATCTCCTAACTCTTCAATGAAGAATTTTGTTAAGATAATGAAGATATTATGTATATAGGTCATCAAGGTTTGATCTTAGCAAAAATATTGATGATTTTCAAAGGGATAAAGCTAGTTTTTCTCACCAAGTGTTCTTGAAGTTGTTACAAAGTAAAAGTTTTCCAAAAATTCTTTTTAACCAAAAACCATTAAGGATATGCATGTAGATAGTTCATATCATATCATTCATGATAATAACTTGTAGATATTGCATGCACATATAATATACTTAGTAGGAACAATGCAAATGTCACAAAACAATTTCGAAAATGCAATTTTTAGCTACTGATCATATCTAGTCCG
The DNA here is from genome assembly GCA_024138025.1 of Combretum micranthum. Classification (NCBI taxonomy): domain Eukaryota; kingdom Viridiplantae; phylum Streptophyta; class Magnoliopsida; order Myrtales; family Combretaceae; genus Combretum; species Combretum micranthum. The sequence continues at coordinate 916,351 of JAMXBD010000192.1, read as the reverse complement.
AGCTTTCCAAGACCTAAAAGTTTTCAAAACTTAAGAATAACATCATAAATAGATAGATCTTTCGAAGTAGATAGAAATCAATAGCTTATTTTCGAAATTCCAAGTTAAAATGACCAAATTATGACCGTTTTAAGTTGGAATTTCCATCTACCATGAAAATTACAAACTTAAGAGTTTTTATTTAATAGGTTGGAATTAGTTATGGTTTGAAATACTCATTTCGGTATTTCTTTCGTTTAAGTGACTTTGAATCGGAGGAATTCTTGTTTCAGGAGTACTATTATTAGAGACCGATGTCCATGGCCGAGTGAGTTCACTTTCCTTAAATTTCATGCTTATGATTGTGCTTGTAATAATAGTGGCATTAGAACTAGGGCAAGATAAAATTAGAATGTGCATGTGAATTCTGCTTGGTTGAATCGATGATAAGAATATCAAAATGGAAATTGTTATAATTATATGTATAATTTAGTATAGAATTGAAGTGTCTGAAATTTCTACGATTGCCTATAATTCAATTAAATAATATGTCATGACCAAATAACTAAATTGCCCATGCATGACATATGTGAGTCACATTATATTTATTATTATACTTTTGTGGGAAAAAAGCATAATAGCTAGGCAACAGGTGGGCTTGAAAACTTGGATAATGGCACGGGGTTGCCTAAATTAAAATGGAAGTGGAGTAGGCACTTGAACCAACTACATAATAAATGAGTGGGTAGGCACTGCAACAACCACTAAATAAATAAGAAAAATTGAGATCTACGGTCGTATGGGCCTGAAACACCTAACCTCAAATGGAAGGCGTAAATCCATTCAATATAGGACTTCCGAAAATTCTTATGTGTTGTATGCTCACGTGCTTATGCATTTCATATGATTATTTAATGTAACTTGCTTGCCTCATTGTGGGATTGAGTATTTTATTTTTGGAAGTGAAGCTCACTTAGTTAGCATAGCTTATACACCCATAGCTTCTTTTTGATGTAGTTCCCATACATATGGTTGTATCTTCGAACTTGGGCTAAATTAGGTAATGCGAAGTTAGGAGTTTCCCTTAGAAGTTTATGATTAGCTTTGTATAGTCTTTCGCAGGAAACCTAAACACTCGAGTTGTTATTAAAAACTGATATCCAGACTTATTATTTTACGGGGGAAGTTCCTCCTTAGTATTTTGTAAATGATCCTGAAATATCTGTGGTTTATGTTTTTATGCTTATTCTATCAAGTTGAACTATCTATCTCCAACTACATATGTATTCTATTGTCATAAGGGAACGCGTTGCATCTAATACAAGACTTTTGAATGATTGTGATAGTGATTCTTAAGTCTGGTTTAGTATGCGACAGACTATTACATTTAGGGTATCCTTTGGGACATGACACTTCACCTCCTTACTTTTCTTCCCAGTACCACTAGCAAAATCTTTCTTGAACTCAGTAGTCACTATAGCTTTACCAGAATCATGAGTAGATTTCTCTACTTGCCTATTAATTGGCACTTCTTTCCCAGAATTATAATCATCAACAACATTCTGTCCTACTTCCATTCTTTCAGATAGTGGAGAATTAAAATAACCTTCAGGTGTTTTAGGAGAATACTTGTGAGATGTTCCATAAGCATCATTATGCCTCTATCGCTCAACTTTAAGGGCTATTTGAATAGCTTCATCAAGTGTCTCATACCTCTGCAAGTCAACAATACATGAGATCTCATATTTTAAACCCATCACAAATTTAGCCATAGTCTACTAAAGAGGCTCAGTAGCTCCATAGCGAATCATCAGGGTCGCAAACTCTTAGACATATTAGTCCACAGTCTTACCTCCCTACCTCAATGTTTGCATACGCATGAACAACTCATGCCTATAGTGCTCGGGAACAAATCTCCGTCTCAAGATCCTCTTCATCTCATGCCATGCTCTAATATTAGCTTCTCCATCCCTCTTCCAACTAGCAATTAGATTTTTCCACCACATGGCAGCATATCCTGTGAATTCAACCGTAACCAAACAAACCCTGGTGTGATCATCCATATCATAGCATTCAAATAAACCCTCAGCTTTGTCTTCCCAATCTAAGTAATCATCTCAGACCCTGTTCCAGCAAATGAGGGCAATTGTAATTTCACTTGTTCCAACCCTCGGGGTAGTCAAAACTCACGATTATCATAATCTTCTCCATAATTAGTACATCTCCCTTCACGGTAGTCATGATCATCACCCCAATTTCTTCTTCCTCTATCACCTCCTCCACCTACTCCTTCCATTCCAACTCTTTCAACAACAACTGGAGGAATTACTTGTTGGTTAACAACTGGTGGTGGTGCCTGTTGATTAACCCTTGGTTATTGACCTATTGCTATCTGTCCCACCTATGTGGTAAGAGTAGCCACCATAGTCCGCAATTCTTATATTTGGTCTTCCATAGATATCCCATCTCCTATAGTATGTCGATCCTAACCTCCAATAATCTGACTGTTCACATTATTCCCATTCACACTGTCATTCGACATAACTGTAAACCCTAATTTCACCACAACTGCCCCTTTGTCTCAAGCTGTGCTCTGATACCAAATTACGATGTGCTTAATTCGTTTAGACACAACGGATCTCTCAATCAAATAATCAAATACAATAAAGATGATCTTTTTAAGGGTTTTTATGTTTAGAATGCAAAGAAAATAAAAGATATGGATGATGCTTGCTATGGATATGACTCACCGCAACTTACCTGAACTACACTCGATCTCTCTCGATATTACTCACAAGAAAGAGGAATGGTTTGATCGCTACAATCTGTAAGAGATTGAAAAGATCTGTTTGTTCACTACAATCGCAAGGATCGATAAGAACGGATCTCACCACAATCAAACAATTGATTGATAAGAGAAAATTCTCACTAGGGTTTCAATAACATCCAAAAACTAAAGAGTCTATTACATAAAAGGGTATTTATAGTAAAACCCTTTAACAAGGCAAAATCTATTAAAAACTAGTGAAAATAATAGAGGATAGTTTGGCCAAAAACATAAGTTGCTGGCCTAAAAAGTAAGATGGCAGCCTAAGTTGCATAAGACACTCAAAGCCGCCCAAAATAGAATCAACACCACCGGCCTATAATTAAAGGATGTCGGCCTAAATGGCAGCGTCCATGTTATGATGCTCTAGTCTTCAAGTGCTTATCCTTTTGAAGCATCGATACGTGTAGTTCATTGAAGTCATGATACATGGATGAAATATCAACCAAATGAGCTTCTTGTGACTCCAAATTGTCTAATAAAACTCTTATGGCAAGATTATGTAACTCTCGAGGACGGCCTCTAGTGATTAGTCCTGCAACTTGATTGACCATCTTATCTCCTGCACATGCTTCCTTTGTTGAGCTTCCTTTCACTCCTTCAAGTAAACCGATAGATGAAGTCATGAATCGATTCCCATCATTCCTTCACCCTGGCAGGATCTTTCCAGTTCGGGGCAAGTTTTCCTTGGGCTTCTTCTAACCCAATTGCCTCTACCTTATGCAAACGAGGTCGCCTAAGAGAAAGACCTTATGCCTACCTTTCTTGTCATAATACTGGGCTACTCTCTATTGATAAGCAGTAATCCTTTTACTTACGGTGTCCCAAGCTTCTTCTATTGCGTCGAGTTCTGTTCGAAGGCTGACCTCATTGATTAGTTCATCATGGGACCGAGTTCAAATGTTTGGTAGTTCTAGCTCCATAAGTAGAACAACTTTGGTCCTGAAGGATAGATGAAAGGGGTTTTTACCTATCAGGGTTCGTCGAATGGTACGGTATCCCCATAGGATGCTGAGTAGCTCATTAGCGCACTTGCCATTTTGATGATCCACCCTAGCATTTAGACTTTACATGATTGCTTTTTTTATTGCTTCAACTTGGCCATTAGCTTTAGGGTACACAACCGAGGTGTAGTGAGTGTGATATGGTACTCGATGCAGAAATCTTTGATCCTCTTTGCGCTAAATTGCCTCCAGTTGTCCATCACTTTGGAGTGGGGGACTCTAAACCTAACTATGATGTTCGTGTAGATGAAGCGTTGGACATTCTTGTGCATGACCTTTGCTACTGCCTTGGCTTCTACCAATTTTGGACAAACTCCTTTGCATCGACTTTCCTTATTAACCAAAAGTAGCCAGCTTGCATGACTTGAGTGTGCAACGTTTGGGTTTTAACGTAGTTGTTGCATTTCCTAGCATGGGTCTTCTAGGAAAAGCTATCCTTCTTCTGGGTACAGACATCAGAGGGGGAAACTGAAGCCTCTTTTGTATAGAACCCATTGATCAGAGTGTAATTGGTTGATCTATACATCAATTTTTTCACCGTCATTTTATCCGAAGGTAGGGTGCCATCCTTGAGGTACCCTTCAATTGGCATTAGGGGTGTACAAAAAAACCGATGAAATCGAGAAACCGAACCGAAACCGTAAATCAATCCGAAAAATATGGTTAACCGGTCCATTGGTTTAGGTTTAGGATTACGGTTTTTATTTTTTTCGGTTTTCGGTTTCGGTTTCGGTTTGTAACCACAAAAAATCGATGGTTAACGGTTAACCGTTTCAGTATTTATAAATATATTATATATATAATTTACATATATAAATAATTATTTTATATATATAGACATATGATTTTCATATACATATAATTTACCTATGTTAATATTCATTGAATTTCGATTAAAATACTATTATCTTATGATTAATGGAGTTAATTTAGTAATTGATTTAGTTTGATTTTATTGATAATGATACATTCAAAGGTTCATTTTTCCCCTTTTCCTTAATTTCATTTTCTTTTTTTTTAGCTCTAGTAATATATATAATAGTTTAAAGAAAAACTTTATGATAAAGGCTAAAAAAAGGTTTTTTGAAATTATCAATTTGATTTGTTGAAACCATTACGTTAAATGGTTAAAAACCAAAAACCGAATAAATTAACCGAATAAGACGGTTAACCGCCAACGGTTAACCGTTTATAATGGACCGGTTAAGGATCGGGATATTTAAAAACCGATAATTACGGTTAGGTTTAAAAAATAAGGCTACGGACCGGTTAACCGGTCCATGAACACCCCTAATTGGCATCATCCAGTACGGGAGCGAAGCTATCTATCACTAATCTAGCACCTCGAGGGGCCTTGTAATTGTGGATTTCTTACGTAGGAACTCGACAAAGAATTTTTCTTTGATCTTTCCTAAATTGAGAACTATCATGGAGGCGAGCTTAGAAAGCTTATCTACTTCTAAATTATTGGCTTTGGCTTTTTTAATCATGTCCTAGGAAGGCATTTCTTTAGTAAAAGATTGAAGCGCTTCTAAATTTCCAACCATTGCTTCGTTCTTTGCCTCATAGAGGCCTTTGACCTATTGTACCACAAGTTCGGAGTCTGAGAAGATCTTGAGGTCCCCACTTTCTGCTCCAATACTGATAGCGAACTTGAGTCCGACCAATAGGGCCTCATATTCTACCATGTTGTTGCTTATGGGAAAATCGAATTTTAACGCATAATTGATTTTGAGCCCATGGGGTCCCTCTAGGACTAGGCCGCCTCCAGTCCACCCTTACGTAGAGGATCCATTTACATAGAAGGTCCATTAAGGCTTTTGTTTATCATTAGGATCGGGTGTCTTGGTATATTCGGCCATAAAGTGTGCTATAACTTGCACCTTTATGGCATCCCAAGGTTGGTACTGCACTCTATAGGTACTAAGTTCAATTGCATACTTCATCATTCTTCCCGAGACATTCAGCTTTTAGAATATTGCCGTTACTGGTACATCGATGAAGATAACAACATGGTGTGCCTGAAAATACGAACATAGTTGACGTGTGCATATTATTATCATCCATGGTTGTCAAAATCGCGATTTTATTACTCATTAGAATACCTAGAATCGGTAGAACCATATAAAATCATTCAAACCAGTAAAATCGTAAACGTGTAGAATCGTATACCTAAATTCATAATTTAACGTAAAGTATGCACCTAATCAATTTTAATTAAGAAAAAAAATATAGAAAAACATAAACTCATAGAAACAAATATTTGACTCATGATTTTGACAATTATGCTATCGCTAGGATAAACTTTTCTAGTTTAGTATATAATTGTTTTGGTCCTTGGAGGACGTGGCTGATGTAATGAATTGGTCGATGTTGTTTTCCTTTTGCTCGTGTTAACACAGATGAGAGAGCTTTGTCATTCACCATAAGGTAAAGATATTGGACCTCACCTCAGAGCAGGTTCGTTAACAGTATGGGCTTTGTAAGGAATTGCTTGAGCTCGTCAGAGGCCTATTCAACTTTTCCATTCCTTCAAAATGATTTGGTTTTTCGAGGATTTTGAAGAACTTCAAGCATCTTTCAGCACTCCTAAGAAGGAATCTTCTTAGGGTCGTTATCCTACCAGCAAGTTGTTGCACTTGCTTGATCGATGTAGGTAGTGTCATTGTTAAGATCACTTCGATCTAGTCGAGATTGACTTCGACCCCTCTTTGGGATACTACGTAACCCAAGAATTTTTTTGATGATGTGGCAAATGTGCTCTTCTGCGATTGAGGTTTAAATTGTAGAAGAAAAGTTAATCAAAGGTTTCTTAGAGGTTGTGTAGATGAGCCTCTGCTCGCTTACTTTTCATGATCATGTCATCAACATAGACTCATGTTTCAACCTATCTGAGATTTAAACACCTCTGTGACCAGCCTTTGGAAGGTGGCGCTAGCATTCTTTAGTTCAAATGGTATCATTTTGTAGCAGTATGTTATCGAACGATGTGTTAGAGGAGGTGTGGACCTCGTTAGTTTCCTTCACCTTAATTTGGTTGTGACCTCGAGAAGACATCCATGAAACTCAGTAGCTCATGACTCGCAATGTTATGCATGAGCTGGTCGATTTGAGGCCGCGAGAAACAATCTTTCAGGCACGCTTTGTTCGGATTAGTGTAATTGATGCACATTTGCCACTTTCCATTGGGTTTCTTGATTGAAACCACATTGGGTAGCTAAGTGGGGTATTTTTCTTTCTTGATGAATCTTGCTTGGAGTAGTTTCTAGACCTCTTCTTTAATGGAGACTTGTCTCTTTGGGGTGAAGTGTTTAATCTTCTAGTGAACCGATTTCTGGGTGTTATTGATGTTCCGCTAATTTATGATCACGCTTGGGCTTATGCCTATCATGTTAGAAGGTATCCATGAGAAGACATCTTTATTCATCCGCAAGAATGTGATCAAGCTTTCCCTAATGTTAGGAGGAATTAATTTTCCTACTTTTATGAGGTGCTCAGGGTTATCATTTAATGCGATTTCTTCTGTGAGCTTGGCTGGCTCACCTTAATGCTTAGGTCCATCATTTGGCTTTGTGTCTACAGTACAAACATGATCTCCCCTTAAGAGCTTTGATGTACAATTATCGGGATTGTTCCTGATCTACTCAAGATGTCTTTATTTCGGTTGGGTCAGGAACTTAGCTTTGAGGTAGGCTGGGAAACAATCATTGTTGAAAATCGATTGTGTAGCCCTACCTAATATGGAATTATAGGGCGACCAACAATCTACCACAAGAAAATCAATCTAGTGCATGACACTGCATGATTCTTCTTCGAGCTCGAAGGGTAAGGTTATGATTTCATGAGGTTAGATAGGTCAGTTGTCAAAACCATGTAACTCATGATCATAAGGCCTTAGCTTTGGTTTTAGCTCGGGCTTCATCTGCTTGTATGCCTAATTGAAGAGAACGTCAGTACTATTTCCCATGTAGATCAATACCCTCTTAGCTTTCCAGCCCATAATGTGGCAAAGACCACCAGGGCGTCTTGGTGAAGGGTTTGGACCCCTTCATAATCTTCATCTGAAAAGCAGATAGTGGTATCAACCTTAGTCCTTTTAAGTTTCAGGTTCATCACTTGTTGGGACGAGCTCGGACTAGGTGGTAACCCTAATCTCTTGAGGTCAGTGGCCTCGCTACGATAGTATTGATCTTGCCATGGCATTGTTAGTGGGGTAGGGACCGATTCGAGTGATCACAGGTGTTAGTATCTTTCTCTAGTTCGTCGGTCTTCCATTTCTGTGAGGGTTACTCTGGTTTTAGGTTATGATCGATTACTGCTTGAGCCAACCACATCATATGGTGTCCTTTATGGAGCTCTTAAGATGCCAACAATTCTTTGTATCATGTCCGCGGTCATGGTGATACTTGGAACATTCCTTTAAGTTTTTTCTCCTCAAGTTGGGGCCTCATGGCAGTGGTGGCGGTAGGAGGCCTTTGTTCCTTATCTCCTTATCTCGAGGAACATATTGTGGATTGGTAACTTTAAGGGCGTGAACTCATCATACATCAGAAACAATTTTTCTTTATCATCGTCTTTGTGACCTTGGTGTGCATCAGCTCGACTAAAGTCACGACAGTCCTTTTGTCGACCTCTTTCTTAAGGTGGGTCGCTTTTTGTTCGAGGAAGGTCGGTTCTGGTTTTAACTTCCCTCCTGGCATTTCAAGTGTCCTCCTAACAGATATATTTCTATGTCTTTTCACTTACTTGCTTAAGTATAGTGAGTTGGCACTTCGAAATGGAGTTAAAGAATGGGCTATCCACAAGGACTCCTTATTTGATAGCCTTCAGGGTAACTCATTGGTTGAGGTTTAGGACCTCTAATGAAGCCTTATTGAACCTTGCTAGGTAGTCTCTTAAAGGCTTACCTTGCCTTTGATGTAACATATAAAGATGAGGCATTTTTCTCCAACAGCTTATTGACCATAAAGTGTGCTACGAAAAGGTTGTTGAGCTGGGCAAACGACCCTATGGTGTTTGGCTCAAGCTTGTTAAACGATACCCAGGCTGCTCCTCAAAAGGTGGTAGGGAAGGTTTTACACCATATCACATCTGAAAATTTTGTATTACCATGGTAGATTGGAACTGGGCGATATGGTCCTCTGGATCAGCTGACCCATCATAGGATTCTAGGATAGGTAATCGAGCTTCGATCGGAAGCACTTCGAATTGGACCTTAATGACAAAGGGCGTCTTGCTGGGAATGTTTTAGCGGCGGGTTCATCACCAAAACCTTCTTCGATGGTCGATAATCTTCTCATCATGTCCTTAATTTCTTCGAGTGCGCATTCCTTATTATAACCTAGCTGGGTACCCTTGGCAGCGGGCATGCACGCGTTGTTTTCGCGAGCTCGGGTTGAGCCGATACCTGCAACCCCTACCTTAGCATGTCTTGTCCTTTACCCAGTACCTCGAGGTAATCGGATCTAAGTGCAGTGATGTCTTGCGCCCTTATGAGATACTTTGATTAGCTCTTGTAGGGCTTTTGAGGGCCCTAGGCCTTCGATATTCACTCTAGTGCAGATTCAAATTGTAGGATTGCTCCTTGGTGGAGGTGCCAGCCTATGGTGATGTCATAGTATGCCTATTGTCCCTTTCAACCAGTTCCTCTTTGGGCTTGGATGGAGATTGTGTTAAGGAGGTGCTTCGCAACGCACTAGAGGCCTTTTTTTCCAAATGTAGGTCCTTCAGGGCCCCAGCTTTGTGATCCTAGCCTGGAGGAGAGTGTTAGAATACTCATTTTATGTACTCTTGTAGACAAGTTGTCTACATAAGTTTTCAAATTCCATGATGTATCTTGGGTCTAAAGGTCATCGTCTGCAACTGATAGTTGCTTGGCGTATGATAGTTCAAGGTCCCCACCATTGCCTACTAGAGTGCGTCCAGATTGTGTGGGAGCAGGACCAGTTTAATTCTTGCTCTACTGCAGCTTTGGCATTATATGGGAAGAAAGTATTCTTGCAGCAGTGGTTTGTGGGTTTTAGAAGGGGTTTAGTAGAAAAGCGATAGGAGAATAAGAGAGATCTTTTGGAAGGGTTCCAAGCAAGGTTCCAGATAATAGTATCTTCCCATAGATGGCATTAAAATGTTGCACAAGATGATATAGGCCGATAGAGTTAACTTCTGCAAACACTAAGATAATGGTCAGAAGGGGCGTTGGGGAGTTGCCTAACGCAGCTACTCCGGTCCTTAAGTCAGTTAGTGAGTGACGGTAATGTGTTTATAATAAAGTGGAAAATTTCCCTCCCCCTAGGCAAAGGAGATATTTTAGTGTTTAGGGTCATACCAGGATAGATTTCCTTTTGGTAGCTAACCTGGTATCTGAGGTGATGGAGATACTCAAACTGAAGAGCCATAGATTTCTGGAGCATGGTCGAGCTGTTGATGTCCCCCCCCCAATCACAAGGTGTGACTAGAGTGGTTATATTAACTTAAGATCATGAGGCCGTAAGGCCAAGCTCACTAGTTAGCCGAACTTATGAGTTTGGTAGCCCTTTTGAGGTGAGGGTTCATGGGGAGGCCTTGTGTGATGTTCTTTTGTGGAGTTGTGGATCTTGTTACCTTCTTTGGAGGTTGGGACCTCATAGGTGGTAGACCTTTCTTAAGCCTACCAATGTTATTAGGTTTCATGGCCTAAGAGACCAAGTGAATCGATGGTTGTATTTTACTGTCAACACATATTGTGTGAATGCACTCGATGGTGATGTAGCTTGAATACAACATATAAGCACTAAATGACGCCCTAGCGATTTTGACAGATTCAATTGATTTCCTAATCCCTTTGACTTCGTTCAAAGGAATTTGGTTGAAGGATAAAATGTAGAGGGCTAATTTAACAATATATATAGATTTGATTATTGGACTAGGTAAAAGGTTTGAAGATTCCAATCCATACCTTAGGATGACTCAACAAAGATTTGACATGGTGAACTTAGAGTGAAGATCATTGGATTAATTTATTTGCTCTTAAACTTTTTCAAAGAAACACATGCGCTTAAAAGAGATTCCATGGGTCTAAACTCAATATAAACCCATTAAAAAATCCATTACAATAAGGACTTATCTCAAACATTAATATTTTACATGATCTAATGAATGTTCATTAACGACCAAACTCTATAAATATTTTAGAGTCCGCATTATTAGATATAATTCTAAGATCCAGAAAAGTGTGGTTCTGTTGTTGGATTGTAATCTTGGAAGATCAAACAAGGGTTTAAAATGAAGAACGCATTGTCTCTTTTCAAGAACTGTAGGATTGATGCTATATAGCCCACCCACATGTTTCACATATGTCACGCCCCGAGGGTACCCTAGTAGTAATAAACAAGTTACACTTGAATATTATCACTAGATTACCTTTAGGGAATGACAGGTTTTTAAAACAACAGGATCTTTTAAGTTGCTTGATAAGAAATAACAAATATATGAGAGAAATGATTTAGTGAATAACCATAACAAACTATTACAAACCATATATCTCTGTTGAAGTATACAACTAAATATTCTACTCTAAGAGTACATAACCATCAAATTAAAATAGATTTGTAGACTTCTAGCTTCAAAGCCCTTACCGGAGCCATATTCCTGGATGTAACTAACCAGGGACGTAATGTGAACCTGAAAAGACTGTAGGAGTATGAGCGAAACCACAGCTCAGTGAATAACCAGACATACCATACATCACACAAGTTATTAACAAATCATATGCAATGCAAGCACTCAACCGTATGCACAGATACAAGTTTGGATGATCTAGAATCCAAACAGGAAAAAGATTTACGCCCTCTTTTCAATGGGTTGAAGAACAAAAACTCAATGACCCACTTGCCCAGGAGAGACTAAGTACACAGGAGAATTAACGATTTCTCGTTTTAATGTTATCACTTTGAATGTAGTGGCTTCCACAAACCATCTCCTACAATCCCCTTAGAAACACCCTAAGTATTAATCATTTCAAAGCGATTCTACGGGCGACGTTCTTCGGTGCCTTTTAGTTCCTCATAGGACCGCCAGACCAAAGAGAACCTTGGAAAACTCACACATTGGATCAACCAAGCAAAAACAGAGATCCGAAATATTAATACGTAGCAGGCGGTCATAACCATATATGCAGTAATGCAATTCGTGTAATGCATGTCCATATTATTTGTTAAGTCAAAAAGTCTTAATCAATTTCGAGGTGACCATATATTACAGACAATTAACATTATACTATTGCACAACACCAAACATTGTGTTATCGCTTGTATAAGATATTTTAGCAATCATACAATCATATCATATCAATCTTTCAACAAACACTCATTTGTTTATCTTGCATTACATATTCAACTATTACAATCACAATCAGTACAATATGACTGAATTACTCACCTGCTCATACCGACTCAGTCGTAGTAGTCCACTGGTAGATCTTCTAATGAGTCAAATTCACCTATTTAAAACAAAATATTCATCAATATCATCTAGCTAAATTCCTAAATATGCCTTGTGTACTAGACTCGATATTAATACTTAGTATTGTCGGGTTTTTCCTATTTTTATCTCACATAAATGTTTGGTTATTTTTAGAAGTCACATTGCTCAAGAAATTAACTTATTTCAATTTCCATTCTTATATATTTTAACTTGTTAAAACAAATATTAGACTAATAATACTCTAAATATCGTCTTAGTTCTAGGGTTTCAAAAGTTATTAGATATAAATTTTAAATAAACTAAAATACTTGTATTGAAGTCATTATCTAATACATATTATATAACAAACACATATACATACTCAGTAGATATATTATATATATATATATATATATTCGGTTTAGGTCAGAAAGGCTTTCGTTGTAAAATTTTAGCTGTAAGCCGGCTCAAGGCCGCCGGCCTAAATCCTCAGGTGCCGGTGTAAACTCATTTTAAAGAAAAATTTTCTTATTGAAAGCACCGGTGTTGAAAGCTGCCGGCTTACAACGTACGCTGGCCCAACGCCGCCGGCGTAGATCTCCAGGTAGCCGGCTTGCGTCGTATTTTACGAGAAAATTATTTTATGTAACCTCTGTTTGAGTGTAAGCCGCCTGTAAGCCGCCGGCCTATCCATGTAAGCCGCCTGCGTACATCGTTTACACTGCCGGCCTTGAGGCAGGGTTGCACTGTTCATCATCTTCCTCCTCGGTTCGATTCTTTTTCTTTGATTTTTACACGTTAGAAACTTACTTAAACTACTTCTAAGAGTTTATACATCCTATATAAGGATATACAACAACTTTTAACACGTTTAAACACATAAATAAATAGATCTCGATTTTGTGAAAGTAAAACTAAGGTTTTGAAGTTTTACCTCGTTGGAGCTTGTTGAGTGCAATCCGAAGCTCGTGTTCGTGTTTAATATGTTCCTAAGATGATTTTAAGTCAGATACAAAGCTTAGATTCGGACCAAAGCAACTCGAGTTACCTCAACTTACCTTTAAGCTTGTTTTTGAGGGTTTTATGCTTTGTATTTCTTTTGATCCGAGCTCAACTATTTCGATGGATTTGTTCTTCGTTTTTGGTTCGATTTGGTGGTTGCTTGTGAGTATTTTCGGATTAGCAAAGTTGAGAATTAATGAAGTTTGTTTGTTTACTCATTAATGCATTTGTTTACATATATATAGAAGAGAAAGAGAAGGTGGAGCTGCAGCCGTTCCTTCTTCATTTTCATCCGAATTTGTTTACCAATTTGTTGTTGTTTTCAAGCCAATTAATGCTTGAATGACTTGGCAGCTTGTGGTTGGTTGAGTGGTTGATTTTGTGGAAAAATTTGGTGCATGATTTGAACAAAAATCCAGCTCCTCTTTCCTTTCTCCTTTCCACCGAACTTAGCCGAAAACTTACATATATACATTAGTTTATTTATTTAGTTGAAGTTTGAGTTAATTATACGAGTTATACGGGTATATATCGGCTAATATTTGGAAGTTTTCATACAAAAATATGCTTATAGATTTATACAAAACACTTAGATTTCCAAATAATACAAATTTAAGTTTTATATATATACGTAGTTAATTATTCGTAAAATTTTATCTCCCGCGATTTGGATTTCTTAAGCTCATTGGGTCAATTTTTGTTTCAGGCTCCGATAGCTCAAGAAAACTCGGTTTAGAACAATAGTGTGATCCGATTATTTATTTAAAGTTTAGATTTTGAGTTATTTGTCAGTTTATATTTCCGTTGTGTATTTAAAATCTTGACAGTTCATTTTTGGATCATCGTTTTCTAGTTATAAGCGTATATGGTCATTTATACAGTATTGGGCTTTATACAGAATTTATACTATGTTTATATTTTTAGTTTTGATACTAAACATAAATTCTTATTAATAGCTTTTAAATTTAACTAGGAATCTCAAAATTAGGGTTTAAATCTAAATATAAACTCATTACTACTCGTTATTCTAGTTCTGAATCATTATCGAGATCAAAACAATCATTTAGTCTTTATATTCACATTTTCTATTTAGATCTAGTAGTATACTAGGTTTCGGGTCTAGATATTATCCTATTATTAGACTTCAATCAGAATCTAAATCCATTATCTAATTTAATATCTATTATAAATCGGGTACTAAGGTGAAAAATTCCGGGGTTTACATTCTCCCCCCTTAAAATAAGCTTTGTCCTCAAAGCTTGAATGCGTACCTGAGTTTTCAAACAAATGAGGATAGCTTTTCTTGATCTCCTCTTCTAATTCCCATGTAATCTCTTCTGTCGTGGATCCCATACTTTGACGTAGTGGATTTCTTTATTCCTGAGAACTTGCACTTTCCGGTCCAAAATCTTAACTGGATGCTTTTCATAAGTCAAATTCTCCTTCAAATCAATTGGTTCTAGTTCCACTATCTTATCTGGATCCGGTACATATTTTCTTAGAACGATACATGGAAAACATTATGTATACCAGACAAATTAGGTGGCAATGCAAGACGATATGCCAGATTCCCAACTCGTTCTAATATCTCAAATGGTCCAATATATCTAGGACTTAACTTGCCTTTTGCTTGTCTACCATGAAGACTCTTGATTGGACTTACTTTTAAGTATACATGTTCTCCTTCATTAAATTCCAATTCTCTCCTTTTCAAGTCTGCCCAGCTCTTTTGTCTCTTGTGCTGCTTTCATTCTTTGCTTTATCACTGAAATCTTTTCATTAGTTTCTGAACCAATTCAGGTCCAACCAATACTTTCTCCAAGTTATCCCAGAACAATGGTGACCGACACTTTCTACCATATAAAGCTTCATAAGGTGGCATTCCTATGCTTGAATGGTAGCTGTTATTGTACGCAAATTCCACTAATGGTAAATGTTGGTCCCAATTTCCTTTAAATTCCATAATACATGCTCTCAACATATCTTCCAATGTCTGAATAGTCCTTTCTGTTTGTCCATCAGTTTGAGGATGATAAGCTGTACTGAAATTCAACCGGGTTCCCAAAGCTTTTTGTAATCCTTGCCAAAATCTGGATACAAACCGTGGATCTCTATCTGATACTATACCAGCAGGCACACCATGCAATCTCACAATCTCCTTCAAATATATTCGTGCCAATTTCTCCAATGGATATGTCATGTTAATTGGCAAGAAATGAGCTGATTTTGTAAGTCTATCCACAATAACCCAAACAGCATCATGACCTGCATTTGTTTTGGGTAATGAGCATACAAAATCCATTGAAATTTGATCCCACTTCCACTCAGGTATTGGTAATGGTTTCAACAATCCACCTGGTTTTTGGTGTTCAGCCTTGATCCTTTGACATACATCACATTTAGCAACAAATTCTGCGATATCCTTCTTCATTCCATTCCACCAATGCTTTTCAGCTCTTGATATGTCTTTGTTTCTCCTGGGTGTATAGAATATCCAGATAATGCGCTTCATGCATTAATTCCTTCCTCAAGCTTTCATCATGTGGCACACACAATCTTTTATTCATTCTCAATACTTCTTCTCCATCCACATGAAAATCTTTGTACTTTCCTTGGGATATTCCCTGTTTAATTTCTTGAATTTCAATATCTCCTTCTGGGCTTCTTTAATTCTTTGAAGCAAAGTAGGTTCCAAAATTAGATTTCCTAACTCAGCTTCCAAACCTTGTATTGAGAATTCCAAGTTTAATCTCTCAAATTCTTGATAAGTTCTTTTTGTTCCGTTAGAATTGAAGCCACTTCTCCATAACTTTTCCGGCTCAATGCATCGCCACAGCATTCACTTTACCCGGATGGTAATTAATGGTAAGATCATAATCTTTAATTAATTCCAACCATCGCCTTTGTCTCATATTCAACTCTTTTTGTGTAAATATATACTTCAAACTCTTGTGATCCGTATATATTTCACATTTCTGCCCATACAAATAGTGACGCCAAATCTTGAGTGCAAAAACAATAGCAGCCAATTCTAGATCATGAGTGGGGTAATTCATCTCATGTGGTTTCAATTGTCTAGAAGCATATGCTATTACTTTTCCATTTTGCATTAACACACATCCCAATCCATTTCTAGATGCATCACTATAGACAGTATATAAATCCTTGTCATTGGGCAAGACCAAGATTGGTGCTGATATTAACCTTTTCTTCAACTCTTGGAAACTTTGTTCACGTACATCATTCCACTCGAATTTCTCATTCTTTCGAGTCAATTGAGTTAAAGGTCGTGCAATCTTTGAGAAATCCTTCACAAATTTCCGATAATATCCTGCCAATCCCAAGAAACTCCTAATTTCAGTAACAGTTTCAGGTCTTTTCCATTCCACAATAGCTTTAACTTTTGCAGGATCAACTGATATCCCTTCTCCAGAAACAATATGTCCAAGGAATGATATATAAGCCAAAATTCACACTTAGACATTTGGCATACAACTTATTGTCTCTCAATATCTGTAACACACTTCTCAAATTCTCATCATGTTGTTCTTCATTAGACGAATATACAAGTATATCATCTATGAAAACAATCACACAATTATCCAGCAAAGGTCTAAAAATACGATTCATCAGATCCATAAAAACTGCTGGTGCATTGGTTAATCCAAATGGCATGACCAAAAATTCATAATGACCATACCTAGTTCGGAATGCAGTCTTTGGTACATCTTCTGCTTTGATTCGATTTGATGATATCCTGACTTTAAATCAATTCGGAAAATACCTTTGCTCCTCTCAGTTGATCAAAAAGATCATCAATCCTGGGTAAGGATATTTGTTCTTGATAGTTACCCTATTTAATTCCCTGTAATCAATACAGAGTCTCATTGATCCATCTTTCTTTTTCACAAACAGCACGGGTGCTCCCCAAGGTGAAACACTGGGTCTGATAAATCCTTTATCCAACAATTCTTGTAACTGCACCTTCAATTCTTTCAATTCCACAGGTGCCATTCGATACGGAGCTTTTGATACTGGTTCGGTTCCAGGTATCAAATCAATTGAGAATTCCACTTCTCTATGTGGGGGTAATCCGGTAACTCGTCTGGAAATACATCTGAGTATTCACATACTGTTCGAATGGTATGAATATCCAATTTCTTGGATTCACCTTCAGTTGCTCCAAGAATACAACCGTTCATCTCCATATCTTCTCATTTTCCACTTCAATTGCTGTTATCCTACTTCTGACTTCTCTGAGTATCTCACCTTTATATTCTTTTCTTTCTCCTTGATTATTGACAAAAGATACTATTTTGAGATGGCAATTAACTTTTGCTTTTACAGCAGTTAACCAAACCATACCCAAAATAATATCATATTTTTGCATCTCTATCAGAATTAAATCAGCAATTGATTCATGATCTCCGATCTTTATTGGACAATTCTTGATCATTTCCCGTGTCACCACTAAATCTCCAGTTGGCGTAGTAACTCTCAATTCTTTATTCATGCTCCCAATTGGTATTCTTATACGCTTTGCTAATCCGGTATTTATGAAAGAATGCGTTGCTCCAGTGTCAAACAAAGCATACGCAGTCTGATCCCCTACTTGAATGGATCCTAAGTATCAATTATTAAGTTCATGTTATTTTAACTTATAAAGACTTCTACTTCTCATCTACTTGTGATTGTGTCTAATAACTTTAAGTAAAAAATATATATTTACATACCTGCAATGAGTCCATATTCTTCGGGATCAACTTCCTCCCAAATATTTTCTTCATCTCCTTCCTCTATCTCCACATTCTCTACAGGACTTCCATACATGGCAAAAACTCTGGCCGTCGCACTGGCTTTGTTAGCATTCCCATTTTTCGATCCTGAGGCTCCAATCACTCCTTTAGATTGTGAAGATCCAGCTACCGCACTTGTTTTCTGTGGCAATTGGGTGATATGTGCCCAACTTTATTGCATATGAAGCAAGTTGCAGTTTTTCTCTTTGGACAATCGTTTATCATATGCCCACTGTCCCCACAATAATAACATTTGTTCTGTAATTGTGGACAATACCTTGGGTAATGAGAACCTTTACATTTCCAACAAGTTACATTATTCTTCCCCATTGCTCCTCCTTTGTTCACATTGAAAGGTTTGAAGAATTTAACCTTCTTAGGCACAGAACTTGCTGTAGAACCATCATACATTCTTTTCCCGAACATAGTTCCTTTCTTTTTATACCTCTCAAGTTCATACTTCCTTGCACGTTCAATAATACGAGCTTTTTCCAACATAGCTGCAAAGTTATCAATCTCAAATTCAGCAAGTCTTCTTTGGAAATGAGGTTCGAGTCCAGCCATGAAAGTCTGTCTCTTAAGTTCATCACTGTCCGATAAGCATCTGGAGCAAATTGCAACAACCGATTAAACTCATGCTCATATTCATCAATGGTTTTAGCTCCTTGGGTCAAATTCATCAGGTCAGTGCTATACTTTGCTTTTAGGCTGCTTGGAAAATACTCCTTCAAAAATTCTCGTTTGAATACTTCCCAAGTAATTGGTTGGGACAAACTTCTTTGTTTCGAATTCCACCATATCCTTGCTCTTAACCTTAACAAATAAGTTCCAAGATACTTTCAAAGCTTCAGGCACTTGAAAAACATCAAGGGATCGCTCAATCTGAGCTAGCCAATCTTCAGCTTCCTCTGGCTTTCCCGGTATTCCCTCAAAATATCTGTTGCACTTAATGAATTCCGGCAACAAATTCCTCTGAGGTCGTAAAGGTGGTGGTGGTGGCAATTCCTGTTTATTGAGGGGGTCCTTGTACCTCAGCAGCAGACTCATTTGGATTCACTGGTCCATTTTCCTGAAATTGAACCGGTGGAGTATGCCTTTCATTCCTTCTAGGATTTGGTGGAGTCATTGCTGGTGCTCCAACAGGTGGTGCTCCATTTGTGGCTTGCATGTTTTGCAAAGCTTGTAAAATCAAAACATTTTGTTGTTGAAGACTTTGTAAAACATCCTCAATTCGGTTTGAGGTTCTGCAGGAGCATCTATTGGTGGATCCCAGAAATTCTGGCATTTCTACTTTTATTTTCCCCTGGCATTCTATTAACATTAAACATATTACTTAAGTCAGATCATAACTCGTCTTATCAAAAGTCATCAAGATCATTCATATGTATATATGCAACACATATATATACATAACCAAAATACATCAAAGCTTTTCATGGTTAGTGCATTATGTACATATCCAAAAATTGCACTACCCTAACTTAGCTTCCTATCATAGTCATCAAAAGATACATATATAAGTCATCAAAAGTCTACTAATATCGTCCTGTAATGTCATCATAACAGATAATACACATCATCAATAATACTCAAGTCAAACTCAGGGACTGGGATGAAGACGACCCTTGCCCTTCTCCTGAGGGCCTAATCGTGGTAATCATCCTCTCCCTCAGAACTACTATCATCGATCTCAATCATCACACTCTCGTCCCTGGAGGTGCCAAAGTCAGGGCTGTGTCCATCACCCTAATGCCTCTGGGTGCTGGCCTCCTCTCATCCTCAGCTCTAGATGGAATATCTCTCTCAATCCATCCCTGTGCTGATCCAATCCATCTGGCATTATAATCTGAGACATACTTCTCTGCCTCAATCCTTCTTTTCTTACCCTCTCTCTCATCTAACAGCTCTGTGGTGATACTCCTCATGTGGACAGTAGTCTGAACTGTCTCCTGTACTACTCGATCCTGTACTGCAGCAGGACGCTGGAACTCACCTGCTATCTCAGGGATAATAGGCGGTTTCCTCATCAACATGCGTCTAGAGTGACTGCACCTGCTAAGTCGTGCAAGCATCAAATCATCATCATAGGCCGCATCACCTCTGACCCGGGCATGATCCTGCCTCACATCATGAGCATAGACTGCTCCTCTGCCAATCTCTACCCAGACTCTAAAATCTGGGAGCTCTGGTCTCTCTGATCTGGATGAACTATAAATGCTATGTTATCAATCTCCAGACCACCTCCTTTCTGCACTATCAGCCTCTCAAATCTGTAGAGCGTCTCTATAGCTGATCCATTATCTGGAAAAGCCCGCTCCATCAAGAATAACCAGCCTTTAAACAAAGGCAATAATCCTCGCTTCCAGGTGCTGAGGATCTCATCCAAAGTCTTAGTAATCCCGCTCAGATACAAGTCCTCTACCAGAACTCGTAGTCTGCGCCTGTAGTCTGTCAAAGTCTCCTCCTCCTGCATACTAAAGATCTCCCATCTAATGTGACACGTAGCAGGATTAGTCTGCACACACAATAAAATTTGCATGATTAATAATCACACACTTTATTCCTAGTTGTGCAGTATAATTCTACCCATGACTACCCAACTACTACTATATGCTAACTAAATCTAATTTACCACATTCACTAAATGCAATTCTTTCACATATTCATCTTTCTTATTCTAGCAACCATGCTCTGATACCAACTTAATTCTGTCACGCCCCGAGGGTACCCTAGTAGTAATAAACAAGTTACACTTGAATATTATCACTAGATTACCTTCAGGAATGACAGGTTTTAAAACAACAGGATCTTTTAAGTTGCTTGATAAGAAATAACAAATATATGAGAGAAATGATTTAGTGAATAACCATTACAAACTATTACAAACCATATATCTCTGTTGAAGTATACAACTAAATATCTACTCTAATAGTACATAACCATCAAACTAAAATAGATCTGTAGACTTCTAGCTTCAAAGCCCTTACCGGAGCCATATTCCTGGATGTAACTAACCAGGGACGTAAAGTGAACCTGAAAAGACTGTAGGAGTATGAGCGAAACCACAGCTCAGTGAATAACCAGACATACCATACATCACACAAGTCATTAACAATCATATGCAATGCAAGCACTCAACCATATGCACAGATACAAGTTTGGATGATCTAGAATCCAAACAGGAAAAAGATTTACGCCCTCTTTTTAATGGGTTGAAGAACAAAACTCAATGACCCACCTGCCCAGGAGAGACTAAGTACACAGGAGAATTAACATTTCTCGTTTTAATGTTATCACTTTGAATGTAGTGGCTTCCACAAACCATCTCCTACAATCCCCTTAGAAACTCCCTAAGTATTAATCATTTCAAAGTGATTCTACGGGCGACGTTCTTCGGTGCCTTTTAGTTCCTCATAGGACCGCCAGACCAAAGAGAACCTTGGAAGACTCACACATTGGATCAACCAAGCAAAAACAGAGATCCGAAATATTAATACGTAGCAGGCGGTCACAACCATATATGCAGTAATGCAATTCGTGTAATGCATGTCCATATTATTTGTTAAGTCAAAAAGTCTTAATCAATTTCGAGGTGACCATATATTACAGACAATTAACATTATACTATTGCACAACACCAAACATTGTGTTATCGCTTGTATAAAGATATTTTAGCAATCATACAATCATATCATATCAATCTTTCAACAAACACTCATTTGTTTATCTTGCATTACATATTCAACTATTTACAATCACAATCAGTACAATATGACTGAATTACTCACCTGCTCATACCGACTCAGTCGTAGTAGTCCACTGGTAGATCTTCTAATGAGTCAAATTCACCTATTTAAAACAAAATATTCATCAATATCATCTAGCTAAATTCCTAAATATGCCTTGTGTACTAGACTCGATATTAATACTTAGTATTGTCGGGTATTTCCTATTTTTATCTCACATAAATGTTTGGTTATTTTTAGAAGTCACATTGCTCAAGAAATTAACTTATTTCAATTTCCATTCTTATATATTTTAACTTGTTAAAACAAATATTAGACTAATAATACTCTAAATATCGTCTTAGTTCTAGGGTTTCAAAAGTTATTAGATATAAATTTTAAATAAACTAAAATACTTGTATTGAAGTCATTATCTAATACATATTTATATAACAAACACATATACATACTCAGTAGATATATTATATATTATATATATTCGGTTTAGGTCAGAAAGGCTTTCGTTGTAAAATTTTAGCGGTAAGCCGGCTCAAGGCCGTCGGCCTAAATCCCCAGGTGCCGGTGTAAACTCATTTTAAAGAAAAATTTTCTTATTGAAAGCACCGGTGTTGAAAGCTGCCGGCTTACAACGTACGCCGGCCCAACGCCGCCGGCGTAGATCTCCAGGTAGCCGGCTTGAGTCGTATTTTACGAGAAAATTATTTTACGTAACCTCTGTTTGAGTGTAAGCCGCCTGTAAGCCGCCGGCCTATCCATGTAAGCCATCGGCGTACATTGTTTATACTGCCGGCCTTGAGGCAGCGTTGCACTGTTCATCATCTTCCTTCTCGGTTCGATTCTTTTTCTTTGATTTTTACACGTTAGAAACTTACTTAAACTACTTCTAAGAGTTTATACATCCTATATAAGGATATACAACAACTTTTAACACGTTTAAACACATAAATAAATAGATCTCGATTTTGTGAAAGTAAAACTAGGGTTTTGAAGTTTTACCTCGTTGGAGCTTGTTGAGTGCAATCCGAAGCTCGTGTTCGTGTTTAATATGTTCTTAAGATGATTTTAAGTCAGATACAAAGCTTAGATTCGGACCAAAGCAACTCGAGTTACCTCAACTTACCTTTAAGCTTGTTTTTGAGGGTTTTATGCTTTGTATTTCTTTTGATCCGAGCTCAACTATTTCGATGGATTTGTTCTTCGTTTTTGGTTCGATTTGGTGGTTGTTTGTGAGTATTTTCGGACTGGAAAAGTTGAGAATTAATGAAGTTTGTTTGTTTACTCATTAATGCATTTGTTTACATATATATAGAAGAGAAAGAGAAGGTGGAGCTGCAGCCGTTCCTTCTTCATTTTCATCCGAATTTGTTTACCAATTTGTTGTTGTTTTCAAGCCAATTAATGCTTGAATGACTTGGCAGCTTGTGGTTGGTTGAGTGGTTGATTTTGTGGAAAAATTTGGTGCATGATTTGAACAAAAATCGGCTCCTCTTTCCTTTCTTTCCACCGAACTTAGCCGAAAAACTTACATATATTACATTAGTTTATTTATTTAGTTGAAGTTTGAGTTAATTATACGAGTTATACAGGTATAATCGGCTAATAAATTTGGAAGTTTTCATACAAAAATATGCTTATAGTTTTATACAAAACACTTAGATTTCCAAATAATACAAATTTAATTTTTATATATATACGTAGTTAATTATTCATAAAATTTTATCTTCCGCGATTTGGATTTCTAAGCTCATTGGGTCAATTTTTGTTCAGGCTCCGATAGCTCAAGAAAACTCGGTTTAGAACAATAGTGTGATCCGATTATTTATTTGAAGTTTAGATTTTGTGTTATTTGTCAGTTTATATTTCCGTTGTGTATTTAAAATCTTGACAGTTCATTTTTGGATCATCGTTTTCTAGTTATAAGGTATATGGTCATTTATACAGTATTGGCTTTATACAGAATTTATACTATGTTTATATTTTAGTTTTGATACTAAACATAAATTCTTATTAATAGCTTTTAAATTTAACTAGGAATCTCAAAATTAGGGTTTTAAATCTAAATATAAAACTCATTACTACTCGTTATTCTAGTTCTGAATCATTATCGAGATCAAACAATCATTTAGTCTTATATTCACATTTTCTATTTAGATCTAGTAGTATACTAGGTTTCGGGTCTAGATATTATCCTATTATTAGACTTCAATCAGAATCTAAATCCATTATCTAATTTATACTATCTATTATAAAATCGGGTACTAAGGTGAAAATTCCCGGGGTTTACAACATATGTTTGAATTCTCCTTGATTTTTTACGTCTCGTTAACCCTTTTTTCCCTATGTTATCATTATATGTTATTGTCAAATACCTTCTCTAAAGTCAAGTATAGTGCAAGGTAGACGTCATCACAATTTCGGAATCGAATCGAACAAAAACAAAAACTACTGGTTCTGGGTTTTGAAATTGAGGAACCGAAACCAGAACCAGAACCGTCTCCTATGGTTTCGGTCTAGTTTCATAGACCTGTCGGCTCTGATTCTGGTTTTGGAACCGCGAACCGTCTTTTTTTAAAAATAAAAATAAAATATAAATTTTAAACTCAAAATAATTATTGAATGTACAAGTATCAAATTATTTAACCAAAATTTTTAAAAATTTATTTAAAATGCATATTTTTATGTATACAAACACATTCAATATCAATTATAGTTAGTATTGTAAGATTGTAAAATACTCTAGAGGATGAAAATAAAATCACAATGCAAAAAATAGTCTCACATTATTAAGAAAATAAATTTTGGTTTTAGGAGAAGTTTATTTAAGCTAATTATATATGATATTAGGCTATATTTATTTATATTGTTAATAATAACATATTAAATATTGTGAATAAATAATAAATTTTACTATTTATATGAAATAATTTAAATATTAAAATTATATTTTTAATATTATTTATTTATTATTTTTTCAATGGAATCGACGGTTCCACCTGTTTTAGGATAAAGAACGTGTACGAACCGTGAAACTGGTGGTTCCATAACTGGTTCTAGAACCGATCAACCAGTCCGATTTTGATTTTGAAATTGTAGGTGACGGTTGTGGTTCGGCTCCTGGTTCGAAACGAAACCATGCCTATATCTAGTGTAAGGAAGCCCTCCACAGGCATAACCATTATAACTAGATCATGTCATCAACAAATACGAATTCATTTAAATCGGAATACGAAACGTGATCTATTATCGGGAAGTAAGGATGCGATTGGGGCAGGTTTGGGATGGCTCACATAAGACCCGGATCTGAACCCGACGCGCTTCTTAATAGGGTCTCCCAAACCCAACCCGCAACCCTAGAGGGTTTTTTATTCAATACCCAAACTTACCCCTCTAGGATTTTGACCCTGACTTGCCCCACGACACACTTCATTTCTTTTTTTTTTTGCCCTTTTTAACTCTTAGTTAAATTCAGTTGCATCTTCCAACAGAATATTGGGTGGTAAGCCAGCAGCTAGACTTCAATATGGTTTAAAACGAACTAGGCTAGTTACAGCACACTCGTCAATTCACAAGGCCATTGAACTAACTATTTTATTTGTTAAAACAACAAAAATTAATAATATTGTAAAAATAATTTTTTAAGAGATAAAATTAAAAACTAGGAAAAAAATAAAGTTAAAATTATTAACAACCATTCTTAAAGAAAAAAATTAGTACGGTTTTTTTTTTAAAATTTCAAACTTAATTTTTTAATTGTTTATAATAGACGGGTTCAGGTTACCCATCGATTTTTTTTAATGACCCGAACTGATCCGAAACCATATAGGGTCAGCATGTGATTTCTCAAACCCGCCTCGCGACCTATAGGGCTTTTAACGGTTCGGGCGGGTCAGGTATCCTATAATGACCTACCTTGACTGCATCCATACTGCGAAGTATCATTAGCCTTATGAACAGCGATGCACTCATTCCGGTGGTGGATTTACCTCATTTACGAGCATGTCATCATCACAAGTTGACTTTAACTAATTACTATTGGGTTTTCTTTTTCTTTTCATTTATTTAATGTCCAAAACTAATTACTCCTTGATTGCTTAAGAATATATAAATGATCTGTTTTATATCTATATCTATATCTAATCCGTATGTAGTTTGTGTGATTTTTTTTTATAAATAAAATTTATTTATTTATTGTCCATTAATCATTTATATCTTATCTGTGTTTGATTTGTTTTTTTACCAAATAAACCTAATAAAAATCTTTACCATCCACCACAGATCCGACTAGATCGTGTCTTAATTGTTCGATGACTTTTTTAGAATCTTAGCTGGAGCAACTACCCTTGCCTATCAGCATCCCTTTATATCAACAAGAAAAGACATTACTTAATTCATCCATCGTCTCTAGAAACAAAAAGACTAAGTTGTTAGGAAGAGGTCGTTTTAGTAACAGTGTCGCATCACGGAAAATTAATTAGTAATATATAAAAAAAGAATAATTTTATAAAACACAACTAATAGCATTTTAAAAACCTATTTATTAATATTATTATTTACTCATCACTTATTCGAGATACCTAAAATGTTAGGAAAAGGAAAAAAATAATTATAAAAATACCACCGAGACGAAACTAATTCTAAATTCCGACAACTTAAACTCATTTTTTAAAGAACAAATTAATAAGTAGCAAACTAGTCTCTTCAAGAGACAATGTTAGTATACCTAAATATAAAATAAAAAGAAAGGCAAAAATCCGAAAAAGTAAATAATATTAAATATTTATACTATTTTTTATGTGAATAGCTATTTATTTATTATTATCTATTTACAGTAGTTAATGTGTCATTATAATGACACACTAAATCGATATAATTTTAAAACATGTTTATTTACTTTATATAGAGTATCACCAAAAGAATAATCCCACTTATAAACAATATGAGACTTTTTTTTGGCTTTAATACTTATCTTAAAGTCATCTAAAAACTTGAGGGCCATACAAGTAATTACTTGTTGAGCTCCACTCTCTTCATTACATATGAAGAACAAGTTAACAAGTTGATTAGAAAATAAATCCAACTATAAGATTTAAGTTTTTCTACCTTGTTGAGGGTTTTAGGTTGGGTTTTGAGAAGAAATTTGGATCATTATATGAAAATTGAACTCTAATCGACTTCACACTTTATAAATGACCTAGTTTAATTAGTCATGTAGATCATTTAAAATTTTATTACTTGGTTACATTTCTTCAAAATAACTGGAGACTTGATGGTAAACTCAAGAGTTTTTATTGGTAGAATATAATGTTGTCATCCTTTATCACCATCGCGCTCTCTCTCTAACTATCATTGTTATTTATTTTGGCTCTAGTTTTATAGAAATAACACTTAATATTTTTTTAATTCTTTATTATATTCTAAGTTCTAACATTAAAAATAAAAAAAAAAATGAAAATACAGTAAGATGTACAACAAGTTTGATTGTACAATTATTTATGCATACCATATTATGTCTTAAAACATCACGTTATTTATTTTTAAAATTAGTAATAAAAATTGAAATGAAATATATTGATGAGTTTCTATTTTAGTTAGTCATATGCTTGTCATTAATGCAAGAACAAGTATGCTACAAATTTCTATCTCAACAAGAAACCGCATCATTGAATGTGTCCCTGTAAATCGAAGACCAAGTCATGCTCCCCAATTTGAGAGATATGATTGGACTATCAAATTTTTATTTATGTCGAATATGGAATATGTGTGAAAAAAATTTATTTTTTTTAGTTTTTTATATTTATTGTGTCCTCACAAATAAATATCTGATACGTATCAAAAAGTACTTCTTTTATTTTAGAGACTTTTATATTTTTTTTAATTTAGTAGACACGTGTTAGATATTTATTAGCAGGAACACAAAAGAGACAAGATGTTGAAAACAATAAACATCTTTCTTATCTGTATCACTAACTTATCGATATCGGATCAGTATCGGTTTAATTTTAATAGTTTATTAGTAAAATTATCGTTTTTTCATCGGTAATATACGTGTATCAGTTCAGTATGACCTATTTGGATAATCATTTTGATTTTGTTTTCAAACCGAACCGACACAGATATGATATCGATGAAAAAGTCATGATTTTACTCATAAACTATTCAAATCAAACTAATATCGATATCAAATTGATACTGACCTGACATAAACCTGATTTATATAAAAACCCGGTACTAAATATACTTCCCATATACTTTTGTATATAATACTTTTTTTTCTTGAGCCTTTGAAAGGAATTCCTTTAATGAAACTAAGCTACTCGCTAATCCTATGGCCATCATAAATTATTTTCTCACTCACTTTCTAGCAATTTCAGTGTTCCTTTTTCTGTCTCTGATACTATGGCTAATTTCAAAATCAAAATCTTCCAGTCATAGAAATGAATTAGCCAAATCGCCTCCGGAATTCCCCGGCGGATGGCCAATCATCGGCCACCTCCACCTCCTAGGAGGCGGGACCACCTTGGCTCGAACCCTTGCAGCTATGGCAGACCGCCAGGGTCCTATATTCCTGATCCGGCTAGGTATCCACCCAACAGTTGTGATAAGCAGCGCCGATTTAGTAAAAGAGTGTTTCACCACTAACGACATACTCCTTGCCTCTAGACCAAAATCAAAACATGGAGTGTACCTAGGATACAACTTTGCAGGTTTCGGATTCGCAGAATACGGAACCTATTGGCGGAGATGAGGAAGCTAGCCATGCTAGAAGTCCTAAGCACCCGACGGATCGAGTCACTCAAACATGTTCAAGTCTCAGAAGTTGCAAATCTGATTAGAGACTTGTACAAGTTGTGGAACAGAACCAGGACTAGTAACACTTACTTTGATGGTCGACCTGTCAAAGTTGTGCTAAGCGAGTGGCTTGAGGACTTGACTTTGAATATCATTACAAGAATGATTGCTGGAAAAAGGTATTTTCAGTCCACAAATGAAGACAGCGAAGGTGAAGAGAGCCGTCACATAAGGAGAGTGATCAAGGAATTCATGTATGTTTCGGGTTTCCCTGCGATTTCGGATTTGATTCCATTTACGGGATGGACTGATGTGTTTGGGGCAGTGAAGTGTATGAAAAGGGTTGGAAGAGAACTGGATGTTGTAATTGGAAGGTGGGTTGAAGAACATAAGCTGAGGAACAGAGAAGGGGTGAACAAGAAGCAGGATTTCATAGATGTGATGTTATCCGCAATTGAGGATGAGACCATGTTTGGGTATTCTAAGGATACAATCATTAAAGCCACTGTCTCGGTATGTGTGTTTTTCTTATCCACTAAATTTTGTGTTGATTTTTGTGTTCGTAGGATGTTTTATTTTCACCTCACAAAATCATTTATTATATAATTTATACGTCCATCCAAAAATCATTGAGATTTTTCTACCACTTATCCACACACTAGCACAGGTGTAATATGCTTTACAGGATGTCTTTCATACCTGAATCTGATTAGCTTTGAATACAAAAACTTCACCCCTTACAGATTGTGCTTAAAAAGATAAATTAATTAGTATAATAACTAATTAAAATAATTAATTAGTTTTTCTTCCAAGAAATAATCAATTAGTTGCACTTCCATTAATTAGTTTTAGTATAATATCGTCAATTTTACTTAAATTGATATTATTTTATACTATGACCATAAGCATACTGGGCTGCCTCCCGGAAAGTCACTTTTTCTGTTGAATTAATATGGGCATATTCGGAGAAATTTCTAACCGCCGGACACGTCCCTGTCGTCGACTTGACTCCCTCACCAATAATGCAGTCAATATTTTACCCATAGGTAAATATCAAATTCGTCCAACCATTTTACATGATGCCTAAATTCTAAAGTAACTAATTTAATACTTAATCAAAATTTTTATAATTATCTTTTATTATTTCTTTAATATTGTTTGCCTTGTTTACTAATAGTAAATAAAATATTATTAAATTTTTACTACTTCTCCTAACACTGTTTAATATTAATAGTCTGCTTCTTCCATGTCACAAAATGACAAATAAACATAATAATTTGATTTAGTATTAAATTAATCATTTTAAAAATTAGTTACTAGGTTTAATTTTTATATTTGAGTATCAAATCTGATAACAACCCTTTATACATTGAAGGTGCATGCACATGAAATTTTCAAGTAAATTATCTTTTAAGCTTAGTATCAAGTATCCATCACTACCTATAAAAGTGTCAATAGTCTATGTTCTCCTATTTTATCTTTTGCTAAGAAGAAAGTACATGAGGTCATGTTTTGCTATTCTACCATTTTTTACGGACAATTATATTTAGGGCCACAAATAAACCAAGTTACTTATGAAAGCTTAGCTCATCTTGACTAATAAACATATTGAGCTTGAACTTAAAATAAAGTTCGTTTATCTAAACGAGCCAAATATGGGATTTGATTCGGGTTGATGAGTCAACTAGTGAAGATGCTCATGGATAGACTTGCGAGGAAGCTGGTTAATAAGCTTGTGAGAAGATTTGTAAATTTTATACTTATGATATATTAATATATAATAAAAAAATAAAAACAAAATTTTTTTAACATATATGTATACTTATTTGGTGACTCTTATATATTATTTATAGGCTAGAAAAAAATGGACAACTAGCTCTCTAAATGGTCAAGTTCAAGCTTTAATTTTAGGCTCGATAAAAGCTCGATAGGCTTAATAAAAAGCTCGGCTTGGTTCAAGCTTAATTTGTAAATGGGTAAAGTTTGAGCTTAAAATAAATCTTATTAAGCTAAGCAAGCTGAGCTTAAGCCTAGATTTTAAGTTCGATAAAAAGGTTGGCTCAAGCTTGAACTCGAGCTCAACTTCTTTATTTTTAAACGAGCCAAGCCTAAGTTTTCAAAAGCTTGGCTTGACTTGTTTGTGAAAATTACTAAGCAAACTAGGTAAAATATTCAAGAGAGGTGAATTGAGTATCTATACAATTTTACCTTAATTTGCATCTTTGTTGATTAATTGAAATTGTAATGCCCTCGGAACTTTACTCACAAATTGCTTCGCACATAGCACGTTTAACTTTAGAGTTTCAACGATCTCCAAGCCATTACACCAAAAGACACCTCTATGATTAGAGTCCTACCAACTATATATTTGAGGGGTATCACATACTCCTCCACTTATAGTACTGGCGTTTTTGTCAATTTTGTTACACAAATTCAAAACCACACTAGGAATGGGGGACACTACTCCACTTTCGACTAGTGAACTGCTCTAATACCACCTGTAACGCTTTGGAACTTTACCCACTAAGGCATTATCCACTTTGACCACATGCTATATGGTTTTGTCCTTTTGGTGCTAGTGCTTTCCAGAGGGTCACCCATCTTGGGATTGCTTTGCATAGAGTACGCTTAACTTTAGAGTTTCAATGAACTCCAAACTATTACACCAAAAGACGCCTCTATGATTAGAGTTCCACTACCTATATATTTGAGGGGTATCACACAAATGCACAAGTGATTATAACATAATGTAAAGTATTGAAAATAAAGAGAGTAAGGTTAAGAAGATAAAACTTGGATTTTAACATGAAGTTCAGTCCGTCTCCGGATCTCCATAGTTACCCAATGCCTCCAATGAAGGCTTCACACCCACTACATTAATCATTCGCAAATCAATGCTCAAATGAGCTATAACAAAGTGTTTCACTAAGTAAATACTAGTGTAGTATGCTTTACAAGAATAGCAAAATGAGAAACAAGGTACTACACTCTTTTACTCAATAACTAAGGCTTCAAATGATTTATAAAGAGATAAAGGGAATAAACACTTGATTTCTTTGTTTGATAGCAAATGAAAGTTCTTGAGTTATTGTTTGATTCTACCCATAAGCTCTTAAATATGGAGAAGTAAAAACATAGATGTTGGATACCAAATCCCCAAGCTCAACTTTGCATTAAACACATTCCAATAGCTAATTTTTTTGGTGCTAGCATCTGAATGCCATACCCTAATGTCTAGATGCCACGTAAGATTACCTAAAAATGCATGTTAGTAAAAAAAAAGGGCATTTGGACACTACAACCTAACATATGGATGCTACATAAAGAATCACATGAACAAAACATTCTATTCCTTCATCAATGATGCTGGCGTCTGGACGTTACCTCTTAACGTCCAAATGCTAGTGTTCGTACTTAGTGTGTAGATGTTGCTAAGGCTAGCGTCTAGATACTAGTTAGAGAACATTGCCATTGTGCATGGTGTCTAGATGTTGTCAAAGCTAGGGTCTAGACACTATCTCCTTTTTCGACACATCAACACAACACTTAAAAAGGCTTAACAATTAACATTTGATTTAGCAAGTTTTGTTCTCATTAATAGAAAATTTGAACGTATGTGGTTTAACATTTTCCTCTTTTTTAATGAGAACAAAACATGCTCCCCCTCACCTTATTACCCCCCCTCAATTTAAGCATCAAATTTTTAAGATAGAAAAGCAAGTATGTGTTAAAAGAGAGTGCTAAGTTGAGCACATAAAGTGATATGTACTTAGTTTATAAGAATTGGGTACTCATAAGGTATTGCTCATCCATTATTCAAAGCATGTTTTCATGTTTTAATCAATCATCCAATATATGTCATTTGCACATTTTTAACACAATCTTAATCAATTAACAACTAGCACATTTTTGTAGCACATATTTCAGTCTTAGCTAAAATACTTTCATCATTCAACATGCTTAACTATTTCTTCTCCTTTGTCCTCATAAAAAAGATGGAAAATATGAATCATCTATAAGAATAAGTAAGAGAGGGAGCAAGCAAAGTACTTCATAGATAAAAGCTTACAAAAGAAAGATCATAATGGCCATTAGAACCATATTCCAAAAAGGCTAAGGCTAGTTCATGACACATACAAAGAGGACATAAATAAGTACAATGAGGTACTAAAGCCTAATGATTAGCAAGAGGTAGGGGCGAGGATAAATACGATAAAAGTGTTGAGAGAAGTCATCCATAATGGTGCACGTTTGGTTTAAGTCTCAATGGTGGTGCCAATGCCCTAGATGACCTCAATTCAAAAGCTTTGATGCTTTATTCTAAAGGCATCAAAGGCAAAGGCTAGCTGATCAATGGATGGCGGTACATGAACTTCATTATCATGTGCACAATCGATACTATCCTTATGTGCCTCGTTTTTAGACTCCTCTTCATCATTACCCTCATAAAGGTGTTCAAGTTCAATATCCTCATAAATTTGTGGAAGAGGAGAAAGAGGAGCATGATGTATGAACCCTTCATTAGGATCTCTAATCCATTCACTCCTAGGAATATTAGAGAAATGATAGGGATCGTGGTTTACTTGGATGGAGGGGCTTTTAAAGCGAACCCCTTTGTGCCTAAGGACCTTAGTGATGAAGTGACAATGGTAGAGAATGCTTGGATTAGCTCATTAGCTACTCACTTGAAGTTATGGACCATAATATCCCACAAATTGATAGATTCTTCATTTAAGAGACAATAAAGGATTCATAAATCAAAATTTGTGACTTTGTTATGATTACAGCTTAAGGACATAATGGTCACACAAGTAAAGATGGATGAGATAGATCCTTTTGGCTTGAAGAGGCTCTTTGGTGTCCCAATAGTGACCGATTATGTAGGCGGCATCAAACATACACTCATAGAATTCAATGCCATCAAAACTAGTCATATGAGTAAGCCTTCCTAGTGCGAGACTAATCAAGTTCATAGACATCTTCAGGTGTAATTTCAATTTCTCGCCCATACACATAAGTTCACAAATGAGATCACACTTGATCATGAGATTCTATTACAACACAAAGATTTCCATTTTGAGTTTTTTTTTTTTTTTTTTATATCGGATAAATTGTAATAGAAATACCTGAAAACCATCAAATTGATTTAAGTAGGAAGGTTCATTAAGGCAAAAATCCTATTCAGTTGTAACCCCCTAAGATCATGAAAACCAAAATAGTTTGTTGCCTCACTTGTGTATAAGTGGCTGGTGTTGGGGCAAGGATCATTAAAAGTGGAGAAGCGATCAAAGTGTGCCTCATCATATTGGGCGGCACCAAAGTTATCATTGCATGCACATTGGATTTGTGCATTATAGGGGTGAAAAGCGGATGCCATGTAGTGATTGAAGGAGGAGAAAACTGGTGGAAGTGGGAAAAATATTTAAGAGGAAAGAAATTAGGGTTTGGTTTAGGAAAAGTTGGAATTTAAAGGAAATGGGTGAAATAGATGTAGGGAAGATATTGTAGAAGTAGTGGGTGATGGGTTTTAGTGAAAAAGAGAGGGATTTTAGTGGTAGAGAGGCATTTGGGAGGCGGTGTCAGTCAAGAGAGAGAAAGGGATGCAATGTGAGGAAAAGAGGGGAAAAATTGGAGGACATAGAGAGAAGAAGATACTATTTAGCATTTGATGAATTGTGGATAGTGTCTAGATGCTTACTAAACTAGGGTCTAGATGCTAGCCAAAATTGTGGAAAAAAATTCATGGCATTTGAATGCAAAGAGGACTAACTTTTGGACGCTAGAAGATGAATGCCCTAAAAATAATTGGTATCTAAATTCTTGTTTTGACAGCGTACGGATGTCTCTCTAATAGACAGTTGATCATGGAATGTTACTTATATGAAGATAAAAAGGCGATACACTTAAAGAGTGCTTGGAACATCTCTTGGGAGTCAAAGTGAGGTTAGGGAGATGTAGGATAGATAAATTTTGACATGAATTGAATCATATGTGCTAGAAAAAGTCCAAATTCATATACAAAATCATTGCACAAAGTGGGTTAAGAGATGACATGTGAGGATGAGTCATAAGTTAACAAGTTTCTTCATCTAAATACCATGTCTTGGATAGGCTGATTTTGAAGATGTATCATTAAACTCAAAAACCACTATCTTGCTTCCTTAATATTTAGCATTCATTTTGCATAATCATGCCTAATTCTCTTTGTAAAGTACAAAACCAATCATCACTTAAGAGCTTTGTAAAAATGTCTACAATTTGATTATTTATGTTGACAAATTCTAAGTTAATATCGTTGTTTAGGACATGGACTTTAATGAAATGATGCCTAATTTCGATATACTTAGTCCTTAAATATTGGATCAGGTTTTTCATTAAGTTGATAGCACTAGTATTATCACAACGAATTGGAACATGACCATATTTTAGTTAACAGTCTAACAAGGTTTGTTTCATCCATAAAACTTGGGCACAAAAACTATTGACTGCCACATATTTGGCCTTGACGGTTGAAAGTGCAATTGAGTTTTGTTTTTTGTAGTGCCAAAATATTAAGGAATTTCCAATAGAGTGACATGTGCAGCTTATGCTTTTCTAATCAAATTTGCATCCGATAAAGTCGACATTAAAGTATCCAATAAGATAGGAAGAGGTAAACTTTCGATACCATAAGCCAATTTTAATATCCTACAAGATACTTGAAGATGCATTTTATGCATTTAAGTGAGATTCTTTCGAGCAAGATTGAAACATGCACACAATCATACAGAGAATATGATATCGGGTCTAGAAGTCATTAAGTACAACAAGCTACCTGTCATTCCTCGATATAGCTTTTCGCATACATGTTTGGCATTTTCATCTTTATCAAGCTTTATGCATACGGTCATGGGTCTGGGTCTTGTTTTACAATCTTCCATATTAGATCTCTTTAGCAATTCCTTAGTGTTTTTTGATTGATTAACAAAGGTTCCATTATCGATTTATTTTACTTGGAGACCTAAGAAGCAATTGAGTTTCCCTATCATGCTTATTTCAAGCATACTCTACATGCAGTCAACAAATTCATTTACAAGATTCATGCTAGTAACTCTAAACACAATATCATCCACATATATTTGAATAATCAATGTGTTTGACTTGTGTTTCTTAATAAATAATTTCGTATCAATTTTTCCTCTTGAGAAACCTTTGTTTATTAAGAAGCTACTAAGCCTTTCTACCAATCTCTAGAAGTTTGCTCAAGTCCATAAAGATCTTTGTTCAATTTATAGACATGGATGGAGGATTCATTATCTTGAAAATCCAATGGTTGTTCTACATATACATCTCCTTGATGTAGTCATTTATGAAAGCACTTTTGAAATGCATTTGAAAAAGTGAGAAGTCTTTGAATGTGACAAATACCAAAAGTATCTTAATGTCTTCTAGACTATCAACCGAGGCAAAAGTCTCATCAATATATGTGCATTCTTCTTGGTTGTAACCTTTATCCACTAAATAAGCTTTGTTCCTAGTTAGGTTAATGTCGCAAATGGTACCTAAATTGTAGCAAAATATGCAACTAAGAACAAAGCACATCAAAAGCAAGATGAATTGATTCTTCAACAATTGAAGTTTTTTTTTTCCAATAAAAAACTCTATATGCCTTACTAGTAAGAGAATACCTACGAAAGACACCTTCATCACTTTTTACATCAAATTTAGCTAGTTGATCTTTTCCATTGTTCAATATGTAACGCTTTATGCCAGATTAATGAAAATATGAAATGTTAGGTCTTTTACTTTTCCAAAGTTCATAGGTTTTTTTTTTTTTTTTCAGGTATAGGGTCAATGAACACTCTATTAGATATATAACAAATAGCATTAACAACTGCAGCCCAAAATATTTATGAAAGTTATTTTCACATAACATTATTCTAGCTATTTCTATTAAAGTCTTATTCTTATTTTTTGCTACTCCATTTTGTTGTGGTGTCCTAGGTGTAGAAAAAGTGTGTTCAAGTCCAAAATTACTTCAAAAATCATTCGTTTCATATTTTTCAAATTCTCCCTGTAATTGCTTTGGATAGCCATAATGTTAAGGCATTTTTCATTTCGAAATTTCTTACAATATCTTAGAAAGAAATTATTTAATTCATCTTTAGATTTAAAGAAGAAAATCCATATGTATCTAGTGAAGTCATTGATAATAACAAAGGTATATTTTCTGTGACTCAAACTTAAAGTTTGAGTAGGTTTAAGTAAGTCCATATGCAATAGTTTAAGTGACCTAGAGGCAGAAATAACATCCTTTGACTTAAGGAAAGTCTTGGTCTACTTTCCTTGTTGGCATGCATAATAAATCTTATCTTTTTAAAAAATTATTTTTGATAAGCCTTTGACAAGATCATTTTTAAGAAGTTGAAATGATGCCCATGCTAATATGCCTTAATTTTCTATGCCACGATGAACTATCGTCACTTTTACAATATAGAAATGCTTCATTTGAAGTCTCAAAATCATCTAAATTAATTTTGTAAATATTTCTTTATCTATACCTTTCAAAACAAGCTTAATTATCGTTTATTCTTTCAATAAAACATTTATTAGCATAAAATGTCACTTTGAACCCATTATCACATAATTGGTTAACATTAAGCAAGTTATGTTTCAAGATGTCAACCAATAGCACATTCTTAATAATTAAGCCCTTATTTACAAGAATATTACCTTCATTAAGTATGGTTGATTTGCAATTGTCTCCAAAGGTAACACTCCATTGAATCTTCGAGATTAAAGTTGTGAACTTGAATGCATCTTCGGTCACGTGTCTTGAGCAACCACTATCCAAGTACCATTTGTTGTTTCCTTTTGAAGATTCAAACAAAACAATGAATTACTTCCTTGATACCCACTTAATTTTGGGTCCTTTAGGGACCCAAACAAACTTTTCATTATAAGGACCATTTCTAATAGAGCAGTATGTGTTATATGTTCATATCTTCCATAATAATTGCAAGTATTATTTGTTACTGTTACAAAGTAACTATTGTATACCTTATTCTTATTTTTACCCTTGTATCCAATTCCATATTTATCTAATGTGAACCTTTTTTGTCCTAAAATCATGCCAAGATTTTTTTCTTCTTCAACAAATTTAACTACTGTTTTTTTTAATTCATTTAGGCTAGATTTCGATATGGAATTTTCTATTCTAAGTTCTTCTAGGTCATGCATGAGTTCATCATCACACCTCTCATTGTCCCTTTGGTATTGTATTTTCAATTTACCTACTTTGACACTTAACGCCTTCCGCTTTTACATAATCTTTCATTTTCATCTCTTAGTTTACAATTTTCATATCTCAAAAAAATCGTTATCCTTATCTAGATTATCATTCCTATCTTTAAGTTTGTCACATTCAAGTTTAAACTCATCAAGTTCATTTCCAACACTTGAACATGATTTCTTTAAATGCCTTATTTTTCTTTTACATTTTCATCATTTCTTTGCATAAATCATTATAAATAGTTGCATGTTCATCATTAGAAGTTTGGAAAGAAGAACCTACCTCATCATCTAATGCCATGAAACATACATCACCATTTGAGTCACTAGCGTTATCATTGCTTCAAGTGGCAATGAGAGCTTCCTTCTCAGGTCCCCTAGATGCCTTCTTGAGCATGATGCAATGTTATTGAATGTGTCTCAATTGTGACATTTGAAGCATAACCGCATCCGTCTTTGCCTTTTTATACCTTAAGGAGCTTCCTTCATCATCATTCATCTTTATTTTGTTGTTTAATTTTATGAATTTTTTGAACTTCTTTGCCATGAAGGCAAACTATTCCTTCTCTTCCTCCTTCTCCCCATCATCTTTATTAGAGTTGCGACTTGTGGCTTTTAATGTGATGACCTTTTTTTCTTGATTCCTCCCCTTTCTTCTTAATCAATTCATGGTTTTAAGAGTGCCAAGAAACTATTTGGGTTTTAAGAGTGCCAAGAAACTATTTTTTACTCATGTTATTTAGATTGTGTGCTTTCTCAATAGCGGTTCTCTAGCTTCGGAATCCTTTGGTAAAGACCTAAGAAGTATGGGGTTAATTCTACATAAGTAAAATTTTTTCCAGCACACTCAAGGGATTTATGATATTGATGGACTTAATATGCATTTTATTTATAGTTTCATTAGGTCGCATCTTGAAAATCTCAAATTGATCACATGGTAGACTTATTTTAATGTCTTTAACTCTAGACATTCCTTCATATGTTTCTCTAATCCATCCCATATTTCTTTTGCAGTTTTACATTTGCAAATTCTATTAAAGTCACTTTCATTTAAGCTACAATGCAATATGTTCATAGTTATTTCATTTAAATACAGTCTTTTTCCAATCTTCTTCACTAATGTCTCTTTCTTCTTTTTCTTCAATCTTAAAAGGATCATCTTTTATGACATTCCATATTAATCTATTTTGTACTTTTAGGAAGATTTTCATTGTACACTTCTAATAAGGGTAGTTTCCTCCACTTGGAAGTGTTAGCTTATTAATAGCTTGACCATCTAGAAACCTTCGTGCATTAGTTGCTATGATCTTTACTTTAAAATACGATTAAGCACAATAAATTCAAAAACCAAGCTCTGATACCAATTGAAAATTATGAAGTGTACTAGGTAAAATACTTAAGAGGAGGAAGGGGTGAATTGATTATTTATGCAATTTTACCTTAATTTACAACTTTGTTACTTAATTGAAAGCACAAGTGACTATAACACAATATAAAGTACTGAAAATAAAGAGAGTTGGGTTAAGAAGATCAAGCCTCGGTTTTAACATGGAGTTCGGTTTGCTTCATAATCTCCACAATCACCTAATGCCTCTAATGAGGACTTTGCACCAATTATATTAATCATTCACAAGTCAATTCTCAAATGAGAAAGTTTATCAATAAGCAAATACAAGTATAGTGCACTTTGCAAGAGTAGCAAAATAGGAAACAAGGCATTAACTCTGTTAATCAATAACTAGGGCCACAAATGATTTACAAAGAGACAAAGAGAATGAACACTTGATTTCTTTGTTTGATAGGAAATGGAACCTTTTTAGTTGTTGTTGGATTTTGCCTATATGCTCTTAAATATGGAGAAGCAAAACTATAGACGTTGGACACAAAATCTCCAAGCTTAACTTTACATTAAGTGCATTCCAATAGCTAGTTCCTCAGAGCTAGTCTGGATGGTACACCTAGGCATCTAGACACCAATAGCATCACCTAAACAAGCATGCTAGTAAAAAAGACTAGCATTCGGATGCTATACCCTAGCGTCTAAACGTCACTAAAAAACTCACAAGAACAGAACATCCTATTCCTTTGGAAAACATGCTAGCATCTGGATACTTCCTCTTAACGTCTGAATGCTAGCTACTAAACTCCATTATTTTACTTAGCATCTGAATGCTCCCAAGGCTAGCATCAAGACACTAGCCAGAGAACATCACCCTTGTGCTTTGCGTTTGGACGCTATCAAAGCTAACATCTAGACTTTGACTACTTATTCAACACATCAACATAACACTTAAAAGGCTCAACAATTAACATTTGATTTAGCAAGTTTTGTTCTCATCAAAAGAGGGGTTGAATTTATGTGGTTCAATAATTTGTAGCCTTAATTATATCATCTTTATGTTATTCTTTGGTGAATCTCTCCAACTATTATTTTGGTTTTTGCTTTTTAGATGTCAAAGTTCATTATAATATTTATGTTCACGCTATTCATGTCAATGTATTTTATGTAAATAGAAGGAGGAAAACAGATGAAAGAGTGGCTTTAGTGCTAAGCATTGGCATAGGCTAGATCAACTTATGAATCAACCTAACCTGGTATCACAGGTCTAACCAATTGGTCCAATGCCATTATAGAGATCATAACCTATATGCCAACCCAGTGATATGTTGTGCCATGGCTAGGTTAGCCATGTTGAGTCACCAACTTACAAGGTTGGCAAAATTCAAATAAAAAAATAAATAATTGCAAAATACCCCTCTGAACTTTTACTTAGGTGCATATTTATTTCTAAAATTTTAAAGTTTGGATGTAAATCCAAAGATAGGTAAAAATTTGAGGCGGTAATTTGTAGTTCTCCCTATTTTGTTTTAATGGAAAAGGTTAATTGTCTTAAACTACATCAATTTTTTAAAGTTGAAGGGGTCAAAAGGTACATTTTGAAATTTTAAAGGGTGAATTCATACTGAGGTAAAAGTTTAGAAGAATAATTTACAATTCCAGAAAATAAAAAAAAAGATGAAAAAGAAAAAGATAAGAAAAGTGGAAAAAATATAAAGGTAAATAAGATAAAAATGTTTAAACAATTTTAAAAGAGTAGAGAACATTTAATATTTATTCATGTGTTGAGATTACTAACAATATAAATATTAAATACACTTAAAAGCATATCTGGTTGGATTTATAAAGACTTCCAACCAAACTAAAATCTTGTTTTCCAATAATGTGTGTTTTATTTTCATCTTTATGAGCAAAGATCTCTACTATAAAGCTAAAGCTTACAAGTTTGCCCTTTGTACTGCTTGCAAGCCTTTTACCCTTGGCCTAGATTGACCAAGAGCAAGAAGTTAATTGCTGGATCAAAAACAAGCCCTTTTGGATTAATGATTGGCTTGCTTGATTGAAAAGAACCATGCTATAGTCCCATAATGCAAAATTTATAACTGAAAGTGGATGCACTTGTGTATCAGTTAATGCACATCTTTTATCAAAGAAGCTAAAATCTATTGTTCTTAAGCCCAATTTATTTGAAGTAAAAAACTTGTTTTCTTGAATTTTAAATTTATTTAATTTATTTTTAATTTTACCTTTATTTTAATTTTTATGAATTTTTAATTTTATCTTTGAAATAATTATCTTTATAATTTTTTTTAATTTTATCTTTAAAAAATAAAATGATTGGTTCAGTAGGCTCAAACCAAACCTGTAAACTAATGGAGCTTTGGAATCGGCTAAGCCTAGCCTTAACTAGTTCTGATTTTGGTTTCCCCTTCCTCAACCTTTGAATTAACGGGTCCTGGTCAATTATCAATCAGTTAGAACCATGCCAAAGACTAGTTAATGATACAATAAATAATCATCAAATTAAAGAAAAAGATTGTTTAAGGAGGGATTGAAGAAGTGGCAAAAATTGTTCAAGTGATTGTGAAAGAGTTATTAGGTTCCAAAATTTATATAAATTATTAACTAATATCTTAAGTATGATGGATGGTATTCTAATTCCTTCTTCTCGTTCTAATTAAAAAAAAAATGCTTACTTGCCTTAAATAGAAAGTGCAAAAATGTGAAAAGATAAATCAAATAAAAATAAAACTCTATATGACCATCTTATGTACTTTTTATTAATTATATAGACCTCTAATTATACACATTATCTATATATACTTTCGCCTCCATCATATACGCCGAATGATATCCATCCAACTCCTATGTGATTATCATATGTATAATTTATGAGAATATGGTGTATTACATCAAAATATATCAACGGCACGATATGTTTATATAAAGTATTAATGTTTTGGCAATATATATATATATATTAAATGGTTGAAAGAGGAATCAACATTTCACAAAGTGAATCATACAAGATTCATAGTTGGCCATAAACGAAAATTAATTAAAAATAAATCCAAATGCAAATATGCTAAATAAACTTTGTGAAACGTTGATACATATATTTGATTTATTTTACGAAACATTGAATCATCTTTTTAATCACTTGAAATATTGATATTTTGAATAAAATTAACCCTCCAATTTTTATACTGTAGTTTACCCTATAAGAATACAACTAAAAGCATAATTTGCATAACGTATACATATATATGTACGTGAAAAAAGTAAGAGATAAAATATAATAAACAATGAAAGGTGTTTATGCATATGCATGAGTTCAAACTAGCATCATATAAAGTCAAGGAGTAAAAAATGGGAATTGTACAAGAGGAAAAGCAGTTGTTATCACATATGGACACATCTAAACTGTTACATGAACTAAAGGCTCCTACAAATAAGAGCCTTCAATTCTCATATTATTATTGTTGCTGTTGTTGTTGCTGCTGCCTAAACTATCTTCTATTATCAAAATACACATTCATTAAATAAAAAAAAAATTGTCGCATCAAGTGTAACCATAGAACGGAGATGAAAGTTCTTTTTATTTTATCATTTATGACTGCATATAAAAAAAATTACTTGCCATGGATTTTTATTTTTCATTTTGTTTCTATGGTAGTATGTGATTGATAAAATATAGATGAAAACACCATTTGATGTGAAGAGAATTTCATATTTTGTATAGAAAATATTTACTCTAGAAATATGTATCTTTAAGGAAAGTTGTATGAGAAAGATTTGTTTTGCTTTCCTTTTCTTCGTCCGCATGGGTCATTGCATTGCAATCTTTGGAACAATATTCTCCTGACATTGCATAAGGAAGGACCCAATGGGATTAATTTTATTCATGGCTTTTAACCATGAGGATGTCCAGACTCTTGTTTGAGCTAGTTATTTTTGCCTAGTCCTCGAGTGTCATAGAACCGATCATCTTGCGAAGGAGTTAGAGATTTGGATCTATATTTTTAGTCGGAGATCTCCTTTTCTTTTCCCTTTTGTCTTTTATATAGCTGCCTCCATTTCTCTAATTTGGTCCCTTACATCAATTTTGTCTCCTTTATGAATCAAACCAGAATGTCTTCAATGCATATCAATGATTTATTCATATAGGTTGTTGACCTGTGAATGCTCTAATTAGAAAGTCTGGTACCCTTCAATTATGGATAATGGGGTCCTTTTAGGCTATTTGTGCATATGTTTATATCGAGGGCAAACAAATCAGAATTAGAAGATAGACCTTTTTGTTTAGTTTCCAAAATAAACACGAGCTTTTTAGCTTTTTGATCTCAATCTCCTTTTGTTAAAAAAACTCCCATAATGTGATACCCATTGTTGATTAGATATTTTCGCCCATCATTTAATCATTAAAATTATTATACAAGTTAATATAATAGTTATACTAATTATGGTTGTATGTGAATTCAAACCTTTTGACACTTAAAAGATAGGTTCAATGAGAAAAAAAAAACAGGAAAAGATAGAACCAGATAGTTTTTCATATTTTTATTATTATATATGGATAATTACTATATGGATCATTATTATACATCTCTCAACATATATAATAATCTATTTAATTTTTTTTCCTTTCTAGAAATGGATCCTCTAAAGTTGTTGGTAATTTATTTCCCCTTTAATTTCTTAGAGTTAACTTCTTAAAATTCTATGTGA
The DNA here is from genome assembly GCA_024138025.1 of Combretum micranthum. Taxonomy (NCBI): domain Eukaryota; kingdom Viridiplantae; phylum Streptophyta; class Magnoliopsida; order Myrtales; family Combretaceae; genus Combretum; species Combretum micranthum. The sequence continues at coordinate 872,432 of JAMXBD010000192.1, read as the reverse complement.
TCTCATCTACGGTTAGGATGAGTAGAATGGTGATTTGTCATAAAAAAACATATGATATTTTAAAAACCTAAACAATTTCAATTATTAATTTTTAACTTTAGAAAATTTAGAAAAAAATAAAAGGATTAACCCAATTTATTAGCGATTTCATAAATGATTCAATCATATAATTAGATTTAATTAATTTTTTTACTGTTTCAATTATTTTAGCCAACAGTTATTATGCTCTGCATCTTGATGTTTACCCAGTGACAAAACCATTTTTGCAATCATGGTATAGAACATCATAGTAGCTGGGTCCGACACAACATCCTTAAACTTAACATGGGTCCTTACCCTCCTCCTGGCCAACCCAGAAGCCATGGTCCGAGCCCAACAAGAGCTCGACCTCAACATCGGCCGCAACAGATGGGTTAAAGACTCCGACATCGACAAGTTACCATACCTTCAAGCCATTGTCAAAGAAACCCTTCGACTCTATCCGCCAGGACCACTCTCAGTCCCTCATGAAGCCACACAAGACTGCACCATCAATGGCTTCTTCATCCGCAAATCCACTCGAATCTTCGTCAACTTGTGGAAGCTCCATCGCGACCCAAACCTCTGGACCGATCCAGATATGTTTAATCCGGATAGGTTCTTGGATTCTGGCGTGGATGCTTCAGGTCAACACTTTGAGTTCATTCCATTTGGATCGGGACGGCGGTCGTGTCCAGGTGCTGCGTTTGCTTTGAAAGTGACGCATTTGACGTTGGCTAGGCTTCTTCAAGGATTTGAGATCATGGCGCCACGGGTATGGTGGTGGACTTGACTGAAGGGCTAGGGGTCACGTTACCAAAGGCTACTCCTTTGGAAGTTATCATTAAGCCAAGGTTGGATCTTGAATTATATGAATCATGAAGGGAAGAATTACATAGCAAAATATGAAAATATTAGTTGTTAGTTAGAAGCGCAGTGCAGATAAAAAATATCGTTATGTTGCTATTAGGACTCTTGATGGATGTCCCAATTATGCGATGATTGGTATGGTATATCAATGATATATAATATTGTAATTGCCCCCCTCAAAATTTCCATTCTGTATTCAAATGTTCATCCTTCCTCGTATGTAATTTTCTCAAATCATGAACATATGATTGAATTTAGAATAATAGAAATGGCTTGGTAATGATCTAAATATGATCCTACATGCTAGAAAACTTCTAATTGTGCTGGATAAATCACTTCCTGACAACTAGTTTTTAGAGAGCAATTTTGGCAATAGAAAACTTTTCCCCTAAAAACATGAATAGGTGTCAGAATTATAACGGTAGCAATTAGCTTTCGTGGCCGCCATTCTTCTTCTTTTTCTTAAAAAAAATATATATAAATTGTAAAACAAAAAAAATCAAAATATGCCAACACTATATTGCATCTTCTTGGAAATGCAATAAGCTATTTTATAAAAGTATTGCTATTGCATATACAATATGCGATATACACATATATCGCATATTGTAAATGTGATACACATATGTTAGGATCTGGAGTATGCCTTCAATGGGAAGAAATCCCATGAGTTTTGTGAAGGATTACACAAGTGGGCTTTTAACACTATCTATAACCTAAAATCTTGAGGCAACAGGTTAATGGGTGTGGATCACTCAATTTTTCACCACAGATTGGTGGATTACAACAAGAACAAGATTTCCTTCATCTAGGGTTTCTCACTCTAGGGTTTCCTCACGTTTCTCTCTTTCTCTCTCTAGAATTCTCTGTCTAGGTTTGAGAAGAGGCACACACTTGTTCCTTAGAAACCCTAGGACAATAAGAAGAATATATATGCAACAACACAAGGAAAACCAATAGACACTCAAGGCTGTCAAAATTTAATTAAAGGCCGGTGGTTTTGGATTTTGGTACTTTTGCATTCTGGAGCAATCAATGCCGCTTGTACACCGATGGTGTACCTCCCTTGTTACAGGTGTACATCACAAAACTTCTTACTTTTCCACAAAACTCCTTATATCAAAGTCCTCTTCCAAGTATATCACATATACTTAGGATATCTTGATTTAAAGTTATCTCCTTGTTTAAAGCGTGCTGGTCCATTCCTACTTTGATTCCAAATTCTTCTAAATATATATCCGATATATATTTAGGCTCTCTTTGGTTATAGACCCATATAAGTTGAATCTATAACCCCTAACAATCTCCCCCTCCAACTCATATAGGGGTATCCTCAATCTTGTTGCCTTCCTATAGTACCTTTTGTTAGACTGAAATCTTTCACAATAAGCTTTTGTCTTGTTCCTTGATTGTGAGCTCTTATCATCAGTCTTCACTTATCTTTTCTTTAGAGGTCCCTTACCCTTAGGCAGTTTCACCAAGTCAATTTTCATGTTCTCATGCAAGGATTTCAATCCATCTTGCATGGCTTAACCTTTCCTTTATTCTTCTCACTTCCTATGGCTTTCTTATGACCATCTAACTCTTCCCCGTCATTGAGTATCACATATTCATCTAGACTAAATCTAACTTATGGTCTTCCATCTTTTGCAGATCTTCTCATCTTAAGCTGTTGATGAGGCTTTTGGGATTCTTAAACTAAAACTCCCATTTCTGCCATCATTAGAACCTTTATGTGAGAGTATAAGATTCACATCTCCTTTACTTAGCTTTGCTGACATTAAGTAAAAAGAGTTTCTCTTCTTTCCTTTTGCCATAATGAGAGAACCTTTGGTAAGCTTCCATCTTCCTTCACCAAAGTAGCTATTGTAGCCATTATCATCAAGCTTTCCTACAGAAATAAGGTTAATGCGGATATCTAGAATATGTCTGATATTTCTGAGAGTGAGCCTATAGCATGTGTTAGTCTTCAAAATAATATTTCCAATAGCTACAATCTTGGATTTACCATCATTTCTCATCCTAACATTATCAAAATTTCCAGCAGTGTAAGTTGAGAAAAACTCACCTTGTAAAGTCACAAGGAAGGAGGCACCGGAATCAACAATCCAGTCATCATCATGACTTGCAAAGCTAACACACTTCTCATCTTAGGCAATGACGATCTCATCATCTGTTGTTGCATCTGTAGTGTCTTCATCCTTTTCATCACCTTTACCTTTCTTTTTCTTGCAGAGCCTGCACTCTCGCTTTAAATGACCTAGCTTGTCACAATAGTAGCATCTAAGGTCTTTCTTTCCTCTTGACTTGGACCTTCCCCTGGATTTCTTTGATTCATCATCTTCATCAGATGATCTTCTGAACCTGCTTCTATCATTCCTTCCTGGCTTACAAGAATTAAGTGCCCTAGAATCATATCCTATGTCCAGATCCTTCTTCTTAGCCTCTTCATTCATTAGGTTATCCTTCACCATTGCAAGGGTGAGCGTTCCCTCTAAGGCAGAGTTACTAACAAACACAACTAGTGTCTCCCAACTATTAGGCAAGAAACTCAGCAACAACAGTGCTTAGATCTCATCTTTAAGCACTAGCTTCATGGCAGATAACTGATTCACCAGCCTTTGAAAATCATTCAAGTGCTCCATCATGTTGGATCTCTCCCTGTATTTCAGATTTACAACTCTTCAAGGAGGTTTTATTCAAGGTCGTCTGCCTCTCATACATGGATTCCAACTTCTTCCATAGGACATTCGCTCTCATTTCCTAGGCCACAGGTGATAAACGTTGTGATCCACCTATTGTTGGATATAATCGATGCTTTTCCTATGCATGATTACCCAATCTACATCAGATTTATTCTCTGGTTTCGCAGTGTCACCACCCAAAGGCAAATATAAATCTTTACAATACAGCAGATCCTTCATCATAGATATCTATATGGAATAATTTGTTGAATTCAGTTTGATTATCGTACCAGATGATTTTGTCATATCTACGTTGCAACAAAACCTTAATTCTTTTTGAAACCCTGTGCTCTGATACCACTTGTTAGGATCTGTAGTAGCCTTCAATTAGGAGAAATCCAATAGGCTTTGTGAAGGATTGCATAAATAGGCTTTAGACACCATCTACAATAAAAAAACCTTAAGGCAATGGGTTAATGGGTCTTCTCTCTTATAAACTCTTCACACAAGTCTTATATTTCCCATGTAGGATTCTCACACTTGCATCCTAACAATCACCCCCTCAAGTGTGAGTCTCCATAATGGGGAGACCATACTCCTCCTCAACAAGAGCTTGTTAAACTGACTCCACTAAACCACTTTGTGAGTGGTCCCACCTACTCACTGTTGGTTTTATAAACGAGTCATACTATAAAGCTCTTCTTTTCACATGGTGGGCTAACCATAGGAGATGTCCAGCTGAACCATTGCCTCTGATACCAATTGTTAAGATCTGAAGTATGCTTTCAATTGGGAGAAATCCAATAGGCATTGTGAAGGATTGCATAAATGGGCTTTAGACACTATCTATAACCCAAAACCTTAAGGCAATGGGTTAATGGGTCTTTCTTTTTTATAAATTCTTCACATAAGACTCATATTTCCCATGTGAGATTCTCACACTTGCACCATAACATGGATAATTATGCATAGGAAAATTGATGCAGATTGGGTAATCATGCATAGGAAAACTGTTGGAGATATTCCACATTGGTTGTGGAAGGAGCTGGGTGCTACTTTATAAGTGTGAGTAAAAACCTAATCTTATAAGCTAGCTTTTGGGGTTGAGAAGGCCCATTAGCATCCAATAGTGATATCAGAGCTAAGGTTTGCAATATCTTGGGTTGAGTGAGACATGGACGGTTAATCCTATGATCCGATGTGTGATAGGGGGAGATGTTGGGATATCTCACATCGGTTGTGGAAGGGACTGGGTGCTACTTTATAAGTGTGAGAAAAAATCTCACCTCATGAGCTAGCTTTTGGGGTTGTGAATGCCTAATAGCACCCAACAACATATTATAATTTGCACTAACATTGCTCTTCCAACATGTAATACTCTTAAATTTTTAATATTGCCTCTTTAAATGCAATGCTATAATGGTATTTATATAATAAATTTTGTCTAATTGGTATTTATATAATTTTTTTTTTTTACAATTCATAAACTAGAAATTATCTCTTTAGAAGAAATTTATGAGTACATATCGTGAATTATATGTACTTTTTAAACTGTTTTTTCTGGTCTATGGTATAAGTTACCAAAAAATTTTGTCATATTCATCTATTGGTTGTATTATTATATTGTCTTGTTTGGTTTATTTTAAAACCATATTGAGGTTCGGTTATATCATTTAATTTTTAATTGCTCTCATCTATTTGCTGATTACGTCTACACTTTCATCTTGTCTAATGAGAATAAACTTCGGGGCCTACATGTTATGATGCTCCAATCTTCAACTACTAGTCCTTTTGAAGCACCGACACATGTAGTTCATTGAAGTCATGATACATGGATGGAATATCAACCAAATGAGCTTCCTCTGACTCCAATTTGTCTAATAAAACTCTCATGGAAAGATTCTGTAACCCTTGAGCTCAGCCTCTAGTGATCGGTCCTGTAACTTAATTGACCATCTTGTCTTCTGCACTTGGTTCCTTTGCTGAGCTTCCTTTCACTCCTTTAAGTAGACCGATAGATGAAGTCATGAATTGATTCCCATCATCTTCCCGGGCTTGTTGAAGATTTGCCCTCAAATTTTGAAGCTACAAGAAAGAGTTAGACAAATATAACATAATATCAGCCTCACCATTGTCGACTCCATCTAAGTGTTGAAACTCCCTTCTCTTTCTAACTCCTCTCCCTATATACACCCTCTTCAGAAACAAAGTTCTTTTCTTTTGTATGGTATGTATATGATCTTGAGCAATTCTAATCTCTTCAGGCTTCATAGGATGTAAAATTGTAAACTCCTAATTTTTTTTAGGATAATAACAAGTTAAAACCCTACACCGGAAAGTCAACCGAAAACCTTCAGTCAACAAATCCCAAAGAAACCTTAGCAGTTTAGATCCGGCAATCCCGTGTTTCTAAACCGAGAAGTCGAAATACGAGTGAAGAGTGTAGTTTGGTTCGTAATAATATTAGGGTGCTTAAAAAGATCAAATTAGCGAATTTTCAACCTATTTCGAACTCAATTGGATACAAACTTTGAAAAGTGTGTTCCGGGGCTCGAGATATTAAAAATATGATATTAGTACCAATAGACTCATATTTTCATAAGATTTCTAAATATATCAGTTATAGAATTTTTTGAGTTATAAAAGTTACAGTTATAACATTTTTATTGTATTTTCATTGTTACCGATATTTTAATTGTCTAATCTACTTTTTTATTTCTTTCACACTATTCATCAAGTATAACCACCCATACATCCTTACAACCAATCTCTTACATTCTTATATTCTATTTCTTACAATTTACTTTTCCAATACAACTTTATTACTTAAATTACTTAATTTAATTTTGAAACTTACACAACACAACAAACATCTCTCTCTCTCCCATTTCCTCCCAAAATTGGCGCCCCATGTTCCCTCTCCTTCTCTCCAATTTTGCTTTATTTTTCTTTTTATGTAACTAAAGTAAACCCTAATCTCATTTTCTATAAATACCCCTTTATGCTTCACCATTTCACTTTCTTTCTTTCTTCATTTTCACTTTAGAAAATTTTTGCAAAGCACTCCTCCTCTCCTCCTTGCAACCATGAGCCTCCCTTTCTTTGCACACACACACACACTCTTTTGTTTTCTTCAAGTTTTCTTGTTCCAAACACTAAATAGGTAATAGATCTACACCCTACTACCTTAAAAACATGTAATAGCAAGATCATTCATGTGTGATTTCACTCAAAAATCCCCATGAGCTTTAAGGTGGGATGTAGAAACACTTGAACATCATATCCTTGCCATCACAATGTTATAGATTTTGTTATTCATGTTGTTTTGTTATTATTTTGCTTTACTATTAAGTTACATTGTTATTATTAATGTTTTGTGCATATATTCATCATCTAATCATATCCACATAATCATCATAGTGTTCATGCATTTATGACTAGTATAATAAACTAGATCTAGTTGTTTTGAGTTCATAAATGCCTTAGGTTTTTGTTTTATGCACATAAATAACTTGTAATAGCATGATAATGGTAAGAAAATGTTAGAAAGCTTAAGATCTATTTTAGTTTCAACAAAAATGGATTTTTGAAATTCGGATCTAATAAGAGCCATATTTAGAAAAGCTATTTTTCAACTTCAAAATGTGCATTTTACATTAAAAATAAAAGGTTTGGGGAATGGATATCATAAATGAGTGATCTTGGTGAGTAAAGCTTAGATCTACTAAAAAATATTTTCAAAACAAGGAAAAGTTTACAAAAGTTATGTTTCAATCCCAATAACAAGATTTATATTCGTAATAAGAAAAGCTTGAAGTATAAACACCTATTTTTCAACCCAAAAACAAGATTTTTATTAAAAAAATGGAAGCCTTAAGGAGTAGGTTTGATTAGGAAATAGTTTTTGAAAGATTAAATGAGTTTTCCAAAAGAAACAATCTCAAATGAAAATTTCAAAATTCAGATTTGAAAATGACCACTATTTAAACACCTATTTCAAATACCAAAATGATGATTTTGATGGAAAAATAGAAGTCCTACGGAATACATGTAATTAAGACCTAATTTTGACAAGGATAAGTGAAATTTATTAAAGTATAATCCTAAAATAAGGAAAGTTTTCCAAGAATAGATTAAACAATGTTTTCATTCCTTAAAAATTTTGTAAAATTCGTAATTAAGTAGACCACCTATTTAAAAATCTATCTTCCAACCCCAAAATAAAGGATTTTATTAAAATAATGAAAGTGTTGGGTATATAGGTCATCAAGGTTGAGTTTTGATAAAAGTAAGTGTGATTTTGCAAGAAACAAAACTAGCTTTCTTAAGTCTAGTAACTTCCAAAAAGTTTTGCAACGCAAAAGTTTTCTAAAAGAAATTTTTGATATCATATATCATTGAGAATATAAATATAGATAGCTCATCTCATGACATTCATGATAATAACTTGTAGGGAATGCATATATATATATATATATATATAATGCACTTGGTAGAAACAAAGTTAGGAAAATAATGTCTTATGCATCCTATTAGGCATTATCTAAGTACATAAGGAATTAGATTTACCAACACCCATGAATCATGCATGATAATGAAGTTATATATGTATATAATAGAGCCTTACAAGATATAATGATAGCTAAGTATCTATCAAAACTTTGAATTGATGCTTGGTTTGAAATTAGGAGTTGAATTATGGGATGAAAATTTCATATAGCATTTTGTACCTTACTGTTCATGGACCAAATGACCTTGTTCTCTGGAAATAACTCTAGAAATAGATAGCTCTCATCGAATAGGTAGAAATTGGTATATAATATGCGAAATTCTGAGTTAAAATGACCAAGTTATTGCCGTTTTAAGTTGGAATTTTCTCCTAGACAAACTTTGACGAACTTGCTAGAATAGAATTTATAAGTTCATTCAAACTTCATAGAAATACTCATTGGAGTTATATCTATTGATTAGGAGACTTGGGAGACGAATTAGACCTTCCCAAGGATTATTACGATTAAGTGGATTTTCGCGCCATGGCAAAGTAAGTTCACTATTTTTAAATTATATGCTTATGAATGTGCTTGTAACAATAGTGGCATTAGCTTTAGGGCAAGATAAAATTGTAAATGTGCATGTGAATTTAAATTGATTGAATCGATGATAAGAATATTGGAATGGAATTGTTGTAAATATTGTATGATTTAGTATGATTGAAGTGTCTGCAATATCTATGGTTGCCCATAAATCGCTAATTAATATGCCATGATCTTATTATCAAATTGACATGCATACCACATGTTGAGTTACATTGCATAGGCTATTATACCTTTGTGGGAAGAAGGCATAATAGCTGGGCAACGAGGGGCCTATAAAATCGAATGTTAGCGTAATGGCCGGAATTGAAATGGTAGTGGTGTAGGCACTTGTATCAGCTACAAAATTGTGTGTAGGTGGGCACTTGTATCAACCACAATATAAATGAGAAAAATTAAAATCTATGGTCGTATGAGCCTGAAACACCTAACCCCGAATGGAGGGCATAAATCCATTCAACATAAGACTTCTAGAAAGTCTTATGTATTGTATGCTCACGTGCTTATGCATTTTATATGATTGCTAATATAACTTGCCTGATATATATTGCTTGCTAAATATTTAATTTTGGAAGCGAAACTTACTAAGTGCGAATGCTTATACCCCTATAGTTTCCTATTGCAGTATGATTATTTATGGCTATCTTCGATAGGCCACTTTCCTCAGGTATAGCTTTTGGAATTTAAGGAGCTTTTTGAAGAAGTTGGGACCCAAATGTTAGGCATAGACTTCTAGTTTGAATCTCCTTAATCATATATAAATATATATATACGTTGATGTAAGAGACTTTTGTGGATCTAAGGACTCTTAATATTTTGACGGGAGTATGCCCCCTTAGATCATGTAACAGATTTATCTAGTTATAACTGTTATGATTTACATTCTTATTGCTATGTATGTCTCCTTAAGCTATTTCGATTCAAAGTATGGTTTCCTATATGTTGAACGTAAGCCTTACACCCGGTGTTTAAACTCATGAAATGACTAAGGTTGTCATACTTGAGTTTAGATATCGAGTGTGGCAGACTGTCGTGTTTAAGGTACCCTTTGGGGCATGACAAAAATAATACCCTTACCACTCCTCTAAAAAGTATAGCTATTTGAGTATCCATCATGGATAACTCGGTTGTCAAATAGGAAAGGCCGTCTAAGAAGTAAATGAGAAGCACTCATATGTAGTACGTCACAAGTCACCTCATCTTGATACCTATCTCCAATAGAGATTGGTATCTTAACCTGAGAATTAACAAAGAGATTGCTTTGGTCATTCAGCCACTGAAGTCTATAAAGACTGGGATGTGATACTATAGGAATTTGCAATTCCTTAACCATAGATGCTTCTACTACATTGGTGTAACTCCCACTGTCAATAAGGAGCATACATAGTTGTCTCTGAATTCTACAGCCTGTATAGAAAAGGTTTTCCCTTTGTTCTTAGCCAACTGAAGATATAGAAGATGAATCATGTCTAAGCACCAAACTCATAAACTTCTCCTTCACTGGCGTTTCAAATGTATGGGTCTCCTTATCCTCATAATAAAAATTTATAACAGCTTGCAACTTATCGGGACCTGCCCATTATCACCTTAATGCTCTTCAACCAATCCCCCATCAGTGATGGCCATCCCTCTTTTGTTAGGGCACTAAGAAGCAATATGCCCATAATCTTGACATTTGAAACACTTCATGTAAGTCATCGTTCTCCTAGCAACCTAAATTCGGTTTTAGAGATTGGAACCAAAAACCGAAACCTTAAAAGAATACTCTAGGACTAGCTAGACCTGGAAACCCTAAGTCTGGCAATCCCAAGAACGAAACCTTGGAACTATAGAAATGAGTTATCTTTAGAATATAGCTCTAAATAATTTATCAAAACATAAAAGATCATATTTTAGAGAAATTCATTCGTTTCGAACCTAATTGAGATCTGTTCTCGAAAATCAATCCCCAGGACTCGAAAATAGAAAAATATTATATAGAACTCGTTAGAACCGAAATTTAATAAGAATTCAAAAATATAATTATAAAATTTTTTCGATTTATAAAAATTACATTTTATCTTTTTTATCGTATTTTCATTACTGCCGGTAATTTAATTGTCTAATCTACTTTTTTATTTCTATTACTATTCACCAAGTACAACCACACATATCCTATTCTTATCCTTACAACCTATTCTTACAATCTTACATCATTTTCCTCACATTTTCTTTTTCAATACAACTTTTACTACTTAAATTACTTCTTAAATTTGAATTTTATTATACAAAATAAATCAACACATCTCCCTCTCTCTCCCCTCTACTAAAACCGGCGTGAACCCCCCCACATGCCCACAAATTGTTTTATTTTTTATCATTTAATTAATCACGCAAACTCTAATTTCTTTTCCTATATAATCTCTCTTTTACCATTCACTTTTTCACTTTTCTCTCTTTCTTCACAAAATCAACTTTTTGAAAAAGTTTTCTCTCCTTTTTCCTCTCCTTCTTGTCGTGAGCGTCCCTCTCCCTCACATACACATACACAATTTTTCTTCAAGTTTTTCTTACTCCAAACACTAAATAGATAATAGATCTTGATCCTACCACAATAAAACATGTAATGGCAAGATCATACATGTGTGGTTCCACCAAAATCCCTATGAGCATTATGCTAGGGATGTGGAAAACACTAAAACATGATATTCTTGCCATCACAATGTTGTGGATCTTGTTATTTAAGTTGTTTTGTTATTATTTTGCTATATTATGGTCATATGATGTTTTTAATGATATTTTGTGCACATATTCTTTCTTTAACCTCATCTACATAATGCTCATATTTCATTTGCATCAATGACTTGCATGACATAATAGATCTATTTGTTTAGCGTACATAAATGCCATAGATTTTTGTCTTATATACATAAAAGACTTGTAGTAGCTTGATAATAATGAAAATATGTTAAAAAGTTCAAGATCTATTTAAGTTTCAACAAAAATGATTTTGGAAATTCGGATGGAAAAAGAAACCTATTTAGAAAACATATTTTCCAACTCCAAAATGAAGATCTCGCATGTAAAATGAAGGGCTTAGGTGATAGGTATCATAAAAGAATGATTTTTTTAAAGTTAAGTTTAGTTTCACTAAGAGAAATTCAAAATAAGAAAAAAGGTTATAAAAGATAGGTTAGAACTTGTTTCAACCCTAGTGAGGGCTTGAAATTCATAACTAGGGTGAAATGCCAAGAAAACACCTATTTTACAGCCCTAAAATAAGAGTTTAATTAAAAAATAGAAGCCTTAGGGAGTAAGTTTGGTGAGGACTTAATTTTAGAAAGATTACATGAGTTTTTAACAAGAAATAATCTCAAAAATAAGTTTCAAAATTCGGATCTAAGAATGACCCTCATTTAAACACCTATTTCCAATGGTCAAAATGAGAATTTTAATAGAAAAATAGAAGCCTTAGGAACTAGATGTAATAAAGACTTGATTTTGATAAGAATAAATGGATTTTATCAAAGTATAAACCTAAAACACAGGAAAGATTTCCAAACCTAGATCAAACAATATTTTCATTTCGTAAAATTCGTCACTAGGCAAAACCCATATTTAAACATCTATCTCCTAATTCTTAAATGAAGAATTTTATTAGGATAATGAAGGTATTAGGTATATAGGTCATCAAGGTTTGATCTTAGCAAAAATATGGATTATTTCAAAGGGATAAAGCTAGTTTTTCTCAACCAAGTGTTCTCGAAGTTGTTTCAAAGTAAATGTTTTCCAAAAATTCTTTTTAACAAAAAACCATTAAGGATATACATGTAAATAGTTCATATCATGTCATTCATGATAATAACTTGTAGATATTGCATGCACATATAATATACTTAGTAGGAACAATGCAAATTTCACAAAATAATTTCGGAAATGCAATTTTCAGCTACTGATCAGATTTGATCCGAGCTTTCTAAGACCTAAAAGTTTTCAAAAATTAAGAATAACATCATAAATAGATAGATCTTTCGAATTAGATAGAAATCGATAGCTTATTTGTGAAATTCCGAGTTAAAATGACCAAGTTATAACGTTTTAAAGTGGAATTTCCATCTGCCACGAAAATTACGAACTTAAGAGTTTTTATTTAATAGGTTGGAAGTAGTTATGGTTTGAAATACTCATTTGGGTATTTCTTTCGTTTAGGTGACTTTGAATCAGGGGAATTCTTGTTTCCGGAGTACTACTATTAGAGACCGATGTCCATAACCGAGTGAGTTCACTTTCCTCAAATTTCATGCTTATGATTGTGCTTGTAATGATAGTGGTATTAGAACTAGGGCAAGATAAAATTGGAATGTGCATGTGAATTCTTCTTGGTTGAATCAATGATAAGAATTTCGAAATGAGAATTGTTATAAATATATATATATATATATATATGATAGTATAGAATTGAAGTGTCTGAAATTTCTATGATCGCCTATAATTCAATTAAATAATATGCAATGACCATATAACTAAATTGCCTACGCATAGCATATGTGAGTCACATTACATTTGTTATTATACCTTTGTGGGAAAAAAGCATAATAGCTAGGCAATGGGTGAGCTTGAAAAATCGGATAATGGCACGGGGTTGCCTGAATTAAAATGGAAGTGGAGTAGGCAATTGAATCAACTACATAATAAATGAAAGGATGGACACCTGAAATAACCACTAAATAAATAAAAAAAATTGAAATCTACGGTTGTATGGGCCTAAACACATAACCCCGAATGGTGGGCGTAAATCGATTCAACAAAGGACTCCCGGAAAGTCTTATGTGTTGTATGCTCATGTGCTTGTGCATTTTATATGATTGTTTAATATAACTTGCTTGCCTCATTGTTGGATTGAGTATTTTATTTTGGAAGTGAAGCTCACTAAGTTAGCATAGCTTATACCCCATAGCTTCTTTTTGATGCAGTTCTCGTACATATGGTTGCGTCTCCAGACTTGACTAAATCAGGTAATGCGAAGTTAGGAGTTTCCATTAGAAGTTTATGATTAGCTTTGTATAGTTTTTTATAGGAAACCTAAACAATTAGGTTATTATTAAAAACTGATATCCGGACTTATTATTTTGCGGGGGAAATGCTCCTTAGTATTTTGTAAATGATCTTGAGAAATCTGTGGTTTATGTTTTTATGCTTATTATATCAAGTTAAACTATCTATCTCCAACTACATATGTATTCTATTATCGTAAGGGAACGCTTTGCATCTAATACACAAGACTTTTGAATGACTGTGGTAGTGATTCATAAGTCTCATTTAGCATGTGGCGGACTATTACGTTTAGGGTACCTTTGGGTGTGACACTTCACCTCCTTACTTTTCTTCCCAGAACCACTAGCAAAATCTTTCTTGAACTCAGTACTCACTATAGCTTTACCAGAATCATGAGTAGATTTCTCTACTCACCTATTAATTGGCAATTCTTTCCCAGAATTATAATCATCAACAACATTCTGTCCTACTTCCATTCTTTCAGATAGTGGAGAATTAAAATAACCTTCAGGTGTTTTAAGAGAATACCTGTGAGATGTTCTGTAAACACCACTATGCCTCTGTCACTCAACTTTAAGGGCTATCTGAATAGCTTCATCAAGTGTTTCATACCCCTACAATTCAATAATACAGGAGATCTCATATTTTAAACCTGTCACAAATCTAGCTATAGTATGCTCAGGAGGTTCAATAGCTTAACAGCGAATCATCGGGGTCTCAAACTCTTGGACATATTCGTCCACAATCTTACCTCCCTACCTCAACGTTTGCATACGCATGAACAACTCATGCCTATAGTGCTCGAGAACAAATCTCCGTCTCAAGATCCTCTTCATCTCATGCCATGTTCTTATATTAGCTTCTCTATCCCTTCCCCAACTAGCAATTAGATTTTTCAACCACAGGCAGCATATCCTGTGAATTCAACCGCAACCAAACGAACCCTGGTGTGATCATCTATATCATAGCCTTCAAATAAACCCTCAGCTTTGTCTTCCCAATCTAAGTAATCATCTGCAGACCTTGTTCCAGTGAATGAGGGCGTTTGTAATTTCACATGTTCCAACCCTCATGGTGGTCGAAACTCACGATTATCATAATCTTCTTCATAATTGGTGCCTCTCCCTTCACGGTAGTCATGATCATCACTCCAATTTCTTCTTCCTCTATCACCTCCTCCACCTACTCCTTCCATTCCAACTCTTTCAACAGCAACTAGAGGAATTACCTGTTAGTTAACAACTGCTGGTGGTGCCTGTTGATTAACCTCTAGTTGTTGACTTACTGCTATTTGTCCCACCTATGTGGTAAGAGTAGCCACCATACTCCGCAATTCCTATATTTGGTCTTCCATAGATCTCCTATCTCTTATAGTACATCGACCGTGACCTCTAATAATCTGACTGTTCACATCATTCCCATTCATACTATCATTCAACATAACTGTAAACCCTAATTTCACCACAACTGCCCCTTTGTCACAAGCTGTGCTCTGATACCAAATTATGATGTGCTTAATTCATTTGGACACAATGGATCTCTCAATCAAATAATCAAATACAATAAAGCTGATCTTTTTAAGGGTTTTTATGTTTAGAATGCAAAGAAAATAAAAGATATGGACGACGCTTGCAATGGATATGACTCACCGCAACCAACCCGAACTACACTTGGTCTCTCTTGATATTACTCACAAGAAAGAGGAATGGTTTGATCGCCATAATCTGTAAGAGATTGATAAGATCTGTTTGTTCACTACGATCGCAAGGATCGATAAGAACGGATCTCGCCACAATCAAACAATTGATTGATAAGAGGAAATTCTCACTAGGGTTTCAATAACATCCAAAAACTAAAGAGTCTATTACATAAAAGGGTATTTATAGTAAGACCCTTAAACAAGACAAAAACTATTAAAAACTAGTGAAAATAATAGAGGATAGTTCGGCCAAAAACATAAGTTGCCGGCCAAAAAAGTAAGATGGCGACCTAAGTTGCGTAGGACACTCAAAGCCGCCCAAAATAGAATTAATGTCGCTGGCCTATAATTAAAGGATAGCAGCCTAAGTGGTGGCCTAAATTAAAGGAAGGCGACCTAAGTGGGGGCCTAAATGTTATGATACTTCAGTTGCTTGTCCTTTTGAAGCATCGACACGTGTAGTTCATTGAATTCATGATATATGGATGGAATATCAACCAAGTGAGCTTCCTCTGACTCTAAAATGTCTGATAAAACTCTCATGGCAAGATTCTGTAACTCTTGAGCTCGGCCTCTAGTGATTGGTCCTGTAACTTGATTGACTATCTTGTCTTCTGCACTTGCTTCCTTTGCTAAGCTTCCTTTCACTCCTTCAAGTAGACCGATAGATGAAGTCATGAATCGATTCCCGTCATTCCTTCACCCTGGTAAGATCTTTCCAGTTCGGAGCAAGTTTTCTTCAGGCTTCTTTTGACCCAATTGCCTCTACCTTTATGCAAACGAGGTCACCTAAGAGAAACACCTTATGCTTACCTTTCTTGTCATAATTCCGGGCTACCCTCTACTGATAAGCAGTAATCCTTTTATTTACGGTGTCCCGAGCTTCTTCTGTTGCGTCGAGTTCTGCTCGAAGGCTGACCTCATTAATTAGTTCGTCATGGGATCGAGTTCAAATGTTTGTAGTTCTAGCTGCATAAGTAGAACAACTTTAGTCCTGAAGGATAGATGAAAGGGGATTTTGCCTGTCAAGGTTCATCGGATGGTGCGTTATCCCCATAGGATGCTGAGTAGCTCATTAGTGCACTTGCCACTTTGATGATCCACCCTAGCATTTAGACTTTACATGATTGCCTTTTTGATTGCTTCAACCTGGCCATTAGCTTTGGGGTGCATAACCGAGGTGTAGTGAGGAGTGATATGGTACTTGACGTGGAAATCTTTGATCCTCTTGGCACTAAATTGCCTCCCGTTGTCCATCACTTTGGAGTAGGGGACTCTAAACTTAACTATGATGTTCGTGTAGATGAAGCGTTGGACATTCTTGTCCATGACCTTTGCCACTTCCTTGGATTCTACCAATTTTGTAAAGGAATCACAGCCAACTATTATGAACTTCTTCAGACCTATGGAGAGAGGAAATGGGCCTAAGATGTCCAGTCTCCACATTCAATATCAATTATTGTTAGTATTGTAAGATTGTAAAATACTTTAGAGGATAAAAAGAAAATCACAATGCAAAAAATAGTCTCACATTATTAAGAAAATAAATTTTGGTTTTAGGAGAAGTTTATTTAAATTAATTATATATGATTTTAAGCTATATTTATTTATATTGTTAATAATAACATATTAAATATTGTGAATAAATAATAAATTCTACCATTTATATGAAATAATTTAAATATTAATAATTATATATTTAATATTATTTATTTATTATTTTTTTAATGGAACTGGCGGTTCCACTAGTTTTAGGACAAACAACCGTCTAAGAGCCATGGATTGGTGGTTCCATAATTGGTTCTATGGTTTTGGAACCGACCAACCGGTTTGATTTCGATTTTGAAACCATTGGTGATGGTTTTGGTTCGGTTCTGGGTCCGGAACGGATCCATGCCTATATCTAGTGTAAGGAAGCCCTCTACAAGCATAACCATTATAAGTAGATCATCTCATCAACAAATACAAAATTCATTTAAATTGGAATATGGAACGTGATCTATTACCGAGAAGTAGGGATGCAACCGGGGCGGATTTGGGACGGGTCACATAAGACCCTAACCCGGCCTGCTTCTTAATAGGGTTTCTCAAACCTAACCCGCAACTCTATGGAGCCCTATTGGGTTTTTTATTCAATATCCACACCCGCCCCTACAGTGTTTTGACCTTGACACGCCCTGCGACCTGCTTCATTTTTTTTCCCCTTTTCAACTCTTAGTTAAATTCAATTGCATCTTCCCATAGAATATTGGGTGGTAGGCCAGCAGCTAGATTTCAGTATGGTCTAAACCGAGTTAGGCTAGTTATAGCACACTCGCCAATTCATAAGCTCATTGAACTAGCTATTTTATTTGTTAAAACAACAAAAATTAATAATATTGTAAAAATAAATTTTTAAGAGATAAAATTAAAAACTAGAAAAAAAAAAACAAAATTTTGACAACCATTCTTAAAGACAAACATTAGTACGGTTTTGTTTTTTAAAATTTCAAACCTAATTTTTTAAATTGTTTATAATATGACGGGTTGGGGTTACCTATCGAGTTTTTTTAATGACCCGAATCCAACCCGAAACCATATAAGGTCAGCATGTGATTTTCCAAACCTGCCCTGCGATCCTATAGAGTTTTTAACGGTTCGGGTGGGCTGGGTACCTTATAATGACTTGCCTCGGTTGCATCCTTACCGGGAAGTATTATTAGCCCTATGAACAACGATGCACTCGTTCCGGTGGTGGAGTTACCTCATTCACAAGCAAGTCATCATCACAGGTTAACTTTAACTAATTACTATTGGGTTTTCTTTTTCTTTGGTTTATTTAATGTCCAAAACTAATTATTCCTTGATTGCTTAAGAATATATAAATGATCTGTTTTATATCTATATTTGTATCTATTTATCATATATATCTAATATGTATGTAGTTTGTGTGATATTTTTATAAATAAGATTATTTATTTATTGTCCATTAATCATTTATATCTGATCTGTGTTTGATTTGTTTTTTACCAAATAAAACTAATAAGAATCTTTACCATCCACCACAGGTCCCAATTAGATCATGTCTCAATCGTTTGATGACTTTTTTACAATCTTAGCTGGTGCAACTACCCTTACCAATCAACATCCCTTTATATCAATAAGAAAAGACATTACTTAATTCATCCATCGTCTCTAGAAACAAAAAGACTAAGTTGTTAGGAAGAGGCCGTTTCAGTAATAGTGTCACATCACAGAAAATTAATTAGTAATATATAAAAAAAGAATAATTTTATAAAACACAACTAATAGCATTTTAAAAACCTATCTATTAATAGTAGTATTTATTCATCACTTATCCGAGATACCTAAAATGTTAGGAAAAGGAAAAAAATAATAATATTTTAAAAATAATTATAAAAATACCACCAAGATGAAAATAATTCTAAATTCAGACAACTTAAACTCATTTTTTAAAGAACAAGTTAATAAGTAGCAAACTAGTCTCTTCAAGAGATAATGTTGGTATACCTAAATATAAAATAAAAAGAAAGGCAAAAATTCAAAAAAGTAAATAATATTAAATATTTATACTATTTTTTATGTGACTAGTTATTTATTATTATCTATTTACAGTATTTAAGTGCCATTATAATGACACACTAAATCGATATAATTTTAAAACATGTTTATTTATTTTATATAGAGTATCACCAAAAGAATAATCCCACTTATAAATAATATGAGACTTCTTTTTGGCTTTAATATTTGCCTTAAACTCATCTAAAAACTTGAGGGCCATATGAGTAATAACTAGTTGAGCTCTATTCTCTTCATTACATATGAAGAACAAGTTAACAAGTTGATTAGAAAATAAATCCAACTTTAAGATTTAAGTTTTTTTACCTTGTTGAGGGTTTAAGATTGGGTTTTGAGAAGAAATTTTGATCATTATGTGAAAATTGAACTCTGATTGACTTCACACTTTATAAATGACCTAGTTTAATACGTTTAGTCATGTAGATCATTTAAAATTTTATTACTTGGTTGCATTTCTCCAAAATAACTTGAGACTTGATAGTAAACTCAAGAGTTTTTGTTGGTAGAATATAATGTTGTCATCCGTTATCACCATTGCGCTCTCTCTTTAACTATCATTGTTATCTATTTTGGCTCCAGTTTTGTAGAAATAACACTTAATATTTTTTTATTTCTTTATTATATTCTAAGTTCTAACATTCAAGATAAGAAAAAAAAATGAAAATATAGTAAGATGTACAACAGGTTTGAATGTACAATTATTTATGCATACCATATTATGTCTTAAAATATCAATGAAATTCATTTTTAATATTAGTAATAAAAGTTGAAATGGAATATATTGATGAGTTTCTATTTTAGTTAGTCATATGCTTGTCATTAGTGCAAGAACAAGTATGCTATAAATTTCTATTTAAACTAGTTGCATGTTACTTAAAGTCAGAAAAAAGAAAAGTCTAAAAGACTTTGGAACTATTATAATTTTGTCACATTTATTCCTATATAATGTAAAACTGAAAGTTAGCACAGTAATTAGTAGCATAATTTTCAATTTAATTTTTATTATAAGCATTTAGCCATGGAAGAAATTACTCAAACATATTTTTTTAAACATAATTAATAAACAGATTGTATTATGGATTAAGATTTACGTTTTAATAGTGATTTAAACCTGGATATAAAACGTAATAGGTCGTCAGGAACTACTATTAGCTCTATAAGTAAGGATGCACTTATTCGGTGGTGAAGTTTACCCCATACATGAGCATGTCATCACGGGTTAGCTTTAACTAGTTGTTATTTGTTTTCTTTTTCATTTTATTAATTTATTTACTGTCAAAACCTAATTATTACTTGGATTGGCATAAAGAGAAGCTTGAACATCCACCGTTGAAACGAATTAGATTAGGCGTTATGTCTCCATCCTGGGATGACTTTTTAACCCTATCTCAACAGAAACCGCATCATTGAATGTCCCTGTAAACCGTAGACCAAGTCATGCTCCCATAACATACATTATATATATATATATATATATTATAGGAATTTGAGAGATATCATCGGATTATCAAATTTTTATTTAGATCGAAAACGTGTGAAAAAATTTTTATCATCTCTAGTGTGCTGTTTTTATTATCCTTATAAATAAAAATCTAACATATGTTAAAAAATATTTTATTTATTTTAAAAATTTTATATATTTAAAATTTATTAGATACGTATTAAATATCCATTAGCGAAAACACAAAAGGGATAGGATGTTGAGAAGAGCAAACACCTTTCCCATCTGTATCACTAACTTATCGGTATCGGTTTGATGTAGATAGTTTACGAGTAAAATAATCGATATCATATCTATATCGGTTCAGTATGACCTGTTTGGATAATCATTTTGATTTCGTTTTCAAATCGATTCGATACTGAATTAATACATATATGATATCGATGAAAAAGCTATGATTTTACTCACAAACTATTTAAACCAAACTAATATCGGTGCCAAACTGGTATTCATCTTACACAAACCCCATACTAATGTACTTTCCATATACTTTTGTACATAGTACTTTTTTCTTGAGCCTTTTTGAAAGAAATTCCTTTAATGAAACTAAGCTATTCGCTATTCCTATGGCCATCATAAATTATTTCCTCACTCACTTTCTGGCAATTTCAGTGTTCCTTTTGCTGTCTCTGATACTATGGCTAATTTCAAAATCAAAATCTTCCAGTCATAGAAATGAATTAGCTAAATCACCACCGGAATTCCCCGGCGGATGGCCAATCATCGGCCACCTCCACCTTCTAGGAGGCGGGACCACCTTGGCTCGAACCGTTGCAGCTATGGCTGACCGACAGGGTCCTATATTCCTGATCCGGCTCGGTATCCGTCCAACAGTTGTGATCAGCAGCGCCGATTTAGTAAAAGAGTGTTTCACCACTAACGACATAGTGCTTGCCTCTAGAGCAAAATCAAAACAAGGAGTCTACCTAGGATACAACTTTGCAGGTTTCGGATTCGCAGAATACGGAACCTATTGGCGGGAGATGAGGAAGCTAGCCATGCTAGAAGTCCTAAGCACCCGACGGATCGAATCACTCAAACACGTTCAAGTCTCAGAAGTTGAAAATCTAATTAGAGACTTGTACGAGTTGTGGAACAGAACCAGGAATAGTAACACTTACTTTGATGGTCGACCTGTCAAAGTCGTGTTAAGCGAGTGGCTTGAGGACTTGACTTTGAATATCATTACAAGAATGATTGCTGGAAAAAGGTATTTTCAGTCCACAGATGAAGACAGCGAAGGTGAAGACAGCCGTCACATAAGGGGAGTGATCAAGGAATTCATGTATGTTTCGGGTTTCCCTGCGATTTCGGATATGATTCCATTTATGGGATGGACTGATGTGTTTGGGGCAGTGAAGTGTATGAAAAGTGTTGGAAGAGAATTGGATGTTGTAATTGGAAGGTGGGTTGAAGAACATAAGCTGAGGAACAGAGAAGGGGTGAACAAGAAGCAGGATTTCATAGATGTGATGTTATCCGCAATTAAGGGCGAGACCATGTTTGGGTATTCTAAGGATACAATCATTAAAGCCACTGTCTCGGCATGTGTGTTTTTCTACCACTTATCCACACACTAGCACAGGTGTAATATGCGTTACAGGATGCCTTTCATGCCTGAATCTGATTAGCTTCGAATACAAAAACTTCACCCCTTATAGATTGTGCTTAAAAAAATAAATTAATAAAAATATAATAACTTATTAATTAAATAATTAATTAGGTTTTCTTTTCCTAGAAATAATCAATTAGTTGCACTTGCATTAATTAGTTTTAGTATAAAATTTTCAATTTTACTTAAATTGATATCATTTTATACTATGACCATCAGCATACTGGGCTGCATTCTGAAAAATCACTTTTCCTGTTGAATTAATATGGGCATATTCGGAAAAATTTCTAGCCGCTTGACACGGTCTCTGGCGTTGACTTGACTCCCTGACCAATAATGCTGCCAATATTTTACCCACGGTAAACATATAAATTTTGCCTAATAATTCAATTTGATATATAAATTTTAAAATAATTAATTTAATACCTAATCAAATTTTTTAATTATAGTACAAAAAAATATTATTAAATTTTTACTACTTCTTCTAACACTGTTTAATATCAATAGATTGCTTTTTCCACGTCACAAAAAGACAAATATTCATAAAAGCTTTGATTTGGTATTAAATTAACTATTTTAAAAATTAGTTACTAGATTGAATTTTTATACAATATTTGAGTATCAAATTTGATAACATCCTTTTTACATTAAAGGTGCATGCACATAAAATTTTCAAATAATTATCTTTTAAGCTTGGTATGAAGTGTGTCTCACTACCTATAAAAGTGCCAATAGCCTATGTTCTCCTATGTTGTCTTTTGCTGAGAATAAAGTACATGAGATCATGTTTTGCTATTCTATCATTTTTTAATGACAATTATATTTAGGGCCACAAATGAGTCGAGTTATTTACGAGCTACTCGAGTTTAGTTCAATCTCGATTAATAAATAAGTTGAGTTTGAACTTAAAAATAAAGCTCGTTTATCTAAATGAGTTGAATTTGAGATTTGATTCGGGTTGGTGAGTCAACTAGTGAACATGCTCATTGATAGACCAGTGAGGAAGCTAATTAATAAGCTTGTGAGAAGATTTGTAAATTTTATATTTATGATATATTAAGATATAATTAAAACAACAAAAACAAAATTCTATTTAATATATATGTATACATATTTAGCAACTCTTATATATTATTTATGGGCTAGAAAAAAAAAATGAAAAACTAGCCCTCTAAACAAGTTGAGTTTAAGCTTTAATTTTAGGCTCGATAAGCTTAATAAAAAGCTCAGCTTAGCTCAAGCTCAATTTGCAAATGGGCTAAGTTTGAGCTCAAAATAATTCTCATTAAGCTAAGTAAGCTGAGCTCAAGCCTAGATTTTAAGCTCCATAAAAAGCTCGGCTCGAGTTCGAGCTCTTTAATTTCTAAACGAACCAAGCCTAAACTTTCAAAAGCTTGGCTCGGCTTGTTTGTGAAAATTACCGAGCACACTAGGGAAAATGCTCAAGAGGGTTGAATTGAGTATTTATACAATTTTACCTTAATTTGCATCTTTGTTGATTAATTGAAATTATAATGCCCCGGAACTTCGCCCACAGATTGCTCTGCATAGAGTACGCTTAACTTTAGAGTTTCGACAAACTCCAAGCCATTATATCAAAAGGCGCTTCTATGATTAGAGTTCCACTACCTATATATTTAAAATGTATTATATACTTCTCCACTTATAGAACTGACGCGTTTATCAATTTCATTACACAGGCTAGAATCATACTAGGCCGAGGGGACACTCCTCCACTTCTGGCTAGTGAACTACTGTGATACTCCTGTAACGCTTCGAAACTTTACCCACTAAGGTATTGTCTGCTTTGACTACACGCTGCAAGGTTTTGTCTTTTTGGTGCCAGCGGATCACTCATCATTGGATTGCTCTGCATGAAGTACGCTTAACTTTAGAGTTTTGATAAGCTCCAAGCCATTACACCAAAAGGCGTCTCTATGATTTAGAGTTCCACCACATATATATTTGAAGGGTATCACACAAATGCACAAGTGATTATAATATAATGTAAAGTACCGAAAATAAAGAAAGTAAGGTTAAGAAGATTAAATCGGATTTTAACATGGAGTTCAGTCCGTCTCTTATTCTCCACAGTTACCCAATGCCTCCAATGAAGACTTCACACCCACTATATTAATCACTCACAAATCAATGCTCAAATGAGCTATAACAAAGTGTTGCACTAAGCAAACACAAGTATAGTATGCTTTACAAGAATAGCAAAATGAGAAACAAGGCATTACACTCTTTTACTCAATAACTAAAGCTTCAAATGATTTATAAAGAGATAAAGGGAATAAACACTTGATTTTTTTGTTTGATAGCAAATGAAAGTTCTTGGTTATTGTTTGATTTTAACCACAAGCTCTTAAATATGGAGAAGTAAAAACATAGACGTTGGACACTAAATCCCCAAGCTTAACTTTGCATTAAATACACTCCAATGGCTAATTCTTTGGAGCTAGCATTCGAATGCCATGCCCTAATATCTGGATGCCACCAACAACACCTAAAAATGCATGTTACTAAAAAAGATCGGCATTCGGACGCTATACCCTAACATATGGATGTTACATAAAGAATCATACGAACAAAACATTTTGTTCCTTTAGCAATCATGCTGGTGTCTGGACGTTACCTCCTAACGTCCAAATGCTAGTGTTCGTACTTAGTGTGTAGATGTTGCTAAGGCTAGTGTCCAGGCACTAGCTAGAGAACACTACTATTATGCTTAGCGTCTAGATGTTGTCAAAGCTAGGGTCTAGACACTAACTCCTTGTTCGCCACATCAACACAATACCTAAAAGGCTCAACAATTAACATTTGATTTAGCAAGTTTTGTTCTCATGAAAAGAAAGTTTGAGCCTGTATTAACAGTTTGCTCCTTTTTAAATGAGAATAAAACATGCTCCTCCTCACCTTAGTACCCCCCTCAATTTAAGCATCGGATTTTTAAGATAAAAAAGCAAGTATGTGTTAAAAGAGAGTGTTAAGTTGAGCACACAAAGTGATATGTGCTTAGTTTACAAGAATTGGGTACTCACAAGGTGTTGCTCATCCATTGTTCACAGCATGTTTTCATGTTTTAATCAATCAAGTATATGCCTTTAACACATTTTTAACACAATTTTAATCAATTAACAACTAGCACATTCTTGCAGCAAATATTTTATTCTTAGCTAAATTACTTTCATCATTCAACATGCTTAATTATTTCTCCTCCTTTGTACTCATAAAATATATGTAAAATATGAATAAACTATAAGAGTAAGTAAGAGAAGGAGTAAGCAAAGTACTTCATAGATAAAAGCTTACAAAAGAAAGATCATAAGGGTCATTGCAACCATAGTTCAAAAGGGCCAAAGACTAAGTTCACGACACATACAAAGAGGACATAAATAAGTACAAAAATGTACTAAAGCTTAATGATCAATGAGAGGTATAAGGCAATGACGAATGCTATAAAAAGTGTTAAAAGGAGTCATCCATAATGTGCGCATTTGGTTTAATTCTTTCATTGGTGGTGTCAATGCCCTAGATGACCTCGGTTCAAAAGCATTGATGCTCCATTCTAAAGGCATCAAAAGCAAAGGCTAGCTGATGAATGGATGGCAGTACATGAACTTCATTATCATGTGCACAATCGAAACTATCTTTATGTGCCTCATTTTCAGACTCCTCTTCATCATTATCCTCATAGATGTGTTTAGGTTCTATCACGCCTCGAGGGTACCCTAGTAGAAGTAGACAAGTCACACTTGAATACTATCACTAGATTACCATCAGAGAGTGACATGTTTTCTAAAATACCAGGATCTTTTAGTTGCTTCGATAAGAAATGATAAATACATGTAAGAAATAAATTAGTAAATAACTGCTATCTTAATCATAAAGGATCACAGATTATTACAAACTATGTAGTCTTCTTGTAATTCATAACTGATAAAATAGCACTAGCTAATCTATTATAGGAAAACATAACCATTAATCCAAGTAAAACCATAGACTTCCAGCTTTTAAGCTCTTACCGGAGCCATGTTCCTGGAAGTAACTAACCAGGGTCGAAGTGTAAACCTGAAAAGACTGTTGGAGTATGAGCAAAACCACGGCTTAGTGAATAACCAGACATATTACACATCAAACAAGTTATTAACAAATCATATGTAATGCAATCACTCAATCATATGCTAAGATACAAGCTTGGATGATCTAGAATCCAAACAGGAAAAAGATTTACTCCTTCTTTTTAGGGTTGAAGAACATTTACCTTATAACCCATCTGCCCAGGAGAGACTAAGTTTACAGGAAAATCAATGATTTCTCGTTTTAGAGTTATCACTTTAAATTTAACAACAGTTTTAACTGACCATTTCTTGTATCCATCCTTAGAAAGTCTCTAAGTATTAATTATTTCAAAGTGATACTATGGCCGGTGTTCTTCGTTGCCACTTAGTTCCTGTAGAACCAGCAGAACAAAGAAAACCTTAGAAGAACTAACACTTTTGAAAAACCAAGCGTTAACAGAGAACCGAAATATTAATATGTAGCAGGCTGTCACCTGTTTATATATGCAATAAAGCAGTACGTGCAATGCATGACCAGATTATTTTAATAAGTCAATAGTTCTTATTCAATTTCATGGTGACCATACATTACACACAATCATCATCATATTACTTCACATCATCATATCATTGTATTATCACTGTTGTAATGGTAGATTAGCAATCATACAGTTAGATCACAACACATTTCCATCACAACATTCATTTTATTATTATTGTCTTTGCATTACATGTTCAACTATTTATAAGCATAAACAATATAATATGACTGAATTACTCAGCTACTCATGGTGACTTAATCGTAATAATCCACCGGAAGGTCTTCTATGGTATCAAAGTCACTTATTGAGATGAATAAAGTATTTGTCAATATAATATAGATTAGATAACTAAACTCCTATACGTGTCTGGTGTCCTAAATTGATATTTATCAAGTTTTTGTAGGTATTCATACTAATTTAATGTTATTCTATACCTGACTCATTATAGTAAATCATATTCGTTTATTATTACTTACTGTCATCGTGTTTCTCCTAAATTATTTTGTCATTTTTAGAAGTCACATTATTCGTAAATTTAGCTTATTTCAATTTCCATTCTTACTTATTTTATCTACATAGAACAAATATTTGATTAATTATAGTTATTATTAACACTTAATATTTTCCTATAATTCTAGGGTTATAAAAGTTATCAAATATTAACCAAATTATTCTAAATATTTGTATTTATTTTTCTATTTAATAACTTATGTTTTGACATTTAAATATATATAATATAATTATAATTATTATATAATTATTCGTCCGTGAAAAACAGATTGTATATAAGGGAATCAGGTTTGTACGCCGGCTTCTACATTGCCGCATTGAAACCCAGGTGTCGGCGTTCTTTTGTTTCACATTTTATTTCGTATCGAGTGTACTAGCTTGTAAGCCGCCAGCTTTCCTATGTACGCAGGACTATACGCCGCCGACGTATAATCCCAGATAGCCGGCGTTCGTTCATATTACGTGAAAATAAGTTTTACGTAGCTTCTGTTCTAGTGTACGCCGTCTCTACACCGCCGGCCTACCCTTGTAAGCCACCGGCGTTGGACGTTTACACTACTGGCTTATGGACAGTGCTGGCATTGTTCATCATCTTCCCCGATGAAACAATTCATATTTCTTAAATTTTCTACGTCAAAAATATTCTCAAACCATTCCTAAGTGTTTCCATAGCATGTATATATACATACAACAAACTCCTAACACATCTACAAGTATGTAATCTTAAATTTCGGATCTAGAAAAGTACAACTACGGTTTTCGAATTTTACCTTTTTCAAGCTCGTTCGATGAAATTTGAAGTTTGTTCTTGAGTTGATAATGATCCTATGATCATCAGAAGTTAGTTTCAATCCTTCTTTTTAACAAATAACAAGTCGAGTTACATCAACTTACCTTGTGATCGTTTTCAAGCGTTTTTCGTATTGTATTTTTCGTTGGTTCGGATTGGATTGTTTTGGAAGAGTTAATTTCTATTCTTTGGCTGATTTTTTGTTATTTAGGTGCTTGTTTAATCTAGAAAATCTGGGAGCGTTTAGTGTTTGTTTGTATCTACATTATGAGCTACAAATAAATATATATATATATAGAGAGAGAGAGAGAAGAAAGGGAGACAGTTTTCCTTCAACAATTTCATCCAATTTCTCCCCACTTGCACACTGTTTTGTTACTTGTTTTACTGCAATTAATGCGTATGTTGAGTTGGCAACCTATGATTGTTGTTTAAGTTCATTTTTTTTTACCTTTGATGCATTATTTAGATAATTTTATCCCAATTTCGGTTCTCCTATCTCAAGACAATCCAAGCGCTCCGTTTTACCAATTTGCTGCCGAAAAAAAATTACGACAATTATTATATATTAATATTAGTTAGTTAATTATCTTAGTTTTAGAATAGTTTAATAAATTATACGGGTATAAATTAGCTAATATTTGAGAGTTTTTGTACAAAAATATTTTTATAGGATTCTAAAAAATACTTGGATTATCAAACAATACAACTTTAAGTTTTAAATTTACGTGATTAATTATTTTTAGAATTTTATCTCCCACGATTAGGGTTTCATAAACTCATTAGGTCAATTTTTGTTTTAGGCTCCAATAGCTTAAGAAAACCTTAATTAGAACAATGGTGTGATTCAATTATTTATTTGATGTCTAGATCTTTAGTTATACATCAGTTTATGTTTTTATTATGTATTTGTAACCCTAACGGTTTATCTTTAGGTTATCGTTTCCTATCTATAAGCATAGTTGATTAACTACTTAATATGGCATTTGATATAGAAGCTAAATTTTCTATATATCTTTAGTTTTTGACACCTATTATGAAATCTTATTAGTAACGTTTAATACTATCTAGGAATCTTGAATTTAGGGTTTAAATCTCTATATTTATATTTTTCTATTTAATCTATTTGTATAACAAGTTTCGGGGTTTAAAAATTTAGATTTCCTTTAATCACATCTTGAATTATCCATTCAAGATACGAAATCTCGTTTTTGGTATCAATTAGGGTCAAAGAAGTTCTTTATTTGGCTTTTAGATCCTAGTCTAGCCAAATTCAAATCATTGATTTATTCTTAAGTTTTTATTGGATTCTAAGTTAGCTAACTAGTTCATACATTCTATTTTAGAGTCGTGTACTAATGTGGAAAATTTCTGGGGTTTACAGGTTTGATATCCTCATAAATTTGTGGAAGAGGAGAAAGAGGAGCACGATGTATGAACCCTTCATTAAGATCTCTAATCCATTCACTCCTAGGAATATTAGAGAGATGATAGGGATCAGGGTTTGCTTGGATGGAAGGGCTTTCAGAGCAACCCCCGTTGTGCTTAAGGAGCTTAGTGATGAAGCAGCAATAATAGAGAATGCTTGGATTAGGATCATTAGTTACTCACTTGAAGTTATGGACCATAATATCCCATAAATGTATTGATTTTTCATTTAAGAGACAATAGAGGATTCATAAATCAAATTTTGTGACTTTTTTTATGATTATAGCTCAGGAACATAATGGTCACACATGTAAAGATGGAGAACATGATGGAGGAGATAGATCCTCTTGGCTTAAAGAGCCTCTTTGGTGTCCCAATTGTGACTGGTTATGTGGGAGGCATCAAACACATGCTCATAGAATTCAATGCCATCAAAACACACGCCCAGGAACATTGTTTTAGCTATTTCTATTAAAGTCCTATTCTTCCTTTTTGCTACTCTATCTTGTTGTGGTGTCTTAGGTGTTGAAAAGTGTGTTCAATTCCAAAATTACTTAAAAAATCATCCATTTCATATTTTTCGAATTCTTCCCCGTAATTGCTTCAGATAGTCACAATGTTAAGACCTTTTTCATTTTGGACCTTCTTACAATATCTAAAAAAGAAATTATTCGATTCATCTTTAGATGTAAAGAAGAAAGTCCATATGTATTTAGTGAAGTCATTAATAATAACAAAGATATGATTTTTGTCACTCAAACTTAAAGTTTGAGTAGGTTTAAATAAGTCCATATGCAATAGTTTGAGTAGGCTAGAGGTAGAAATAACATTCTTTGACTTAAAGAAAGTCTTGGTTTGCTTCCTTTGTTGGCATACATGGCAAATCTTATCCTTTTGAAAAATTATTTTTGGTAAGCCTTTGACAATATCATTTTTAACAAGTTTTGAAATGAATCTATGCTAACATGCCTTAATTTTCTATGCCACAATAAACTATCATCATTTTGAGAGTATAGAAATGTTTCATTTGAAGTCTTAAAATCATCTAAATTAATTTTATAAATATTTCTTTGTTTATAACCTTCGAAACAAGCTTGATTATCCTTGATTCTTTCAATAAAACATTTATTAGCACAAAATGTCACTTTGAACCCATTATCACATAATTGGTTAATATTAAGCAAGTTATGGTTCAAGATGTCAACCAATAGCACATTCTTAATAATTATGTCCTTATTTACAAGAATGTTA
Source organism: Combretum micranthum (assembly GCA_024138025.1). Lineage (NCBI taxonomy): Eukaryota > Viridiplantae > Streptophyta > Magnoliopsida > Myrtales > Combretaceae > Combretum > Combretum micranthum. Next base: position 841,757 of record JAMXBD010000192.1, on the reverse strand, counting down.
CCTTCGTCGAGTATGGTTGATTTGTGATTGTCTCCAAAGATAACACCCCCTTGAATCTTCAAGATTAAAGTTGTGAACTTGAATGTGTCACGCCCCGAAGGGTACCCTAAACGTGGCAGTCGCCGCCGTACACAATATTAAAGCCTAAGAATGACATCTCAGTCACGCGAAGGCTTCCATACTATGTACAAGGCGTCTAACACATAAAGGAGACACATCGGAATGATACATTTTATGTTGATACAATTGAGTAACAATGTAAAGGAAATAAAATCTACTATACTTTCGATACAAACCACTATACTTCAAAATACAAGTCATTCAACTTCAATTACATTCATCCACAGACTTCCCTACATAAACTATTACAAGACAAATCATAAACTATTACAAGACAATCATAAACTGCCAAAATCTCGGAGTCATTCCCGGCTCCAACCAATTCAGTCCCCACTTTGCATTCTTGAGATAACCTGTTCATTTAAACAACTATAGGGGTATAAGCTACACTAGCTTAGTGAGAATTCCCTTAATTCCGTACCATAACAAGTAAGCATTAATCAATCATATGCTATGCATGAACACACGTGAGTAAGCAATTATGTATGGGTATCCGGAACCCACACACAGAACGGATTTACGCCCTTCGTATCTTGGGTTAGGGATGGTATCGAAGTGTATACGACTGCTGCTAGTCCCCAAGCCCTCGGCTCATAGCATTCGCCTCGGCTAGGCTCACACATGGAATACATCCCCGATGCGCCTTAGTTTCCTATGAATGAGCTCTGATCCCGGGTCTCATTATCCAAACGAGTCCTCGGACCACACCGATCGACCTGCGTAGGAGTAGCACGCCACCAAATGCAATATGTCCGATGCGATGCATGATCAACTTACTTTTTGCTTAGGCAAAAATATTTATACATTCTTTAGAGTGACCAGCCAATATCATACACATAACAGAAATAATATGAACACTGCAGTTATCCAATCAAATCGTGATTTCGATATGCTTTAGTATTCTTTGACATACATTCATCACATCCTCATCATATATCCCATCCCCATTCATATCGATTATTATTTTGTTTCTATAATCTAATGCAACTAACTACAAGCACAATCAAGGTAACAAAACAAGGAGAAAACTCACTCGGCCATTGGATCACCGGTCTTCTAGTAATAATAATCCGGTGGTAGGGAATCGTCGATCTCGGGATCTCCTAAAAAGGAAGAAATACTCTAATAAGTATTTCATCACTTAACTAATCCAAACTATCTCATTCAAACTATCAAATTTGCAATTCGCGTCCTAAGTGGAAATTCCAACTTAAAACGGCCATAACTTGGTCATTTTAACTCGGAATCTCGCAAAATATATATCGATTTCTATCTACTTCGGAAGATCTATCTATTTATAATATTATTTTCAAGTTTTGAAAACTTTGAAGCTTCAAAAAGGTCGGATCAGATTAGGGCAGCAACAATTTTGATTTCCAAAAATAGCTTTGTAAATGGTTGTAATGTTCCTACTATATAAATTAGCTATACATGCAATATGAGTGATTTCCTAACATGAATGGCATGAATTTAGTTTCATGTATGCATGATCTTGATGATTTTGGTAAAAGAAAATTTGGAACTCCTTATTTTGCAAGACTTTAACTATAACTACTTTTTGAAAATCTAGTTTTCTAACTTTGATCATTTCCATTTGTTTTGGATTTATTACTTAAGAAAATATAATTATTTTTGTTAAAATTGAGTATTCATTATATATATTACTTATGACCTTCATTTCTACATAAAAATTTCCATTTTACACTTTGTAAACATGTTTTCAAGTGGGGTTGATTCCAAAATCCGAATTTGGTAAAAATTGGTTTTTGAGTGATTCCTTTGGGAAAAACTTGTTTAAAGCATTAAAATTTAAGGCTTTACTATATCAATTACCTAAGGACTTCATTTAACACATAAAACTTGCAATTTGAGCTCAAATACTAAGTGATTACATATGCATCATCTCAAATTACGAATTTGACAATTTGATCACTAACTCAAATTTTTTCATTTTAATTCCATTACTTGTTTTACACATTACTCATGTCTAAACTCATTTTAACTTGTAAAAATTATTCCTTAAAGATACCTATTACCTATACCCTTCATTTTTCACATAAAACATGAGTTTTGGAGTTGATAAATGGGTTTTAAAAATTGGTCTTGGTTGGGATCCGAATTTACAAAATTCATTTTTGGTTAGATCTTTTGATAAAATCTATCTAAGCTCATGAAAATCCATTCCTTACATATCATATCTTATGAGCCTTTCATTTCTTAAATAAAAACTTCATTTTTGAGTTGGAAAACATGTTTTTAAAATAGGCCTTGGCCAAAATCCGAAAATGAAATTTTTATTTTGAAAATAACTTTTGAAAATCACATTAGATTCTTGTAAAAAGAAGTCTTGATGATATTCATATATTAAGCCTTCATTTTCTTAAGAAAAAATTACATTTTGATACTTGGAAAGTGGTTTTTAAATATTGGTCTTGCTAAAATACGAATTTCACAAATTTTGTTCAAGTTCAAATCTAAGATCTACACATAATATGAACATACACCTAGTTGAAACCCATGAAAACAAACTTTAAACTCATAGATCTAAACTTTGCTCATCAAAATTACTCATTTATGTTATCTATACCCTAAACCCTTCATTCTAAATGAAAAATACACATTTTGAAGTTGAAAAACCACTTTTCTAAATATGATTCCATTTTCATCCGAATTTTCAAAAATCATTTTGCTTGGAAATAAAATAGATCTTGAGTTTTCTAAAACATTCCTACTATCATCATGCTATCACAAGTCATCTAAGAGCATAAAGCAAAAGTCTAATGCATGTATGAACTTAAAACAACTAGATCTAGTCTACCAAACTAGTTATAAGTGCATAAACACTATGATGGCCATGTGAATCGTGAATAGATGATGAATATATGCACAAATCACTAATAGTAACAACATACCTTAACAATAGAACAAGATAATAGCATAATAACTCAAATAACAAGATCTAAAACATTGTGATGGCAAGGATCTCATGATCAAGTGTTTCCACTTCCCTAGCTTGAAGCTCATGGGGATTTTGTGTGGAATCACACATGAATGAACTTGCCATTACATGTTTCAAGATCCTAAAGTATAGATCTCTTACCTATTTGTTGTGTGGAGTAATAAATTTGAAGGAAAAACAAAGTGTGCATATGAGAAAGGGGAGAGGGGGTCACGACAATGGGGGAGGAGAGGAAAAGAGAGTTTTTGAAACAAATGAAATGAAAATGAAGAGAGAGAAAAGAAAGAGATTATTTATATTAAGTGGATTTAGGGTTTGTTTGATATAAAGAATGAGATAAAATAAAACAAATTGGGGGCATAAATGAGGGGAGTAGCGTCGGCCAAGTGAGGAGGAGAGAGAGGGAGAGTTGAATTTGTTTGAAAAATTGGAATTTGTGTAATAAAAGAGTTAAATGTAATAGTTTTGTAAGAAACAAAAATTTCTTGGAAAAGAAAATATAATTGAGTGTTTGTAAGGATGTAAGACTAGGGTATGGGTGTGTGTGTATTAAGTTGTACTTGTGAATAGTAATAAATAGTAGATAAGAGATTTACTTTACCGGTAGTAAGGAAAATATGGAAAAAAGGCTATAACTGTAATTTTTATGGCCCGGAAAATTATAAAACTCATATTTTTGAAATCCTTATAAAATTTCGGTTTTAAGGAGTATTCCGGAATATTTTTCTGAGTTTCTAGTTCCGGGGCTCGCTTTTCCGTGATGGAGCTCGGGGAGGCCCGGAATAGAAAATTTTTTGAAATAAAAACTTTCCACGGTTTAAAATATACTTAAAAACAATATTGCACATTAAATTATTTTATAAAAGTCCTTTTGACATAAAACCGAAAGAAAGCCGGATCTAGGGCTTCTAGGTTTTTCTTACAAAATCTGGACCAAACCGGTTTAGGGTTTCATTTTCAGGTTTTCGAAGTTTACTTGATTACTAGGAAAACCGGGGTTTATATTATAAGAACAATAACATTGTAAAATGAAAAGTAGTGAATAGTACCAAAAGACTAGTTAAATACCGGTAATAATAAAATACGAAATAAATCGCAAAATCAAATAATTCTAGTTATATAAAAAAAAAAATCATAAAACTGATATATTTGGAAATCTTAGGAAATTACGAGTATAACGGTATTATTGGTATATTTTTGATATCTCGAGCCCTGGGACACGCTTTTCGAAGTTTGTACCCGAACGGTTTCGAAATAGGTCAAAAATTTACCAATCTGATATTTTTAAACAAACTCATATTACTATGAGCTATTCTACATATTTAAACAACATCTCGGCCTCTAAGGCTAGGGGCGCTAGATTGCCGGACTTACACTATCGTATTCCGGTTAGGGTTTCTGGGTGATTTTTCGGTTTAGGCCTTTGCCAATTTGGAAACTGATATTTATGTTTATGCAACATATTTAATTTGAGAAATTTATTTTAAATTTTATTTTTGTAAGTATTTAATATCTTTTAACGTTTTCGGAATTTTTGAATTGAGTTTCATTTCCGAAAGTTAATCTTTATTTAATTTTTAATAATTCGTTTTTGGGATCTATATTACCCGATTTTATAAATCGGAGTCACGTATGGAATTTGTCGTACGTAATGGTTTTGGAATTGTAATATGTTGAGTTCTTACTTTGTTTTTGAGAATTCTTATTTTTCCCAAGATTCGAAAATTTTTCGAATTTGTTTGCGATTTAAGACTAGTTGAAATTCGGTTTTAATTTGGAGTGATTTTTAGGGTTTATTTTCGAAGTTCATCTTGAAATTATTTATTAAAATTTTTCGGGGCTTACAGAATGTATCTTCGATCATGTGTCTTGAGCAACCACTATCCAAATACCATTTATTGTTTCCTTTTGAAGATTCAAACAAAACAATAAATTACTTCCTTGGTACCCACTTAAATTTGGGTCCTTTAGGATTAGTTGTAATGTGAATATGTCCTTTAAGGACCCAAACAAACTTTTCTTTATAAGGACCATTTCTAATAGAGTGTGTATGAGTTATATTTTCATATCTTCCACAATAATTGCTATTATTGTTTGTTGCTGTTACAAAGTAACTATTGTTTACCTTATTGTTCTTTTTACCCTTGTATCCAATTCCATATTTGTCTAATATGAGTCTTTCTTGTCCTAAAAGCATGCTAAGATTCTTTTCTTTTTCAACAAATTTAGCTATTGTTTTTTTATTCATTTAGGCTAGATTTCAGTATGGAATTTTCTATTCTAAGTTCTTCTAGCTCATGCATGAGTTCATCATCACACCTCTCATTATCCCTTTGGTATTGTATTTTCAATTTACCTACTTTAACACTTAGTGCCTTCTACCTTTTACATAATCTTTCATTTTCATCTCTTAGATTACAATTTTCATATTTAAAAAAAGCATTATCCTCATCTAGATTATCATTCCTATTATTAAGTTTGTCACATTCAAGTTTAAACTCATCAATTCATTTTCAACACTTAACATCATTTCTTTTAATGCCTTGTTTTTCTTTTGCATTTTCATCATTTCTTTTCATAAATCATTGTAAATAGCTGCATTTTCATCATTAGAAGTTTAGGAAGAAGAATCTACCTCATCATCTAATGCCATGAAACATACATCACCATTTGAGTCACTTGTGTTATCATTGCTCCAAGTGGCAATGAGAGCTTCCTTCTTAGGTTCTCTCAATGCTTTCTTGAGCATGATGCAATATCGTTGAATGTGCCTCAGTTTGTGACATTTGAAGCTTCTAACCACATCCTTCTTTGCTTTCTTATACCTTGATGTGCTTCCTTCATCATCATCATCTTTTTTGTTGTTGAATTTCATGAATTTTTTGAACTTCTTGGCCATGAAGGCAAACTCCTTTGGTAAATACCTAAGAAGTATTTAGATTACATGCCTTCTCAATAGCGATTCTCTTAGCTTCTCAATCCTTTGGTAAATACCTAAGAAGTATGGAGTTAATTCTACATAAGAAAAATTCTTTCCAATCATACTCAAGGGATTTATGATAATGATGGACTTAATATGCATTTCATTTATGGTTTCATTAGGTTGCATCTTGAAAATTTCAAATTGACCACATAGTAGACTTATTTTAATGTCTTTAACTCTAGATATTCCTTTATATGATTTCTCTAATTCATCCCATATTTCTTATGTGGTTTTACATGTGCAAATTCTATTAAAGTCACTTTCATTTAAGTTACAATGCAATATGTTCATAGCTATTTCATTTAAATCTAATTTTTTCCAATCTTCTTCGCTAATGTCTCTTTCTTCTTTTCCTTCAATCTTAAAAGGATCATCTTTTATAACATTCCATATTAATGTATGTTGTACTTTTAGGAAGATTTTCATTGTACCCTTCTAATAGGGACAGTTTTCTCCACTTAGAAGTGGTAGCCTATTAATAGCTCAACCATCTAGAAACCTTAGTGCATTAGTTGCCATGATCTTTATTTTAAAATGCAATTAAACACAATAAATTCAGAAACCAAGCTCTAATACCAATTGAAAATTACGAAGTATACTAGATAAAATACTTAAGAGGGGGAGGGGGTGAATTGATTATTAATGCAATTTTACGCCTTAATATACAACTTTGTTGCTTAATTGAAATTCATAAGCGATTATAACACAATGTAAAATATTGAAAATAAAGAGAGTAGGGTTAAGAAGATCAAGCCTTGATTTTAACATGAAGTTCGGTCCGCTTCCTAATCTCCACAATCATCTGATGTCTCTAATGAAGACTTTGCACCAATTATATTAATCGCTCACAAATTAATTCTCAAATGAGCTAACAAAGTGTTTCATTAAGCAAATACAAGTGTAGTGCACTTTTTAAGAATAACAAAATAGGAAACAAGGCATTATACTCTTTTAATCAATAACTAGGGCTACAAATGATTTACAAAGAGACAAAGAGAATAAACACTTGATTTCTTCGTTTGATAGGAAATGAAAGCTCTTTAGTTGTTGTTGGATTTTGCCCATATGCTATTAAATATGGAGAAGCAAAAATATAGATGTTGGACACCAAATCCCCACGCTTAACTTTACATTAAATGCATTCCGACAACTAGTTCCTTAGAGCTAGCATCCGGATGCCACACCCTAGCATCCGGATGCCACTAGCATCACCTAAACAAGCATGTTAGTAAAAAAGACCAGCATTCGGACGTTATACTGTAGCATTTGAACGTCACTCAAAAACTCACAGGAACAGAACATTCTATTCCTTTGGCAATAATGCTAGCATCTGGATGCTACCTCTTAATGGCTGAACGCTAGCTATTAAACCCCATTATTTTATTGAGCGTCCGGATGCTCCCAAGGCTAGCATCAAGTCATTAGCCGAAGAACCTCACCATTGTGCTTTGCGTTTGGATGTTGTCAAAGATAACATCTAAACACTAACTCCTTATTCAACACATCAACACAACACTTAAAAGGCTCAACAATTAACTTTGATTTAGCAAGTTTTGTTCTCATCAAAAGACTATTTGAATATATGTGGGTCAACAGTTTGCAACCATAATTATATCATCTTTATGTTATTCTTTGATGAATCTCCAACTGTTATTTTGGTTTTTGCTTTTTAGATGTCAAAGTTCAATACAATATTCATGTTCGTGCTATCATGTCAATGTATTTTATATAAATGGAAGGAGGAAAATAGAGGAAAGAGTGGCTTTAGTGCTAAGCATTAGCATAAGCGAGATCGAACTTATGAATCAACCTGACGTAGTACCACAAGTTTAACCAATTGGTCCAATGCCATTATAGAGCTCATAACCTATATGCTAACCAAGTGATTTGCTGTGCCATGGCTAGGTTAGCCATGTTGATTCATTAACTCACAAGGTTGGTAGAATTTAAATAAAAAAAAATCAATAATTGCAAACTACCCCTCTGAACTTTTACTTAGGTGCATATTCATTCTCTAAATTTTTAAAGTTTTAGATGTAAATCCACACATAGGTGGAAATTTAAGGTGGTAATTTGCAGTTCCCTCGATTTTGTTTTAATGGAAAAGGTTAATTGTCATAAACCATATCAATATTTTAGAGTTGAAGGGGTCAAAAGGTACATTTTGAAATTTTAAGGGGTGAATTCATATCGAGGTGAAAGTTTAGAGGGATAATTTGTAATTTCTATAATAAAAAAAAAAGAGGAAAAAGAAAAAGACAAGAAAAGTGGAAAAAATATGAAGATAAATAACATATAAATGTTTAAATTGTTTTGAAAGAATAGAGAATATTTAATATTTATTCATGTGTTGTGGTTACTAACAACATAAATATTAAATACACTTAAAATCATATCTAGTTGGATTTATAAAGACTTCCAATCAAACTAAAATCTTGTTTTTAAAAAATGTGTGGTTTATTTTTATCTTTATGAGCAACGAACTATACTACAAAGCTAAAGCTTACGAGTTTGCCTTTTAACTGCTTGCAAGCCTTTTACCCTTGGCCTAGAATGACTAAGAGCAGGAAGTTAAATGCTGGATCGAAAACAAGCCCTTTTGGATCAATGATTGGCTTGCTTGATTGAAAAGAACCATGCTATAGTCCCATCATGCAAAGTTTATAACTAAAAGTGGATGCACTTATGTATCAATTAATGCACATCTTTTATCAAATAAGCTAAAAACTATTGTTCTCAGGCTCAATTTATTTGAAGTAAAAAACTTGTTTTCTTGAATTTTAAATTTATTTAATTTGTTTTTAATTTTATCTTTATTTTAATTTTTATGAATTTTTAATTTTATCTTTGAAATAATTATCTTTATAATTTTTTAAAAAGTTTATCATTAAAAATAAAATGATTGGTTCAATAGGCTCAAACCAAACCTGTAAACCAGTGGAGCTTTGGAATCGGCTTAGCCTAGCCTTAGCTAGTTCTGATTTTGGGTTTCCCCTTCTTCAACCTTTGAATTGACGGGTCCTGGTCAATTATCAATCAGGTTAGAACCATGCCGAAGACTAGTTAATGATACAATAAGATAATCATCAAATTAAAGAAAAAGATTGTTTAAGGAGGGATTGAAGAAGTGGCAATAACTGTTTAATTGATTGTGAAAGAGTAATTAGATTCCAAAATCTATATAAATTATTAACTGATCTCTTAAGTATGATGGACGGTCTTTGGATTCCTTCTTCTCGTCGTAATTAAAAAAAATGCTTACATGTCTTGAAATAGAAAGTGCACAAATGTGAAAAGATAAATCAAATAAAAATAAAACTCTTTATGACCATATTACATGTTATTTATTAATTATATCAACCTCTGAATATACCCATTATCTATATATACTTTTGGCCTCTAACATATATACCGATCATGATATAGCCATCCAATTTCATGTGTGACTATTATATGTATAACTTATGAGAATATGGTGTATCACATCAAAATATATTAACGTTGAGGGTATGTTTATATAAAGTATTAATGTTTTGGCAAAAAAAAAAAAAGGTATGAATATTTCAAGTGGTTGAAAGATGAATCCATATTTCACAAAGTAAACCATACAAGATATCTATAATTGGTCGTTGAGGAAAATTAATTGAAAATTAATCCAAATGTGAATATGTTAAAAAGAACTTTGTGAAACGTTGATAAGTTTATTTGATTTATTTTACGAAACATTGAATCCTTTTTTTTAATCAATTGAAATATTGATATTTTGAATAAACTTAACCCCTAAACATTAATACTTTAGTTTACCCTATAAGAATACAACTAAAAGCATTATTTGTATAACATATACATATATATGTATGTGAAAAAAAATAAGAGATAAAAATATGATAAACAATAAGAGGTGTTTATGCATATGCATGAGTTCAAACCAACATCATATAAAGTCGAGTAGTAAAACATGAGAATTGTACAAAAGGAAAAGCAGTTGTTATCACATATGGACACATCCAAACTGTTACATGAACTAAAGGCTCCTACAAATGAGAGCCTTCATTTCTCATACTATTATTGTTGTTGTTGCTGCCCAAACCACCTCATATTATTTAAATAAATATTCATTAAATTAAAAAAAATTGTCGCATCAAGTGTAACCATAGAGCGGAGATGAAAGTTCTTTTTATTTGATTGTTTATGACTGCATATAAAAGAAAAAAAAAAAGAAAAATTGCTTACCATGGATTTTTATTTTTCATTTTGTTTTTATGGTAGTATGTGATTGATAAAATATAGATGAAAACACCATTTGATGTGAAGAGAATTTCATCTTTTGTATAGAAAATATTTACTCTAGAAATATGTATCTTTGAGGGAAGTTGTAGGAGCAAGATTGTTTTGCTTTCCTTTTCTTCGTCCGCATGGATCATTGCATTGCAATCTTTGGAACAATATTCTCCTGTCATTGCGTAAGGAAGGACCCAATGGGATTAATTTTATTCATGGCTTTTAACCATGAGGATGTCCGGATCCTTGTTTGAGCTTGTCATTTTTGCCAAGTTGTCGAGTGTCATGGAACCGATCATCTTGTGAAGTAGTTAGAGATTTGGATCTATATTTTTAGTCGGAGATCTCCTTTTCTTTTCCCTTTTGTCTTTTAGCTGCCTTCATTTCTCTGATTGGTCTCTTATATCAATTTTGTCTCCTTTATGAATCAAACTAGAAGGTATTTAATGCATGTAAATGATTTATTCATACAGGTTGTTGATTTGTGAATGCTTTTATTGAAAAGTCTTGTGCCCTTCAATTATAGATAATGGGGTCTTTTTAGGACTATTTGTGCGTATGTTTATACTGAGGGCAAACAAATCAGAATTAGAAGATAACCCTTTTGTTTAGTTTCAAAATGAACACGAGCTTTTTAGCTTTTTGATCTCAATCTCCTTTTGTTAAAAAAACTCTCATAATGTGATACCATTGTTGATTTAGATCTTTTCGCCTATAATTTAATCATTAAAATTATTATGAGATAATATAATAGTTATACTAATTATGGTTGTATGTGAATTCAAACCTCTTGACACTTAAAAAATAGGTTCAATGAGGAAAATAAAAACAGAAAAGGATAGAACTAGATAGTTTTTCATATTTTTATTATTATATATGGATAATTACTATAGGGATCATTATTACACATCTCTCAACATATATAATAATCTATTTAATTTTTTTTCTTTCTAGAAATGGATCCTGTAAAGTTGTTGGTAATTTATTTCCCCCTTAATTTCTTAGAGTTAACTTCTTAAAATTCTATGTGATCTCATCTACGGTTAGGATGAGTAGAAATGTGATCTTGTCATAATAAAGCCATATGATATTTTAAAAATCTAAACAATTTCAATTATTAATTTTTAACTTTAGAAAATTTTAGAAAAAATAAAAAGATTAACCCAATTTATTAGCCATTTCATAAATGATTCAATCATTTCAATTATTTTAGCCAACAGTTATTATGCTCTACATCTTGATGTTTACCCAGTGACAAAACGATTTTTGCAATCATGGTATAGAACATCATGGTAGCTGGGTCCGACACAACATCCTTAAACTTAACATGGGTCCTTACCCTCCTCCTGGCCAACCCAGAAGCCATGGTCCGAGCCCAACAAGAGCTCGACCTCAACATCGGCCGCAACAGATGGGCTGAAGAGTCCGACATCGACAAGTTACCATACCTTCAAGCCATTGTCAAAGAAACCCTTCGACTCTATCCGCCAGGACCACTCTCAGTCCCTCATGAAGCCACACAAGACTGCACCATCAATGGCTTCTTCATCCGCAAATCCACTCGAATCTTCGTCAACTTGTGGAAGCTCCATCGCGACCCAAACCTCTGGACCGATCCAGATAGGTTTAATCCGGATAGGTTCTTGGATTCTGGCGTGGATGCTTCAGGTCAACACTTTGAGTTCATTCCATTTGGATCGGGACGGAGGTCGTGTCCAGGTGCTGCGTTTGCTTTGAAAGTGACGCATTTGACGTTGGCTAGGCTTCTTCAAGGATTTGAGATCATAGCGCCACCGGGCATGGTGGTGGACTTGACTGAAGGGCTAGGGTTCACGTTGCCAAAGGCTACTCCTTTGGAAGTTGTCATTAAGCCAAGGTTGGATCTTGAATTATATGAATCATGAAGGGAAGAATGACATAGCAAAATATGAAAATTTTAGTTGTTAGTTAGAAGTGCAGATAAAAAATATCGTTACGTTGCTAGTAGGACTCTTGATGGATGTCCCAATTATTCAATGATTGTATGTATATCAATGATATATAATATTGTAATTTACCCCCTCAAATTTCCATTCTGTATTCAAATGTTCATCCTTCCTCGTATATAATTTTCTCAAATCATGAACATATGATTGAATTTAGAATAATAGAAATGGCTTGGTAATGATCTAAATATGATCCTACATGCTAGAAAACTTCTAATTGTGCTGGATAAATCACTTCCTGACAACTAGTTTTTAGAGAGTAATTTTGGCAATAGAAGACTTTTCTCCTTAAAAACATTAATAGGTGTCAGAATTATAACGGTAGCAATTAGCATTCATGTCCGCCATTCTTCTTCATTTTCTTAAAATAAAAATATAAATTGTAAAAAAAAAATTCAAAATATGCCAACACTATATTGCATCTTCTTGGAAATGCGATAAGCTATTTTATAAAAGTATTGGTATTACATATACAATATGCGATATATATATATACATATATATCACATTGTAAGTGCGATACACATATGTTAGGATCTGGAGTATGTCTTCAATAGGAAGAAATCCCATGAGCTTTGTGAAGGATCACATAAATGGGTTTTTAATACTATCTATAACCCAAAACCTTGAGGCAACGGGTTAATGAGTATGGATCACTCAATTCTTCACCACAAATTGGTGGATTACAACAAGAACAAGATTTTCTTCATCTAGAGTTTCTCACTCTAGGGTTTTCTCACGTTTCTCTCTCTCTTCTCTCTCTAGAATTCTCTATCTAGGTTTGAGAAGAGGCACACACTTGTTCCTTACAAACCCTAGGATAATAAGAAGAATATATATGCAACAACACAAGGAAAACCAATAGGCACTCAAGGCTGTCAACATTTAATTAAAGGCTGGTGGTTTTGGATTTGGGTACTTTGGCATTCTAGAGCAATCAATGCCACTTATACACCGGTGGTGTACCTCCCTTGTTATAGGTGTACATCACAAAACTTCTTACTTTTGCACAAAACTCCTTATATCAAAGTCCTCTTCCAGGTATATCACATATACTTAGGATATCTTGATTTAAAGTCATCTCCTTGTTTAAAGTATGCTGGTCCATTTCTACTTTGATTCCAAATTCTTCTAAATATATATATCTGATATATATTTAGGCTCCCTTTGGTTATAGACCCATATAAGTTGAATCTATAACCCCTAACAATCTCCCCCTTCAACTCATATAGGGGGTATCCTCAATCTTGCTGCCTTCCTATAGCACCTTTTGTTAGATTGAAATCTTTCACAATAAGCTTTTGTCTTGTTCCTTGATTGTGAGCTCTTATCATCAGTCTTCACCCATCTGTTCTTCAGAGGTCCCTTACCTTTAGGTAGTTTCACCAAGTCAATTTTCCTGTTCTCATGCAAGGATTTCAATCCATCTTGCATGGCTCTAACCTTTCCTTTCTTCTTCTCATTTCCTATGGCTTTCTTATGACCAACTAACTCTTCCCCATCATTGAGTATCACATAATCATCTGGACTAAATCTAACTTATGGTCTTCCATCTTTTGTAGATCTTCTCATCTTGAACTGTTGATGAGGCTTTTGGGATTCTTAAACTAAAACTCTCCCATTTCTGCCATCATTAGAACATCTATGTGAGAATACAAGATTCACATCTCCTTTATTTCGCTTTGCTGACATTAAGTAAAAGGAGTTTCTCTTCTTTCCTTTTGCCATAATGCGAGAACCTTTGGTAAGCTTCCATCTTCCTTCACCAAAGTAGCTATTGTAGCCATCATCATCAAGCTTTCCTGCAGAAATAAGGTTAATGCGGATATCTAGAATATGTCTAACATTTCTGAAAGTGAGCCTACAATCTGTGTTAGTCTTCAAAATAACATTTCCAATACCTACAATCTTGGATTTACCATCATTTCTCATCCTAACATTACCAAAATTTCCAGCAGTGTAAGTTGAAAAAACTCACCATGTAAAGTCACAAGGAAGGAGGCATCGGAATCAACAATCCAGTCATCATCATGACTGGCAAAGCTAATACACTTCTCAACTCAGGCAATGACGATCTCATCATCATCTGCTGCTGCTGCAGTTGTAGTGTCTTCATCCTTTTCATCACTTTACCTTTCTTTTTCTTCCAGAGTCTACACTCTCACTTTAATGACCTGGCTTGTCACAACAGTAGCATCTAAGGTCTTTCTTTCCTCTTGACTTAGACCTTCCCTGGATTTCTTTGATTCATCATCTTCGTCAAATGATCTTTTGAACCTGCTTCTATCATTCCTTCCTGGCTTACAAGCAATAAGTGCCCTAGAATCATTTTGTGTCCAGATCCTTCTTCCTAGCCCTTCATTCATTAGGTTATCCTTCACCATTGCAAGGGTGAGTATTCTCTCTGAGACAGAGTTACTAACAAACACAACCAGTGTCTCCCAACTATTAGGCAAGAAACTCGGCAACAACAGTGCTTGGATCTCATCTTCAAGCACCAGCTTCATGGCAGATATCTGATTCACCAGCCCTTGAAAATCATTCATGTGCTCCATCATGTTGGATTCATCTCTGTATTTTAGATTTACAACTCTTTAAGGAGGTTTTATTCAAGGCCGTCTACCTCTCATACATGGATTCCAACTTCTTCCATAGGATATTCGCTCTCATTTCCTGGGCCACATGGTGATAAACGCTGTGATCCACCCATTGTTGGATATAACCGACGGTTTTCCTATGCATGATTACCCAATCTACATCAGATTTTTCTCTAGTTTCGCAGTGTCACTACCCAAAGGCAAATATAAATCTTTACAATACAGTAGATCCTTCATCATAGATTTCCATATGGAATAATTTGTTGGATTCAGTTTGATCATCGTTCTCGATGATTTTGCCATATCTACGTTGCAACAAAACCTTAATTCTTTTTGAAACCCTGTGCTCTGATACCACTTGTTAGGATCTGGAGTAGTCTTCAATGAGGAGAAATCCAATAGGCTTTGTGAAGGATTGCATAATAGGCTTTAGACACCATCTATAATCAAAAACCTTAAGGCAATGGGTTAATGAGTCTTCTCTCTTATAAACTCTTCACACAAGTTTCATATTTTCCATATGAGATTCTCACACTTGCATCCTAACAATCACCCCCTCAAAAGTGAGTCTCTATAATGGGGTAGGCCATACTCTTCCTTAATAAGATCTTGTTAAACTGACTCCACTGAACCGCTTTGTGAGTAGTCTCACCTACTCACCGTGGGTTTTATAAACGAGTCTTACTATAAAGCTCTTCTTTCCACATGGTAGGCCAACCATAGGAGATGCCCAGCCGAACCATTGGCTCTCATACCAATTGTTAAGATCAGGAATATGCTTTCAATGGGAGAAATCCAATGGGCATTGTGGAGGATTGCATAAATGGGTTTTAGACACCATCTATAACCTAAAACCTTAAGGCGATGGGATAATGGGTTTCTTTATAAACTCTTCACATAAGACCCATATTTCCTATATGAGATTTTCACACTTGCACCATAACATGGATAATTATGCATAGGAAAATTGATGTAGATTGGGTAATCATGTATAGGAAAACTATTGGAGATATCCTACATCGGTTGTGGAAGGGGCTGGGTGCTACTTTATAAGTGTGAGGGAAAATCTGACCATATGAGCTAGCTTTTGGGGTTGAGAAGGCCCAATAGCATCCAATAGTGATATTCGAGCTAAGGTTTGTAACATCTCGGGTTGAGTCAGACATGGACGGTTAATCCTATGATCCAATGTGTGATAGCAGGAGATGTTAGGGATATCTCACATCGGTTGTGGGAGGGGCTGGGTACTACTTTATAAGTGTGAGAAAATACCTCACCTCATGAGCTAGTGTTGGTCCCGAAAAGATAATAAGAGGGGGGGTGAATTGGTTATAAAATTTAATTTTCAAAATTTTGAATAAATTTCACACGACTTGATTATTCAATTAAAATGGCTTTAAAACTTTCTTAAGACAATAATCTTAACAAATAAAATCTTTAATAAAAAATTCGGATAAAAAATAAAACAAAACTTTCACACTTAGAAACCTTCTGCTTAACTCTCTGAGTAAGAAAAATGTGAATGATTTACTCTCTGATTAACCTTCTGAGCATATATCACACATATAAAACATAAACAATAAATCATGAAATTAAGGAGAGATAAGGAGAAGAAAGTGCAAATCGATATATAAAGGTTCCGCCTCGAGCGTCAATCCTTTCTTCCAGCTCCAAGCCAGGGTCCCGGTATTCCTCACCGGTTGTGTTCCACTATCCAATCAAATCAACAAAGTTACAAGAAGTTCTTGCGAATTCTCTTTGGCTACAATTCACTTAGCTTGATTCTCTCAATCAATCAATTAACTAAGCCTACTTGTAACTCTCAACTTACACTAAAAAATACAAGATCAAATCAAGAGGAATGAAAAATTAAGTTTCCTCAAACTATTTGCTTAATGAACAGTAACAATGAATTATGACAGTTTTTCGAATGAAGGTTAAAATCTGATATTCACGTTGTTGATGATTATTCTTTTCTGTCTTGTTCTTTTTCTTTTTATTCCAATTGCTCCAACGGCTAGAAGAACTAATGGATTAATTCGTCCAGATTTTTGTGCGTGTATTCTGCTCGTTATTTCCGAAATATCAGCTTGCATTTATCCTACAATTGACTCATTTTGAATTTTGAATTCTTGAGATAATCTCCGAGATTCTGCTTCAGAAGATAAATCAAATAACCAACAACTTGTGTGCTTATCTTAAAACCGAAAAATCGGACTTGGATTTATCCTTCGTTGCACAGCTTCATCGTCTGGTACTGTTCATGTTTTGTCAAGCTTCAACGTTCTTCGTAGGATTTAGAATTCTTTGGACACATTCCATGAAAATATGAATTGTATTTTGTTAATACTTCATATTATGCACACTAACTTTCTCCTCAAATGTAATTCGTTTTTATAATTTAAAAATCAGTTTGAGCTCGTCCTCTTCAACAGTGCATTCGTGTTCTTCAATTGAGCTTGTGTTTTAATTTTAATCCCTATGGATTTAATCCGTCTTTGTGGAACACATTGAGCATAATACCCAAATTATACTCAATATTGGAGCTAGGTCTTCAAAAATTAAATCGGAATTGAAAAACACATGATTCTCATAGAGTTTATAAACGTTCTGTCTGTTCCTTCTGATGACCAAAAATGTCCTGCCATTCTTATTGGAACCTTCTGAGTAACCTTCTGATGAGTTAATATCTCATTGTCAAACCTTCTGATAAACTTTCTGATATAGTTTTACATTATTTAATATCTAATGCTGCACACTTAAACAAAATATGTAAGAAATTATTTAACTCTTTTTGTTATCATCAAAATCATCCTTTGAGAGAAATCAACATTCTCCCCCTTTTTGATGATAACAAAACCCCATGTGAATAAAATAAGCAATAGTTTTGTTAAATCATATAATTGTCATGATTTCAGCTTATATAATGTAGCAGCAACATCAAACATCAGCAGCAGCAACATAAACATCAAACATAAGCAGCAACAACATCAAACATAACAATATTTTGTTATTTCTCTTCTCCCTCTTTTTGTTAGCATAAAAAAAATATGATAGAAAATGTGATATGACAGAAAATGCATAGCAACAGAACATTAAAGATTCAAGTTCTTACATGCCAAAATAAAAGAGTCTTTGGAAAATCAAGAAGAAATAACAACAGAAAATTCATTGGTCTTTCGGATATTCAATGAAATATCCAGCTTTTTGAGCTTTCTTCTTCTTCTTTGATGAAAAATTTGGCGAGCTGGTGGAATTGGTATATAGCTCAAGTTGTGCAAGTGAAGAAAAGTCAGAACAGATGAGATCACTTCAACTTCAGATGGTTGATATGTTGAAAGAGATTCCGTTGGCTGTATGTATGGAACGATAGATAAATCTGAGACTTGAGCCACTGTTGGATCAATGACAGAAGCGGTAGGGTCAGCTTATGTAGATTCAGATTGTCCATCTTCTTGCACAGGAGAAAATTGGTGATCAAAATGATCAGAGTAAGGAGATTGAACTGATGTTGGAGGATGATGAAAGGTTGAAGGAATATTCTCATGACCAAAGTTAAATTCCTTAAAAGAATCAAGAATAGATTCTATCAAGGTTTCTTGATTGATTGTAAATGTTGATTGACAAGATTTTCTATAACCACTCGAAAAGAAGAATGAGAGGTTTCACCTCTTGGATCATGAGGAGGGACAGGTTCTGACTCACTCTCTGAGTCACTCTCATATGCTTTTCCTCCACCCTCTTTAATCTCAAATTTACCTCCTGTTCTAAGATGATGTTTATGTGTCTTCTTTGCAGTCATTTTCTCTTTTCCTTTGTTCTTTGAGGATTTCTCTTTCTCTTTCTCTGTTTCTTTACCCTCTGAGGAACTCTCTGCTGGCATAACTAGCTCCCCCTCAGCTATTGCTTTGATCTTCTGCCAATCAAATCCAACTTTACTAAACTTGGGATGTATGTACCAAGACCCATCTTTAGAAAACTAGAAATTATCCACAACTTGTATTCCCATCTTTTTCAGATTTGTTTCTCCTATTTTCTTTAGAGAAATAGGTACTTTAGGAGTTTTGGGAAGATGAAGTTTCTTGAAAACAAATAATTTCATCAACAAGTTTCCATAAGGTTTGTTGTTCCTAGTTCTCCATATGTGTCTTAGAATCATACTTGCCATATCTAGACTCACATTTTTCTTCATGGCTAAGATCACTACTGCTTCCTTTATTGAAATTGTTGTTGAACTGCCATTCTTGGGTAGAAGACGGTCAATAACAATTTTATGGAGTAAGCGTACCACCAACTCAAATTCAGTAGAAAATATATCTTTTTCGACAAAAGTTCCTACTCCATCATTTAATTCCTTATACAATGATTTCCTATCATATTGTAAGATCTTCTTGTCATCTTTTTGATTTTTCATATCAAAACACACAATTAAATCTTTCCTGACTGTAATAACCTTTCCAGCCACTTTTGTTTTTAGCTTTGAGTCCTCTAATTCTTCTAGATGATCATAAAACTCTTGAATCAACGACCATCAACCATTCCAGAAATGTTACAAAGGTTTTGGCATCCTATACGATTTAACCAATCTTTCCAGAAAAATCCATTGTCATTAAAGAACTTAAAACCTACAAAGGCACACTCAAGAATCTTACTTGATGTGGTTTTCTGCCTTTTGGCTAGGGGAGACTTCTTTGTAGATCTTGGAGCTGATTTCCGTTTCCTACGAGGTTGAGGAGCAAGAGGAGCAATGTCGTACTACTCTCTGAGAGGGTTTCAGAGGATGCGAGTGGTTCTTCTGAAGATGATTCATTATCTTTGGTTGCCTTCTCTCGTTTTTGTTTCTTCGAACCCTTATCATTTGAACATTTGAGCGTTTTTCTCGAAGATTTCCATCTTTTGTTAGGGTTTCAAGAGTTTCTTTTGAATCAGAAGATTCATCGTCTACAAAATTGTGCCTTTTATGGTTTTGGATTTGAAACCTTTAGATGCTAAACGAAAGGATTTTCTTGGTGACATTTTGTTAAAATTTGAATTTTCGAAGGGATGGAGATGATCAAGATCAGAGAGAAGAAAAAGTTCTGATTTTTGTGATCAGAGAAAATAGCGTTAGGAAGAGAGACGTTTGAAATGGAATAAATGCGACCAACTGTATGTTTCCAAGAAAATTACCGCCATTTTTAAATTTATTAATTATTTTTTTTTTAAATTTAAACTTTGAAATTTAAATTTAACTTTAAAGAAATTAATTAAAAGGATTACATATACCAATTTCATTTCCTAAAAATTCAAATCTCGTTTTATCTAAAGGTTTAGTAAATATATCAGCATATTGATTTTCAGTAGAAACAAATTCTATGTTAATATTCCCATTATTTACATGATCCCTTATAAAATGATGTCTAATTTCTATATGTTTAGTCCTAGAATGATGCACAAGATTTTTTGTTAAATTTATTGCACTTGTGTTATCACATTTAATTGAGATGTTTTTATATTTTAATCCAAAATCTTGTAATTGTTGTTTTATCCAAAGGATTTGTGCACAACAATTTCCAATTAAGACATATTCATTTTGTTGTAGATAAATCAACTGAATTCTGTTTCTTTGAAGACCAAGAAATTAGTTTGTTTCCTAAGAATTGACAAGTACTAGAAGTACTTTTTCTATCAATTTTGCATCCTGCATAATCAGCATCTGAATATCCTATTAATTCGAAATTTTCATTTTTAGGATACCAAATTCCTAATTTTGCAGTACTAACAATGTACTTGAAAATTCTTTTGACAGCTTTTAAATGTTTTTCAGTTGGACTACTTTGAAATCTTGCACAAATACATACAGAAAATAGTATATCTGGTTTAGATGCAGTCAAGTATAAAAAAGATCCAATTAAACTTCTATATAATTTTTCATTAATTTTCTTACCTTGAGAATCAACATCTAACCTTATAGAGGAACTCATTGGTGTAGCAGCTTCTTTTGAATTCTCAAACTCAAACTTTTTCAGAATTTGTTTGGTATACTTCTCTTGATGAATGAAAATTCCATCCTTTGATTGTTTGATTTGTAATAAAAGAAATTTAATTCTCCCATCATGGACATTTCAAATTCAGCCTGCATAAGCTTTGCAAATTTTTGACAATATTGTTCATTAGTGGATCCAAATATTATATCATCAACATATATTTGCACAACAATTATATCATCATTATAATATTTTAAAAATAAAGTAGTGTCAATAGTACCTCTTTGATATCCACTTGTTATGAGATATTCACTAAGTCTCTCATACCAAGCTCTTGGTGCTTGTTTCAGACCATACAAGGCTTTTCTTAATTTAAAGACATGATCAGGCTTAAATGTACCCTCAAATCCAGGTGGTTGTTCAACATACACTTCTCCTTTAATATAACCATTCAAAAATGCACTTTTTACATCCATTTGAAACAATTTAAAATTTTTATAACATGCACAAGCTAGTAATAATCTTATAGCTTCCAATCTAGCTTTTGGTGCATAGGTTTCATCATAATCTATTCCTTCTTCTTGAGAATATTCCTTAGCTACAAGTCTTGCTTTGTTTCTAACAATTTTACCATTTTCATCCAATTTATTTTTATAAACCCATTTAGTTCCTATTATTGATTTGTCTTGAGGTCTAGGAACTAAGTTTCAAACATTATTTCTTTGAAATTGATTCAGTTCTTCATGCATAGCATTTATCCAATTTTCATCATTTAATGCTTCATCTATGTTACTTGGTTCTATTTCAGATATCAAGGCAAAATGATTTTCAAGCTCTTGTAGTTTAGACCTAGTTCTAGTTCCACATTCTATATCACCAATAATTAAGCTAGGTGGATGTGAAGATTTATATTTCCAAGCTTTTGAACTTTCAGGATTACCAAGGTTTAACTCTAGGTTACTTTCTATCTTACCTTCTACCTTAGCAGATCTTTGTGGACTTTCGGTAGTATGATTAATATTCATACCAGCTGTATCAATCTTCTCCTCACTCATATCATTAATTTTATTTTCAGGAGCAAGCATATCATCATCATCAAAATCATCTTTTACATCAATAAAATGTACATTAATAGATTCTTCAACTATTTTTGTTGTTTTGTTAAAAACACGATATGCTTTACTATGTTGTGAATATCCAAGAAAAATTGCTTCATCTGATCTTTCATCAAATTTCCCAAGATTATGTGCATTCTTTTTCACAAAACATATACAACCAAACACATGAAAGTATGAAACAGATGGTTTTCTACCACGAAATAATTCATATGATGTTTTTGTAGTATGAGGTCTAATATATACTCTATTTATGATATAACAAGCAGTTGCAACAGCTTCAGCCCAAAAATATTCAGCTATTCCACTTTCATTCAACATAGAACGTGTCATTTCTTGTATTGTCCTATTCTTTCTTTCAACTACCCCATTTTGTTGAGGTGTATATGGTGCAGAAAAATTATATTGTATTCCATGTTCTTCACAAAAAGAAATAAATGATGAATTATCAAATTCGGTACCATGATCAGTTCTTAAAGAAATAATGGTAAAACCCTTTTCATTTTGTATTTGTTTAGCAAATTTTTGAAAAATCTCAAAAGTTTCTGATTTATGCTTTAAAAAGAACACCCATGTATATCTTGAAAAGTCATCAACTATTACAAGACCATATTTGTTTCCTCCTAGACTTAGTGTTCTAGTAGGTCCAAATAAGTCAAGATGTAAAAGTTCAAGAGGTCTTTTTGTTAACATCAAATTTATGCTTTTGTGTGAAATTGAGACCATTTTATTCTTTAAACAAGTTGAACATTTAATATCATGCTTTATATTGATTTTGGGTAATCCAACAACAATATTCCTTTTAGATAACTTTTCCAAGTGATTGAAATTCACGTGTCCTAATTTTTTTGCCATACATAAATACTATCATTCATAGTCAAAAAGCAACATTCAACATTCATATCAATGGTGTAATTAGATATACATTTCTTTTTCTAAATCCTTCAAATAATTTAACTCCGTTAGAATTATATGCAAAACATTTGTTTTTCTCAAAATTCATTTGATAGCCTTTATCACATAATTGACTTATGCTTAAAAGATTGTGCTTTAATCCTTGACCAAAGAAACATTTTCAATCATGTATGGGGGATAACCAATTGTACCTGTTCCAATGATTTTACCACGGCTGTCATCACCAAACCTTACATACCCTTTTTCTTTCCAAATTATGCTAGTGAACAAGGAAGGATCTCCAGTCATATGGCCTGAACATCCACTGTCCAAGTACCATGTTCATTTTATTTTTTCCTTGTTCCTGCAAATAAAAACAAGGTGATCAAACCTTTTTAGGAACCCAAACAAACTTGGGTCCTTGATAAGTCAAGCTCGTCTTATCTTATTTCTTAACTTGATGCGTACTGAGCTTGTTTCTTTTGTAGAAACAATATTTTTCAATATGGCCTATTTTATTATAGAATGAACATGCATATAGCTATTGATAAAACCTTTGATTTCCTTTTTTATAATTATTTTGTGTTGGATAATCATTATATTCATACCTGTACCTTCTGATAAAATAGTTTGGTTGAACATACCTTCTGATGTACCTTCTGCTGTTATTGTTCTTGCAGTTCTCATTTTGAACAGTAGCTTGGTTATTCGCTGTTCTATTTTCTTTAACAAAAATCATCTTTTTTAAATTGTTTGATGAACTCCCAGATTCATATCCTAATCCATGTTTTATAAAGGACGGTCTTTGACTACTAATTAACATATTCAACTTCTTATCACTCTCGTTAAATTTGTTGAACGTGTTTTTGATGGATTGTGAAAGATCTTCGACTCTACTTTTTAGTTCCTTGATTTCGATTTTCAAAACTTCATTTTCTTTCTTAACACCATCGGTTTTGACAAATAGTTTCTCATTGTCATTTTTCAAAATATCGTTTTCATATGAGAAGTTTGTTGGTTTGTCGTAAAACATCCTTCTCGTTCTTGAGAGCTTTGTTTTCAACTTCTAGTTTCGTGATTTTCAAATCTGCTTTCTTAAGTGCCTTAAGAAGTTTTTTCATTTCAGAATAAATATCATTTTCACTAATCTCTTCATCGGAATCAGAATGTACCTCAGACGCTGCCATTAAGCACAAATTTGCTTCCTCTTCATTGTCACTTGTATCCTCTGATTCACTCTCTGATGCATCGAGATCACTCCATGTCGCCATCATAGCACGACTTTTCTTCTTGAATTTCTTCATTTTCTTTTTCAATATTGGACACTCGTACTTGATGTGGCCTGGTTGTTTGCATTCATAACACACGATTTCCTTCCTTTCTTTCTTTTCTTCCTTTTCTTTATAATTCCTTCCTGCACTTAGTTTGTTAGTTTTATTGAAATTGTTATATTTCTTACCTTTAAAGAACTTGCTTAATCTTCTTGCAAGCATGCCAACACTTTCTTCAATGTTGTCATCATCGGAGTCAGTTTCATCACTTGTGACTTTTCTTTTTGAATGCTATTGCTTTTGAACTTCCTTCAGCTTCCTCAGTTGTGTTAATGTGTGACTCAGCTAGTAATTTCTCCCTTAGTTGACTGAGAGTTAACTTGTTCAGGTCTTGGGCTTCTTCAATTGCTGTCTTTTTAGCATCCCATGACTTTGGCAATATCTGAGTATCTTCCTGACTAAATCAGAATCATCCATTTTCTTTCCAAGAGAGGTTAGTTCATTTGTCACAGCAGTAAAACGATTAAAAGCATCTTTTATTTTCTCATCAGGTTTAATCTTAAATAATTCATATTGTTGTAACAAGGAATTAATCTTTGTTTCCTTAATAGTATTAGTTCCTTCATAGGTTTTGGACAAAGTATCCCAAATGTCTTTTGCAGTTTCACAAGAAGAAATTAAATAAAATTCAGAAGGGGCTATAGTGGTGAGTAAAAGATTCTTAGCCTTATTATTCTTCTCAATGAGCTTTAGTTCCTCATAGTGAAGTTGGCATCATCAGTCAAGGTCACTTGTGAATCTCCAAAAGCAATTACTGTCAAGAACCATAGTCATTAGCTTTTATATAAGTGGACATACGCATTTTCCAATATAGATAGTTTGTTCCATCAAAATATGGAGCTCGGTTAATAGCAATATTGTTTTCAGCCATTTGTAAAGATCACTCAAGAAAAGTATAAGAACACTGCTCTGATACCAATTGTTGGTCCCGAAAAGATAACCAAGAGGGGGGTGAATTGGTTATAAAATTTAATTTTCAAAATTTTGAATAAATTTCACAACTTGTTATTCAACTAAAATGGCTTTAAAACTTTCTTAAGAAAATAATCTTAACAAATAAAATCTTTAATAAAAATTCGGATAAAAATAAAACAAACTTTCACACTTAGAAACCTTCTGCTTAACTCTCTGAGTAAGAAAAATGTGAATGATTTTCTCTGATTAACCTTCTGAGCATATATCACACATATAAAACATAAACAATAAATCATGAAATTAAGGAGAGATAAGGAGAAGAAAGTGCAAATCGATATATAAAGGTTCCGCCTCGAGCGTCAATCCTTTCTTCTAGCTCCAAGCCAGGGTCCCGGTATTCCTCACCGGTTGTGTTCCACTATCCAATCAAATCAACAAAGTTACAAGAAGTTCTTGAATTCTCTTTGGCTACAATTCACTTAGCTTGATTCTCTCAATCAATCAATTAACTAAGCCTACTTGTAACTCTCAACTTACACTAAAAAATATAAGATCAAATCAAGAGGAATGAAAAATTAAGTTTCCTCAAACTATTTGCTCAATGAACAGTAACAATGAATTATGACAGTTTTTCGAATGAAGGTTAAAATCTGATATTCACGTTGTTGATGATTATTCTTTTCTGTCTTGTTCTTTTTCTTTTTATTCCAATTGCTCCAACGGCTAGAAGAATGAACGGATTAATTCGTCCAGATTTTTGTGCGTGTATTCTGCTCGTTATTTCCGAAATATCAGCTTGCATTTATCCTACAATTGACTCATTTTGAATTTTGAATTCTTGAGATAATCTCTGAGATTCTGTTTCAGAAGATAAATCAAATAACCAACAACTTGTGTGCTTATCTTAAAACCGAAAAATCGGACTTGGATATATCCTTCGTTGCACAGCTTCATCGTCTGGTACTGTTCATGTTTTATCAAGCTTCAACGTTCCTTGTAGGATTTAGAATTCTTTGGACACATTCTATAAAAATCTGAATTGTATTTTGTAAATACTTTATATTATGCACACTAACTTTCTCCTCAAATGTAATTCGTTTTTATAATTTAAAAATTAGTTTGAGCTCGTCCTCTTCAATAGTGCATTCGTGTTCCTCAATTGAGCTTGTGTTCTAATTATAATCCCTGTGGATTTAATCCGTCTTTGTGGAACACATTGAGCATAATACTCAAATTATACTCAATATTGGAGCTAGGTCTTCAAAAATTAAATCGGAATTGAAAAACACATTATTCTCATAGAGTTTATAAACGTTCTGTCGTTCCTTCTGATGACCAAAAATGTCCTGCCATTCTTATTGGAACCTTCTAAGTAACCTTCTGATGAGTTAATATCTCACTATCAAACCTTCTGATAAACTTTCTGATATAGTTTTACATTATTTAATATCTAATGCTGCACACTTAAACAAAATATGTAAGAAATCATTTAACTCTTTTTGTTATTATCAAAATCATCCTTTGAGAGAAATCAACAACTAGCTTTTAGGGTTGTGAATGCCCCATAGTACTCAACAACATATTATAATTTGTACTAACATTGCTCTTCCAACATGTAATACTCTTAAATTTTTAATATTGCCTCTTTAAATGCAATGCTACAATGGTATTTATATAATAAATTTTGTCTAATTGGTATTCATATAATTTTGTTTTTACAATTCATAAACTAGAAATTATCTCTTTAGAAGAAATTTATGAGTACATATCCTAAATTATATGTACTTTTTAAACCGTTTTTTCTGGTCTATGGTATAAGTTACCAAAAAAATTTGCCATATTCATCTATTGGTTGTATTATTATATTGTCTTGTTTGGTTTATTTTAAAACCATATTGAGGTTCGGTTATATCATTTAATTTTTGGTTGCTTTCATCTATTTGTTGATTACATCTACACTTTCATCTTGTCTAATGAGAATAAACTTCAGAGCTTACATGTTATGACACTTCGGTCTTCAACTGCTTGTCCTTTTGAAGCATAAACTCGTGTAGTTCATTGAAGTCATGATACATGGATGGAATATCAACCAAATGAGCTACTTCTGACTCCAAATTTTCTAATAAAACTCTCATGGCAAGATTCTGTAACCCTCGAGCTCGGCTTCTAGTGATTGGTTCTGTAACTTGATTTAC
This sequence comes from Combretum micranthum, assembly GCA_024138025.1. Taxonomy (NCBI): domain Eukaryota; kingdom Viridiplantae; phylum Streptophyta; class Magnoliopsida; order Myrtales; family Combretaceae; genus Combretum; species Combretum micranthum. Next base: position 814,416 of record JAMXBD010000192.1, on the reverse strand, counting down.
CATCTTGTCTTCTGCACTTGCTTCCTTTGCTGAGCTTCCTTTCACTCCTTTAAGTAGATCGATAGATGAAGTCATGAATTGATTCCCATCATCTTCTCAGGCTTGTTGAAGATTTGCCGTCAAAACTTGAAGCTGCAAGAAAGAGTTAGACAAATATAACACAATATCGGCCTTACCATTGTCGACTCCATCCAAGTGTTGAAATTCCTTCTCTTTCTAACTCCTCTCCCCAAATGCGCCCTCTTCATAAACAAAGTTCTTTTCTTTTGTATGGTATGCATTTGATCTTGAGCAATTCTAATCTCTTCAGGCTTCATAGGATGTAAAATTGTAAACCCCTAATTTTTTTTAGGACAATAACAAGTTAAAACCCTAAACCGGAAAGTCAACCGAAAACCTTAAGTCAACAAATCCCTAAGAAACCCTAGCATTTTAGATCCAGCAATCCCGTGTTCCTAAATCGAGAAGTTGAAATACGAGTGAACAGTGTAGTTTGGTTCGTAATAATATTAGGGTACTTAAAAAGATCAGATTAGTGAATTTTCAACCTATTTTGAACCCGATCGGATACAGACTTTAAAAAGCGTATCTCGGGCTCGAGATATTAAAAATATGATATTAGTACTGATAGACTCATAATTTCATAAGATTTCCAAATATATCAATTATAGAAATTTTTCGAGTTATAAAAGTTCAGTTATAACCTTTTTATCGTATTTTCATTACTACCGGTACTTTAATTGTCTAATCTACTTTTTTATTTCTTTCACACTATTCATCAAGTACAACCTCCAATACTCTACTTCTTACATCCTTACATTCTATTTCTTACAATTTACTTTTCCAATACAATTTTATTACTTAAATTACTTAATTTAATTTTAAAACTTACACAACACAACAAACACCTCTCTCTCCCATTTCCTCCAAAACTGGCGCCCCATGTTCCCTCTCTCTCTCTCTCTCCAATTTTTGTTTTATTTTTCTTTTATGTAACTAAAGCAAACTCTAATCTCATTTTCTATAAATACCCTTATATGCCTTCACCATTTCACTTTCTTTATTTTCACTTTAGAAAATTTTTGCAAAACTCTCTCCTCCTCTCCTCCTTGCAACCATGAGCCTCCCTCTCTTTACACACACACACACACACACACACACACACACACACACACACACACACACACACACTTTTGTTTTCTTCAAGTTTTCTTGTTTCAAACACTAAATAGGTAATAGATCTACACCCTACTACCTTAAAAACATGTAATGGAAAGATCATTCATGTGTGATTTCACTCAAAAATCCCCATGAGCTAAAAGTTAGGGATGTGGAAACACTTGAACATCATATCCTTGCCATCACAATGTTATAGATCTTGTTATTCATGTTGTTTTGTTATTATTTTGCTTTACTATTAAGTAATGTTGTTATTATTAACGTTTTGTGCATATATTCATCATCTAATCATATCCACATAATCATTATAGTGTTCATGCATTTATGACTAGTATAATAAACTAGATTTAGTTGTTTTGAGTTCGTAAATGCCTTAGGTTTTTGTTTTATGCACATAAATAACTTGTAATAGCATGATCATGGTAAGAAAATGTTAGAAAGCTTAAGATTTATTTTAGTTTCAACAAAAATGGATTTTTAAAATTCGGATCTAAAAAGAGCTATATTTAGAAAAGCTATTTTTCAACTTCAAAATGTGTATTTTACATTAAAAATAAAAGGCTTAGGGAATAGATATCATAAATAAGTAATCTTGGTGAGTAAAGCTTAGATCTACTAAGGAATATTTTCAAAACAAGGAAAAGTTTACAAAAGTTATGTTTCATCCAATAACAAGAATTAAATTCATAATAAGAAAAGCTTGAAGTATAAACACCTATTTTTCAACCCCAAAACACGATTTTTTATTAAAGAAATGGAAGCCTAAGGAGTAGGTTTGATTAGGAAATAGTTTTTGAAAGATTAAATGAGTTTTCCAAAAGAAACAATCTCAAATGGAAATTTCAAAATTCGGATATAAAAATGACCACTATTTAAACACCTATTTCCAAATGCCAAAATGATGATTTTTATGGAAAAATAGAAGACCTAGGGAATACATGTAATAAAGACCCAATTTTGACAAGGATAAGTGAAATTTATTAAAGTATAATCCTAAAACAAGGAAAGTTTTCCAAGAATAGATTAAAAAATGTTTTCATTCCTTTAAAAATTTTGTAAAATTCGTAATTAGGTAGACCACTTATTTAAAAATCTATCTTCCAACCCCAAAATGAAGGATTTTATTAAAATAATGAAAGTGTTGGATATATAGGTCATCAAGGTTGAGTTTTGATAAAATTTAAGTGTGATTTTGCAAGAAATAAAACTAGTTTTCTTAAGTCTAATAACTTCCAAAAGTTTTGCAAAAGCAAAAGTTTTCTAAAAAGAATTTTTTATGTCATATATCATTGAGAATATAAATATAGATAACTCATCTCATGATATTCATGATAATAACTTGTAGGGAATGCATATATATATAATGCACTTGGTAGAAACAAAGTTAGGAAAATAGTGTCTTATGCATCCTATTAGGCATTATCTAAGTACATGAGGAATTAGATTTACCAACACCTATGAATCATGCATGATAATGAATTTATATATGTATATAATAGAGCCTTACAAGATATAATAATAGCTAAGTATCTATCAAAACTTTGGATTGATGCTTGGTTTGAAATTAGGAGTTGAATTATGGGATGGGAATTTCGTATAGCATTCTGTATCCTACTGTTCATGGACCAAATGACTTTTTTTGTTGGAAATAACTCTAGAAATAGATAGCTCTCGCCGAATAGGTAGAAATCGGTATATAATATGCGAAATTCCGAGTTAAAATGACCAAGTTATGGCCGTTTTAAGTTGGAATTTCCTTCTAGACAAACTTGCTAGAATAGATTTTATAAGTTCATTCAAACTTCATAGGAATACTCATTGGAGTTATTTCTTTTTCTTAGGAGACTTGGAGATGGACTAGACCTTCAGACTATTACGATTAAGTGGATTTTCGCCCATGGCAACTAATTCACTATCTTTAAATTATATGCTTATGAATGTGCTTAACGATAGTGCATTAGCTTTAGGGTAAAGAAAAATTGTAGATGTGCATGTGAATTCAAATTGATTGAATTGATTATAAGAATATCGAATGGAATTGTTGTAAATATTGTATGATTTAGTATAGAATTGAAGTGTCTGTAATATCTGTGATCGCCCATAAATCGCTAATTAATATGCCATGATCTTATAATCAAATTGATATGCATACCATATGTTGAGTCACATTGTATAGATTATTATACCTTTATGGGAAGAAGGCATAATAGCTGGGCAACGAGGGGCCTATAAACTCGAATGTTGGCATAATGGCCGGAATTGAAATGGTAGTGGTGTAGGCACTTATATCAACTACAAAATTGTGTGTCGCTGGGCATCTGTATCAACCACAATATAAATGAAAAAAATTGAAATCTATGGTCGTATGGGCCTGAAACACCTAACCTCAAATGAAGGGCGTAAATCCATTCAATAAACTCCCAGAAAGCCTTATGTATTATATGCTCATGTGCTTGTGCATTTCATATGGTAGCTAATATAACTTGCTTGATACATATTGCTTGTTGAGTATTTAATTTTGGAAGTGAAACTCACTAAGCTCGAAAGCTTATACCCCTATAGTTTCCTGTTGCAGTATGATTATTTATGGCTATCTATGATAAGCCACTTTCCTTAGGTATAGCTTTTGGAATTTAAGGAGCTTTTTGAAGCAGTTAGGACCTAGATGTTAGGTATAGACTTCTAGTTTGAATCTCCTTAATCATATATATATATATAAGTTGATGTAAGAGACTTTTGTGGACCCAAAGACTCTTAATATTTTGACAGGAGTATGCCTCTTTAGATGATGTAATAGATTTATCTAGTCAAAACTGTTGTGATTTACATTCTTATTGCTATGTATGTCTCCTTAAGCTATTTCGATTCAAAGTATGGTTCCCTATATGTTGAACGTAAGTCTTACACCGGTGTTTAAACTTATGGAATGACTAAGGTTATCATACTTGAGTTTAGATATCGAGTGTGATGGACTATCGCATTTAGGGTATCCTTTGGAGCATGAAAAAAATAATACCCTCACCACTTATCTGAAAAGTATAGCTATCGAGTATCCATCATGGATAACTCGGTTGTCAAATAGCTAAGGCTGTCTAAGAAGTAAATGAGAAGCACTCATATGTAGTACGTCACAAGTCACCTCGTCTTGATACCTATCTCCAATAGAGATTAGTATCTTAACCTGAGAATTAACAAAGAGATAGCCCTGGTCATTAGCCACTGAAGTCTATAAGGACTGGGATGTGATACTATAGGAATTTGCAATTCCTCAACCATAGATGCATCTGCTACATTGGTGTAACTCCCACTGTCAATAAGGAGCATACATAGTTGTCTTTGAATTCTACAGCCTGTATAGAAAAGATTTTCCCTTTGTTCTTAGCCAACTAAAGATAGAGAAGATGAATCATGTATAAGCACCAAACTCATAAACTTCTCCTTCATTGGGGTTTCAAATGTATGGGTCTCCTTATCTTCATAATAAGAATTTATAACAGCTTGCAACTCATCAGGAACTTACTCATTATCACCCTGATCCTCTTTAACCAATCCCCCATCAATGACGGTTATCACTCTTTTGTTCGGGCATTAAGAAGCAATATGCCCATAATCTTGACATTTGAAACACTTCATGTAAGTCATCATTCTCCTAGCAACCTGAATTCAGTTTCGGAGATTGGAACCGAAAACTAAAACCCTAAAAAAATACTCTAGGACTAGTTGGTCTTGGAAACCCTAAGTCCTGTAATCCTAAGAACGAAACCTTGGAACTATAGAAATGAGTTAGCTCTAGAATATAGCCCTAAATAATTTATCAAAACATAAAAATTAGATTTAAGAGAAATTCATTCGTTTCGGACCCGATTGAGATCTGTTCTCGAAAATTGGTCCTCGAGACTCGAAAATAGAAAAATATTATATAGGACTCGTTAGAACCAAAATTTAATAAGTAATTCAAAAATATAATTATAAAAATTTTTCGGTTTATAAAAATTACAGTTACGGTCTTTTTATCGTATTTTCATTACTGTTGGTAATTTAATTGTCTAATTTACTTTTTGATTTCTATCACTATTCACTAAGTACAACCATACATACCCTATTCTTACATCCTTACAACCTATTCTTATAATTCAATACAACATTTACTACTTAAATTACTTATTAAATTTGAATTTTATTACACAAAATAAATCAACACATCTCCCTCTCTCTCCCCTCTTCCAAAACCGGCATGAACCCTTCGACATGCGCTCAAATTATTTTATTTTTTATCATTTAATTAATCACACAAACCTTAATTTCTTTTCTTATATAATCTCTCTTTTAACATTCAATTTTTCACTTTTCTCTCTTTCTTCACAAAATTAACTTTTGAAAAAGTTCTCTCCCTTTTCCCCTCTTATCGTGAGCCTCCCTCTCCTTCACACACAAACACAATTTTTCTTCAAGTTTTTCTTACTCCAAACACTAAATAGGTAATAGATCTTGACCTTACCACAATAAAAACATGTAATGGCAAGATCATACATGTGTGGTTCCACCAAAATCCCCATGAGCATTATGCGAGGATGTGGAAAACACTACAGCATGATATTCTTGCCATCACAATGTTGTGGATCTTGTTATTGAAGTTGTTTTGTTATTATTTTGCTATATTATGGTCATATGATGTTTTTAATGATATTGTAAAGACCCAACTCACTTGACCCAATTATTAAGTGTGCCAAATCTCCTAACCACGCATAATACCCAAATATTAGGAACAATATTCAAGTATTATATGTAAGGTCATCTTAAAAAGAGATGTTTGTAATGGCTGCCTGTTTAAAACAGATATAACATTCATATGCTTTGAATTAGAAACATTACCACTACATAAGTAATGGGTCATTAACTATATACAAGTCATACATCATATATTTATACATTACAACTTCCCAAGGATCATATAAACATAGAAATCTTACTTACAACCCAACTATATTACAAACACAATTCAACTCAAAATACATTCCAAGGCTTATAAATAAGCCTAAACACTTCACTTAATTTTATATCAAAAGGAATCCTAAGCATATACTAGGCCTCTCTCTCCTAGTAATCTATAGAATCCTCCCAGTCAGTCCCATAACCTATATTGTCATAGGGCTCGCCATCAAAGTCACATGCAAGATAGCAGCATGAGCCAAAGCCCAATACACAATAATGCAAACAAATACATATGCAATGCTCACTTAACTAAATGCAATGCATTAAATCACCATAACTTCATTATCTTTTAGTTAAGTGAATAGAACAACACTGGAGTATTCAAACTCCGATTCAAGCTTGGAATTCTGAGGGTCCTGAGTAACAGCAGCTGTTCAGGGGGTTGATATAGATAGACCGGATATCTATATCTCCTATATCTAACCGAAAAAGAATATTAATAGCATCATTTAGGGTCCACACTCCTTTATACACTCTACTTATCTCGGTCTATAACATCAATTAGTTCAACAGTTCCATACCCATGAACTAAAACATATTATTTCCTTCCGAGCCTAAGTAGAGAATATACCGATATAGTTAACCCTATTAACTACCCACTTAGCCCATAAAAGAAACCACCATTGCATCATGGTGAACCATTGCATCATGGATTTGAGTTATTGCATCATGACAAAGGAATGAGCTAAGTGCTTAATCTACCATGCCATTGCATCATGACAAGGTTTGTTGCTCCATAGTTGTAGATTCAATAATGTAAAGCACAACCAATTTCAATATCTTTCATTAATCTTTGATTAAATTCAAATTGGTATATGCCTATCCTAAGCAACAATCAATCAAAGTATTATGTACCTAATTTGATTTGGGAATTTACGGGAATCTCCAACTGAGTATCTATCTCTATTCTATATAAATCAACTATATCACAGTACTATCCTAAGTCAATCTTATATTTACTAGATTAGAACTTAGGAAAAATTATTGAACCTTAAGTAAAAACAATCCAAAGTCATCACATAATATATATACAACATCATACAAGGCAAATCTTTGATTAAAAAGTCTTATATCATATGTTGGAAGAAGTAAGAAGAAGTTAGAAAACTTGAAATTTACAAGTCCACGCCGTCCGTTAACATCGGCAATACAAACCTTAACGCCGGTGGTGTAGGATCATATGCCGATGGCGGATAAGGCGGTGTTAAGAAGTATACATTCTGTACAGAACCTTGGAGTCTTTATGCCGGCAATGTCAATGTCAACGCTAGCGGCGTTTAAGAAAAATTTCGAATGGTCAGAAGTCAGGGTTCTAATGCCGGCAAATTCTAACTCCAATGCCATCGACGTTTAAGAAAAATTCCAAAAGATCAGAAATAAAAGCTTTAACGCTGGCATGTACGTCCGGCGTACGAGGCGGCGTACACTGCAATTCGCATTGTAGATTTCCTCTGTTTTCCAAACACTAAAATTTTTACATTCTACCTCTTCCAACTCATTCCAAACCACATGAGTGCCTACTACAACCTATCTATAACATGTCAGGCATTCTAAAGCTTTCCTAACCACCCTACACATCTCAACAAGATTTAGCACATCAACTACTTGTATTATACTACACATGCATATATCATGGATTAAGAGGAAAATATGACATCTCAAACATCAAATAAACTTACCCTAATGTATATATAAGGCTTGAGGAAGTATTTTTGGTGTGTTGAGTCCAAGAAAACTTGATTTAGGTGTTGAAATTTTGGGCTTTAGAGGATTTACGAATTTCCTCTCCTTTTGTTCTTTTTTGGATTGTCTAATGGTGCAAATGAGCTTTGATATTTATCCTAATATTGTCGACTTTTAGGGCAGAATTTGGAAAGGCTTTGGGCCTTGTTTGGGCTTAAGTTTGGGCTTATATTAGGCCAAAAATCTGCTAAGCTTAAAGACTATAAACTTAGCTCAAAATACACTTAATTTATCAAACATGAATTACTACAACAACCACTTGCATTAACATAATGATTAATAACATAACTCTACTATCATGCTAAATATATTACTCTAGCTCATTATCTAGTCACATACATTAAATCACATTCACAATACAAATACATTAATTCACTTAAACACATACATGCACATATTATTATCAAATCTAGCATGCATTAATATATTAAAATTATGGCTATTTTAGATATTTTGTGCACATATTCTTTCTTTAACCTCATCTACATAATGCTCATATTTCATTTGCATCAATGACTTGCATGACATAATAGATCTATATGTTTAGAGTACATAAATGCCATAGATTTTTGTCTTATGTACATAAAAGACTTGTAGTAGCTTGATAATAATGAGAATATGTTAAAAAGTTCAAGATCTATTTAAGTTTCAACAAAAATGATTTTGGAAATTCGGATGGAAAAAGAAACCTATTTAGAAGACATATTTTCCAACTCTAAAATGAAGATCTTGCATGTAAAATGAAGGGCTTAGATGATAGGTATCATAAAGGAATGATTTTTATAAGTTAACTTTAGTTTTACTAAGAGAAATACAAAACAAGAAAAAGGTTATAAAAATAGGATAGAACTTGTTTCAACCCCAATGAGAGCTTGAAATTCGTAACTAGGGTGAAATGTCAAGAAAACACCTATTTTCCAACCCTAAAATAAAAGTTTTCTTAAAGAAATGGAAGCCTTAGGGACTAGGTTTGGTGAGAACTTAATTTTAGAAAGATCAAATGAGTTTTGCACAAGAAATAATCTCAAAAATAAGTTTCAAAATTCGGATCTAAAAATGACCCTCATCTAAACACCTATTTCCAATAGCCAAACTGAGAATTTTAATAGAAAAATAGAAGCCCTAGGAAATAGATGTAATAAAGACTTGATTTTGATAAGAGTAAATGGATTTTATCAAAGTATAAACCTAAAACAAAGGAATTTCCAAACCTAGATCAAACAATATTTTCATTTCGTAAAATTCGTCACTAGGCAAAATCCATATTCAAACATCTATCTCCTAACTCTTAAATAAATATTTTTATTAGGATAATGAAGGTATTAGGTATATAGGTCATCAAGGTTTGATCTTAGCAAAAATATGGATGATTTCCAAAGGGATAAAGCTAGTTTTTCTCAACCAAGTGTTCTTGAAGTTGTTACAAAGTAAAGGTTTTCCAAAAATTTTTTTTAACAAAAAACCATTAAGGATATACATTTAGATAGTTCGTATCATGTCATTCATGATAATAACTTGTAGATATTGCATGCACATATAATATACTTAATAGGAACAATGCAAATTTCATAAAACAATTTCGGAAATGTAATTTTTCAACTACTGATCAAATCTGATCCGAGCTTTCCAAGACCTAAAAGTTTTCAAAAATTAAGAAAAATCATAAATAGATAGATCTTTCGAATTAGATAGAAATCGATAGCTTATTTGCGAAATTATGAGTTAAAATGACCAAGTTATGCGAAATTATAAGTTGGAATTTTCATCTACCATGAAAATTATGAACTTAAGAGTTTTATTTAATAGGCTGGAAGTAGTTATGGTTTGAAATACTCATTTGGGTATTTCTTTCATTTAGGTGACTTTGAATCGGGAGAATTCTTATTTCTGGAGTACTACTCTTAAAGACCGATGTTTATGGCCGAGTGAGTTCACTTTCCTCAAATTTCATACTTAGGATTGTGCTTGTAATGATAGTGGCATTAGAATTAGGGCAAGTTAAAATTGGAATGTGCATGTGAACTCTGCTTGGTCGAATCGATGATAAGAATTTCGAAATGAGAATTGTTATAAATATATGTATGATTTATTATAGAACTAAAGTGTCTAAAATTTCTATAATCGCCTATAATTCAATTAAATAATATGCCATGACCATATATGTATGGTTTATTATAGAACTAAAGTGTCTGAAATTTCTATAATCGCCTATAATTCAATTAAATATTGTTGGTCCCGTTAAAACAATCAAGAGGGGGGTGAATTGATTGTTAATAAAAAAAATTTCGCAGCACTCCAAAGAAAAAAATTATGCGCAAAGGTTCTGTAAAAGGTTCTATAAAAGATTCTGTAAAATTGTTTTTCTCTCTTATCAAACAAAATAAACCTTTTTGTTGAGACGTGATAACAAACAAATAACACAATATAATAAATGAATTGCATGAAATTAAAAAGAGTAGAGAAGAGAGATCAGGCAGCTATATATAGTGGTTCCGCCTTGTGCGTCAGTCCACTCTTCCAGCTCCGAGCCGGGGACCCCAATTTCCTTTGGGTTTGTTTCACTATATCCAATGAAAAACAATTACAAGCTTGTACAAATCCCTCTGCTCGATTCACACGCTATACACTAGCTTCAACCGATCTACAGAGTTTACACTCGTAATTGAACTAACTTAGAAACCAACAACAAGTTGCTTCCTTTTAAAATAGCAAAGGATAAAGATGCAATAAGAAAAGAATTGCTCTATTCTGCACTTGAAGAGAAATGAATGAGACTGCTTTTTCAAATCTAATAGATATTTGATCGAAATTGAATGTTACGTTGCTCTCGGATTTTTCTTGTTCGTGAACTCTGTAAATTCTATATCTTCTTCTTCTTTTTTATTTCTGTTCGTGTCTTCCTTCTTCTCTAACGTTCTGATTCTTCTTTCGTTGTAGGGATAAGGCTAATATCCCAAATATCTCGGATGTATATCTTTGACGTCTTATCTTTCAAATTCAAACTTTCAAAAATAAACTTCTGATATCTTCAATAAAAACTCGTTCTTCTTGTTTTCATGTGTTCCATATTTGAATTCTTCGTACCAGTTAGTGATTTGAATTTGCTGAAGAAGATAAGCTCTGCTTGATTTTCGTGATTCAACATTATCCATCTTGATTTCCTGTTTTGACTCCTGATATGATCAATCCTTGTTGAAGATAATTCTGGAGAAAATCCTTGCTGATATCTCGGTCTTCTCCTTGATTCTCGCATGTTATCTTCCAGAGGATAATTCAATTCTTGATTCGGTTTCCTTCACAAATATCTACTTTGAATATGCTTCTATATAGATCCAATCAGACAACATAACTTCCTTGTCTTGAAACCAATTTATAGATAGTAAAACGTAACCATTTATTATCTCCAGTAAACCTTCTAAGCAAATTTTGAAATATTGTTTTGAATCCAATATTGTTTGAATCCTCTAGGATATAATCCAACTTTAGTGAAACAAATAAGTATATTTCCCAAATATACTTATTAACTCGGAGCTAGGTCTTCAAATAAATAAAGATTCATCTTTAACACATGTCATATTAACATACGTAATAACCGAGCAACTTCCCAGAGGTTCTGTGTAAAGTCCTGTATTTCTGGAAATGTATTACCCTTTAATTTTTCTTCTGAAAAACATTCTGGAAAACATTTTGTGTTCCTTTTCCTTTTGAAGCATTATCCGAACTGAACATTTTTCTAATTTAACTTCTCAAAGAAAACTTTGTTCAGATCTAAGATATCCAATATTAAGATCAATCATCCATATATATTTGTTTAATAAATTCTCCAACATTCTGTATAAAGTTTGGATAACGTTCTGCACACTCATAAAAAGATTAGTTCTTTGGATCATTTTGTTATCATCAAAATTTTAGATACAGAGAATCAACAAAATAATATGCCAAGACCATATAACTAAATTGCCTACGCATAACATATATGAGTCACATTACATTTGTTATTATACCTTTGTGGGAAAAAGGCATAATAGTTAGGCAATGGGTGAGCTTGAAAAATTGGGTAATGGCACAGCGTCGCCTGAATTAAAATGAAGTGGAGTGGCACTTGAATCAACTACATAATAAATGAGTGGATGGGTACCTGAAACAACCACTAAACAAATAAAAAAATTGAAATCTACGGTCGTATGGGCCTGAAACACTTAACCCCAAATGGTGGGACTAAATCCATTCAACATAAGACTCTCGGAAAGTTTTATATGTTGTATGCTCACGTGCTTGTGTATTGCATATGATTGTTTAATGCAACTTGCTTGCCTCATTGTTGGATTGAGTATTTATTTTGGAAGTGAAGCTCACTAAGTTAGCATAGCTTATACCCCCATAGCTTCTTTTTTATGTAGTTCCCATACATATGGTTGCATCATCGGACTTGGCTAAATTAGGTAATGCGAAGTTAGGGGTTTCCCTTAGAAGTTTATGATTAGCTTTGTATAGTCTTTCGTAGGAAACCTAAACGCTCAGGTTGTTATTAAAAACCGATATCCAGACTTATTATTTTGCGGGGGAAATGCCCCCTTAGTATTTTGTAAATGATCTTGAGAAATCTGTGGTTTATGTTTTTATGCTTATTCTATCATGTTAAACTATCTATCTTTGACTACATATGTATTCTATTGTCATAAGGGAATGCCTTGCATCTAATACAAGACTTTTGAATGACTATGGTAGTGATTCTTAAGTCCCATTTAGCATGTGGTGGACCATTACGTTTAGGGTACCTTTCGGGGCGTGACACTTCACCTCCTTTGTTTTCTTCCTAGAACCACTAGCAAAATCTTTCTTAAACTCAATAGTCACTATGGCTTTAGTAGAATCATGAGTAGATTTCTCTACTCACCTATTAATTGGCACTTCTTTCCCAGAATTATAATCATCAACAACATTCTATCCTACTACCATTCTTTCAGATAGTGGAGAATTAAAATTACCTTCAGGTGTTTTAAGAGAATACCTGCGAGATGTTCTATAAGCACCACTGTGCCTCTGTCGCTCAACTTTAAGGGCTATCTAAATAGCTTCATCAAGTGTCTTATACCTTTGCAATGCAATAATACAGGAGATCTCATATTTTAAACTCGTCACAAATCTAGCCATAGTCTACTTAGGAGGTCCAATAGCTCCACAGCGAATCATCAGGGTCTCAAACGTTGGACATATTCGTCCACAGTCTTACCTCCCTGCCTCAATGTTTGCATACGCATGAACAACTCATGCCTATAGTGCTCGAGAAAAAATCTCCATCTCAAGATCCTCTTCATCTCATGCCACGTTCTAATATTAGCTTCTCTATCCTTCCCCCAACTAGCAAGTAAATTTTTCCACCACAGGGCAGCATATCCTATGAATTCAACCATAACCAAACGAAACCTAGTGTGATCATCTATATCATAGTATTCAAATAAACCCTCAGCTTTGTCTTCCCAATCTAAATAATCATCTGTAGACCTTGTTCCAGCGAATGACGGCATTTGTAATTTCACATGTTCCAACCCTCGTGGTGGTAGAAACTCACGATTATCATAATCTTCTCCCTAATTAGTGCCTCTCCCTTCATGGTAGTCATGATCATCACCCCAATTTCTTCTTCCTCTATCACCTCCTCCACCTACTCCTTCCATTCCAACTCCTTCAACAGCAACTGGAGGAATTACCTGTTGGTTAACAACTGGTGGTGGTGCCTGTTGATTAACCCTTCGTTGTTGTGCTATCTGTCCCACCTATGTGGTAAGAGTAGCCACCATAGTCCGCAATTCCTATATTTTGTCTTCCATAAATCTCCCATCTCTTGTAGTACAACGACCTTGACCTCCAATAATCTAACTATTTACATCATTCCCATTCATACTGTCATTCGACATAATTGTAAACCCTAATTTCACCACAACTGCCCCGTTGTTGTAAGCTGTACTCTAATGTCAAATTATGATGTGCTTAATCTGTTTAAACACAACGGATTTCTCAATCAAATAATCAAATACAATAAAGATGATCTTTTTAAGGGTTTTTATCTTTTGAATGCAAAGAAAATAAAAGATATGGACGACGCTTGCTATGGATATGACTCACCGCAACCAACCCAAACTACACTCGATCTCTCTTGATATTACTCACAAGAAAGAGGAATGGTTTGATCGCCACAATCTATAAGAGATTGATAAGATCTGTTTGTTTGCCGCGATCTCAAGGATCGATAAAAACGGATCTCGCCACAATCAAACAATTGATTGATAAGAGAAAATTCTCACTAGGGTTTCAATAACATCCAAAAACTAAAGAGTTTATTACATAAAAGGGTATTTATAGTAAGATCCTTCAACAAGACAAAAACTATTAAAAACTAGTGAAAATAATAAAAGATAGTTCGGCTAAAAACATAAGTTGCCGGCCTAAAAAGTAGGATGGCGGCCTAAGTTGCATAGGACACTCAAAGCCACCTAAAATAGAATTAACGCCAGCCTATAATTAAAGGATGGCAGCCTAAGTGGTGGCTTAAATTAAAGGAAGGCGGCCTAAGTGGCAGCCTAAATGTTATGATGCTCTAGTCTTCAATTGCTTGTCCTTTTGAAGCATCGACACGTATAGTTCATTGAAGTCATGATATATGGATGGAATATCAACTAAATGAGCTTCCTCTGACTCTAAATTGTCTGATAAAACTCTCATGGCAAGATTTTGTAACTTTGAGCTCGTCCTCTAGTGATCGGTCCTATAACTTGATTGACTATCTTATCTTCTGCACTTGCTTCCTTTCACTCCTTTAAGTAGACCGATAGATGAAGTCATGAATCGATTCCCATCATTCCTTTACCCTGCAGGATCTTTCCAGTTCAGGGCAAGTTTTCCTCAGGCTTCTTTGATCCAATTGCCTCTACCTTTATGCAAACGAGGTCACCTAAGAGAAAGACCTTATGCTTACCTTTCTTGTCATAATACCGAGCTACCCCCTACTAATAAGCCGTAATCCTTTTACTTATGGTGACTCGAGCTTCTTCTATTGATCGAGTTCTACTCGAAGGCCAACCTCATTGATTATTTCGTCATGGGACCGAGTTCAAATGTTTGGTAGTTCTAGCTCCATAAGTAGAACAACTTTAGTCCTGAAGGATAGATGAAAGGGGGTTTTGCCTGTCAGGGTTCGTCGGATGATGCGTTATCCCCATAGGATGCTGAGTAGCTCATCAGCGCATTTGCCACTTTAATGATCCACCTTAGCATTTAGACTTTACATGATTGCCTTTTGATTGCTTCAACCTGGCCATTAGCTTTGGGGTACACAACCGAGGTGTAGTGAGGAGTGATATGGTACTCGACATAGAAATCTTTGATCCTCTTGGTACTGAATTGTCTCCCGTTGTCCATCACTTTAGAGTTGGGGACTCTAAACCTAACTATGATGTTCGTGTAGATGAAGCGTTGGACGTTCTTGTCCATGACCTTTGCTATTGCCTTGGCTTCTACCAATTTTGTAAAGTAATCACAGCCAACTATTATGAACTTCTTTAGACCTATGGAGAGAGGAAATGGGCTTAAGATGTCCAGTCTCTACATGGTGAATGGCTACGGGTTGGTGAGGTAGGGTAAGTCGACACTTAGGGCGTGTTGATGGGGGTGATCTTTTGACAATGCTCACATCATTGGATGAACTCCTTTGCATCGGCTTTCATTATTAACCAGAAGTAGCCAGCTTGCATGACTTGAGTGTGCAACAATTGGGCATTAACATGGTTGTTGCATTCCCTAGCATGGGTCTTCTAGGACAAGCTGTCCTTCTTCTGGGTACAGACATCAGAGGACGGGGAACCTAAAGCCTCTTTTGTATAAAACCCCATTGATCAGGGTGTAATTGGTCGATCTATAATCAATTTTTTCGCTTTCATTTTATCTGAAGGTAGGGTGCCATCCTTGAGGTACCCCTCAATTGGCATCATTTGGTTTGGGACGGGAGCTACCTATCACTGATCTAGCACCTCGAGGGGCCTTGTAATTGTGGATTTCTTAGGTAGGGACTCGATAGAGATTTTTTCTTCGATCTTTATTAAGTTGAGAACTATCATGGAGGTGAGCTTGGAAAGCTTATTTACTTCCAAATTATTAGCTCTGACTATTTTAATGATGTCCTAGGAATGCATTTCTTTAGTGAAAGATTGAAGCACTTCTAAATATCCAACCACTGCTTCATTCTTTGCCTCATAAAGGCCTTTGACCTATTGTACCACGAGTTCGGAGTCTGAGAAGATCTTGAGGTCCCCACTTTCTACTCCAATACTGATGGCGAACTTGAGTCCAACCAATAGGGCCTCGTATTCTACCATGTTGTTGCTTACGGGAAAATCGAATTTTAACTCATAACTGATTTTGAGCCCATGGGGTCCCTTTAAGACTAGGCCGGCTCAACTCAACCCCTACGTAGAGGATCCATTTACATGGAAGGTCTATTCAGGCTTTTGTTTGTCATTAGGCTCGGGTGTCACTGTATATTCGGCCACAAAGTTTGCTAGAACTTGCACCTTTATGGCATCCCAAGGTTGGTACTGCACTCCATAGGTGCTGAGTTCAATTACGTACTTCATCATTCTTCTCGAGATGTTCGACTTTTAGAGGATTGCCTTTACTGGTATATTGGTGAAGATAACAACATGGTGTCCTTGAAAATATGAACATAGTTGACGTGTGGATATTATTATCACCCATGGTTATCAAAATCATGATTTTACTACTCACTAGAATACATAGAATCGGCAGAATCATATAAAATCATTCAAACCAGTAAAATCATAAACGTGTAGAATCGTATACCTAAATTCATAATTTGACCTAAAGTATGCACCTAATCAATTTTGCATCAATTTTAATTAAGAAAAAATATAGAAAAACATAAACTCATAGAAACATATATTTGACTCGTGATTTTGACAACTATGCTATTGCTAAGACAAACTTTTCTAGTTTAGTATATATTTGTTTTGGTCCTTGGAGGATGTGGCTGATGTAATGAATTGGTCAATGTTATTTTCTTTTTTCTCATGCTAACACAGATGAGAGAGCTTTGTTGTTCACCATGAGGTAAAGATATAGGACCTCACCTTAGAGCGGGGTCGTTATAGTAGGGGCTTTGTAAGGAATTGCTTGAGCTCGTCGAAGGCCTATTGCGACTTTTCATCCCTTCAAACTGATTGGGTTTTTTTGAGGATTTCGAAAAATTTGAGCATTTGTCAGCACTCCTAGGAAGGAATCTGCTTAGGGCCGTTATCCTACTAACGAGTTGTTGCACTTGCTTGATCGATATAGGTAGTGTCATTGTTAAGATCACTTCGATCTTGTCGAGATTGACTTCAATCCCTCTTTGGGATACTACGTAACCCAAGAATTTTTCTAATGATGTGCAAAATGTGCTCTTCTATAGGTTGAGGTTTAAATTGTAGAAGCAAAGTTAATCTAAGGTTTCTTAGAGGTCATGTAGGTGTACCTCTACTCGCTTACTTTCATGATCATATCATCAACATAGACTCATGTTTCAACCTATATGAGATTTAAACACCTCTGTGACCACCTTTGGAAGGTGGCGCGGCATTCTTTAGTTCGAATGGCATCATTTTGTAGCAGTATGGTGCCGAATGATGTGATAGAGGACGTGTGGACCTCGTTAGTTTCCTTCATCTTAATTTGGTTGTGACCTCGAGAAGACATCCATGAAACTCAGTAGCTCATGACTCACAGTGTTATGCATGAGCTGGTCGATTCGAGGCAATGGGAAGCAATCTTTCGGGCATGTTTTGTTCATATCGGTGTAATTGATGCACATCTACCACTTTCCAGTAGGTTTCTTGACTGAACCACACTGCTAGCCAATGGGGTATTTTTCTTCCTTGATGAATCTTGCTTGGAGTAGTTTCTAGACCTCTTCTTTAATAGACTTGTCTCTTTGGGGTGAAGTGTTTAATCTTCTGGCGAACCGATTTCTGGGTGTTGTTGATGTTCAACTAATGTATGATCATGCTTGGGCTTATGCTTGTCATGTTAGAAGGTATCCATGAGAAGACATCTCTATTCGTCTGTAAGAATGTGATCAAGCTTTCCCTAATGTCAGAAGGAATTAATTTTCCTACTTTTATGATGTGCTCAGGGTTATCATCTAATGCGATTTCTTCTGTGAGGTCGGCTGGCTCACCTCAATGCTTTGGTCCATCGTTTGGCTCTGTGTCTATAGTACAGACACGGTCTCCCCTTAAGGGCTTTGATGTACAACTATCGGGATTGATCCTAATCTACTCGATATGTCCCTATTTCGATTGGGGTTAGGAACTTAGCTTTGAGGTGGGGTTGGGAAACAATCAATGTTGAAAATCGACTGCGTAGCCCTACCTAATCTGGAATTATAGGGAGACCACCAATCTACCATAAGCAAATCAATCTAGTGCATGACACTGCACGATTCTTCTTCGAGCTCGAAGGGTAAGGTTATGATTCCACGAGGTTAGACAGGTCCATTGTCAAAACCATGCAGCTCATGATCATACGGCTAGACATCGGCACAGGACTGTTCTGAACCGCGAACCATCCCGAACCATCCCTAGCAGTTTCGTACCCTGGAACCGCTGAAGGATCCATAAGAACTGGCGGGTCTTAGCGGTTCTTCCACACAGAACCAGCGATTCAACCGGTTTCGACCCACCACATATACAAATTAAAAAAAAAGCAAACACAAAACACAAATGGAATTGAAGGAGCGGATTGGGGTGCGTGGGGGGAGGGAAGGGGCCCACCTCCTAAAAAAAAAAAAAACATAGTTCGCGGTTTGCGTAGAATCAGAACCAAAACTGCTAAAACCGGCAGTTCCGTGGAACCGTGAACTGCCCCGGCTCTAGCGGTTCCGGTTCGAGTCCGGAACCGACCCGAACCGTGCCGATGTCTACATAAGGCCTTAACTTTGGTTCAACCCAGGCTTCATCTGCTTGTATACCTAATTGAAGAGAACGTCACTACTGTTTCCCATGTAGATCAATACCCTCTTAACTTTCCAGCCCAAAATGTGGGCGAAGACCACCAGGGCATCTTGGTGAAGGGTTTGGAACCCTTAATAATCTTCATCTAAAAAAGAGATAGTGGTGTCGACCTTAGTCTTTTTAGGTTCTAGGTTCATCACTTGTTGGGACGAGCTTGGATTAGGTGGTAACCCTATTCTCTTGAGGTCAGTGGCCTAGCTATGATAGTATTGATCTTGCATGGCATTATTGGTGGGGTCGGGATCGATTCGAGCTATCATAGGTGTTAGTGAATTTCTTTAGTTCGTCGGTCTTCCATTTTTGTGAGGGTGGCTTTGGTTTTAGGTTATGATCGATTACTGCTTGAGCCAACCACATCATATGGTGTCCTTTATGGAGCTCTTAAGCTGCCAACAATTCTTTGTATCATATCCGCGGTCATGGTGATACTTGGAACATTCCTTTAAATTTTTTCTCCTCAAGATGGGCCTCATGGTGGTGGCGGCGTAGGAGGCCCTTGTTCCTTATCTCCTTATCTCGAAGAACACATTGTGGATTGGTAACTTTAAGGCCGTGACCTCATCATACATCAGGAACAATTTTTGTTTATCATCGTCTTTGTGACCTTGGTGCATCAGCTCAACTGAAGTCACGACAGTCCTTTTGTCAACCTCTTTCTTGAGGTGGATTGCTTTCTGTCCAAGGAAGATCAGTTCTAGTTTCAGCTTCGCTCCTGACATTTCAAGTGTCTCCTGACAGATATATTTCTATGTCTTTTCTCTCATTTGCTTAAGCATAGTGAGTTATCACTTCAAAATGGAGTCAAAGAACGAGCTATCCACATGGACTCCTTGTTTGATAGCCATAAGGTGACTCATTGGTTAAGGTGTGGGACCTCCAAGGATGCCTTATTGAACCTTGCTAGGTAATCTCTTAAAGGCTTGCTTTGCCTTTGACGTACCATATAAAGATGATGCATTTTTCTCCAATGGCTTATTGACCATGAAGTGTGCTACAAAAGGGTTGCTGAGCTAGGCAAATGACCCAATGGTATTTGGCTCAAGCTTATTAAACAACACGCAGGTTGCTCCTCAAAAGGTGGTAGGGAAGGTTTTGCAACATATCACATCTGAGAAATTTTGTATTGCCATGGTGGACTGAACTGGGCAATATGGTCCTCCGGATCAGTTGACCCATCATAGGATTCTAGGATGGGTAATCGAGCTCCGATCGGAAGCACTTCGAATTGGACCTTAGCCATAAAGGGCGTCTTGCTGGGAATGTCTTAGCGGCGGGTTCATCACCAATGCCTTCTCCGATAGTCGATAATCTTCTCATCATGTCCTTAATTTCTTTGAGCGCGCATTCCTTATTAGAACTTAGTTGGGTGCCCTTGGCAGCGGGCATGCATGCGTTGTTTCCGCGAGCTTGGGTTAAGCTGAGACCTGCAACCCCTACCTTACCATGTGGCTTTTCCTTTACCTGGTACCTCAAGGTAATCGAATCTGATTGCAGTAATGTCTTACACCCTTGTGAGATGCTTTCATTAGCTATCGCAGGGCTCTTGGGGGCCCTAGGCCTTCGATATTCACTCGAGTGTAGGTTCAAATTGTTGGATTGCTCCTTGGCGAAGGCGCCAGCCCATGGTGATGTCACGGTACATCTACTGTCCCTTTCAATCGGTTCCTCTTCAGGCTTGGATGGAGATTGTGTTAGGGAGGTGCTTCGGCGCGCACTAGGGGCATAGGTCCTTCAGGGCCTCCAACTCCGTGATCCTAGCCTAGTGGAGAGTGTTAGAAGGCTCATGTTATGTACTCTTCTACATAAGTTGTCTGCATAAGTTTCAAATTCCAGGATGTGTCTTGGGTCCAAAGGTCATCGTCTGCAACTGCTAGTTGGTTGGCGTGCGATAGTTTAGGGTCCCCACCATTGCCTACCAGAGTGGCTCCAAATTATGTGGGAGTAGGATCGGTTTAATTCTTGATCCATTGTAGCTTTGGCATTATATGGGGAGAATGTATTCTTGCAGCGGTGGCTTGTGGGTTTTAGAAGGGGTTTAGTGGAAAAAGCGACAGGAGAATAAGAGAGATCTTTTGGAAGGGTTCTAGGTAGGGTTCCAGATAGTAGTATCTTCCCATAAATGGCATTAAAATGTTGCACAAGATGATATGGCTGATAGAGTTAGCTTCTGTAAACACTGAGATAATGGTTAGAGGGGGTGTCGGGGAGTTATCTAATGCAACTACTCTGGTCCTTAAGTCAGTCAGTGAGTAATGGTAATGTGTCTATATAATAGAGTGGAAAATTATCCTTCCCCTAAGCAAAGGAGATATTTGTAGTGTTTAGGGTTATACCGGGATAGATTTCCTCTTCGTAGCTGACCTACTATCTGAGGTGATGGAGATACTCGAACTGAAGAGCCATAATTTTGTGGAGTGTGGTCGAGCCGGTGATGTCCTACCCCTAATCACTAGGCGTGACTAGAGTGGTTATATTGACTTGAGATCATAAGGCCGTAAGGCCAAGCTCACTAGTTAGCCGAACTTATAAGCTTAGCGGCCCTTTCAAGGTGAGGGTTCATGAGGAGGCCTTGTATGATGTTCTTTTATGGAGCTATGGATCTTGTTACCTTCTTGGGAGGTTGGGACCTCATAGGTAGTAGGCCCTTCTTAGGCCTACCAGTGTTATGAGGTTTTGTGGCCTAGGAGATCAAGTGAATCGATGGTTGTATTTTACTGTCAACACATATTATGTGAATGCACTCGATGGTTGTGTAGCTTATATACAACATATAAGCACTAAATGACGCCCTAGCTATTTTGACAGATTCAATTGATGTCTAAATCCCTTTGACTTCATTAAAGGAATTTGGTTGAAGGATAAAATGTAGAGGGTTAATTTAACAATATATATGGATTTGATTATTAGACTAGGTGAAAAGGTTTGAAGATTCCAATCCATACCTTATGATGACTTAACAGAGATTTGACATGGTGAACTTAAAGTGAAGATCATTGGATTAGTCTATTTGCTCTTAAACTTTTTCAGAGAAACACATGCACTTAAAAGAGATTCCATGGGTCTAAACTCAATATAAACCCATTAAAAAATCCATTAGTGTAAGGACTAATCTCAAACATTAATATTTTATATGATCTAACTAATGTTCATTAACGACCAAACTTTATAAATATTTTAGAGTCTGCATTATTAGATAGAATTCTAAGATCCAAAAAAGTGTGGTTATGTTGTTGGATTGTAATCTTGGAAGATCAAACAAGGGTTTAAAATGAAGAATGCATCGTCTCTTTTCAAGAACTGTAGAATTGATGCTATATAGCCCATAAATATGTTTCACATATGTTTGAATTCTCCTAGATTTTTTACGTCTCTTTAACCCTTTTTTCCTTATGTCATCATTTTATGTTATTGTCAAATACCTTCTCTAAAGTCAAGTATTGTGCAAGGTAGACATTGTCACGGTTTCAGAATCGAATCGAATTGGAATAAAAACCGTAGGTTCTGGATCTTAAAATTGAGAAACCGGAACCAGAATAGGAACAGTTTTCTATGGTTTCGATCCAGTTCCATAGAACTATCAGCTCCCGATTCCGATTTTGGAACCGTGAATCGTCTTTATTTTTAAATAAAAATAAAACATAAATTTTAAATTCAAAATAATTATTGAATCAACAAGTATCAAATTATTTAACCAAAATTTTTTAAATTTTGTTTAAAATGCACATTTGTATGTATACAAACACATTCAATATCAATTATAGTTAGTATTGTAAGATTGTAAAAAACTCTAGAAGATAAAAAGAAAATCACAATGCAAAAAATAGTCTCATATTATTAAGAAAATATATTTTGGTTTTAGGAGAAGTTTATTTAAACTAATTATATATGATTTTAAGTTATATTTATTTATATTGTTAATAATAACATATTAAATATTGTGAATAAATAATAAAATTTACTATTTATATGAAATAATTTAATATTATTTATTTATTATTTTTTCAATGGAACCGGTGGTTCCACCGGTTTTAGGATAAAGAATCATCTAAGAACCGTGAACTGTTGATTCCATAACTAGTTTTGTGGTTTTGGAACCGACCAACCGGTCCAATTCTGATTTTGAAGCCATTTGTGATGGTTTTAGTTTCGGTTCCCGGTTCGGAACGAAACCATGCCTATATCTAGTGTAAGGAAGCCCTCCATAGGCATAACCATTATAACTAATCGTCTCATCAACAAATACGAAATTGATTTAAATTGGAATACGGAATGTGATTTATTATCGGGAAGTAGAGATGTAACCGGGGCGGGTTTGGGACGGGTCACATAAGACCTGAACCCGACCTGCTTCCTAATAGGGTTTCTCAAACCTAACTCGCAACCCCATAGAGCCTTATTGGCTTTTTTAATTAATACCTACACCCGCCACTGCAGGGTTTTGACTCTGACACGCCCTGCAACCCGCTTCATTTCTTTTTTTTTTCCCCTTTTCAACTCTTAATTAAATTCAATTGCATCTTCCAATAGAATATTGAATGGTAGGCCAGCAGCTAAACTTCAGTATGGTCTAAACCAAGCTAGACTAGTTACAACACACTTGCCAATTCATAAGCTCATTGAACTAGCTATTTTATTTGTTAAAACAACTAAAATTAAGAATATTGTAAAAATAAATTTTTAAGAGATAAAATTAAAAAATAAAAAAAAGCAAAATTTTAACAACGATTCTTAAAGACAGAAATTAGTAAGGTTTTGTTTTTTAAAATTTCAAACCTAATTTTTTAAATTGTTTATAATATGACGGGTTCGGGTTACCTATCGAGTTTTTTTAATGACCCGAACCCGACTCGAAACCCTATAAGGTCGGCATGTGATTTTCCAAACCTACCCCGTGATCCTATAAGGTTTTTAATTGTTCGGGTGGGCCGGGTACTTATAATGGCTCGCCTCTGTTGCATCCGTGCCGGGAAGTATCATTAGCCCTATGAACAACGATGCACTCGTTCCAGTGGTGGAGTTACCTCATTCACGAGCATGTCATCATCACATGTTAACTTTAACTAATTACTATTGGGTTTTCTTTTCCTTTTCATTTATTTAATGTCAAAAAATAATTATTCCTTGATTGCTTAAGAATATATAAATGATTTGTTTTATATCTATATCTGTATCTATTTATCATATGTATCTAATATGTATGTAGTTTGTGTGATTTTTTTATAAATAAAATTATTTATTTATTGTCTATTAATCATTTATATCTGATATGTTTGATTCATTTTTTACCATATAAAACTAATAAGAATCTTTACCATCCACCACAGATCCCAAAGATCATGTCTCAATTGTTCGATGACTTTTTTACAATCTTATCTAGAGCAACTACCCTTACCTATCAACATCCCTTTATATCAACAAGAAAAGACATTACTTAATTCACCCATCACCTCTAGAAACAAAAAGACTAAGTTGTTAGGAAGAGGCCCTTTTAGTAACAGTGTCGCATCATAGAAAATTAATTAGTAATATATAAAAAAGAATAATTTTATAAAACACAACTAATAACATTTTAAAAACCTATCTATTAATAGTAATATTTATTCATCACTTATTCAAGATACCTAAAATGTTAGGAATAGGAAGAAAATAATAATAATTTAAAAAATAATTATAAAAATACCACAAAGACGGAAGTAATTCTAAATTCAGACAACTTAAACTCATTTTTTTAAAGAACAATTTAATAAGTAGTAAACTAGTCTCTTCAAGAGACAATGTTGGTATACCTAAATATAAAATAAAAAGAAAGGCAAAAATTCAACAAAGTAAATAATATTAAATATCTATATTATTTTTTGTGTGAATAGCTATTTATTATTATCTATTTATAGTATTTAATGTGTCATTATAATGACACACTAAATCGATATAATTTTAAAACATGTTTATTTACTTTATATAGGTATCACCAAAAGAATAATCCCACTTATAAATAATATGAGACTTTTTTTTTGGCTTTAATACTTGCCTTAAGCTCATCCAAAAACTTGAGGGCCATACGAGTTGTCACGCCCCAAAGGGTACCAAAACGCAACAATCCACCACACTCGATATTTAAACTTAAGTATGACAACCTTAGTCATCCCATAAGTTTACATACCGAGTGTAAGGTGTACTTGCACAACTTTTAGGATCACACTTTGAATCGAATAGTCTTAAGAAGGCATATAATGGCATTAAGAATAGAAATCACAATAAGGTAAATAAGTTAAGTCTTTACAGAAGTCAAGGGGGCATACCCCCGCCAAAATAATAACAGAAGTCTATTCGTCTAAAACCATATTACAAACGTTAGGGTTTATGTTAAAGAGATTTTCCTAGAAGTCCACGCCTCTAGCTAGGTCCCGACTTCTTCAAAAGCTCCTTCATCCAAAAGATAACCCTGTGAAAAGTGTTCTCTCGGAACAACCAAAAATAGGAACACCACAACAAAACTATTGGGGTGTAAGCTAACAGGCTTAGTGAGATTCATTCCCAAATATTTAATACTCAACAACAGTATATAACAGACAAGTTATTAGCAGCCATATGAAATGCACAAGCAAATGATCATACAAGCATATGACTTTTTGGGAGCCATATGTGAATGGATTTACGCCCTCCATTCGGGGCTAGGATGGTCCATAAGACATGCAACCATAAATTCTAATTTTAAGTGGGGTGATCCATAAGTCATGCAACCATCATCCCGATCTCTTTCTCTTAGTTATACAACCTCTGTTGTTTTATTGTTGTAGTTTTATGTGCCTACTTCACATCCGTTAACTTAAGCGATCTCACATCCTTAATGTTAACATAGGCCCCATCGCCTTCCGCTAATATACTTTTGTCCCGCCAAAGGTATATTAGCTAATGCAATGTGACTCACTACGTGATATGCATGTACAATTTATTCATATAATCATGGCATGTTAATTATGTAGATTAAATGCGATCATCGAGAATTTCAGACAATCCAAGTCTATACTAGCTCACACAATGATATTTACAACTAGTTTCGTCTCGATATACTTATTATTCATTCAACCAAGATTAAATCACAACTTATCATAGTTTTATCTTTCCCTAATTCTAATACCACTACGATTACAAGCACATACATGAGCATAACTATTTAAGAAATGAACTCACTCGGCCATGGAGAGAAATCCACTAGTCGTAGTAGTCCTCGGGGAGTGGAAATCCATCCTCCAAATCACCTAAGTACAAGGAATATCCTCAATGAGTATTTCTCATAAAATTCTAATAACTTAACAATTCTATTTACTAAGTTCGTCAATTTTCGTCTGAGATGAAGTACTAACTTAAAATGGTCATATCTAACTCAATTTAACTCGGAATTGCGCATATTATATATCGATTTCTATCTACTTCAAAAGATCTATCCATTTCCTAAGTTAAATCAAACATACAAGGTCGTTTGAGGGTCGAAAAACCACGTACAACAGAGTTACGAATTTCCAGTTTTGAGTTATTATTGAAAATTGCTACTTTTGTTCCATTTAATCTTTTTAGATCATCTTATATTGGTTCTATACTTGTAAAGAGAACTCCTAGCCAAAGATAAAGAATTAAATTCTTATATGATCATCAAGATATCATCCAAATGAAAATTCTAAGAATCTACCTTTGTAAAAACCGAAATTTTGAGTTGAAACTCATTTTCTTGTTTTGAGAAAAATCCTTTGCTAAAACTAACATGACTCAATGAAAATAATTTTCTTATTTAACCTATTATCAAAGCATTCCATTTTCCACATAAAACTCTTGTTTTGAAGTCTAAAATAAGGTTTTCAAAATTCATCTCTTCCAAAATCCGAATTTTCTTCTTGAGTTTTAGAATGAAAATGAGACCTAGACTTGTCTTTCACAAAACTCTATTTTAGAAATATCTTTTAAGAAAACTCATCTAAACTTATGAAAATCCAATCCTTAGAATATCTATACCAAGACCCTTTATATTTTTGTCTAAATCTTCATTTTGGGGTTAGATAATAGGTTTTAAAAATGGGTCTTGGCTTAGATCCGAATTTTCAAAAATTTTTTTGAACATATCTCTTGATAAAATCCATCAAGACTCATGAAAAATCATCCTTTACATATCCTATCTTAAGAGCCTTTCGTTTCTTAAATAAAATCTTCGTTTTTGAGTTGTAAAACATGTTTTTAAACCATGTCTTTGCCAAAATCCGAAAATGATATTTTTATTTTGAAAATAATTTTTGAAAATCACCTTTGATTCTTGTAAAGAGAAGTCTTGATGATATACATTCATTAAACCTTCATTTTCTCAACTAAAACTCCCATTTCAAGACTTGGAAGAGGGTTTTTAAATATAGTTTTTGTCAAGATACGAATTTCACTATTTTTATTCAAGTTCAAATCTAAGATCTATACATAATATGAACATGAATATAAAAGAAATACATAATAAGCTCTAAACCTAGATCTAAACATAAACATAACCAAAGCTTCATAAAAATTAGATCTACAAGTATAATAAAAATATGAAGATAATAAAGTCTTAAAGACAACAAATATAGTAATATTATTATAAATCATCAACAAGAGGAGTGTTTCAAAGTTTTGACATCATCATCTCTAGCCTTTAGGCATTATGGAGAGTCCTTTGATGTATGAAACCTCCATATAATCAACCTATAGTATCTATGGAAGCTTAAGAAGAAAGATTTACTTGAAGATCTTCAAGAATGGAGTGTGGAAGCAATAAATAGAAATGGGCAATTTCTATTCTTGTGCAAGAACAAGGGAAAGAGAGGAAAAGAGGTAGGGTTTTCAAAGAGAGAAAGTGTGTAAATGAAATGCATTTAATAGAGAGAGGAGTGTATTAAATGAGTGTGAAATAAATGGGAAAGAAAAAAAATAAAACAAGGCAGAAATAGGGAGGGGTTCACGTGAATGCAAAGAGGAGAAAGAGAGAGGGAGTTAATTGTAACGTAACTTTTTGAGAGTGTAACTTGTTGTACTTAATGTGCTAACTAAATGAGGCTTTAATTCATTAAATAAATAAAAAAATAAGGAAAAGTGGCTGTTTTGAAGAGTATGGTCAGCTGCCATACATTGAAAATGGAGTGTAGACTGAGTGAAAGAAAACTTGAATAATGTGTAGAAGTGACAATTGAAGTGTACTTGAAGTATGAGTCGAAAAAGTGCTTTTTATTAGGAAAATATATAAAATAAAATTAAGAAAAATATTTTTAAATAAGTGACAGAATTTTCACAATTAAAATTAAATAATTAATTGAATTATTTTAGTATTTCAACAAATATGTTACCGGTACAGTTAACATATGCTTATATAAGCTATAACTGATATTTTTAGATTCTGAAAAATTATCAACTTGATAATTTTGATATCCTTATGAAAATACGAGTCTAAAAATATTAAACATATATTTTTAATTTTTCGAGCCCCGGGACACGCTTTCCAAAAACAGTATTAATCGGGTTCGAAATAAGCCGAAAATAAACCAATATGATATTGTTAAGAAATCAAATATTATTACAGACTATTTTACACACTTTACTAAATTTTTGACTTCTCGATTTACGAATATGGAATTTTTGGATCTAAACTGTAGGGTTAAACTTGAGATCCGTTGAGTTAAGGTTTTCGGTTGACTTCCCGGCTTAGGGTTACAGCTTGGATTACTTCTAAAAACCAAGGGCTTACACGAGTAATTACCTGTTGAGCTCTATTCTCTTCATCACATATGAAGAACAAGTTAACAAGTTGATTAGAAAATAAATCCAACTTTAAGATTTAAGTTTTTCTACCTTGTTGAGGGTTTAAGGTTGGGTTTTGAGAAGAAATTTTGATCATTATGTGAAAATTGAACTCTGATCAACTTCACACTTTATAAATGACCTAGTTTAATATGTTTAGTCATGTAGATCATTTAAAATTTTATTACTTGGTTGCATTTCCTCAAAATAACTTGAGACTTGATAGTAAACTCAAGAGTTTTTGTTGGTAGAATATAATGTTGTCATCCTTTATCACCATCGTGCTCTCTCTCTAACTATCATTGTTATTTATTTTGGCTCAGTTTTGTAGAAATAACACTTAATATTTTTTTATTTCTTTATTGCATTCTAAGTTCTAACATTCAAGATAAGAAAAAAAAAATTGAAAATATAGTAAGCTGTACAAGTAGTTTGAATGTACAATTATTTATGCATACCATATTATGTCTTAAAATATCAATGAAATTCATTTTTAATATTAGTAATAAAAATTGAAATGGAATATATTGATGAGTTTCTATTTTAGTTAGTCATATGCTTGTCATTAATGCAAGAACAAGTATGCTATAAATTTCTATTTAAACTAGTTGCATGTTACTTAAAGTCAGAAAAAGAAAAGTCTAAAAGACTTTGGAACTATTATAATTTTGTCACATTTATTCCTATATAATGTAAAACTGAAAGTTAGCACAGTAATTAGTAGTATAATTTTCAATTTAATTTTTATTATAAGCATTTAGCCATGGAAGAAATTACTGAAACATATTTTTTTAAACATAATTAATAAACAGATTGTATTATGGATTAAGATTTACGTTTTAATAGTCATTTAAACCTGGATATAAAACGTAATCGGTCGTCAGGAACTACTATTAGCTCTATAAGTAAGGATGCACTTATTCGGTGGTGAAGTTTACCCCATACATGAGCATGTCATCACGGGTTAGCTTTAACTAGTTGTTATTTGTTTTCTTTTTCATTTTATTAATTTATTTACTGTCAAAACCTAATTATTACTTGGATTGGCATAAAGAGAAGCTTGAACATCCACCGTTGAAACGAATTAGATTAGGCGTTATGTCTCCATCCTGGGATGACTTTTTATACCCTATCTCAACAGGAAACCGCATCACTGAATGTGTCCCTGTAAACCGTAGACCAAGTCATGCTCCCCATATATATATATATATATAATATATATAATAGGAATTTGAGCGATATCATTGGATTATCAAATTTTTATTTAGATCGAAAACATGTGAAAAATTTTTTATCTCTACTTTGCTGTTTTTATTATATCATCGTAAATAAATATCTGACACATATTAAAAAATACTTCATTTATTTTAAAGATTTTTATATATTTTTTAAAATTTATTAGATATGTGTTAAATATCTATTAGCAAGAACACAAAAGAGATAGGATGTTGAGAACAGCAAACACCTTTCCCATCTGTATCGTTAACTTATCGATATCGGTTTGATTTGGATAGTTTACGAGTAAAACAATTGGTATCATATCTATATCGGTTCAGTATGACCTGTTTGGATAATCATCTTGATTTCGTTTTCAAACCGATCCGATACTGTATTAATACATATGTGATATCGATGAAAAAGACATGATTTTACACATAAATTATTTAAACCAAACTAATATCGATGCCAAACTGGTATTCATCTTACACAAACCCGATACTAATGTACATTCCATATACTTTTGTATATAATACATTTTTTCTTGAGCCTTTTTGAAAGAAATTCCTTTAATGAAACTAAGCTACTCGCTATTCCTATGGCCATCATAAATTATTTCCTCACTCACTTTCTAGCAATTTCAGTGTTCCTTTTGCTGTCTCTGATACTATGGCTAATTTCAAAATCAAAATCTTCCAGTCATAGAAATGAATTAGCCAAATCGCCTCCGGAATTCCCCGGCGGATGGCCAATCATCGGCCACCTCCACCTCCTAGGAGGCGGGACCACCTTGGCTCGAACCCTTGCAGCTATGGCCGACCGACAGGGTCCTATATTCCTGATCCGGCTGGGTATCCATCCAATAGTAGTGATCAGCAGCGCCGATTTAGTAAAAGAGTGTTTCACCACTAACGACATAGTCCTTGCCTCTAGACCAAAATCAAAACATGGAGTCTACCTAGGATACAACTTTGCAGGTTTCGGATTCGCAGAATACGGAACCTATTGGCGGGAGATGAGGAAGCTAGCCATGCTAGAAGTCCTAAGCACCCGACGGATCGAGTCACTCAAACATGTTCAAGTCTCAGAAGTTGAAAATCTGATTAGAGACTTGTACAAGTTGTGGAACAGAACCAGGACTAGTAACACTTACTTTGATGGTCGACCTGTCAAAGTTGTACTAAGCGAGTGGCTTGAGGACTTGACTTTGAATATCATTACAAGAATGATCGCTGGAAAAAGGTATTTTCAGTCCACAAATGAAGACAGCGAAGGTGAAGAGAGGCGTCACATAAGGAGAGTGATCAAGGAATTCATGTATGTTTCGGGTTTCCCTGCGATTTCGGATTTGATTCCATTTACGGGATGGACTGATGTGTTTGGGGCAGTGAAGTGTATGAAAAGGGTTGGAAGAGAATTGGATGTTGAAATTGGAAGGTGGGTTGAAGAACATAAGCTGAGGAACAGAGAAGGGGTGAACAAGAAGCAGGATTTCATAGATGTGATGTTATCCGCAATTGAGGGCGAGACCATGTTTGGGTATTCTAAGGATACAATCATTAAAGCCACTGTCTCGGTATGTGTGTTTTTCTACCACTTATCCACACACTAGCACAGGTGTAATATGCGTTACAGGATGCCTTTCATGCCTGAATCTGATTAGCTTTGAATACAAAAACTTCACCCCTTACAGATTGTGCTTAAAAAGATAAATTAATAAAAATATAATAACTTATTAATTAAATAATTAATTAGGTTTTCTTTTCCAAGAAATAATCAAGTTGCACTTGCATTAATTAGTTTTAGTATAAAATTTTCAATTTTACTTAAATTGATATAATTTTATACTATTACCATGAGCATACTGGGCTGCATCCAGAAAAATCACTTTTTCTGTTGAATTAATATGGGCATATTCGGAGAAATTTCTAACCGCTTGACACGGTCTCTGTCGTTCACTTGACTCCCTGACCAATAATGCTGCCAATATTTTACCCTTGGGTAAACATATAAATTTTGCCTAATAATTCAATTTGATATATAAATTTAAAAATAATTAATTTAATATCTAATCAAATTTTTTTAATTATAGTCCAAAAAAAATATTATTGAGTTTTTACTATTTTTTCTAACATTGTTTAATACTAATAAATTGTTTTTTCCACGTCACAAAAAGATAAATAGTCATAAAAGTTTTGATTTGGTATTAAATTAACTATTTTAAAAATTAGTTACTAGATTGAATTTTTATACAATATTTGAGTACCAAATTTGATAACATCCCTTTATACATTAAAGGTGCATGCACATGAAATTTTCAAATAATTATCTTTTAAGCTTGGTATGAAGTGTCTCTCACTACCTATAAAAGTGCCAATAGCCTATGTGCTCCTATGTTGTCTTTTGCTGAGAATAAAGTACATGAGGTCATGTTTTGCTTTTCTATCATTTTTTAATGACAATTATATTTAGAGCCACAAATGAGCAGAGTTATTTACGAGCTACTCGAGCTTAGTTCGATCTCGACTAATAAATAAGTTGAACTTGAATTTAAAATAAAGCTTGTTTATCTAAATGAGTTGAATTTGAGATTTGATTCGGATTGGTGAGTCAACTAGTGAACATGCTTATTGATAGACTAGTGAGGAAGCTAGTTAATAAGCTTGTGAGAAGATTTGTAAATTTTATATTTATGATATATTAAGATATAATTAAAACAACAAAAACAAAATTCTATTCAATATATATGTATACATATTTGGCGACTCTTATATATTATTTATGGGCTAAAAAAAAAATGAAAAACTAGCCCTCTAAACAAGTCGAATTCAAGCTTTAATTTTAGGTTCGATAAGCTTAATAAAAAGCTCGGCTTGACTCAAGCTCAATTTGTAAATGTGCTAAGCTTGAGCTCAAAATAATTCTCATTAAGCTAAGTAAGCTGAGCTCAAGCCTAGATTTTAAGTTCCATAAAAAGCTTGACTCGAGTTCGAGCTCTTTAATTTCTAAACGTCTAAGCCTAAACTTTCAAAAGCTTGGCTCGGCTTGTTTGTGAACATTACTAAGCACAATAGGTAAAATGCTTAAGAGGGTTGAATTGAGTATTTATACAATTTTACCTTAATGTGCATCTTTGTTGATTAATTGAAATTATAATGCCCCAGAACTCCGCCCCACAGATTGCTCTGCATAGAACACGCTTAACTTTAGAGTTTCGATAAACTCCAAGCCATTATATCAAAAGGTGCTTTTATAATTAGAGTTCCACCACCTATATATTTTAAAGGTATCATATACTTCCCCACTTATAGAACTGACGTGTTTATCAATTTCATTACACAGGCTAGAATCATATTAGGTGGGGGGGATACCCATCCACTTCTAGCTAGTGAACTACTGTGATACTCCTGTAACGCTTCGAAACTTTACCCACTAAGGTATTGTCCGCTTTGATTACACGCTGCAGGGTTTTGTCATTTTGGTGCTAGCGCTTCCATTGGGTCACCAATCCTGGGACTGCACTGCACGAAGTACACTTAACTTTAGAGGTTTGATAAGCTCCAAGCCATTACATCAAAAGGCGTCTCTATGATTTAGAGTTCCGCCACATATATATTTGAAGGGTGTCACACAAATGCACAAGTGATTATAATATAATGTAAAGTACTAAAAATAAAGCAAGTAAGGTTAAGAAGATTAAACTGGATTTTAACATGGAGTTCAGTCCGTCTCTTAATCTCCACAGTCACCCAATGCCTCCAATGAAGACTCCACACCTACTACATTAATCACTCACAAATCAATGCTCAAATGAGATATAACAAAGTGTTGCACTAAGCAAACACAAGTGTAGTATGCTTTACAAGAATGGCAAAATGAGAAACAAGACATTTCACTCTTTTACTCAATAATTAAGGCTTCAGATGATTTATAAAGAGATAAAGGGAATAAACACTTGATTTTTTTTGTTTGATAGCAAATGAAAGTTCTTGAGTTATTGTTTGATTCTACCCACAAGCTCTCAAATATGGAGAAGTAAAAACATAGACGTTGGACACTAAATCCCCAAGCTTAACTTTGCATTAAATACACTCTAATGACTAATTCTTTGGAGCTAGCATTCGACTGCCATCCCCCAATATCTGGATGCCACCAACAACACTAAAAATGCATGTTAGTAAAAAAGATCGG
This sequence comes from Combretum micranthum, assembly GCA_024138025.1. NCBI lineage: Eukaryota > Viridiplantae > Streptophyta > Magnoliopsida > Myrtales > Combretaceae > Combretum > Combretum micranthum. Next base: position 780,223 of record JAMXBD010000192.1, on the reverse strand, counting down.
CATTCGGACGCTATACCCTAACATATTGATGCTACATAAAGAATTATAGGAACAAAACATTTTGTTCCTTTAGCAATCATGCTAGTGTCTGGACGTTACATGCTAACATCCAAATGCTAGCGTTCGAACTTAGTATGTGGATGCTCCCAAGGCTAGCGTCCAACCACTAGCTAGAGAACACTACTATTATGCTTAGCATCTAAATGTTGTCAAAGCTAGGGTTTAGACACTAACTCCTTTTTCACCACATCAACACAACACTTAAAAGACTCAACAATTAACATTTGATTTAGCAAGTTTTGTTCTCATGAAAAGAAAGTTTGAACCTATATTAACATTTTCCTCCTTTTAAATGAGAATAAAACATGCTCCTCCTCACCTTAGTACTCCCCCTCAATTTAAGCATCGGATTTTTAAGATAGAAAAGCAAGTATGTGTTAATAGAGAGTGTTAAGTTGAGCATACAAAGTGATATGTGCTTAGTTTACAAGAATTGGGTACTCACAAGGTGTTGCTCATCCATTGTTCAAAGCATGTTTTCATGTTTTAATCAATCAAGTATATGCCTTTAGCACAATTTTAACACAGTTTTAATCAATTAACAACTAACACATTCTTGCAACAAATATTTTAGTCTTAGCTAAATTAGTTTCACTATTCAACATGCTTAATTAATTCTCCTCCTTTGTACTCATAAAATATATGTAAAATATAAATCAACTATAAGAGTAAGTAAGAGAAGGAGTAAGCAAAGTACTTCATAGATAAAAGCTTACAAAAGAAAGATCATAAGGGTCATTGCAACCATATTTCAAAAGGGCCAAAGACTAAGTTCACGACACATACAAAGAGGACATAAATAAGTACAACAATGTAATAAAGCTTAATGATCAATGAGAGGTATAGGGCGATGACGAATGCTACAAAAACTGTTAAAAGAAGTCATCCATAATGTGCGCATTTGGTTTAATTCTCTCATTGGTGGTGTCAATGCCTTAGATAACCTTGGTTCAAAAGCATTGATGCTCCATTCTAAGGCATCAAAGGCAAAGGCTAGCTGATCAATGGATGGCAGTACATGAACTTCATTATGATGTGCACAATCGACACTATCCTTATGTGCCTCATTTTCAGACTCCTCTTCCTCATTACCCTCATAGATGTGTTTAGGTTCGATATCCTCATAAATTTTTGGAAGAGGAGAAAGGGGAGCATGATGTATGAACCCTTCATTAAGATCTCTAATCCATTCACTCCTAGGAATATTAGAGAGATGATAGGGATCAGGGTTAACTGGGATGGAAGGGCTTTTAGAGCAACCCCTGTTGTGCTTAAAGGAAGTGGTAGGCAAGGAAAGCAAGTAGTTAGCCCCTAGGAAACGAAAGACTCCCCTAACAGGCAAGGAAGATTAAGGTTCTCCGGCTTTAGAAGTGACTCCACCTGGAGAAGCAAGACTATTCTGAATGATAAAGCGGCTAATTCTAATTAAGCACCCAGGGAAGCAAGAAAGCATTCCTGCGAAGCTAAGCAGGAGGAAAGGGCGGGAATAAGATAGGCCTCAGGATGGAATCTCCCTCGTGCACATAAGCTTGACTTTATATCCATAATAGAATATATAATGATATCAAAATGATTTGAGCCTATTTCATATTTCAGGTTCAGTTACTGAGGTAGTTCCCTTTCGTGCCCTTTGGCTATGAATTTTTGCTTAGTGATGAAGCAGCAATGGTAGAGAATGCTTGGATTAGGACCATTAGTTACTCTCTTGAAGTTATGACCATAATATCCCATAAATGTATTGATTCTTCATTTAAGAGACAATAAAGGATTCATAAATCAAATTTTGTGACTTTTTTTTATGATTATAGCTCAGGAACATAATGGTCACACATGTAAAGATGGAGAACATGATTGAGGAGATAGATCCTCTTGGCTTGAAGAGCCTCTTTGGTGTCCCAATTGTGATCGGTTATGTGGGAGGCATCAAACACACACTCATAGAATTCAATGCCATCAAAACCAGTCATATGAGCAAGCCTTTCTGGTGCAAGACTGATCAAGTGATAGACATCCTCAGGTGTAATTTCAATTTCTCGCCTATACACATAAGTTCACAAATGAGATTGCACTTGATCATGAGATTTTATTGCAACACATAGACTTCCATTTTTATTTTTTTTTTTTTGGTTAAATTGCAATAGAAATACTTGACAACCATCAAATTGATTTCAATAGGAAGGTTCATTAAGGCAAAAAATCCTATTCAATTGTAACCCTTTAAGATTAGAGGTGGGCAAACGGGCCTGGCGGGCTGGGTAGGACCGGCCCCTGTTTAAACCGGCCGGATCATTTTGGCCCGCTTTTAAAAGGGCCAAAATTTCTCAGCCCGGGCAGGGCCCTCGGGCCAAATGAATTTTTTTTGTTGTTTTTTTTTGTTAGTTTATGTAAAAATTAGAATATTTTTATATTTTAATTTTTTATATATATTAAAAATTAATTTTGTTACCATTTTGATTACTTATAAATGAAAATAAGTTTTTTAAACAATTTATTAGATATCATATTATGTTTAAATCAGTAAATACATACTTAAAAAAAAATTTATAATGCTTATGATTCATATATTAATCTATTTTCTTCTATAATATATCATAAATAATCACAAATATGTTAATATTATATTTTTCCTCTCTTTTTTTAAAACTCATCACCTGCGAGTCACACCAATTTGGCCCTCATTTAAACGGACCAAAAAAAATTTGGCCGTGGCTCTTTTTTTGAGTGGGTAAACGGGCCGGCCCACGGGCTACAGCCCTTATGCCTAACTCTACTTAAGATCATGAAAACCGAAAAATAGTTTGTTGCCTCACTTGTGTATAAGTGGCTGGTGTTGGGGCAAGGATCACTAAAAGTGGACAAGTGATCGAACTGTGCCTTTGATGGGAATAAGTAAGCATCATATTAGGAGGCACCAAAGTTATCATTGCATGCATGTTGAATTTGTGCATTATAAGGGGTAAGAAGCGAATGCCATGTAGTGGTGGAAGTGGGAAAAATATTTAAGAGGAAAGAAATTAGGGTTTGATTTGGGAAAAGTTGGATTTTGGGGGAAATGGCTGAAATAGATGTAAGGAAGATATTGTGGAAGTAGTTGGTGATGCGTTTTATTGAAAAAGAGAGGGATTTTGGTGGTGGAGAGGTATTTGGGAGGTGGTGTTGGTGAAGAGAGAGAAAAGGAATGCGAATGAGAGAAAAAGAGAGGAAGAAATGGAGGAGAGAGAGAAGAAGAGACACTATTTCGCATTTGATGAATTGTGGATGGTGTTTAGATGCTTACTAAACGAGCATCCAAATGCTAGCCAAAATTGTGGAAAAAATTCATGGTGTTTGAACGCAAAGGAGACTGGTTTTTGGATGCTAGAAGATGAATGCCCCAAAATAATCGGTGTCTAAATGCTTGTTTTGACAACGTACGGATGTCTCTCTAATAGACAATTGAGCATAGAATGTTACTTATATGAAGATAAAGATGGCGATACACTCAAAGCGTGCTTGGAACATCTCCTGAGAGTCAAAGTGAGGTTAGGGACATGTAGCATAGATAAATTTTGACATGAATCAAATCATATGTGCTAGAAAAGTCCAAATTCATACGCAAAATCATTGCACAAAGTGGGTTAAAAGATGGCATGTAAGGATGAGTCATAATTTAACAATATTCTTCATCCAAATACCATGTCTTGGATAGGCTGATTTTGAAGATGTATCATCATGCTCAAAAACCACTATCTTGCTTCCTTAATACTTTGCATTCATTTTGCATAATCATGCCTAATTCTCTATGTAAAGTACAAAATCAATCCTCGCTTAAGAGCTTTGTAAAAATGTCTACAATTTGATTTTTTGTGTCGACAAATTATAAATTAATATCATTGTTTAGGACATGGTCTCTAATGAAATGATGTCTAATTTCGATATACTTAGTCCTTGAGCGTTAGATTAGGTTTTTTGTTTAGTTGATAGAACTAGTGTTATCACAACAAATTGGAACATGATCATATTTTAGTTAACAGTCTAACAAGGTTTGTTTCATCCATAAAACTTGGGCACAACAACTATTGACCACCACATATTTGGCCTTGGCAGTTGAAAGTGCAGTTGAGTTTTGTTTCTTGAAGTGCTAAGATATTAAGAAATTTCCAAAAAAGTGACATGTGTTGCTTATGCTTTTCTAATTAACTTTGCATCCGACAAATTAACATTAAAGTATCAAATGAGATCGAAAGAGGTAAACTTTCGATACCATAAGCCAATTTTAATAGCCTACAAGATACTTGAAGATGCATTTTATGCATTTAATTGAGATTCTTTTGGGCAAGATTGAAAACGTACACACAAGCATATAGAGAATATGATATCGAGTCTAGAAGTCATTAAGTACAACAAGCTACCTATCATTCTTCTATATAACTTTTCACACAGATGTTTGGCATTTTCACCTTTGTCAAGCTTTATGCTTGTGCTCATGCGTTTGGGTTTTTTTTTTTTTTTTTAATTTCCCATGTTAAATCTCTTCAAAAATTCCTTAGTGTTTTTTGGTTGATTAACAAAGGTTTTATTATCGATTTATTTTACTTGAAGACTTAAAATTAATTTAGTTCCCCTATTATGCTTATTTCAAACTTACTCTACATGCACTCAACAAATTCATTTACAAGAGTTATGCTAGTAGCTCCAAACATAATATCATCTACATAGATTTGAACGATCAATGTATTTGACTTGTGTTTCTTAATAAATAATTTTGTATCAATTTTTCCTCTTGAGTAACCTTTGTTTATTAAGAAGCTACTAAGCCTTTCTACTAATCTCTAGAAGTTTGCTTGAGTCCATAAAGATCTTTGTTCAATTTATAGACATGGATGGAGAATTCATTATCTTCAAAATCCAGTGGTTGTTCTATATGTACATCTTCCTTGATGTAGTCATTTATGAAAGCACTTTTGACATGCATTTGAAAAAGTGAGAAGTCTTTGAATGCGAAAAATACCGAAAGTGTCCTAATGGCTTTCAGCCTAGCAATTAAGGCAAGAGTCTCATCAATATATGTGCCTTCTTCTTGATTGTAACCTTTATCCACTAAATGAGCTTTGTTCCTAGTTGGGTTGATGTTGCGAATGGTATCTAAATTATAGCAAAATATGTAACTAAGAACAAAGCACATCAAAAGCAAAATGAATTGATTTTGTCAATAATTAAAGTTTCTTTTTTTTTTCCAATCGAAAACTCTATATGCCTTACTAGTAAAAGAATACCCAAGAAAGACACCTTCATCACTTTTTACATTAAATTTAGTTAATTGATCTTTCCCATTGTTTAATATGTAATGCTTTATGCCAAATTGATGAAAATATGAAATGTTAGGTTTTTTACCTTCCCAAAGTTTACAGGGGTTTTTTTTTTATTTTTATTTTTAGGTCAATGAACACTTTATTAGATATCTAACAAGCAGTATTAACAGCTTTGACCCAAAAATATTTATGTAAGTTATTTTCGCATAACATTGTTCTAGCTATTTCTATTAAAGTCTTATTCTTCCTTTTTGCTACTCCGTCTTGTTGTGGTGTCCTAGGTGTTGACAAGTGTGTTCAATTCCAAAATTACTTAAAAAATCATCTGTTTCATGTTTTTTGAATTCTCCCTCGTAATTGCTTCGGATAGTCATAATGTTAAGACCTTTTTCATTTTAGACCTTCTTACAATATCTAAAAAAGAAATTATTTGATTCACCTTTAGATGTAAAGAAGAAAGTCAATACGTATCTAGTGAAGTCATTAATAATAACAAAGATATAATTTTTGTCACTCAAACTTAAAGTTTGAGTAGGTTTAATAAGTCCATATGCAATAGTTTAAGTAGGCTAGAGGTAGAAATAACATTCTTTGACTTAAAGAAAGTCTTGTTTTGCTTTCTTTGTTGGCATACACAGCAAATCTTATCCTTTTGAAAAATTATTTTTGGTAAGCCTTTGACAAGATCCTTTTTAACAAGTTTTGAAATGATGTCTATGCTAAAATGCCTTAATTTTCTATGCCATAATGAACTATCATCATTTTTAGAGTATAGAAATGTTTCATTTGAAGTCTTAAAATCATCTAAATTAATTTTATAAATATTTCATTGTTTATAACATTCAAAACAAGCTTGATTATCATTGATTCTTTCAATAAAACATTTATTAGCACAAAATGTCACTTTGAATCCATTATCACATAATTGGTTAACATTAAGCAAGTTATGGTTCAAGATGTCAACCAATAGCACATTCTTAATAATTATGTCCTTATTTGCAAGAATATTACCTTCATCGAGTGTGATTGATTTGCGATTGTCTCCAAATGTAACACTCCTTTGAATCTTCAAGATTAAAGTTTTGAACTTGAATGTATCTTCGGTCATGTGTCTTAAGCAACCACTATCCAAACATCATTTGTTGTTTCCTTTCGACGATTCAAACAAAACAATAAATTACTTCCTTGGTACCCACTTAAATTTGGGTCCTTTAGGGTTAGTTGCAATGTGAATTTATCCTTTAGGGACCTAAACAAAATTTTCTTTATAAGGACCATTTCTAATAGAGTATGTAGGAGTTACTTTCATATCTTCCACAATAATTGCTATTATTGTTTGTTGCTGTTACAGAGTAACTATTGTTTACCTTATTCTTATTTTTACCGTTGTATCCAATTCCATATTTGTCTAATATGAGTCTTTCTTGTCCTAAAATCATGCCAAGATTCTTTTCTTTTTCAACAAATTTAGCTATTGTTTTTTTATTCATTTAGGCTAGATTTCGGTATGGAATTTTATATTCTAAGTTCTTCTAGCTCATGCATGAGTTCATCATCACACCTCTCATTGTCCCTTTGGTATTGTATTTTCAATTTATCTACTTTAACACTTAGCGCCTTCTACCTTTTACATAATCTTTCATTTTCATCTCTTAGATTATAATTTTCATATCTCAAAAAATCATTATCCTCATCTAGATTATCATTCCTATTATTAAGTTTGTCACATTTAAGTTTAAACTCATCAATTTCATTTTCAACACTTAACATCATTTCTTTTAATGCCTTATTTTTCTTTTGCATTTTCATCATTTCTTTGCATAAATAATTGTAAATAGTTGCATTTTCATCATTAGAAGTTTGGAAAGAAGAACCTACCTCATCATCTAATGCCATGAAACATACATCACCATTTGAGTCACTTGTGTTATCATTGCTCCAAGTAGCAATGAGAGCTTCCTTCTTAGGTCTCCTCGATGCCTTCTTGAGCATGATGCAATTTCATGGAATGCGCCTCAGTTTGTGACATTTGAAGCTCGTAACCACATCTTTCTTTGCTTTTTGATACCTTGATGAGCTTCCTTCATCATCATTCATCTTTATTTTGTTGTTGAATTTCATGAATTTTTTGAACTTCCTAGCCATGAAGGCAAACTCCTTTGGTAAATACCTGAGAAGTATTTAAATTACATGCCTTCTCAATAGCGGTTCTCTTAGCTTCTCAATCCTTTGGTACATACCTAAGAAGTATGGAGTTAATTCTACGTAAGCAAAATTCTTTCCAAGCATACTCAAGGGATTTATGATAATGATGGACTTAATATGCATTTCATTTACGGTTTCATTAGGTCGTATCTTGAAAATTTTAGATTGACCACATAGTAGACTTATTTTAATGTCTTTAACTCTAGACGTTCCTTTATATGATTTCTCTCATTCATCTCATATTTCTTTTGCGGTTTTACGTGTGCAAATTCTATTAAAGTCACTTTCATTTAAGTTACAATGCAATATGTTCATAGCTATTTCATTTGAATCCAATTTTTTCCAATCTTATTCACTAATGTCTCTTTCTTCTTTTCCTTCAATCTTAAAAAGAATCATCTTTTATAACATTCCATATTAATCTATGTTGTACTTTTAGGAAGATTTTCATTGTATACTTCTAATAGGGACAATTTTCTCCACTTGGAAGTGGTAGCCTATTAATAGCTCGACCATCTAGAAACCTTAGTGCGTTAGTTTCCATGATCTTTATTTTAAAATGCAATTAAGCACAGTAAATTCAGAAACCAAGCTCTGATACCAATTGAAAATTACGAAGTATACTAGATAAAATACTTAAGAGGGGGAGGGGTGAATTGATTATTTATGCAATTTTACGCCTTAATTTACAACTTTGTATCTTAATTGAAATTCATAAGTGATTATAACACAATGTAAAGTACTGAAAATAAAGAGAGTAGGGTTAAGAAGATCAAGCCTTGATTTTAACATGGAGTTCGGTCCGCTTCCTAATCTCCACAATCATCTAACGTCTCTAATGAAGACTTTACACCAATTATATTAATCACTCACAAATTAATTCTCAAATGAGCTACAACAAAGTGTTTCATTAAGAAAATACAAGTGTAGTGCACTTTGCAAGAATAACAAAATAGGAAACAAGGCATTACACTCTTTTAATCAATAACTAGGGCTACAAATGATTTACAAAGAGACAAAGAGAATGAACACTTGATTTCTTTGTTTGATAGGAAATGAAAGCTCTTTAGTTGTTGTTGGATTTTGTGCATATGCTATTAAATATGGAGAAGCAAAAATATAGATGTTGGACACCAAATCCCCAAGCTTAACTTTACATTAAATGCATCCCGACGGCTAGTTCCTTAGAGCTAACGTCCAGATGCCACACCCTAGCATCCGGATACCACTAGCATCACCTAAACAAGCATGTTAATAAAAAAGACTAGCAGTCGGACGTTATACTGTAGCGTCTAAACATCACTTAAAAAATCACTGGAACATAACATTCCATTCCTTTGGCAATAATGCTAGCGTCTGGATGCTACCTCTTAATGTCTAAACACTAGCTACTAAACCCCATTATTTTATTGAGCGTCTGGATGCTCCCAAGGCTAGCATCAAGGCACTAGCCGAAGAACCTTACCATTGTGCTTTGCATTTGGACGTTGTCAAAGATAACATCTAGACACTAACTCCTTATTCAACACATCAACACAACACTTAAAAGGCTCAACAATTAACTTTGATTTAGCAAGTTTTGTTCTCATTAAAAGACTATTTGAATATATGTGGGTCAACAGTTTGCAGCCTTAATTATATCATCTTTATGTTATTCTTTCATGAATCTCTCCAACTGTTATGTTGATTTTTGCTTTTTAGATGTCAAAGTTCATTATAATATTCATGTTCGTGCTATCTAAATAGAAGGAGGAAAATAGAGGAAAGAGTGGCTTTAGTGCTAAGCATTGGCATAAGCGAGATCGAACTTATGAATCAACCTAACGTAGTACCACAAGTTTAACCAATTGGTCCAATGCCATTATAGAGATCATAACCTATATGCCAACCTAGTGATTTGCTGTGCCATGGCTATGTTAGCCATGTTGAGTCATTAACTCACAAGGTTGGCGGAATTTAAATAAAAAAATCAATAATTGCAAACTACCCCTCTGAACTTTTACTTAGGTGCATATTCATTCTCTAAATTTTTAAAATTTTAGATTTAAATCCACACATAGATGGAAATTTGAGGTGGTAATTTGTAGTTCCCTCTATTTTATTTTATTGGAAAAGGTTAATTGTCATACACCATATCAATTTTTTAGAGTTGAAGGGGTCAAAAGGTACATTTTGAAATTTTTAAAGGGTGAATCCATATCGAGGTGAAAGTTTAGAGGGATAATTTGTAATTTCCATAAAATAAAAAAAAAGGAAAAAGAAAAAGACAAGAAAAGTGGAAAAATATAAAGATAAATAAGATATAAATGTTTAAACTATTTTGAAAGAATAGAGAATATTTAATATTTATTCATGTGTTGTGGTTACTAACAACATAAATATCAAATACATTTAAAAGCATATCTAGTTGGATTTATAAAGACTTCCAACCAAACTAAAATCTTGTTTTTCAACATTGTGTGGTTTATTTTTATCTTTATGAGCAAAGAACTATACTACAAAGCTAAAGCTTACGAGTTTGCCTTTGAACTGCTTGCAAGCCTTTTACTCTTGGCCTAGATTGACTAAGAGCAAGAAGTTAATTGTTGGATCGAAAACAAGCCCTTTTGGATCAATGATTGGCTTGCTTGATTGAAAAGAACCATGCTATAGTCCCATAATGCAAAATTTATAACTAAAAGTGGATGCACTTGTGTATCAGTTAATGCACATCTTTTATCAAATAAGCTAAAAACTATTGTTCTTAAGCTCAATTTATTTGAAGTAAAAAACTTGTTTTCTTGAATTTTAAATTTATTTAATTTATTTTTAATTTTATCTTTATTTTAATTTTTATGAATTTTTAATTTTATCTTTGAAATAATTATCTTTATAATTTTTTTTAAAATTTTATCTTTAAAAAACAAAATGATTGGTTCAATAGACTCAAACCAAACTTGTAAACCAGTGGAGCTTTGGAATTGGCTTAGCCTAGCCTTAGCTAGTTCTGATTTTGGGTTTCCCCTTCCTCAACCTTTGAATTGACGGGTCTTGGTCAATTATCAATCAGGTTAAAACCATGTCGAAGACTAGTTAATGATACAATAAGATAATCATCAAATTAAAGAAAAAGATTGTTTAAGGAGGATTGAAGAAGTGGTAAAAACTGTTCAAGTGATTGTGAAAGAGTAATTAGATTCCAAAATCTATATAAATTATCAACTGATCTCTTAAGTATGATGGACGGTCTTCGAATTCCTTCTTCTCGTTGTAATTAAAAAAAATGCTTATCTGTCTTGAAATAGAAAGTGCACAAATGTGAAAAGATAAATCAAATAAAAATAAAACTCTGTATGACCATATTATGTATTATTTATTAATTATATCGACCTATGAATATACACATTATCTATATATACTTTTGGCCTCTAACATATACACCGATCATGATATAGCCATCCAAATTCATGTGTGACTATTATATATATAACTTATGAGAATATGGTGTATTACATCAAAATATATTAACGTTGAATGTATGTTTATATAAAGTATTAATGTTTTGGCAAAAAAAAAAAAAAAGTATGAATATTTCAAGTGGTTGAAAGATGAATCCATATTTCACAAAGTGAACCATACAAGATATCTATAATTGGTCGTTGAGGAAAATTAATTGAAAATTAATCCAAATGTGAATATGTTAAATAAATTTTGTGAAACGTTGATAAGTTTATTTGATTCATTTTACAAAACATTGAATCCTTTTTTTAATCACTTGAAATATTGATATTTTGAATAAACTTAACCCCTAAACATTAATACTGTAGTTTACCCTATAAGAATACAACTACAAGCATTATTTGTATAACATATACATATATATGTATGTGAAAAAAATAAGAGATAAAAATATGATAAACAATGAGAGGTGTTTATGCATATGCACGAGTTCAAACCATCATCATATAAAGTCGAGTAGTAAAAAAGGGGAATTGTACAAAAGGAAAAGCAGTTGTTATCACATATCGACACATCCAAACTGTTACATGAACTAAAGGCTCCTACAAATACGAGCCTTCATTTCTCATATTATTATTGTTGTTGTTGTTGCAGCCCAAACCATCTCATATTATTTAAATACATATTCATTAAATTAAAAGAAAAATTATCGCATCAAGTGTAACCATAGAGCGGAGATGAAAGTTCTTTTTATTTGATCATTTATGACTGCATATAAAAGAAAAAAAAAAAAGAAAAATTGCTTACCATGGATTTTTATTTTTTATTTTGTTTTTATGGTAGTATGTGATTGATAAAATATAGATGAAAACACCATTTGATGTGAAGAGAATTTCATCTTTTATATAGAAAATATTTACTCTAGAAATATGTATCTTTGAGGGAAGTTGTATGAGCAAGATTTGTTTTTCTTTCCTTTTCTTCGTTCGTATGGATCATTGCATTGCAATCTTTGGAACAATATTCTCCTGACATTGCGGAAGGAAGGACCCAATGGGATTAATTTTATTCATGGCTTTTAACCATGAGGATGTCCGGATCCTTGTTTGAGCTAGTCATTTTTGCCAAGTTCTTAAGTGTCATTCAACCGATCATCTTGTGAAGGAGTTAGAGATTTGGATCTATATTTTCAGTCAGAGATCTCCTTTTCTTTTCCCTTTCGTCTTTTAGCTGCCTTCATTTCTCTGATTTGGTCCCTTATATCAATTTTGTCTCCTTTATGCATCAAACTAGAAGGTCTTTAATGCATGTAAATGATTTATTCATACAGGTTGTTGATCTGTGAATGCTTTTATTGGAAAGTCTTGTACCCTTTAATTATAGATAATGGGGTCTTATTAGGCTATTTGTGCGTATGTTTATATCGAGGGCAAACAAATCAGAATTAGAAGATAGACCCTTTTGTTTAGTTTCCAAAATGAACACGAGCTTTTTAGCTTTTTGATCTCAATTTCCTTTTGTTCAAAAAACTCTCATAATGTGATACCCATTGTTGGTTTAGATCTTTTCACCTATCATTTAATCTTTAAAATTATTATACGAGTTAATATAATAGTTATACTAATTATGGTTGTATGTGAATTCAAACCTTTTGACACTTAAAAGATAGGTTCAACGAGGAAAAAAAAAACAGAAAAGGATAGAACCAGATAGTTTTCATATTTTTATTATTATATATGGATAATTACTAGCTATATGGATTTTTTACACATCTCTCAACATATGTAATAATCTATTTAATTTTTTTTTCTTTCTAGAAATGGATCCTGTAAAGTTGTTGGTAATTTATTTCCCCCTTAATTTCTTAGAGTTAACTTCTTAAAATTCTATGTGATCTCATCTACGATTAGGATGAGTAGAAAGGTGATCTTGTCATAATAAAGCCATATGATATTTTAAAAACCTAAACAATTTCAACTATTAATTTTTAACTTTAGAAAATTTTGGAAAAAATAAAAAGACTAACCCAATTTATTAGCCATTTCATAAATGATTCAATCATATAATTAGATTTAATTAATTTTTTTACTGTTTCAATTATTTTAGCCAACAGTTATTATGCTCTACATCTTGATGTTCAACCCAGTGACAAAACTATTTTTGCAATCATGGTATAGAACATCATGGTAGCTGGGTCCGACACAACATCCTTAAACTTAACATGGGTCCTTACCCTCCTCCTGGCCAACCCAGAAGCCATGGTCCGAGCCCAACAAGAGCTCGACCTCAACATCGGCCGCAACAGATGGGCTGAAGACTCCGACATCGACAAGTTACCATACCTTCAAGCCATTGTCAAAGAAACCCTTCGACTCTATCCGCCAGCACCACTCTCAATCCCTCATGAAGCCACACAAGACTGCACCATCAATGGCTTCTTCATCCGCAAATCCACTGGAATCTTCGTCAACTTGTGGAAGCTCCATCGCGACCCAAACCTCTGGACCGATCCAGATAGGTTTAACCCGGGTAGGTTCTTGGATTCTGGCGTGGATGCTTCAGGTCAACACTTTGAGTTCATTCCATTTGGATCGGGACGGCGGTCGTGTCCAGGTGCTGCGTTTGCTTTGAAAGTGACGCATTTGACGTTGGCTAGGCTTCTTCAAGGATTTGAGATCATGGCGCCACCGGGTATGGTGGTGGACTTGACTGAAGGGCTAGGGTTCACGTCGCCAAAGACAACTCCTTTGGAAGTTATCATTAAGCCAAGGTTGGATCTTGAATTATATGAATCATGAAGGGAAGAATTACATAGCAAAATATGAAAATTTTGGTTGTTAGAAGTGCAGTGCAGATAGAAAATATCGTTACGTTGCTATTACGACTGTTGTTGGATGTCCCTATAATTCAATAATTGATATGCTATATCAATGATATATAATATTCTATTTGCTGCCCCAACCCCCCACAAAAAATTTCCATTCTGTATTCCAATGTTCATTTTTCCTCGTATATAATTTTCTCAAATCATGAACATATGAGTGAACTTAGAATAATAGCAATGGCTTGGTAATGATCTAAGTGTGATCCTACACGCTAGAAAACTTCTAATTGTGCTGGATAAATCACTTCATGACAACTAGTTTGTAGAGAGTAATTTTGGCAATAGAAAACTTTTCTCCTTAAAAACATGAATTGGTGCCAGAATTATACCGGTAGCTACCATTCTTTTGAAAAAAAAAAAAAAAAAAAATATGACAATCCTGTATCGCATCCTCTTGAAAATGTGATATATTATTTTATAAAAGTATGAGTATTGTATCTACAATATATGATATACACGTATATCACAAATTATAAGTGTAATACACAAGTTATAATTTACATTAGGATTGTACTTCCAACATACAACACTCTTAAATTTTTAATATTTTTTCAAAATATAGTATTTTAATGGTATTTATGTAATTAATTTTATCTAATTGGTATTTAATGATAAATGTTCAAAAATCAAGAAATTGCCTTGCATTATGTAATCACTGCATATAAATGGCATACTTTATCCTTTTAGAGTTTTATGGACGTGGCATGTTGCATAAATTATTGCACATGGTCTGTTACCTTTAAGAATATGTCACGACAGCACAAGTATAATGTAAATTCTGATTCTAGTATTTTTAAAAGTTTAGGACTTAACAGGTATGAACGTGTGGAATAGTTAAAAAGAAAAATATAATATTTTTATAAAATGAGTTAAAAATATTAAATTTTTGTAAAATTTATGTGATGTTCCAATGTCTGTATATATGTACCATGTGACGTCATTACATGGCATTTAAGGTCTTAAATTAGGCATGCAAAGCATCATTCATACATGCCAATTAATTCACATTAAATCTAAAAAATTTCGTCAACTCCCTTGTTTACTTCATTTCCAGCATTTGGTTCATGTCAAGCTTGCTTTTAAGCCACCTAAACATCATACAAGCCAATTACATTGATATATTACTTATCTAAGTTTAAATACAACAAAATATTCATGTAATATGTAAAATAAAAAAATAAAATTATGAGACCATAAGAGAAATACCTTTTCAATGCAAATACTGTCTTCTCTTGAGATGAAGTACAAGGAAGATTCAAAACTCTTTATGCCTTTGTGAGAATATATTCACTACAAGGACATCAAATATAGTCCCTCTAGCCATATCCATATACATGAAAATAAGAAGTATGTTCACCAAGTGTCTCATAACTGATATATATATATATATATATATAATAATGACAAATTATTTTACAATGCATTAATTATAATCCCAAAATAATTATTTACATGATTTTAATATCTATTAAAATCTCTGTCAATATTTTATTCCTATTAACTATGTTATTATTTGCAACCCTCTAGGTCCCTAGCAAAGAAGGCCTATCCATCTAGACAAAGAGGAAGGTGATTGTATGACAACAATTATATAGTTCCTACTAAATTAAATATCTTCATCTTTATCATATATATCTTAATGAGATCATTGCTTGTAATATCAATATTTAATCATTTTACTTAAATCCTGAAATAAATTAGATGAAGTAAAACTTATTATGCCTAGCAGTTATGAATCATTATTATCCAAACCAAATAGCCTATGGTATCATCTCTCTAATCCAAGGGAGTGATCTATTCTATTGTGAATTGCAATTATCATCTTTATATTTCATATTGCATCCAATAATCATATAATTAACAATCTATATTAACATCGTGTTTAACAACATCAAAGTACAATATTGTATATATAAGCTATATGAAGGTCACGAGTTTAGGGATTATTTATGTTCATTTATACAGAAGAGGAATTGATGACATTAAATATGTAGTATACTCTATTGGCTAGTCGTGTTTAATGTACTAATTTAGGCATTTGCTTGTATAACTTGGATATCTTTTCCTAAATCTAGTGAGAATAACCCAAGCCATACAACATGTTGGTATATACATACATATATATATATATATGTATCCCTTTTAGATATCTATCTAGCCAAGGATAATTTTAGATAATATGATGTCATGGAATTCTCAGTGATAACATAAGTCATTATTACTCCACTTGTAAGGATTTGATTGGCACAAGTACACTCTTAAGGCACTTCTTCAATCCTGTAAGTTCAAACACCAAAATAACCACTCTAGGGTTACTAATGGTATTTTAAAGGCTTAATTGAGTTAAACCAACTCATATCCTAAATACTCACCATTAAATCGTTTTAGAATTTGAGGATAGCTAAAGTAATCACTTCATGAGCTTCATTCTTTTCATTAACTATATAGAACAAGCTAACATGTATTATGTTGCTTATATTTGTTTGCCTTTTGTTTTGTTTCTCTTGTACCATTATTAAACCCCAAAAACTTAATAATACTTAATTTTTGTAGAAAGTTTTGAACCCCATGTAGCGGTAAAATTAAAACTTCAAAAAATTTATAAATAACCTATTTTAATTATGTTTATTCATTTAAATCTTTTCAAATTTACTACTTGCTAACATTTCCTCATGGTAACTTAAAAGTTATCAACAAACTCAAGAACTTTTGTCGGTAGAAAATAATGAATCGAAGTGAATTTGTGGGATAAATATCTTCACATTTAATCCATTGTAACTCTCATGTATGAATGGATTTAATGAGTATATTTTCAAATTAAATTCAGAGCAAATAAAAATCTCTATAAAATACTTTAAAGCTCTATCTTAAGCAATAAGTTAATGTTTTCGCTAATATTTAGTATATGAAGGAATGCTTTACCGTACCATCACAATTTAATTTAGACTATTTTACCTCTAAAGGGGTCTAGGTTATAATGAAAACATTTAAATAAATTGTGATCAATCTCCTTCAATGTATTACCCAAATATCACAAGCATGGGCTAAGATTGATTTGATCAATCCATATTCTTATTGTCAAGGAGAAGTAGAGCTAGCAATTTAACACATGCATCGTGAAATTGGAGATGATATGACGTGGAGCGATTATAAATAAATTTCTAGAAGGTAAATTTGATAGTTAAGATGATTAAAAAACGGGTCAAACGTGTTTGAACACGCTTATGATTCAAGTTATTAGTATCTAAACCCACGTACAAGGGCCATTTAATAAATAGGCCTAGTATACATGTTTGAGTCTAAAACGTGAATCCATTTATGATTACTCTTTCTATTAGTCTTTTTACTTAATTTCATACCCTATTATTTTCTTACTTTAACCTCTTCTCATGTATCCACTTATGCAAATTTGCACCTCTCTCTATACATATTGTACTATATTATCATTCACTATTACAACTCTATCATTGAACTCACTAGTTAGTACCACTCTCTCTCCTATTATTATTCTTGTCTCTTTTTATTCAAGTTTTATTAAAATAACACTCTTTAAGTTTTATTTCCTTTTAGGTCTAATGCTACAAATGGTATTTGAACTTTGACAAAATATTAAATTAGGTACTTAAATTTTGAAATCGATCAATTTAATACTTGAACTTTGAAATTGATCAATTTAGTACCTAAAAAAACTCTTCATGTATGCAAACAGTACCCTATCAAGTTCTTTTAGATACTAAATTGATCAATTTCAAATTTTTTTTCAGGTATTAAATTGATTAATTTCAAAGTTCTTTAAATACCAAATTCATCAATTTTAAAGTTTAGATATTAAATTGATCATTTTCAAAGTTTAAGTACTTGGTTACATATTTTGTCAAAATTTAGGTACCATTTGTGATATTATTCCAGCTTTTTATATTCTAAGTTCTCATAGTCAAGATAAGCAAAAAAAAAAAAAAAAAAAAGTAATACCTGTACTTGAAACTTGAATACAAATTCATTTATGCGTATCTTCTCAACTTTTATATTAGTTTAACCACTTGGTATTGTTGATAAAAAACGAGTTTAATATATTGATTAGGTTTTGGTTTAAGTTAGTCACCTAGGTATAATGCTTGTGATTATTGCATTGAATAAGTATGTTATAAGTTGGTATATGTTACTGAAAAGTCTGAAGCAAGGGTTGAACTCTAAAACTATTATGTTTTTATTGGATTTATCCATACATTTAATTTAAGATTAGATATCTATCTTTGTAATTAGTAGTATAATTTTCAATTTAACTTTTGTTTTAAGTATTTAACTATTTGAAGACATTACACTAAAATATATTGTTTTTAAATGAAGACTCGATAATTACGACATATATATATATATATTTTTTTAAAATATTATTCATCGATAAATGATTTCAACATCAACACAAAACATACTTATTAAACAGGTTAAATTATCGATTAGATTTTCAAATACTATTAATAAATGGATAATGTTATGAATTAAGATTTCATATACACGACTCCGACTATATTTAAATACTACACAACATTCATTAACAAATTATCAGCCCTAACGATGAAGGTGCACTAATTTCGTGATGGAATTTCCCCTAGAGATTAGCATGTCATCACAAGATAACTTTAAATTCTTGTTAGTTCGCTTTTTTTGTTTCATATTTATGTTATGTGAGAAACGTACAATCGCTTAAAAAGAATTTTAACCATTCATAGAACCTGTTTAGATTATGTCTCTATCATAGGGTGACTTTCTTAAAGACTTAAACCTTTCCTCGAAAGACTACCAGTCAGCATCCCTATATTTCAACAACAAACAATTTAAATATATCCATAGTCTCTAGAAACAATGGACTAAGTTATGGCTAAAGGTGCAAATGAATGAGCTGATTTATAAACTACTTGAGTTCGATTCGATATTTATTTGGATTTGATTAAAAAATAGTCAAGTCAAACTCGAACTCAAATTATTTGAGTAATTTATCAAGTCGAGCTCGTATTTTTTATGTTTAGATTGATTAGCTTGTAAGCCAAATTGAGCTTGAGTTGAATATAAATACTAATCAAATTTAAATTGAGTTTAGGTATTAATATTGTTTAATTAGAAATAAGAAATATTTTTTTAGTAAATCGAGCCTAAACGAGCTTAATCGAATTGAGTTTAAGCATGAAATCTTAAATTTTGTCGAACTCAGATCAAGCTTGAGCTTTAAAATTTCGGGTCGAACTCGAATTCAAGATCATTATTGTACCATCTTGAGTCGACTTGTTTGCAGCCCACGTTATTACATTAATTTATTGCGTGAATTAATTAATGATAGGGATGATGTAATAAATGGTATCTGAATTTCGACAAAATATGCAGTTAGATACCCAAATTTTAAATTTATCAATTTAGTACCTAACTTTGAAACTGGTTTGACATTGATTAATTTAGTATTTGAAAAACATTAAAATCGATTAATTTAGTACCTAAAAGAACTTAACAGAGGTACTATTAGTATGCAAAAAAAGTTCTTTTAGATATTAAATTGGTCAATTTCAAAATTCAGATATTTAATTATATATTTTTTCAAAGTTGAGGTACCATTCGTTATATTAACTTTTAATAATGTATAACTGTTAAAAAAAAAAATTTGATATATAACTATTTCAATAAAACTCAATTAACAATAATTATCAACTATAATTAGTTTTTGTCCACATAATATTAGTAGTTTTATTGTTGATTCAAACATATAGCATGTTATTTTAATAATAACTATAAATCCTTTTTTTTTTCCCCACAGGATTTTACAATATAATAATTTTTACTAAGCTATTAAATGAAATTCCGATTATGAACCAAGGTACTTGCTATTCTTATGGCCATCATAGATTATTTCCTTATTCACTTTCTAGCAATTTCGGTGTTCATTTTATGGCTAGTTCCAAATTCAAAATCTTCCAGCCACAACAATGAATTAGCTAAATCACCCCCGAAATTCCGTGGCGGTTGGCCAATCATCGGCCACCTGCACCCCCAGCGGTTGGCCAAACATATTCTAGTATCTGAAGTGGATATTCTTATTAGAGACTTGTAGAAGATGTGGGATGGAGCTAGGACTAGTAATACTGATTGTGATGGTCGGCCTGTCAAAGTTGTGCTAAGCCAGTGGGTTAAACACTTAAGTATCATTACAAGAATGATTGCAGGAAGAAAAAGGTCTTTGGGTCCACCGCTGAGGATGGTGAAGGTGAAGAGAGCCGTCGTATAAGGAGAATTATTAAAATGACAAATCAATAATAATATCATCACTTACTAATCTTGCTTAAAAAGATAAATTAATAAAAATATAATAACTCATTGATTAAATAATTAATTAGTTGCACTGATTAATTCGAATGTTAAACAATATAAAATACTTTCAAAATAATAGTTTGCTTATTACGATTGATATTATTCATTAATGAATAAACTGAGCTCCACCTAAAATGTCATTTTGCTATTGTACTAAATTCTTTTAGGTTAAGGATAGATAAAACAGGGAAACAAAAGGAAAGAATCAAGAGAAAGGATAAGGATAGACGAAAACAGAGAAACAGAAGAAAAGAATAGTGGAAGAAAAAGAGAAATAATAAGCAGAAAACATAGAAACCAAAAGAAAAACAAGACAATTAGATAGAAAGAAAAACATGGGTTTTACTATAGCAATAGGGTTATATATTGTAGCATTTTTTACTGTAGCAGTGGGGTTACTATAGTATTTTTTTTTCCTGTTTTGTAAAACTCTATAAAAAGTGAGTAGATTTGCAGTAGAGGGGCATCGAAAGTTTTAGAGAGAGAAAGGCTAGTAATATCTAAGTATTTACTTTTTTGTAAGAGTGTTATAGCAATAGTTGTAATAAATTTCCTCAACCATTGTAATATACCTCTATCATCTTAAATAAAGCTTTTGTAAGTTTTCCTCTAACATGTCTAACTGGTTATCTTTTTAACGTATAAAGGTAACTATGCTCTAAAACCTAACTAGGCCTTTGTATCATGCGATCAGATTCTATAGCATGGGTAAATAGATTGGTAGTAAATCTCATGCCTTGAACTAGGTTTAAGACATGTCAACCGCCATGTATAACACTTACGCATTATACGTTAAGGTTAACCTAATTTACAGTTTATCGTGATCATTGCTAAACAAATTTTAGAATTTGAAATCATTGAATTAGTTTATAGAAACAAGCGGAAACTTACAGCGGAAAATATAAAACTTTTGTAAAAGAATTTCAAATAGACTACTTCCATGAGTAGACCAACATTTATAATTAAGTATCATACCTTCATGTATCTCAAAGTATACATTATCTAGTATCTCAAAATACAACCATGGGCTCCTAGATATGTTCTCATCAAATCATAAGTTCGAAAAGATGATAAATAACTTTTCCCAATAGTATAAATAGTTCAACGTTCTTAGGCACTTAACTCGTTAATAAGCTCCTTTAGAGTCGTCCCATACCCGATAATCATAAGCATCCAGATCATCACTTGAAAAAGAAAAGAATGAGCCGAAGCCCAGTACGATAACAACACAAGCACACATGAGATGGGCATACACACCTGTTCTAAATGCAATGTAACAATCAATAGTTTATATCTTTAAATTAAAGTATAGCAAACAATAGTGGAGTACTCACACTTTGACAACACACTATGAACCTGGGGGTCCTGAGTAGCAACAACTGCTCAAGGGGTTGATATAGGCAGATAGCCCGAATACCTACATCTCCTATAGGAACATCTAGTAAATAGCCTCGTCTAGGGGTTACAGTCGTTACTCATCTTTATCCATATTAGTCCATTGTGATTAAGCAGAGTAATAGAGCCCATATATTAAATTGCTTAATACAACTTTTTTTCTAATATGAATAAATGTTATCTCGATATTGTTCCCCATATTAGCTATCCGCCGAGCCACTGATAACCATCATTTGTCCAATGTCAATGATGGTGGGTGGCCTAAGCACCTAACTACTATGCTGACACCGCCTAACAAGGTTGTCGCCCTTTGGATCAGGTTAAACGACCACGCATAAGCAGCAAGCAATTATTAAAGCCATCTTTAAGTATTAATTGATTTAGGATACCTATCCTAGCAAACAACACACAAGTCACTACGTACCTAGTATAAAATATGTGTTCTAGACAAATAGATGATAAACTAGAAGATAAAGCAGGAGCCAGACTCCTAACAAATATCTACTCAAAAGATTGATTCATATAAGTATTTAAATCGATTATTGATTCATTTTAAACTCATATATAATACTCTTGTTTCTAGTGAATATTCATTTGAAAAAATATATTTACCTTATTATTAATAGGCTATTTTGAACCAATTACAAATTATTATGGTCTTATATGAGTTCACTAGTTGATTAATAGTTAAATGTAAATTGTTGGCTTTTGAGGAATTTACTAAGCCAATATTAGTTAATAAATCTATATTAGCTAATTTAGCCAAGTTAAATAGAATTAATCAATCAAGTTTATTTTATATCTAACTTAGTTTACTAAACCCATTTTATAGTAATTAGGTCCTTAAAATGGAAATTTTCAATAACATATCCTATGTTAAATTTAATAAACTTTTATTTAGTAAAATAACTCATTTAAAATATAATTATTCTATTTATATCACTTATAGTATATTTTTATATCTAAATATGTTATGGAATTTAAACTAGTTTCCTATTATGTTTTTATTATGCTAAAATGCCATATTTATTCCTATTTTATTAAATAAAGTCCTAAAATCAAAATAATTATTTATTTATCTTAGAATTCATATATTAAAATGAAAATATATTATTTACATTTATTTGATTAGAATTGATTTTCCTTAAATTCTAATATTTTCTTTTCCTATAGGGAACTAGTGTGCACCTTAATTTTAATAAATTGATTTACTATCTTAAACTCGGGTTTTTGAGCTCAAATTTTTATGTAAACTCCATAACACATATATCTACATGTTTATAAGTTCATTTGGTCTAAACTAATTAGTTAATTATGGTTTTAATTTTAATTAATTTAAGACTGTCATGAACAGAGCATAGGCAGCGACGACAGATCAGTTCGATCAAATTTGACTATCAACCGGACCTATTCTTATTCGGTTCTTTACACCAAATTAAAGTAGACATATAAATCTTTCAACCAGTTCAGCCCTATACATTCATGCCACCGTTGTTGGTCGAAATACTTTTATGCCCTATTTTGCTGTTTTGTAATTTAGTGTTTAAAAAATAGTAAACATATTTCAAAGTTCACGAAAATTTACAATTTGTATATGGACATGTTAAGCTATCATTTCATAAATTTCATTAAAAAATAAACTCATTTGATATTTTAATTAAATTTCACAAAAGCATGTACAATAATTAATTCCAACAACTTATATTATCATAAATCAATTCATCAACATTTAACTTATCAAAAGCACATTCAATAAGATGATATATCATATTCACACACTTATATGCATATATTGATCATAATTTCATTAATTTAACATGACATGCATTTTATATATAATATTCAGCTTATATGTCCACTTATTAAAAATCTAAAATCAAAACTTATTAAAAACTAAATCAAATACACACATATAATCAACATATTAGATTAAATATATACCATACATTAGAAACATCATATTTATATATTTATATATGTATATATATAATAATTTCATCAAAACAATATTTATACATATATTTATGGTATTCGGTATGTAGGAAAACATATATCTATATTTACCAAAATCTTATTATTATTAAATCTATGTTAATATCACTATCTAACAATAATTTCAACAACAAGGATACAACCATCATACAAACTCACTAATTAAACTAACATTAGTTACTTGAATTGTGAAATAATTAACTAAATATTTATTACCCTACTCCTTAAGTTGATGTAGTTTCTTTAAGCTGATTTTCCTAGCTTCAACCTATCTTTTAGCCTTCAAAATCACCTAGGAATTTATTAAAGTAGAGATTAGATTTATGGAAGAAATTGAGTGATTAAATGATAGAGAAATCATGCATTTCTTTACCTATTGGGTGCTAAATTTTGAATAGGGATTGTTGATGAATTTGTAAGAATTTTTTTGTGTGTTTGAGAGGGTTTTAGGGAGGAAGGGGCTGTTGAAAATGTTTGGGATTCTAAGGTTTTCTAAACATCATATTTATAGTATTTTATGTCTTGTAAATTCCATTAGGATTAAGGGCATTTTGGTCCTTTTAATTGGATAGTTTAGGGGTATTTTAGTCATTCCACAAGTGCAGAAATCTCTAGACCTAGAAGATATTTTTTATGTGTTCATATTGTAGATATTTAAGAGGCATTTTAGTCTTTTCCTAGATGTAGAAACTTCAAGAGTTGGTTAAGGCCAATTTGGTCCTTTCAGATGCTTGATGTTTTCTAGAATTGGGTTTTATAATGTGTATGATGGTGTATGGTAATGTATGGTCTTATGGGCTTGAATTGATGGGCTTATGGGATTTTGGGAATTAGAAATGGATTTTAAGAAGTAAGAAAGAGAATTAATTAATTGGCATTAGAAATTAATTCTAGGAAATCCAATTAAAGGAAAATTAATATCTTATTTGAATTTAGAGTTTTAAGGGCTTAGGAATTTGTATTTGAAAACAAATATTTAGTTTTAAATTTCTAAGATTTAAGGAGTTGAAATATAGGCTAAAATGTCTAAATTTGATATTTAGGGTTTTAGGTTATTAAACATGATTGGTAAAGTTCAATTGATAATTGGAAAGGATTGATTAATTTGAATTTGTTGAAATTGGTAATCGACGTTGCTTAATAGGTTAAATTGAGCATTTATGACATTAGAATCTTATTTTCAATTAAATTCATTTGTTATTCCTAATTATGTTAAATTATCAAATTTTTTCACTTACGCGATTAAGGTTTCTAGTCTCGATAGGTCAAATTAGGGTATTATACTCAAAAGAGTCAGAAAATTCTAAATTTCATGATTACGTATTCAAAATTTCTATTCGATTCCTAGTTTAGTAGATATTAATCAGTTTCTATTTTATCGCGTATATTTCAACTCTAACGATTCATCTTTAAACTATCGTTTACTATCTAATAGACCCTATAAATTAATCGGGTCATACTACACTTGATATTTATAACCTTAGGTGTATAGCTAGTGAGTAATTGGCTTGAGTCTAATCTAAATTTAGATTAAGGTTTAATTTTAATGAATTAGGAATTTTGGTAATTCAACTTGAGAAATTGGTTTCAAGTCGATAATTGAAAAGAATTGAATAGCTTGGTATGTTAGAGATAGGAAAATGAAGTAATTTGATAAGTTGAAAAGAGTATTGTGGTATTGGAATTTCTAATTTAAATTAATTCCATTTACTAATTAAATTATATAATTATATTCTATAGTTTATGAAAATCAATTAACTAAACTATTTAAATTTAATTACTAAGTTAAATTTCAAATAAGGTTTAAAATTACTTACATTTTCATAGTATTTAATTATCATATTCTTAATTTAGATTGATAAAATTCGGGGCATTTCAGTAAAGCTCTGGTTTCTCTATAGATTATACTAGGGGGCTAGCCTAAGAACCCTTTAAAAAGGCTGTTTGAGGTAGATGTTGCCATTTTTTAACCTTATGAGTTATGGCGTGAACATGAGATACATTTTCTAAAGAAAACATTGCTCCACTGGTTAACTATCTTTGCTTTAATTGTTTACCCCTGTCATGAAGTCTTTTCCCGTGGCATAGAGATCATGTATTTTGGTATCAAAACCATGTTATCTTTATACCTTGAAACTTTGGTTAACAGATTCACTTTAATGTTTAGCTTTTATATTATCGTTTTTATATTGTTATCGAGCTTTACTATTATTAATATCTAGTTTTATTATTATTGTTGTTTAATATCAGTTTTCTTTACTGTGCTTTTGTTATCTATCTTATATTTAGCTTTATTATTATCATATATTTTTCCAGTTTAATATTTAGTTGTTTAATATCCAATTTTACTATTGGTGTTTTATTGTTTTCTTTGTTGTCCTATTTATATTGTTTTTTGTTTAATATTAGTTTTATTATTAATTTTCTATAAAAAATATTTGATATAGTTTGTTTATCTTAGTTTATTTAGTTGACTACATACTATTCATTCAGTTTAAATTAACTATTTATGATTATCCAACTTATATTTTATGAATCTTATGCTTATATATATGTTATAGAAGAAACATATTATGTTGAGGAAATATTTTTAATAATATGTTTGATTATGAATGGCTTATATGAATGTTGTTTATTAAAGAGTACATAAAAGAACAAGGAAAGGAAATTAAAAAGTTAAGAAATATTATAAGGAGAACAAAGAACTGCATAGAACAGCTAGAAAATCTTTTAGAATTACATTTCGAAGATCCAACTTCAAGGAACAAGAAGTTTATCAATATCCCACAAAGGACAAGGATACATAGTAATTTGTATAGTAACTATGAATTTATTAAAGAAACAAGGAGTAGGATAAAGGTTTGCGAAAATAATATAATAAGGTTTATAGAATGATATGGCTTTAAATTTTATGCTTATATGGTATCTTTTCATAATAAGTATAATTGTTGAAATACTAGATACCATGATTGATATAGTAGATTTGTTAATAAATCCTAGAGAGCATTTGAAGTTTGAAGATTATGACATTTAGATACATAGAGTACATCAAAAGATATAAGACAATAGTTGAAGAATATAAAAGGTTTGTAGAATACGTAACAAGAGATATAGAATGGTTAGAAAAGGAAAAGAGAAAGCTAAAAATACAAATAAAAAGGACTATACACCCACATGACTTTAGGAGTTCTACACAAATGAGACACAGGCACATAGAGGAAGTAATCATTACAATGAGTAAAGGAAGGAATTTGCATAACCACATATAGGGTTTTGTGGAAATATAGAACTAGTAAATGATATTATAAAGTCAATAATTAGACAAAACAATACAATTATAGCATTACTGATTAGGCTTCGCCAAAAGGTCAACAATTTAAGTTATAACCTTGAAAACTTAAAGAAAGAAGCCTTGAACGGAATGGGCATAGAAGGAAATAGTTACCAAAAGGAGTTAGATGAGGTAATAGATAGGCTAGAAAGGTTACCAATTGAAAGAATAGTAAATAAACCCAAAGCTTATTTTATGAAAGGAGAGTGGAAGTCTCCTTCAAAATAAACATGCTTCAAGAACCACAGGAAACCACAAGAAAGTAGGGTTATAGAAGAAAGTGAGGAAATGAATAAAAGGCAAAGTAATAGGTATAACAAGCAACATAATGCAAGGTTTTTAGATAGGCGTAGACCATTCATAGAAGAATCACATGTTTTACAATCCCCAAGACTCAGTACAAGTTCTATAAAAACAACCTCTAGGGTAGGAATATTAGATAGGATAAACATTGGAAGAAGACAAGGATGAGATTTAGATGTTATGATGGCAGACCAAGATTCATAGGTGATGAGGATAATGTGTTAGAAAACTTTAATTAAACCCTGGAAGAAAGGGAAATATTAGGAATGATGAGTGTTCTGGAATAGATAGACATTTTAGGATGGAAAGGAAATAGGATTTCAACTTGTAGTTATGTTGATGACACAATTAAGAAGATAAAGGAAATTGAAAAGTGTCTTAATGCTAGATACAATTCCTACGCACAGGAGACAAAGGCTAATCAATGGAGCCTTGAAAAGGAAGAAGAGGTTAAAAATGAGGAAGAATCATTAAGACAAATCTAATATTGGAAAGATGGCTTTTTGATAGGACACGCAGAAGATTTTATTCCTTATGAAATATGGTTAGAAGAAAAATGAATTTTAGGATAAATACAAGAAGTAAGGCTTAAAAAGAGAATAGAACAAGGAGTTGTTTATTGTTTTGGAAAGGAAAATAAAGAAAGGGAGGTTTTGTTAGAATTAACAAAAGAAGTAATGCAAATAGAGAAAGATTTTGATGCTAAGTAAGATTTTGAGATAGAAACAAGTTCACAAAGAGATATTGACACCATAGGAGAACAAACACATGTGTCTGAAATGCTATGATGGACAACAATGAAGATACATGTTAAATACACTTCCCTTTATAGTAACACATAGAGGACATAATATGTGGGAAGGAGTCCCAAGCAGAGTATCTTGTATTCATTATATTGAAAGAACCAAGTGATAGGATATATAAAGGAAAAATGATGCCATTTGAAACATTGGATAAAAGGAATTTGATAGACAATAGAAGAATATTGAATATAAGTGCACATGATTTGCAAAGTTGGAGATCTTTAATTAATAATTGGACACAAATAGTTGTAAGGGCATGGAGACAGATCAAATGCACATATATTTAGAATCTTTTTTAGGAGAAACAACAAGAGTAAAGTGGGAATCTTATAAAAAAAATTTCCACAACATATAGCCACAAGCAAAGCTTGAGGGACAAATCTATATAATTTTTATTGTAAGATAAGGGTAGTATTAACAAGAGAAGCACCATAAATTGGTGGGTATGACCAGCAAAGGGATGCTATAAAGAATCTAAAACAATTACAAATAAAGCATTAGTATTTTGTTAAAAGGTATATACAAGAATTTTTCCATAACTGCACCATTGCTGGCTGCTATTATGAAAAGTTGATAGCAGATAAATTGTTTCTAAAGTTACCATGACTATTAGAAGCAGAAGTGTATAAAGAATGGAAACAAAAGGTTGAACCACTCTGGAGAAGAGTTAAGTAACTTAGGAACAAGGATAAAGTTTCTTGTAGATAAATTAATAGAAAAATATACAGCTTTACAGATAAACAGGCAATTAAAAGGAGTAAATTACAATATCTATCAAACTATTTATACTCCACAGATATATGGAACAAATGAAAGAAATAAAAGGAAACCAAAACCAAAGTATAGGCCTAATAAGAAATACTTTGCAAAAAGTAATAGGGTAAAGAAACAATGGTTAAATCAAGACAGACATGTTAGGAAATATAATAAAAACAGGGTTTAAAAAAATAAATTGAAGTGTTATACTTGTAATGAGGAAGGACATATGGCTAAAGTATGTCCTCAAAGGCATAATAGTAATACTATGGCAAGTATTTTAGTAGAATGTATGAATGAAGATATATTAGCTATAATATACAAGTAAATAAATTATAATGAAGGGTAAAAAGGTAAATTCATGTTGTTTAAATGGGTATTTTTGTCCTTGAACAGGTAGATTTAAGCCCAGGGAAGATGTACGCGAAAAATTAGACGAAAGGGCTTAGGCTAATGTAAAGGCCGCCGGCTTTGAAATGAAGGTTGCTGGCTTATATATTAAAGCCGCCGATGAAAAGCTCTTGAATCTTTTATGGAAATGGTGACAGCCGGCACATAGGTCGCCGGCGTAAGTATGTAGGCTGCCGACGTAACGGCTAGCTTTTCCTGTTTGAAATCCTTTATATAAATAGAACTTTAGGGTTTCTATTTCTCATATGTCCTTTTTCCTTTGTCATCCAGAGAGTGTTTTTAGATTTCTTGAGTGTTCTTGGAAGAGAGAATCACTTGGAGATCATATTTGAATCAAAGAGTAAGTAATTCTGCCTTCCTTTATCAAGACTTTCATATATCGATTTGATTCCTTAAGGTTTTGTTTGGATTTTGAAGGAGTTCTTTGAAGTAACCATATATATATATATATCAATCAAGATTTGATCTTTTGGGAATCAACTGAAGAATTAGATTGAAACAAGTACGTTATATCTTTTTTTTTATTGTAGATTCATATATAAGGAGTATATTAGACGAATCATGCTAGTTCTTACTGGTTTATCAATCTAGGGTTTTGAAGAAATTTGCAATTTTGGGGTTTTCGTCTGATTTTAATTGAGGAAAACTAGAATTTGGACTCAATAGAGAATACAAGGTAAGTTTTATCTCTTTTATCCATAGGTTTATTAAAGGAATGATTCTTGTTGGTGATTTTCCTGTTATTTCTAAATAATTAGGGTTTTGTAGAGTTTGGTCGAAGGAGATTTTGCAGTTGTGGATTTCTTATAAGGTTAGGGTTTTGGATGATTTTTTTTTTAAGAATTGGATGAATTGGGGTTTATTTATGAAGTTTATGATTTATAATTGTTGTTCTTATTATACGTTTTACTCAGGAGATTTGTTGTTGTTATTAAGAATTTGTGGATTTGGAGAAATTGTTCCTGGAATTGAAAAGATATGACCATTCCTTGTTTGTTGTTTTTGCATGTAGGTTTAGTATTTTGTTTGCTTGATTGTAGGATAAAAAAAATTAATATAAATCTATTTGGCTGAATTAAATTGTTTTCCTGGTTGTGTTTGGCTATGACTAGTAAAGACTTGACAAACAGTGATACTGGTGTGGCACCCTATTGATCTATGTGTGAGGTTGTCTCGAGTAGACTCGTCCATAGAGATGATTATGGTAGATTTAGGTGATTTGGCAGTATGGTTGCAGGGGTTTAGAGAGTACCCATTCACTAATATATGTATATAATTACTTATTTTCAAAAGAGTCTGTTGATTTCTAATGAGGTCTGAGTTACTCTGGGTTTGGGACTAGGAAGTCATAGTTCTAAACTGTTTTTATTTGCTAGCTTAAATACGAAAATAAATTGTTGTTTACATTAGAGTAATTGCACTATATATACATGCTGTTTGTGCATATGCATTTGTTTATGGACTGGCGTACTAGGCGTTCTCGCTCATTCCTTTCTTTTTCAGGTACATGTGATGATGAAGTTATTTATGATTTTTTGGGTTATGATCTTTTCTTTGATCATGGTGACGACGATAGTGATCCAAACTATCCTGTAGAAGAATAGGATCGAATACAGGATTTATGCAAAACCTTTTCTTCAGATATTAAAGACTTTTGGAATAATATTTTTGTTATTTATCTTATTGAATAGTTATGGATTTAAGTATTTGGATTTACGTAATAGTTATAACTAAAGGATTTTATGTCATTTATTTTGAAGATAGATCTTTTTTGGATTTTTTTTTTTAGTTGGCTATAGTTTTGGCAACATGGATTTGTTTTAATAAACAGGAGATTTCAAAGTTATTATATGATATAGGTTCTATATTTTCTGATGTTTCCTCTGAGAGTATTATAGAGATTATGTTTTTATATTATGGATATAGAGCCTTTGCGTGTTTTATTTAAGAGAAGACACGTGGTAGGTTGTAATCACCTTAGTTTAGGGCGTTACAGCTTATTTGGTATTAGAGCTTAAGGTTTGAATCTTTTAGATTTAAGAAATTGACTCTTTACGAAGGTGAGCATTGATGAGTAGGGTATAATAAAAATTAGGATGTTTTTTTTATAGTTAATTTTGTTGTTATCTTTTAGATTTTAAGTTTTGACCTCTAAGTTGGATACCCTTTTCTGATGGTGTGGTGTTTTGTTTGTTTTAGAATGCCTCACAAGAGAAGGATTCCTGAAGTTGGTTCTTCTAGAGCTGGAGAGGAGGACGTTAACAGTGGGCAGAATGAGCAACAATAGCCTCAGAATCAGAATCTACCACCACTACCACCAGCAGTTCCACCTGTAGGATAGCAGGTTCTTGTTGATGCTGCATAGCTTATGCAGGCTGTGAATGCTTTGCTGGCAGTGATTAATCAGTAGTAGTAGGATATGAGGCAAGACATGTAGATGGTTTAGGCGAATGCTGAAGCTTGGAGACTGGAGACTCAGAGACTTAATGGGAACAGAGGCAATGGAGTTAGGCATGATGATGTCCTAAACCTGAACTAGTTTGTAGATCTAGTCTACAAGTTTGAACCTACACCTGGTAGACCTCTGGATGCACAGTTATGGATGGAGGAGGTTGAGAAAACGTTTGCTGCTCTGGACATTATGGAGAATAAGAAAGTGGAATATGCCTCCTATTTATTGATAGGGAAAGCAAATAACGTCATATGCCTAGTTATTACTTGGCAGATGTTCCAGTAGGCATTTTATAAAGAGTTCTTTCTCGATAATGTGAAGCAGAAGATGCTTTAGGAGTACTATACCCTGCAGAAAGGTAAGATGACAGTAGAGGAGTATAAGGCTGAGCTGCATAGATTGATGATGTTCCTACCGGATCCATTAAACGAAAGTGAAGAGACTAAAGTTAGCAGATTTATTACTAGATTAAAGCCTGAGATCCAGTATCAGGTGAATCTAATGGATCTGAACAATTATTCAGTAGTGATGAACAAAGCAAAGGCAGTGGAGTAGGCGTTGAACATGATGAAGAGTAGAGAGCCCATATATTTTTGGGTAAAAGAGCAGCATCGAGTGTGTGGACACAGGATAAGGGTAAGCAACCCACCACACAGGCTTTCAGGCCAACAGCACAGAGTACTGATAAGAGATGCCCTAGATGCTTAGGTCCACATGATCTGAAGGACTACAAGTGGGTAAAGAATGCATATTCTTCTTGTGATCGAGTTGGTCATATCAACAAGTTATGCATAGAGAAGACTCTTCCTTAGGATTTCTGTTTCAAGTGTAAATAGAAGGGACACAGAGTTGTGGAATGCAAAGAGGCTAAGAGATAGATTGTTCCAATTGGCAGATCTTTTTCTTTTGGTTAGAGACAGCGAGCACCGGCAAAAGTATATGCTCTTTAGCATAATGAGACGTTGAGTGTGGACACTGTTACGGGTATGTTTCCTATACTCCTACATAATGCATATGTTTTGTTTGATACTAGTGCTAGTTTTTCTTGTGTTGCTGAATCCTTTGTATCTGTTTGTGGTGTATCTATTGAGTTTATGTCTAAATATATGTCTATTAATACACCAGTGGGAAGTGGATCTGTGCTGAATAGAATTTGT
The DNA here is from genome assembly GCA_024138025.1 of Combretum micranthum. Taxonomy (NCBI): domain Eukaryota; kingdom Viridiplantae; phylum Streptophyta; class Magnoliopsida; order Myrtales; family Combretaceae; genus Combretum; species Combretum micranthum. The sequence continues at coordinate 747,391 of JAMXBD010000192.1, read as the reverse complement.
AGAAATGTGGATATTGAGATATAAGGTAGGCATCTGCTTACAAATTTTGTAGTATTGGGTATGCTGGATTTTGATGTGATTTTGGGAGTAGACTGGTTGACTAAGTATAAGGCTGTGATTGATTGTCACAATCTTGTAGTAGAGTTTAGTTTGCTAGATTGAGATAAGTTTACCTATAAGTTAGTAGTGCAAAAACCTCCAGTTCTACCTACTTATGAGTTGTGGGGAAAATCCATGTTAGTAGCTAGGTGAAAGAGGATAATTAGAGAATGGAAATATCTGAGATACCAGTTGTGTGTGAGTATCCAGAAGTTTTTTCCAGGAGATTTACCAGGGTTACCACCAGAAAGAGAAGTGGAGTTTAGTATTGATTTGGTACCAGGTACTATAACAATTTCCAAGACTCCTTATCGCATGACTCCTACAGAACTAGCAGAGCTTAAAGTACAGTTGGATGACCTGTTGAAGAAGAAGTTTATTAGATCCAATGTTTCACCCTAGGGAGCTCCAATTTTGTTTGTGAAGAAGAAAGACGAAAGTATGAGGTTGTGCATAGATTATAGAGAGTTGAATCAGGTAACAGTCAAGAATAAGTACCCTTTGCCAAGAATTGATGATTTGTTTAACCAGCTGGCAGAAGCATAAGTGTTTTCAAAGATAGATCTGAGATCAAGATATCACCAGTTGAGAGTAAAGGTAGAAGATATACAGAAGACTGCTTTCAGGATTAGGTATGGATACTATGAATTTGTTGTCATACCATTTGGTTTTACCGATGCACCAGCCGCGTTTATGGGTCTGATGAACATAATTTTTATAGATTATCTAGATATGTTTGTTGTGGTGTTCATTGATGATGTGTTGGTATATTCTAAGTCTAAAGAAGAGCATGAAGAGCATATGAGATTGGTTCTGACCAGATTGCAAGAAGAGAAATTATATGCTTAGTTTTCAAAATGTGAGTTTTGGTTGAAACAAGTGTGTTTCTTGGGACATATAGTCAATGGTAATGGAATTTCTGTTGATCCTGAGAAAGGGAAAGTAGTTATTGAATGGCCAAGACCCAAGATGGTGTTAGAAATCAGAAGTTTTCTGGAAATGGCGGGATATTATAGAAGGTTTGTAGAAGATTTTTCAAAGATTGCTAGTCCATTGACTAGATTGACACAGAAAAGTGTTAAATATGTGTGGAGTGAAGACTGTGAAGCTAGTTTTCAATTGTTGCAGAACAAGTTAGTGTCTATTCCAGTGCTAGCCTTACTAGTGATTAGTGGGGAATATGCTATTTATAGTGATGCCTTTATACAAGGTTTAGGAGGTGTGTTGATGCAAGGAGGCAGGGTAATAGCATATACTTCTAGATAGTTGAAGCCATATGAAAAGAACTATCTTACACACGATCTGGAACTAGCAGCAGTAGTGCATGCTTTGAAGCTGTGAAGACACTATCTGTATGGGAAAAGATGCAAAGTATATACAGATAATAAGAGTTTCAAGTACATCTTTACCTAAAAAGAGTTTAGCATGAGACAGAGAAGGTGGTTGGAGCTGATCAAGGACTATGATATAGACATTCAATATCATCCAGGAAAGGTAAATATTATAGCAGATGCTTTGAGTAGAAAGAGAGTGGAAAATCTAGCAGCTATGATTACAACCAAAAGTCATTTGATTGAGGACATGAGGAAGCTTGAGCTAGAGATAGTTACAAGACAAGTAGGTGCAAGATTGACGAATTTGAGGATACAACCTACTCTTGTGGATAGGATCAAGACAGCTCAGATTGATGACCAGAGTATCATGGAGATTAAGCAGAGAATGGAGATTGATAGGGCACCAGAGTTTTATATTGATGAGGAAGGTATCATGTGATATAAAGGAAGATTATGTGTGCTAGATCAAGGAGACCTTAAGAGAGAATTGTTGAATGAGGCACATTATTCAAGTTATTCCATCCATCCACATGGAAATAAGATGTATCAAGACTTGAAAAAGCTATATTGGTGGAATAATATGAAAAAGGAGATAGCATAATATGTATCTAGTACCACACGTGTTAGATGATTAATATCGAGCACAGAAGACCGACAGGTGAGTTGAAGCCGTTGCCAATACCATAGTGGAAATGGGAACACATCGCCATGGACTTCGTTTCCACTTTGCCTAAGACAAGAGATAAGTTTGATTCTATTTAGGTAATTGTGGATAGATTGACTAAAGTTGCTCATTTCATACCGATCAAGACTGGGTATAAATTGGAACGTTTGGCACAGTTACACATAAAAGAGATAGTGCGTTACACGAGATACCGATAACTATTGTGTTAGATAGGGATACCATATTTGTTAGGAGATTTTGGAAAAGTCTACACCAAGCTTTAGGTACCAAAGTACTTTTCAACATGGCTTATCATCCTTAGACTGATGGACAATTTGAGAGGACCATTCAAATTCTTGAAGATATGTTGAGAGCATGCTTTTTGGATTTTAAAGGAAGTTGGGATGAGCATTTATCGTCAGTGGAATTTGCTTATAACAACAATTATCAAGTGTTGATTCACATGCCTCTGTTTGAAGCTCTTTATGGTAGAAAGTGTAGATCACCTATTCACTAGGAAGAAGTAGGTGAAAGACATCTATTGGGAGCTGAGCTAGTGCAAGATGCAATTGATAAAGTTAAGTTGATCAAACAGAGATTGCAAGCTACTCAGAGTTGACAAAAATGTTATGCTAATAAGCGAAGAAGACCTTTGGAATTTCAGGTAGGAGAACATATTTTGCTAAAGATCTCACTAACAAAGGAGGTTGTCAGATTTGGATTAAGAGGAAAGTTGAATCCTAGAAACGTAGGACCATATGAGATATTGGAAAAGATAGGCGATGTTGCTTACAAATTAGCCTTACCGCCTAATTTGGAAGGAGTACACAACATGTTCCACGTATTTATGGTCAGGAAATATATCAGAGATCCAGATGAAATAGTAGTTCTTGAACTGTTAGAAGTACAGTCTAATCTCTCGACAATTGAAAAGCCAATCAAGATTTTAGATACAAAAGAGAAAGTCCTGAGAAATAAGGTGATTAAGTACGTGAAAGTGCAATGGACTAATTAGATGGAAAGAGAAGCAACTTGAAATTGGAAGATGACATGAAGGCGAAACATCCCGAGCTGTTCAATAATCTAGGTAACTTTCGAGGACGAAAGTTCTTTTTAGGAGGGGATAGATGTAATATATAAGTAAATAAATTATAATGAAAGGTAAAAAGGTAAATTAATGTTGTTCAAATGGGTATTTTTGTCCTTAAACAGGTAGATTTAAGCCCAGGGAAGAGGTACGTGAAAAATTAGACGAAAGGGCTTAGGTTGATGTAAAGGCCGCCGGCCTATATATGAAAGCCGCCGGCAAAAAGCTCTCAGGTTTTTTATTGAAATGGTGAAAGCCGATACATAGGCCGCTGGCGTAAGTGTGTAGGCCGCCAGCGTTGGATTCAAGGCCATCGGTGTAAGGGCCAGCTTTTCTTGTCCGATATCCTTTATATAAATAGAACTTTGGGGTTTCTGTTTCTCACGTGTCCTTTTCTCCTTTTCCGTCCAGAGATCGTTTTTAAAGTTATTGAGTGTTCTTGGAAGAGAGAATCATGTGGAGATTGGATTTGGATCAAAGAGTAAGTAATTCCGCGTTCCTTTATCAAGATTTTCATATATCGGTTCAATTCCTTAAGGTTTTGTTTGGATTTTGAAGGAGTTTTTTGGAGAAACCATATATATATATATATCAATTAAGATATGATCTTTTGGGAATCAACTGAAGAATTAAATTGAAACAAGTAAGTTATATCTTTCTTTTATTGTATATTCATATATGAGAAGAGTATATTAGACAAATCATGCTAGTTCTTGCTAGTTTATCAATTTAGGGTTTTGGAGAAATTTGCAATTTTGGGGTTTTCGTTCGATTTTAATTGAGGAAAACTAGAATTTGGACTCAGAAGAGAATACAAGGTAAGTTTTATCTCTTTTATCCATAGGTTTATTAAAGGAATGATTTTTATTGGTGATTTTATGTTATTTCTGGATAATTAAGGTTTTGTGGAGAAATTGGGTTTTATGGAGTTTAGTCGAAGGAGATTTTGTAGTTGTGGTTTTCTTATAAGGTTAGGGTTTTGGATGATTTTTTTTTTTTTTTGGAGAATTGGATGAATTGGGGTTTATTTATGAAGTTTATGATTTATAATTGTTGTTCTTATTATACGTTTTACTCAGGAGATTTGTTGTTGTCATTAAGAATTTGTGGATTTAGAGAAATTGTTCCTGGAATTGAAAAGATATGACCATTCCTTGTTTGTTGTTTTTGCGTGTAGGTTTAGTATTTTGTTTGCTTGATTGTAAGAACAGAGGAATAATTAATCTAAATCTATTTGGCTGAATTAAATTGTTTTCCTAATTGTGTTTGGCTATGACCACTAAAGACTTGGTAAACAGTGATACTGGTGTGGCATCTTGATAATCTATGTGTAGGTAATCCCGAGTGAACTCGTGCATAGAGATGATTCTGGTAGATTTAGGTGATTTCGCAATATGGCTGCAGGTGTTTAGGGAGTACCCATTCACCAATATATGTATATAATTACTTAGTTTCAAAAGAGTTGGTTGATTTTCTAATGGGGTCTGAGTTACTCCGGGTTTGGGACTGGAATTTATAGTTCTAAACTGTGTTGATTTACTGGCTTGAATAAGAAAATAAATTGTTGTTTGCATTAGCGTAATTGCACTATATATACATGCTATTTGTGCATATGCATTTGTTTGTGAACTGGCATACTGGGTGTTCTCGCTCATTCTTTTCTTTTTTAGGTACATGTGATGATGAAGTTATTTATGATTTATCAAGTTATGATCTTTTCTTTAATCATGGGGATAGCGATAATGGTCTAGACTACCCTACAGAAGAATAAGGTCGGATACATGATTTATGCAAAACCTTTTCTTCAGATATTAAAGACTTTAGGAATAATATTTTGGTTATTTATCTTATTGAAGATTTATGGATTTATGTAATAGTTATAACTAAAGGATTTTATGTCATTTATTTTGAAGATAGATCTTTTCTGAATTTTTTTTTTTAAATTGGCTATAGTTTTGCTAACATGGATCTGTTTTAACAAATAGAAGATTTCAAAGTTATTATATGATACAGATTCTGTATATTTCTGATGTACCCTTTGAGAGTATTATGGAGATTATGTTTTTATATTGTGGATTTAGAGCTTTGCATGTTCTATTTAAGAAAGGATACATGGCAGGTTGTAATTGCCTTAGTTTAGGGTGTTACATTAGCAATAGATGAAGACATAAGTGACATAGAAACAATCTGTAGTATAGTATCAATAATAAATCCACAAGGAGTGATGATAGAAGATTCTAATAGTCAGTATAAAAATGATATTACAGGAGTTTTCTTGAATCAACATGATTACAATCCTTACAAAGAACAAATAGAGATAAAGTATCAAGATGAAACGATTAAACTTCTAAATTGGATGTTACAAGATACATGAAATACAATGATGAACACAGGAGAAAACATAGAAAGTCGTAGGCATAATTGGGCCCAAGGAAGTGGATTAGAAGACCATCTATACAAATTTTGTTCTAAATATCCTATAACCAAACTCAAATATCAGTGCAAAAGTTATATGGTGGAATCTTGTAAAATATGCATAGAAAACAAAAACGAGATATTTCAGTTTAATGAAAGGTTTGTAGTCAATAGAAGTTTTCAACAAGATGTAATAGGTGAAAGGATAATGAGAATGGACAATAAGATAGACTGGATAAAAGAAGAACTACATGGAAAAAAAGAAAGACTAATAAGCTTGGAAAAAGGAAAAGGAAAAGACAATGTGAATAAAGGAATAATAATAATAAGAGAAGGAGATGAACATATGATACAATGAAGAGTTACATGGGGGCAGCAAATACATCTTTAGAAAGGACAAAGGAGTTAAGAATATCAAATCTAAATGAAAGACATGTTACAAATTTCATAGGAGTACATATTAGGCCAAGATCATACTTTAAGACACAAACAATAGAATTACATGTATTAATAGATACATGAAGTACTACAAACATGACTACAAACATGATAGATAAAAGGATATCACCTGCAGAAGAAGTTGAGCAATGGATATATGTAGAATAAGGTAAGATATACATGGAAATAAAACATAGGAGTGTATATGTATAAAGAAACATAAAGTAAGGTTTTTCACAGGAGAATAATGGATTATACCTATGCATAGTGGAATGATATAATTATGGAATTTTGGTAGTTTGAAAATTAGATGTATAATAAGATTAGATTTTTTATTAAGTAATCACGATGGTATATTAATCACTAGATATACTATAAATATTTTAGGACATCCGGCTATAACATATCAAAACTCTTTAGAGAACACAGAACTAAACATGAGGTTGTTACAAAGGTGTGATGAAAAGGATGAAAAGAACTGTAATTATCAAAAGTTAGGAGAATGTTAAGAAAAGGAAAATGGCTAAATAAGAATAGAGGAAAATTCAAAAGAATTGGGAGAATTAAAAGAATTTTTAGAAGAAGAAATTGAGTGGAAAGAAATGGTATTAAATGAAGGAAAAATGATAAAATGGGAAAACATATACAGGATTTTTGAAAGTTCATGTTTGGAAACAGGTTACCCAGATCACTATCAGGACTTTCAGGCTGACTGTTCGGCAGACGCTCATAAATTAAAGAAGATAGTGGAGAAAGACCTTTCAATCTGTGGTTACCGATCAAGCCTCTCTTTCCTATCCGAGATAGCTAGTCGTCACCTTCAGTCGCAGCGGTGGCCCTTTCATTGCCCTCCCTTGGTCTTTCTTTTGAAATAAGGACTTAGCCCGTGGGTCAGCAGCGATATGGTTTTCTTACCGTTAACTCCCCCTCTGACCATGGGTAGCTGGCTTGATGATTGATCTCGGTGAGTTCAATAGAATGTGATAATCTAGATAACATGACTTTGAAATGCACATAAAAGAATTATTAGAATTAGGTGTCATAGAAAGGTCAGACAACTAACACAAAAGTCTTGTTTTTATTTTTAGAAAGCATAGTGAGATAGCAAGAGGAAAGTCAAGGATAGTAATATATTATAGAAAACTAAACGTTAAGACAAAAGGATGATTCTTACAATCTTCTTAATAAAATTGAATTAGTCAACAAAATAAAAAATTGTTACATATATAGTAAATTTGAGTCAAGACTTTGGCAGGTAAAAATGGATAAAGAGTCATAACCATAGACTACTTTCACCAGTCCGTGAGGATGGAAAGTTATGCCATTTGGCTTAAAAAATGCACCTTCGATTTTTCAAAGGAAAATGGATATAGTTTTCAAAATTCAAAGGATTTTATTGCAATATATATGGATGATGTTCTTGTTTTTTTCCAAAAGTCAGCATGAACATATAAGGCATTTAAAGATGGTAATTTTAGAATTTCAAAGATAGGGAATAGTGATAAGCACTAAAAAGGCACAGTTTTTCAAAAGAAACATTGAATTTCCAGAAGTAGAAGTAGGAGGAGGAAGAATTAAGCTATAAGAACACATATTTAGAAAGGTGTTAAAATTTCCTAAATGAATAAACAAAAAGCAATTAAAGGCATTTTTAGGTTAGTTAAATTATGTAAGACCTTTTATAAATGATTTGAATTCTTTAATAGGACCTTTTTATAATAAAATTTCTGGTTTTAAAAGTTTGTGTCAAGAAGATATAAAGCTAATAAGATAAATAAAGGAATAAATCAAAAGGTTATCAAAGTTGAGATTACCCTTAGACACAGATTTCAAGACAAATTTAAATATATAATTTGTTATGCTTTGGCTAGATATTTTAACCAAATGAAAACATAAGGTATCAAAGGTACTCAAGAAATATGTTATATAAAAAGGACACAAGAATATGAATTGTTACAAAGAACACAGGGACAAATTGAAAGGAAACACTAAATATATAGAGTTGCTAAAGGACATTTACTAGCAGTCTTTTACTATTGAAATGATGTCCAAAATCAAATTATAGACTACCCAAATCCTTCATGGAGAGGTTTCAATAATATTGAAATTGCAATTAATTGGGTCAAACAAATGTTAGGAAAATAAGAAATTTATGTTGATCCAGCTCTTGATAATTTTAAGAGTATCAGAAATAGCATTGGGTATGTTGAATGTACATAAACGTATATGGATATGAAATCTCTGAAGGAAGAATAGGAAAATAAGATATCTTCTCTCAAAATTACAGAAAAATCAAGCTTAAGAAAAAAGAGAAATATTGAAAGCATTAAAGAACATAATAAAAATTACAAGGAAGCATTTCAATTTCAAACCAGAAAAAAAAAGGAAAAACGCCTCAAGAAGAATATGAAAATGCAACAGCATTCATTTTGTTTAAGAGGAATGAATTTATTTCAAAACTTCCATCCCTTGCAAAATGGCTAATAAAAGGATATGCAAAGGAAGAATTTTTAAAACCTTTTATAATACTCCAAAGGACAGTACAAGAATAACATATATGTTTTCATGTAATAAGATTTGGAACAATGGTGAGAGTAAAGGTGTATCCTAATCCTCCATGTTACTTTTGTATGGGAAATGATTCACAGGTCAAAGTGAATAACCATTACCTAGACAAATACTATTGTCCAAAACATATCCGTTACAATATACACACAAAAACTATAGATCTTAAGAATTCAAGATGGGGAACTAAGAATACATATTGGCTACTTTTCTGGATTATTGGCTCATCAAAGAAATTGTTGGCACATTTCCATAATTTATGGCCTAACCTATGGGAAGAATGAGAAAAAGAAAAGGATAAAGATAGATAAAACAGGGAAACAGAAGGAAAGAATCAAGAGAAAGGATAAAAATAGACAACAAAAAGGAAACAAAATGAAAGAATTGTGGAAGAAAAAGAGAAAGGACAAGTGGAAAACAAAAAGAGAAACATGACAATAAGATAGAAAGAAAAACACGAGTTCTACTATTGCAGTAAGGGGTACTATAACACTTATTTTTATTATTTTTTTCTATAGTGGTAGGGTTACTGTGACACTTTTACTATTTTGTAAAACTCTATAAAAAGCGAGCAAATTTGAAGTAGAGGGGCATCAAAAGTTTTAGGGAGAGAAAGGCTAGTAATATCTGAGTGTTTACTTTTCTGTAAACGTGCTCTTGTAATGGTTGTAATAAATTTCCTCAACCATTGTAACATACCTCAGCTATCTTAAATAATGTTTTTGTAAGTTTACTTTTAGCATATCTGGCTAGTTATCTTTTTAAGGTATAAAGATAACCATGCTCTAAAACCTTACCAAGCCTTTGTATTATGCGATAAGGTTTTATAGCATGGGTAAACAGATTAAGGCATCATATTTGGTAGTAAAGCTCTGGATTTTTTTAGAGATTATGCCAAAAGAGCTAGCTTAAAAATCCTTTGATAAGGCTGTTTGAGATAGACGTTACCGTATTTTAGCCTTATGGGTTGTAGCGTAGGCATGAGGTGTATTTTCTAAAAAAAATATTGCTCCATAAGCTAATTGTCTTCGTTTTAATTGTTTACCTCTACATAAAATCTTTTCTTGTGGCACAAAGATTCTTTATAAAGAAACCAGAGCTGTACTACCAAGTATGGTGCCTTAATCCTTTATTGACATAGAAAGTGTAGAAATATAAAAATGGATGAATCTTATTATTATATATAATTATCAATTTATCTAAGAAATTCACAACACTTCATATCGATCCATTAACATGTTTTAACGCATATGTTATTTCTATATATAGAGTTCTTAACATATTTAATTATACTAATGAAAATAGACACCACTCTTGTAGATTATATATCTTGTATGATATTTATTCTATATTTGCACCACCAAGTGCTTGTCGCCTTCTTACGTTTTCATCCCATCATATACCAATCATGGTATAATTATCCAATTTTATGTGTAAAAATTATATGTGCATTTTTATATTTCCAAATAATAAAAACATAAAACTGTATACAAAAAGTGGACAGTGTCCATGCAAATGCATGGGCTCAAATTAAAAGCTAGTATCATATAAAGTCAAGTTGTAAAATGGGAATTATACAAAAACAAAAGCAATTTTTGTTCAATTACATAAACCATTTTAAAAAAAGAAAAGAAAATGCTTGTCGTGGATATCTTTCTAAGTGGCGGCGTATTGTTGACAAAATGGAGATAGATACACCAATTGATGTGAAAAGAATTTCTTCTTATTATTATAAAATAAGTACATTCAAAAGATGTATTCTTAACAGCTATTTATCACCACATGCAGACTTACACTTGTAAACTATTTTTTATAGATATGAATTATGTTTTTTTTTTTTTTGAAATTAAACCTTCAAATTACTACTAGTTGAGAATATAAGAAAAAAAATGATATTATAATGATTCCATATGATATTTTAATAATATAATAAGTTCATCTATTGGTATATAAATTTAAGGAACTAAAAAGAAAGTAACTTTTGAGGATAAATCCACATTTGTAAACTTCTTCATAGATAATTTAATCATATAATCAAATTTCATTCTCTTTTATTGTTTCAATTATTTCGGCCAAGGGTTCTTGTTCTTTACGCAGAACCTATTATGCAATCACGGCATAGAACATCATGCTAGCAGGATTCGACACAACATTCTTAAATTTAACGTGGGTCGTCATCATCACGCTTTTTCTATATGTTCTTTTTTAAAACTCTTTTTAGTTTATTTTTAAATTCCTTTAAATAAGTAGATATTAACCGGCTAGTGTACCGGGTGTATGTGCAATAATAAAATTTCAGTCAATATCGAGTCGTGTCCACAGAGAGTGAGACTAGCTCTCAACTGTATTTGTCCTAATTGTAGCTAGGAAAAATAAAAAAGAAATATCTATGAATTTTTAAATATAACTAATCTACAAAAATTTGGGATTTCCAACATCTGTAATTGAATTAGATCAATAGCCAATAGATCTGAACAACAATTGAATATATGTTATGACCAGAAATATACTTGCAAATCCAAATTGCTAATGGGTTTAGTTTTTCAATCAATCAAGCACTAAATAACAGCTCTTTTTCCAAAGAAAGCAATTATCCTAAATTAACCAATCAATATTCCCTACTCCTAGGAAAGTGATCAATTGACTAATTTGTATAAATTAGCAAACTCTAATCGAATTTAAATCTATATGTCTATGTGATTTGTAATCCAAATTAGCTAATCATAGAATCGTTTAGTAATAAATTTTCCAATTACAATCTTAATCTATCATGTGCTCCAGATTCAATCCAAAATGTATGATCGGTGAAATAGCATCAATAATTCGAATACAGAAAAATGATCAACCAATAGCAGATAAACATCGATTAGATAATTCATATCAACAACTCAAAATCCTAAATAAGCATAATAGATCAAAAGAAACGGGCTTTAAACATCATCCCTAAAGTGAATATAAGAAAAGAACAAAATAACCTTGTCAAGAAAATCTATTCTTGAATCCAAATTCAAATGATGTTTTCCACTTGATCTTGGTGTAGAATCCTTAATCAAACTAAAAAGATAAAAACTTTCTACTCTATAAGCCCTAATATAGATCTAGGAGCAAAGGAAAATAGAGTCTATTTCTTGCCTAGGGTTCCTCTTCAAAAGATTCAACAAGATGAATTCATATATGAAAAGTCGTAGGAGACATAGGCTGGCTCTGTAAGCTAGCGGCCTTCTTTTTAAATTTGCCGTCCGTCATTGTAAAAATGATTTCTAAATAGCAAAGCTAGCAGCTTTCGATTGGTGCTGATGTACAATAAATTCATGGCAATTTTCGACTTTAATCCAATTGGAATTTGTCAAAACTTACGATATAGAAGTTGTAGATCTTTCTCTCCTCTTTCAATAGGATCTTGAATCATATCAAACAAAGCTTGGATAGGAGAAATATGTCGAATCTACTAAAACAATTTCGAGCTGCAAACCTGGATGATATTCTGCATGCAGTAACTTAAAGATGATTTTCAACCTTCATTCTTTCATAATTAGTAAAAACTCAAAACATGAAATTGTAGATATCTCTCTTATCTTTCCATATAATTTTAAATCATGTTAAAAGGATCTCGGATGAGAAAGATATCTACAATTTACCAAACTCCATCATTTTCCAAAACTTCAACTCCATCACTATAATAGTGGCAACTTCACGACACATTTTGACCATGATGTATTGCGAATTTGTCCACACCAAAAACATAAAATTTGAAAAAAAATTTCTCTTAGATTTTAGTAGCATTTTAAATCATCTCAATAAGAGCTTGGATGAGAGAGATATGTCGAATTTACAAAACAGCACCAAAACTGTCATGATATGCTTGCATGGCCAGCATACATTCTTCTTGTCTCCAATTTTACATAAAACTTCTCACAATTGCTTACACTTGTAGTATAAGTTCTTAAAGACCTAAATTATCAAAATGAACATACTTAAGTACCATTTCCTTATTATTTTTATAAAATCAATAATAGTTAAACATGATTTGTTCAATGAAAAGTGAGTAAATATGACTTTGTCAATCCCCCCACACTCGAACTTTGCTTGTCTTCAAGTAAAATAAATAAGAGCATAATTGAAATCTATCGTAGAAAGTACAAAAATTTAACTTTCACAATTTCAAGCATCTTTTATAGATTATGACTTGCGTTGTGGTGCCTACTGCTCTAACCATACTGGGTACATGTAATTAGATTACTATAATCAAAATTTAGTAGCTAATCTAGACAAAATAAACTTTAATCCCAATTTTTAGCAAATGAAAATTTTGTCCAGAAGTAAATACTCAATCCAGTAAGGAAAAATACCCATTTAAACTTCACTAGATAGTTAGTAGGCATATAGTCCTTGCAACACAGAGTAAAAGCATATGGTATCTACTTTTTCCCTAGGTTTTCTCCTTTTTATTGTAAGTCTTATTTCATTTTGTGCTTTTGCATTCATTTTCTTTTGATTCATATAAGCATTTATTTTTTTCTTTTTTCTTTTTTTTTCAAAGTTTAAGTATTGAAATTTTGCCTTTCCTCCCTTCTCGTTATAATGAGTTCATTGAGTTAGCACATCTTGGGCTCATTACCCAAGTAGCTAGGTTTTAAAAGAACCCCTATGAACTCTTCCTTACTCGAACATTCAAGTTTGGATACTCTTGACTCAATTACTTAAGTCAATGGAGTAGAGGCTGTGCTTTTTTCTTACTTTTCTTTTGAATGCTACAACAAGATTAAGACTTCTTTATAAGGGATCACTAAGTAAATAATTTCTTCTACTTATTTTACTAAGTGTTGAAAAGTTATCAAAATAACTCAAAAGAGTATATACAAGCTAACTTTTTCTTAGAAGTAAACTTGTTTATTTTTCACTTAAGGACTAAACCTAATCTCAAACTTCCAATTCCAAAGCTAAATACAAGGTAAATTTTTTCCTTAAAGATTTCACTACTTAATTTTAACTAAGCATTCTAATTACAACAGCATGTAAGTGAGGCACCTAGCAAGTCAATTCACATTTTTATAGACGCTATCAACAATATTTAGTACAATCTCCAAATTTCATAAAAATTTTGAAAAAGTTTTGTCCTAAAATTGCCATATAATGCTTTAGGACAACATGAGTTCAAAGTATGAGTACAATACAATTCAAATGTCATAGATATTCAATCAATTCAACAAAATTCAGACATCAGTAGTCATAATCAACTCCATTCTCCATATCACATTATCCCTTCCCCCGCACTTAAATGGAATAGTGTCCTTATTGTTCCTCATTTAGCTCAAAATAGGATAGAATAAAGATAAAAAGAGTAAAGGAATAATGGTACTTCCTTGGTTTTTTAAAATTTGATGCAGTTTGAGTTCCAACCGGCACAACAATAGAGAAGTTTTTTTAATTATGTCCATCTTTGAAAGTCCATTCTCTTGTGGTCTACAATTCCACTCTTTAGCTCTTGATTTTTCTTATCTATACAAATAGGGCACATATCAAAGAAGCAAAGAAAAAACAAAAACAAAAAGAAATATTTATAAAGGAAAAGAGAATGGTAGGTTGCCTCCCACTCAGCGCTTGTTTTATAGTCTCAGCTTGACTTGCAAACTTTCTTCTTCAAGAAAGATCAAAATGATTAGTGTTTTTGTGATCCTTTTTTCTCTTCTTACAAGTTTTTACTCTTGAATTGTCAAGTGTTGTGTTATCTTTGGTGGATTTAGGGTTTTGTGTTAGCTTTGGTGGATTTAGGGTTCTTTTTCCTGTGTTTCATAATATTTACATTTAATTCTTTATTTCCAAACCTCAGCACCGTTTTGCTATTCTTCATGTCAATAACGGCTCCTACAGTGGCCATGAATGGGCATCTAAGGATGAAGGTAATCTCTGGATCTTCTTTCATATCCAATACAACAAAGTCCATAGGAAATATGAACTTGTCCACTTTCAAAAGCACATCCTCAATTACCCCTCTTGGTCTTTTAATAAAGCGATCAACTAACTGAATTTTCATCTTAGTCTTCTTTATTGCATTCCCTAATCCTAACTTTTTAGCCACAAAGAAAGGTATCAAATTGATACTTGCACCAAGATCACAAAAGCATTCCTAAACTAACTATCTCCTACGGTGTAATCTAAAATGAATTTCCATGCATCATTCAATTTAAGGGGAAGTGCATCCTTCAATGCTTTAGTGTAGGCTCGAGTTAACATAACCGTCTCTCTCTCATCCATCTTCCTTTTTTTTATTGATGACTTCTTTCAAAAAGCTTAAGTATTGAGGTGATTCTTTTACAATGTTAGCTGAGGGAATATTAACTTCTAGCTTCTTAAATACCTCTAGGAATTTTTCATATTCCTCATCATCTTTCCTCTTTCTTGATCGTCTTAGAGAAGGAATTGGTGGCACATATGATCTGACAGTAGGCTCTATGACTACATGAGTGTGCTCTTGTTGTACCACGTCTTCCAATTGATTTGGTGTAGAAGTAGAAGTCGAAGTCTCTTCATTCTCAACTGACTTGCTTGTCTCTGCATTGATCTCATTTATTGGCTCAACTGGGATAGAGGGCTTCACAATACCTGCAATTTTCTTTCTAATTTCACAAACCCCTCTATAGTAAGATCTACAAGTTTTTCTATAGGTAATTCCTAAACTGGCTTTTCTTTATTGGCTTTAACCTCATTGGCTACTGAAGAAGTGCTCTCCGATTTCTCTGCTTTAGACCCAACTTTTTCGTCTTTCTCTTCATCTTATCTTTGATTGTCAACTGGGGTTCTTTTTTCTTTTCCATCACCATAATGGTCCCAATCTTCACTTGAATTTGCAAGTTTAAATATAGATGAAAAAAATTCAGTCAAACCCAGGGTAACTATATGGCAGCTTGTTGCTTCTTAATTTTTCTTCCCATTTTTGTTCTAAACCCCTCACAATCTTTTCAATACTTTTCTCTTTTCCTAGAACTGGGGTAACTATATTTTCAAAAGATGAAGTTGTGTTCCCTTGATTTGGGGTCTCATAAGTGTGGTGATATTCTTAATTTGATATGTTGGAATCAATTTATGGCATACCACCCTAACATTGAGATCTTTCATGTAAACTATTATACCATGAACATACTACTGGATGAGAAATATTCGGATTAGTGTAGTGGCTTCCTATAAATTCCTCAATTACTCCAAACACCATTTCCACTGGCATTTCTATTAATTACTCTCCAGCAGCTAACTATAATATCATCCTATCATGGGCTACTAATCCTCTAAGGAATATCAACAACAGAGTCCAAGAAAATGAATCATGATGAGGGCATTCAACTATGGTATCTTCCTCAAGTATTTGACAAAAGCTCTCCCTCATACTGCCTAAAAAAATGCTTCTATTCTAAGCTCTGGAGTACAATAATATGGGAAAATCGGTGCTTGTTGATTGTCTATATCTTATCCTTCAAGCACCTGGAAAGAAAAAAAGAAAAACAAGTAAAATGTACAAATGAAGCAAAGATTAGTATTTACAAATAAAGAAGAAAGCAAATTTTTTTCTATATATTTCCAATAAAAGTCCTAGTCTACAAAGCTCCAAAAAATTGAAAGTACACTCCACGGTAACGGTACCAAAAACTGATCATGTTTTTTCTACATTTCCTATTTTAAAACTCTTTTTAGTCTCTTTTTAACTTCCTTTAAATAATAAAATTTAAAATTTCGATGAATATCGAGTCGTGTCCATAGGGAGTGAGGAATAGTTCTCAACTATATTAGTCCTAACTGTAGATAGTCAAAATAAAAAAAAAAATATCTTTGGATTTTTGGATATAACTAATCTACAAAAATTTAGGATTTTCAACACCTAAAATTGAATTAGGTTAAGAGCCAACAGATCTGAACAACAATTGAATGTATGTTATGGCCAGAAATACACTTTCAAATCTAAATTGTTGATGGGTTTACTTTTTCAATCAATCAAGCACCAGATAATAGCTCTTTTTTTCCAAAGAAAGCAATTATCCTGAATTAACCAATCAATATTCCCTACTACTAGGAAAGTGATCAATTAACTAATTTGTATAAATTAGCAAACCCTAATCGAATTCAATTTCATATGTCTATGTGATCTGTAATCCAAGTTAACTAATCACAAAATCGATTAGAAATGAATTTTTCAATTACAGTCCTAATCTATCATGAGCTCCAGATTCAATCCAAAATGTATGATCGGTGAAATAGCATCAACAATTCGATACAAACAAATGATCAATCAATAGCAGATTAACATCAATAAGATAATTTAGATCAACAACTCAAAATCTTAAATAAGCATAATAGATACAAAGAAACAAGCTCTAAACATCATCCATAAAGTGAATATAAGAAAAGAACAAAATCACCTTGTCAACAAAATTTGTTCTTGAATCCAAATTCACATGATCTTTTCCACTTGATCTTGGTGTGGAATCCTTAATCCAACTAAAAAGATTAAAATGTTCTACTCTCTAAGCCCTAATATAAATCTAAGAGCAAAGGAAAATAAAGTCTATTTCGTGCTTAAGGTTCCTCTTCAAAAGATTCAACAAGATGAATTCATATATGAAAAGGCATAAGAGACATAGGCTGGCTTTGTAAGCTAGTGGCCTTCTTTTTAAATTTATTGTCTTTCATTGTAAAAATGATTTTTGAGACAGCAAAGCTAGCAGCTTTCAATCAATGCTGATGTATAGAAACTTCATTGTAATTTTCTCCTTTAATCTAATTGGAATTTGTCCAAACTTATAATATGGAACTGTAAATCTTTCTCTCTTCTTTCAATAGGATCTTGAATCATATCAAATGAAGTTCCGATGGGAGAAATATGTCGAATATACTAAAACAATGTCGAGCTACGAATCTGGGTGATATTTTGCACGTGTAGTAACTTCAAGATGATTTTCAACCTTCATTCTTTCATAATTAGTCAAAACTCAAAACACAAAGATTGTAAATATCTCATTTATCTTTCCATAGAATTTTAAATCATGTTAAAAGGATCTTGGATGAGAAAGATATAAGCAATTTACCAAACTCTATCGTTTTCTAAAAGCTCGAGTCCATCACTGTAATAGCAGCAAAACTTCACGACATATTTTGACTCTAATGCATTCTGAATTTGTCCATACCCAAAGCATAAAATTTGAAAAAATCTCTCTTAGATTTCAGTAGCGTTTTAAATAATCTCAATAGGAGCTCGAATAAGAGAGGTACGTCGAATTTATGAAATAGCACCAAAATTGTCATGATATGCTTGCATGGCCGGCCTACATTCTGTTTGTCTCCAATTTTGCATAAAACCTCTTCCAATTGCTTATACTTGTAATATAATTCCTTAAAGACTTGAATTATAAAAATAAACATACTTAAGTACTATTTTCTTATGATTTCTATAAAATCAATAATAGTTAAACATGATTTGTTCAATGAAAAGTAAGTAAAATATGAATTTATCACCTCACCCTCCTCCTAGCCAACTTAGAAGCCATGGTACAAGCTCAACAAGAGCTTGACCTCGACATTGGGCAAAATAGATCGGCTCAAGACTCTGACCACAAGTCGCCATATAAGATTGTTAAGATTTTGATTTTATTCGTACGTTTCAATGAGTTTATTATTTCATAAGGCTCTTTTGAGTTAACTCGTGCGTAAAATTATTATTTTTCTATAAAATATTACAATTTTTAACCAAGTATATAAACAAACTCGGTAGAACCTTACGTTTTTAACTGAATTTATTGATTTTACCTATTTGATTCAAATAGGCTAAAATTTAACAAATAAACCATGCTTAAGCTCATCAACTATTAGAGTGCCATGTCTTTCTTATCTCATTCCGATTTTGTTTCCATTCTCTCTTTTTCTCTCATTTGATATTTATAACCTTTATTCAAGTTTGAGTTCTAGTTGTAATGCTTATAAGAAAACTTATTTATTTTATTTATATAATCAAGAATTTAGGATAAGTTGAAAGGTTTAGTGCTTCTTCAATTTCCAACTCATTTGAAATAATATAACAAGAAAAAAAAGATAACAATTAATTTCTACCCTATTTGTGCTTCTTTTGTGCATGTTATATCATGGACTAAGACTTATTATAAAACAAAGAACTTCATTTATACATATATATTTTATATCCATTACGTATTTTTAAGTTTTTACAATTATTTTAACTATATATATATATAGTTTTTCAAAGTTATTTTTACATAGATACTAAAAATTTATCCTTTTATGATCTGATATTATGTTTCGATTCTATAGCCACTACAATGATCGTGTAGAATTGTAAGTTAAACAGCCTTCTTAGCATGCCTTCAAGCCATCATCAAAGAAACCTTTGACTCTATCAATTAGGACCACTCTCAATCCCTCATGAAGCCGCACATGATTACACCATCAACGACTACTTAATCCCTATCAAGATCCTCATCTTTGCAGACCCAGATAGAATTAACCCAAATAGGTTTTTGGATTATAAAGCAGATGCTTCAGGTTAACACTGAATTCATTCCATTTAGGGCGGTTCGGAGGTCTTGTCCAGGTGCTACATTTGCTTTAAAGGTGACCCATTTGGTGTTGGCTAGGATTCTTCAAGGGTTTGCAATTATGGCACTCCCTGTTGTGGTAGTGGACGTGATTGAAGGTCATGGGGTCACGTTACCAAAGGCAACTCCTTTGGAAGTTGTCATTAAGCCAAGGTTGGATCTTAAAACTATATTTAGGTTCGGTTACATTATTAAATTTCTGTTTGCTTTAATCTTACCTAAACTTTATAGAAAATTTCAATTTAGTACTTGAACTTTGCACAAATTTTCAATTTAGTGTCTAAAATTTGAATTGGTCAATTTAATACCAATCAAATTTCTTGTTACTATTTTTTTAAGCACCTAAATCCTAATAGTGTTTGCTTTGGTTACTGATATGGAAAAAAAAACCCATCATTAAGTTTTAATTGATTTTCTATTCTACTTTAGGAAATAAAGTCAATGGTGTCAATGAGGTTGCAAAAGTAATCACAAAAAGTTTGATTGTGTATTAAACTAACCACTTCTAAGTTCATATACTAAATTGAATTTTTATGTAAAATTTAGATACCAAAATTTACATTTTCCCAATATAATAAAACAAAAATGATTAATAACCAACTATTAAAACTTAAGTTTTTTTATAGACCTAGCATGTGCATCTAATATACAATAGTAATCATGTATGTGGTTTTCACTTACAATGTTGACATAAATCTAAGTTAACTCATAAGTAATATCGATTAGCATAAATTGCACTGTAGATTACTTATCCTAGGTCTATCTTTTGGTTTCTCCCACTTAAAATATTTAGAGAGTCCAATTCTTCATCAAATTACGGTATCTTTAAGAGGTGCACAATCTATTTCGAGCTGGTTTTAGGCTTAAGCTTATTGTTGACTATGTCAAATCCTATGTTTTTCCCCTTTTTGCTCAAAAAGCATCTACCTTAATTTAATACAACCACTATTCAATCAATAACCTGAGCTCATTATATTATTTAACTCTCAATTGATTTTATTATCACACTATTATGATTTAAACCTATTAGAGTTAGAGTTTTTGGGTTTTCTTGGCTATAAAAAATGTTTGGCTTAGCAATGTATGGAGAAAGGTTCATCATGTAATTCCATTTTAAAGTACCTCCTTTCTTTGATTTCCCACAATCTAATACCAAAATAATAGGAATCTCATATTTATAATTCAAATGAACCTCAAAGAGATCAAACTCTTACCTCTGATTTTACTTAATTTTCCTTTTATATTCTCGTTATGCCCTAAATAGGGTCAAGGCACGTTTAGTTCCACCATGTATAATACTTAAGTGTTATAAGCCAAAGCCACCTTAAATTATTTGTTTATCATGATCATTTGCTAATCAATTTTGGATTCTAACATTGTATAATTATGTTTTAAATAACATTTTATTAAGGAGTAGAAAAATATTAAAAGTAGATAAATATCAATACTAGATATTTGATAAAGCTTTTACAACCACAGGTACAAGCCATGTCCTTAAAAGAATTACATTTTTTTTAAAAGACATTTACAACTTAAATTTAAGAAAACACATGATGCAATGTTCTTAGCCTCTCCACTTGTCAATAAGCTCGTATCGATCCATCCCATGCTTAAGATATGCATAAGCATTGAAGTCGAAATCATCAATACCTGAAAAAGAAAAAAACGAGTCGAAGCTCAGTACACAACAACATAACCATACACAATATGACATACACACTTAGACTATATGCAATGCAACAACCAACAGTTTAAGGTTATCATTTAAGTTGATTCAAATAATATAAGAGCACTCACACTCTGGACAACAAGCCATGGGAATCTAGGAGTCCTGAGTAGCAGCAACTGCTCAGGGGGTTGATATAAGCAGCAAGAATACCTATATCTCTTATATGATATACTTGAAAAAGAAAATAGCTTCCTCGAGGTTCATAGCCGTTACACATCTCTACTTATCTCAGCTATATTACAATCCAGCTCAACCGATCCCATAAACGTGAACCAGATTGTATTACTTCTTTTTGAGCCTATGTAGATGTTATCCCGATACCGTTTGCCCCATTAGCTACCCATCGAGCCACCAATGGTGGCCTAAGTGCCTAACCACTGTGTTAGCATTGCCTAGCAAGGTTATCACTCATCGGATCAGATTAAACAATGTAAGTATACGCAAATAATTAATTAGGTCATCTTTAAGTATTAATTCATTTTAAGATACCTACCTTAGCAAGCAACATGGAAGTCACTGCATACCTGATATAAAAACAATAGACAGTAAAGGATCACAAGTAAGACAATAGGTTGATTGAGTATTTGTAAAGAAAGGTTAATTTGTATAAGTATTGATTATACAAACTAAGAATTCAAGTCAAATTAATCAATCAATTAACATAAGATCTTATGTACTATAAGGCCTTTGATTTATAATTGAATTAGGTTCAATTAGGATAGTTGGGATTAGATAATTTGGACTAAGCCCACAGAATTCGAAAATTTAATGTATTATTTAGATGTATTGGAACTTTAGAGATTCTAGGTTAGGCCCAATAAGAAATTTTGCTAAGTGTTTAACTTTTTAGGATAATGGACTTTTAGATTTAGGAATTGAGCCCATTAATGAATGTAGATATTAAATTTGCTAGAATAAGGCTTTATTTTGAATTTAGATTTAATTAGAGTAATATTGGTTATTGGACTTAAGAATTACGCTCAAGCCCAATATTGGAATTTAATTTAGACATTAATAAAGCTATTGGGCCTTCTAATACCCTATATAGGCATACTAGGATATTTTAAGGCTTTTGGGCCCATAAAAATAATTTGAGTCCAATTAGGTTTTTAATGCCTAGAATTGATAATGGACTTAAATATTTTGGAAATAGACTCAATTGGAATAGGTACGAGTATTGAGCTCGTATTATGGAATTTAAGCCCATGAAGCGTAAAGTTAGGTATTGTCTATATTTTAAGTGTTTAAGTCCTAAATGGCTAAGGAAAACTTGTTAGGATTTAATTTGGACCTATTTAGAGTAAATAGGCATAGTTGGCTAGAAATTATGTTACTGAGCCTAGGATTGTGTTTCTAGACCAATTTTATCTAATTAAGCCCATTTGTAATTTTTTTTTATCAAATTAGATTCTAGTTTAGAATATAAGCCTATAACAAATTATTAAAGCC
Organism: Combretum micranthum; assembly: GCA_024138025.1. Taxonomy (NCBI): domain Eukaryota; kingdom Viridiplantae; phylum Streptophyta; class Magnoliopsida; order Myrtales; family Combretaceae; genus Combretum; species Combretum micranthum. The sequence goes on along the minus strand of JAMXBD010000192.1, from coordinate 725,019 downwards.
CAAAATTATTAATATTAGCTAAGTCAGACATAAATTCATTTTTAAGTCCATTTTAAGTTATTTAGGTCAAATTGGACTTATTTTTACTATATTAGCCCATTTGATGGCATTTATGTTATATTGACTATATTTTTACTAATAAAGTCCATTTAGGTCATTTTAGTCAATTTAATCCAAGAATATTTATTAATTCAATTTTATAGCCCATGATATTTATCAAATCCATTTAATTGCCAATTACCTATTTTAAGCCCAATTAATTAATTAGAACCTATTATAATTCAGTTTAGTATATTTAGTTCAGTTAAGCCCCATATAATTTGATTTGGGTCCTAAACTATTATCTAAGCTCGATTTAGCTACTAAAGCCTATAATAATTTAGTTGTATTGACTTAGGCTCATGCTATATTCAAGTATAAAATTTATAATTAAAAGCCTTTTTATACCTAATTAACCTAATTTAGCCTATAGACCCATATATATCTAATTGTAATTTGATAAAAAGTCTAATAAATCAAAATATGATTAAATTTACTAATTATAACTAATTATACATTAATCAATCCAATTTGATAATTATTAAATTTAATAAAGTTTGGATTACTATTAAAAAAAAAAAAAAACAGGGTTGGAAAAACAAGGGAGGTTTGCACATGGTGTAAAGATGAGATCGATTCATCTTGATTTTTGTGTCTTTCGGTTCGGTTTGGTTTTTGTATAAAAACTAGACATCCTAAGATATTAAATTGTTGTAGTCTCTTTAGGACAAAAAAATGACCAGTTCGACCTATGCAAGAAGTCCGGTTCAAACAACGTTTTGCATAGTACATTCGAAAATGAAAAATATAGAAAAAATATTAAATGACCTTAAAAAATTATAAATTTTCCAGATCATATAAAAACTTATTAAACATCACTTCCTTAAAATTTCGTGAAAAAATAAGGACGTTTGATATTTTATTTATTTTTCTCAAGAAATATGCCTATTAGGACTTTAAAAATAGCAAATAAATATGAAAACTTACAAAACCTTCCATTTTTTATCCTAAAATAATATACTATCATTTTCATAAATTTTACATGAAAATAAATTTATTTAATACCCTAACTAACATTACATATCATAGCAAACAACATTTTTATTTTCTATCCAGCAAACATATTATTTTTTTATTCAATTTCACCATGAAAAAGCATTACAAAAATCATATAAAACATATCAAAATAGATTACATAACATGCTAATTTTTTTTAACCATATTTACATCATAAATCTACTAACAATACATAAATAATGCTAATATTAACACATTTTGATCAAATCAGGTAACACATGATATTTCACCTAAAGCATATATTCTATATTCTGTATTCTTAGGAACATATCCCATTATTTATTAACACATTTCACTAAACACTTACTTGACATAGCAACAAAGCTTAAACTATCACTAGCCCACTACTAAGAATTCGATGAAAGCTCCTTTTGCCTCTAAACAAAAATCCCTCTTGATAGCACCTAATTTCAAAAAAAAAAAAAAAATAGAGACTAATGGGAGTTTTAGATAGCTTAAAGAAGATATAAAACATAAAAAACTTAGTACCTATTAGGGTTTTGATAAGTAGAATGAGTTTGTAGTGTTTTAGGGTTTGTTTTAAAATTGATTTTAGGAGAAAAGATGAAGGAATTTTTTGTTCGTTTTTGGAGGCTTGTTGATGTCACTTAGGGTAGGAATTAGGGTTTTATTTTGTAAAAAAGATAATAGGAAAAAACAAGGACATTAGTTGGCATTATTGGGAAGGTTCTAGAGCTATTTGAGTTGGTAAAAGGGTAATGTTAATATAAAAAATTTCTATTGAAAATTGAAATGGACAATATTAGTAATATGTTGGATTTAAAAGAATCCTAGGTAAGTTTAAGGTTAGGTTGATTGGTGGGTTTGTCTAGTAAGAGCCTCAGGCCTAACAAATAATTAGAGATTAAAATAACCTTAAGAAATAGCTTGAGTAATTTAGGAATTTAATTTAGCTAAATGTGTAATTGAATAGGTGTTTGGTCATGATTAGGGTGTTGAAAATTTTAGGTATTCAATTTTGGGGAATTTGTTGAAATTGGGAAAAAAAATGAAAACAAGTTGGAAATTGTAATTTAGGTGGATGACTAAATTGATAGTTGAGTTTGGTTTAATTTATTTGGTAGGATAAAATAGAAAATTAATATGGATTAATCTCTATTTTCATTTGAAATCAATTACTAACTTGAAATTGCTAATTCACTTAATTTTCCTATATAATTTACCTAATTTACTTAGTTAAACTATCTAGCTCAAAATTTCTAGTTTAGGTTTTAGTTTGGTTTAAATTTTCTCATATTTTTATACTATTTAACTTGCACTTTCTTAATTAACATGGTGGAATTCGGGATATTTCAGTTCTTGTTAAGATTTTGTTTTCAAATTTATTAAAAGATGATCCAAAACCACCTGGCATTTGTACTCGAAGTTATTAAGTTAAAAATATACAAAATTGATAAACGTTTTAATCAAGTTTAGGCTAATTAGATGAATCCAAGACTTATTAATTGATATTGAAGACCAGGCAGGTTTTTATTACATGCAACGATATCAACTAGAAATGGATTAGTTCCAATTCTACGTCCAAAAACTGTCATCCGCCAGTTCTTAGTGGGTCAGAATAAGTACTTTTGTCTAAATATCCACACATTATACAGCGATAGAACATATATATATTACAATGAATAATTCTGAAAACTTTCTATTATTATACTTTCTTTTTCTAAATATTATTGTACTTTTTTAATAATACCTTTTTATATTATTGCATTTCTTGAAAAGATACCAAATATTTGTTATTATATCTCTTCTATATTGCGTTTTCATATGTGAGTGAATTACATCAATAAATATAAAATTTTGAGTGTAAGTTTATGGAAGATATCAAAGTTTCGAGTGATTATAAAAAGAGATCAATGTTTATAGATAAATTCATTTAAGGTATCAACGTTTGAAGTAGTTCAAAGAGGGAATTAATATTTTATATAATTAATCAAATAAGGTATCAATAATTAACTATTGAGGAAAATTAAGAAAACTTAATTGAAAACTAATTCAAACATTGCTAGCCTAAATGAACTCCAAGAATTATTGATACCTCATTTTATCACTTTGCAAAATGATGATTCCGTCTATTTACCACTCGAAACATTAATAACTTAAATAAACTTATCTCTAAATATTGATACTTTTTGATGTAATTTACCCTTTCATATATATATATATATATCTTTATGTTTTGTAAAAAATTACTACATTAATGCCAACTTTTAGTGATCCATAAGTTTATATATAAATAAACATATACTTATTTTATTTTATTTCAATGATTTTATTACAAAAAAAAAAAAAAAACTTTATGATTTTTTCCTAAAACTTCTATTATCCATATATCTTCATTAAGAATGTTGTTGACAATGAATTGTAGGCCACAACCCACTTGGCCCATTACCACCTTATCGTGGATCAAAGAGCCCAAGAAGGGCCTAGAAGATCACTAACTCTACACAGCTCATGAAGAGCCCATGGTCAACGACACCTCGAAGTCACATCCTAATAAAGGACTAACAAGCTTGAGACTACCTCGACCACGATTGAAGCTTAAGAGCTCGACTCTAAAAGATCTCCATGCATCCTTGTCTTAACTTGGGGCTAGAGGGGACATCACCAGCTCGACCACACTCTATGCAACTACAACTCTTTCACCTCGGGTATTCCTGTCACCTCGAGTGCTAGGTTAGCTACTAGATGGAGATTCGCCCTAACAGAAAGGATTCAATGGACCCCATTGTACTATGACTATGAACTATAAATAGGCCCTTCCTCCATGGGGAGGAGAGAGTTTCCATCTAATGAATGCTTTCTTAATAGGTTACCTGAGACAAACCTACAGACTAACTTAAGTATTGGAATAGCGATGCATGAGCAATCCTTTGGCATACCTTTGACAACTTTGTTGTGTTTATCGGGGCTAAACTTTACCAACGGAATCAGCTCATGCAACAAAAGTTTTTTACTCTTTTCATCAACTATAATTTTTTATTACTCAAAAACATATCCTTTATATACAAAATAATATTTGAAGGAAAATGATGTCTTTTGCATAATTGAATGCAATACAACTCTTAGCACATGAAGTTGTGTAACCATAACCCAAAAGATTAAAATTTTGTTAAATATTATAATGTTTTATATAATCATGAATAACTATATAAATTACATTATATGATATATCATTATAGAATTTTTTGAAGTTCAATTTACATGCAATTTTTCAACATTAATATATTAGAATATTACTCGTACCCATTTTATTAACACAATAGTGGTCCTTTGCCTCCTTTTTGTTCTTCAAAAATAGGAAAAAAAAACTCATGCACAATCACAATATTATCTTGAATCATACATCCTAAAATAAAAGTATTATGATTTTCAAATATGAACTCATTAATAAAACGTTTTGACCTATTGACATTAATATTAGACACAACTTTATACAAATTATTATGCAAACTTTTGGATCTAAAATAGGACGCACAGTTGGTCTTTGAACTTCAGGAATCAAAACCAAATCTATATAATTAAGAGATTCAAGGAGTTTATTTATGAAATGATCCAAACAACAATCATAATATTTGAAGTTAATTAAAACTAATTGAAGTCATTTAGAAGCACAAACAATCATTTTTTTTTCGAAAATTTCAATTTTGCCCCAAATTGAGGGTCTAGATCTTTTAAAATGGAAAAGTAATTCAAAAATATAAAATGAAGTAAGTTAGAGTTTACAAATGTCTTTAGATGAAAATTTTACTAGGAAAATCAAAACAATGCAATTTGGTACCTAGTTTTGCGAAATTATGATTTTTCCCCTAATCGAGAACTTATGTGAATTAAAATTCAACATTTAGTTAAAATAAATAATTTAGACTTAGCTGAACTATTAAAATCATATTTAACCCATAAGGTTAATTTAAAACCCTAGGTTAGTTAAATTTGGTAAAAATTCTTAAACATGTAAAGAATTTGATGCTCGAGATTTTGACATCTAGCACTAGTGATCAAGGGCATCACGTTAACCTCCTAAAACCTTAGCCACTGCCCTTTCTCTCCCATTATATACTTTTTTATCCAACCCTCCCTTTGTAGAGCTCTATCTAGAATTTAAAGTAAGAATCTCTAAAACCGTAAATCCTAATGATCATTTTTAGTGCTAATCAAGTCAGATTATTTTAAAATAGCATAAAGTAGCTCTTAATAAATGTTTTACATTAGGAAATGTGAAGAATGAGGGAAAAGTATGTAAAAGAGGAGAAAGACATATTAGCTCCACTAAATTCATGCCAAGGTAAGACCTTGAATATAAATGATGTTTTTGAGAGTTTTATGAACTTTTAAATATAAGACAAATGACTTGGGTATACAGGTATATGTTTCTGGTGTCTAGATTTCAAGTTCTTGAAGGATTTAGAAGCTTTCATTTGAAGATAGAGTCGGAACAAGAAGAGGAGGTGCAAAATCAAGTGAGGTAAGTTGCTAAACTATTCAGTAATGTTGGAATTTGATGCTAGTAGAAGTGGGTTAGCTAAAATCGTTTATTAATGTTGTGTAGACTAGAAATTTGTTGTATGAGCTGCTAGAAATTTTAATTTTCTTAATAAAATTGATGTTTGAGTTGTAATATGCATAATTGAAGGATAGATGCATATGAGATAAATTATGTTGCTAGCTAATGATTAAAAGTGGAATATTAATAGCAATGATGTGGTATGAGTGTGTGATCATCTAGTGTGAATCACATAGGGATAGGAATCGATGTTTATAATATGGCATTTTATGTTTATAATGAGAATTAGAGAAATTAGGTGATAAATTGTAAACTTATTCGTCAATGGAATTGATATATAAGTGATTGAATAAGCAATGATGGTCCTTATAAAATTGTGTTAAGTTGTAGCAGTTTTAAGAAAAAACTTATTTGATTGGGATAGTATAAAGAACTATTTGAAATTAAATTTAGTGGATTATGATTTAGTCAATATAAGGAACCAATCGAAGGTTGTTTTAGTGGATTATAATGTAATTTGACTTATTACATATAGCTTAGTTGGTGGATTAGGAAGCCTTAATTAGAGTGAATCAATTATTGGTGGTTTTAAATGATATAACATGATAATTAGATGATTTGATGATGAATCATATGAAGGAGGAATTAAAAAAGATTATATGACTTGTTATGTGGAACTTTAAGAACTATAATAATTTATTGGCTAAATGGATGAAAACTGAAACTAAATTGAATATAGGGTATTGCATTGAGGAATATGATTATCTTTGATTAAAATTTATATTGAAAGATTTACATGATTTCTTGATGAATTAAGTCGGTGTAATTAAGGCTTGTATGGTGATTAAATTTGACTTAAATATATCTTGGTGTTCAATTTTACTTTCATTGTGCAAAAATATTATTCATAAGGTGCTGATAAGTACATTTCCAAATATAGGGTTTAATCTCGACCTTTTAGTCCCACAAGAACTCTTAAACTTTCCCAAAGCTCTTTTCTCTTTGAATTTTTGAGCTTATAGAAGTTTCTAAAAAATTTAGATAAGCATGATTGCCAACATGGCCATGTTAAGGTCATGGTGATTGACAAACCCTTCACTATGCTCATGTTAAGCATCCTTGTTGACCTTTGGGTGAACACCACCTTCAACATACGTATGGTCAGAACTTGTAGTAAAAAATGACATCCTTTCCTCTCTCAACATGGCCTTGGTGAGTGGTCTTGGTGAGCATATGATGTTTCCTAGATCACCACCACCCTTTACCATGCTCATGGTTAAGAGGCGTGGTGGTCTCTAAACAATTTATCCACTAGGGCTTCACCATTGCTCTTTAGCATGGTTGTGGTTGAGAGGTATGGTATTCTCTTATCACAAATCATCCACTCAAACATTACCACCACTCTTTAGCGTGGATGTGGTCGCCAAGGGGTCATGTGGTGGCTATTTTTCACAATTCACCCACTCAAACATCAACATACCCTTCTAACATGGGCATGTTGATGCTTAAACTAAACTAAACTTCTTTAAACTCTTTAATTCCCTCTTAGACTTCATGAAACTTTGTTTAAAAAATCGTTCCTTAGCTTAAAAATCTTAACAACATTCAAAATTGAAAATTTTAGCTAAACGAGTACTCACTTCAAAATCTATATATCAAGTAACCACATCAAGTCCAAAATATCTCATCTAAATAAAAATCCTTCACATTTAGTGATATAATAATTGGAATAGAATACTAAGAATTATGATTGTATAGTGGACTATAGGAATCCATTCATGGAAAACTAAGAATCAAAGGCCACTAAGAATTGGTTAATTTATATGTAATCACTATAATTTATGCAATTTAAATACAATAATCATTAAGTAAATAATGAAAAAATTTTGAAGAAGTTTTATAAAAAGTTGCAGAAAGCACTTCTAATTTTTTGTAATTTCATAATATAAAAATATGAACAATTTAGTTATTGTTTAAAAAATTTAAATTGTTATTTCTTCAAGATGAAATTCTACAAATATAAAAAAGATAAATTAAAAATATACACTTAAATGAACAAAAATGAAATTTAATTAGATGATAGTAATGATCAAAGTTATAAAATAAAACATTCTAGATAATTAAAGAAATAAATGATAAGTAAATAAATAATTATAAAAGAATAGTACTAAATCTAAATAACTTACATCTCAAGATGATTTATAAAAACATAAATTTCAAGCACTAAATCAATATTATAAGAGCAAATAAAACAGTGTAAACATATAATACATGTAATAAACAAACCTGGAATATGAAAATAATATCAAGCTTCAATATGCATTAAATAACGAAAAAAAAAGAAATATCAAACAGACCTAACAATAAATACAAATATGTAATATATAAGCTTAACAAATAATAAATTATCAAATAATTCAAAATTATGATGAGAATGAAACATAATATCAAAAACTTAATCCAAATTAATCAGAATAATACAATGAAAGCATGGGAGAAAGAATAAAATCTTAAAATGAATAAAAGCTTCTGATTTATAAAATTTAAAGCTAATATAATGTCAACTACCAATGGATAATTAATTTTGAATTTTGTTTAGAATGTAATTTAATAATTAAGCTTAGATAGTTTAATTAAAATAAGTAATTTGAATTATAGGTTATGAATGGATAGATTAACATCATCAAATTAGTAAATAGACTTAATTGATATTGCGATTTCAAATGCTCCTTTTTGATCTTTTATCTATTTCAATTGTTCATTTCATGAACCAAATTTCTCAAGTCTTTTTAGTTATCAAATTTGAACTCCATTTCCTTCAAATCATCTAATTACTTCAATTATTCTCCCAACAAATCAAATTTCATGGCCATATTAACAAATTGTAATTTGAAGACCCAATTCTTTTAATCTGTAAATGAATCAAAATTTCTTAAATTCAGTTTCTTAGATTTATAAAATACTCAAATGTAGCCCCTTTACTTTAAATTCTATATCTTTAATTCTCATGAATTTTGAGTTTATATGTTTATTTAAAAATACCAGTTTCTAACCCCAAACTCAATTAAATATCAAGTTTTACAAAATTAAATTTCTTAACTTGGTTTGTAAGTTAAGTTATTGATTTTACTTATGTATATTCTAAAATCTTCTCCTAATTGTTTTTAAAGCTTTTGATAATGATTTAAAAAGTTTAAATCAAAGTCTTTAATTCTAAATATCCTTTCTTTAAAATCTCTTTATATTTATGCTTTCTTCTTTTTTTCCCTTTTGAAATCTGCCTCTTTCATTTCATTTTCTTCTCTGCTACGTTTCCTCTCTCTTCTCTTTTCTTCATCTTCATCTTCCTTTCTTTCCTTCAAATCATCAACCCAAAACTTCAATTTTAACAAGATCAAAAGGAGAAATAGGCGATGAAATCAATAAAGAAGATGACAAGTATGCTAGGAGAATCTACAACAACCAAGTAGTAGTAGTAGTAGTAGCAAGAACATATCTCATGTGTTCCTTAAACAAGTAAGTATACGTGTTTTCTTTGTTTGTTTGCTATGAATGCATATATATATGATGAGTTAGTGTTAGTTATAAGTAAAATTTAAGACAGGACTTGTAAACTTATCATATATAAGTGCATATCAAAACCTAAGTTTGTTTATGCATGTTAGGACCAAAGAAGTTTATGATATGATTTGATGAAACAAGATGTAAAAAACAATATGCATTTAGATGTTGTGAGTTATGGTGCTGAGATTGTATGATGTTGTTAAGATGTTGTAGATGGAGTTTTGTGAATAAAACAAGTTAGCTAAAATAGAGTAAAAAGGAGCAAAGGAAGATAATGGACATGTTTTAGGCCCATACAGGGCGTGGCAAAGGGCGTGGTAACCACCGTCCCCCCTTATTAAACCCATATAGGGTGTAGCAAGGGGCCTGGTGGCCACCACCACCCTTGATATGCCGCATATGGAACTAGGGGCCATTTTGTCATTCTTTTCCTTGTCGACTTAACTTAAATTGATCATGACTTTTTCGTCTAAACTCAAATTAAGGTGATTCAAAAGGTTATGGAAAGCTTAATAGAGATCTACAACTTTCATATTTTAAGTTTTTACAAACTTTAAAAGTATTAAGGCCTAAATTTTGATTGATTCCAGCTGCTACATATTCCAAATAAAGTTGAAAAATTATGTTTGCTTGTTAAATGTGTATAGTTAAGTATAACATAAACTTAGCCAGTAATCCTAAGCTTAATTTGACTAAATGAACTTGAATGAATTAAAATGAATTAGATTAATTAAACTTAATCAACTTGGTTAAGATTAAGTCAACATAGACTTAAGTTAATATGAATCTTAGATATAAAATAAACTTAGTTAATCAATTTAAGTTCAACTTGACTAAATAGACTTTAATAAGCTAAAATGAATTATGTTGATTAAGTTTAATCAAAATAACTTAGTAATTGGATTAAATGATTAATTCTAATCAATTTGGTTAAGATTAAGTTAAAATGGGTTAATAGCTAATAGTTGAATTAGAATGATATGTTGGATTAACCATAATTTATATGGAGAATATATTCTTTCAAATATGTGTTTGCCAAGGAAACAAATGATTTTGTATATGAATGCTTTATTGATGTTTTTTTAATAAAAGATTGTAAACAAAGAGAAAAGAAATATTTTGACAGACAATGGAGAACTATCTGTATCTTGGCAGGGCAAACTTCGTAGTGATGGCGGGGTTCTTACTTGGTGTTTGATCAAATAGGGTCTTAAAATGAATCCAAGTTCTTGAATAGATGTTTGCTTTTGTATTATATTCTCTTCAATAGCCTTTAGCTAACTTTCTTTTCCTATTTAGATTTCATATGAAGGATGATGATGATTTGGCGTTGGTGATAATGTTGTTGATGATTGGATGATTGATATGGATGGTGCTTTGATCTTCTTAGAGAATAGTTAAGACTTAGCTTGGATGCTAGGTGGGTAACAATAATCTCTTCACCTTGCTTGTGCTTATAATATAGTTGCATTGGAAATGACATAAATCTACTTGATTATGCATGGGGTTCGGGAATCTTTTGATGCTTGATGATTACATTTGATTGATAACTCACTAAACCATTAAGCGAAAACAATTGTGTGGTGTTAATTGTGATTCATATAATGTTGATTGTTTGAGAATGAGATGGACATTAGCTAATAAGACATAATTCTTATTTGACCTTTAAATGAATCGGTTTTGCATTGCATCACATAACATTTGCATTGGTAGGGGTTCACATCACGTATTAATATTTCGATTCTTTATTAATGCTTGATTGGGACTAGTGGGTCTACATGGAGGCTACTATAAGAGTTGTTGGCTTCACGGAAACTAAGTAGGCATAGAAGGACGTTGCCCGTGTTGGAGTCGGCTTTAGGGATTGATACTTAGGGAGGTTGTGAGCTCCGAAAATTTCCGATTTCTGATTTCTTAAATTGTCTTGATAATTTTGATTATTATTTTGATTTTTTATTTTATTTATCAAATTGAGTATAAACTTCTTAATAAACTAATATTTCTTTATTCAACTATGAATCTACTCTAAACAGTATTAATTAAAGTTTTTATTTATAAATTCTTTGTCTGAAAGTTGTCTGAGTATTTGATTTTATACGATAAAAATATTATTCGATTTACTATTATAATTTCGAACCGCACTATTGTGTTTAATTTAGATATTTCTTATTTTTAATTAAATTATTTCGAGACAATTAGTCAACAAATAATTTAGCAAGATCCATGTTGTGATCAAATTATTATATATATAATATATATATAAGAGGAATTTTCGGAATGGATGTATCTGACATTTTTTGTTTTGTTTGACTTTAAGCTCTCTTGGTTGGGAGATATCTATATATATATATATATATATATATACATATAAAGCTGCGGTTCCTTCTTCTTCCTTTCCGTTTTGGATTTTCTCTGTTTTCTTTCTTTCTTTGTTTCGATTTCTTTTTCTTTTCTTTCCTTCGTTCTTCTTTCTTCTTCCTTTTGGCAGCAACGGTCCGAAGATCTTAAAGGAGTAAGTTCTTCTTTCTTTTTCTTTCTTTCCTTCCTTATCTGTTCTTCTTCTTGTCTTCTCGTTCTCCTCTTGTTCTTCTTCTGTTTCTTCTTCTTCGTTACACAGCACACCACAGCACACCACAGCACCACCACCGCACACAGCCACACACACGCACCACCGCGTACGAACAAAGCAAGCTGCTTTGTCTCCACCGAGCACCCCCACAGCATCGCACGCCCCACGCATCACCACCTCAACCTACCGCACCACAGCGCACAAGCTCCACCACACAACACCACCTCAGCTCACCACACACAGCCACACACACATCACCGCGCACAGACAGAGCAGGGTGCTCTATCTTCACCAAGCACACACGCGCACGCGTAAGGCCTGTTGGGCGCTCGGAGCAGCGCTCAACGAGCGCCCAGCCTACCGCTCAAGGAGCGCTCAGCGAGCGCTCATGGAGCGCATAGCGAGCGCTCAGGAGCGCTCGAGCAGCGCTAGCGAGCGCTCAGGAGCGCTCGAGCAGCGCTAGCGAGCGCTCAGGAGCGCTCGAGCAGCGCTAGCGAGCGCTCAGGAGCGCTCGAGCAGCGCTAGCGAGCGCTCAAGGAGTGCTCATGGCGCACAGCAGCGCTCAGCAGCGCTCGAGCAAAGGCTCAAGGCGAGCGCCCCACGCAGCAAGCACTGCACCATGCTGCTTCTCCTGTGTATATTATATATATATGTATAGGTTATATATATATAGTTAGTATATGTATATATGTATATGTATAAGCTCTTATATGTTATATATTTATATATATATACTATATGATATATTATATTTCTTGCTATATATATTTATGCTTCATATATATATAGAATTAAATTATTAATATAATATAAGTATGTTGATTTATTTATTCTCTAAGATGTTATATATATATAGACGTAAATATGGTATATTATTATTATTATTATTATTATATTATTATTACTCATATTATTAAATTATTTCCTTTAACCTTTCAATACGTACTTATATATATATATATCTATATGTTTAGTTACTTATGTACTTGATTAAAATTTTCTTTATCCTTAATATAATAATTTTTTTATTTAGTTATTATTATTATTTTGCTTATATTTCAAATAACTCTAAAATAATTAGTAAACCACCTTTGTACGTAAAATCAAGTTAATCGATTTAAGTTAGCTTACATAAGGTTTTTAGTACTAGATTCCAGAAATATAGGAAGTCTGTAGCTAGATATATATATGTATTAGATGTTTTTAGTCAATTCTTATAGTATATTTCTACTTTAATAATATTCAGGTGATTCTGACTCTGAGCTTGACCTGCCTGTTGACTATTACGACTGACAAGAAATATGGACAGGTGTATATTCCTATGATCTCTATACTTGATTGTGGTTGTAGAATAGAATTAATCAAGTAATAAATATTAAGGGGTTGGGAAATAAATTGGCTGTGTTACTTGAACTGGTTGATAAAATATTGTAATTATATTCTAACCCATTGGATGCTATAGAATAGAAATGAAAGTGTATGAAACTTGTTTGCACGCCAAGTAAATAAATATAAAACAATCTGGCATAATAATTGAATACATTCATGCATAGCATTTATGCACGTAGAAGGCCATCACCACTACACCTTGACCCGGATGGGCCACACTGTCCCGTGAGGATGGTGAACATGGAGGACCGAAGTGGTATATACCTAGTGTGTACCATGGGCCTTGTTCTAGGGGAATGGGAACTAAGTCGTCCTGGGGAGACGGCCCTTCTCCTAGAATCGCGCCGGGTCATTGTTTCGGATTTATTACTTCACTTGGATGTTGTTATATGTATATTATTTTGATATATAAAAAGTTTTCTTGAGAAATTTGATTCCCGAAGTATATTAATCTGGGTGCTGATGAGTGGATGTACCCCAACCCCAGATTCGGAGGGCGCAAATCCAATATGTATATGGTTACCGGTTGGCTATATATATTTGTCCACTGATTGTTTGCATTGCATATGTTTGAATTAATAACTTGCTTGAATGGTATAGAGTGAGGAGTATAACTCGCTGAGCCTGTGGATCGCTCACTCCCTTACAGTTTATTGTCACAGGACTATATTTGGTACCAGTCAGGACGAGGCTACCCTCAGGTTAGCTCCTTTTGGATACAGGGTTTTGAGGGAAGGATACGAGGGTTGAAGAGAGTTCCTTCTTCTTTTCCTGGAGGGGTTTCTAAAAAGTTTTTGAAACAGGATTGTAATATTTATAGGATCAGTAATCCAACTGCTTTGTTATACACTCCTAAACTATTTTTTCTTTAATGTTATATTCTGCAGTTGTTAGTAGTTAGTTTGAGACTATAGTTGTACATTTTGTGGCTAATCTGATACTATCAAACCCTTGGTTATCTATTCAGGATATGCTTCTGCACAATATTTCTGGCTTTAAGAGATTGTTATTTAATCTTAAGCCGGGTATTGTGTATGGCGGAACTGTCCCGTCTATGACCCTCGGGCGTGACAGTTTTGGATTGGTATCAGAGCGGTGTTTAAGCATTGGCGCTTAATCAGAGCTTAGAAGTAAGAAAACAAACCTTATTGAGAGATGAGTGGGGTACAACCAAGTGGGTAATATATAGTAATTATAGAATTATATTTTATGATATATTTATGGCAAAGAAAGAACTAAGTTAGTTTTTCTTCTCTTTTTCTTAATTTTTGTAGAAATCCTATCTTCAAGTCCGGGATGAGTGGATCGCTTTCCGTCATCAACCTGAGGAGAGTCTGATTTCCTATCGTCATCGACTTCGTGTTCTTTGTGAGGATCTTGCTCTATACGGAGGCCAAAGGATATAGATACAGTTATTACTTGGTGGCGAGCAGGATTGTGGGGAGGTGAATGGCACGATAGGATGCTTAAGCTGCAGTTTCATACATCCGCTGGACGTCTGACTGATGTTGAGACTATGTATGTTCTTGAGGAGGTGGCACTTCATTTGGACATGAGGGAGTGCCATTTGAGGATGTGATATTCTTAGTTGGCCCTGGGACACCACCCGCAGACCTGACTTTAGGACTTGGGTGCAGATGAGCCAGAGTTGCATATGCTAGAGATTTCAGTAGAGATCACCAGGCTATGATGGCTGCCCATCATGCGGGAGTTTTTCAGCATATGCACAGCGATGGATACCGACTACGAATCCCCCCAGAGGGACCTGATACAGGAGGATATTCTTTCAGCAGCAGATGATCTTCCCACCTTATCAGCACTGGCAGGACAGATCGTACCGACGTGGACTTTCCGTTACCACCGATACCTCCGCCTTTATGGGACCCCCCTGCCTCAGTCTATTATGGACCCTGTATATCAGCCGATATGGGAGCCTGTTTCTCAGGTTGGTGTTCAGATAGAGGTTGAGACACCTGAGGCTGTTCAGCAGGCTTGGCAGTTTGCCGAGAGTGTCATGTCTCCTTTGGAGTCGTTGCCTATGACATTTCAGGAGCTTTCTATCGAGTTATTTCCTGCGGAGATGATAGTTTCCCTTTTGTTCAGGAGCCTTTTCCGCCACCACAGGATGTTGGGGACTGGCTTTTGCAGGGGATGCAGCTATGTTGATGTTCAGCCTCCCATGTCTACAGATATTATAGCTGACCCTTCTTTACTTGATACTTCGGGTTTCTTTGCTCCAGACGCTCAGGACAGTTCTTCTAGCATCGCTTCTCAGACAGTCCACCTCGGGCTTTGTCTCCAGTAGATGGAGAGTGATGATGAGCACAGCCCTTATAGTTAGTAGTAGATAGAAGGAATAGTCGGAAATGATTTCACTTTTGGTATGTATAGAAATCATCCATGATTATTCCTCATAGTTAGGGCTAGGTTGCTATTAGGTTTTGATGTATTTTGGGGGAATTCTTTTTGGGAATCTTATGTATCCAGGGTTGACGGTGTATTGACTAGATAATATCTCCCTGTAGTTTTCCTTTGATGTCTTTTGAGGATAGGAAAACATGTATTAAGATTCCATGTAAATAGTTATGTGATCTTATGTACATAAGAACCACTTGTAAGAGTTGTCCTAAAGGAGGCAACTACCTTATCAGTGTATCTAACTTGACTAAAAGTTAATAGAAGTATAACTTTTGCTATTTTCCTTGTACGATTATGTATATAATGCTAATACTTTATTGAAATTTTGTTTTAATAATATATATAGTTTATATTTATTAATTATACGAGAAATTTTTCTTCTTCATGTTTGATGTACAGACCATCTGGAAGAGGTCGTGGACGACCCCCACGTCGTACTCATGTTTTTCATAGAGTTCCTGAACCTCAAGCAGCTCCACCCAAACAAGATGTACCACCGCCGCCTCCAAGGCAAGATAGATCTGATGAAGTTTTGGCTGCCATTGCTCGCTTGGCAGATATAGTTGGAACCTTAGCACAAGGAGGTCAGCAGCCCCAGCCCAGCAGCACCAGTACCACCACCCCCGTGATTCCAGTAGCTCCAGCAGCACCAATCACCACCACCCCCGTGATTCCAGTAGCTCCAGCAGCACCAATACCACCACCTCCGGTGATTCCAGTAGCCCCAGCGCACCAGTACCACCTCCAGTGATTCCAGTAGATCCAGTTCCATTGCCTCCATTACCACCAAGACCATATAGGAGCATGCTACCTGAATTTATTAAATGCAACAGGTACTTTGATGGATCCTACGGCCAGCCAGATGAGGCCGAAGACTGGTTAGCTCAAGTGGAGAGGTCTTTTGCTGCTTTTGAGGTACCAGAAAATTTGAAGACTGAATATGGTACCTATATGCTCAAATTCCGTGCTCGTACTTGGTGGGAATCGAGAAAAGGGATTTGGTAAATCCAATAGCCTGGGAAATTTTTCGACAAGAATTCTTAAAAGAGTATTTTCCAACAAGTTTAAAAGTAATACAGTGCTAATTTCTTGCATATTTCCCAGCAAGGACGCCCCATAGATCAATATGAAACTGAATTCAGCAAGTTATTACAACATGCCCCTGAGTCTTATCGAAATAGTGAGGAGTTAAAATGCAAGTTTTCTCAGTGGGTTAGATGAAGACATGAGGTGTAGATTAGAAGAGTTTGGAGTTAACACCTATCAGGCTTTGGTGGAGAAAGCTCGGGTGTTAGAAAATGCTAGAAAAAGAAAAAGTAAGCATGAAGAAAAAAGGGTGAATGTGTTCGGAAGAAGACCATTTGAAGGGCCGAGATTCAAAAATAGATTTAAGAAACCCATGTTTCAAAGGCCCTACTTGGTAAAAAGAACAGAATAGTCAGGATGTCAAATGCTGGAAATGCAATGGAGACCATAAACCGAGGTCTTGCCCCAATTGAGAATAAATGTTATTTCTGTGGAGATGCTACGCATTTGATTAATGATTGTCCAAAGAAACCAGTTACTACTTGTTTCATTTGTAAACAAACTGGGCACTTCTCTAACACTTGCCCAAAAAGACAGATGAATGCAATCAAACCAGTAATTGGTACAGGAAATAATTCTGCTGAAAGGAAGAATGGAGGACAAAATAATCGTTCTGGAGGACGACTATTCAATCTTGAAACTACTTGGGATTGTGGATATGATGATGATCAAATATCAGAATTAACTGGAATGGATCATGAAGATGCTTATTCTTCCGGACTTTGCAGGTATATATCTAAGTTAAACTCTTTTCTTTTACTAAAGTAGGAATTTCAATATTCTTAGAGATAAAGCCCTATTAGTAAATTAGACTTGTTAAGTTGGTTTAGGCTGACAATAGAAAACTCTAATAGTTTTGCTTCTAATAACTTTACATAATTCGTTAATTCAGGAAATATTTCCATAGCAAATCATATCATCTATGCCTTGTTTGATTCTGGTGCTACACACTCTTTCATCACTCCCAAGGCAGCAAAACGAACTGGGATGCCCATAACAATGACTCCAGAAAGTTTTAGTGTGAAGATTCCAACTGGTAGTATTGTGAATTCTAAGGAAGTAATTAAGGATTGTCCCCTTAAATTACAGGATCATGATACTACTACTGATTTGATAGTATTGGAAATAAATAAATATGAAGTAATTTTGGGCATGAATTGGATGACCAAAACAAAAGTTACAATTGATTGCCAGAGGAAAGAAATAAATTTCCAAGCTGCAAATGGATCCCGAGTTGTTTTTGTTGGAGGATTGGTGATTCCACAACAAAAGGAATTAAGTTCATTTGAACTAATGTTAAGTAATGGGCATCGTCAATGGGATTCAAACTTTCTGTATGCTTCTGAGGGAGAAAGGAAAGAAGATAATCTTGCGGAAATTTTGTAGTAAAGGAATTTCTGATGTTTTTCCGGAAAAGTTATCAGTTTACCACCAAAGCGGGAAATTGATTTTGGAATTGATTTGGTACCTGGTACCGAACCAATCTCAAAGGCACCATATAGAATGGCTCCACTTGAACTACGGGAATTAAAGAAACAATTGCAAGAATTATTGGAGCAAGGTTTTATCAGACCTAGTGTTTCTCCTTGGGGAGCCCCTGTTTTATTTGTGAGGAAAAAGGATAATTCACTGAGGTTGTGTATTGATTATAGAGAGTTGAATAAAGTAACAATAAAGAACAAATATCCTTTGCCGCGTATTGATGATTTGTTTGATCAATTACAAGGGGCTACCGTTTTCTCCCGAATTGATTTGAGATCTGGTTATCATCAACTCAGAATTAAGCCTGAAGATGTGCCAAAAACAGCTTTTAGAACCAGATATGGGCACTACGAGTTTTTGGTTATGCCATTTGGCTTGACCAATGCCCCTGCTGCATTTATGGATTTAATGAATCGGATATACAGATCACTATTGGATAAATGTGTCATTGTTTTCATCGATGACATTTTAGTCTATTCAACGACTGCTGAACAACACGAGCATCTAAGATGGCATTACAAATTTTGAGAGAACACAAGTTGTATGCCAAATTTTCCAAATGTGATTTCTGGTTAAATGAAATTTCTTTTCTAGGGCACGTAATTTCAGGAAAAGGTGTATCTGTGGATCCTGCAAAGATCGAAGCAATTGTTAGTTGGAAACAACCGAAAATGTTACAGAGATAAGAAGCTTTTGGGGTTAGCAGGTTATTACAGAAAATTTGTGAAAGATTTTTCAAAAATTGCTCGACCCCTTACCAATTGACTCAAAAGTATGAGAAGTTTGAATGGAATGAAAGAGAGAGGAAAGTTTCCAGGAATTAAAGAAAAGATTGGTCTCAGCACCGATATTAACCTTGCCAAATAGTGAAATACCATTCACTGTTCACAGTGATGCATCAAAAAATGGGCTTGGCTGTGTGTTGATGCAAA
This sequence comes from Combretum micranthum, assembly GCA_024138025.1. NCBI lineage: Eukaryota > Viridiplantae > Streptophyta > Magnoliopsida > Myrtales > Combretaceae > Combretum > Combretum micranthum. The sequence goes on along the minus strand of JAMXBD010000192.1, from coordinate 705,941 downwards.
ATGGTAAGGTAATTGCTTATGCTTCAAGGCAATTGAGACCCTCTGAGAAAAATTATCCTACCACGACTTGGAGCTAGCAGCAGTTGTCTTTGCTCTAAAGTTATGGCGACATTATTTATATGGGCAAAGATGTGAGATTTATTCTGATCATCAGAGTCTTAAATATTTATTCACTCAAAAGGAATTAATATGAGACAAAGAAGATGGCTGGAGTTAATCAAGGATTATGATCTTAGAATAAATTATTGTCCTGGAAAAGTAAATGCAGTGGCTGACGCTTTAAGTAGGAAAAATCATGCAGAAGTTGCCGCATTACTTACGTCTCAAAAAGAGATGATTCGAGAATTTGAACGCTTGAATATTGAGTTTGCTTGGCATGAATCAGAGGTTGAGTTGGCTAATATAATAATTGAGCCCACATTGATGAAAGATAAAAGAAGCTCAGCAGCATGACTCCACCTTGCTTTTGGTGAAACAAGAAACACAACAAGGAAGGTATACAGATTTCAAAATTGGAGATGATGGATTGATACGCCTGAATAACAGATTATGTGTGCCTAATGACAAGAACTTCGAAGGAGATTATGAGTGAGGCTCATACGTCTGGGTATACAGTACATCCCGGAGGTACTAAAATGTACCAAGATCTGAAAAATCATTTTTGGTGGAATGGGATGAAACGTGATGTGGCAAATTTTGTACAAAAATGCGAAGTGTGCCAACAAGTGAAAGCTGAGCATCAACGGCCAGGAGGGCTGCTAAAACCCTTACCTATTCCTGAATGGAAGTGGGATCAAATTACCATGGATTTTGTGAGCGGATTACCAAAAACACTATCCAAAAATGATGCCATATGGGTGATAGTGGATCGGTTGACAAAATCATCACATTTCTTGCCAATTAATATGACATACTCCTTGGATAAGTTAGCAAAACTATATATCCGAGAAGTGGTGAGATTGCATGGAATTCCAGCAGGTATTGTATCAGACAGAGATCCTAGATTTGTATCCAAGTTTTGGATAAGTTTACAAAAAGGCTTGGGTACTAAATTACCATTTAGTACCGCTTATCATCCTCAAACAGATGGACAATCTGAAAGAACTATCCAAACATTGGAAGATATGCTCAGGGCATGTGTTATGGAATTCAAAGGAAATTGGGATGAACACTTGCCTTTAGTGGAATTTGCATACAACAACAGTTATCATTCCACTATTCAAATGCCCCCTTATGAAGCACTATATGGGAGAGAATGTCGAGCACCATTATTCTGGGATGATGTGGAGAAACTTGTACTAGGACCTGATTTGATACAAGATGCTGCAGAGAAAGTGAGAATCATTAAACAAAGAATGAAGGAAGCTCAAGATAGATAAAAAAGTTGGGCAGATTTAAAACGACGAATCTTGGAATTCGACATTGGGGATCATGTGTACTTGAAAATAAGTCCTATTAAGAGTATACATCGGATTCGAGCAAAAGGAAATTAAGCCCCCGATACATTGGACCTTTTGAGATCCTGGAAAGGTAGGAAACTTGGCTTATCGACTAGCCTTGCCACCAAACTTATCAGGGTACACAACGTGTTCCATGTATCTGTATTAAGAAGACACATTCCCGATCCGGATAAAGTTGTTGAATTGGAGCCAGTACAGTTGAAAGCAAATTTAACATACGAAGAACATCCAATTCTGATTTTGGATCACAAGGTTCAAAAATTGAGGAACAAAGAAATCAGATATGTGAAAGTTTTGTGGAAAAATCATAATCAAGAAGAAGCTACTTGGGAATCTGAGGAAGAAGTGAAACAAAAATACCCTCACTTACTTAAAAACTCAGGTAGATCTTTATGTTTTGAGGACAAAACTTCTCTTAAGGAGGGTAGGATGTGAGCTCCGAAAATTTCCGATTTCTGATTTCTTAAATTGTCTTGATAATTTTGATTATTATTTTGATTTTTTATTTTATTTATCAAATTGAGTATAAACTTCTTAATAAACTAATTTTTCTTTATTCAACTATGAATCTACTCTAAATAGTATTAATTAAAGTTTTTATTTATAAATTCTTTGTCTGAAAGTTGTTTGAGTATTTGATTTTATACGATAAAAATATTATTCGATTTACTATTATAATTTCGAACCGCTATTGTGTTTAATTTAGATATTTCTTATTTTTAATTAAATTATTTCGAGACAATTAGTCAACAAATAATTTAGCAAGATCCATGTTGTGATCAAATTATTATATATATATATAAGAGGAATTTTCGGAATGGATGTATCTGACATTTTTTGTTTTGTTTGACTTTAAGCTCTCTTGGTTGGGAGATATATATATATATATATATATACATATAAAGCTGCGGTTCCTTCTTCTTCCTTTCCGTTTTGGATTTTCTCTGTTTTCTTTCTTTCTTTGTTTCGATTTCTTTTTCTTTTCTTTCCTTTGTTCTTCTTTCTTCTTCCTTTTGGCAGCAACGGTCCGAAGATCTTAAAGGAGTAAGTTCTTCTTTCTTTTTCTTTCTTTCCTTCCTTATCTGTTCTTCTTCTTGTCTTCTCGTTCTCCTCTTGTTCTTCTTCTGTTTCTTCTTCTTCGTTACACAGCACACCACAGTACCACCACAGCACCACCACCGCACACAGCCACACACACGCACCACCGCGCACGAACAGAGCAAGCTGCTCTGTCTCCACCGAGCACCCCCACAGCATCGCACGCCCCACGCAGCACCACCTGAGCCCACCACACCACAGCGCACACGCTCCACCACACAACACCACCTCAGCTCACCACACACAGCCACACACACATCACCGCGCACAGACAGAGCAGGGTGCTTTGTCTTCACCAAGCACACACGCGCACGCGTGAGGCCTGTTGGGCACTCGGAGCAGCGCTCAACGAGCGCCCAGCCTACCGCTCAAGGAGCGCTCGAGCAGCGCTAGCGAGCGCTCAGCAGCGCTCGAGCAAGCGCTCAAAGTGAGCGCTCCACGCAGCAAGCGCTGCACCATGCTGCTTCTCCTGTGTATATTATATATATATGTATAGGTTATATATATATAGTTAGTATATGTATATATTTATATGTATAAGCTCTTATATGTTATATAATTTATATATATATACACTATATGATATATTATATTTCTTGCTATATATATTTATGCTTCATATATATATAAGAATTAATTATTAATATAATATAAATATGTTGATTTATTTATTCTCTAAGATGTATATATATATATATAGACGTATATATTATTATTATTATTATTATTATTATTATTACTCATATTTATTAAATTATTTCCTTTAACCTTTCAATACGTACTTATATATATCTATATGTTTAGTTACTTATGTTACTTGATTAAAATTTTCTTTATCCTTAATAATAATATTTTTATTTAGTTATTATTATTATTTTGCTTATATTTCAAATAACTCTAAAATAAATAGTAAACCACCTTTGTACGTAAAATCAAAGTTAATCGATTTAAGTTAGTTACATAAGGTTTTTAGTATTAGATTCCAGAAATAGAGAAAGTCTGTAGCATAGATATATATATATATATATATATATGTATTAGATGTTTTTAGTCAATTCTTATAGTATATTTCTATCTTTAATAATATTCAGGTGATTCTGACTTTGAGCTTGACCTGCCTGTTGACTATTACGACTGACAAGAAATATGGACAGGTGAGTATATTCCTATGATCTCTATACTTGATTGTGGTTGTAAAATAGAATTAATCAAGTAATAAAATATTAAGGGGTTGGGAAATAAATTGTGGCTGTTGTTACTTGAACTGGTTGATAAAATATTGTAATTATATTCTAACCCATTGGATGCTACAGAATAGAAATGAAAGTGTATGAAACTTGTTTGCACGCCAAGTAAATAAATATAAAACAATTGGCATAATAATTGAATACATTCATGCATAGCATTTATGCCCGCAGAAGGCCATCACCACTACACCTTGACCCGGATGGGCCGCACTGTCCCGTGAGGATGGTGAACATGGAGGACCGAAGTGGTATATACCTAGTGTGTACCATGGGCCTTGTTCTAGGGGAATGGGAACTAAGTCGTCCTGGGGAGACGGCCCTTCTCTTAGAATCGCACCGGGTCATTGTTTCGGATTTATTACTTCACTGGGATATTGTTATATGTATATTATTTTGATATATAAAAAGTTTTCTTGAGAAATTTGATTCCCGAAGTATATTAATCTAGGTGCTGATGAGTGGATGTACCCCAACCCCAGATTCGGAGGGCGCAAATCCGAATATGTATATGGTTACCGGTTGGCTATATATATATTTGTCCACTTGATTGTCTGCATTGCATATGTTTGAATTAATAACTTGCTTGAATGGTATAGAGTGAGGAGTATAACTTGCTGAGCCTGTGGATCGCTCACTCCCTTACAGTTTATTGTTACAGGACTATATTTGGTACCAGTCAGGACGAGGCTACCCTCAGGTTAGCTCCTTTATGGATACAGGGTTTTGAGGGAAGGATACGAGGGTTGAAGAGAGTTCCTCCTTCATTTTCCTGGGAGGGGTTTCTAAAAAGTTTTTGGAAACAGGATTGTAATATTTATAGGATCAGTAATCCAACTGCTTTGTTATATACACTCCTAAACTATTTTTTATTTTAATGTTATATATCTGCAGTTGTTAGTAGTTAGTTTGAGACTATAAGTTGTACATTTTGTGGCTAATCTGATACTATCAAGCCCATTGGTTATCTATTCAGGATACGCTTCTGCACAATATTTCTGGCTTTAAGAGACTTGTGATTTAATCTTAAGCCAGGTATTGTGTATGGCGGAACTGTCCCGTCTATGATACCCTCGGGGCGTGACAGAGGTTCTATGATTCTAAGGGAAGTGGAGGGTTGGTTGACAAGGTAAAAATCTATGCCCAAAATTAATTTAAAAAGGAAGTCCTCACTTCTTAGTCTTATCTATGGAGTAATTAAAGACTATATTTCCATAAAATAGATTTTAAAGAAAATCCTCCCTCCTTAGATAAGTCTAAGGGGAAGTTAGAGGTCATTTTTCAATAAAAAAGTATTCAAAATGAAATCTTCCCTCCTTGGCTATATCCAAGGGGCAGTTGACGGTTATATCTATGGTATAAAAGCAATAATTTTTGTGTTAAGAAAGATACGAGCTAAAGGCTCAAGTGGAGTATGCACCTCTTTCCTTAGTTCACAGTTTTCCTGAGTATGAATGGCCTGTATTTAGTCCTTTAACCTTTAAGAGAGGGCATAAATCTCCATTGGTTTGAATTCCAATTATCTAAACTGTGCATATCATATGGATGAGTGTGCATTGCATAGGTTTGTTAAGTAAAAACTTGTTTGACACTTGTTTGTAGTGTGATTTGGCTTTGTTATCCACTGAGCTATGATTGAGCTCACACCCCTACAGTATTGTTACAGGAATAGTTAAAGCATCGATTTTGGGGATAGGTCTGTATGGAGGAGAATCCTCGAAGATAGAAAAAGAGTTTGAAATGAGAGATAGACAGATAGTATAGTTTGTTTTGATTTTCTATCATGTAAAATTAAGTCTAGATTATGGATTAGATTTGTGGCTTTGTAATTTAAAACTTGTAAAGCGTAGACGGTTTATTCTATTTTACTATTTAGTAGGGATATCGATTCTCTGTGGTTCTGGTGGACTATAGGAAATCGGATTTCCTTTATTTATCATAAATGTAAGTTCACATTAGATGTTTATAAAGTAAATTTTGAGGTAGAGTCTTGCAAACTTTGAATTGCAAGATGGTTTTCATATTACGGGTGCACACGTAATATGATAACTTCAAGTTATCCATCTAGGCCCATGCTTAGGGTGTGACATTATACCCTTATGACCAATCTTAACCTACATAATTAACTAGACAATTAAGCTAAATTAAACCAATAAAATATAAATATAGGAAATATCACTTATCCATAACCCAAACTTAATGTACACAACTAGGTTGGGTCTAAACTAGGATCTATAAACATGTGGACCCTAACCCAAATTATTCAAATAATGTGAACCAAGAATAATTGACTATACTTAATTGGGCATTATCTTAATACAAGTCTTTAAACTTATGAACTATGAATGAAGTTTGAACTTTGGAAAAGGAGTAAAGGTTTCAAAATGGATATCAGGAATGCAATAAATGCATGTTGCTTGTGTTAGTAGCGAAAACCAACTAGGCCTTTAAATGCATGTAGAAGCTACAAGGTAGGTTTCTAAATCACTTTTAATTTTGCTTAACCAACCATAATCTCTTTTACCAATTATGCCCAATTCATGCAACAACAACAATAACAAAAATAATGAAGAGATAAGGGAATGAGAAGATCACGCTGGCATTTTAACATAGAGCTCGACCCGTCTCTTAGTCTCCACGATCCATAAATTGCCGCACTCAAGGAGGACTTCACACATTACATTCAATCAAATAATTTTCCTCACAAGGAGGTCTTCAACAAAATTGCCTCACTAAGAGGACTTCACTAATGCCTACATCATGTAGGACTTCACACAAATATCTCCATACATGAGGACTTCACTTATTGCCTTAAGCATATGAAGGCTTCACTAAAACCTTCACAAACAAATTACAAACAAGCATATGATTAGTGTGTTATAATATTTGCTCACAAATCTCACTATGACACTAATTACATTTTCACTCAACTAATTTAAAAACAATTTGAGAGAGTATTTTGACATATCTATGCAAATTAAACTCTACTCTCTTATACAATACACCTTTAAATACTCTTATTTATATGCTCTCAAAAACCTTAATCATTACCCCCCAACGTCTTTTCCAATAGTTCGATGAAAATAGCTCCATCGGCTATTTTGGATGGATTGGCTTGCTAGTATAAAGCCCTATAGGTAAACCAATGCAATTTTTGCACCCATGAACAATGCCGCAGTTGAACTATTATTTGATCAACTTATACTAGCGAGCTGGTATGCTCCCTGACAGCTTCGATATGCTTTTATATTTTAGGCATATCTCTCTCATCCAGACTTTGATTGAGGTGATTCAAGATGCTACGGAAAGCTTAAAGAGGGTTTACAACTTTTATGTTTCGAGCTTTAAAACATTCAAATAGAATCAAGGCCTAAAATGTGCTTGAAATAACTTACAACAACAAACACATACAAAAACACAAACATATATATGAATAACAAAGCTCAAACATATCATAAACATATTTTGCTTATTCACTTAACTAAGTTGTGAAGTAGTTGTGCAATGCATTTTCTCATCAAAACAACATTGTAACCTCTCTTGGTTTAATAGCTTGCCAAGAAGTGGAACCCTAGAACTAAATTGCTAGCTTAATCGCAACTTTAGGAGATATGGTATTTATTAGAGCTGGGCATACGAGTCATAGCTTGTGAGTCGACCTGTTTACCCGCTTAAAAAAGCAGGCTATGGCCAATTTTTTTGGCCCATTTAAATGCGGGCCAAATTAGTCTAGTCTTTTTAGCCCATGGGTCAAAGTGGGCTGGCCCATGTCGGGCTGAGCTAACCTGTGGGCCAAGAGTTAAAAAAAAAGAGGGGGAGTAATTTAAGAATAAGGATAATATTATAACATATTAGTGATTATTTATGATATATTATGGAAGAAAATAGATTGATATATACATCACAAGCATTACAACATCTTTTTAAGTATATATTTATGTTTTAAACGAAATATCATATCTAATAAATCATTTTAAAAACTAGTTTTTATATATAAGTAATCAAATTGTAACAAAATTAATCTTCAATATATATAAAACCCTAACATATGTAAATATTCTAATTTGCTCATAAACCAACATAAAATAAAAAAAAATTCATTTTACTCTCAGGCTGACCCATTAGCCTGTGGGCTAAAGTAGGCCGGGCCTGGGCATAGAAATTTTAGGCTGTTTAAAAGCAAGCCAAAATGACCCGACCCATTTAACTTATGGGCCAATGCAGGTTGGCCTGACTCGCTAAGCCCATTTGCCCACCTATAATATTTATGTGCTTAGGCTTTCATAGAGTACATGGTAAGACTATAGGGTTCATTTCCGAGATCAAATGACCTATTGGAGTTAGAGTGAAGTTGTGATAGAGTTATGTTGGAGTATAGGCCCTTGCATAAAGCATTGTATGGATCGTGATCATCGATGGTTGCTCGTGAAAAAATGAATAAGACGGGACTACTTGTTCATTTTCTATTTTGATAACTTATGGAGGCTTATCAATTCCCTTCGATGTTGGGTTTGAGACCCATATGCTCCCTGTTCATTTAGTGGGCGTCATGAGTACTCCTATACATGTTAGTAATTTTTAAGATGTTGGAAGTGCTTGCTTGTTAGGCTCCGAATTAATATATTATACGGATGGCCGTTTCATTAGAATAGGTAGGCATGATATGTGGGTAAGTGTTTGTTTACTGTGTATTGGGTTCTATTGCTCACTCTTTTAACGTTTTAGGTTAGTGATGATCTATACGTGGACTTACCTTTAAGACTCCGTAGGTTTTGGGAACGAGGACTATGAAGGATGATTTGTTTAGATAGTGTTACACATGATATGGATTTTGTGAGTTTTTAGAAAGGATTTGCCAAAATTTTAATCTCATAATTGGATGGTTCAATTTAAGTAATTATTAGCTATTTTACTTTAAGATGGACCTTTAGGTCCAAAACATTTTCTAGTTGAGTTGTGCTCATTTGATGAGCCATAATAGGCAATGTTTATGAATAATTTTTTTTTTTTAAATGAAATCTATATCTTGAACAATTTATCTTTTAGCTTTTAAAATAAATGATTTCTTAATTAAATTTTGTTTAGAAACTCTTCTAGCTAACAAATATCTTACATATATCATTGGAGGTAATATCTATGGAGAAGTTGGTACATCTTGTGCGCTTTAAACGTAATAGTTTTATGTGGTATCAAAGCAATAGGTTTAATTTAATTTAGGCATGATACTTAGGATAGTGAGCATAAGTGAATAGAAATGCTTTAGCTTGTTTGTGTTGCTTGATGCGCTCATTGACCATAAAATGTATATGAACTAAATAATCAACAACTTAGCTATATGTTTAATTATTTATTTTACATGCTTTGCTATATCATGCAAATGGAACCTATAATCGAATTTACCATTTTATATGTTTTTGAGTTAGTACACTTGTTATATTATACTATTAGATGATGAGCTAAACTAGTTGAATTAAACTGAAATGTGTGCATTAAATATCCTTTAATTTCCATTTAAGGTGGTTTAATGAATTACCTATAATTGAAAGACTCTAATTCCACTTGTAAGGAGTTTATTGCCACTAAGGTCTCCAAAGACTCTTCTTCGATTCTATTAGTTCAAACACCAAAATAACCCCTCTAAGGTTACTAACGGTATTTTAGAGCCTTAATTGAATCTAAAACCAACTTGTATACTTAATACTCACCATAAACTAGGTGTAGAACTTAAGGGCATCTAAAGTAATCATTTCTTGAGCTCATTCTCTTCATTACCAATAGAGAATAAGTTAACATGCATCTTGTTGCTTATTTTAGTTTTCTTTTCCTTTAAATCCTTTAGTGCCATTATTAAATCCCCAATACTTAATTTTTATACAAAATTTTGAACCTACGGTAATATAAAAAGTTTTTGAAAAATTTAACCATAGTTCATGAAAATTAATCTTCTATTGACTTCAATTTTTTAAATAACCTATTTTAATTGGGTGAATTACACCGGAATGTATTAATTTTTTGAGATAAATTTATTTAAGGTATCAATGTTTTAAGTAGTTAAAAAAAGGTATAAATGTTTCATAAAATGTATCAAATGAGGTATCAATGTTTTATAAAGTTAATTTGTAGTATCGACTTTTGATTAGTTTTTAATTAAATCTCTTTAATTTTCCATCAATAGTCAATTATTGATACTTATTTGACTCACTTTACCAACATTAATATCTTTTTTTAACCACCTAAAATATTGATACCTTAAATGAACTTATCGCTTAAATGCTAATCCTTCCTTTTAACCACTCAAAATGTTGATACCATAAATAAAGTTATCCCCAAATATTAACACCTTTTGATATAATTTATTCTATTTAAATTATGTTTACCCATTTGGATCATATCAAATATGTTGCTTGCATTTTCATAGTAACTTAAAACTTGACAGCAAACTCAAGAACTTTTACTAGTAAAGTATAATGAATTGAAGCAAATTCAATAGATATATATCTTCTATTGTAACCCTTATGCATAGTCAGATTTAATGAGCATATTTTCAAATTTAAATCCAGAGCAAATTGAAATCTCTATAAAATACTTTGAAGTTTACCTTAAGCGACAAGTTAATGGTTTTGCTAATACTCGGTATATGGAGTAATGATTCATTGTACCATCACAATGTAGTTTAGACTATTTCACCTTTGGAGGAGATTAGGTTATAAAGAAACCATCTAAATTAAATGTTTTTCAATCTCCTTTCTATTTATTGCCCAAAATTCACTAACATGGGATAAAACTAATGTAATGAATTCATATTCTTATTGTCAAGGATCATTAGAGATAGCAATTCGACACCTGAACCGTGAAATCAAAGATGATATAACATGATACAATTATAAACAAATTTGTAAGAGGAAAACTCGATAGTTGACATGATTAATAAATGATTTTGTTTGATCACGTCTATAATTCAAGTTACAATTTACCATACAAACCCATTTAGTAAATAGGTTTAGTACACATGTTTGAGTATAAAATGTGAAACCATTTAAGATTACTCTTTTTAATGTTTTTAACTTAATTTTCTACCTGGGATAGTATCAAAAATGATACTTGAACTTTCATAAAAAGTTCAATTAGGTACCTGAAGTTTGGTTTTCAACAATTTGACATACGAAAACATTTTCGTGGATTTTTTTTATACTTGAAGTTTGGTTTTGACAATTTTGATATATAAAAAAAGTTTTCGCAAACTTTTTTTTTATACCTAATTAAACTTGCTTCAGGGATAAAAAAGTCATTGAAAACTTTATTCAAGTATCAAAATTATAAAAGCCAAACTTCAGGTATAAAAAAAAAGTCCATAATAACTTTGTTTAGAACAAATTGTCCAAAATAAAATTTAGGTACCTGATTGAATATTTTGTGATATTTTAAGTACCATATTTGTAATTAATCCTTTCATGCGCTATTATTTTTACTCTATCCTTTTCTCAAGTATCCGCTTATGCGCCTTTGTACCTCTCTTTCAATATTATATTACCATTCATTGTTACCACTCCATCATCACTCTCATTCCTATTACAATTCTCTTCTATTTTGATTCAAGTTTTATTAAAATGACACTCTTAAATTTTTATTTCTTTTTATATTTTAAGTTTTCACATTCAAGATAATAGGGAAGAAAAAGTAAGACGTACTTGAAACTTAAATACAGATTCATTTGTGCATATCTCATTAGGTCTCATCCCATTAATGAAACCACTTGATATTGTTGGTTAAAATTGAATTAAATATATTGATTAGTTTTTGTTTAAGTTAGTCACTTGATGCTTGAATTATCGCAGAGAATAAGTACGTTATAAATTTTTGTTTAAGTTACTTGTATTGCTACTTCTGAATCAATGGTTGAACTCTAAAGTTATTATGTTCGTATTAGATTTATCATACATTTAATTTAAGGTAGCATTTGCCTGTATGAACGAGATAGGATAATAAATTGGATAGCACATCACAATGACTACGGGATAATATATTTTACTTGTATCATGTTTAGTATGCATGATACTAGATAAGGATTTTTGTGTCATTCATTATTTGGTATGAAGTACAACACGAATGCTATACAATATTTAGATTGTCCAGTAAAAAGAAAATATGTTCCATCCTTCATATGTACTATTTTTCTTTAAACTTGTCAAACAATCTTAAGGCATGTTATCTAATACCCTATAATAACAACCAAACAAAAAACTAGAATATTTATCAAATCTAAAATCATAAATTTATGCAAACCGAACATCCCATAAGGTTAGAAATCTATATTTTATCTATAGTAAAGTATTCAATTTAATTTTGGTTATTATCATTTAACTATTCGAAGACGTTACTGAAATATATTTTTTAAATAAAGACTTGATAATTATAACATATATATTAAAAATTATATTATTCGATAAATGAGTTCAATCCTAACGCAAAACATGCTTATTAAATAGACCTAGTGATAGGTTTAGCTTTCTAAACATGACTAATAAATGTATCGTGCGATACATAGAATTATGGATTAAGGTTTTATATACACTGTTCTATTTATATTTAAATACAACTAACAAATTATCTTGTGCACTAATTCCGTGATCGAATTTACCCCCATAGATTGGCATGTCATCACGAGACAGCCTTAAATTATTGTCAGTTTTCCTTTTTATATAATTTATTTCATGTGAGACACAAACTATTGCTTCTATAAGTATTTTCATAAAACACAATCAATAATAATTATGAACTGTCATTATTCTTTGTCAAAATAAAATCAGTACTTCTATTACTTATTCAAACATATATCACATATTAATATAACAATAACCTTAAAGCTTCTTTTCCACAGGATTTTATTATATAATACCTTTTAAGAAGCTTTTAAAAGAAATTGCTATTATAAACCAAACTACTAGCAATTCTTATGGCCATCATAGATTATTTTTGCAAGGTTTTGTAAAATCATGAAATGCAGCAAAATATTTTCTTTTTTAATTACAAAACATAATGTAGGATCCATATATGACATGCAAAATAATATCATAAGATGATTAAATGCAAGAGAAATATACTTTTCTTTTAATTTCGAATATCGTCTTTTCCTGGTGATGCGTTCAAAAGTGTTCACCATAAGGACTCCAAAGTGTAGTCCTTCTAGTGGTATCTACACACACTTAACAGGAATTAATTCTAATCCTCTATATTTCTAAACAATTTGGATTAGAATAATAAAATTTTTCTGTGTGTCATACAAGGACCAAAAACCTATATATAATATATATATATATATGATTGGTAAGAAAACCTTTTGACTTGCTCTTAATTTATGGAAACGGTCGAAGGGAAAATTTTTCATTTAATAACATATAAATGAAACATTAATTTGTTTCCATCCAATTAATTAATTTATTTATTTCAAAATAAAATAATTCTAATTCTAAAATAATTATAGACACTAAAATCTCTAGTTAATAATATCGTTCTTGTTAACTGTGTTATCGTGTGCGACCCTCTAAGTTTCTATACACGAAGGCAATGCCTATTATAACACAGACCAAGGTAACTGTCTAGTAACAATTATTGGCTACCAACATGATAAAAAAAAGAACCATAAAGCACTATGAACTGATTACTGCGTAATTAAATCTCTTCATCAAAATATCTTGATAAGACCATTGCATGTAAAGTCATCAATATTTAATCAATTTACTTTGTACCAAGATAAATTAAAATCAATAAAACTTGTTGTAACCAGTGGCTATGAGTCACTCTTATCTCAACCAAGTAGTCGATAGATATTATCTCACTTATCCAAGAGAGTGATGAATTCTATCTTGACTCTATATCATCCTCTCTATATTTTATATCACACCCAATAACCTTATTATTTGTAATCTATATTAAGATCGTGTTTAACGGTATCAAAGTGCAACATTCTATATGTAGGACATATGAAGGTCTCAAATTTGGGGATTATTTACACTCGTTCAGATAGAGGAGGGCTCAATGACATTAAGCATATGGTATCCTTTATTTGCGGATTGTGTCCAGTATACCCATTTAATCTCTGGGCACCCACTTGTATGATTTGGATATCTTTTTCTTGGTCCAATAAGAATAACCTTTAGCTATATAATGTGTTGGTCTAAATATCTATGTCTCCTCTAGATATTTATCTGATCAATGACAATTTTTAGATAATACCTTGACTTAGAATTCCTACTAATAATATGCCTCATTATTATTCTAGACATCTCTAATTATCTATAGAACTTTATTATAAAATATATACGAGCAAAAAGTATATAGATACAATAAATATTTGCCTTCTATTAATAATATTCATAAATACATTAAAAGTGTATTGACACGTTATGCACAAAATACAACAATTTCCTCACTCACTTTCTAGCAATTTCAGCATTCATTTTGCTGTTTCTGATATTATGGCTAAGTCCAAAGTGAAAATCCACCAGTCATAAAAATGAATTAGCTAAATCACCCCCGGAATTCCCAGGCGGTTGGTCGATCATCGGCCACCAGCGCCTTCTTGGAGGAGGGACCACCTTGGTTCGAACCCTGGCAGCTATGGCCGACCGTCAGGGTCCGATATTCCTGGTCCGGCTCGGTATCCATCCAACAGTTGTGATCAGCAGCGCCGAGTTGGTAAAAGAATGTTTCACAACTGACATGGTACTTGCCTCTAGACCAAAATAAAAAAAATGGAGTCTACCTAGGATACAACTTTGCAGCTTTCGGATTCACCGAAAGGAGCCTATTGGCGGGAGATGAGGAAGCTAGCCGTGCTAGAAGTCCTAAGCACCCGGCGGATCGAATCACTTAAACACGTTCAAGTCTCAGAAGTTGAAAATCTGATTAGAGACTTGTACAAGTTGTGGAATAGAACTAGGGCTTGTGATACTGATTGTGATGGTCAACCTGTCAAAGTTTTGCTAAGCCGGTGGCTTGAGCACTTGACTTTAAACATCATTACAAGAACGATTGCTGGAAAAAGGTATTTTGGTTCTACAAATGAAGCTGATGAAGGTGAAGAGAGCCGTCATGTAGGGAGAGTGATTAAAGAAATCATGTATCTTACGGGTTTCCCCCCGATTTTGGATTTGATTCCGTTTATGGGATGTACTGATTTGTTTGGGGCAGTGAAGCGTATGAAAAGAGTTGGGAGAGAAATGGATGTCGTAATGGAAAGGTGGGTGGAAGAACATAAGTTGAGGAACAGAGATGGGATGAACAAGAAGCAGGATTTCATAGACGTGATGTCTGCGGTTGAGGATGAGACCATGTTTGGATACTCTTAAAAGATACGATAACCAAAGCAACTACCTCGGTTCGTTCTTCCCATGCACTAAATTTAGTTTTGTTTTTCATCCTTTGTGTTGCGTTTGTATTATATTTTCTTGAGAAAATAGAAAATATTATTATTGGATATTGCACGCTTTATGTTTATGTGTATACTAGTGTTTTGTAAAATCTAATAAAATTTTAATATATAATGTTTATAATATGATAAAAGTTTTTTTTAGAAACCATTCAAAACCACTATTGTCCATGTCAATATGATTAATTAATATTTCTTTATCACTCTTATATACACTTGTCGTATAATGCTTAATAAATCTTTTCATGCTTCTAAGGAAAAAAATTAAAACCAAGATTTCATCATTTCTAGGATCGCAAATTGATCATGACAAACCAAACTTTTGAAGGCCCAAGCTCAGATAATTTAATAAATTAACAAGTTAAGCCAGGCTAAGAATTTAACAAACCCAAGATGTATAGGCTTAAGTTGGAGCTCATTAAGGATTCATGAGCCTCAACTTAGCTTGTAGGTTTGTTCAACTTAACGAGCTTAAAGGACCCAAGCCCAAGCCTGAGCTTGAGTTCTCGCTCAATTACACAAATAATTATATTTATTTATAAAATTATAATAATATAAATAATTATATATAATAAAATAATATTACAAACAAAATTTGCATAACAAGTCCTTTGGCAAGCTAACTCATAAGTTGGAAGAAAAACCTAGACTTGGCTTGTTTAACTAAATGTACTTCATTTTAAGCTTGAATTTGACTTGTTTACCAAACAAGCTCGAGTCGGCCTGAGTCTAAAACGTGTCAAACTCGAGTAGATTGAGAGTGTCTTGGCTCGTTTGTAGCACTAATCACTTAATACTCATTAATCTTGCTTGAAAAGATAAGTCAATAAAAATATAATAACTCATTGATTAAATATTAGTTGCATTAATAAAACAATATAAAATGCTGTTTACAATAATTATTTGCATAAGTTGATATTATTTTATACTTTTACTATCGAATACACTGAGCTGGATCCGGAAAAGTGATTTTCTTGTTGCATCATCTTTTTCCAAGTAGCTTGCTATCGTCCTAATAATATGGGCAACTCAGGATAAATTTCAAATTGCTTGACATGGTCTATGTTCTTGAAGGAAAAAAATTTGCTGTCTTCAGTTTTTTGTTTTCGTTATGTTCCCATTATGTTCCCACAAATAAATACATGATACGTGTTAAGAAGTACTTTCTATATTTTAAAATTTTTTATATCTTTTTAATTTACTAAATAGATATAAAATATCTATTGATGGGACATAAAAGAGACAGTATATTGGATACAACAAACATCTTTCCGTGTTGACCGGCTTCCTTGTCCCATAATGCAGCCAATAACTGTTTTTATTCCAATTACTAATTCTCCGGTAACAACTAACAATTTTGGGCGGATGAAATAAAACGCAGGTTAATTCCATTTGGGTCTTAATTCGCGACTACATTACTTTTAAATTTTCTTTTTTTTTTTTTGAACTTTTTTTTTCCATATTCAATGCCTATCACTACATAATAAAAGAGGCGTTAAGTGTGGCCGTGTTTTCCTATTTAGTCTTTTCTATTAAAAAATAAAACAAAATGCCAATAAGCTAGTTGTAGTAGTGGGTGTGGTCATCTTTGAAAAAAAGAAAAATAAAATAATAATAATAGTATCAATACATGATGTTTTGCTTTGGGTTTTAGTTTTTGACGAGTCCGACGTGAATGCTTTAGAAGTATATTTCTGTGACCGATGATTACCCTTTTGTTGACATAGAAAGTTTAGAAATATAAAGAAATACTATATCATTTTATCTGAGAAATTCATCAATCTCCATAATTCCTTTTTTTTTTCATTATAAAAAAATTGGTAATTAAATCTGATACTTTTCACTTGAGAAATCAGAAGAGATGTCACTTAACTACAAAACTATTTGCTTCCTCCATAAGTTTGAATTCAGTAATATTTTGCCTATGCAGATCGAATAATTTAAGGCATAGAGTTAGCATTTTGAAGCATTCATAACAGTGTTATGTCTCATGCATAGAGTTCTTAACCTATTTAATTATATAAATGAAAATAGACATGGCTCTTGTACGTAGATTATCTTGTATTATGTATATTGTATATTTGCACCATCGAATATTTATCACCTTTACCCCATCATAAACCAATCATAATATAATTATCCAATTTTATGTATGAATATTATATGCGTATTTTATATAAGAGTACGGTCAAAAGCATAATATCTATAGCACATATATTTCCAAATAATAAATATAAACCATAACAAAAAGTGGTCCGTGCCCATGCATATGCACGGATTCAAATTAAAAGCTAGTATCATATTATGTTTGGATTATCTGCTTTTTATTTGTATGGTATTTATATTTGACCGATATTTATGTCTTATTTGTATCATATATGTGATTTATTTATAAATAAAATTATTAGATTTTTATTGGTATCTATTTTTTGATAAATATTTTTTTGAAAATGATAAAAATATGATATCAAAATGTGTAGAGTATAATGAAACAAAAAGACCAAAGTCAAGTTGTTAAAATGGGAATTTTACCAACAAAAGCAATTTTTATTACATATGGACCCATATCATATATATTACACACTTCCACGAACTCAAGGCTCCTATATATAAGATTATTATTATTATTATTAGTACTACTAGTACTAGCTACTCCCACGAACTCTCTCACGTCATCTAAAAGATACTCATTAAATAAAAAATAAAGAAAGAAAGTAGTTACATCAAAAGCAACTCTGGGATGGAAATTCTCTTTGTTCAATTACGTATTACCATTTAAAGAAAGAAAAAAATTAAAAAGAAAGAAAGAAAAATGCTTGTTAATTGTCATGGATATCCTTCTCTAAGTGGCGGCGTAGGGTTGGCAAGATAGACATACACCATCTGATGTGAAAAGAATTTCTGCATCTTATGAGCAGAAAACAAGTGTATTCAAAACATGTACTTTTAACAACTATTTTATCACCACGTGCAGAATTACACATGCAAATTATTTAGTCTAGAAATGAATTCTGTAAATTATTATTTTTTTTAATTTTTAAAATTAACCCGTTAAATTACTGCTATGTTTAATCAAAGATTGAGAGTATTATATAAAGAGCGAGATAATATTATAATGATTCCATATAATTATTTCAATAATCTTATTAATTTTGGATCCGTTTGTTTCATCATCTTTTTGTTATTTTAGTTTCATTTTTTTTATCTTTTTCAAATAGATTGTTTGTAAAAAACAAATACACATGAAAAATAGATATTTTTACTAGTAAACCGATCAAATAAATTAGATATTAATATGAAACATATATAATATATATACTGATTTAAATATAGATAAAAAGCAAACAATCCAAACTGATAAATCTATTGGTTTATAACTTTAAGAAGCTAAAATAAAATAAAGAGATTAACTTTTCAAGATCAATCCATATTTATAAACTATTTCATATATAATATAATCATATAATTAAATTTTCATTCATTTTTTTTAAATTATTTCCATCAACAAATATTGTGCTCTACATCTTGATCCTAAATGACTAAACCTAATTAGTTTGCAATCACAGTATAGAACATCATTACCAGCAGGGTCTGACACAACAACCTCAAACCTAACGTGGGTCCTCACCCTGCTCCTGACCAACCCAGAAGCAACGGTACGAGCTCAACAAAAGCTCGACCTCAACATTGAGCGCGACAGATGGGTTCAAGACTCTTGACACCCACAAGTTACCGTACCTTTAAGCCATTGTCGAAGAAACCCTTCGGCTCTATCCGCCACGACCACTCTTAATCCCTCATGAAGCCACACAGGATTGCACCATCAACGGCTACTTAATCCCCAAAACCACTCGGATCTACATCAACGTGTGAAGCTCCATCAAGATCCTAACGTCTGGATCGACCCGGATAGGTTTAACCCAAATAGGTTCCAGATTCTGGAGTAAATACTTCAGTTCAGGTCAACACTTTGAGTTCATTAAATACTTCAGTTCAGGTCAACACTTTGAGTTCATTCCATTTGGCTCAGTTCAGAAGTCTTGTCCAGGTGCCGAGTTTGCTTTGACGGTGACCCATTTGACGTTAGCTCGGCTTCTTTAAGGGTTTGAGATTATGGCGCCGCCGGGTATGTCGGTGGTCATGACTGAAGGGCATGGGGTTACGTTGCCGAAGGCAGCTCCTTTAGAAGTTGTCATTAAGCCAAGGTTAGATCTTGAATTAATTATATGAATTATGAAGGAAAAGCATGGTAAAAGATGAAAATTTTAGTTGTTTGGTTAGACGTAAAAATAAATGATATTATCATTGTGATTGTTAGAACTTCGTTGGATATCGTCATTATTCCATAATTGGTGTGCTATTCAATGAGATGTGATAGATATGTTCTATTTGCCTCGTCTTAAACTTCTTCATTTTCTATTTAAACTTGTAGTTAAATGTCCATCTCTCTCTCATATAATTTCTCAAATTATGATTGGATACATAAATGGTCTTGTAATTGTTTAATTGTCAGTCTACATGCGATCAGCTTTCGAAACTTATAATTATACTGAATAAATCTTGGATGGTGTTTACTTTCCGAATGGTTGTTTATATACTTGATGAAGGGTGGTCTTAACCATGCCTTCGTAAGACCAGTTCGACTTGTTGAAGGATTAAGCCGACCTACTTAGACCTGGACCAACCTTCTAAGCCCTTAATCCAACCATAAGATCAAGAGTGAATCCTAAGTTCTTCGGTTGGTTCGGACCACATTTGCAAATCTATTACCTTATTCGTTTAAATATCCGGCTTGCTGAGCCTTCACCACTTCACTGTCGGAAAACCAAGATCATGCCTTTATGACTCAACTACCACTAGTCCAATAACTGCCATGAGCCCTTCATGATCTCCACAATGGAATCCATTCCCTCAAATTACCAGGATTCTTATCTCTACAAATACCCTTTCTAGGGGTCTCGAAGAGCAAGCTTGAGCACTTGGCTAACGCTTTACCATATGGGTAATGCACACCATCTCATATCACTTCTCTTTTACCACCATATATGCATACTAACTCAACTACCAAAATGGTCGTAGATATAGTTGTCAAACTCGTAATTCTATATAAATACGTCGAAGATCTGTAGAATTATAATGCACAATTAAAACATAAAAATATAAGTTTCTACAACCTATATAAAATGGTTTTTAGAAACTATAGATATACTTATGACAGTCATTCAAATACGTAATGGATATTTTAAAAATTATGGAAAGTTGATTCTTTTTTCTATAGTAACTTTTAATCTGTAATGTAACATGTATTAAAAATGGCAGGTAGAGCTCAAACTAATTTTTTTTTAAATAAATTGAAGGAGAATAAAAACCTTTTAACATATCTTAAGTTCTTAATTAATAAAAAAAATTAAATAAGTTTTCTTATAAACTTTGAAGTTATAACTCAAGTGAAAAATTAAAATTCTACTAAATTTACGTATAGACCTCGATTGAAATTGTAAGTGATGATAAAGAATATCCAACCATAACTTTTTAGGCCCTACATCTATATGATGGGCTCGCCAGCCTACGAGAAACCCCCTTCAAGCACTTTGCCTAGAAACTCCTTGAGCCCTTTTGGCTTAATGAGTACCTCGAGCCCCATAAGGACCTTTATTGAGTAAAGGACATAACTTAGCACTCAAGCTCCATAAAGGCCTTGGTCCTCAATATGGCTAAAGTTTTGTACACTCCTAGTCGCAACTCTGCATACAGAGGTCCATTGCGTCCTACTCCACATTCTCATCTCCTCAGGGAAATGAGCAACATTCTAGTCGCCCTCCATCGATGATCATATTAACTTACCAAAATTCAGGTCATCTATCAGATTTGGGAAACGACACATAGGCATCAAATATTTTGTAGGCCTCCATTATGATACAGTTATGACTCTGATATAGATAAGCACATACACTAAAGGTATTAATCATCTTGCACAATTTAATTTCACATTATCTAAGATTGCTTGCTTCTCTCAAGACCTATAACTAACTTAAGTATCGAAGTGACTATACCAAACAACCTCCCACCATACCACTAATGGGATTACGTGTGTGCAGCTCCATGATGCTCCCGCACTATATTTTACCAGCAATTTGACACTTGCAACAGTAAGATTTTACAAAAAAACCAATTTTATCCACATATTAACTCGAAAATGCCTCCTACTATTGTAAACTCGTTGAATCGTATAGGTGGTTTTGACAACCATGGTTGTAGCAGATAATCATGGTCATAGCAGAATATCCTCTAATGCCCCTTGTTTGTGTCTTATTTAGTAGGCCATGCTTCATAAACCCAATCTTGAAGAAAATATTTGCAAATTGCTCTAGGAATAATGCAATTATAGGAATGTGGTTATGTTCTTACATTGTCTTGTGTTTACTTCATTTTAAAACTATATTTAAGTTTGATTATGTTGTTTAATTTTGTTTGCTTTCATCTAGTTGTAGATTATTTTTACACTTCCATCTTATCTAATTAAAACATATTTTTTAGGAAAATCAATTTAAGTAAACGTATGTTTGCATTAGTTCATTGGTTGGTATTAGTTTGACATCAATTTGCTAGTCATTTCTAACTTTTGCCAGAAAATAGATGGAAACAAGATAGAGATCTAACCACTTATACATAGATCGGTTACAGATCAAATGTAGATGCAAATTAGATATAAATGAAAAATAGATAATCTAAATATATTAGATTAAAGAAAAGATAATATAACAAGGTATAAGAAAGATAGCAAGGTAGCGATGTAGCAACATATTCATTATTATTATGGTTACCACATAAATGGATCCCTATATATTTGCTTTATATGCACTTTACTCCCTTATCTTTTTAAATTGTGCACTTTTAACTTGCCAAATCTTTACAAGATAGTAGACATCATCACGGGCCAGTTCCTGGCAGTTCTTGAATGGGGAACTGCAATGGGTTCGAATTGACTAAGGACCTAAGGCTTCTAGTAGTTCTTTACAATTCCACCCTGAAAACTACCAGTTTAAGAACTAATAGAACAAATGACCTCGCGATTTCATGCTATAAAAATAAAAAATAAAAAAAGAAGGAAGGAAAAAAGAAGAAAAGAAAAATATAAAAAAAAATTGTAATTAAAAAATAAATATTTAAACTATTTTCAAATGAATAATACTTTTTTTTTCTATTCATGACATTTAATAACGGTAGAGGATCATTTCAATAATTGGGCTTGAGCCTAATTTAATACCAAGAACTTGTTTTTTGGGCTAGTGATAGGGACCAAAAGATAAGTCCAATAAGAGACGTCGTAGGGAGATTTGGTTGGTAGGCTTGGAATAGGGACCACTGGACTAGTTTAATTCGCTCTCGGCTTTATTCAATTTTCTCATGCATGAAAGTAAACTCCAAAAATATCTTTCTAGGTTAATTTGGGCTTTATTTGATTAAAATAAGGCTTATGTAGACTAAAATAAGCGTTCATCCTTTTTATATTGAAAATAGATTTCTTTTATTTAATTAAAGCCACCAAGCCCATTTCCAGCTCAACCAACTATTATAAGAAAAGAAGGCTTCATAGTCATCAGATCATTGTAAAATGATTTAATAGTCACTAGCAACACTTGATCTCGACGGTTCGTTTAAGTGCTATCCAATGGCTGACATCAATCTTTACCATCTATAAACAGTTCCTCCCCTCATTTGCGAGAGGTTCTGCGTATTGCTAAGTTTAAGAGCAACGTGAAAACTCTACCGAAATATTTCTAGAAAGAATCAATGCAACTACTTCATGAAGAACAATTGAATTTATTGATTTAATCTTCTGTCACACTCACGTACTTGAGAAACCAGGTTTGCCTATTCCTTTACCTACACCTCTCTCTGTAACATCTGTACAAGCACCATGGTTTAGGACTTCTCTTAGGTCGATGCCATGCTTATCACACGTAACTGGCCAACTGTATCAACCTTACCATACAATAACAACACAAGCAATAAATATATTTGAAATAATGTGTTGTTGAGTTTATATAAACTTAAAGTAGACATTACTTTCGTAAGAATGTGGGAGATTTTTTTTTTTTTTTTTTACATTTTTGGGACTTATTTGTATTTTGAAATTTTATAGAGCCATATTGCGAACATGATAACTAAAAAAGTGCAAGTAATTATATATAAATAAATGCATAATTGTAAAATTTCTTTTAATGAATGTGCTATAAACAATCATTATTAGGCCCAATATTATTTTAGGTTAAAAGTTTATTTTGCATTTTTTTTACTCAAATTAAGTAGAGTTTTATAATCAATTTTTTTCCTTTTTTTACTTTCAAAGTTCTTGGTTTCAGAGGAATCAAAATCGAACCATGGGAATCGACTGTTACTAAGAACAGGAATCGAACTGACTCCCATAGGTTTAGTTCCACCAATTTTGAAACCGGGAACCAAGGTTCTGGTTTGTTTTTGAACTCGAACTGACTTTTGACAACGTCTAAAAGATAGTACATTTTCAAGTATATGCAATTCCAAAAATAAGTGATTCTAAGTACTTGTTAAGGGTGTATATAACAGTTTACCAAAAAAAAAAAAGGTCTTACAATCCTACTCCATAAAATTAATTAAATAAGGTTCAATTTAATTACTTGAATGATGTATTAAATAATCATTTATGCTATTAAAAGAAATGATGTAATTTTGGTATCTTAGATATTTTACAAATCATCTTTATAATTGTGAAAACAATTGAAATTTATGATTTGGATAATAGAATAGAAGTTATAATAAATAGGATACATGCAATTTATTTAGGGGGTTTTATAAACATATGTGTTTATTATTCCTTGTAAATCACTATAAGAAAACTAACATTTAGAGACATAAATTTTGCAACAAAAAACTAGTAAGAGAAGTTATATTTCTGCATATAACATCAGCAACAATTACATTTACGATAAAAATTTATGTTTAGAGATTGAAATTTTATCTTTGAATCTCAATTCTGTTGTTATGAATAATAACCATCATATAAAAATTTAATTTTCTCAAATAATCTTATAAATGATTTATTTACTTTATTTATCATTTTTAATTCATATCGTGTGAGTTACATTTATTGGCGGTGGCAAAAACATCGACTAAAACATGAACTGCATCGAACCAAACCGAACATAACCAAAATTCGATTTTTCTTAGTCAGTTCAATTTGCAGTTCAACTTAGGAAATGATATTCGATTCGAGGTTCAATTTGCAACTTCAAACCAAATAGAACCAAACCATAAAGGTTAATATATTGAAGGGGAAAAAAAAAAAAAATAGAGTAGTTGGCTTTGAATGGAAAAATGGCTCCATCCAACTAATGGAATTGCCCAAGAGTGTAGTTGAAAAGAACAATATCCTTAACAACGTTTTCATTTAATGCTATTGGTTTAGAACACTGCTTTTCTTTTTCTTGCTTCCCAAACACATTCTGGTTAGCCTTATACTTCTTACCAACCTGCAACAATATCTTCCTGCCCATGACCATTTTACTTTCACTGGAAAAATATAAACTAACATGAAATACAAAGACAACAATAAGAAAAAAGTATATATCTAAAATGGTGTAGATAAATTAGATTTTAATATAGGAGATGATGACTAAATTGAGGTAAGTAGAAATGAAATTAATGAAAATAGGTTGCCACGACGTTCAATAAATTTGGCTTTATTATTATTATTATTAAAACCAAATACTACTGGGGAAACAAAATAATTTCAAATTTGAAAAGCAATGCCCAATGAATATGAATAACTGCTATGTGAATTTTTTTAGTAATAAGTTATAATAAATGGTTTCGAACCGTATACCGTACCATTTTTTTTAGGGTTCCAAAAAATAACGAACCAAACCTATAGTTAGGTTCAATAAAAATAAAAAACTGAATCGTTATTATTGGTGTAGTTCGGTTAGAGGGGCAATCTAGACTGAATCACACTGCACCCACCCTTAGCATTTACTAGTATTCATTTTAATTGAAAAATTGGCAAGTCATTATAAAATAGAGAAATATAGTTAAATTCCTTTTATATTTGTGATATGTGTATCATCATTATATTCTTGTATTGCCATGATTTTCTGATATGAATAGCAGTAGTATAAGAAGAGTGTTTAGGAGGCCTAAATACTTGGAGGACTGTTATGACAGATAACGTCTAATAGGAGTACCAACCAAAAGAGTGTGGGAGAGTCACAGTTAAAGAATTACATCATATAACAATAATAATTGAGTTACCAGCTAAACAGTTGATTCAGTTGCTAATTACATCAGTGATCTAAAGGAAATGTAAAAGACGAGAAGAGAAAAGAAAGGGGGTGGTTCTTGTAGTCTTAATCTTGAGATCTTCGAGTAGCTAGATACTCGAAATTCTAGTAAGTTTTCCATTAAACCTCATCATAAATACAAATAGCTGTAGGGTTAGAATCTTAAACATGTACACAAACACGAACACGTTTAGTAGATTCGAAATCATTAAATCATTGATTCTTGCTTACTGTAGAGATTGAGTATAAGATGATATTATAGCAACAGGAAAAGTAAAATTTACCATACCTATTCATGGTTGAAGGTCGAAGCTTCTAGAGTTTTGTGTAGAAGTAATTTAAAGGCTAAGTGTTGTGTGTAGGGTTTGATATTGTATCATATTCACTTTATGGTATTGTTTTGTTCTTTGATTATGGACTATCTTTACATTTGTTGAATAAAACTGAGTTCATGGGCCATTTTCTTGTTGAATATTCTATGTGTAGTAAGGAATACGTGAAAAAAAGAAAAAGAAAATACCATTATTATAAGATTATTATGAGTTAAAATTAGCCTTAGATGTATTTTTCATCCCCTAGTAAATTTGACTATTGATATTTAAATATCCCAATGTTAATAAAAATAAAGTGGAAGGGCTAAAAAGTAAATTAAGTCCAACGTTTCGAGCCTGTATGCTCCGTTCCCTAGGGCTTCTTTAACTCTGATGGGGTCTTCGCAGTTTGGAGCAAGCTTGTCATAAGCCTCTTTGGCTCTTATTGCCTCTAGTTTTCTGCATATAAGGTCACTAAGTAGGAAAACATTGTGCTTGACTTTCTTGTTGTAGTACTTGACAACTCTTTGCTGATAGGCTATAACTCTTTTGCTCACTATGTCTTAGGTTTCATCTATAGCGTCCAGTTCAGCTTTGAGGCATATCTCATTGAGGAACTCATCATAAGACTGGACTCGAATGTCAAGGAGCTTGCACTCAATAGGTAGAATAGCTTAAGATCCGAAGGCCAATCGGAATGGGGTTTCTTTAGTTGCTGTTCTTTTGATGGTATGATATCCCCATAAAATGCTGGGAAGCTAGTCTTCCCACTTGCCACTCAAGCAATCCGCTCTTGCTTTTAGGCTTTGCATTATAGTTTTGGTGATTGCTTTGACCTAACTATTAGCTCGAGGGTAGGCCACCGAGGTGTAATGTGTATTAATATTATATTTAGCATAAAAATCCTTGCTTCTCTTAGAGTTGAATTATCTTCTATTGTCCATTACAATAGAGTGTGGAATCCCAAATCTGACTAAGATATTCGTATAGAGAAATTGCTGAACATTCTTGTTCATGACTTTTGCTACCGCTTTGACTTCCACCCATTTCATAAAATAATTGCACCGAACTATGATGAATTTCTTTTACCCCATTGAGGGAGGAAAAGGGCCAAGAATATCTAATCCTCATATGGCGAACGACCCTAGGTTGGCGACATAATGTAGGTTTGTGCTTGGGATGTATTCAATGGGGGCAATTTTCTGATATTGCTCACATCGTTTTATGAACTTTTTGGTGTTAATCCTCATGGTAGGCCAAAAGTAGCTACCTTGTACGATTTGGGTGTACAGTAACAGAGCCTTAACATGGTTGTTGCACTCCCTAGTGTGGAGGTCTTCCAAGACTTGTTGTCCTTCCTCTTAGTGTAGATAGCACAGTAAGGGGAAGCTAAAACCTCTTTTGTACAATATTCCATTGATTAGAGTATAGTTGGTTGCCTTGTACAATAACTTCTTCGCTTTTGCCCTATTGGAGGGCAAGGTACCATTTTTCAAGTGTTCTTCTATTAGCTTCATCTAGCTTGGTGGTGGAGAAGCTTTTTGTAGCTTGAGCACTTAAGGTGCTTTATGCACAGTGTATTTCTCTAGAAAGTATTCTACAAAGATCTTTTCTTCAATTTTGCCCAAGTCAAGGACCATTTGGAGAGCCTATTTGCCTTAGAGTTGTTCACCGCTGGTATTTTGATGATGTACCAAACAAGATAGCTCTTGAATAAAAGATCAAATTGTGCTAAGGTATTCGACCATCTCTTTGTTCTTTGCTTCGTACGTATCCTTAACCTATTGTACTATGAGCTAAGAGTGAAAAAAATTTGAGATCACTTGTGTTTATGGTACGCTATTTTTTATCGAGTTTTAACAAGTTAATTCCTATTTTCTCTTTCATATGATTTAGTCAACATTAGGCAAGTGTACCTATAGCATGTAGTATAGGAATGAAATATAGGGTCATATTACTCAGGGATCTTGGTAAGTACTGTTACTCACCTTTTTCTTATTATCTAGCCTTTAAAATTTAGCAAGTGTTATGATTATGATATTAATTAAACTACTAACCTCCTATAAATTATCACTAATGATTCCTAACACTTGATTTACCTAAACTAAATGTAGAACACAATGACTTAGACTTTGCTTCACCGATGAACTTGACATATGTATTAAGAGCATGCAATTAATATCACTAGTTTCTTAAACTATAGAATTCATTAAGTACGTTAACGTCTTTCTCAAGATCGCTAATATCTAATCCTAAGTTTATCCATTGGAGTCTCTTCCTAGTTAATAGCAACTTATGATCGCATTAAATTCAAAATACCTTTTTAATCCAACTGGCTTGAAAATGTATTATAGGAAAACTACCACCACGGGTGTATCATGGGTTGTTATTTCTTCAAGGTGTAAATATCCAATGCAGATCACAGCTATGACAAGACCCGTGATCTCCTCGGGTCAAATCTCCAAGTGCAATAATGCCCATAATCAAGCCTTCGTATACTACAACAAATCACTCCCATATTGGTCACGACCATTATGAAGGTCGTGATATCCTCTGTGTTCACTTCCTTTTTTTCAAATAACAGTCATATCAAGCATGTTCACATGATTAATGGAGATTACTGTTTAGGTCACCGTCTATTAGGGCCCATGATCTCCTCTGTGCCTCATTTTCTCTACTATCATACCCATAATAACTCCTTTAATATTCATCCGAGACGATCACCGATCTTACCACGGACGTGATTTGCCTTGGATGCTATTTTCACTTCAATTCTTGTCCCAATCTGATTCAATAGTTGATGATTTGCCTTTTTACTCCTGAAACTAATATATTTAAGCATTAAGTACCATATTCCTCAACTTTAAGCATATTAAAGAGGAAATTAAACATAATTTAGCCCTAATTTTATAGAGTAAATTACCTCTATTAGTCAGTACTAATATTTGTGGTGAGTTTGAGTTTGGCAATTAGAGCTTTGTACTTTGCATCATTGTTGCTTGCAAGAAAGCTGAACTTTAAGGCATAGCAAATTTTGAGCTCGGTCCTTCTAAGATAAGGCCATCCTCACTCCCCCTCCCTGTGTGGAGTATCCATCTACATGGAGCATCCATACAGGTTTCTATCGATCTTTCTATCATCCTTTCGCACACGTTAGGTTTCTGAAGGACCACCCTCAATGGTGCCTAGAGGTACAAGAATAAATGCCCATCCGACATTACTACGGTCAAAGCAAATTTTTCTGACTTTGTATATCTTTCCTCTGTTCCTTATAGGACATGGCTGATGTAGTACACAGGTCGGTGTTGTGATCCCTCTGCCTTATTTATGACCTATGAAAGAGCTTAGTCGCTTATTGTAAGGTATAAATATAGGCCTTCTTTAAGGTTTAGCGTTAACAACATTAGTGGTTCCACTAAGAAACATTTAAGGTCTTCAAAGGCCCCTTAAGTCCTTTTAGTCCACTTAAACTTGTTAGGTTTCTTGATGATTTTGAAGAATTCTAAACATCTATTAGTGTTTTTAGGAAGGAACCTGCTCGGTGAAGTTATCCTTCTTGCGAGCTGTTGTACTTCCCCAATTAAATATGGGGGCTTCATATCCAAGATTGCTTTGATCTTGTCTGGGGTAGCTTTGATCCCTTTCAGCAATGCAACTAAGCTTAGGAACTTTCCTAAGGTTGTCCCAAAGGCACTTTTCTGTAGGTTGAGTTCATATTGTAAAAGTAGAGATGATCGAAAGTATCCTAAAGGTCACAAAGATTATCTTTCTCTTGTTTACTTTTCACAATCATGTCATCAATGTAAAATTCCATGTTTTTATTGATCTAAGGCTTGAACACTTTGGTGACTAGCCTCTGAAAGATGCCCCTGATATTTTTTAACATAAACGACATTACTTTATAATAACATGTGTTGAAGGACATAACAAAAGAAGTGTGAACCTCGTTAGTTTTATTCATCTTAATCTGGTTGTAGCCCGCATCCATGAAGCTTAGTAGCTCATGGCCCGAGGTGCTGTTGACAAGCTAGCTTATCCGAGGTAGTGAAAAATAGTCCTTTGGGCATGCTTTGTTTAGGTTGGTGTAGTTTACACACATCCACTAGTTCCCACTGGCTTTTTTGACCAACTCCATGTTGGCCAACCAGTTTGGTTATTGCTCCTCCCTCATGAATCCATCTCGAAGGAGCTTTTGTACCCCTTCTTCAATGGTAGCTTGTCATTCCAGGGCGAAGTGCTTGATCATCGAGCAGACCAACCTTTAGAATTTTCTTACATTTAACTGGTAGGTGATCACATCAAGGCTAATGCCTAGCATGTTGGAAGGAGACCATGTGAAGACATCTCTATTTTCTCGCAAGAACACAATCAAACTTTCCCTTAAGTCGAGGGAAATCGATGTCCTTATTTTTGTAGTGTGTTAGGGACTATCGTTTAAGGCGATCTCCTTGGTAATCTCAGTAGGTTCACTGTGGCATTCATACTGACCTTCCAGGTCGGTTTTATGATGCACATGAGATCTCCTTTCAATGCTTTGACGTATAGCTTTCTAGACTGTTCTTGGTCTCCTCAACATACCCTTATCCCTGTCGGGGTAGGGAATTTGGCTTTAAGATGGAGTTATGAGATGATCATATTGAATAACAATTGTGTAGCCTTCCCTAGTATAGCATTGTATAGGGACCAACAGTCGACCACGAGGAAGTTGCTCTGGTATGTAGCAAAGCATTCGTCGTCACATAGTTCAAAGGCAGGGGTAATGATGCTTTGGGGCCAAATGGGTTAGTTAATGAACCCATACAACTCGTGGTTATACGACTTTAGCTTGGGGCTGTAACTCGTGCTTCATCTACTCTTATAGGCCTAGTTAAAAAGGATATCCATGCTACTCCTAGTGTCAATGAGCACCGTTTTAACCCTTTAGCCCACTTAGTGAATTGAGATAACCAAGGTGTCTTTGTGAGGAGTTTTCATCACTTTAAGGTCTTCATTGCCAAAAGAGATGATGGTGTCGATCTTGGCTCTTTTAGGTTCTAGGTTCATCACTCGTTGCTATCTACTTGAGTTTGATAGGAGCCTAGTTTGAATCGAGGTCAAGGGTCCCCCTTCTGATGGTGCCAATCTCGCAATGACATTCCCGAGTTAGCTGCAGCCGATCGGGGTTTTCCCGAGCACCAGCCTCATGGTCTTTCTCCTTCTCATTGATTCTTCACTTCTAAGCAGGTGGTTCGGGCTTTGCAGCATTATAGTCAATGTATTGCTTTATCTAGTCGCGTTGTATGGCATCTCCAATGGTGCTCTTGAGTTGCCAATAGTTTATTATACTTGCAGTATTCTCTTGATTCCTTTCGCTTTGAGCTAGGCCTCATGAGAAAGAGGTGCCAATAAGAGTAGATGTCGTCGCGATTCAATTAGATTCAGAATCGGACCCAAACCATCAGTTATTGATTCCAAAATGGATGGACCAGAATCAGACTCGTGGGAGCCGGTTCGTTTTTTGGGAATCACTAGTTCTCACAGTTTGATTCTAGTTCCTTTGAAATCGGGAACTGTGAAATTAAGAAAAAACAAAAAAATCATTTAAATACTTCACTTAATTTAAGTAAGAAAAAAATGCAAAACAAAATTTTAACTAGAAATAACATCATAACTAATAATAATTATTTATAGCCCATTAGTTTAAAGAAATCTTATAGTTATATATTTATATACAATCACATGTACTTTTTAGTTGTCATATAAGTAATATAGACTATAAAATAAATATACAAATAGGTCCCTAAACATAAAATCAAGTATGACATTGTTAAGAAGGAAAAGTCCATTTTGGTTAAAAGTACATATAAACTTCATAACACATGATTTCGTATATATTTATTCTTTGTGTTATTAATAGCATATTAAATGTTGTGAATAGAAAATAAAATTTTACTATTAACATGAAAATAATTTAAATATTCATTTTTAAATTAGATATTGAACTGTTGGCTCTCTCGATTCTCCAATTGGTTCTTGATTTGGCAGTTCTGGAACTGTCGGGTCAAGTGGTTTTGAGGGATGGAACTGATTAGACCCACAAGACCCACCAATTCCTCAATTGGTTTGGACCTCCCTTCTACGGGTCCATTCTCGGTTCAAGAACCACCAGTGATGTGTCTGGTCGGTTCTTGGTTTGGAATCGAGTCGTGATGATGTCTAGGTAGGCGGCCCTAGTTTCTTACTTTGAGGAACACAGTATGCACAGGTAGCTTTAGAGGAGTAAACTCGTTATACATCGGAAAAAGCTTTTTCTTGTTGCCATCTTTATGACCAAGATTGTCTTTGTTCTGGTTATTAAAATTGTTGTGATCTCTTAGGTACCCTTTGTCTTAGTGCTGATTTTGTTCAGATTGATTGGGCTCGACCTTATCCTTGGTTCTTTCATGGCATTCTAGGTATCTTCTTATTGAATGTATTTCTAAGTGTTTTCTCTTATTTGCACCAGTGTGGTGAGTTTACATTTTGAGATAGAATCAAAGAATGGGTTGTCTGTGAGAACTCGTTACTTGATGGCTTTAAGGGCCATGCCCTAATTCAAATTTGGGACTTCCAAACATGCCTCATTGAATCTTGCTAAGTAATCCCTTAATTGTTCACTCAGCTTCTGTCGGATAGTGTAGAGATAGGAGACGTTCATTTCTAGTGGTTTGCTGGCCATAAAATAGGCACCAAAGAGTTCATGAAGTTGATCGAACGAACTGATCGTATTTGGCTCGAGCTTGTTGAACCACACTCGAGCTAGACTCCAAAATGTGGTAGAGAAGGTTTTGCACCATGTGGTGTTTGAGAAGTTACGTATCACCATGGTGGATTAGAGCTGAGCATTGTAGCCTTCAAGATCGTTGGATCCATTGTAAGATTCTAAATTTGGAAGTTGAGCTTTAGTAGGGAGCACCTCCCACTAGATTGTAGCCGCAAAGGGTGCTTTCCTTAGAATCGTCTTGGGCTAGGACCCATTCCCAAAACTTTCTTTAATAGTTGATAAGCTTCTCATCATATTTCTGATCTCCTCCACAGTGTGCTCCTTCTCTGAGCTTGGATAGGCTTACATAGTAGGGAGCATTGGCACTTGATCCTTGTAAGCTTAAGTTAAGCTAAGACCTGAACGGTCTATTTTTGAAGATGTTAATGTAGGGGATTGGGATGTCCTTTACTCTCGTGAGGTATGGGAGGTAGTTCTCATCGAGCTCCTAGAAGTAACTGGTCTTCTGTACACATTTGAAGTTAGTCTTGAACTATAAGATTAAGCTCTTGTAGAGTTGCTAGTTTGCAGTGGGTTATGGTACGTTGATGATTTCTTTTGGAGGCTTTATCATTTCTCAAGGGCAACTGAGTCATGGAGTCGACCTGTTGTGCATTAGAAGCTTGTTTCTCCAGGTGCAAGTCCTTCAATTCTTTAAGCTTCGTAATCCTAGCTTGGAGTAAGGTATTAGAGCATTCGTTCTCAGTGTTCTTATGAACAAGTTGTATACAAAGGTTTTTAAGCTCTAAGATACATTTTGGGTCCAAAAAACTGGCATTACCTATGATAGGCGGTTTTGGGTCTTATGGCTCATGAGCTACGTCACGTCAACTGTTGGAGCAGCCGTTGTTTTAGTAGAACCTGGGTCAAGTTCGTTTTTGAAAACTCACTACAAAATACTTAAGAGGTTGGGGGGGGGGGGGGGGAGTTTGTGTGATGGGGGGATGAATTGAGTATTTGACCTAAAATAACCAATAAATAAATTTTTCATGAAATGAATCAAATTAATCTTTGATGATAGTAGTTACAGCAATAATAATGTACTAAAAAGAATAAAAAAGAGAATTTTAGTTTAGATATACTGTGGAGTTTAGCCTACTTCCTAATATCCATGATGACATAAATCACCTCTAAAGACTTCAAACACTTTATTTATCTCAAATGCAAGTGCTCAAATAGAGCTACACACCAATTTCAACACTCAATAATATATAATATCCTTTCTTTTATAGTGCTCTTTTATGATACTCAGATATAAGAGCAGAGCACTAATTTGGTTTTTTAATCTTTAGATTTTTTGCAAAATAATGAATAAGAGTACAAGAGTTAAGAGAGACTTAATAGGCTTATTTATTTGTAAATAAAGGCTCTTGAAAAACTTGCTTAAATCTACTAAGGAATATATATTTATAAGTCTTCAAAAGTCAAATGCCGTTGAAGATAACATTCGAAAGACATCAAGCATTAAATGTGCAAAAGGATTAGTTTTGCTCCATCGACCCGTCCATCCACCACGTACATTTTTAGTTGAACAAGTCGTACCTTTGGATTAAAGTCACGATCAAAGCTATGGCTATCTTGATTTGTACCGGGTTGCTAGTAAAGGACCTGCAAGCATACACTCAAAGATACATAGGACAGATTCTTTGGTTTAAGAGAAAATAGATTTCCTAGTTTAGATGACCTTTCCTTATTTAATTGGAAATAATCTATTAGTCTCAAACAAGTAGTATGTGTTTAGAATATGATTTACATAACTTCTATTCTCATCAAAATCACATGTAGAGTTAATTATATTAATAATCTTCCCCATTTTGATGAGGGAAAAAGTTATATAAAAGTTATTTGCTCCCTCTCAACAAGTACTTCCCCAAAATTTAGTATTTGATGCAAGAAGTTTATCAAGTTTAAGTTATAGCATATACTTTAAGTGTGGAGCAAGAAATTTCTTAAAAAAAAGGCTAACCATATTTCTCCCCCTTTGACATCATAAGAAACTTTAGATTATGGAGGTAATCATAGTAAACCATATGTATATTATGAATAGCATAGACACAAGAAATGCATAAAACTTAGCAAGATCGACCTAGGAGTTCACTACAATCATAATAATCAGCTATGGAAGGTAAGTCATCCAATAAAGAGATCTTCATAAATAGTCATTATGTAAGAGTTCAAAAGCACACAAAAAGAGAAAAAAAGATAGTCAATACAAGCAAGGTAAAAAGAATGTCAGGTTAGAGAATCATCAGCTGGAGGTGGGTAAAGATGAATGCTATAAAAATGGTCTGTGAATCCATGAATGTTAGAGCTAAAGGATCGAAACTCAGAGATGAGCCTAGAGACCTGGGTTTGCATGGAAGCAAACCAAGAATCCGTATGATTATGAAGCTCCCAAAGGGAAGATGTAGATGAACTAGAAGTAGAGGAACCAGAAGCTAAAACAGTAGATTCATCTTCATCAGATCAGTGTCCATAATTAAACTAGGAAGATGAATACAACCACTAACCAACAGTTCTAAAGGTTTCTTGCTCATCCATCTACCATCTTTCCTTTTCCAGGTCCTTGAACTTATAGAATTGAAAGAAAAGGTAGGAAACTAAACAGGGTGAGTGTAAAAATGGAATTATACTCTTTTCTTCCATAACAGATGTGTGATCCATCAACTTCCTTGAAGAACTACTTGAGCAAGCTTATTGGTTACATTCCCAAAGGTTCTATACATAAGGTCAAAGGAATGAATCCAATCCCCTCTCAAGATATATACCATAAGCCATAAGTCTTGTTGGGTCATAATTTCCTATTGTCCCTTACGGGGAATATAATTATCAATTAAGAACTGGTGGAGAACCCAATGCTTAAGAGACAAATGGGAAGAATACAAATTGCACGATTCGCACCAATTTAGACCTATATCAAATGCAATAAATAGTTCTTCATAATATAAAGCCCCATCAAATTTATTTGGCATTCTAATTCAGTATTATCAACCCTAATCAAACTACAAAAATCATGATGAGATATTTCAAGCCTCTTGCCATACAGATAGAAATACAATTGATTTCACACAAAGTTTGAACTAAAAAACGTAGTTTCCACGCCAATACCCAAATAGCCATAATCCTCTAAATAATTAGTCATATTAC
Source organism: Combretum micranthum (assembly GCA_024138025.1). Lineage (NCBI taxonomy): Eukaryota > Viridiplantae > Streptophyta > Magnoliopsida > Myrtales > Combretaceae > Combretum > Combretum micranthum. The sequence continues at coordinate 670,153 of JAMXBD010000192.1, read as the reverse complement.
AATAGAACATTATAGCTGCTTCTTCGTTAGCCTCAGCTAGAAACAACACAATGTCCAAAATATTATATAGAGCTACTCTAGACAACTGAGGAATATGAAAAAAGTTTAAAGCATTATGGTTGTAAATTCTACCAACATTCACATGAAGGTCACGAAATAAGGCATACTTATCCGAATGCCTCTTACATGGGAAGAGGAAAGCATCAAAAGCAGGTAGTGGAAGTAGAGCACGTCCATGGGTAGTCCTTGGATGCATGATTGAATAAGAATGGTGGAAAGAGAGAGGGAAGCTAGATAGAGAGAGAAAGAGGAGAGTGATAGAGAATAGGGGTTGTAGAGATGGTAGGGAGAGAGGTAGTGGTGTTTTTGAGAGATTTGAGAAGAAGAAGAGAGGAAGAGGGAACAAGGTTTGAGAGAAAGACATGGGTATGGAGAAGAGAGAAAGAGGAAATGAAGAAAATGAGAGGAGGGAGAAGAAAATTTTATATAGGCATTTGTAAGACGCATATTGGCGAGTTAGTGAAAGGAAAAAAAGCTTTTAATTTAAGAGAACAAAGGTAATCAAGGCCCTATTCATGCTAGCAAAAAACATACTAGGAAGCCAGTCTTATCTCCTCTGGCTCGCCAGTGAAAGCTTTTGAGCAAACAAAGGCTACCAAGCCTTTTGATTGTACCCTCGACCATATCGACGAGTTGGTGATTTCTACAAATTTTAGCAGTCATAATTAAATATGCACATGACATAAGCAATTCTTTTAGTATTTTTCATAGCATATCACATTTGAGCATATGTTAATATCTAATAGCTTGATTAATTCAAAATCAAGTTCTAGATGAAATGTTTTGAAAGAAATGTTGATCAACTTGGCTCCATTATATTTAGCACTCATCTTACTTGATTATGCCTAATTCTCTATGCAAGGTGCAAAACCAATCCTCACTCAATGGTTTTGTAACAATATCAACAATTTGATTATTTGTGTCAACAAATTCTAAGCTAAACATCGTTATTTAAAACATGATGTCTAACAAAATGACGTGTAATTTCAATATGCTTGATCCTTGAGTGTTGGATCAAATTTTTTGCCAAATTGATAGCACTTGTGTTACTACATCGAATTGAGACATTTTCATACTTTAGTCCATAGTCTTGCAATGTTTATTCCATCCATTAGACTTGTGTACAACAACTACCTGCTATCATTACTCAGCTTCAATGGTTAAGAGTGTAACTGAATTGTGCTTCTTTGAGTGCTAATATATTAGGGAGTTTCCAAGGAAGTGGCATGTGTCACTTGTACTTTTCTAATCAACTTTGCAACTAATAAAGTCGACATTGGAGTATTCAACTAGATCAAAAGAAGTAAACTTCAGAAATCACAATCCAATATCAATAGTGCCCACATGATACTTGAAGATACATTTTACTGCATTCAAGTGTGATTCCTTTAGATAAGATTGAAATCATGCGCATAAGCACATTGAGAACACGATATTGGGTCTTGAAGTTGTTACAAATAGCAAACTACCTATCATGCCTCCATACAATTTTTCACATATATTTTTGCTAGCTTCATCTTTATCAAGTTTTGTACTTTTGCTTATTGCTGTGAGCCTAGTTTTGCAACTATGTATTTTAAATCTTTTTAATAGTTCTTTGGTATATTTGGACCGATTTATGAAAGTTCCATTTTTTGTTTGCCTCAATTAGAGACCTGGAAAATAATTGAGTTCTCCCATCATACTCATTTTAAATTCATTCTTCATGGACTTAACAAATTTATTTATAAGACTCATGCTAGTTGTTCCAACATAATATCATCCACATATATTTGCATAATCAATGCGTTTGACTTGTGATTTCTGATAAGTAATGTTGTGTCAATTTTTCCTTTAGAAAATCCTTTGATTAATAAGAAGCTACTAAGCCTTTCATACCAAGCTCTAGGAGCTTGCTTGAGTCCATAAAGAGCTTTGATCAGCTTATAAACATGATTGGGGAATTCATTATTTTCAAAACTCAGTGGTTGCTCTACATAAACTTCTTCTTTAATGAAGTCATTTAAGAAGGCAGTTTTGATATTGTCACGCCCCAAAGTGTGCCCTACACATGACAGTCCGCCACACTCAACATTTAAACTCAAGTAAGACAACCTTAGTCTTTTCATGAGTTTGAACATCTGGTGTAAGGCTCGCTCTCAACATTTATAGACCATACTTTGCTTCGCAGTAGCTTAAGGAGACATACATAGCAGCAAGAACGTAAATCATGACCTGTTTCACAGTGAATTATTTTATTACATGAACTAGGGGGCATACCCCCGATAACAAAAGCTACAAATTCTCAAACCCACAATTTCCTTGCATTATCCTTTAAATGCCGGTTCGAGAATATAGGATTAGAGTCCGAAACTAATCTTTAGGCCCCCGGCCCCATCATAAGCTCCTTAGTATCTAAGAGCTGTACCTGGTGTCCACGGGTCCTCGGAGATAGCCAAAGGTATTCATACTGCAACAGGAAACTATTGAGGTATAAGCTACACTAGCTTAGTGAGTGAAAACTTCCGAATCACAATTAATACAACACATTCAGACAAGTAATTAATCAACCAAGTGGGATGCAACAACGAATGAGTTCAGCAAACATATGACCAGCCGGAAATCATATGTGGATGGACTTGCGCCCTCCATCCCGGGTTAGCAGATTAACGAATCCTACGGTACGATGCCGTTTAAGCTCACGGTCAACTAACAATATTTCGTTTTATGGATCATGATTAACCAACAAATTCGTTTTATGGATCACGATTAACCAACATATTCGTTTTATGGATCACGAAAAACCAACCAATGCGAATGCTCCAACCCTATCGTGATATGAATGATTCCAATTATAATTGAGTCGAATATACATTAATTCAATTCTTTTAGGTGGCCAACAATTATTCGCAGACATTCAATATAAAGTACTAGCTAATCAATCAATAGCTTAACACCCGGTTTCGATATTTCTTAAGTTTCACTCCACACATCAACAGCAGACCAATACACATATAATTCCCATATACTCCATCATGCATATTCAAATTTTTATCTTTGCCTACACCACTAATGCCACTACATTACAATCACAACCATTAATTGAGAGTGGAAGTAAAACTCACTCGGCCATGGTACGCCGGTCTCTTAGCAATGGTGGTCAGGTGATACGATATCGTCGTGTTCGGGTACACCAACCAAATAAGAATAGCCTAATGAGAATCTCATCACTAAACTACTTCAAACTATTTATCTATACTACACAAAATCGGAATTCTCGCTATTTGCGGAAGTTCCAACTTAAAACGGCCATAACTTGGTCATTTTAACTCGGAATTTCGCAAATTTTATATCGATCTCTATCTACTTCGAAAGATCTATCTATTTCTAGTATTATTTTCAAGTTTTGAAAATATTAAGGCCACGGAACAGAAGGGTCAGATCTGTACTGTAACGTTTCCATTTCCGAAAAATTGTTTCACCTTTAGTAAAAACATTTTTGGTCGATAACTCATGCATAGATGAACTATGAATGAATTCCTAGTATGAATGTCATGTAATGAGTCCAATATATGCATGATTTTGATGATTTTTAATAAAGAACTCTTAAGAACTCTTAATCATTACAAGACTTCACATTAGCCATTTCCTAAAAATCCATTCTTTTCAAATCTTTGCATCTTCCCGTATTTTAGGATCCTATCCCTAGAATTTACTTGCTATTTTACTAAAAACAAGTCTTTATCATCTACACCATTCAAGACCTCCATTTAAGCATAAAAACTCACATTTTTCACCTTGTAAATATGTTTTTAAATAAGCTTTTCACAAAAATCCGAATTTTGAAAATTTCATTTCTTGCATTTTTCTTATGAGAAAACTTGTTTAATGCACCAAAATTTGAAGCTTTATTATACCTATTGTCTAAGGACTCCATTTGACTCATAAAACATGCAATTTAAGCTTGGACACTAGGTGTTTATGTAGGCATTATTTCAAAATACGAATTTAACATACTAATCACTATCTCAAGATTTTTCATTCTAACTCCACTACTTGTTTTACATTTTCCTCATGCCTAAACTCATCTAAACTTATGGAAATCATTCCTTCAAGATACCTATTGCACATACCCTTCATTTTTCATGAGAAATATGAGGTTAAAGATGGTCTTGGGGGTTTTCAAGGTAGGATACTAAATCCATCCGAATTTCCAATAAATCATTTCTAACAAAACCTTTTCTTTTTCAATCTTCTTGCCTTCTACACGTGGATATCTACTATCTAACATACCTATACATAGACAAGGCTATATTTTTATGATCACCCATGCATGAAAATCAAAATAATCATATGAACATGAATGTAGATGAAGATGTGAATGTCTAAACACTAGATCTACTAACTATCATGCATGATTCATGAGTCTCATGGCATGAACATGAATATCTATGCATGATCTCTACTTTACATGTATGAACATAACACTATCTTCAACAAAAACTCATTTAAGCTTTAGATCCACTTCTTGTGATGGCTTGAGATTCTTGTATTAGTGTTTTCTCATCCCTAGCATATGATCATTGGGATTAAATGTGAGAAGCACACAAGAATAGCTTTGCCATTGTAAGATCTAGGAAGAACAAAGCTTAAAATCATCACATTTATGGAGATTTGGAGTAGAAAAGAAGATGAAATGAAGTTGTGAAGGTGAGTGTGTGTGTGTGTGCTTGTCACAGCAACAAGGAGGAAAGAGGGAGAGGATTTTCAACCTTTGCAAATTTTTGTAAGAGTAAAAATGAGGAGAGAGAGAGAGAGAACATTAGCTTATATATTGAATGGCTTAGGGTTTTAAGTGAATAAAAATGAGTAAAATAAAACAAAATAGGAGGGAAATAGGGGGAGGGGGCGCCGGCCAAGAAGGGGGGGAGGGAGAGAGAAAATTTAATTTTTGATAAAATTTGTAATTTAAGTAATAAAATGTAATATTTGTAATAATTTAATAGGAGACAAAAATTTCTTGGAAAAGAAAATATAATTGAGTAGTTGTAAGGATGTAAGAATAGGGTATGGGTAGTGTGTAGTATAGGTTGTACTTATGAATAGTAGACAAGACATCTACTTTACCGGTTGTAACGAAAACACGTGAAAAGTTATAACTGTAATTTTTATAGCTCGAAAATTATAAAATTGATATTTTTGGAATCCTTATAAAATTACGGTTCTAATGAATATTCCGGAACATTTTTTTGAATCCGTGGTCCGGGGCACGCTTTTCCGTAATTGAGCTCGGGAAGGCTCAGAATTGAAAAATTCCTGAATTTGGAACTTTCAAAGGTTTAAAATATGATTTAGAACAATAATTCATGTTCATTTACTTTATAAAACTTCTTTTATTATGAGACCGAAGGAAAGCCGGATTTAGGGTTCCTAGGCTCCTCTCACTAAGTTTGCACTGCACTGATATAGGGTTTCGTTCTCCAGTTTTCGAAGTTTATTCGATTACTACGAAGCTAGGGCATATATTACAAGAAAAAAATAAAATAGAATAAAACCAAATTATGTAATGACTAGTGGTAGATCGTACTGAAAGACTCACTAATTACCGGTAGTAACGAAATATGAATAGATTTGTAAAATCAGATAATTCTAGCTATTTGAAAAAAATTCGTAAAACTAATAACTTAGAAATCCTTTTAGAAATATAAGTCTAACGGCATTAATGACATATTCTTAACATTTCGAATCTCAGAGCGCGCTTTTTGAAACTGGCACCTGATCAGATTGGAATAGGTCGGAATTTCATTAATCTCATCTTTCCAGAGTATCCTAGATCTAATACGAACCGATTACGCTTTTTCCTCTTGTCCCAACTCCTGGGTTAGGAATTTGAGATTGCCGGGTCTAGGTATGGAGTTTCTTGGGAGTTTTTGGGACTCAGGTTCCCTGGTTGACCTTCCGGTTTACCCCATTGCCAAAATCAAAGCTAATATTTTATACTTATGTGACTTGTTTGGTTGGTGTGACTTAATTTAAGGTCGATTTTTATAAGTGTTTAATATCTCACAACGTTGCCGGAATTCCTTTAGATTGAGTTTTATTCCCGAAGGTTAATCACCATTTACTTCTCAGCAATTTGCTTTAGGGTTCTATTTTACCCGAATTTATAAGTTAGAATTAAATAGGAAATTTGTAGGACATAAAGGTTTCAGAATAGAAGTATTTTAAGTTGCTATTTTATTTATGGGATTTCTTATTTTTCTCACGATTCAGAATTTTCCGGATTCGTTCAGAGTTTGGGACTTATCAAAGTTCTGTTTTAATTCGGAGTGACTTTTAGGGTTTTATTTTCAAAGTTCATCCTTAGAACTATTTACTAAAATTTTCCAGGGCTTACAGACATCCATTTGAAAAAAGTATAAAATTTTTTAAAGCAACAAATACAAAAGCATTCTAATGGCTTATAGTTGAACAAGCAGGGCAAAAGTCTCATCAAAATATATGTCTTCTTCTTGATTATATCTTTTAGCTACTAATTGAGCTTTGTTCCTAATTACTATTTTAGCCTCATCAAGTTTGTTTCTATAAACCCATTTGGTTTCAATAACTGGTCCACTACTAGGTCTGGGAACTAAGTTCTAAACTTAATTTCATGTGAATTGATTTAAGTTTTCTTGCATTGCTTGTATCCAAAAATCATATTTTAAAGCTTCTACATTTTTAACCTTTGTTTGGGATAGAAAGATTAGATCACTCATATTTCGTAAGGATGATTTTATTTGCACCCTATTTTAAGGTTCACCTATCATTATGTAATGCCCCAAAAAAAATTTGGTTCGATCAATTAAATAACTTAAGGTGCTACTGCCACGTATAATACTCTAAAGTATTACACGCTCAAGCTTCCTTAAAAAGTTTCTGTTTATGTTTAACATTGCTACTCAATTTTAGGTTATGAAATCATTTATTGAGATTTTCAGATAACTAGATTTAGCAGCGGAAAAATAAACTTTAATAAAAACATTTATATATAAAAGCATTTCAAACTTCCACTATTACAAGTGGAAAAACTTTTATTTAAACAAATCTTTACAAAAGCTTGTTTACAAAACATGGGCACTAACAAGCTCTTAAATGAAAATATGAATTTATAAATAATTCCAGTCTCTATAAAACAAACAAAAGAAGAAACAAAATAACTAAACTACTCAACGCTCCTAACTCACATCACTCATCTACAATCCTTCTCGAGTATACAAAAGCACCCAAAAACCTGAGACAACACCATCAACAACAACAACATCATTATATCATCGTCTCATCATCCATCATCCTCAGTATATCACCTGGAGAAAAGAACAATAACAACAATAATGAGCCGAAGCTTAGTACATAGTAACACAAGCACATCCAGTGTGACATACGGCTTAACTAAATATAACGCATCAATCCACAAGTTATTATCTTTCCATTAAAATAAATAAATCAACAATGGAGTATTCACACTCCGAAACAAGCTAATGGGAATCTGGGGGTCCTGAGTAACAGCAACTGCTTAGGGGTTGATATAAGCAGTCCAAATACCTATATCCCCTATATCTATTCCATAAAAGTAATCTCATCTAGAGTTTATAGCCGTTACTCAACTTTACTTAACTTAATCCAAACATCATTCATTTCACACGTCCCTATAAACATTGAACTAAATCATATTACTTCCTCTTAAGTTTAAGCAAACGTTATATAGACACTACACTCTCCATCGATTACCCGCTTAACCATAAAAGAATTGCTATTGCATCATAGCATACCACTGCATTATGGTAAAGTCATCACATCATGACTAAGGTTAAAGCGCCTAACTACCGTGTCAATGCATCATGACAAGGTTGCTACTCTTCGAACCAAATTCAACGGTGTAATAGACAACCAACACTCATCAATTATTAAGCCAAGTTTAAGTTCTTAATCCATTTTAGATGCCTATCCTAACATCCAATACGCAAGTTACTGCGTACCTTATATATGAAATCCAAACAAAGGTAGAAGGCAGGATAAAGCTATCTCAGAAGATAGATCAAAGGTTAATTCAAGAGTAAACATCTGTTCAAGAAATTAAACTCATATAAGAACTTAACTATATAAGAAATTACATTAGTTATCCTTTAACTCAAACTTTTATTAACACCCTATTTGATCAGACACTAAATAGGAACCCTACTATTGCTGCAAAGATCACCCCGCCAAAATATGGACAGTCCTCCTTTGTCTGTCAAAGAATTTCTTTTCTCTTTATTTATAGTGTTTTTATTACAAAAGCATCAACAAAGAATTCATATACCAAAAATAGTCATTTTCCAAGTAAACACACAGTTGAAACAATATATTCCCCATATTATCAAAGATCATCCTAATTCATTCATCTAAGCTAATTATTAGCTATTAACCCATTTTAGCTTAACCTTAGCTAAATTGATTAGAATTATTTATTTAAGTCATTTACTAAGTCAAGTTGATTAAACTTAGACAATTTAACTCATTTTAGCTTAATGAAGTTCATTAAGTCAAGTTGGACTTAGATTATTTACTAATTCATTATATATCTAAGATTCATGTTACTTAATCCTAAGTTATCTTAAACCTAGCCAAATTCATCAAAGTTAAACAATCTAATCCATTTTAGTTCATTCAAGTTCATTTAGTCAAGTTGAACCTAGTTTTGTTAACTAAGTTCATTTTATAACTAATTTCTAGATTTAATCTAATTATTTGTTAAGTCTATAAATCTACTTAACCCATGTTTAATTACATGAATTAATTCACTTAACACATCAAATATCACATATCTATCTCATTTTAGCTCAAAATGATCCATTTCCTAAGCAACAACAAGTTTTTGACTTTGTTTGAAAAACATAACAGCTGGAAAGAACTAAATTTAAGAATCGATAACTTTCGAATTTGTAAAAACTCAAAACATAAAAATTGTAGATCTTTTTAAGCTTTCCAACGCAATTTGAATCACCTCAATCGGAGGTCGTATGAAAACGTTATGGCTAATTTACAAAACAATATCGCAATAGGGAAGAAATCCGAAACCGCAACACCTCTGGCAATGGGGCCATTTGGGAGGCCGTTTCAACTAAGGGAAAATGAGATTTTTGATCTGAGAGCACAACACTCTTGGCAACGAGGCCATTTCAACTCATGGAAAATAAGATTTTTGATCCGAGAGCGCAACACCCTTCCCAACAAGGACGTTTGCTCCAAACATCCCTCCAAATGGGGTCGTTTTGACAGGTGTTTGACAGATTTCGTGAATTCTCTGTTTCAAACATGAATTTTACAAAATTTTTACGCTTCAAACCTTCACCAAAACACTTTACAACCATCATATTGCATCCTACATCCATTCTAACATCTTCAAACATGCATAAACTTCACATTCACCACATTAAACATCTCAAACTTCATTAACCTCTATAACTACTATTCATCATCTTCTTCCTCATCAAAACCTAATTTCCATCAACCATGAAACCAAAAAATACATATATAAACAACAATCCCAACTTATTTCAACATCAATTCATCAATTAGATAAGCAAACAACGAATAAAACAAATATGAATTAAACTAGAAAAATTATATTTTTGGCTAAATCATGCAACTTCTTGCACTTCTAGCTTTGATTTCCTTCTTCTATTCTCATATTCTACTTGATTCCTCCTTTTCTCTTATTGAAATTGAGATTCATGTCTTGAATTTAGAAGAAGAAGAAGAAGAAGAAGAAGAAGAAGAAGAAGATACAGGAAAGAAGAAGAAGAAAAAGAGAGAAAGAAAAAGAAAGATAAGGTAGGGGAGAAAATAAATAAAAAAGGGGAAAAGATAAATATAAATATATTTTCAAAATAACGTATTAGATTTAGAACTATTAGATCAATATCTATAATTCTAGAAGTATTTAGAAGATGATTTTAGAACCGATAGGTTAGAAATTAAGAACTTAAAGTAAGAACTTAATTTACAAATTTATTTTGGATAAAAGATATTTAATTTGAGTTTTGGTTTAAGAACTGATGTTTTTATACAAGCAAATGAACTAAAATTTTATGGGGACTTAAGAATTAGAGTTTTGGCTAAGAATTAAGGGTTTATGAATCCTCTAAACATTTCAATGACTTATTTAGAGAATCTAGATTTCAAATCTCAAATTTCATTTAATTAATTACTAATCTAACTTTGTCAACTTTTCTATTTATATCCTATGATTAATTTAATTCATTAAAATCTACCTAAACCCAATTTCTAATATATATAGAGATTTGGGTCATTTCATATTAGATCCTTTTGGCATGATTTAACATATTTCTATTATTTAGGAAGGTCATGACTAACCGATTCTTTAGAAACATCTTTTCTACATTCATTTCTTATTTCCATTTCTTTAACATTATTATTGTTTTCAAGAGAAAATTTATCAAAATTAGCATATATATTGTCTATATCATCACTTGACCACACATGAGGCAATGTATCATCAAAAGCAAAAGCAACACGAGTAGATTTTGCTACAACCAAGGTTGTTTCTATTAAAAACTTTGTAAGATTTACTAGTTAGTGAATAACCAAAAAATGCACCTTCATCACTTTTGGCGTCAAATTTGGCTAGTTGATCTTTTTCATTGTTTAAGATGACACGTTTAGTGCTAAAAGGATGAAAATAGGAGATGTTAGGTCTTCTTCCTTTCCAAAGCTCAAAGGGGGTTTTCTTAGGAATTGGTGTAATGAAAACTCTATTAGATATGTAGCATGTGGTATTTACAGCTTCAGCCCAAAAAAATGTTGGTAAATTATTTTCACATAACATTGTCTTAGCTATCTCAATTAAAGTTCTATTTTTCATTTCAACTATTCCATTTTGTTATGGTGTTTTAGGTGCTAAAAAAGTATGTTTCATTCCAAGTTTGCTACAAAAGTCATCCATTTCATAATTTTCAAATTCTCCCCTATGATCGCTTCTAATATTTACTATGTTAAGACCTTTTTCATTTTGGAATTTCTTGTAATATTTAAAAAAGACATTGTTTGATTCGTCTTTAGATGCTAGGAAGAAAGTCCATATATATCTAGTGAAGTCATCAACAATAACTAAGGTATATTTTTTACTGCCTAAACTTAGGTTTAAATAAGTCCATATGTAATTGTTCTAATGACCTAGAAGTGAAAACTGCATCCTTAGACTTAAAAAAGAAGTCTTAGTTTGCTTTTCTTATTGGCATACTTGACAAATCTTGTCTTTTTGAAAATTTACCTTAGGTAAGTTTTTGACAAGATTCTTTTTAATAAGTTTTAAAATTACATACATGTTTGCATGCCTCAATTTTCTATGTCGTAACAAATTATCTTTGTTTTGAGAGTATAGACATGTCTCATATGAAGATTTGAAATCATCTATATTGATTTTGCAAATATTTTTTTCCTATACCCTTCAAAATTACTTGGTTATGGTCAATTATTTCAATAGAGCATTTATTGGCAAGAAATGTTTTTTTAAATCCATTATCGCACAATTGACTAACACTAAGTAAACTATGATTTAAACTATCAACTAAATGTAAATTCTTAATAATTGGATCTCTGTTTACTAGAATGTTAGATTCACTAAGCATAGTTGATTTTCTATTATCTTCGAAGGTGACACTCCCTTGATATTTCAAAATCAATGTTGTGAACTTGGATGCATCTCCGGTCATGTACCTTGAGCAACCACTATCCAAGTACCATTTATCACTTGTTCTTGATGATTTTTACAAAACAAGGGATTATTTCTTTGGTACCCACATGAGTTTGGGTCTTTTTTTGTCAGGAGCAAAAGAATTTCTCTCTTAGGAATTGAAACTAACTTTGCCACAATAATTGCAAGTTCCATAAGTTGCTCTCATAAACTGAGTTTTATAAGGCTTGCAACTATTTTCTTAGTCATAGCCAATTTTATATTTTTTTAAATCACACCTTTGACTTCCAAGAAATGTGTTTAAGTTCTTTTTCCCTTTGGTGAAATTGGCTATGGTTGCATTTGAATAATCTAAGCTAGCTTTTAACATGACATTTTTAGTTCATAGTGCCTCTAGCTTTTCAAGCATGCATTATCATAGTTGATGATATCATCACCTTTTAAAGTCTTATTTTCTATTTCTAACAAATCAAATTCAATTTTTAGTTTCTCATTTTCCTCTTTTAACTTGTCATTTTCAAGTTTTAGATAATCATTTTCTTCATTTAAGTTTTCATTTTCATCCTTCACTTATTGTATTCCCTTTTAAACACGTCCATCTCTTTTCTTACATTTGACATCATTTCTATGAAGACTTGATTTTCTTTTGTAATTCCACTACTTCTTTACATAGATCATTACACGTAGTTGCTAGTACATCATAGGATGGATAGGACGAAGAATTTACCTCATCATCTAATGCCATAAAGCATACATTTTTTGTCCAAGTTGCTTGAATGGTCATCACTCTAAGTGGCAATGAAAGCTTCCCTCCTAGATCCCTTAGATGTTGTCTTGATCGTTGGACAATATTGTAGGATATATCTTGGCTTGTGACATTTGAAGCATGTTAGTACATCCTTCTTTTCCTTTTTGTACCTTGAGGAGCTACTATCATCATCCTTTCTTTTTATCTTGTTGTTGAACTTTATGAATTTCTTGAACTTTTGGGTCATTAAAGCAAGCTTCTCCTCCTCATCATCATCTTCATCACTAGAGTCATGACTTGTAGCTTTTAATGCAATGGCCTTCTTGCTCGATTTATCTCCTTGCCTCTTGATTAACTCATGTGCCTTGAGTGCCCCAAGAAGTTCCTCTTTGCTCATAGCACTTAGATCTCACGCTTCCTCAATAGAGGTTCTCTTAGCCTCCCAATCCTTGGGTAAGGACTAAGGAAGTTTAGAATTAATTTCCACATTAGTAAAATTCTTTCAAAGCACACTTAAAGGATTTATGATGTTGATTAATCTATCATGCATCTTATCTATTGATTCATCAAGTTGCATTTTGAAATTTTCAAAGTGTCCACATAGAAGACTTATTTTTGTGTCTCTTACTCTTGAAGTTCCTTCATTTGTCTCCTCCAATTCATCCTATATACCTTTAGTAGATTTACTTGTGCCGATTCTATTAAAATCACTTTCATTTAAACAACAATGCAATATGTTCATAGCCATTTCATTTAGATCTAATCTTCTCCAATTTCCTTCACTGTAATCTCTTTCTTTTTTTCCTTCAATAGTTAAGGGCCTATTTTCTAGTGCATTTCATATTAGTCTATTTTGTGCTTTTAGGAAGATTTTCATTCTACACTTCCAATAAGGGTAGTTTCCCCACTTAGAAGTGGTAGCATATTGATAGCTGGTTATTCTAGAAATCTTAGTGTATTCGATGACATGATATTTACTTTAAATGTAATTAAGCAGAAGAAATTAGAGATCAAGCTTTGATATTAGATGCAAACGCACCAAAAAATACTAGAGAGGGGGGGGGGGAAGGGGGTGTGAATTGAGTATTTGACCTAAAATAGCCAATTAATAATTTTTTATGGAATGAATCAAACTAATCTTTAATGACAGCAGTTATAACAATAATAATGAACTAAAAAGAATATAAAAGAGATAGAAAAAGAAAAATTTAAGGTTGGATATAATGTAGAGTTCGACCCGCTTCATAATCTCTACGATCGCACAAATCGCCTGCAATCAAGGACTTTATACACTTTATTTATCTCAAATAAAAGTGCTCAAATAGAGCTATACGCTAATTTCAACGCTCAAGAATATATAATATCCTTTCTTTTATAGTTCTCTTTTACAATTCCCAGATATAAGACCAGAGCACTAATTTAGTTTTTCTCTCTCTTGATTTTTTACAAAATAATGAATAAGAGTACAAGAGTTAAGAGAGGGTTAATGATCTTGTTTGTTTGCAAATGAAGGCTTTTGAAAACTTGTTTAGATCTGCTAAGGAAAGTAACTTTATAGGTTTTCAAAAGTAAAATGCTTGTTGAAGATAACGTTTAAAGATGTCAAGCAATAGATGTGCAAAATAGCTAGTTTTGCTCCACTGGCTTGCCAATGTAACTCTCTATTGGCTCGTCTATCCATATATGTGCTTTTAGCTGAATAAGTCACACCCTTAGGTTAAAGAATCATGCCCTGCATTAAAGCTATGATCATATATATGGCTATCTTGATTTGTATCGGCTCGCCAGTGAAGGACCTACAAGCATATACTCAAAGATACACAACATAGATTCTTTCATTTAAGAGATAATAGAGTTTCTAGTTTAGATAACGTTCTCTTAATCAACTAGAAATAATATACTAGTCTTAAATAAGTAGTGCACGTTTAGAATATGATTTACATAACTTTTATTCTCATCAAAATCACATGTAGAAATAATTAGTTTAACAGTTTTTACTCTGTTAGGGTCCCAACATCATTATATCAAAAGTTGCTTTTCACTTGATGTAGGCTTCTATTTTACTATTGTAATGCCTTATATTTAATTAAGTCATTACTGCCACGTATAATACTTAAATGTATTATACGCTTAGACTTCTTCGAATGATATGTTTATGTTGAACATTACTATTCACTTTTAATCATAGAAATCTTTTGTTTAGATTTCTAAAACAACTAGATTTAGTTTAGAAAACCAAATTTTTATAAAAATATAATAGAGGTTTCTACTCCCATTAGAGCAAACCAACTTTTCAAGAAACAAAATTTTATTAAAACATTTTATAATCTAATCTTATGAGTAGATGAATAATTACAAACACTTTTGGGCATCACTAGGCCCTTCAAAAGAATAATACAACTTAAAAGTATAAATCCAGCTCTTAAAACAAAATAGAAAACAAATACAAAATAAATCCACATTCGTAAACTCACTACACTTTTCCTTTCATTATCTTCAGGATCGCCCGAAACCCAAGTAATGCATCATCATCAACATCAATAATTACCATCAATAACAACATCATCAACAATAACAACACATCCATCATCATCATCATCATCTTGTAATATCAACATCAACATCATTATCTTCATCATCCTCAACACAGAACCTAGAAAAAGAAAAACAACAACAATAATGAGCTGTAGCTCAATACACAATAATATAGGTACACACGGAATGGCACACAAGCCCACCTAAATGCAATGCAACAAATAGAAAATTATTATCTTTCATATAAATAAAACAAGCAAAATGGGAGCACTCACACTCCAGAACAAGCCACTAGGAATTTGGGGGTCCTGAGTAACCACACGATGCTCAAGGGGTTGATATAGGTAAGCCGAATACCTATATCTCCTAGATGATATAACTGAAAAAGAATAGAAGCCTCATTTAAGATTCACAAAGCCGTTATATACACTTTACCCATCTTAGTTCATAATATAAAAGGATTCAATAGGTCTCATAAACGTGTACCTCAATATATTACTTCTCACCGATCAAGATAGGCATTACAACAATACCGTTTTCCCCATTGGTTACCTACTAAGCCATTTACCACCCGCAGCATGAAGGGGGTAGCTTAAGCGCCTAAACTACCGTGTTCGCTCGGATAAGATTGCCGCTCCCTAGGTTGGATTCAACGGCATACGTAAAACCATCACTCATCAATTATTAAGCCGAGTTTAAGTTTTAGTTTATTTTTAGGATGTCTATCCTAACAATCACCACATAAGTTACTGCATACCTTATATTAGAAATCCAAACAGAAATAGAAGGTAGGCCAGGGCTATCTTAGGAGATAATTCAATCATCTATATCTGTAGATTAAAAAATTAAACTCATATAAGAAATTTAATTGGTTATTAAAACACTTATATCAAATTTTTATTAAAACCCTATTTGACTAGACACTAAAAAGGAACCCCACTATGGTTGCAAAGATTGCCTCGCCAAAATACGGAAAGTTCTCCTTTGTCTGTCAAAGTATTTCTTTTTACTTTTTCTATAATCTCTTATAATAACATCACCAAAACATTTATATACAAAGTAAACAAATATTTGAAACAACATATTCCCTATATTAGACTAAGGTTTATCTTATCATATTGATCTAATCAAATTATTAGTTATTAACTTATTTTAACTTGATTCTAATTCATTAACCAAAACCAATTATAAGTATTATCTTATTTTAACTTAATCTTAGTCAAATTGATTAGAGTTAATCATTTAATCAAATTACTAAGCCAAGGTGATTAAACTTAATCAATCTAGTCCATTTTATATCATTCAAGTCAAATCAATTAAGTTGAAATTAAGTTCATTAGCTAAGTTCATGTTTATACTTAAGAAATAGGTGAAATGAAATTAATCATTAGTCTACAAATTGTCCTAACATATTAATCTAAGCTAATTATTAGCTATTAAAGCCTATTTTAAATTAATTTAGCCAAGTTAGATAAACTAAGTTATTCTAGTCCATTTTGATTTACTAAAGTTCATTTAGTCCATTGTACATAGATTTATTAGTTAAGTTTATTTTAACCTCAACTTAACCAAATTGATTAAAGTTAATCCTTTACTTCATTTGCTAAACCATAATCGATTATTTCATTAAATCACTCATATATACCTTATGGAATCCTAATTAGCTTATTTCATTTTAATTCATTTACTTTCATTAACTAAACTTAAACTAAGGCTTATTAACTAAGTAATTTTAAATTCAAAACTTATATTAAGTATAATAAGTTATTAATCCCATCAAATCAATTAAGGGTCTGTTTGGATCGTCTGTTTTTCATCTGTATCTGTATCTGTATCTGATCTGTATCTGTATCTGCATCTGTTTTGTAACCTGGTGTTTGGGAAACTGTTTGATCTGTGTCTGTTCGAAAAAAGGCTATTTGGATGAAGCTGTCTGATCTGTATCTGTTTCCAACCTCATGTTTGGATAAACTATTTGTTTTGTTGTGTTTTCATTTGTCTTTCTTTTTGGAATGTCTTGTATGGATAAATTGTCTGCTCTGTTGTGTTCCTACTTCAGCTGTATGATGACTTTATTATTATTATCGTTATTATTATAATTGCTACAACTAATGCGGGTACGATCGTTGTTTTTTTTTTATTCATTATTCAATTGAATCAGGTAATTGTCATTTCACCAACTTAGTTTTTCAATTTTATGAATATATATTCAGATGAACAACATAGTAGTAGGTACATGCCATTAGATGATATCATATCTAATTAGTAGTTGGTCTTGCTGATAAGTCATCAGCAATAGTATCTCGTACACCATTCATCCACCGATGACCACTTCAATTGGTCGCACTACTACTCCCATATACCTCTTTCACCATAGAGCAATTAGTTCCTGCAGCTTCTTCACTTGAAAAAAAATCATTGATGTATGGATCATCACCATCATTTATTAAAATGTAATTATGCAAAGCCGCTGTAGCAAGCACTATTTTTATCTGTTTGCTCATTTTATAATTGGGCATGCTATATAGAATACGGAACCTGTTCTTCCATATTACGAATGTTAGTTCAATAATGTTCCGAAGAGACGAATGCGTATAATTGAATAGCTCATTTGGATTTCTTGGTGGGTACCCCTATCGAAACTCAGACCCATGGTATCTCTCTCCTTTATACGGAGCTAGAAATCTACTTTTATTTGGGAATCCCGAGTCAACTAAATAGTACTTTCCTATACAAATAGTATTTCCATGATATAGGGGATCAAATGAATTTACAGTTTAATGTAACACATTGCAATGCCATTTTCTAACTAGTTTTACCTAGGGGCGGCTGTGGAAAGTTGAATTGGGAATCACCTAGTACACGAAACAATACATTAGCATCATGACTTTGTCCATCTGTACCTGCTGCTACAAATGTAAATCTATAGTCAAAATCGCAAACGCATAACACATTTTTTGTAACTTCACCCTTTCTGTTCATGTTTATAATTCTGTCATTAGTTGGAACATAGGCAGTAATGTGAGTTCCATCCATTTCTCCAATACAATCCTGTAAGTAACTTTGTTAATACATGGAAACATTAATATCGATGTATGAGCGAACTCGAGAAACACATAACAACCTTGAAGAATGGGAAGTATTTATCACTCTGTTGTATATGTGATGGAATGTGAGGAAAGTCAGGATGCGTAGGTTTTATTATGTTTTTCGACAGTTCCACTTCTGCTGTGAGGACGTCATTGAAGTGTCGGAATATTGTTTCCGACGAATGCTGAAACATCTCTTGAACTACTCTCGTTGTAGCTCCATGTCCAACGATAAACATAAATATCCCTACTTTTTCATCTATAGCAACTCCTCTACTATGAACAAGCCCATATTCTTACAAGGTTGCACACAATCTACGAAACAGGTCTGGGTTCAACCTGAACATGTTTTGACACCTTCTTAGATTGTTATGATTGAGTAGCTCATTGATAAGGTCCGACCCTCTCCTTCATGAATTGTAGCATGGTGTGCTTTTGCGTAAGTGCTTCTCCATTAGAAGATATATCATTGACACTTTGATTACATCTTCCTCGAACGCATAATCCATTTGTGTCCCTGTGAAATTGAATGTGAATTGACAAACACAAGACTATTTCCATAGCAATCTTAGGAATAAGGTACTAACAATAACATCCAACACATATGAACATTGTGAATGAAATACATAAGTTAAACTTTCTTCCAAAAGTTATATATATCAGCATCACAGTTTGACATAAACTTAACTAGAAAAAGAAAAGTTGTTATCATGGTTTAGCTCCTTTCATCCTGTCAATCTCTCGTAGCAAAAATTACGTTTTTATTTCCGAGGTTGGGCAGCTGACAAAAACTACACGCTTATCGGGGTCCATAAGGACATCTACAGCATCCAAGCCCAATTGGATATTCTGTAGAATAGCAGGCAGTTTCCACACTTCTTCCATCACTGCCTTCATACTCCGTGGATCGTCGCCACTGCATACGGACATGGAGTTGCTGGAAGATCTTGTTTTCATAGATGCAATTAGCTCTCCTAAATCATTTGTAATATCTTCTCTGGAGTATTGTTTCTTCTCTGGTCGTTTTCTAACATTTAACCCAAATGTTTTTCTTTTCATAGAAGATTCCTCAGCATACATCGTTGTTCGAAAAAAGCTATCTTCATTGGAATCATCTGCAACTGTTGGCAAATTGTCCTGAGGATCAACATATTGTGGATCACCCTCTGAATCTCCACTTCCTTCTGGACTATCTTGTGGAGGGGGAGCAGATGATGATGGTGCCCATAACTTGTCGTTGGTCCCCTTGGTACCACTAAACATTTCCTCAAGGCTTTCCTTGTACTGCAATCCCCGTGTCCGAAAACAGAGAACACTTCCACTGTGACTCCTCTTGTATTCCTGCAATAAAAAAGGCAAATGTATTCCGTAACTTAAGTGGTTCTATTGATTAATTCGTAATGAAACAGTTACAAAACTTATTGGTTTGACATTTACCTCATCTGCTGCACGCCACCACTCATCGGATGCCTCATAGGTTTGAACCACTTCATTCCATCCAACCCCTGTGTTCGCGTAGCGCTTCAGCCAATTCCACTTTATCCATTGGTTTCGCAAAGAATCACTTGTTCGCAATTGTTTTGGGTCAATTTCTTTCCCTAATTTCCTCGAATTTCACACCTACTTCCCGAAAAGTAGCAGGCTGCAAGTGGCCGCTGCCACGTTTTCCTAACCTAACTTGCTCCAAACATAAGTCAACGAAAGTAATTGTTTCCTCTGGGCTCCAATTGATCCTATCAGCCATATTTCCCAAAAAAAAAAAAAAATAGAACAACAAAACAGTAGAAGAAAGTCGTATATGCACGATACGCTACGAGAATCACTGATCTTTACTTACGATCACTACAATGAGATGCCATGCACACCGACTGCACTAACATAGATGTCACCTGCAAACAAGGGTATATCCATTGACTTAGTTAACTTTTCTGTCCAAATTTAGAAAACGTGACTTTATTAATCTTGTTCGCACCAAATTATCAGCCATGTTTCATGAAACAAAGAATAGAGCTGCTGAATATCTAGATTAATCATGATAATAAAGACAGAGAGTTTCAATTCTGAAATACATGTGTAAAGCAGGAACGGTTTTGCTGTAATGAAAATATCAACTTCTAATTTTAAGTCTGCTCATCAGTTAAATAAAAATGTACCCCCCCTTCATGTGTAACAAAGAATCACATGCATTAAAATCTAAAACCATTGACATAAATGAATCATGGGAGAGAGGGATGAAAACAAGAAACTATCAAAGTTTTAGTTTTGTCTTGGGTTCTTGCAATCCTAGAGCGACTATTCCTGGCGGTGATCGTGGTTTTTTCATGCTGCTTGTCTTTGTTGATACTGTTCTCATCAGGGGAGCTAACGAAATTCAACTTCTGCTTTCATTCCTTGATTATAATGACAATAGTATGAGACATGAAATCGAACGGCTTCTTGAGAAAACATGGCCATTTTATTTACAATAAGAAAATGAATTGATTTAATAATACAATTTAGTTATCTAACTTTGTAAATATAACAGCTATAGTTGTGATTATGAACAGCTTAAAAAGCTGGCACAGGACTAGATTATGATTTAGTGGTACCGTTAGGAAATTGGTGTTGGAATCCATTTTGATATCATGTTGTATTGCTGATAACCAAGAGTCAACCTGAATAGAGGAAAAACATTTTTCTCAATATTCTATGTGTCAAAATGATAAATACCAAATATGGTTCTATGGTTCCAGTTACAGATGGGCTTACAGCAAGACAATTTCACTCTGCTTGCAAGTTTAGATACATACTTCTACCAATGATGTTTTAATTGCTATAGTACTAAAGAAGAATGCACTGAAAAACACAACTCCTGAGAACAAACACGCACTAAATGTCACTCAAACAAGTGCAAAGGCCCTGTGTTTTTTGCAAATTAATATGATAATATAGGATTAAACCACACTCGTCCCTTCTATAAGACAGGTTGCTGCTGAAATACGCCATTTTAAAGTTCACTTATCTTACATAAGCATCATTATTGAGGACAACAAAAATACATTAAGAGTAAGAGTTGGTCTTTACCCGACTTCACTTCCCACTTGAAGCTGATAATAATCTCTTCCCCCAATTCAACAACCTTGTAAACAAGGCTCATGTCATAGCTACAGAGAATATCACATCGATTTGATGTAAAAATTATATGCAATACAAAAGATCCCAAAAGTCTAAACTAAAAGAAGAAATCCCAGCAGGTGTAGAACTCAAAGGCTTACTTATTTAGTTCAGATTAAACCGCCCGCTCATATTACTGTAAAACCAACCAGCCATGTTTATACTCAAATGATGACTCAGGTATATTATTATTATTATTATTATTAAGACCGTAAGCAAGCCATGTTACAAAAAACAAGGAAAACAAAAAGCAAACTTGAACAGAATGGCTTTTGTTTTCTAGAATTGTCAACTAAATGTACATTGCACAAAGGTGCTAGTGCTGTACTCATGGCTTGTACTACGGTCTCTGAAGACTGAAGAAGTTTTAGGAGGAGTTTAGGAAACTATGAAGGGTAACAAGCCAACAAACATGATTTCTAGTTCTGTAAATCTTATTGTACAGACAATTAAAATCCATATTCTTATGCACATGTTGAGGAACTCTAAACCCACATTGCATTCCATAGACTTAGGCATTTGATCACTTTTCAACCATTAACTTTATCATCCTTGAGTTTGGAGCACAATGCAACCTTTTGTATAGAAAATTTACAGGATTTCTAAACAATTGCAAGATATGGTCCTACGATAAAGACACCTATATCCATATAATGTAGTCCAACAGACCACACAACTCTCAAGTACTTAAAGCCTCCATCTTTACCATCGTAGAGCCATCTTACCCTCAAGTTGAAACTCGAATCCAACAAAATGGCTTTCGCTATAACAACTAATAGCTAAGTTAACCAAAATGCAACAAGTTCGATTCCTGCTCCTTAAAGCATTCACTAAGAAAAAAGCTTAACTTCTCCTGTTAAAAACTTTTTGGCTAAACTTTACAATAAGTATACTAAGCAAACTTCTTGTAAATCTACAAATTTCAAAGACCCAAATTTAGAATCAACCCCAACTTCCATTTCAACAATCAAAACTCAATTAATTGATTTACCAAGATAACTAAACCAACCCACAACAAAAGATTTGATACATCATATAGCTATGAACAAGAAAGAGATGTCATTTTATGGATATACATAAAACATGTACACATAAAGATGTGAGCTTTACCTTTTTGCTAAGACAATTCAGTTATCCAAAGTTCAAGTAGTGGAGACCAAACAGGGTGTGTTAGTATCTTCGTAGAACCGTTTGTTATTCCAACCACATATTTTAGTTTAACCGTTTCAGTTTAAAGATAGTTGTGTTTGTCTGCCCCTCTCTCTCTCTCTCTCTCTCTCTATCTTTCTGTGTGTGTGTGGTCGGAATCTGCTGTGGATGGTGGTGTAATTCCACCATTGGTAGCCATGATTTATAATCCAAAAACAATGGACTGTTTGTCTCGTGAGTGATGGAAATTTGCTGCCATTGAAGAAGGAATATGCACTGAGAGGAGCAGCTTTGGGAGGAAGAAGAGATTCCCTGAAAATTTGGAGGTCCAAATTAATTGGCCTGTTGATTAGACGATGCCAACAGAGGGTAAAAATGGAATCAATTTATTAAATTGAGGATATATTTGTAAAATCATTGTTCACTTTTCAAAACTCTTTTTTATCCAAACATGCTTTTTTGAAAAAGACTGAAAAAGCCAGGAAAAAGACATTGCCAAACAGACCCTAAATCATTTTTATTAAAACAGCACTGACATATTATATTATCTAATATTTATCTATCCATCTATCTTTCTTTTTTTTTTTTTCATTGTCCTTTTTTTCAAGCTGTAAGGTACTCGGCCGCCTGTACAGCCATGCAGCAAGCTGTGTTGGCCTGACGAAACATGGCTAGAGGCGACTACGGCCTCTGCCAAGCCCGTGTAGGGGTTTGCATGGGCACAAGCATGGCCCTTGTTGCACCTGTTCCCCTATCACGAATTTTCTTCTTCTTCTTTTGACATCTTTAATCCATTTTCAACACATCCTACTTTAAATTTATCACCATTCAAACAACATACAACACATAAACACCACCTCCAATACTTCAAATCCTAATTCTCCTCATCAAACACATCCAACAAATTCATCAAACCCCACACTACTATTCATCATCTTTCTCAATGACTTCACATGCATCCATCAACAAATCAACACATACAAACACATACAACAATTAAAACAAAGTAAATAACAGTTGAAACAAAGAGAAACAAAACTTATCTCTTATTCTTCTTTCTTCTTCTTATGGGGCTTCTTCTAACTTTGAGTTCCTCTTCTTCTATCTCATCTTTTACTTGATTTCTCTTTTATTTCCTTGTTGAATTTGAGATTTATAGAGATGAATTTGAGAGATTGAAGAGAGAAAAAGAGAGGAAGAAAAGAGGAAGAAAGGAGAGAGAGAGAGAGAGAGAGAAACGAATTTACAAGGAGAAATAGGAAAAGAATAAAGAGGCAGGGGAAGAAAAGAATAAAAGGAAGGATAAGGTTAAAACTACGATATTTTAAAATAAGGGTCTCAGATTTCGAACTTTCAGATCAATATTTTTAGTTCTAAAAATATCTCGGAAATGATTTCAAAACCATTAGGTTATAAATTAAGAACTTAATTTAGGAATTTAATTTAGACCAAAATAATATTTAATTTGAGTTTGGGTTTAAGAACTGATATTTCGATACAAGCAAATGAACTCAAATTTTTATGAAGGCTAAGGAATTGAGATTTAGGCTAAAGTTTAATGGTTTAGGAATCCTCTCAACATTTTAACAACATGTTTAGGGGTTTAAGAATTGAAATATCAAATTTCAACTTAATTAATTTCTAATCTAATCTTGTCAACTTGTCTAATCATTTCTTATAAATCATTTGGTTTATTTAATCTATCTAAACTCAATTTCTAACTTAGGTAAAAGTTTATGGTATTTCATTATTCCCATCTTATAAGAATTTCATCCTCGAAATTCACTTGACTATTTGTTGATAGAAGACACTTCATATCATCATTAAACTTTATTATTAAAAGACTTTTAATCATTCAGGAAATTTGTTCTTCCATTATGTTTTTGCTGCACACTCTGATCATTTTCCTTTTTAGTTTTGTTATTACATTTTTCTTTAAAAGAAATTTTAAATTGTTTAGTAATCATTTGTAAATTTCAAATTGATATACATATATGTGATTATTATAAAAAAGATTTCGAAATTCTATTTGATATTTTCGCTATTTAGGAAGCGTATTGAATTTGGTATCATTTTGGAAATTGTTCTTATAAGTTAAATTTATCTATTAGCATGCATAGGTAAGTTATTTTCATTATTTTTTTATTTTGTGAGACATATTGAGATTTTGTATCATTTTTCTTTGATCACATATATTTGAAAATTTCTTATCATTCTCATTTTCATAAAACATATTGGATAAGCATTGATTTGCTTATTACTTATAAATTGATTTCAAAACTTTGAAATCTTTCAATGTTTCTTTATCTTATACAATTGATATTCTATGCAATTTTAATATATATAAAATATTATGAATTAATTTAGCGATTTTAACCTTCCATTTACTCAAACAAATATGACTCAAACTTGACAAACACTACAAATGAATGACGACTCGATTAAACTCAACTAACTAAAAAAGACTCACAAAGACATGACACGAACAAACAAGACACAACAACTCAACAATTGAAGGTTATGAATTCTCTATTCCATTCTTATCTCTATATACATAACAACTTGCATATGAAACATACAATATTCATATTCTTTTAATCATCAAAGATATTGCATTGGTACTTCTCTTGATTTGGTTGGAATCAACATATCTCATTTCATTTTGGTCGTATATATATGGAATCAATTTGATTTTGGATTTCATTCATCATATGACATAGTATGATGAATATGATTTGCTATGTTGAGTCATGAGGTAAATTTCTCATGATATTGCTATGGTTTGTTACTATCATTGCGTTTAAGCAAAATTTTAACTCGAATTCATTCACTATATAATATAACATTGCTTTGATACCACTCTGTAATGCCCTAAATTTTACTAAGGCATTACTACTACCACGTATAATACTTAAGTGTATTATATGCTCGACTTCTTGGAATGATATAATTTATGTTGAATATTGCTATTCACTTTTAATCATAGAAATCGTTTGTTTAGATTTCTAAAACAACTATATTTAGTTTAGAAAATCAAACTTTTATAAAAATATAATAGAGGTTTCTACACTCATTAGAGTAAACCAACTTTCCAATAAACAAAATTTTATAAAAACATTTTATAATCTAATCTTATGAGTAGATCAACAATTATAAACACTTTTGGGCATCACCAGGCCCTTTAAAAGAATAATACACCTTAAAAGTGTAAATCCAGCTCTTAAAATAAAATAGAAAACAAATACAAAATAAATCCACGGTCATAAACTCACTACACTTCTCCTCTCAATATCTCCACGATCCCCGAAACTCGAGTAATGCATCATCATCAACATCAATCATTGCCATCAATAACAACATCATAATCAACAACAACACATCCATCATCATCATCTAACATCAACATCAACATTATTATTTTCTTCATCTTCAACACAGAACCTGGAAAAAGAAAAACAACAACAATAATAACTTGAAGCTCAGTACACAGTAACACATGCACACATTGTCACGCCCCAAAAGGTATCCTAAACGTAATAGTCCGCCACACTCAATATTAAAGTTTAAGTATGACAATCTTAGTCATTCCCAAAAGGTTTGATATTAAGTGTAAGGCGTGCTCTCACAAGTTTAGAGGACCATATCGGGATTATGAAGCTTAATAAGGTATAATAACATGTTAAGAAAAGTGGATTCATAATATTCATTCACTTATAGCAATGATCTTACAAGCTTAGGGACATTTCCCTCAATCACAAACCTATTACAAGAATATTGTACATCTTATCCAACGCTAAACTACATCTAGAATTCTTTTATCCAAAAAGAAATTACCTGACTGTAGGGTCCTCATGGCCTCAACCACAGGTAGGGAAACTGCAAAAGATATCTATAGGGGTATAAGCTAACAAGCTTAGTGAGAACTATTTCCATAGATAACTTCTTGTAACAAGATTTCAAACAAGTTGTTCAAGCAATCAAATGAGATGTAATAAACACGTGGGCAAACAAGGCATATTCTTTTCCGGAAACTATATGTTGAATGGATTTGTGCTCTCTATTCGGGGTTTGGTGATATATAACTTCAAAACAAGTAGTTTTAGTTAAAAAGATTTATGCTTACGACCAATATCGCCAACCATACAAAGTCTACTTGAATTGAACCTTGCTTTCGGATTTTCTGCCAAGCATTTCCTTAATGCCGCCAAGAAATTGCTTTTGGACACTCCGCCAAGTGTTGCTTTCGACCTGAGATTACTATCCTTCTCACCCAAGGATAATAACCCAATGCAATGTGACTCACTTCGTGGTATGCATGAATCCATTTGTTTATGATATCATAACATTATTATTATCAAATTTAAGGAGATCAAAGAATCTCATACAAAGCAAGTGTTATACTACAACAAACATTTAAATCAATTCCAGCCTCGCTATTCTTAGGATTCTTTCAAGGAATTTATTTTATACACATATCCATTTGTCTTTTCCTAACCCTAATGCAACTAAATTACAAGCACAACAAGTATAGTATTTAAAGGAAATAAACTCATGATGCCATGTTGATTATTCTTCTACACGGATGAGTCGTTCACACACTCTTCTTAATCGAAATAATCTTCGGGATATAGGTATCCTTCCTCAAAGTCACCTAGCCAAAGAAAATACCCACAATGAGTATTTCTTGATGATTTTCTTGAATTTTGACAAAACAATGTCAAAAGAACGTTAAAGTTCGTATAAAGGAAAGTTCCAATTTAAAATGGCCATAACTTGGTCATTTTAACTCGGAATCGTGCATATAATATACCGATTCCTATCTACTCGAAAAGATCTATTCATTTCTAAAACTATTTTTATCAAACTAAACCATTTAGGCCCCGAAACAATGGCGATAAAATTCACTATGAATTTTCCAACTCAAAAACAACTTTGGTCCAATCATCCAAAAACTTATTTGATAAATACTTAGTCATCTGTATGGTTGAAAAATCCTCTTTTTATAGCTACATGGCTCATATTTATTCATGCTCAAGTGTTTATTTTCTAATCATGTTTCTTGAGTAAGGAAATATTAATTATAAGTTTAGAAAACTATAGTTTACAAGAAATTCATTTTGTGATTGGTCTTGAAATGAACACTTTGATTCTTTTGGTTTTCAAAGAATTACTTTATTTTTGACTTATTACTTTTCTAGATGACATTTTGAAAAACAATTTTTCTTCTTTTCTAAATTCTTGTGTTGGTCCTATGTATGTTCTACACAATCCTTCTTTGATTATTTATTTGAAAAGATCTAAACTTGAAAATCCTCCCTCCTTGCTTCCTAAGGTTTTTGCTATGTTATGTTTTCGTAGAAATCATTTTGTATCTAAAATCATTTTCTTTTGAAAAACAAGTGGGATAATGAATGATTTAAAAAGCGTTTCGTAACAAAAGTAGTTTCTAAAATTTGTAGTAGGTTTTTTTGTAACTTTGAAAAGAATGACTTTATTTTTATTAAATCATAGATTTTATACTCCACATAAACTTATCTCTAAGTGGTAAAATCTCCTTTTGTCAATTATTTTTAGAACCTGAAATTTTGGACAATATTCTAAATGAATATGATTTATGAGAAATAATAGCAAACAAAAATAACATAATTAATAAAGTCAAGTATTGGAAGTCTTAGCTTTTTCAAGGCTCCATGGACTAAGAAGTAGACTAGTCCCAAAATAAAAATAAAATGAAAGAAAGAAAATTTGTTTTGGCTTGATGAGGACAAGTCAAGACTAGAGACTAATCTTAAAATAACAAGGAATTAAATAAATTGCAATGGAATAAATAAATAAATTGCATTTCATAAAAATAAATAAATTACAAGTGAGCTTATATGCTCTAAAGAATATGTATATATATATATAATAATATTTAGATATAATAACAATAATATGAAAAAAAAATATCAACATAAACATAAATAAATTTTCATAAACAAGAACAATACATGAACATAATGTAGTTTCCATAACATTTAGTCTTTGGAAATTCACACTATGGTCATGTAAAGTTACATGACATGAGAAGAAGAAAATATTAGGAGATAGTTACCTAAAGAAGACTTTGGTAGTGTTATGTGGTTATGGGTTTTTGTTGTAGGTAGAAGTTGTTTTGGAATTAATTTGAGAGAGTTTTGGGAGGATATTTGGAGAGAGTTTTGAGAGGAGATTTTGAGAGAGTTTTTGTAAGGAATTTGTGAGTAGTAATTGTGTGAAAGAAGTGAAAGATGAGGGGGGTATTTCCTGGAGTGATTTTTGTGTGATTAAAATAAAAGAAAATTGAAACAAATTATGGATGATGCTTTGGGAGGGGAGGGGGAGGGGAAGGCACCGGCCATGAGTGAAGGGGGAGAGAGTGTGTTTTATTTTTTTGTATTTTGTGGATTAAATGAAATAATAAGTAAAGTAGATGTGAAATAAAGTTATGGGAAAGGTAAAAAATAAATGTTATAGGTTATGGTGTTTGTAAGAGTAGGTGTAAGAAAAAGTAGAGATAAAAGAATAGTAATAAATAGTGTAATGTAAAGTAGATATGACTAATAAAGTACTGGTAGTAAGAAAATATGCGTATAATAGCAATATTTGTTATTTTTACTTGCCGAAAAATTTTAAAACTGATATTTTTGAAAACCTTATATTTTTACGATTCTAACGGTATATTCGAAATATTTTTACTATCCGAGCTCTAGGACACGTTTTCAAGCACTGTGTCTGATCAGGTTCGAAACGGGTTACGGTTTTACTAATATGATCTTTTTACGCTTTCTCAGATAATTACGCACTATTCCATATTCTAAACTCCTACTTACTCTCACCGAGCTTCTTATTCGGGATTGCCGGACTTAAGCTATTTCGTCTAACTAGGGTTTTGTGGACCTTTAGAGTTCCGGTTGACTTCTGGTTCAGGGTTTTAGGCTAAACTGATTCCAAAAATTTGGGGGTTTATATACATGTAGCGGCACACAAGCCTAGCTAAATGTGATGCAACAAACAACTAGTCATTATCTTTCATTTAACTAAAACAAGCAAAATTGGAGCACTGACACTCTAGAACAAATCATTGAGAATCTAGGAGTCCTAAGTAATCACACGATGCTCAAGGGATTGATATAGGCAACCTAAATACCTATGTCTTTTAGATGATATAACCGATAAAGAATAGAAGCCTCATCTAGGATTCATAGCCGTTACATACACTCTACCCATCTCAATCCATAATATAAAAAGGTTCAACCGATCCTATAAATGTGTACTTAATATATTACTTCTCACCGATCAAGATAGGCATTACAACAATACCGTTTGCCCCATTGGTTACCTGCTAAGCCACCTACCAATGTACTTGCAGCATGATCAAGGTGGCTTAAGTGTCTAAACCACCATGTCTGCTTAGACAAGATTGTCGCTCCCCAGGCCGGATTCAATGGCATACGCATAATCATCACTCATCAATTATTAAGCTGAGTTTAAGTTTTAGTTCATTTTTAGGATGTCTATTGTCATGCTCCAAAGGGTATCCTAAATGTGGCAATCCGCTACATATGGTATTAAAACTTAAGAATGACTTCCCGAAGTCATGCAAAAGTTTTCAACACCATATGTAAGGTGTCTATCACAACAATAGGAGACACGGTGGGATGTATAGTTTGAGATAGTAAATACAGCATACAAAATCTCACTGTGTCCAATTTATCGTTAAGAGAATATAATCCTTACATCATCTTAGGGGTTTTTCCTTTATAATTCTCCAAACAATTATAATAACAACTTAATCTTTCTCACAACCAAATAATACTAACATCATAAGACATTGAAGGATGATTAACCTAAGATCTTCCAAGGATTCCCATAAGCTTTTCTAAAACATCATCCCTCCTAAGTATATGAAGTCTTCGGGCATAAAAGATATAGTCCTGTTACAACAAAGGTCTCTTGGAGTATAAGCATAACTAGCTTAGTGAGAATATTCCTAGATCAACGTACTTGTATAAATAATTTCAAGCAAGTTATTAACAAGCATATAAATACATCAAGCAAGTGATCAAGCAATACATATGATCTACTAGAAATCATATGTTTGAATGGATTTACCCCTTCATTCAGGGTTAGGTGTTCCAGGCTCTTTAAAACCCATCTTTAAATCCAACTCATGTAGTTTATTTCAGGCGCCCACTCGCCCATCTCAAAATAGTTCTTTCAGGCTCCTAATCGCCCATCTTGCAGATTTCTAGCTACTGCACACCCGACTACTAAACTCTTGTCCCATCGAGAATAGTAACTCATGCAATGAAATTAACTACGTGATATGCATGAATCAATTAATATAATTCGTAATATATGTTTAAAGTAATTTAAAGGTCATCACAGAATTTTGCACACACTCCAGTAGAATAATAGTAAAACATAAGTTAATTAACAATGATTCATGCTTCGGTATGCTTAACATTCTTTCAACCAATATTATCATACATAATTCATTTTCATCTTTTCCTACTTCTAGTATCTCTAGCTACAAGCACAACCAAGTACGAAAAAGGTAGGAAATAAACTCACTTGGCCATGAGGATCTATCTTTCTTGCGGATGAGTCGATCGGTAAATCCACTAATCAAAATAATCCTCTGGGTATGAATACTCCTCCTCGGGTTCACCTAATCAAGAAGAATACCCATACTGAGTATTTCTTGTTGATTCTATGGTACTTATCAAAACTTATGTCATAAGATCGTTAAAATTCGCATAGAAGGAAATTCCAACTTAAAATGGCCATAACTTGGTCATTTTAACTCGGAATTGCGCATATAATATATCGTTTTCTACCTACTCAAAAAGAGCTATCCATTTCTAATGTTAATTTTGTCATAAAAAGCCATTTGGATTGGAAAATACTATGGTACAGAATAATTACGAATTTATAGTTTACAAAACAAGATTTTTCCAAACATTACTTTACTAAAAAATCTTTAAGCAAAATATATGTATATATTTATAGTTGAAAAATCCTTTGATCATATATTTATACTTATATGGTATGCATGATTTTTGTAGTGTTGTCTCAATATTGATATTTCATAAACAATTTGTCTTTGATGGTTTTAAAAGATAAAACTTTTGAGAATTTCTTTTTTGATTTGTTAGAAAGAAAACAAAAAATATATTTGAGTTGTTATGAGTAAATGTTTTATTATTATTTCATTTTCTCACTTTTCAAAGGTAAATTCATTTTCAAAAAATTTGGTTCTTTAAGTTATCTACAACTTTATTTCTAGTGATTAAAAATAAGCTTTTCAAAATATTGTTTAAGTTTCAAATATTTGAAGTTGTGTTAAATGTATGTTTTCCTTTTATTTTTATATCATTTCTCTTCTTTAGAAAATAGATATACCTTTAAAACTTTACTTTCAAGACAAATTTTATTTTTCGAAGTTGGTTTCTAAAATAGTGAGTTAATTTTATCTTGGTTTGAAAAACTTGTTTTATACTTAATATTTGTTAAGTGATAGAATAACTCCTTTAGACAAGTTTATAAGAAAAGCTTTCTTAAAGAATTGTTAACATTATAACTTAACAAAAATTTCATTTTAATTTTGAAAAGAGAATAACAATACAAAATTTAAGTTTTGAAGAAACTTTCTTAGCATGTGATTTTCAAAGTCTATAATAAATATAATTAAGTTGTATAAAAGATATGGTTGAGTTAAAATCCTTTATGGATAAAAATTCTTTCTTTATGGGGTATTTAGTTTTTGATTTAGAAAAGAAATAAGTTCCTTTTATTATTTTGAAGAAATCTACATTACTACTTCTTCTAGAATTTATGATTAGCTTATCTTTTGAAAAGAGCTTGTTAGAAAAGAAAACTTAGATCTTTTTGTTGAAATTTTTTTGGTCAAGAAATCTAGTTTACTTTTTCTTTATTTAAGAAAGAACCCATTTTTATTTTTACTTAAGACAACAATATTATAATCATGCATGAATATGTAGCAATGTAAAAGTAAGGATAATACATAATAAGATAAAAATTATTACTTGTAAGTAAATAAACATAATAAAATTGTCAAGCATTGGGAACCTTAGCTTCATCAAAGTATTTCGATCATGTATTGGGAGCCTTAGCTTCATCAAGGCAACCTGGGACTAAGAATGGATTAGTCCCAAAACAAAACAAAAGAAAAGAAAATTGTTTTGACTTGATATGGACAAGTCTAAGACTAGAAAGACTAGTCTTAATAAATTGCATAAAACAAGTAAATAAATAAATTGCAAAACATGAAAGTAAATAAATAATAAATGAGCTTATATGCTCTAAATAAATATATATACATAGTATACATAATATTATATAAGTTAGATTAGAGCAAAGATAATAACGATAATAACAATAATAGCAACAACATAATGTAAAATAGGAACATGAACAAAAATAAAACATGAACATATTGTTGCTTCTTTAACTCATATGAACCTAAGAAACATACACTAAGCTCATGCTAAGTTGTATGAACATGATGTAGAAATTTAAGTAGGATTTTACCTAAGGTTTGATGGAAGGTTT
This sequence comes from Combretum micranthum, assembly GCA_024138025.1. Taxonomy (NCBI): domain Eukaryota; kingdom Viridiplantae; phylum Streptophyta; class Magnoliopsida; order Myrtales; family Combretaceae; genus Combretum; species Combretum micranthum. Next base: position 637,107 of record JAMXBD010000192.1, on the reverse strand, counting down.
GAAAAGAGATGAATGGGTTTTGTGTTTTGTTATTCTCTTCTTGAAGAGTAGAAATTGGTAGAGAGTATTTTGAGAGGGAATGGTTGGAGAGATATTTTGAGAGAGTATTTTGGTAGAGTTTTGTTATGTAAGATGAGTGTGTGAAAGAATGAAGGAGGAAGAGGGTATTTATAGAATTTTTGGAGTGAATTTTGGATGTAATAAAATAAATTGAAAAAGAAAAATAATTGAGAGGAAGAGGGGAAGGGTAGCGCCAGCGATAGTGGGATTAGAGAGAGAGTGAGTTGATTTTGTTTGTATTTTGTAAGAAAATAATTAATATGTAAGGTATGATTTGATATAAGATGTATTGGAAATATAAAAGTAAGAAAATAAGTATGTAGATAGTAAGAAATAGGTGTAAAAAAAGTAGAGATAGTGAAATAGTAATGAATAGTAAGAATAGTACTATGAATAGTAGACTAGACATATAAAATACCGATAGTAATAAAAATACACGTAAACGAGCTATATCTGTTATTTTTAGTTACCAAAAATTCTGAAACTGATATTTTTGGAATCCTTGTTTAATTACGAGTCTTTTGGTGTTATTGGAATATTTTTAATATTCCGAGCTCCAGGACATGCTTTTCAAGAACTGATCTCGTTTGAGTCCAAAGGACGTTCGAATTTCGCGAATCTGATATTTTTATATTACCCTATATTATTACGAACTATTTTAAACCATTAACTTAATTTTTTTTTTCTAGGGTTTGAGAACACGAGATTGCCGAAGTTGAAATTGTTTGATTGGCTTGACCTTTGTTGACTTTTAGAACTCCGGTTTGACTAGGGTTAGGGTTTAATCTAACTTTTCCCTAGAAATTGAAGGGTTTATCTCAGGGATCAGATATGTGGACCTTTTCATGTTCGGGTTTTTGAATTGACCGATTATTGAACTTTTTATTTTTGTTTTTGAAATAAATTATCTTATGAACTCTTGTGATCGAAATTGATTAAGGTTCGGTTTCAACTTGGGTCAGACTTTAGGGTTTCGATGTGGTATTCCAAAACCATTATCGAAAAATTTGGGGGCTTACATCTATCCTAACAATCACCACACAAGTTACTATGTACCTTATATTAGAAATCCAAATAGAAACAAAAGGTAGGCCAGGGTTGTCTTAGGAGATAATTCAATTATTCATATCTGTACATTCAAGAATTAAACTCATATAAGAAATTTAATTGGTTATTAAAACACTTATATCAAACTTTTATTAAAATCCTATTTGATCAGACACTAAATAGGAATCTTGCTATGGTTGTAAAGATTGCCTCGTCAAAATACGGAGGGTTCTCTTTTGTCTGTCAAAGTATTTCTTTTTACTTTGTTTATAATCTCTTACAATAACAACATCACCAAAACATTTATATTCAAAGTAAACAAATATTTGAAATAACATATTCCCTATATTAGACTAAGGTTTATCTTATCATATTGATCTAATCAAATTATTAGTTATTAACTTATTTTAACTTGATTCTAATTCATTAACCAAAACCAATTATAAGTATTATCTTATTTTAACTTAATCTTAGTCAAATTGATTAGAGTTAATCATTTAATCAAATTACTAAGCCAAGGTGATTAAACTTAATCAATCTAATCCATTTTATATCATTAAACTCAAATTAGTTAAGTTGAAATTAAGTTCATTAACTAAGTTCATGTTTATACTTAAGAAATAGGTGAAATCAAATTAATCATTAGTCTACAAATTGTCCTAACATATTAATCTAAGCTAATTATTAGCTATTAAAGCCTATTTTAAATTAATTTAGCCAAGTTAGATAAACTAAGTTATTCTAGTCCATTTTAATTTACTAAAGTTCATTTAGTCCATTTGTACATAGATTTATTAGTTAAGTTTATTTTAACCTCAACTTAACCAAATTGATTAAAGTTAATCCTTTACTTCATTTGCTAAACCATAATCAATTATTTCATTAAATCACTCATATATACCTTATGGAATCCTAATTAGCTTATTTCATTTTAATTCATTTACTTTCATTAACTAAACTTAAACTTAGGCTTATTAACTAAGTAATTTTAAATTTAAAACTTATATTAAGTATAATAAGTTATTAATCCCATCAAATCAATTAAATCATTTTTATTTAAAATAGCACTGACATATCATATTATCTAATATTTATCTATCTATCTATCTTTCTTTCTTTTTTTCATTTTCCTTTCTTTTCTCAAGCTGTAAGGTACCTGGCTGCCTGTACAGCCATGCAGCAAGCCGTGTTGGCCTGACGAAACATGGCTAGAGGCCACTACGGCCTCTGCCAAGCCCGTGTAGGGGTTTGCATGGGCACAAGCATGGCCCTTGTTGCACCTGTTCCCTTGTCACGAATTTTCTTCTTCTTCTTTTGACATCTTTAATCCATTTTCAACACATCCTACTTTAAATTTATCACCATTCAAACAACATACAACACATAAACACCACCTCCAATACTTCACACTACTATTCATCATCATCAATCAGACTTCACTCATGCATCCATCACAAATCAACGCACATACACACATCATTCTCAATGACTTCACATGCATCCATCAACAAATCAACACATACAAACACATACAACAATTAAAACAAAGTAAATAACAATTGAAACAAAGCGAAACAAAACTTATCTCTTATTCTTCTTTCTTCTTCTTATGGGGCTTCTTCTAACTTTGAGTTCCTCTTCTTCTATCTCATCTTGTACTTGATTTCTTTTTTATTCCTTATTGAATTTGAGATTTATAGAGATGAATTTGAGAGATTGAAGAGAGAAAAAGAGAGGAAGAAAAGAGGAATAAAGGAGAGAGAGAGAGAAAGAAACGAATTTTCAAGTTATAGGGTGCTCGGCCGCCTACACGGCCAAACAGCAGGCTATGCTGGCCTGATGAAACATGACCAAAGGCCACTACAGCCTCTGCCACGCCCATGTGAGGGTCTGCACGAGCACGAGCATGACTTGTGCCATCCCTATTCTCCTATCATGAATTTCCTTCTTCTTCTTTTGACATCTTTAATCCATTTTCAACACATCCTACTTCAAATTTATCACCATTCAAACAACACACAACACATAAGCACCACCTCCAATACTTCAAATCCCAATTCTCCTCACCAAACACATCTAACAAATTCATCAAACCCTACACTACTATTCATTATCTTCCTCAACTACTCCACATGTATTCATTCACAAATCAACACATACAAACTTATACAACAACTAAAACAAAGTAAATAATAGTTGAAACAAAGAGAAACAAAACTTCTCTCTTATTCTTCTTTCTTCTTCTTCTTCTTCTTCTTCTTCTTCTTCTTATGGGGCTTCTCCTAACTTTGAGTTGCTTTTCTCCTATCTCATCTTTTATTTGATTTCTCTTTTATTCCTTGTTGAATTTGAGATTTATAGAGAAGAATTTGAGAGATTGAAGAGAGAAAATGAGAGGAATAAAAGAGAAAGAAAGGAGAGAGAAAGAGAAACGAATTTACGAGGAAAAAATATGAAAAGAATAAAGAGGTAGGGGAACGAACGAATAAAATGAAGGATAATGTTAAAATTAGGATGTTTTATAATAAGGGTATCGGTTTTAGAAATTTTAGATCAATATCTTTAGTTCTAAAAATATTTAGGAAATTATTTCAGAACCATTAGGTTATAAATTAAGAATTTAAAATAAGAACTTAATTTAGGAATTTAGTTTAGATCAAAATAATATTTAATTTGAGTTCGGATTTAAGAACTGATATTTTGATACAAGCAAATGAACTTAAATTTTTATGAAAGCTAAGGAATTGAGATTTAGGCTAAAGTTTAAGGGTTTAGCAAACCTCTAAACATTTCAACAAATATGTTAAGGGGATTAGGAATTGAAATATCAAATTTCAACTTAGTTGATTTCTAATCTAATTATGTCAACTTGTCTAATCATTTCTTATAATTCATTTGGTTTATTTAATCTATTTAAACTCGATTTCTAACTTAGGTGAAAGTTTAGGGCATTTCAACTATGGAAGTTAGGGTTTATGAGAGGTTTAAGTGAAGACGATCAAGAGAGGTTAGGGGCATTTCCCATAAACGGCACCAAGTGTTGCACAGGTTGATTCTACCTGTAAGGATTGGCTCCTACAAACACAGAAAAAGCGATCAAAGGTGCGTCAATGGGTTGCTCAACATGGTCACTTTGATGCTTAAGTTAGTCCATGGGTCTTTCTTTACCCAAAGAACATTCAATTATGTAAAAAACTCTCTCTCCCTCTCCTAGGAAGAGCGGTTGTTTATAGTTCATGGCCATACCAGAATGGGGTCCACCAAATATATTCTTTTTGGGCAAATCTCTATCTGGTAGTTGACATGGCACTCAAGGTGATAGGGTGTTCGAGCTAGAGGAGATTATGGTTGTGTGCATAGTGGCCAAGCTGATGATGTCCTCCCTCGTCCCAGGTCAGGACTAGGACTTGTTGAGATCATGGGGAGTTGGAGGTCGATCTCTTGAGTTCTCTTCATAACTGAGGTAGTGGCTAGCCTGGTTGCCCTTTGTTGGGGTGTGACTTCGAGCAATAAGCGATCACGGGCTCTTCACGAGTTGGGTCATGGTATTCTTCAGGACTCCTCTTAGACCCTCTGGTGTGTGTGCAGGCGATAATGGGCCACGTAAGTCTTGGCTTGTGTTCCAATATCAACATATACTATACTAAGTCTTAGAAGATGTTTGGCCTCTAAAGTGCCATTTAAAATTTCAAGTTTCATTAATTAGAGTTTTGTGTTATTGTATATTTGTAATCATCTTGTGGTTCATTGCAAAACACAAGAAAGAAAAAAAAAATAATACATGTGTTTGTGTATGAATTCCCTCACCATAGTGACTATTGATTTTCAACAGGTTCAAATAACACACGCAATTGAATAGTGCAACGAACTTATGCATTAGATGAAATCTACAAATGCTTTATAGTGTTGGCACTAGACTCTTATAGCATAATGTGCTGATAGATGAATTTCATATTACTTGAACGTACTCGATAGTTATGTAGCTTATATACAACGTATAAGAACTCAACAATGCCCCTAGCTATTTTGATAGATTCAATTGATGGCCAAAGCCCTTTGACTTCGTTCAAAGACATTTAGTTAGGTGTAAAACGTAGAGGGCAATTTAATAAAATAATGGATTTAACTCTTAGATTTGATTATTAGGCTAGGTGATAGGATTTAAAAAGTCCAATCCACACCTTAGGATGACTTAGCAGAGATTTGGTGTGGTGAGCTTTAAGCAAAGATCATTAGTCTAGTTTGTTTACTCTTAACATTTTTTATAGAAGCATATGCACTTAAAAGAGATTTTATATGTCTAAACTCAATATAAACGCATTAAAATATTTATTAGCATAAAGACTTATCTTATTTAAGTGATCTAACAAACACCGTTAATGACCAAACTCTATAAATTTTCCAAAGTCCACCTCATTAGATAGAATTCAAAGATCCAGGGAAGCATGGCTATGGTCTTGGATTGTAATCTCTAAAGATCAAATGGGGGTTTAACATGAATGAATTACCTCTTTTCAAGGATTATAGGATTGATGTCATATAGCCCACCCACATATTTCACATGTGTTCTAATTTTTTAAGATTGTTTACGTTTCCTTAACCTTTTTTCCTAAGTCATCATTGTATGTTATTGTCAAATCACTTTTCTAAAGCCACGTGCAATGGAAGTCAAACCCTGCACAAGCATAACCATTGTAAGTAGATAATCTCATCTACAAATACGAGTTCATTTAAACCCTAATACGGAACGTCATCGATCACCAGGAAGTACCATTAGCCCTACTAAGCAACGATGCGCTCATTACGTGGTGGAGTTAAGGCCATTCACTAGCATGTCTTCACAGGTAAACTTTGACTAATTACTATTGGGTTTTCTTTTTCTTTTTATTTAATTAATGTCAAAAACTAATTATTCCTTGATTGCTTAAAATGAATCTTGACCATCCACCATAGATCCCGATTGGATCATGTCTTAACCGTTTGATGACTTTTTTACAACCTTATCTCGAGCGACTACCCTTACCCATCAGCATCCTTCTATGGCAACAAGAAACTATATTATTTAATTCTTCCATCGTCTCTAGAAACACAAAGACCAAGTTATTGGGAGAGGCCATTTTAATAATAGTATCACATCACAGAAAATTAATTAGTGATATATAAATATTATTTAAAATTCAATGTTTCAGTTTTAATAAAACACAATTAATAGCATTATTTAAAAACCTATTTATTATCATCTCGAAATAATAGTAGTATTTATTCTTCACTTATCCGAGATACCTGATATGTTTGGGAAAGGAAAAAAAATACTTTTTAAAAATAATTACAAAAATGCTACTGAAATGAAAAAAATTATAAATTAAGGCAACTTAAACTCATTTTTTGAAGATACAACATAGTAAGTAGCTGAACTTATCTCTTCAAAAAATGTGGTTGATGTAGCTACAATGACCTTATCTTTTAAAGAGAAGAGTTTGGCCAGAAATTAAAAAAAAAAAAATTAATAAGACATGAATAGATATAAAAATAAAAAGAAAGGTAGAAATTCAAAAAACAAATATTAAATGTTTATACTATTTTCTATGTGATTAGAAATTTATTATTATCTATTCACAGTATTTAATATGTCATTGATAACAGTATACTAAAAAAATATAATTTTAAAATATGTTTATTTGCTTTATATGGAATACCATCAAAAGAGCAATCCCACTTATAAACAATGTAGTACTTATTTTTTGCTTTAATATTTGTCTTAAACAAATCTAAAAACTTGAGGGCCACTTGAGTGATTAACTCTTGAGCTCCATTCTCTTCATTACATATGAAGAAGAAGTTAATAAGTTGATAGAAAATAAATTCAAGTTTATGATTTAAGTTTTTCTAACTTGTTGAGGGTTTAAGATTGGGTTTTGAGAACAAATTTTGACCATTGTGTGAAAACTGAACTCTAATTGACTTCACACTTTATAAATGACATAGTTTAATATGTTTAGTCATTTGGATCATTTAAAATTTATTATTTGGCTGCATTTCCTCAAAATAACTTGAGACTTGATAATAAATTCTAGAATTTTTGTTGGTGGAATGTAATGTTTCCAAGCGAATTTGTAAGAACAATATTTTCATGTCTAGTCTATTGTAATCCTTATGTATAATCGGATTTAAAAGTTACATCTTCGAATTCAATTCCTCAGCAAACTAAATCTCTATAACATACTCCAAAGCTTTACTTTTAGTGGCAAGGTAAATGCCATTTTTCACCTTGTTCTCTCCAAAAAAAAAAAAAAAAAGAAAAAGGAAAAAACCTATCTATTGAGGGACTAGTATGTGTTTTAACAGTTTCACTAATACCTAATTATGAAGGGATGGTTTACGAAGGAGTCCAATATATAAAGAAACCATTTAAATTAATTATTATCAATTTCCTTCTATGTTTTGCCCAAATTTTATCAAGGGCTAAAACTAGTTTAATCAATTCAAGTTTCTATTTTTAAAGATGACTAGGGTTATTAGTAATTTGGCACCCGAACTGCCGACCCTTAAACAACACGATAGTATTATAAACGGTTTTTTAAAAGTAAAATTTAACACAATGAGAAACAGTTCAACGCATATAAGCCTGCTCAATAATTAGGTCTAGTTTGCATCATCAGGTCTAATCCATGAACTCGTTTAAGATTAGAATTTCTAATGGTTTTAATTCAGTTTTATATTCTATTATTTTCTTACTCTATTCTCTTTTCAGTGTATGTTTATTTACTTTTAGCATCCCTCCCTCTCTCTCTCTCTCTGCATATATGAGTCCGTATATATATATGTCGTCATCCTTTATTAGTGCTCTATTATCGATTTCACTAATCACCATCGCGCTCTCTCTCTCAAACTATCATTGTTATTTACTTTGGCTCAAGTTTTGTAGAGATAATACTTAATATTTTTTTTTATTTCTTTATTATATTCTAAGTTCTAACATTCAAAAAGAAAAAAAAAAAAAAATATATATATATATATAGTAAGATTTACTACAAGTAAGGGTGAGCGGGTAACCTTATCGTATAGGGTATGCATCTGGATCCTGCTCGACTGGTTAGGGTTTGTATGGGTATTAAATGCTACAGGGTAGGATTCGGGTGTAGATTTTATGGAACCTGCTTTCATAAGATATGATACGAGTATGAGGTTTTCATATCATGTACCCACCCTAGAACTTGTACTAGTACATATTTTAGGGTATATTATATCTATCTTATTAAATATTACAAAGCAATTGTTAATATACACAAAATAAATAACAATACTTCATTTTTTATTTGATGACCACTTTTTATTCAAGATTATTATTTTATAAATTATCTTTCAAAAATTTTTACTATAAAAGTATTTGTACTATTTTATTTTAGAAATACTTGTTATTTTCTTTTAGAATGCCTATAATTGTATGCATATACTTAAGCTCCCAAATTATATAGATATGTTATTTATTTTCTAAGACTAGTTAATATAAAAATTGCTCCAAAGTTTTTTATTTTAGAATCTGCTATAATTTCTACAATTTTGTTTAATATCATATAAACGCGTTCGATAGATTTTTGTTATAAGTTTTAGTTTTCCCACATAAATAGGTTCTACACATTACAAAACTTGTGATATTAATAAATTACTTTTAAAATTCCTTTCTACATGCTATTTGTAGTAAATGTATGAAAATAAGATAGTTAAATATACTATAGGATATAAAATACTATAAACCTGAAATTTATGAAAATACAAAAAAAAAATGTTTCGTAAGTAAATCAACAGGTTCCATAGGGTACTCTATACCTTATAGGTTTTATAGAGTACATGATATAGGGTAGATAAAAGATACCATAGGGTGGTAGCACTTCATATGCTACCAACCCTATACCTGCTCACCCCTAGCTGCAAGTTTGAATATACAATTATTTATGCATACCTTATTCTTATTATGTCTTAAAATGTCAATGGAATCATTTTTAGTATTATTAGTAAAAGTTCAATGGAATATATTGATAAGTTTTTATTTAAGTTAGTCATGAACTCATGATGCTTGTGATTAATGAAAGAACAAGTATGCTATAAATTTATATTTAAACTAGTTGCAAGTTACTTATAGTCAGAAAAGGAAAAGTCTAAAAGTTACAGTTACAGATATGATACCGATAAAAAATTGATAATTTTACTCATAAACTAATCAAACCAAATTGATATTGATCCGATATCAATAAGTTATCAAGACCAATCCGATATAAATAAAAATCTAACAATCCAAATAGGATAATGTAAAACTGAAAGTTAGCTCAGTAATTAGTAGTATAATTTTTAATTTAATTTTTATTGTAAGCATTTAAACATGGAAGAAATTACTGAAATATATTTTTTAAACATAGTTAATAAACGAATTGTATTATGGATTAAGATTTACGTTTTAAAAGTCATTTATACCTGGATGTAAAACGTAATCGGTCGTCACTATAAGTAAGGATGCACTTATTCGGTGGTGAATTTTACCCCCATACATGAGCATGCCATCACAGGTTAGTTTTAACTAGTTGTTATTTGTTTTCTTTTTTATTTTATTTATTTATTTATTTACTGTGAAAAACTAATTATTACTTGAATTGGCTTAAAAAGAATCTTGAAAAAAAGAGAATGCTTTATATCTCAATCCTGGGATGACTTTTTAAAACCTTAGCTCGACAGGCTGCCTGTCAGCGTCCTCCTACTTCAACAAGAAACCGCATCATTTAATTTATCGATGTCTCTATCAACCGTAAACCAAGTCATGCTACCTTACAAAATTTATATATTTTAGGAATTCAAGAGATCACTACAATAAATTTTTATATTATGATAAAATTATTTTTAACAATTAAAATTTTATCACAAATATTATTCTTATTGTGATGAAATGACAATTTATCATTTCAAACCAAAGAAAATATTAAAATGTGACAAAAAGAAGTTTCGTCAAAATATTTGTCACAACATATGAAACTAATAGAAATTTCATAATAAAAAGGCTTTCATCAATCTTTTGTCATAAATTTCTCACCTTTTTGACATTAATATATTATTATTACATACAATTATATATGATATTTTTATAAGTAATTTTTTCATAATAGATACTATTTATTGTTACAAAATAAATTTGTCATTAGAGTTAATATTATTTTAGCAATAGTGATAATTTATATTTGTTATTAGATATTTATATATTTTTATAGTTATTATTTTATTATGATAAAATGATATCACAATGAAATTAATTTTGTCACTTTAGAACCCTTTTTATGAATAAGAAGAATAAGACACCTTAAATATACAATAGTCTTTCAACTTTAAAAAGAAAAAAGAAAAAAAAAAATCAATGTCTACATGATAAATTAAAGCGAAATAAATCTAATAGTTTTACTATAAATTGTACATCAATAGTAAAATGTTTGTTAAAGAATTTCTTAAATAAAATTATGTTCTAGAGATATGTTCTATTGAAGGACACAATAATTGATTGTAATCATATTAGTCCACATTCAATCTATTAATTTATGATTGTGGTCAAACTTTATATTAATATCTTCTATTCATTTAAGTTTATTATCCTATATTGTTATTTTATTAGTTTTATATTATTGTTTTTTTCATATTTTCAAGTGTTTTTCTATATTTAATTTCCTGTAATATATTCTTTATTTTTTATTAAACTTTAATTAGATATGCTAATAAAATAATTTTACAAAATTATCTATTGCAAAGGAAAAAGAAAAAGGAAAGAAACCATTTGTTAACATATATCTCTAGTTAACAACAATTTGTAGAATTGAATCACAATTCATATTTCTATAATATTTCCTAATTAAATTTCATGATATTCATTTTTAATATCTCTTACAATTCTTCGTCTTTAGTTCATCAAAAATTGAAGTTATAGTGAGTTGGATGGTATTAGTATAATTAAGGCCTTACAAAATCTAATTAGTGCACTAACACTAACAATGTAAAAAAATAAAATTTAATTATAGAGAATGACCAATAGTGTTGATTTGATTATAATCACATAAGTAGCATATATGCTATCATACTCTCATATACTTTATTGTGATAAGGAATGAATTTTTAAAGGAAGTAAATCATCCACTCACTTTCTATAAAGACTCGGCCCACTTAACCCAAATATTAAGTGTGCCAAATCTCCCGACCACGCATAATACTCAAATATTAGGAACAATATTCAAGCATTATACGTAAGGTCGTCTTAAAAGAGATGTTTGTAATAGCTGCCTGTTTAAAACAGATATAACATTTACATGATTTGAATTAAGAAACATTTCTACTACATAAGTAGTGGGTCATCACCTATATACAAGATATACATCATATCTTTATATACATTATAGATTCCTAAGGATCACATAAACATAGAGATCTCACTTACAACCCAGCTATATTACAAATACAATTCAACTCAAAATACATTCTAAGGCATAACAAATAAGCCTAAACACTTCAAAAAGAAATTTACATCATAAGGAATCCTAAGCATATACTAGGCCTCTCTCCTAGTCATCCATAGAGTCTTCCCAATCAGTCCCATAGCCCATATCGTCATAGAGCTCATCATCAAAATCACCTGCAAGATAGCAGCATGAGCCAAAGGCTTAGTACACAATAATGCAAACAAAAACATATGCCAAGCATACTTAGCAAAATGCAATGTAACATTCCATCATTATTTCATTATCTTTAGTTAAATGGGTAGAGATAACATTGGAGTATTCAAACTCCGATTTAAGCTTGCGATTTTGGGGTTCCTGAGTAACAGCAGCTGCTCAGGGAGTTGATATAGATAGACCAGATACCTATATCTCCTATATCTAACTGATAGAGAACAATAGCTTCGTCTAGGATTCACGCTCCTTTATACAATCCACTTATCCCGGTCTATAATATCAATTAGTTCAACGGCCCCATAACCGTAGACTAAAACATATTATTTCCTCTCGAGCCTAAGTAGAGAATATACCGATACAGTTAACCCTATTAGCTATCTACTTAGCCAATAAAAGAAACCACCATTGCATCATGGATTTGAGTAATTGCATCATGACAAAGGATTGGGCTAAGTGCCTAAACTACCATGCCATTGCATCATGACAAGGTTGTCGCTCCTCGGATCCGGATTCAACGACGTAAAGCGCAACCAATTTCAATATCTTTTCATTAATCTTTGATTAAGGTCAAATTGGTATATGTTTATCCTAAGCAACAATCAATCAAAGTATTGTGTACCTAATTCGATTCAGAATTCAAAAGTGGGTCTCCAACTGAGTATCTATCTCTATTTCACATAAATCAAATCATATTAACAATACTATCCTAAGCTAAGCTTATATCCACTAGTTTAAAGCCTAATAAATCATAGGATCTTGATTAAAATCATTCAAGTCATAATATGATTTATATATATCATACAATCATCATACAATTTCAATAATAAATCATAAAATTACATTAACTATCAAACATAAGCTTTTAGCTTTATTTGGAGAATAGATCAGCTGGAAAGAAATGAAAATTTGGTTTTAATAAGTTTTTATTTTGTAAAAACTCAAAACATGAAAGTTTTAGATCTATTTTTAATCTTTCTAACGCAATTTGAATTTCCTCAATCGAAGGTTGGATGAAAAAGTTATGACTAATTTACAAAACAGTGTCGCAATAGGAAAGAAATCCGAGAGCGCAATGCCCTTGGTGACAGGGCCGTTTTGGAGGCTATTTTAACTCACCTTGGCAACGGGGCCGTTTGCTCCAAACACCCCTCCAAATGTGGCCGTTTTGACAGGTATTTGACAGTTTTTATACTTCCTTATTTTGAACACGAAATTTTTCAAACTTTAACACTTTTAACTTAAAAAATTCAACTTTTCTCAACTCCTAACATGTCCTAAATCTTATGAAAACTTCATACAACACTTCTTATACATTTAACAACATAAAACAAGAGTGATCTCCACTCCTCAACATCAAACAAGTTCAAACACTACTCTACAAGAATCAAACTCTTCTTCATCAACTTTCACCAACCCTAGCACACTTCAAACAATTCTAATTCTTATAATACTTCAACACTTCAATTCCAAACTACATGAGAGCCTACTATAACCTATCTACAACAACTCAAGCATTCTAAAGCTTTCCTAACAACTCTACAACATCTCAACAAGAATTTAGCATACCAACTACTTATATTATACCACACATGCATATTTCATGGATTAAGAGGGAAATAAAGCATCTCAAACATCAAATAAAGTTACCTCAATGTATATATAAGGCGTGGGGAAGGATTTTTGGTGTGTTGAGTCCAAGAAGACTTGATTTGGGTTTTGAAAATTTTTGGCCTTCTTAAGTTACGAATTTTCTTTCCTTTGTTCTGTTTTGGATTATCTAATGGTGCAATTGAACTTTGATATCTATCTTAATGTTGTTGACTTTTAAGGACGACAGATTTGGGAAGGCTTGGGCCTTATTTGGGCTTAGATTTGGACTTAAGTTTGGGCTTGAGAGGGTTTTAAAAAAAAAAATCTGCGAAGTTTAGGATTTTATTTAAGCCTAAAACAAGCTTAAATCCAACACAAATAATTCATTACAATAACAATTAGCACTAACATGATAATTTCTAACATGAATAAACTATCAACCTAGATATATTTACCATAGGTTATTATCTAATCACATACGTTATAACACACCCAACATGACAAACACACCAATCCACTCAAATACATACACACATATAATTATCAAATTTAGCATGTATTAATATATATTAAAATTATGGCTATTTCACTTTTCCTCCTTAAATTTGCTACTAACATATAGTCTTTCTCTTCCATTTAGAAAAAAAATAAAATCATAAACAAAATTTTAAAGGAGGGACATTATTAATGTTTTTCCTTTTTTCTTAAAGGAAAATTGATTAAATAATAGAATGGCAAGGGTCAATGTGAACTGATCATTTTTTTTTTACTTTCTTTGTGCTTCTTCTTAGAGTGAAAAAAAGGCCATAGCTTTATTACATTAATGATTCCTTTTATAGAATTCAAATAGTTAAATAGGTAATTGAGAGTTTTTACCCATTTTGCTTTTCTCTTTTTTCATATTTGCAAGAGCTTTTTCTATATTTAATTTTATGTACTTTATTGTTATTTTTATTAATCTTTAATTAGATTTTCTAATAATATAAATTTACAAAATTATTTATTGCTAGGGAAAAAAAAGAATTGAAATCATTTGTTAACATATATCCTTTAGCTAACAATAATTCGTATGATTAACTACAGGGAATTGAATCAAGTCACCATAAAAAAATAAGTATCCTTTGCCAAAAATTAATGATCTATTTGACCAATTGAAAGGAGTAAAAGTGTTTTCAAAGATTGATTTGAGATTGGGATATTATCAGCTTCGAATAAAACCTCACGACATTCCAAAGATAGCTTATCGCACTCGATATGGGCACTTCAAGTTCCTAGTTATGCTGTTTGGGTTGACGAACGCTCCAGTAGCTTTTATGGACCTTTTGAATAGAGTGTTTAAGGATTATTTGGATTTGTTTTTGATAGTATTCGTTGATGATATCTTGGTTTAATCAAGAGACCAAAAAGAACATGAGGAACATGTGAAGGCTCAGAGAAAAGAAGTTATATGCAAAATTCAATAAATGCAAATTCTAGCTTGAAGAGATAGCATTCTTGGTGCATGTAATATCAAAAGACAGTGTAATCGATCCAGAAAAAGTTAAAGCTGTTATAGTGTGGCAAAGACTAACCAATGTTATAGAGGTGACAAGTTTGTTAGGGTTGGTTGGATATTATAAAAGATTTGTTGAAGGATTCTCAAAAATTGCATCTCCATTAACAAGATTAACAAAAAAACATGTTAGATTTGTATGGGATGATAAATTTAAAGGCAGTTTTCAAGAATTGAAGGAACAATTAGTATCGGCTCATATATTAGCTCTACCAATTAAAGAGACAGAGTTTGTGATCTATAGTGATGCATCAATTTAAGGTTTAGGATGTGTTCTTAAGCAAGATGGTAAAATTATTGCTTATGCATCAACACAAATAAAACCACATGAGAAGAATTATCCGATCCATGATTTAGAGTTGACAGCTATAGTTTTAGCTCTAAAATTATGGAGACATTATCTTTTTGGCGAAAAATGCAAAATATATACGGACCATAAGAGTTTAAAATATATTTTCACTCAAAAAGAGATAAATATGAGGCAGACGATGGTTGGAGTTAATCAAAGACTATGATGTTGAAATTTTATACCATCCAGGAAAAGCTAATGTAGTTGTAGATGCTTTGAGTAGAAAGAAGCAAATGAATATGGCAACTATGATTACAGATCAAAAAGAAATATAAGAGGATTTAAGGAAATTGAATATTGAGGTAACCTTGAAGAAGATTGATGTTATGCTTATCAATTTAACATTGCAACCCACAATTTTGAATCAAATCAAACAAGGTCAAAAAGAAGATTTTGAAAGTAAAAAATTGAGGACTGCAATAAAGAATTGGAAAAGGAAAAAATTAAGACTTGATGATGATGGTATTATTAGGCATGGAAATAGAATTTGTGTGCCAAGAATTCATGATTTGAGAAAAGAGGTAATGAAGGAAGCTCATGCTTCAGCTTATTATATTTATCCAGGAAATACAAAGATGTATAAAGACTTGAAGAAAATATACTGGTGGGATAATATAAAGCATGATGTAGCAGATCATGTGTCAAAGTGCTTAACATGTTAACAAATTAGAATTGAACATAAAAAACCTGGAGGTAAGCTACCACCATTATCTATACTAGAATGGATATGGGAAAACATAACTATAGACTTTATATCTATCTTGCCAAAAAATTGGCTAAACATGAAGTGGTATGGGTAATAGTTGATGGACTGACACAATCTACACATCTTATTCCTTTGAGAGTTGAATGTTCATTGGAGATAATGGCATAGATTTATACTAAAGAGACAATGAGATTACATGGTGTACCATTATCTATCGTATCAGATAGAGATTCAAGGTTTGTGAGTTGATCTTGGAAAAGTTTGCATGAATCCTTATGTACTCGTCTACAATTCAACGCTGCTTTCCATGCACAAATAGATGGACAATCAGAGAGAAATATTCAAATTCTGGAAGATATGTTGAAAGCTTGTGCACTAGATTTTGGTGGACGATGGGATGAACATTTGCCTTTAATTGAGTTTGCATATAGTAACAGTTATTAAACAACTATTCAGATGGCCTCGTATGAAGCTTTATATGGGAGAAAGTGTAGATCTCCCTTATATTGGGACGAAGTGGGCGAACGAGCCTTAATTGGTCTAGAAATAGTACAATAAGCTGTAGATAAAATTCAAACTATTAAACAAAGAATGAAAGCGGCTTAGGACAGGTATAAAAGCTATGCCGATTCTAGACGAAGACCTCTTGAGTTTGAAATTTGTGATCATGTATTTCTTAGGTATATCTTACTAAAGGAGTATTCAGATTTGGCATGAAAGGGAAGTGTAATCCAAGATACATAGGTCCATTTGAAGTGCTGGAAAGGATTGGACCATTAGTGAAATAATCTAAAATATTCAATAACTAAAATTTTCATGTGAATACAATATTAGTCATAGATATTAAGTTTGAAGTAATTTCGATTTATGAAATTGAATGTGTAGAAATATGTTTGAAATATTATGTTTATTACTGTTAATTATTGATATAATTGATTATGTGTAATGAAATCAATGTTATGGTTTTATATATAATAATGTGTGTATAGTATGATTAATATTTGGGTCTTTTATGCATTAATATGTTTGTGTTATATTTAAATTTGTAAAATCAACTTTTGATTTGTCTAAGGAATTGTTGATAGAAATTTTACAAAAATTAAGCCTATTTTTCAAGCTTAAATTCAACCCAAATGAACTCTAAATTAAGCCAAATTCAACCCAAAGTCTTATATGCCTCAAAAATCAAACTTAAGATAATTTTGAGTCATAAAATTGATCAATTAAGGCCTCTTTTGGTAGCCCTCCATTTCATACGAATTTCCCTCTTCTTTCTTTCCTTTCTCCTTTCCTTTTCTTCAAACTACAAGCCCTAAACCAAAGACTAATACCAAGCTCATGGAATAAAAAATCTCTCCAAGCTAAGGCTTATTCATGTAAGTTAATGCAACTATCAACTTTTGTTATATTTCTTTTCTTGTGGTATATATGTGAAATCTATGGTAGAATGAGTTTAATGTCTTTTGAGTTGAGTGGTTTTATGCATGGATATATGCTAAGTTGTATTTTATAGACATATGCACTTGTGTATGTGATGGAAGTTATGAGAAGTGAAATTGATTTGAGTAGTTGAAGTTGAGGTTGAGTGGGATAGGATTTGATGTGAATGAAGTGGTTTAATGTATTGTTTTAATGTTTAAAGTTGTTAGGATTGATTAGTGTGGATAGAAGATAGTATATGAAGCTAAATATGAGCTTAAAGAAGGATTAAAAGTGTTGTAGGTTATGAATTTGCAAAGTGCAAAACAGGGGAAATAAATTCTTTTCGAATAGGTTTATTTTTTAATGTACGCCGGCATCTGGTACTTCAACGCCGCCAGCGTAGAGGCGGTGTTGAATGTGATTAGAATCGATTTTTTTGAAGCCGCTTCGAACACCGCCGGCTTTTGTAAGAAAAATTTGCCAACGTTTATTTTTTAAAGTGTATGTCAGCCATTAGGGCTTCAACACTGCCGGCGTATAAGCGGTATTGGATGTGAACAAAATCAAAATATTTAATGCTGGGTGCAAAGCCGCCGGTGTTCATTCAAATTTTGCCTGCATAGAAAGGCCGTGTATCCCCTGAGTTTTTCAAATTCAAACTTCTTCACTTTTCAATCTTTACTTCTTATATGGTCTCCTAATGAGTATATAAGCTAAACAAACATGTTTTATGTATGAATTAGATGTTAAAACTATATGCTAAGCTTATTGAATCTCTTCGTATAGTTAACCTAGGATTATAATATATATATATATATATGTGTGTGTGTGTGTGTGTGAATTCTATATTCAATTATTGATTATTTTGATATTCTTATTTTAGTTAAATGTTCTTCGGTTATTTCCCCTACGAGTGAATATAGTAATTTACTACCGGGTTTAGGTACGCAATAGCTTGTTTGTTGTATGCTAGGACTAGGTATTCTTAAATTGATTTAATTTAATTTGGCTTAATGCTTTGATGAACTTGATGTCTATTACGCTGTTTAATCTGGTCCGAGGAGCTATAAACTTGTCATGATGCAATGACATATTAGTTAGGTACTTAACCTAAGTTATGATGTAATGACTTTACCATGATGCAGTGGTATACTATGATGCAATGGCAATTCATTTGGTTAAGTGGGTAGCCGATGGGGGGAATAGTATATGAGTAACGTTTGCTTAAGCTTAGGGGGAAATACCATGATTTAGTTCAAAGTTTATGGGAACTTGTGAACTAGGCTCATATTATGGATTGAGTTCAAGTAGATTCGGGCAATGACTTTTGAACCCTAGATGAAGCTATTTCATTATGGAATAGATATAGGAGATATAAGTATTCAGATTGCTTATATCAACCTCCTGAGCAGCTGCTGTTACTAAGGACCCCTAAATTCCCAGAGCGTGATTCCAAGGTTTGAATACCTTCCTGTTCTTCTGTAAAAGAAAACTTAATAAGATAATGACTTGATTCATTGATGCATTGCATTTGATTTAAGTTTGCTTGATAAATTGTTCTTGTATTTTGTTATTGCGTACTTGGCCTTTGGCTCACTTTTGCTGCTTTGTAGGTAATGGAGATGAGTTATATGATGATCTGGGTTACGGGTCAGACTTTGAGAGATTCATGGATGAGTGGGACGAATAGGACTCGAATGCCCCTGGATTTTGAAGAAGCTTTTGTTTAAAAGCAAAATTCTTTGTATGGAAGGCTTGATGTATAAGCCTAAGATGTATAGACCTTAAGATCTCTTAGGGTTACTTATTGTACTAAGAAAACTTGTAATTTTTATAGTGTCTTGTTTTGACACTAAATTTTGTACATATGATGTATATATATGTATAGATTGCTTTTATTAGCAATCTTGTTTTGTTAAAGGTTGTTTATAAAGTTTTAGTAGATTTGATCAAATAATTCTCATAAATTGTTAGTTTTAGGACAACCTTACATATAATGTAAAAATGTTATATGTGGTTAGGGACTCGGTACTCTAAATCTCGAGATTTAGTGGATCAGGTCTTTACAATTAGCTTATCGATTGGCATTGCCACCGAATTTATCAGATGTACACAATGTTTTTCATGTGTCACAATTAAAGAAATGTATATCTGATCCATAGGCTATTATCAGTACAAATCACCTAGAGATTCAACCTAACTTGACGACTATTGAGAAGCTTGTCAAGATTTTGGGTAGAATAGATAAAGTTTTGAAGAGGAAAACCATTCCATTTATAAAGGGTCAATGGAGTAGTCAATCAGAAAGAGAAGCCACATGGGAAACTGAGAGTTTTATAAGAGAAAAGTAACCAGAGTTGTTGAGCAAAAGATAAGGTAAGTTTCGAGGACAAAACCTTTTGAAGGAGGATAGAATGAAATACCTTAAACATTATGCTTAATTTATTTCATATGTGCATACTTTGTTTGCTTGAAATATGAGTTTAATATTAAATTATTAAATTAATAGAACATGAAGAGTTAGATAAATTATTAATTACATTGAATTCCATATAGAATGCGAATTTTTGTCAGTATTGTATTATTTGTAATATGTGAAATTAAAAATTATGCTTTCATAACATAGATTAGACTTAGAACATATTTTATTAAAAATTAAGCCCAAGCCTAAGATAAAAACAAATATTTTTAGTAGCCTCAAAAGTCAATAAAGTAGATAGTGGATAACTACCAAGATTATTATCTAAAAGTATCATTTCAAAACAGGTCCTAAAGAATTTTTCTTTTTTTTTCTGGAGAAGAATAAGAAGGTAACTTTACCATAAATTTTACCCAATTTTACTTTAAATTTTGCTTGTCAAAATTTCCAACCAATTTGCATTTCCAAGTTAAGCTCGTTTGAAGTAGTTTTACATGCTAGTACAATTATTTTACGTTTGTTTTCTTTATGTTTATGAAAATCTTGTTTTAATAAAGATAAAGTGATACATTGATGATTTAAGTAGATTTGTAAGGTTAAATAGATTCTTAAAGTTTATGAGTAAATATCGTTTGACAAACGAAGTATAATGCTATGAGTTTAATATTTGTGAGTGTATATATATATATATAATATGTGTGTATGTTCTGTTTTAAAAAGGAGAAAAAACAAGAGAAATGTAGGTAATGTTTTGGTTGTTTTTTTTTATCAAGTCTTCAAAGATATACTACTCAAAGAGAAATACGAGAAATACAAGACCATTTGTATTTACTGTGCTTCTCGTTGTATTCTGATATGAGTTTCATTGTGAACTAGAGATAGGTTATAGATGATAAGTTTTATGTTAAGATAATAAGACATTAGAATTTATTATGATGGGTCGTTTCCGTGTATGTTTTGACGTTAACTACAGTTTTTGAAGAAGTTTGTAATTATATAAGTTGTTTCTATGTTAAATTTTGCAGTTAACTATGATTCTACAAAAGTTTGTAAATTTATAAAAGACAATCTCTATATTATATATATTTTGTCACGGGTTAGTTTTTTCTTCTTCTTTTTTTGGCCTCGAGGTGGATTAAAGGTATGCCTAAACTAAGTATTGAGAGGTAAAAATTTAATATAAAGTATTTGTCGAGGAAAAAATTTTAGCCTCGACATTCCCTTGACAAACGCTAAATAATATCGAGCCTTAAGTCTTAAAGCTTAGTACCCATCGAGGCTTGAAGTTGAGCACTTGACATAGCCTGCGACGGTTATTAAGACTCACCGAGGCAAAAAATAAACAATGTATATTGAGTATAGCTTTTGTCGAAGCCTAAAGTCGAGCCTTCGATGTAGTCTCGACATAAGCTATGAAGCTTTTTATTAGTATTCGACCTATTATATGATGAGGCTCAACATGATTTTCTTTTAACAATGTACCCCACGATTCTTTCTAAGCTACCCTCAACCTATAGTTTGTTTCAAAATGTGGATTAATAGAAAAGTGCTATATTTATATGTATAAATATTAAACTATGTTTTAATGTGGAATATATTCAAATTTTATATTGAATTCTTTTCTTACAGGTTATTCATCTCAGTTGAATGTGTCTTCTACTTTCTTAATAAACACATAAGGTATACAGCAACATGAATGTTGTTTGCTTAGGATAAGCATATCCAAAATTGATCTTAATTAAAGAAGGCTTAAAAAGTGTTTATATTAGTTGTGTTTTTGCTGTTCAATCCAATCCGAGGAGCGGTAACCTTGTCTCGAGCGAGACATGGTAGTTAGATGCTTAGGTTATGTTTTGTAATGATGCAATGAATTTCTTAAGTGGCTTAGCATGTAATTGATAGGGCGGATGGTATCGGTGTAACATTTGCTTATTCTTAAGAAAAAATAATATGATTTAGTTTATGTTTACTGGAATGGCTGAATTAAGTTATATTATGGATTAACTTAAGTAATGTTGAGTAACGGTTGTTAACTTTAGATGAAATTACTACACTTTTCAGTTAGATATTGGAGATATAGGTATTTAAGCTGCCTATATTAACCCCCTTAGTAGCTACTGTTACTTAGGACCCTCAGCTTCCTAGTAGCTTGTTCCGAAGTTTGAATACTCCTATGTTGCTTGCCAAACTTAATTAATAGATAATAAATTGATGGTTATTGCATTGCATATATTGTAATTGTTCTTGTCACTTCTTATTTGATTAGGTTACACGCGTACTAGGCTTTAGCTCATGATTCTTCTATTTCAAGTGTTGATGAGGATGAGTTTTATTCTCAAATGGGTTATGGATCTGATTTTGAAGATTTTTTGGATGAATTAGAGGATTAGGAACATCGACTATGATGATGATCTTCTTGTAATAGTATAGAAATGCAATTTTTGTATATGTAATTTTATTAAAGATTTTTTTAAATCTTCGTATTTTGTGTAAAGGCTTGATCATAAGCCTTAGTATATAACAATTACATATGAAGTTGTTCTTATGTATTCATAGACAATTTAGTGTTTGTTTAGTAAGGTTTATACTTCTTCTAATGAAAAGTTTTGATAAATAAATTTATGGTATATTTAGACAAACATTTATGTAAATAATTTCTTTAAAGATAGCCTTACATGTAATATTGCAGTATTATATGTGGCTGGGGGACTATTCATACTAGGATTCTTATATCCAGTCGTGCCGGTCCTTACATATGGCACATGGACCCCCCACAAGGAGAACAAATTATGTAAGTAATTACACTCCATATAAGAAAATTAAATTTCTTTTCAAGTTACATTATGATTATAACTAAATTCTTTCTTGCATTTACAATAGCAAATTGATTTGTTTTAGTATCATAAATCCTGTTTTACTTGGATCATGATAATAATTTCTTCTTTTTTCCTTTAATTTATACTTTTGGTGGATGAATTTGAGTCAAAGGAAATGGATGATAAGCTTGAAGAAATGAATCATGGAAGTTTCAATATTTTAGAAGATATGGATAGATAATAAATAATCTGTTAGAAGAGGTTTAACTCTTTTATATGTTAGTACTAGTAAATAATATTGATGTTTTTTCCTCCATTGAATATTGTTCAATTGTTCCAATTTTGGATTATTTAATAATTTTTTTATAATTTTATTGAAATTTTGTTTTCTTCTAAAGTGAGAAAAGTCATATGCACTGTAACTAATATTGAATATTTATCTGTTTTATGACAATGAAGAAAATAATGTATTTAATTTATCAAAATGTAAAACTATATGATACCTAAATTTAAATCATATGTGAATGATTAAGAAAAAAATTTCAACAATAATCTTGTGACAAATTTTTCTTTTTATAACTAAAATTTTGACAAGAGAATTATCACACCTTTTAATTAGTGACACCAGTAAAATAATGTGAAAAAGGTAAAATCATAAAATAAATATTTTGATAAAATTTATTTTTTCAATGAAAAGATCTTATCACCAAATTATTTCGTCATAATATTGACTTTTGTGACAAATATAGTTTTTCATTATTATTATTTTGACAAACAATATTAACAAGATAAACTATATATAACATTGTTATTTTTGTCTTAAGAAAAAAATTATATAGAAATTTGTTACCTAGATACACATGTGATGGCATAATTATGTCACTATAATAAAAAAAATGATGAATGTAATTTAATCAATAAAAATCATATTATAAAAAAAAATTGTCACTAGTACTTTAACAACATTTTTTTTTGTCATAATTCAAACTTTTATCATTATAAAACATTTTATATAATTATAATTTCTTAATCTATTGTGATAAAAATAAGCTTATTATAATGAAAAGAAAAACTGTTGGGCACATCATTTTGTCGCTAAATCATTTTTGAAAACAAAATGTCACCACCATAATAGGCATCATCATATTGTGACAAAAAATGTTTTTATCACAATATAGTTATTACAATAAGCTTATTGTGACCAAGAATTTGACAAATGAAAATTTTCATAATAAATATTTTGTGACAAATTTGGCATTTATAGTGATAAATTAATTTGTCAAAATAGCTCATATTTCTTATAGTGATATTTAATATGTCACGTCAGTATTTTATAATTTTTATTCTTTAAAATATTATCATTTTATTCTTAATATTTTTTATATAAATTACTTTATATCTTCTTAAGTTTTATAGAAGTTCTGTGTATTTGTAAACAATATACTTTATAAAGTGAAAAAAAAATAAAAATATGAATAACCTTATTTTTTAAAGAATCCTAAAAAAAATTAAGAATTCTTTTCGTATTGGAGGATAAGATCCTTCCACGTTAAAGACCCATCCATTAACTATTATTACTATTAATTAAAATAGTAACTATAAATATGTTTCCCATATATTTTTGTATATAATGCTTTTTTTCTTGAGCCTTTAACGAAACTAAGCTACTTGCTAATCCTATGGCCATAATAAATTATTTCCTCACTCACTTTCTAGCAATTTCAGTGTTCCTTTTGCTGTCTCTAATACTATGGCTAATTTCAAAATCAAAATCTTCCAGTCATAGAAATGAATTAGCTAAATCGCCTCCCGAATTCCCCGGTGGATGGCCAATCATCGGCCACCTCCACCTCCTAGGAGGCGGGACCACCTTGGCTCGAACCCTTGCAGCTATGGCTGATCGCCAGGGTCCTATATTCCTGATCCGGCTCGGTATCGATCCGACAGTTGTGATCAGCAGCGCCTATTTAGTAAAAGAGTGTTTCACCACTAACGACATAGTCCTTGCCTCTAGACCAAAATCAAAACATGGAGTCTACCTAGGATACAACTTTGCAGGCTTCGGATTCGCCGAATACGGAACCTATTGGCGGGAGATGAGGAAGTTAACCAGGCTAGAAGTCTTAAGCGCCCGACGGATCGAATCACTCAAACATGTTCAAGTCTCAGAAGTTGAAAATCTGATTAGGGACTTGTACAAGTTGTGGAACAGTACCAGGACTGGTAACACTTATTCAGACGGTCGACCTGTCAAAGTTGTCCTAAGCGAGTGGCTTGAGCACTTGACTTTGAATATCATTACAAGAATGATTGCTGGAAAAACGTATTTTGGGCCTACAAATGAAGACAACAAAGGTGAAGAGAGCCGTCATATAAGGAGAGTGATCAAGGAATTCATGTATGTTTCGGGTTTCCCTGCGATTTCGGATTTGATTCCTTTTATGGGATGGACTGATGTGTTTGGGACAGTGAGGTTTATGAAACGGGTTGGAAGAGAATTGGATGTTGTAATTGGAAGGTGGGTGGAAGAACATAAGTTGAGGAATGGAGATGGGGTGAACAAGAAGCAGGATTTCATAGATGTGATGTTATCCGCAATTGAAGATGAGACCATGTTTGGCTATTCTAAGGACACAATCATTAAAGCAACTGTCTCGGTATGTATGTTTTTCTAATGCACTAAATTTTGTGTTGGTTTTTGTGATCGTAGGATATTTTATTTTCACCCCACAAAATCATTTTGTTCAAGTTTTCGATTTATGATTTTCACATGATATCAGAGCTGTTTAGGCTAATCTCAACCATCCAAACATGGTTGAGATTTTTCTACCACTTACTACACACTAGCACGGGTGTAATGCTTTTCAGGATGCGTTTCATACCTGAATCTGATTAGCTTTGAATACAAAAACTTCACCCCTTGCAGACTTTGCTTAAAAGAGAAATTAATAAAAATATAATAAAATTTTTTGGTTGCCACTAAGAATATAATAACTTATTAATTAAATAATTAATTAGTTTTTCTTTTCCAAGAAATAATCAATTAGTTGCACATGCATGAATTAGTTTTAGTTTAAAATGGTCAATTTTACTTAAATTGTTACTAACGATTGATACATCTGCAATGTCTATGCTAGAAAAAAATCATATTTAAATATACAATGAGTTCATTTTTTACAACAGTAAAGAAAAATAAGATAGAAAACATATAGAAATTTATTGAAAAAAATTATAAATTAGCCAATAATATTTGCTATCATATTAAAATTATATACAATTTAAGAAAATTATATATTTATTTTTTCTACTTTTCAATTATGGGGGGAGTAGTAATTATTTTGAAAAAGTAGTTATAGAGAGTGATTACTAATTTAAAAAAATTTACAATTTTCTTTATAATTAATAATACATATAATAAAAATTTAAGATACTAAAAACACCAAACTCTTCCTTTTTACTTTAATAATATATATAGCAAATGCATTTTAGTTCACAAGATAATGAATGAATGACAACTTATTTAATTGATTTCATCAACTCCATACAAAAATCAAGTTATTATATTAACAATCATTAAAACTGAGCTCACAATGTTATAAACATTATTTAACTCGAATAGGAAAATAAAATCCGGAAAAGAAAAGAAAATTTCCAATTATTTTTTGCATTCATCAAAAAATATATAAAAAAAAAATCTATAGAAATAATCAATACATTTAAATCTCTAACATAGTAGTGTATAAAGTTATTATCTATACATTCTAAAAAGAAAACCAAACGAATATATTCTTCATACCGTCTGAATAGGGAAAAATCTCATCTTTTCTTTCTTTCAAAACTATCAAAATTATAAATAGTTGTTGTCTCTTCTTTTCAGCATTGTGACTAGGTTTGTGATCTTTGACACAAATTTAGGAGAAGCACTATAAATTGGAAGTAAACTAAGCAAAATAACCAAAAGGTTTTATTACATATAACAATCTCACATCTTGGTTGTCTAGTGCCACTACAGGCATGGCTTACATTTGATGGCCTCCAGATGTATGTCCTTCAACACTTGTTACTAAATGAGTCCTCGTTTGGTGCGGGTTATTGAAGCGCCAGAGCCTATTGTAATGGGACTTGTTGTGCCAGTGGCATCAGTGGACTACTTGACTGCAGTATTCTGCTCACATGCTTCCTATTTGTTGATCTTCGCTTATTCTATCCTATCTTGAATCTTCTCAGTTGCCATTTCCTTCTAGACATGATCTCAAGTGGACATCCTCTAAACTTACAAATCGCATCCGCAAGTTATACATAATATATCATATGAAATGAGCCTACATCTAGAAACCAAAGGATTTAAAAATGGCATAACCATCTCGTCCATCGTGGCTTTGGTCTTCTCATTTCAGCACCTTTTACTCAATACACAATTTTAACTATTTATAAAATGTTCATATATCCAAGCCTACAAAAAAAAAAAAAAAAAAAAAAAGAAAGAAAGAAGAAAGAGAAAAATTTATCAAAAAGCCAAAACAAACCTATTAGTAGTGTGGATGCAATTTATTATCAACAATAATGTTGCAATTCATGGAAGAGATATTTCAAGATATATTCAATTGCATGAGGATCTAAAAAAGCAATCTCATTTACAAGAGTTTATTGTAGTTTATTAGAATTGAACAATTGTTTCACAGTTTTGATTAAGAGAAGATCCGATGTACAGATAAGACTCTGGACGTGCAACTTATGGAATCGTTTTTGGTGAGTGCATGTGAATAGATGTGATTTATGGATATAATGGTTATTGTTAAACTTCTAAACTGTTGTGCAGTTAATAGGAGATCTATACGATAGTGGGTTTTGTGGTAGTATGATAGTTTTTGGCTAGTTTTAACAGTAGAGATACTGATTTCAGAAGGGAAAAAGGAAAATAAATATATAAGTAAAAATTCAAAAATTAGAATTAAATTGCTTTTTAAAGACACTAAGCAATGTGAATCCTCCTTGGTTATGCAAACATATCAAAGCATAAAAAATTAAGTGAAAAATTCTTAATTTAATATAAATTATTTTATATATTACATGATGTTCTTACATTAAATTGTAAATTGTAATCCAAACTTTTTTTTAAGTAAAAAGAGAAGGAGCAAATATGGTTTAAAAGAGGAGTATTTATTGTTTAAAAAAAGAATTTATGGATTTTTGGTATGGCAATTAGATTGTACGTGAATTTTTTTATCTATTTATCTGTTTCTTATTGTGTAACTTTCATAACCAGGTTTGCTATTTATATTTTCAATAGAATTTTGCTACAGCATCTACTGTAAAACTTTTAGTATAACTATAAGAAATAATTCCTTTCATAATATAGATGAGTATCAAAAAAATAAATAAAATAACCAACATTTACCTTCCATTTCACAACTTTTGTAGAAGAAGGATTTTTTCATTTCACTTTTTTTTCCTATATCTTTTCAGAGAATGAGTACATATATACACACACAAAGCTTTATTCTATTTTTGGATATACATAAATTATGGCAATAATAAAGGTTGACTCCTTAATCAAGAGATTTACATTAAAGATTTGTCTTCTAATTTGACGGCTCACGTCAGCACTTCCCCTCACGTTGGTGCGTATAAATCTTAGATGCCCAACTTGTCAAGGAAGCTATAGAAGTTTTTTCTTGACACAGCCTTTATAAGTATGTTTGCCAATTGATCTTCAGATTTAACAAAGAAAATCGAATGATCTTTTCTCCAAGATTTTGTTTGATGAAATTTCAATATATCTCCACATGTTTCGTCTGATCGTGTTGGACATGATTATGAGAGATATCTATAGCTACCTTGATGTCACAAAACAGATCCATATAAGAGGTTAGGGAGAAATCAAATTTATTCATTAAACTTTTAAGCCAGAGGAGCTCAGAAAGACTTTTAGCCATTCCCCTAAACTCAGCTTTAGCACTTGATAACACCACTGCCTTTTGTTTTTTACTTCTCCATGTAACAAGATTGCCACCAACAAATGTAAAGCATCTTGAGGTGGATTTTTTATCCGTGATATTCCCTACCTAATCTGCATTTGTGTAGTCTTTAATCTTCAGATGATTATACTTTGAAAACATAAGTCCTATTCTAGGTGAGGGCTTCAGGTATCGAAGAATTCGAATTATAGCATCCATATGATTTTCACTCGGGCAATGCATGAATTGACTCGCTACACTTACAACATAAGTGACATTTGGACGAGTATGTCAAAGATAAATAAGTTTACCAACCAGCCTTTGGTATTTCTTTTTATCAGTAGGTACTTGCTTTAGAGATTCTCCAAGTTTATGGTTTTAAATAATAGGTTTCTCCGTCGACTTGCACTCTAATAGTCCTACTTCAAATATTAAATCCAAGGTATATTTTCATTGAGATAGAACTATACCTTGCCTTGATCCAATAACTTCAATTCCTAGAAAATATTTAAGCCCCCCTAAATTCTTCATTTCAAACTCAGTTGCCAATTGTTTTTGAGTGTTGCTATCTCTTCTAAATCATTTCCTATGATAATTATGTCATCTACATAGATTATAAAGGCTGTAACCTTTCTTCATTGGTGCTTTAAAAATAGTGTATGGTTTGAAATGGTTTGTTGAAAGCCATATTTTTTCATTATTACACTAAGCCACCCAAACCATGCTCGTGGTGATTATTTTAGTCCATATAGTGCTCGTTAGAGTTTACAAACAATTTTATTTTTGGAATTCGATGTATAACCAGGTGGAATATGCACATACACTTCCTCTTCAAGATCACCATGGAGGAAGGCATTCTTTACATCAAGCTGATGAAATGACTAATCAAGGTTTGCTGCAAGAGATAATAGAACTCTTACAGTATGCAATTTTGCTACTAATGCAAAGGTCTCTTAGTAATCTACACCATTTTTCTATGTATAGCCTTTTGCGATTAACCTCACTTTGTGTCTCTCAATCAACCCATCCACCTTGTATTTGATAGAAAGTACCCATTTACATCCTATTGTTCTTTTCCCTTTGGGCAAAGTAACAAGAGACCATGCTTTGTTTTTCACCAGTGCCTCCATTTCTTCATTTATGGCTTGAGTCCATTTCGGGTTTGCCAAGGCTTCTTGAAATAGTAGGAACATGATTCAAGGACAACTCACACACAAAGTTTTGAGAGGCTTAGGGCCTTTTTGTTGAGACATAATTGGCAATTGGATACTTTGACCTCCGATCCTTATATATATGGAGAATATCTGTTTGGTGGTTTGCCACAATTATGCTTGAAAGGTAAAGTGTAACCAGCAAAAGTATTCATGTCATTAAAGTTTAAAGGTGAAGTAGAAAACTTTACATCAATGATATCATCAGGAGATGGGTCTTTAGGTACTGAGGGGGTTAAAGTCTCTATTTTAATTGGAAGTACTATTGCAGATGTCTCTCTTAAAGCTATATTAATTGGAAAGGGCACCTCATTGACTTGGCTCTATTTATTAAGTGTTTCGTATCGTCTACCAATTTTGTAGAAGCAGGTAGAAACCAATTTTTTTCTTCATATTGAATCTCCCCCTAAAGAGAAGAATTAGATGTGGAAGGAGAGTAGAAATTTTCATATTCTAAAAAGTGACATCCATGGTAGTGTAAGTGTGCTTGGTGGCTAGATCATAACATCGGTATCCTTTTTGCTATAAGGGATAACCCAAGAATAAGCATCGAACAGCACATGAATTAAGTTTTGTGCATTGATATTTAAGTAGATGTACAAAATGCTACACAGCCAAAGATGTAAGGAGGAATCATCAACACGGATGACAAAGAAACATGTGAGGAAAGAGCTGGTAATGGTGTCTTAAAATTTAACACAAGAGATGGCATTCGGTTGAGGAGATGTACAGTAGTAGCAACAGCATTGACCCATTGTCTGTTAGGTACATGTGCTTTAAGTAATAGAGCACGAGCCATTTCAAGTACGTGTCGATTCTTTTCTTAGCAATGCCATTTTGCTGAGGGGTCTCAGGGCATGAGGTCTCATGGAGTAATCCATAAACATTAAAATAATCCTAAAACTATTGATTCGTGTATTCCCCACATTATCAAACCTGAGTACTTGTATTTTAGCTAAGAATTGAGTCTGAATCATTACAGGAAAGATTGAAATATAGTCAGCACTTCATCTTTATGTTTTAATAGATACAATGATGTCATAAGCATACAATCATCAACAAAAATTACAAAACATCGAAAACCAGGTATCATAGTTACCGAGGAAGGTCCCCATACATTAGAATGGATTAAAGCAAATAGAACTTCACTTTTATTCAAACTTAAAGGATAGATAGTTCTATGACTCTTAGCTAAAATGCAAGTGTCACATTGAACATCACAAGGCTGATTTTTTTTAAAATAAATCAATAAATACATGCTTCATGCAACCAAAGGATAGATGTCGTAATCGGAAATGCCACAAACAAATCTACTACTCTTTGGCATTACTTGGATAACGGACATGACGTGCTTGACCCACACTAATATCATCTATGTAGTAGGACCCCCTCCCTCCCGCCTAGTTCCACGCCAAATTATCTCCTTGGTGATAATATCCTAAAGAAGGAAAATGGTAGGATAGATGAGCACAACATAGTTTAAATCAATGGACATTTGGCTAACAGATAATAATTTATGGCAGAGAGAAGGAATGAGTAAAGTATTGAATAATGATATTGCAAGTGACAAAATCATAGCACTTGCTCTTGTGACAACATATATGGTCCCATTAGCATTAGCAATTGTAGTATGTCTTGGTAGTGAATATGTTAAAAAATCAGTAGCATCATAAATCATACGGTCAGTGGCTTCTGAGTCAATTATCTAAGCATTATCATCAACAACTTTATGAGGAAGATTGTTACTTGAATTGAGAGAAGTATATATCCTTGTGATCATTCAACAAGTGGTGTGAAGGAGAGTTAGGGTTCAAATTTAACCATTGCAGCCTTACCTTCAGTTTCAGCCTTGTCATGATGTTTTCGAGCCTAGAATTCATACCACCAATCTAGATAGCCATGTAGTTTGAAGCGATTCTCATAGGTATGTTTTAAATTACCATAATGAGAACACTTAGTTCCATCAGAAGAGGTCCGTGATTTTTTTCCATGGCTTAAAGAAAGAAAGCCTGTAGAGGATGATGTAGGTTATCAAGATTTAATGCTCTTGGAGGCTAGAACAACCCCTGGAGTTTCATTATTGTTACTAGTGATCATGACCATTTGCCAAATAGTTTCTCGATGAACCTATGCATATGCCTATTCCATAGTAGGAAAAGGTTGTGTTTGTAGTACATCAGCTCGGATCTTATCAAGTCGATCATCATGGCCATCAAGAAAAGTATACACTTTCTCTTCTTAAAGAAGATTATCGTAATGTTGAATATTTATAGCATAACCCATTGAATTTGGATGTCAAAAATCAATCTCACACCACAAATCTTAGAGGTCATTGTAATATTTTTCAAGAGAACCTTCAAATTATCACAAGTGGGTTACATGGTGTCAATGATCATATACTTGAGAGGTATCACTACCATCAAAGTAGGTAGTAGCAATAGAATCCCACACCATCTTTGCTGTAGGAAACCAGATAAAGTTATATCAAAGATACATCCATGGAATTAATCAACTAGCATTTGACAATCGCATTGTCTGTGTGCCCTTTTTGAAAGGTTAGATCGGTCTGAAGAGGTGGGGGAAGATCATTATTAATATATCCCAATTTGTCCTAGATGTACATCTCAACAACTTGGGACCAAAGAGCATAATTGGTGCCATCCAACTTAATGCCAATCTGAGCAGCAAAAGTTCTATAGTTGGGGTATTTGTTTAAAATTTCAGTCATTTTGGTAGTTGATTCAATAATGATAGAGTTGTATTGTTGTTCTCCAAAGGATCTATGGTTTATGAATCTGACATGGTTATTGAAAGAAGGATAGGAAGGTATGTCAAGGACCGAAATGCTCTGAGACCATGACAACTTTTGTAGAAGAAGGGATTTTTTTTTTATTTCACTTTTTTTTCTATATCTTTTTCAGAGAATGAGTACATATATATATATATATATACAAACTCTGTTCTATTTTTTTATATACGTAAATTATGGCTATAATAAAGGTTGACCTCCTAATCAAGGGATTATCAATCAAGAGATTTACATTAAAGATTTATCTTCTAATTTAAGAACTCAAGTCAACACTACTGATAAGTGTACTGTGGACAAAGAATACATACATATGATATCATTGCAACATCTGATGCTTTCATCCAAATCTACAATCTTATAAAATTACTATTTAGTCTATAATGATGTTGTGGAAGAAGTTAGTGGGACACATACAATTGGCAATGGAAGAGATCATTAAAGAAAATTGAATAAACATGTAGATAAACTATTTAAAAAACTGTAAATTTTAGTTGTTGAAGAAGTGCAAAAATTACAATAATTACCCTTCAAATCTTATTTAAATAATAAGAATAGAATCAAGTAAGGGGTAAATAAATTGTGTATGAAGGATTAATTAGTAATTTAAATCTTGATTATTCCTTCAAATGGGTATGGACGACATTAATCACTTTTCTATTGAATTTATATGAGCATACGAAATTTCAAACCACTTGACACGATCTATGTTGTTGACCAATAATGCAGTCAATATTTTACCCCTGGGTAAATATTAAATTTAATCGATGAAGTTTGCATGATAATTCAATTTGACACGTGCATTTTAAGTAATCAATTTAGTACTCAATTAAACTTTTTGTAACTATCTTTTACTATTTCTTTAACACCGTTTACCCTATTTACTAACATGGAAGAAAATATTATGGATTTCTACTACTTCTTCTAAAGTTATTTAGTACCGATAGACTGTTTCTTCCCATAAAAAAGGGTAAATAGTCACAAAAACTTTTATTTGGTATTAAATTAACTACTTCAAAAATTAGTTACTAGATTGAATTTCTATACAATATTTGGTACCAAATTTGATAATATCCCTTATATATTAAAGCTGCATGCATAGGAAATTTTCAAATAAATTATCTTTTAAGCTTGGTATCAAGTGTCAAGTATCTATTACTACCTATAAAAGTGCCAATAGTATATGTTGTCCTGTTTTGTCTTTTTTTTTTTAAGAAGAAAGTACATGAGGTCATGTTTTGATATTCTACCTTTTTTTTAATGATAATTATATCTAGAGCTACAAATGAGTTAAGCTGCTTGAGCTTGACTAGTTTCAAGCTTGACTCGGCTTAAGCTCGATTAGTAAACAAATTGAACTTGAATGTAAAATAAAACTCGTTTATTTAAATGAGTTGAGCCCAATATTCAATTCAGGCTTGCGAGTCGGCTCGCAAATAGGCTTGTTTAAGCTCATGGATAGACTCGCAAGGAAGCTCGTTAACAAGCTTGTCAAAGATTTGTGATTTTTATAGTTATAATATATTAATATATAATTAAAACAATAAAACAAAATTATATTTAATATACATGTATACATATGTGGTAGCTCTTATATATTATTTATAGGTTAGAAAAAAATTAGAAAACTAGTCACATAAATGAATCAAGTTCGAGGTCAAATTTTAGGTTTGATAAAAGCTTGGTAGGTTCAACAAAAGGCTCAACTTAACTCGGCTTAGCTTAGGCTTGATTTGTAAATAGGCCAAGCTTGAGCTCAATAAGCTAAACAAGATGAGCTCAAGCCTAGTTTTCAAGTTTAATAAAAAGCTTGGCTCAAGCTCGAACTTGATAATTTTTAACAAGTAAAGCCCAACTTTTCAAAAGCTTGGCTTAGTATGTTTGTGAAAATTACTAAGAACACTAGATAAAATGCTCAAAAATGAGTGACTTGAGTATTTATACAATTTTACCCTAATTTGCATCTTTGCTGATTAATTGAAATGTACTAATGATTATAGCACAATGTAAAGTATTGAAAATAAGGAGAGTGAGGTTAAGAAGATCAAGTTAAATTTTAACGTGGAGTTTGGTACCTTTTAATCTCTATAGTCACCTAGTGCCTCCAATGAGGATTTCCCACCCATTATATTAATCACTCATAAATCAATGCTCAAATAAGCTACATCAAAGTATTTCAGTAAGCAAATACAAGTGTAGTGCACCTTACAAGAATAGCAAAATGAGAAGCAAGACACTATACTCTTTTAATCAATAACTAGGGCTACAAATGTTTTACAAAGAGATAAAGATAAGAAATACTTGATTTCTTTATTTAATAGCAAATGAAAACTCTTGAGTAATTGTTGGATTCTACCTACAAGCTTTTAAATATGAAGAATTAAAAATATGGATGTTGGACACTAAATTTCAAAGCTCAACTTTGTATTAAATGCACTCCAACAGCTAATTCCTTGGGGTTAGTGTTTGAATGCCACTAGCATCACCTAAAAAAGCATGTTAGTCAAAAGGACTGGCATCCGAACAATATACCTTAACAATATGGACGCTACTAAAAAAGTCATAGTTCTGTTCCCTTAGCAATCATGCTGGCGTCCAACACTAACTCCTAACATTTAAATGCCAGCATATGGACACTAGCTGCTGAGCTAACTATTTTACTTAGAGTATGGATGCTCCTAAGGCTAGCATCTAGTCACTAGTTAGAGAACATCACTGTTCTAGTTGGTGTCTAGATGCTGTCACAGGCACTAGCTCCTTTTTTAACACATCAATACAGACTTAGAAAGGCTCAATAATTAACTTTCGATTTAGCAAGTTTTATTCTCATGACAAGACGATTTGAACTTATGTGGTTTAATAATCTTATCCTTTTTGATGAGAACAAAACTTGATCCCCCTCACCTTGTACTCCCCCTCAATTAAAGCATTAAATTTTTAAGATATAAGAGAAAGTATGTGTTAAAAGATGATGCTTGATATTGAGAGTGCTAAGTTGAGCACACAAAGTAATATGTGCTTAGTTTACAAGAATTAGGCGCTCACGAGGTGTTGTTCATCCATTGTTCAAAGCATGTTTTCATGTTTTAATCAATTATCCAATACATGTTCTTAGCACATTTTCAACATAATCTTAATCAATTAACAACCAACACATTCTTGCAACACATATTTCAATCTTAGCTAAAATACTTTCATCATTCAATATGCTTAACTATTTCTCCTCCTTTGTCCTCATAAAAAAGATGTTAAATACAAATTAGTTATAAGAATAAGCAAGAGAAGGAGCAAGAAAAATAATTCATAGATAAAAGCTTACGAAAGAAAGACCATAAGGGTCATTACAACCATATTTCAAAAGGGCCAAAGGCCAAGTTCATGACACATACAAAGAGGCATAAATAAATACAACAAGATACTAAAGCCTAATGATCAACAGGAGGTGGAGGACAAGGATGAATGATGTAAAAGTGTTGCAAGAAGTCATCCATACTAGTGCACATTTGGTTTTGAGTCTTAATTATGGTGTCAATGCCCTAGGTGACCTTGGTCATAAAGCATTGATGCTCGATTCTAAAGGTATCAAAGGCGGAGGCTAGTGATCAAGGGATGGCCGCACATGAGCCTCATTCTCATGTGCACCATAGGTTCCATCCTCATATGTTTTGTTTTTAAAATCTTCTTTATCATTACCCTCATAAAGGTGTTCGAGTTCGATATCCACATAAATTTGTGGAAGAGGAGGAAGAGGAGCACGATGTATGAACCCTTCATTAAGATCTCTAATCCATTCACTCCTAGGAATATTAGAGATACGATGGGAGTCACAGTTCGATTGAATGGAGGGGCTTTCAAAGCGAACCCCCTTGTGTCTAAGGAGCTTAATGATGAAGTGGCAATGGTGGAGAATGCTTGGATTAGGACCATCAGTTACTCACTTGAAGTTATAGGCCGTAATATTCTAGAAATTGATAAATTCTTCATTTAAGAGATGGTAGAGGATCCATAAATCAAAATTTGTGACTTTGTTATGATTACCAGCTTGGGGGACATAATGGTCACATAAGTAAAGATGAAGAATCCAATGGAGGAGAGAGATCCTCTTGGCTTGAAGAGCCTCTTTGGTGTCCTAACTATGATTGACTTTGTAGACGACATCAAACACATGCTCATAGAATTCCATGCCATCAAAACCAGTCATATGAGCAAGCCCTCTTGATGTAGGATCGATCAAGTGACAGACATCCTTAGGTGTAATTTCAATTTCTCCCCCATAAGTTCACAAACAAGCTTGAACTTGATCATAGATTCTATTGGAAAACATAGACTTCCATTTTGAGTTTTTTTTTATATATATATTGGTTAAATTGCAATAGAAATACTTGATAGTCATCAAATTGATTTTAGTAGGAAAGTTCATAAAGGAAAAAATCCTATTTAGTTGTAACCCCTTAAGATCATGAAAACTAAAAAAGTTTGTTATTTGTGTATAAGCTGCTAGCATTGGGGCAAAGATCATTAAAAGTGAAGCACTTGGAGTGTATCTTTGATCGAAATAGGTGGGCATCATATTGGGTAGCATTGGAGTTATCATTGCATGCAACTTGGTTTGTGTACCATGGGGGCGAGAAATGGATGCCATATAATGTTAAGAAGGAGAAAAGTGGTAGATGTGGGAAAAATTGAAGAGGGAAGAAATTAGGGTTTGATGTTGGATTTTGGGGAAATGGGTGAAATGGTGTAGGGAAGATGTTGTGGAAGTAGTGGTGTTAGGTTTAAGTGAAAAAAAAAAAAAAGATAAAAAGGGATTTTTGGTAGTGGAGAAGTGTTTGGGAGGCAATGTCAATCAAGAAGGAGAAAAAGGGATATGAAGGAGAGAAAAAGAGGGGAAGCAATGAAGGAAAGAGAGAAGAAGAGACGTTATTTAGCATCTAATGAATTATGGATGGCATCCGGATGCTTATTGGACTAGTGTTTGGACGTTAGCCTAAATCGTGGAAAAAATTCATGCGTCTAAACGCTAAGAGGATTAGCTTCCAAACACTAGAAGATTAATGTCCCAAAAACAAGCGGTGTCTGTATAGTTGTTTTAACATCATCTAAACATCTCTTTGATAGATAGTTAAGCATAGAATGTTACCTATACGAAGACAAAGAAGGCAATACACTTAAGTGTGCTTGGATCATCTTCGAGGAGTTAAAGTGAGGTTGGGGAGATGGAGGATTGATAAATTTTTACATGAATCGAGTCATAGGTGCTAGAAAAGTCTAAAGTCATACACATTTCATTGCACAAAGTGGGTTAAAAGATGGGGTAAATTATACAAGAAAGTCACAATGTTCCAAAAAGTTCAAAAGAGGTCATAATGTTTGAAAACGTGTTTTTTGAGATTTAATTAAGTATTTCTCCTGTTGATACATATCAATGGGGGCCTTAAAAGAAGGATTTCTTGAGTTTTAAGTAAATATTTCTCCTATTCACATGTGCTAATTGTGACATCAATTGACCCACTTCTATAATGTTATGACCTAAAATGAACTTACCCCTAATGTTGTGACTTAAAATGAACTTACTCACTAAATGCTATGACATTTTTTGAGTTTTTTGAAACTTTTGACCTAAAATAAACTTATCCCTAAACGTTGTGATATTTTGGTATAATTTACTAGTTCAAAGATGACATGTAAGGATAAGTCATAAGTTAACAAGTTTCTTGATTGGAATACCATGTCTTAGATAGACTAATTTTGAAGATGTGTTATTAAACTTAGAAACCACTACCTTGCTTCCTTAATACTTAGCATTTATTTTGTATAATCATGTCTAATTCTCTATATAAAGTACAAAATCGATCCTCACTCTAGAGCTTTGTAAAAAAATCCACAATTTGATTGTTTGTATTAATAAATTATAAGTTAATATCGTTGTTTAAGACATGATCTCTAATGAACTAATGCCTAATTTTGATATGCTTAATGCTTGAATGTTGGATAAGATTTTTTGTTAAGTTGATAGCACTAGTGTTATCACAATGAATTGGAACATGATCATATTTGAGTCCATGGTCTAGAAGGGTTTGTTTCATCCATAAATCTTGGGTACAACAACTATTGGCTTCCACATAGTTGGCCTTGGCGATTGAAAGTGCAATCAAGTTTTGTTTTTTGGAGGCCAAGATATTAAGGAATTACCAAGAAAGTGGCATGTGCCGCTTGTACTTTTCTAATACTTTGCATCCGATAAATTTGGCATTGGAGTATCTAATAAGATTGAAAGAGATAAACTTTGGATACCACAAGCCAATTTTAATAATTTACATAAGATACTTGAAGATGCTTTTTACTACAATTAAGTGAGATTCTTTTGGACAAGATTGAAAATGTGTACATAAGTGCACTGAGAATAAGATATTAGATCTAGAAGCCATTAAGTACAACAAGCTACCTATCATTCTTCTATATAACTTCTCACACATATTATTGCTATTTTCATCTTTAATAAGCTTCTTGTTTTACAATTTTCCATATTGAATTTCTTTATTAATTCCTTTGTATATTTTGATTCGTTAATAAAGATTCCTTTTCAATTTGTTTTACATGAAGACTTGGGAATTAATTGAGTTCCCCTATTAGACTCATTTCAAACTCACTCTTCATGAACTTAACAAATTCATTTAGAAGAGCCATGCTAGTAACTCCAAACACAATATTATCCATTTAGATTTGAACAATCAATGTATTTGACTTGTGGTTCTTAATAAATAACGTTCTATAAATTTTTTCTCTTGAGAAATCTTTGCTTATCAAGAAGCTACTAGGCTTTTCATACCAAGCTCAAAGATCTTACTTAAGTTCATAAAGAATTTTGTTCAATTTATATGCAAGGTCGGATGGTTCATTATCTTTAAAACCCAATAGTTATTTTACATATAATATTTGCTTTATGTAGTTATTCAAGAAAACACTTTTGACATACATTTGAAAGTATGAGAAGTCTATGAAAGCAAAAAATGCTAAAAGCATCATAATGGCTTCTAGCCTCGCAATTAGCGTAAAGGTCTTGTCAAATTTTATGCCTTGTTCTAGATTGTAATGTTTAGCCATTAAACGAGCTTTGTTCCTAGTTGTGTTAATGTCACAAATGGTACCTAAACTTTGGCAAAATATGCAATTAGCTATCTAAACTTTAAAATTGATCAATTTAATATCTAAGAGAACTTTTTACGCATACCAATACCACTTACATGATATTGGTTAGCACACATGTAAAGTTCTTTTAGATACTAAATTGATCAATTTCAATATTCAGATACTAGAGTAATCAATTTCAAATTTAGGTACTTAATTACATATTTTACGAAAGGTTAGGTACCATTCATAACATTTACCCTTCTTAGTTATTATACCGATTTCATCAAGCTTATTTTTATATACCCATTTGGTATCTATTACCACTCTATCACTAGGTTTAGGTACTAAATTCCAAACTTCATTTCTGGTGAATTGATTTAGTTCCTTTTGCATTACTTGTATTCAAAACTCATCTTTTAGAGTCTCATTTACATTTTTAGGTTTGGTTTGAGATAATAAAACTAGATTGGTCATATTCCTTAGGGATGATCTTATTTGCACCCAATTCGTTGATTCACCTATAATTAGGTTATTGGAGTGTGTTTTAACATATTTTCATTCCTTAGGTTAGTCATGACTACTTAATTCATTTAAGTCATCTTTCTTAGCTTTTACCCATAGATTTGTTTCTTTATAGTGATAATTATTTTCAAAAGAAAATTTATCTAAATTATCACACACATCATTCATGTCATCATAGAGCATATACGAGACAAAGCATCATCAAAAGCAAAATGAATTGATTCTTCAACAATTAAAGTTCTTTGATTGAAAACTCTATATGCCTTGCTAGTAAGAGAATACTGAAGAGAGACACCTTCATCGCTTTTTGCATTAAATTTAGCTAATTAATCTTTTCCATTGTAACAGTCTATATGCCTTGCTAGTAAGAGAATATCTAAGAAAGACTCCTTCATCATTTTTTACATCACATTTAGCTAATTAATCTTTTCCTTTGTAACACTTTTTGCTAAATAGATGAAAATATGAAATGTTAGTCTCTTACCTTTACAATGCTCTAGGGGGTTTTCTTAAGTATAGGCCCAATGAACACTCTATTAGATTTATGACAAGCGGTATTAACGTCTTTGACCCATAAATATTTAGGTACGTTATTTTCACATGACATTGTTCTAACTATTTCTATTAAAGTCTTATTCTTTCTTTATGCTATTCCATTTCGTTGTGGTATCCTAGTGTCAAAAATGTGTATTCAATTCCATAATTACTACAAAAATCATCTATTTCATAGTTTTCAAAATTTCCCCCATGATCACTTCAAATAGTCACAATGTTAATACCATCTTCATTTTCGAGTTTCTTGCAATATCTAAAAAGGAAATTATTTGATTAATCTTTAAATGGAAAGAAGAAAGTCCATATGTATCTAGTGAAGTCATTAGCAATAACAAATGTATACTTTTTTTCACTCAAACTTAAAGTTTGAGTAGGTCTAAATAAATCCATGTACAATAGTTCAAGTGACCTAGAGGTAGAAATAACATCCTTTGATTTAAAGGAAATCTTGGTTTGCTTACTTTATTGACATACATGAAAAATCTTGCCCTTTTGAAAAATTATTGTTTTGTAAATCTATGACAATATCTTTTTTAATAAATTTTGAAATGATGCCCATGCTCACATGCCCCAATTTTCTATGCCACAACCATCATCATTTTGAGAGTAGACATGTTTTGTTTGAAGTCTTAAAATCAGCAAAATTAATTTTATAATTTTTTTTATCTATACCATTCAAAACAAGCTTGATTATTGTTGGTTCTTTCAATATAGTATTTATTAGTATAAAAAGTCACTTTGAATCTATTATCACTCAATCGGCTAACATTAAGCAAGTTATGTTTTAAGTTGTCAACTAATAACACATTCTCAATAATTAAGTCCTTATTTGCAAGACTGTTACCTTCGCTGAGAACGATTAATTTGCAATTATCTTCAAAGGTGACACTCCTTGGATCCTTCAAGATTAAAGTTGTGAATTTGGATGCATCTCCAGTCATGTGCCTTGAATAACCACTATCTAAGTACCACTTTTTTTTCCTCTTGAAGGTTTGAACAAAGCAATGAATTACTTCCTTGGTACCCACTTGAATTTAGTTCCTTTAGGGTTAGTTGTAATGGAAGCTTGTCCTTTAGGGACCTAAACAAAGTTTTCTTTATGAGGACCATTCCTAATAGAGCATGTATGTGTTATATTTCCATATCTTCCACAATAATTGCAAGAATAATTTGTTGTTTTTACAAAGTAACTCATGTAGACCTTATTCTTACTTTTATCCTTGTGTCCAATTCCATATTCATCTAATTTAATCCTTTTTTTTTTGTTTAAAAACATGTTAAGATTCTTTTCTCCTTCAACGAATTTAGTTATTATTTCTTTTGATTCATTTAGACTAGATTTTGATATGGAATTTTCTATTCTAAGTTCTTGTAGCTCATGTATGAGTTCTTCATTACACCTCTCTTTGTCCTTTTTGCAGTGTATTTTCAATTTAACTACTTTAACTCTAAGCAACTTCTTCCCTTTACATAATCTTTCATTTTCATCTCTCACTTTACCATTTTTGTATCTCCAAAAATCATTATCCTCATCTAGATTATTATTCCTCTTTTTAAGTTTGTCATATTCAAGTTTAAACTCATCAAGTTTATTTCCAACACTTAATATCATTTCTTTTAATGCCTTATTTTTCTTTTACATTTTCATCATATCATTGCATAAATCATTGTACATAGTTGCATGTTAAGTATAAGAAGTTTGGGAAGAAGAACCTACTTCATCATCTAATGCCATAGAGCATACATCACCATCTAACTCACATGTGTTATCATTGCTTTAAGTGGCAATGAGAGCTTCCTTCTTAGGTCCTCTAGATGCCTTCTTGAGCATGAGGTAATATTGTTGAATGTACCCTAATATATGACATTTGAAGCATGTAACCACATCCTTCTTCTCCTTTTTGTATTTTGAAGAGCTTCCTTCATCATCATTCCTCTTTATTTTGTTGTTAAATTTTATGAATTATTTGAACTTCTTAGCCATGAAGGCAAGCTCCTCCTCCTCCTCCTCATCATCATTAGAGTTGTGACTTGTGGCTTTTAATGCGATGACCTTTTTGCTTGATCCTCTCTTTGCTTCTTATCAATTCATAGTTTTTAAGGATGCCAAGAAGCTCTTCTTTATTCATGGTATTTAGATTGTGTGCGCATGCCTCCTCAATTGCAGTTGTATTGACTTCCTAATCCTTTGGTAAAGACCTAAGAAGTTTGGAGTTGATTCTACATTACTAAAATTCTTTCCAAGAACACTAAAAGGATATATGATGCTAATAAACTTATTATGCATATCATTTATAATTTTATTAGTTGCATCTTGAACATCTCAAATTGACTACATAGTAAACTTATTTAGTGTCTCTAACTCTAGATGTTCCTTCATATATTTTCTATAATTTATCGCATATTTCTTTTTCATTTTTACATACAAAAATTCAATTAAAGTCACTTTCATTTAAGCCATAATGCAATATGTGCATAACTATTTTATTTAGATCCAATTCTTTTCCAACCTTCTTCACTAATGTCTCTTTCTTCTTT
Organism: Combretum micranthum; assembly: GCA_024138025.1. Lineage (NCBI taxonomy): Eukaryota > Viridiplantae > Streptophyta > Magnoliopsida > Myrtales > Combretaceae > Combretum > Combretum micranthum. Next base: position 593,729 of record JAMXBD010000192.1, on the reverse strand, counting down.
TCGTTCTATCTTAAAGGGACCATCTTTTATAACATTCTATATTAATATATTTTATAATTTTAGGAGGATTTTCATTCTACACTTTTAATAGGGATAGTTTCCCCTACTTAGAAGTGATAGCTTATTAATATCTTGCCCATGTAGAAATGTAAGTACATTAATTGTCATGATCTTTAATCTAAAATGTGATTAAGCACAAGAAATTCAAAAACCAAGTTCTAATACCAATCGAAAATTATGAAGTATACAAGGTAAAATACTCAAGAGGGGATGAATTGATTATTTATGCAATTTTACCTTGATTTGCAACTTTGTTATTAATTGAAATGCACAAGTGATTATAACACAATGTAAAGTACTAAAAATAAAGAGAGAAGGATTAATAAGATCAAATCTAGATTTGAACATGGAGTTTGGTCTTCCTTCTAATCTCCACATTCATTCAATATCTCTAATGAACTTCACACCCACCATTTTAATCACACACAAATCAATGATCAAATGAGCTATAGTAAAGTGTTTCACTAAGTAAATACAAGTGTAGTGCACTTTCCAAGAATAACAAAATGAGAAACAAGCCATTACACTCTTTTAATCGATAATTAAGGCCATAAATGATATGCAAAGAGACAAGGAGAATGAACACTTGGTTTCATTGTTTGATAGCAAATAAAAGCTTGAGTTGTTGTTGGATTCTACCCATAAGCTCTTAAATATGGAGAAGAAAAAATATAGACATTACATATTAAATCCTTAAGCTTAGGTTTGCATTAAATGCATTCCAACGGCTAGTTCCCCGGATCTAGCATTCAAATGCCATACCTTAGCATCTAGACGCCATTGGCATCACCTTAAAAAGCATGCTAGTGAAAAAAATGGGTGTTCGGACACTATAACCTAGCATCCAGATGCCACTAAAAAATCACAAAAACAAAACATTATGTTCCTTTGGCAATCATGCTAGTGTCTAGATGCTACCTCTTGGTGTATGAACATTAGCTGCTGAATTCCGCTATTTTACTTAGCGTTTGGATGCTCCCAAGGCTAGTGTCTAGATAATAACATCACTATTATGCTTAGTGTTTTGATACTATCAAACCTAGTGTCTAGATGCTAGATCCTTTTTCAACACATCAACACAACACTTAAAAGGCTTAAAAATTAATATTTAATTTAACAAGTTTTGTTCTCATCAAAAGATGGTTTGAATCTATGTGGTTCAACAATTTGTAGCCCTAATTATATCATATTTATGTTAATCTCTAGTGAATCTCTCCAACTAATATTTTGGTTTTTTCTTTTTAGATGTCAAAGTTCATTATAATATTCATGATTTCACTATACATGTCAATGCATTTTATGTAAATAGAAGGAAAAAAAACAGAGGAAGGGCTTTAGTGCTAGTTATTGGCGTAGGCCAAATTAGACTTGTGAATAAACTTAACCCAACACCATAGGTCTGACCAATTGGTCCAATGTCCTTGTACAAATCATAAACTATATGCCAACTCAATGATTTGCTAAGCCATGGCTGGCTTAGCCATGTTGAGTCACCAACCTACTAGGTCAACAAAATTTAAATAAAAAAAAAAGTATAATTGCAAAATACCACCCTTGAACTTTTACTTAGATACACATTTATCCTCTAAATTTTTAAAGTGTACTTTTTAACCTCCTAAACTTTCAACATTTAGCATAATTGAGGACAATTAACATTTTACATATGCACTTTAAAAGTTTAAGAGGTAAATGTGCATATTGATGAAAGTTTAAGAGGTAAATCTACATGTAGTTGAAAATTTGAGGTGGTAATTTGAAATTCCCCCCATTTTTTTAATAGAAAAAGTTAATTGTCCAAAACTATGTCAATTTTTTAAAGTTTAAGGGGTTGAAAGATACATTTTGAATTTTTAAGGGGTGAATCTATATTGAGGTGAAAGTTCAAAGGGATAATTTGCAATTCCCATAGAAGGAAAAAAAAAAAAAGGGGAAAAAGGAAAAGACAAGAAAAGTGGAAAAATATAAGGGTAAATAAAATATAAATGATAAACTGTTTTGAAAGAATAGAGAACATTTAGGGCATGTTTGGATTGTCGGATTTTTATCTATAATGGATCAATATCAGTTTGGTATCAATTCAATATCGGTTTGGTTTGGTCAGTTTATGAGTAAAACTATTAGTTTTTATTGGTATCATATCTATATCGGTTCAATATCTGCTCGATTTAAAAACGATGCCAAAATGATGATTAAAACAAGCTGTTAATATATATTCATGTGTTGTGGCTACTAACAACATAAATATTAAATACACTTAAAAGCATTTCTGGTCGGATTCATAAAAACTTCCAACAAAAATGAAATCTTGTTTTCCAATAATGTAGGACTTATCTTTATCTTTATCTTTATCTTTATGAGCAAAGAACATATTGGAAAGCTAAAGCTTTCAAGTTTGCCCTTTGCATTGCTTTCAAGCCTTTTACCCTTGATCAAGATTGGCCAAGGGAATGTAGTTAATTGCCAGATTGACCACAAGCCCTTTTGGATAAATGATTGGCTCTACAATGCTAAATTTATAACTAAAGTGGATGTACTTATGCACATCTTCAATAATTTTTTATCAAATAGGATAAAAACCGTTGTTCTTATGCCCAATTTATTTGAAGTAAAAAACTTGTTTTCTTGAATTTTAAATCTATTAATTCATTTTTAATTTTATCTTTATTTTAATTTTAATGAATTTTGAATTTTATCTTGGAAATAATTATCTTTATAATTTTTATCTTAAAAAAATAAAATGGTTGGTTCAATAGGGTCAAACCAAACCTATAAATTGGTGGGGGTTTGGAAACGCTTTAGCGTAGCCTTAGTTAGTTTTGATTTCGGGTCACCTCTTCCTCAACCTTTGAGCTAATGGGTCCTGGACTCCTGGTCAATTATTGATCAGGTTAGACCTTTATTAGGACTAGTTAGTGCTATAATAAGATAATCATCAAATTAAAGAAAAGATTGTTTAGGAAGGGATTAAAGAAGTGGAACAGAAACAGTTCAAGTGATTATGCAAGAGAGTAATTAGGTTCCAAATTCCATATAAATTATTAGCAAATCTCTTAAGTACGATGAGACATATTCAAATCCCTTCTTCCCATTGTAATTTAAAAAAAAAAAGGTTTACCTTTCTTAAAATTTAAAGTGCACAAATATAAAAAGATAAATTAAATAAAAATAAAACCCTGTATGACCATCTTGTGTATTATTTATTAATTATATAGACCACAGAATATACACATCATCTATACACCAATCATGATATATATAGCTATCCATTTTGACATGTGGCTATTATATGTACAACTTATGAGAATAGGGTGTATTACAGCAAAATAAATCGATATTGAGGTATGTTTACATAAAGTATTAATGTTTTGGCCCAAAAAAAGAAGAAGAAGGAAGTATTCACATTGCAAGTGGTTGAAAGAGGAATCAATATTTCATGTGAACCATACAAGGTATCTATAATTAGTCATTGAAAAAAAATAATTGAAAACTAATCGAAACGTGAATAAGTTAAATGAACTTTGTGAAATGTTCGTACATTTATTTGATTCATTTTACAAAATAATGCGTTCACTTTTTAATCATTTGAAAAATTGATATTTTAAATATACTTAACTCCCAAATGTTGATATCATTTGATATAGTTTACCCTACAAGAATACAACTGAAAGCGTAATTTAGATAACATATACATATATATGCATGTGAAAAAAAGAGATAAAAATGAAATAAAAAATGAAAGGTGTTTATGCATATGTATGAGTGCAAAAACTAGTATCATATAAAGTCAAGTAGTAAAAAATGGGAACTACACAATAAGAAAAGCAATTTTTATCGCATATGGACACATCCAAAATTTTACATGAACTAAAGGCTCCTACAAATAAGAGCCTTCATCATCATCATCATTATTATTATTATTATTATTATTATTATTATTATTATTATTATTATTATTGTCCATACTATCACATATTATTTAAACATATATTCATTGAATGGAAAAAAAAGTAGTCACATCAAGTGTAACCATAGATTGGGGATGAAAATTCTTTTTATTTGATCCCATATGATTGCATATAAAAAAGAAAAATTGCTTACCATGATTTTTTTTTAAATTTGGTTTTTATGGTAGTACGTGATTAATAAAATGTAGATGATAAAACACCATTTGATGTGAAGAGAATTTCATGTTTTGAATAGAAAATATTTACTCTAGAAACATGTATCTTTGCTGGAAGTTCCACAAGCAAGATTTGTCTGCATGGATCATTGCATTGCATCTTTGGAACCATATTCTCCTGACATTATCTAAGGAAGAACCTAATGGGATTAATTTTACACATGGCTTTTAACCATGAGGATGTTCGGACCCTTACCTAAGCTGGTCATATCTACTAAAGTCTTTGAGTGTCATACCTATCATCCTATGAAGAAGTTAGAGATTTGAACCTATATTTTTGAGCCAGAGATCTCCTTTTCTTTTCCTTTTTGTCTTTTAGCAGAGAACCTCTCTAATGCATGTCAATGACTTATCTATATAGGCGGTTAGTTATATCTCCGATCCCTTACATCAATAATACTCTTATTGGAGAGTCTTTTGCCCTTTGATTATAGATAATGAGGTCTTTTTAGGCTATATGTGTGTATGTTTATACCGAGGACAAACAAATCAGAATTAGAAGATGAACTCTTTTGTTTAGTTACCAAAATGAAAGCAAGCTTTTAAGCCTTTTGATCTAAATATGCTTTTGTTCAAAAAACTTGCATGATGTGATACCTATTGCTAGTTTAGATCTTTTCAGCTATCATTTAATCATTAAAATTATTATAAGAGTTAATATAATAGCTAAAACAATTCGGTTGTATGTGAATTCGAACTTTTGACACTTATAAGATAGGTTTAGTGGAAAAAAAAAAAAAGGAACCATAGAATTTTTTATATTTTTATTACATATATAGATAATTACACCTATCTTAATATATATAATAATCCATTTAATTTTTTTCTTTTTAGAAATGGATCCTTTAAAGTTGGTAAATTTTTTTCCTCTTAGTTTCTTAGAGTTAACTTCTTAAAATACTATCAGATCTCATTGATAGTTAATATTAGAAGAAAGGTGATCTTGCTAAAATAAAGCCATATGATATTTTAAAAACCTAAACAATTTTAATTATTATTTTTTAACTTTACAAAATTTTGGAAAAAATAAAAGGATTAACCCAATTTTATCAACCATTTCATATATGATTCAATCATATAATTAGATTTAATTTTTTTTTTTACTGTTTCAGTTATTTTAGCCGACGGTTATTATGCTCTATATCTTGATATTTACTTAGTCACAAAACGATTTTTGCAATCATGGAATAGACCATCATAGTAGCAGGGTCTGACACAACATCCTTAAACTTAACATGGGTCCTTACCCTCCTCCTGGCCAACCCAGAAGCCATGGTCCGAGCTCAACAAGAGCTCGACCTCAACATCGGCCGCAACAGACGGGTTGAAGACTCCGACATCGACAAGTTACCATACCTTCAAGCCATTGTCAAAGAAACCCTTCGACTCTATCCGCCAGGACCACTCTCAGTCCCTCATGAAGCCACACAAGACTGCACCATCAATGGCTTCTTCATCCGCAAGTCCACTCGAATCCTCATCAACTTGTGGAAGCTCCATCGCGACCCAAACCTCTGGACCGACCCAGATAGGTTTAACCCGGATAGGTTCTTGGACTCTGGTGTGGATGCTTCAGGCCAACACTTTGAGTTCATTCCATTTGGATCAGGTCGGAGGTCGTGTCCAGGTGCTGCGTTTGCTTTGAAAGTGACGCATTTGACGTTGGCTAGGCTTCTTCAAGGATTTGAGATTATGGCGCCAAAGGGCATGGTGGTGGACTTGACTGAAGGGCTAGGGGTCACGTTGTCAAAGGCAACTCCTTTGGAAGTTGTCATTAAGCCAAGGATGGATCTTGAATTATATGAATCATGAAGGGAAGAATTACATGGCAAAATATGAAAATTTCAGTTGTTAGTTAAAAGTGCAGATAAAAAAATATCGTTATGTTGCTATTACGGCTCTTGATGGATGTCCCTATTATTCAATAATTGGTATGCTATATCAATGATATATAATATTGTATTTGCCCTCCTCAAAATTTCCATTCTCTATTCAAATGTTCATCCTTCCTCGTATATAATTTTCTCAAATCATGAACATGTGATTGAATTTAGAATCCTATATGCTAGAAAACTTCTAATTGTGCTGGATAAATCACTTCATGACAACCAGTTTTTAGGGAGTAATTTTGGCAATAGAAAACTTTTCTCCGTAAAAACATGAATAGTTGCCAAAGTTGTAACGGCAGCACTCATTTCTACCATTCTTTTTGAAAAAAAGGAAAATCAAAATATAAATTGTAAAAGGAAAAAAGTTCAAAATATCCAACTCTATATCACATATTCTTGGAAATGCGCTACATTATTTTATAGAAATATTGATATTGTGTACAATATATGATATATGCACATATTGCATATTATAAGTGGGGTACACATCTTATAATTTGTACTAGTATTGTATTTCCAATGTGCAATACTCTTAAATTTTTAATCTTGCATCTTCAAAATGCAATACTACAATGGTTTTTGTCTAATTAATTTTATCTAATTGATATTTATGTAATTTTATTTTTACAATTCATAAGCGAGGAATAATTATCTCTTTATAAGAAATTTATGAGGACATATCCTGAATTATATGTACTTTTTAAACCGTTTTTTCTGGTCTATGGTATAAGTGACCATAAAATTATGCGATATTCATCTATTGGTTGTATTATTACATTGTCTTGTTTAGTTTATTTTTAAAACCATATTGAGGTTCGGTTATATCATTTAATTTTTGGTTGCTCTCATCCATTTGCTTATTACGTCTACACTTTCATCTTGTCTAATAAGAATAAACTTCGTTGGAAATCTATTTGCCTGAGCTTAAATATTTTCATTCTTTAATAAATTAAATAATAAAAATATTATAGGAAGTGTGAGCAATGTGAGGAGGTGGTGACGTAGTGATATATTTGTTATTCATAATAATTACTCAGTAAAAAGAACCATATCAGGTATTCTTTCTTTCTTTCTTTTTCTTTTTTTTTTTTTTTTTTTTTTTTTTGTGGCAAGGTTATATCCAATTTAATTTAAAAATTATTTATTTTTAAGCATCCATGATTTGAGTGCGCATTTCCTCACTATTCGCGATAAATGTTGAAAAATCAAGAAATTGCCTAGCATTATGTAATCACCGCATATACATGGCATGCTTTATCCTTTTGGAGTTTCATGGACGTGGCATGTTGCATAAGTTATTGCACATGATCTGTTACCTTTTAGAATATGTTACGATAGCACAAGTATAATGTAAATTCTGATTCTAGTATTTTTAGAAGTTTAGGACTTAACAAGTATGTACGAGTAGAATGGTTAAAAAGAAAAATATAACATTTTTTTAAAATAAGTTAAATAAACTATTAAATTTTTGCAAAGTTTATGTGATATATCAATGTCTGTATGTATACGTCATGGTTTCATTTGCTATATTAATGGTGAAATGGTTTTGTCTATAGGACCGTAAAAGCTCTCATCTATCATGTACAAAGCATCATTCATACATGCTAATTAATTCACATTAAATCTAAAAAATTTCGTTAACTCCCTAGTTAACTTCATTTCCAGCATTTGGTTCATGCCAATCTTGCTTTTAAGCCACTTAAACATTATACATGCCGATTACATTGATATATTAGTTAGCTAGGTTTAAATCTAGTCCATTAATTTCATGTTAAACAGGTCTTTAAACCTCTTCTTAATAAGCTTCTGGCCTTTTGGCGGAATTAATATATACCATAGTGTTGTGTATTGTAGGCTAGAGGAAATCAACATAATATAAAATTTCTACAAAACCCATAGTAACATTCATGTAATATGTAAAATTAAAAAAAAATTATGAGATCATAAGAGAAATACGTTTTCAATGCAAACACTGTCCTCTCTTGAGATGAAGTACAAGGGAGATTCAAAACTCCTCATACTTTGTGAAAATATATTCACTACAAGAACATCAAATGTAGTCTCTCTAACCATATCCATACACACGAAAGTAAGAAGTATGTTCACCTAGTATCTCATAAGTTATATATATGTGTGTGTATATATATATAATGGCTTTTTTGGTTTCTCTTATAATTCTAATAGTTTTTTTTTTCCCCATATTTTGATAAGTGAAAAGGAAACTAGAAAGGTAAAATATTAAAATATTCATTTAATTCATTCAATGGCTACTTATTATTAATTAACAGAACAATGCTTTCACTATAAAAATAATGATAAATTATTTTACAATATATTAATTATAATCCCAAAATAATTATTCACATGATTTTAATATCTATTAAAATCTCTAGTTAATATGTTGTTCCTATTAACTGTGTTATTGCTTGCAACACTGTAGATCCCTAGCAAAGAAGTTCTATCCATCTAGACAAATATGAAGGTGATTGTATAACAACAATTATTGACCACCTAACAAGATAGAAATGTTGTGAACCATAAGTCACTACGAAATAATTCTTGCTAAATTAAATATGCTCATCTTCATCATATATATTTAATTATACCATTCCTTGTAATATCAATATTTAATCATTTTACTTAAATCCTGATGTAAATTAGACTCAGTAAAAGTTATTGTGCCTAGCAGTTATGAATCATGACTTGCTATTATCATCTTTATATATCATATTGCATCTAATAATCATATAATTAACGATCTATATTAACATTGTGTTTAACAACATCAAAGGACAATATTGTATATATAAGCCATATGAAGGTCACAAGTTTATGGATTATTTATGTTCGTTTATATAGAAGAGGAATCGATGACATTAATATGCGGTATACTCTATTGGCTAGTCATGTATAGTGCACCAATTTAGGCTCATGTTTGTATAACTTGGATATCTTTTCTTAAATTTTGTGAGAATAACCCAAGTCATACAACGTATTAGTCAAATATATGTATGTCCCCTTTAGATATCTATCTAACCAAGGATAATTTTAGGTAATATGATGTCATGGAATTCTCAGTGATAATATACATCATTATTACTCTGCTTGTAAGGAGTTAGTTGGCACAAGTACACTCTAAAGGTACTTCTTCAATCCTGTAAGTTCAAACACCAAAGTAACCACTCTAGGGTTACTAATGGTATTTTGGTGGCTTAATTGAGTTTAAAACCAACTCATATCCTAAATATTCACCACAAAATAGTTTTAGAATTTGAGGACAACTAAAATAATAACTTCTTGAGCTTCATTCTCTTCATTAACTATATAGAACAAGTTAACATGCATTATGTTGCTTATATTTGTTTGTCTTTTGTTTTGTTTCTCTTGTATCATTATTAAACCCCAAAACTTAATAATACTTAATTTTTGTACAAAGTTTGAACCCCATGTAGGGGTAAAACTAGAACTTCAAAAAATTTTAATCGTATTTTGTGAAAATTAAACTTCAATTGACTCAAAATTTACAAATAACCTATTTTAATTATGTTTATTCATTTAGACATTTTCAAATTTACTACTTGCTAACATTTCCTCATGGTAACTTGAAACTTGACAACAAACTCAAGAACTTTTGCTAGTAGAAAATAATGAATTGAAGTGAATTTGTAGGATGAATATTTTCACATTAAATCCATTGTAACCCTCATGTATGAATAGATTTAATGAGTTTATTTTCAAATTTAATTTTAGATCAAATCGAAATCTCTATGAAATACTTTAGAGCTCTATCTTAAGAAGCAAGATAATGTTTTCAATAATATCTAGTATATGAAGGAATGGTTTACCATACCATCACAATTTAATTTAGACTATTTCACCCCTAGAGGAGTCTAGGTTATAATGAAACCATTTAAATAAATTGTGGTCAATCTCCTTCAATGTATTACCCAAATATCACAAGCATGGGCTATGATCGATCTGATCAATCCATATTCTTATTGTCAAGGATGAGTAGAGCTAGCAATTTAACAAATGCATTGTGATATTGGAGATGATATGACATGAAGCAATTATAAATAAATTTCTAGAAGGTAAAATTGATAGTTGGCATGATTAATAAATGGGTCAAACGTATTTGAACATGTTTATGATTCAAATTATGACTTAGTATCAAACCCACATCCAAGACCATTTAATAAATAGACCTAATATACATGCTTGAGTCAAAAACGTGAATCCGTTTATGATTGCACTTTCTAATATTTTTTTTACTTAATTTTATACCCTATTATTTTCTTACTTTAACCTCTTCTCATGTATCCACTTATGTAACTTTGCACCTCTCTCTATACATATTGTATTATATTATCATTCACTATCACAACTCTACCATTAAACTCACTAATTAGTATCACTCTCTCTCCTATTATTATTCTCGACTATTTTGATTTAAGTTTTATTAAAATAACGCTCCTAAGTTTTTATTTCCTTTTAGGTTTAATGCCAAAAATGGTATTTGAACTTTAGTATTTAAATTTTGAAATTGATCAATTTAATACTTGAACTTTGAAATTGATTAATCTAGTATTTAAAAAAACTTTTCGTGCATACCAACAGTACCTTTATCAAGTTCTTTCAGGTACTAAATTAATCAATTTCAAAGTTCTTTAAGTACCAAATTGATCAATTTTAAAGTTTAAATATTAAATTGATTATTTTCCAAGTTCAAGTACTTGATTACATGTTTTGCTAAAGTTTAGGTATCTTTTGTGATAATATTCCACCTTTTTATATTCTAAGTTCTCATATTCAAGATAAGCAAAGAAAACAAAAAAACAACAAGTAAGACCCGTACTTGAATACAAATTCATTTATGTGTATCTTATCAACTATTATATTAGTTTAACCACTTGGTATTGTTGATAAAAACTGAATTTAATATATTGATTAGGTTTTGGTTTAAGTTAGTCACCAAGGTATAATGCTTGTGATTATTGCATTGAATGAGTATGTTATAAGTTAGTATATGTTACTAAAAAGCCTGAAGCAAGGGTTGAACTCTAAAACTATTATGTTTCTATTGGATTTATCCATACATTTAATTTAAGACTAGATATATATCTTTGTAATTAGTAGTATAATTTTCAATATAATTTTTTTTAAGTATTTAACTATTTGAAGACATTACTAAAATATATTGTTTTTAAATGAAGACTCGATAATCATGACACATATATATATATATATATATATATATATTTCAAAATATTATTCGTCGATAAATGAGTTCAACATTAATACAAAACATACTTATTAAAAGATTAAATTATCGAATATCGATTAGATTTTCAAATACTATTAATAAATGAATCATGTTATGAATTAAGATTTTACATAGACGACTCCGACTATATTTAAATACTACACAAGACTCGTTAACAAATTATCAGCCCTAATGATGAAGGTGCGCTAATTCCGTGATGGAATTCACCCCAGAGATTAGCATGTCATGACAAGATAACTTTAAATTCTTTTAGTTCGCTTTTTTTTTCATATTTATTTTATGTGAGAAACTTACCATTGCTTAAAAAGAATTTTAACCATTCAGTAGAACCTGTTTAGATTATTCCCAATCATAGGGTGACTTTCTTAAGACTTAAACCTTTTCTCGAAAGACTACCAGTCGGCATCCCTACATTTCAACAACAAACGATTTGAATTTATCCATAGTCTCTAGAAACAATGGACTAAGTTATGGCTAAAGGTGCAAATGAATGAAGCTGATCTATAAAGTGTATGAGTTTGATTTGATATCTATTCGAATTTGGTTAAAAAATAATCGAGTCAAACTCAAATTCAAACTATTTGAGCAGTTTATCCAGTCGAGCTCGTACTTTTTAAGTTTAGATCAATTAACTTGTGAGTCTAATTGAGCTTGAGTTAAATATGATACTAATCAAATTCAAATCGAGTTCAAGCATTAATATTGTTAAATTAGAAATAAAAAATATTTTTTTAGTAAAATGAGCATAAACGAGCTTAATCGAGTTGAGTTGAAGCATGAAATTTTAAACTTGATCGAACTCAAATCAAGCTTCAGCTTTAAAATTTCGAGTCGAACTCGAATTCAAGATCATTATTGTACTATCTTGAGTCGACTTGTTTGCAGCCCTAGTTATTACATTAATTTATTACATGAATTAATTAATGGTGGGGATGTAGTATTTAAATTTCAACAAATTTTAGTATCTGAAAAATTTTGAAATTGATTAATTTAGTACCTAAAATAACTTGACAGAGATACTGTTAGAATACACAAAAGTTCTTTTATATACTAAATTAATCAATTTCAAAGTTTAGATATCTAATTGTATATTTTGTCAAAATTGAGATACCATTCGTGATATTAACATTTAATAATATATAACAATTAAAAAATTGATATATAATTATTTCAATAAAACTCAATTAAGAATAATTATCAACTATAACTAGCTTTTGTCCACATAATATTAGTAGTTTTATTGTTGATTCAAACATATAGCATGTTATTTTAATAATAACTATAAATCCTTTTTTTTTCCCCACAGGATTTTATAATATAATACTTCTTACTAAGCTTTTAAATGAAATTTCGACTACGAACCAAGTTACTTGGTATTCTTATGGCCATTATAGATTATTTCCTCACTCACTTTCTAGCAATTTCGGTGTTCATTTTGCTGTTTCTGATGTTATGGCTAGTTCCAAATTCAAAATCTTCCAGTCACAACAATGAATTAGCTAAATCACCCCCGAAAGTCCCTGGCGGTTGGCCAATCATCGGCCAAACATATTCTAGTATCTGAAGTGGATATTCTGATTAGAGACTTGAAGAAGATGTGGGATAGAGCTAGGACTATGTAACGGGGGAAAATCCAAATTAGGGTTCTAAGTTGGGAAAGTAAGTAACCGATTTGGGGTTTCTCATACAAACAAGATAGAGAAAAAAAAAAGTAAGTCTCAGCTCTGTTGTTGGACGATACTACCAAATTGATGGATTATGCTGGTACGGTTCGGGTGTTCGAGTATATTGATGATGGAGCGGTGATGGAGCGATCTGAAACTATTCTGGTTAATCGGACTGGACTTCATAAAAAGACAGTGGACCGGGCACTGCTAGTGGGCTCAGATAAGAGCCCAAGATATTAGTTCTGTTTTTATTTCCCTAAAATGCGAATCTGTTTTATTTTTCCAAAAGTGCAAATTAGTTATTGCCAGTATGGTTCTTAACTAACTGTGCACATGGTTTGTTAGAGAATATTCTAGAGAGGATATAAATAGTTACATTAATTTCTGTAAGACATTCATGATTACAGAAATGAAAACGAATGTTAATTTTCCTCTCTATTTAGCTTGAATCCGAGCTATACAATTCTGCATTCAGAATTGTTGTAATCATTCTTTCTGCAATTTATTTCCACCCCATTCTAATTGGTATTAGAGCACATTCCTGGCCATGGAGACACATGAAACCAAAAGGATTGAGGAAGCAGTTCGAGCAGCTATCAAAGAACAAATGGAAGAAACACTGAAGTTAGTTAAATTGTCAGTTAAAGAACATACAGAAGAAGTTAAAGCCCATCAATGATACCTTAGTGCGGATGCAAGGGGTCATGGATCAACAGAATCTGACCATTGCTGAGTTGAAAACCAGCCGTACAGAGGGTATTACCTGCTAGCTCGAGTAATCCTGCTGCCAACATCACAACGGATCACACTGCAAATGCCAGGTTAGACAATCCTCATAAACCACTGGTTGCTTATCCATTACATATGAGGGCAACTAAGATTGAGTTCCCTGTTTTCGATGGTAATAACCTTAAGGATTGGTTGTATAAGGCTCAACAATACTTTGAGCTAGATTTAACCTCTGATGATTGGAAGGTGAGGGTAGCTGCTATGTATTTTGAAGGGAAGGCACTAAAATGGTATTATTCTTATGCGCAGAATCAGGAAACTAACCGGGTAGTGACTTGGGAAGATCTGGTTAAGGAGTTGAGAGTTCGGTTTGGTTAGAGGGTATATGAGGATCCAATGGCAGAACTTAAAGAGTTACAGCAAGTAGGTGAACTCCAGGAGTACCTAGAGGAGTTTGAACAGCTCATCACACAAGTTAAACTTCCAGAAAATTACCTTGTTAGTTGTTTCTTAAGCGGTTTACACCCCTCCATTCAATACCCAATTAAAATGTTCATGCCTCAAACACTTCACCAGGCCTACACACTAGCTAAACTCCAAGAAGCGCAACTCCTATCAACTAAACAGAACCTCAAGACCCTCAAATACACCCCCAAACTTACACCTACCACCCAAACACTATACATTCCTCAACATTCCCACAAAACACCACCATATCCAAAAACACCCTTAGATACATACAATAATAATAAATACAATCATTCCACAACAGCTAATAACACCCCATCCAAAGGTTTCAGTACCCAAAATACCAATAGACCCACCAAAAGACTTACCCCTGAAGAACTGGAAGAGAAGCGCCGGAAGAAATTGTGCTTCTGGTGTGATGAGCCGTTTGGTCCAGGTCACCGATGCAAGAAACGCTTGAACATGCTTGTGATTGAACCTGGAGAAGAAAATATAGAAGAATCAGCAACTGAAATGGAAACATTGGAGGTAGAAACTGATCTAGCTAATCTTTCCCTCAATGCAATTCAAGACTGCCCACAGAATACCACTAACAGTATGAGGTTGAGAGGATCATACAAGAAGAGGAGTTTGAATATCTTGGTGGACACAGGGAGTTCATTGAACTTTGTGGACGAAGGAGTAGTTAGAGGGATCAATTGTAACCTTACTTCCATCTCACCTTTGAAGGTGACACTAGCTGATGGCTCAGGCTTGATCAGCACCCACAAAATCTCACAATTTGAGTGGGTCATGCAGGGTCAAAAGTTTGTAACTGAGGTATATGTGCTACCCTTATCTGGTTGTGACCTCATATTAGGCATACCCTAGTTGATTACACTAGGGACTATACACTGGAATTTTCAACTTCTTACAATGAAGTTCGACTGTGATGGTCATCCATACGAGTTAAAAGGAGAAAATGAACAATTGGTGGTGGTTGATAGGTCTGAATTCGCTAGACTGCTTGCACATGAGAAACCCTACAGTTCCAATGTTGGATGGTACAAGTACTCACTGGAGGTAGTGATCAGAAATGCAACCAGAGGTTGAATCCTCAACTCATTGATTTACTGGAGGAATACCATGATATTTTTGAGGAACCACATGGTTTACCCCCACCCAGGAATTTGATCATAAAATTCCTTACAAGAGGGTTATAAGCTGTCAATTTACGACCCATAGGCATTCTGCCATTCAGAAAACGGTATTGGAGAGATGGTCAGAGAGCTCTTAGCTAGTGGGGTGATCAGACACATAATAGTCCTTTCGCATCTCCTGTTGTACTAGTTAAGAAGAAGGACAACACATGGAGAATGTGTGTTGACTATAGAGAGCTTAACCATCAAACTGTGAAGGATAGGTTCCCAATTCCTATCATTGAGGACTATTTGATGAATTACATGGGCTACTCACTTTAGTAAGCTTGATCTGCGATCTGGGTACACCAAATTAGGATGCACCCAGCGGATGTATATAAAACATTTAGGACTCATGAAGGCCACTATGAGTTCCTAGTGATGCCTTTTGGGTTAACAAATGCCCCCAACCTTTCAAGGCTTAATGAATCATGTATTTAGGCCTTATTTACGAAAGTTTGTTGGTGTTTTTTGATGATATTTTGGTATATAGCTCAAACTCAGAGGAGCATGCCAAACACCTACGGTTGGTCTTAATGTGTTGAAGCAGGAAGTACTTTTTTGAAGCGATCGAAGTGTGAGTTTAGGGTGAACGGATTGAGTACTTGGGTCATATTATTAATAGGAAGGGGTATCCACAGATCCTAAAAAAATTGAGGCTATAGAAGGCTGGCCAACTCCTAAGACACTCAAACAACTACGAGATTCTTAGGGCTTGCTGGCTACTATAGAAGATTTATTCGCAACTACAGCCTCATAGCGAAACCTCTCACCTTACTGCTCAAAAAGGACAATTTTGGGTGGAATGAAGAAGCACAGAATGCTTTTGGAAAACTTAAATAAGCCTTGGTTCAATCCTCTGTTTTAAGGCTTCCTGACTACACTCAAGAGTTTGAACTAGAAATAGATGCTAGTGGTGATGGAGTGGGAGCTGTACTAATGCAAAGTCACCATCCCATTGCTTACTTCAGTAAGACTCTCACTCCTAGACAGCAAGTACTCTCGGTTTATAAGAAGGAGCTACTAGCACTAGTATTGGCAGTAGAGAAATGGAGGCACTATTTGATGGGCAGACACTGTGATTAAAACCGATCACCAAAGCCTCAAACATCTGTTACAATAGAGGTTAGTCACAACTAGCCAACATAAATGGCTTTCTAAACTTCTAGGAATGGATTATGAAATCAGGTATAAAAGTGGAAGAACCAATGTGGCAGCTGATGCCCTTTCCAGATGCACTCAGATGGGATTAAACTCCTTGATCACCACTGTCACTACACCTGAGCTAGTGGAGGAACTGAAGGAAAGTTGGGTTATGACTGAAAAGTATGCCAAGATACTAAATCAATTGAAGGCAGGAGAGGGATGTAAGCACTTCACATTTGATCAGGGAATTCTGAGAAGAAAAGGAAGATGTGTAGTTGGATCCTCTTTGAGTTTGAGACAGAAGTTGTTGAGTATGTATCATGATGGAGTCCTAGGGGGTCACTCGGGTGCACAAGCTACATACAAGAAGATTGGATCAGTTTTCTACTGGCCCAAACTTGAGAAAGATGTAAGGTAATATGTAAGGGAATGTCAGGTATGTCAGAGGCATAAAGATGAACAGGTAGCTACTCCGGGTTACTACAACCACTCCCTATACCTAACGGTTGTTGGGTAGAAGTCAGCATGGACTTCATTGAAGGACTACCAAGATCTAATGGATTGGAAATTATCATGGTAGTAGTCGATCGACTGAGTAAGTATGTACATTTTATTGGTCTCTCACATCTTTACACTGCTCCTAAGTAGCACAACTTTACTTAGAGTATGTGTACAAATTGCATGGGATGCCAGAAGGTATAGTGAGCGACAGGGACCCTATCTTCATCAGTCATTTCTGGCAAGAATTCTTCAAACTACAAGGGGTGAGTTGAAATTGTCCACTGCCTATCACCCAACCGATGGTCAAACAGAAAGAGTCAACAAATGCTTAGAAACATATCTGAGATGTATGATAGGTGATGCACCAAGAAGTGGACTCAGTACGTATCACTAGCTGAGTGGTGGTACAACACTAATTTTCATGTTAGTGCTAATAAGACTCCATTTAAGGTTCTCTATGGGTACCCGCCTCCTATACATCTACCCTACATACAGGGGACTCATGTAATGCTACTGTTGATCACATGCTGCAAAACAGGGAGGAAGGCATCAGTTACTCAAATTTCATCTCAGGAAGGCTCAGGATAGGATGAAACAGCAGACGGACAAAAAGAGAACAAACAGACAATTTGCATCAAACAGCAACCGCACTAGAAATTTACAGCAAAATATTACGGCCCATATCAGGTAAAAGAACGAGTGGGAAAGGTGGCTTACAAGCTGGAATTACCTTCGGAAGCTTAGATCCACTCCACCTTTCATGTGTCCCAACTGAAACGCTTTTATGGGAAACGACTCGATTCGCTACCTTCTTTACCTACACTGGAGGACGAAGAGGAATTAGAACCTGTGGCGATTCTGGAACGAAAAATGATTAAACGTGGAAACGCAGCTGAGACATTAATACTTACCTTGTGGAAGAACAAACCCGCGACAGAGGCTACCTGGGAGTTCCTTATGGACATGAAGCTGAGGTTTCCCCATGCTCGCTTGTGGACAAGCGAAATTTTAGGGGAAGGGATTGTAACGGGGGAAAATCCAAATTAGGGTTCTAAGTTGGGAAAGTAAGTAACCGATTTGGGGTTTCTCATATAGACAAGACAGAGAAAAAAATAAAAGTAAGTATCAGCTCTGTTGTTGGACGATACTACCGAATTGATGGATTATGCTGGTACGGTTTGGGTGTTCAGGTATATTGATGTTGGAGCGGTGATGGAGCGATCCGAAACTATTCTAGTTAATCGGACTGGACTTGATAAAAAGACAGTGGACCGGGCACTACTAGTGGGCTCAGATAAGAGCCCAAGATATTAGTTCTGTTTTTATTTCCCTAAAATGCGAATCTGTTTTATTTTTCCATAAGTGCAAATTAGTTATTGCCAGTATGGTTCTTAACTAACTATGAACATGGTTTGTTAGAGAATATTCTAGAGAGGATATAAATAGTTACATGTAATTTCTGTAAGACATTGATGATTACATAAAATGAAATACGAATGTTAATTTTCCTCTCTATTTAGCTTGAATCTGAGCTATACAATTCTGCATTCAGAATTGTTGTGATCATTCTTTCTGCAATTTATTTCCACCCCATTCCAGACTAGTAATACTGATTATGATGGTCGACTTGTCAAAGTTGTGCTAAGCCATTGGGTTGAACACTTGACTTTTAAGTATCATTACAAGAATGATTGCAGGAAGAAAAAGTTATTTGGGTCCACCGCTAAAGATGGCGAAGGTGAAGAGAGCCGTCGTATAAGGAGAATTATTAAAATGATAAATCAATAAAAATATCATCACTTACTAATCTTGCTTAAAAAGATAAATCAATAAAATATAATAACTCATTGATTAAATAATTGATTAGTTGCACTGATTAATTTGAATATAAAACAAATGAAATACCTTTTAAAATAATAGTTTGCTTAATACGTTGATATTATTCATTAATGAAGAAAATGAGCTCTATCTAAAAAGTCATTTTCCTATTGTATTAATTTTTTTAGGATAAGGATAGATAAAACAGGGAAACAGAAGAAAAGAATCAAGAGAAAGGATAAGGATAGACAAAATAGGAAACAGAAGGAAAGAATAACGGAAGAAAAAGAGAAAGGATAAGCAGAAAACACAAAAAACAAAAGAAAAACAAGACAATCAGACAAGAAAAACATGGGTTTTACTACAGTAGTAGAGTTACTATAGCACTTTTATTGTTTTGTAAAACTCTATAAAAAGAGAGTAAATTTGTAGTAGAGAGGCATCAAAAGTTTTAGGGAGAAAAATGTAAGTAATATTTGAGTGTTTACTTTTCTGTAAGAGTATTCTTGTAATAGTTGTAACAAATTTTCTCACCATTGTATCATACATCCATCATCTTAAATAAAGCTTTTGTAAGTTTCCTTTCACCATATGTAACTAGTTATTTTTTTAAAGTATAAAGGTAATCATGCTCTAAAACCTTTCTAAGTCTTTGTATCACGCGATAAGGTTTTACAACATGGATAAATAGATTAAGGTACCATACTTGATAGTAAAGCTCTGGTTTCTTTAGAGATAATACCAAAAGGGCCAATCTAAAAACCCTTTGATAAGGTTATTTGAGGCAGAGGTTACCGTATTTTAACCTTTTGGGCTGTGGTGTAAGCATGAGGTGCATTTTCTAATAAAAACATTGCTCCACTAGTTAACTATCTTTACTTTAATTATTTACCCCTATCATAAAGTTTTTTCCTCATGACACAGAGATCTTATATTTTGATATCAAAGCCATGTTATCTTTATACCTTAAAACTTTGATTAACAGTTTCACTTTAATATCCAGCTTTTATATTATCATTTTCATATAGTTGTCTAGCTTTACTATTATTAATATCTAGTTTTATTATTATTGTTGTTTAATATCTGTTTTCTCTACTGTCCTTTTATTATCTATCTTTTATCCAACTTTATTATTATCATTTGTTTATCCATTTTAATATATAGTTGTTTAATATCTAATTTTACTATTGATGTTTTATGGTTTTCTTTGTTGTCCTATTTATATTATTGTTTGTTTAATATAATCTTTATTATTAACTTTCTATAAAAAAATATTCAATATAGTTTTTTGTCTCTATTTATTTAGTTAACTACATACTAATCATTCAGTTTAATTTAACTATTTATAATTGTCCTTTAAATAGCTATGAATTTCTTAATTTATATTTTAATATGTTATTGAAATGATATATGATTTTGAAATGAGATATATGTGCATGAACAATATAATTAGTACATGTATTGAATATGTGTCATTTTGTATGTGTATAGTGCAATGAAATTAATATTATTGTACTATATATATTAATGTGTGCATAGTGTAATGAATGTGTGTGTCTCTTGTAAATTCATATGTATGTGTTATGTTTAGAATTATTAAAATAACTTGTGAATTGCTTAAGAATGTATGACAGAATTTTTACAAAGTTTAAACCTAATTTTTAAGCTCAAATTAAACTCAAATGCATTCCAAATTTAGCCAAATTAAGCTTAAGTCAAATATGCCTTAAAAGTCAAACTTTGGATAATTATTGACCTCAAATTAGATTAATTAAAGTTTCTTTTTGGCAATCCATTTTTCCATCTAAATTTCTCTTATTTCTTTTCTTTCTTTCTTCCTTCCATCTCAAAACCCTAAGCCCTAAACCAAAATCAACCACAAGCCTTTGGATTCAATAATCACTCTAAGCCAAAGCCTATTCATGTAAGTTAAAATGCAAGCCTAATTTCTTTGTTTTATTTTCTTTCTTGTATTTGAATGTAAAGCTTATGGTAGGATTAGAAAATGCCAATTGAGTTGATTTATTTATCTATTGATATATGTTAGGTTGTGCTTTGCTCTTGTGTGAGCTTAGTTAAGTGTTAGAAAGTTGTAAGGAGTGTTGATAAGCGGTGGAACTAAATTGAGTAGTTGAAGTGTACAATTGAAGTGTGATCGGTGTTTGAATGTTGTAGTTGGGTGTTTGATGATTAGAAGTAGAGTTTATGTTTTTTGGATGGTGTTTAGAACATATAACAAGTTTTAGGAAGCTTAGAATAAGTTTAGAGAATTTTTTTGAAATGAATAATTTTTTTAAAGAAAACAGGGGAAGTAAAACATTTTCGTATAGGTTTAATGTTGAGCATACGCTGGCATCCGGTACTTCAACGCTGCCGGCTTAGACGCGATGTTAAAGGTGATCAGAACCTGTTTTCTTAAAGCCACTTGAAACGCTGCCAGCTTTCTTTAGAAAAGTCTGCCAGTGTTTGTTTTTCGAAACGTACGTCGGCTATTAGGGTTCCAACGCTGCCGGCTTAGAGGCGGTATGGAATGAGAACAAAAACATAATTTTTAACACCATGCTTGAGGCCGCCGACATAGCATCCAAAGCTGCCGGCGTACATGAATACGCCGCCAGTGTTAGGGGTATTCACAGGTGTAGACCAACCCCATGTAACTCTCGGAAATTTTTGAAAATTTGGAGTTGTAGTCTATACCAGCTCAACACTACCGGTGTATACTAAAGGCTACCGGCGTATCCTTGAACGTTGCCAGTGTTGGCAAGTTTTGAGTTTTAGTGCATTGTGCACCAGTTCAGCGCCGCTGGCGTTGAAGGCTGGCGTGTTCCCTGCAGTTTTCATTTTCAAAAACTTTCTTCAAATTTTCCCAAAGCTTGATATGATCAATTGAATAATTGTTAAGTATTGTATAATGTAATAGGATGTTTAAATACTCTGTTATGACCTTGTAATAATTTGTTTAATTAATTATATTTGGAACTAGTTAATTAGTGCTAAAATTAAGTGGGAAATTCAATATTATCTTGAACAGTGACAGATCCTCGCTCGGCCAATCCCATTAGTGCCCAAGCTATCTTAGGTGCGCGGTAACTTACTTGTTTCTTTGCTAGGATAAGCATTACTTCAAAATACTTTAAATTAAGAAAATTTTAATAATTGATGAGTGTTGGATAGTTTTTTTTTTTTTTTTATGCCGTTGAATCTGGTTCGGAGAGCGGCACCTTGCTCAGATTGGGGGCATGGTACTTTTTCGCTATTGGATAGATTTATTTAGGAGATATAAGTATCCGAGCTACTTATATCAACCCTCTGAGCGTCGTGATGCGTTACTCAAGATCTCCTAGTATTACGGGCTATGCCGAAAGGTGGGGATGCCTAGTCTGTATGAACAGTAGGGACCACTCAGGAAGGCGGACGTGATACTAGATCCTTGTTATTCGGAGTTTGAATACTCCTATGATGTATGACTAACTAAAGATTAAATAATAAATTATTGGTTGTTGCATTTTGCGTTTAGTTTAAGCATGTGTGAATCACTTTGCATTTGTATTCGTTACTTGCGTACTGAGCCTTTGGCTCATATTTTAACCATTTCAATTGATGAATCCGACGAGATTTACACAAATATGAGGTATGGAACCGATTTCGAGGATTCCTTGACGATTTAAAGGACTAGAGATGACCTTAGACTTAGTGGAATCTAAATTTTGTAATAAACTAGTTATGTTAGTCTTGTGATTGTATTTAAGGTTTTAATTAGATTTTATATGTAATTTTGTTATGGTTCGTAAGAAGCCTTTGGATGTAATATATGTATATATATATGTACTTAATTATGTATGACTTAAGTTTATTTCTTTTGGGAAATATGATAATGGTATACTGTGTTTTTTTAAAAGTTTTGAAAAACTATGAGTTTTGTTATATTAACTGTGTGGAATTAAACAAACAATTCCTTAAATACTTCTTTTAGGCAACCTTACATATAATCTTATAGGTTATATGTGGTTGGGTAACTGTTATCGCCTATTTTAATTATAGGGGTGATAGCGGGTCCTTACAGTTGGTATCAGAGCTGAGTTTGATTAATTTTGTTGTCTAATTGTAATAGTTTGTTTGAGACTTGACCTAGACACAAATAGGTAGTATAGAAAGAGTTAAGTTTATTCGATAGTTGTGTATATTTCCTTCTTGCTTGCTTCATATGCTTGTTATTTTTGATTGCTTGCTAAATGTTTTGCTTGTTTGATGGTTGCTAAATTGTTTGTTATTTTATATATGAATGTGAATGTTAATTTGATAAGTTTTGCATGTGATTAGAAATTTATATACATGTGTATGTGTGTTGAATATATGTATGCAATTGTAAAGATGGACAGGTTAAGGAGATCTACAAGGCAACATTCTGATAGAGAAAGTATGCCGCCACCACCACACAATCATCGTCTACATTTGCTCCTACTTCATCTTCTACACCGAGTGGTGAGACTACTCCATCTCCTACATCGCTTCAGCTTCACAAGTTCCTCCACCGACTCAGATTCCTCCCATGCCACAAATGCCCATTGGTGATCCAAATTCCATGTATGGTATGATGAGGGACATGATGGCAATGATGCAGCAGTATCAGATGATGATGTATCAGCAAACACAACATCTCATGCAAGGTAATCAACAAGGAATGAGACCAAATGAGGCTGCTCCTGTAAATGATCAATCCAACCAAATCAAGTTACATGATTTTAGCAAGATGTTCCCAGAATTTGATGGTACGAGTACCAATCCTACAGTAGCTGAAGGTTGGATAGAGGAGCTAGAGAAGACATTTGCTACTAGTAGAACACTGGAAGATAATAAAGTTGATTTAGCGGTTTATATGATGAACAAAAAGGCTTACAACTGGTGGAGATTAACTAGTGGAAATCTACAACAACCCATATCATGGAATGCATTCAAGGATACTTTTTTCACCAAATATTTTCCAAATTCAGTGAGAGAGAGGATGATAGCTGATTGGTTGAACTTGAGACAAGGGAGCAAGACTATAGATGAATACTATAGTGAGTTTTGTAGACTGTTGCGCTTTGCTGGAGGTGATTACCGGGATGAGAGAATGAAAGTTCATAAATTTCAGAATGGATTAAATGAGGAAATTCAAAGTGAAGTGAAGAAATTTGAGTTACATACCCTATCAGATACTGTGGCCAAAGCTTTGCTAATGGAGCAAATCCAGAATGATAGTAGAATTAGAAGAGCAAAGAGAGCTGCATTTATGGGAAAGAGACCTGCTTCCACTTCATCCTATGATAGTTATCGGGGTTAGTAAAGGAAAGAAGCCTTTCATGGGACGACAAGGAAATCAAAAGCCGACATATAAAGCTTCTACACTTGCATTTGAGAAGAAATGCTTTAGGTGTTATGGTCCTCATGAGTTATCCGATTGTAAGTGGACTCCCAATGCATGTTTTTCATGTGGTCAAGTTGGACATAAATCTAAAGAGTGCAAGAATCCGAAACTACCACCGGTCTTCTGTGCATATTGCAAGCAAAGAGGTCATCATATTGCTAACTGCAAAGATCGACCTGATGTTAAGAGTGGAGTTGATATAGAGAAGGGAAAGACAAATGCTAGGGTTTTCACCTTACAACAGATTGAAGATACACCCTCAGTAGACCTTGGCAGGTATTCTGAGTGTTGCTAGTAGGGATGCATATGTGTTGATTGATACTGGAGCAACTCATGCTTGTATTTCTGAAAATTATATGAATGATTGTGAGCTTGTTTCTGAAACGTTGATTGATCGTATTATGTGTGTGACTACTCCGTTGGTGATTGAAAATAGGCATCCCTGTGTGTGTAAAAATATAAATGTTGTGATTTCAAATGTGAACATGCCTATTGATATGATAGTATTGCCTTTATCTGATTTTGATGTGATCTTGGAATGAATTGGCTAAATCATTATAAGGTCACGATTGATTGTAGTAAGGCAGTTAAGTTTTGATTTAGATGAGGGGAGATTCACATATAGGTTGGAAAGGCTAAGACCTAAGAGTATGAATCTAAGTTGTGGGAAAAACCAGTTGTGGCAGCTATGAATATTGAAGAAGTGGATATCAAAATGGTGCCAATTGTGAATGAGTTTGTGGATGTATTTCCGAGAAGTTACCTAACTACCACCAGATAGAGATAGAGTTTGGAATTGAAGTATTACCTGGAACAGTACCTATCTCCAAGGCTCCGTATAGAATGGCTCCTGCAGTTGAAAGAGTTAAAGCTGCAGTTACAGGAATTGCAAGATTTGGGTTTCATTAGACCGAGTATATCGCCATGGGGTGCTCCTGTATTATTTGTAAGGAAGAAAGATGAGAGTTTGCGCATGTGCATTGATTATAGGGAATTGAACGGGTTACTATTAAGAACAAATACCCTTTGCCCAGGATTGATGATCTATTCGATCAGTTGAAGGGAGCCACAGTGTTTTCTAAGATCGACTTGAGATCAGGATATTATCAACTTAAGATCAAATCTCAAGATATTCAGAAGACGGCCTTCAGAACTCGGTATGGGCACTTCGAGTTTTTGGTGATGCCTTTCGGGTTAACCAATGCTCCAGCCGCATTCATGGATTTGATGAATAGAGTCTTCAAGGATTATCTGGATTCATTTGTCATAGTATTCATTGATGATATTCTGATTTATTCCTAAAGTAAGGAGGAGCATCAAGAGCATTTAAGACTTGTGTTACAAAGACTTCGAGAGAAGAAACTCTATGCGAAATTTAACAAATGTCAGTTTTGGTTGGAAGAAATATCCTTTCTCAGGCATATTATTTCAAAGGAAGGTATTTCAGTTGATCCAATGAAGATTGAAGCTATTTTGGGATGGACAAGACCTACTAATGTGAGCGAGATTAGAAGTTTTCTTGGATTGACGGGATACTATCGAAGGTTTGTAGAGGGATTTTCGAAAATTGCGTCCCCATTAACAAGATTAACAAGAAAGAATATTAAGTATGTGTGGGATGACAAGTGTGAGAGGAGTTTTGAAGAGTTGAAAGAAAGATTGGTATCTGCACATATTCTAGCACTACCTGCTAATGGAAAAGAATTCGTGGTTTTTAGTGATGTGTTTATCCAAGGACTCGGTTGTGTTCTCATGCAAGATAGAAAAGTTATAGCTTATGCATCAAGGCAACTAAAACCCTTGAGAAGAATTATCCAGTGCATGATCTTGAGTTGGAAGCAATAATTCTCGCACTAAAACTTTGGAGACACTATCTATTTGGAGAGAAGTGTAAGATTTACACGGATCATAAAAGCTTGAAATACATATTCACACAGAAAGAGCTTAATATGAGGCAAAGAAGATGGCTTGAATTGATTAAAGATTATGATGTGGAAATTCTTTATCATCCTGGCAAAGCTAATGAGGTAGTAGATGCACTCAGTAGGAAGAAGCAAGTGAATGATGCAACTTTGATTTCTAATCAGAGAGATTCAGATGGACTTCATGAAGTTAGAACTTGAAGTTACATTGGAGCAAGTTGATGTGATATTGGCTCAATTATCCTTGCAACCGAAATTTTGGAAAAGATTAAACAAGCCCAAAAGGAAGACGATGAAGCTAAAAGAATAAGATTGCCATTAGTGAAGGGAAGAGAAAAGAGTTGAGAATATGGATGAAGTTGTTAGATATGGGAATCGACTTTTGTGCCATATGGGTTGAGAGAAGAAATCATGAAGGAAGCTCATTCATCTTCATATTCGATCCACCGGGAACCACCAAAATGTATAGAGATTTGAAGAAAAATTTATGGTGGGAAGGTTTGAAGAAAGATATTGCTCAATATGTTTCCAAGTGTTTGACTTGTCAACAAATAAAAATCGAGCATCAAAGACCCAGGAGAACTTCAACCTTTATCTATACCCGAATGGAAATGGGATGATATCACTATGGATTTTATATCGGCCTTACCCAAGACTATCGCCAAATATGAAGTTATTTGGGTGATCGTGGACAGATTAACAAAATCGGCTCATTTCATACCTTTGAGGGTTGGATTCCTTAGAGAAGATGGCACATATCTATATTAAAGAGATAGTGAGACTACACGGGATTCCAAAGACGATTACTTCTGATCGAGATTCTCGCTTTGTCAGCCGGTTCTGGAAAAGTTTACATACTGCTTTAGGTACTCAACTTCAGTTTAGCACTGCATTTCATCCACAGACAGATGGGCAATCAGAGAGAACAATTCAGATAGTGGAAGATATGCTTAGAGCATGTGTCTTAGATTTTGGCAATAGGTGGGACACTTATTTGCCACTTGTTGAATTTGCCTACAACAATAGCTTCCAAGCAACGATTCAAATGGCCCTATGAAGCTCTTTATGGTAGGAAGTGCAGATCTCCATGTATTGGGATGAAGTTGGTGAAAGAGTTATTTTGGGTCCTGAATTGATACAACAAGCAGTAGATAAGATTCAAGTGATAAAACAACGAATGAAAATAGCTCAAGATCGGTATAAAAGCTATGCTGACACAAGGAGAGACCATTGGAGTTTGAAGTTGGTGACCATGTGTTTCTCAAAATCTCTCCAACAAAAGGAGTAATTAGATTTGGGGTTAAAGGCAAGTTGAATCCAAGATACATTGGTCCATATGAGATTTTAGAAAGAATTGGACCATTAGCTTATCGATTGGCTCTACCACCGAATTTGTCGGAAGTGCATGATGTATTCCATGTATCACAGCTCGAAAATGTGTATCAGATCCCAAAGCCATCATTTCTACACATCAACCAGAGGTTCAACCGAATTTGAGCACAGTTGAGAAGCCGATCAAAGTCTTGGATAGAATTGATAAAGTGTTGAGGAGGAAAGTAATTCCTTTTGTGAAGGTCTTGTGGACGACAAACCGAAAGAGAGGCAACGTGGGAGCCCGAGGATGAAATGAGGCAGAAGTATCCCGAGTTATTTGAGTAGTGTTTAAGGTAAGCTAAGTTTCGAGGACGAAACTTTTTGAAGGAGGGAGAATGAAATAGCCATGAATTTCCTAATTTATATTTTAATGTGTTATTGAAATGATATATGATTTTGAAATGAGATATATGTGCATGAACTATATAATTAGTGCATGTGTTGAATATGTGTCATTTTGTATGTGTGTAGTGCAATGAAATTAATATTATTGTATATATATATTAATGTGTGCATAGTGTAATGAATGTGTGTGTCTTTTGTAAATTAATGTATGTGTTATGTTTAGAATTATAAAATAACTTGAATTGCTTAAGAATTGTATGACAGAATTTTTACAAAGTTTAAGCCTAATTTTTAAGCCAAATTAAACTCAAATGCATTCCAAATTTGCCAAATTAACCAAGTCAAACTACCCTAAAGTCAAACTTTGGATTTATTGACCTCAATTATTAATTAGAGTCTCTTTTTGGCAGTCATTTTTCCATCGAATTTCTCTTATTTCTTTTCTTTCTTTCTTCTTTCCATCTCAAAACCATAAGCCCTAAACCAAAATCAACACAAGCCTTTGGATTCAAAATCACTCCAAGCCAAAGCTATTCATGTAAGTTAAATGCAAGCCTAATTCTTTGTTTTATTTTCTTTCTTGTATTTGGATGTAAAGCTTATGGTAGGATTAGTAAATGCCAATTGAGTTGATTTATTTATGTATTGATATATGTTAGGTTGTGCTTTGCTATTGTGTGAGCTTAGTTAAGTGTTAGGAAGTTGTAAGGAGTGTTGATAAGTATGGAACTAAATTGAGTAGTTGAAGTGTACAATTGAAGTGTGATTGGTGTTTGGATGTTGTAGTTGGGTGTTTGATGAATAGAAGTAGAGTTTATATTGTTTGGATAGTGTTTAGGACATATAACAAGTTTTGGGAAGCTTAGAATAAGCTTGGAGAATTTTTTTGAAATGAATAATTTTTGTAAAGAAAATAAGGGAAGTAAAACATTCTCGTATAGGTTTAATTTTGAGCATACACCGGCATCTAGTACTTCAACGCCGTCAGCTTAGAGGTGGTGTTAAAGGTGATCAAAACCTGTTTTCTTAAAACCGCTTGAAACGCTGCTAGCTTTCGCTAGAAAAGTCTGCCAGTGTTTGTTTTTCAAAACATACGTCGACTATTAAGGTTTCAATGCTGCCAGCTTAGAGGCAGTATGGAATGAGAACAAAAACATAATTTTTAACATTGGGTTTATGGTCGCCAGCATAGCATCCAAAGCTGTCGGCGTACATGGATACGCTGCCGGTGTTGGGGGTATTCACAGGCGTGGACCAACCCCATGTAACTCTCGAAAATTTTTAGAAATTTGGAGTTGTAGTCTACACCGGCTTAACGCTATCAGCGTAGACTGAAGGCTGTCAGCATATCCTTGAAGGCTGTCGGCATATCCTTGAACGCTGCTAGTGTTGGTAAGTGTTGAGTTTTAGTGCATTATGCACCGGTTCAACGCCGTCGGCGTTGAAAGTCGACGTGTCCCCTGCAGTTTTCATTTTCAAAAACTTTCTTCAAAATTTTCTAAAGCTTGATATATGATCAATTGAATAATTGTTAAGTATTGTATGATGTAATAGGGTGTTTAAATGCTATGTTATGACCTTGTAATAATTTATTTGAATTTCTTTGATTAATTATATTTGGAACTAGTTAATTAGTGCTAAAACTAAGTGAGAAATTCAATATTATCATGAACAGTGACAGATCCTCGCTCGGCCAACCCCATTAGTTCCCGAGCTATCTCAGGTATGTGGTAACTTGCTTGTTTCTTTGCTAGGTTAGGCATTACTTCAAGTTACCTTAAATTAAGAAAATTTTAATAATTGATGAGTGTGGATTGGCTTTCTTTTATGCCGTTGAATCTGGTTCGGAGAGCGGCACCTTGCTTAGATTGGGGGCATGGTA
Source organism: Combretum micranthum (assembly GCA_024138025.1). Taxonomy (NCBI): domain Eukaryota; kingdom Viridiplantae; phylum Streptophyta; class Magnoliopsida; order Myrtales; family Combretaceae; genus Combretum; species Combretum micranthum. Next base: position 563,879 of record JAMXBD010000192.1, on the reverse strand, counting down.
CTTTTTCGTTATTAGATAAATTTATTTAGGAGATATATGTATCCGAGCTACTTATATCAACTCCCTAAGCATCGTGATGCGTTACTCAAGATCCCCTAGTATTACGGGCTATGCCGGAAGGTAGGGCTGCCTAGTCTGTATGAACAGAAGGAACCACTCAGGAGGCGAACGTGATACTAGATCCTTGTTATCCGGAGTTTGAATACTCCTATGATGTATGACTAACTAAAGATTGAATAATAAATTATTGGTTGTTGCATTTTGCATTTAGCTTAAGCATGTGTGAATCACTTTGCATTTGTATTCGTTACTTACGTACTGGGCCTTTGGCTCATATTTTAACCATTTCAGGTGATGAATCCGATGAGTTTTACATGAATATGGGGTATGGAACCGATTTCGAGGATTTCCTTGATGATTTGGAGGACTAGAGATGACCTTAGACTTGGTGGAATCCAAATTTTGTAATAGACTAGTTATGTTAGTTTTGTGATTGTATTTAAGGTTTTAGTTGGATTTTATATGTAATTTTGTTAAGGCTCGTAAAAAGCCTTTGGATGTAATATATGTATATATATGTACTTAGCTATGTATGACTTAAGTTTATTTCTTTTGGGAAATATGATAATGGTATAGTGTGTTTTGTTAAAATTTTTGAAAAACTATGGGTTCTATTATAGTAACTATGTGGAATTAGACAAACAATTCCTCAAACACTTCTTTTAGGTAACCTTACATATAATCTTATAGGTTATATGTGGTTGGGTAACTGTATCGCCTATTTTGCTTATAGGGGTAATAGCGGGTCCTTGCAGTCCGGCCTATATTTTATGAATCGTATGCTTATATATATGTTATAGAAGAAACATATTTTATTGAGAAAAATATTCAATAATATGTTTGATTATTAATGTTGTTTATTAAAGAATACATAAAATAACAAGGAAGGGAAATTAAAAGGTTAAGAAATATTATAAGGAGAATAAAGAGCTACATGAAATAGCAAGAAAGTCTTTTAGAATTACATTTCGAAGATCCAATTTCAAGGAACAGGAGCTTTATCAGTATCCCACAAAGGACAAGGATATATAGTAATTTGTATAGTAACTATGAATTTACACTTCTCCTAAACTTTGTTTTTCTTTCACTCATGCTACCTCTAAAAAAAATTTCACTATAATCAAATACCTAAACTTTTTTTTTCTTACACTCATGGTACCTCTAAAAAAAATTTCGTTATAATAAAATCCTTGTACTTTTTTTTTTCTTTCACTCATGATACCTTTAGACGGATTTCATCCATTTTTTTTTCATCCAATTACTGATGTGACAAATAAACCCAAATAAAATATTACGTTCTCTATCCTACTTAGCTTTTTTTATAATTTTTTAATTATTTTTAAAATTTTCCTCTCTTTGTCTCTTTCTTCTTCTTCTTCCTCCTCCTTTAAAAAAAAATCAAATAATAATCACTAACTCCATCTTTTCGACTCTCGACTTTCTCTCTCTAACCCCTTCCTATCTAACACTTCATGGCAAGACTTAAGCCACAACATCCAACAATATCCGCCATACCCATTTCACCATTCACCATGAATGCTGCTTCACCGAGTCACCCAAACCTACCGAGCTTACCATTAACTCAAAAGCTTTATTTCAAAAATCAAGAACTAACTACCATAAAGAATGCTAGCAGCTCCTCTCTCCACAAACTAAACTGCCATTGTCACGGTCTGAGTTAACCCAGTCACCATTAAACAACTTTCTTAATAGCTTTCTCTCTCTTAACTACTCTCTCTCTACCAAAAACACCATTAAACAATTTTCTCTCTCAACAACTCGTCTCTATGTAACCACTATCTCTCTAGAAATCAAACTTCATCAGAACCATCTTCTTCAACCTTGCGTATCCACCTCCATCGCCAACCACGCCAGTCATTCTACACACGTTTGACTCAACACCACTACACGAACCCATTCATACCATAGGACTCAACCGTGAATTAGTCACCAAATACTCGCTAAGTTGCAACTTGACCTTGCTAACTTTAGTCATAAGACCTATGGACCGCTAACACAAACCTTACAGTACGGAACTTGTGCTTAGCTCAATTTCCGTTTCCATCATCATTGATGCAGACGACAAGCTACTACTCCACCATCCTTGACCAGCTACACTGCTAGCCTTCACCAACCTTTAGGTTAGCCTACTTTGTCAGTTATGTCGTACGATTTATTCGTATTGGTCTAACTTGTATTTACTATTTTCCTTTTTAGATTTGTATTTATTATTTGTCTTTATTATTAGTCAATATCGTATTTATTATTTTACCTTTTTAGGATTTTGCCTTTTGAGATTTTCATGTAATAGTATAAATAGGCCATTAAGCTTGTCTTTGTATTCAAAACTGATATTGGACATCTTTAATATTGAATTGAGAAGGAATTCTCTGAATTTGCAATTGTTTAGCAATTGTGTGATTAAGTTTACGTTTTCAAATCAATCGTTAAATTGGTTTATACTATTTAATGCTTCCGCGCTACGTCAGATTGCTATTAGAGCAAGGTGAGTTCTTGCGAAGATGGCAATTAACGTTAATGTTGACAGCGATCACATCCTCAATGGTATTCATGATGTGGAGGTCCTAAGAGCCAAATCCTTGGGTCAAAGGGCGGTGTTGGAGAACATGGATCTAAGATTTCAGCGTATGGAACAATGCTTTGATGACCTAATCTATCGATCCAATACCAACAGTAGCAAGAAGGATTATTGGAGACAATCGAAAGGCGATCCAATACCAACAGTAGTAAGGAGACATGGATTAGTTTTGTTATTTATGATACCAATGATGAAAATGAATTTTTGAAAATCTGGCTTAGAGAAAAGGTCATGGTGATAGAAGATTATATGGCAAGAGTAATTACAAGTACAAAGATGAAATTTTTTTCTCAATTTAAATATGTTGTTTCTAAGTTTGATGGTACTAAAAATCTAGATGAGTTTTGGGTGTGGGTTGAGGAAGTTGAGAGTTTCTTTGACTATATGAGGGTTCCTGAGGGTATGACGATAGAATTGGTGAAGAGTCGTTTGTCGGGCGATGCATTGTATTGGTGGAAAAAACTTTTGGCAGTGAGACTCCTTAAGGGCAAGGAGTCTGTGAAGACTTGGTTTATGATGAAATACCTGATGGAGTGAGAGTTCTTTCCCTTAGACTACAAGCAAATCCTTCCTAAAAAATTTCCAAAGATATATGAACTAGTAAACCTAGTTCTAGAAGTGCCTAAGAAGGAATTGGTGGGACAATATGAGAACTCAACCCTCGAAAATCATAGTACTCAAATTAGTGATGGTGAGGACAATGGGGAAGAAGTTGATGTTTACAAAGATTATGTTAGTGAGGAAGTCGTTGTAGGGAAGCCTCTATTGATTGATGAACAAGTGTCGATAGTTACTAAAGAGGTGGAGGCTAAAGAAACTCCTAGCATATTCAATGCACCATTGAATGAGATTGAAAATGTAGGCTTAGTGATTTGTCCAAAAACTTACATCATGACCCAAAGGAAATGCCAGAATTAGTGAGTGCATATATCCTATCAGTTCATATCAACATAGAAAATGATTGTCCAATTATCACTCCAATCCATCCAGATTGTGCAAAATCAGATTCAAAAGAAAACTCAATTATGAGTTTTAATCTGGTAGGAGTGAATAATGTGATGTGAATCATGATCAAACGACGAGATAAATGGGATAAATCAAAACGATCTAAAGAGAGGAAGAAGAAGAAGAGAAAAAGGCGGAAAATGAGAACTTGAGGTCGAGTTCTTTGCCAGTAAGAGAGAATGATGAGGATGACAAGCTACTACACTGCTGTCCTTAACCAGCTACACCGTCGACCTTGACTAACCTTTAAGCCAGCCTACTTTGTTAATTATGTCACACAATTTATTTGTATTGATCTAAATTGTATTTACTATTTTCCTTTTTAGATTTATATTTATTATTTATCTTTATTATTAGTCTATATCGTATTTATTATTTTACCTTTTTAAGATTTTGCCTTTTAGGATTTTCATGTAACAGTATAAATAGCCCTTTAGGCTTGTCTTTGTATTTAGAATTTATATTTGGCATCTTTAATATTGAATTGAGAAGGTTTTCTTTGAATTTGCAATTGTTTAGCAAATGTGCGATTAAGTTTAAGTTTTGAAATCAATCATTGAATTGATTTCTATTATTTAATGCTTCCACACTGTATCAATCACATCCGGACATCGATGTTGAGATGGGTATAGTGACTTGATGACGAGTTTGTTTTGGTTTCATGGATCGGCGAGTTAATAGAGTTTGGTTTGGGAGGTCGTATTATTTAAAGAGAGAAGATGGATTAGACATAAAAAAAACTTCTCTCATGAAGAAAATGGAGTCTCATGGAGAAGATGAAGATGAGCTCTTGATTTTGAAATTAAGAGGTTATGTAAAGAAAAGATCTAATTTTACGTAAAGTTTGAATCTTTTTAATTTATTTTTTTCTATTTGAATCGTGTTGTTTTAAAATTAATTTTATTTAAATTGATGAGTTGATAGAGTTTGGTTTGAATCTCCATTAATGACATTTAAGAAGAAGGAGAAAAAAGAGAGGGAGGGAGAGGAGAGAGAAGCAAAATAAGTGAAAAAAATTATTAAAAAACCGAAAACATTGCCTACGTGGACCGAAAAATAATATTTTAATTGGGGTACCTGACACATTATCATTAAGATAGAAAAATGGACGCAATCTATCTAGAGGTACCATAAATGAAAGGAAAAAAAATTAGGCATTTTCTTGTAGTAAAAGTTTTTTTAGGTACAATTCTATAAAAATAAAAAAAGTTCAGGTATTATAAGTGAAATTAACATGAATAAATGGGTTAACATAAGATACATGACATTGTATAAATGGGTCAAGTTACGAGTTTAGGTTTGCATATACAATTAATAAATGGGTTAGGTCATGGGTTAAGATTTTTTTTAACATGAGCTGTTTACACATAGATACAAGATATGACACAGTACCACGAATTGTCAATGTTAACTATAGCTAGGTAGTTCTCATGGCTTGGCCAACTATGGTAATGGAAGAGCAAGTGATGGAGCGTCAAAGGCTCATATATTGTGTCTATCAAAATCATTATCCTCCACATTCATGTCCTGACCACCCTAGAAGGCAGGCAACTCTTCATCTAGAAGAAGAAAATCTATTAGATTTAACTTTGAGCATGGGATGAGTCCCATAAAGATCTAAGTCTCCACCCGCTAGGTGAATTGGTTCTGTAAAGACCCGACCCACTAAATCCCAAGATTTAGAGAATTGAGTCATCAACCACATATAACATTTTCATATTATATGTAAAGTTGTCCTAAAATTAAAAGGTTATGAGAATTGTTTGATCAAATCTACTAAAACTTTATAAACAACTTTTAACAAAACAAGATTGCTAATAAAAGCAATCTACACATATATATACATTATATGTACAAAGTTTAGTGTCAATATAAGACACTAAAAAAAATTACAAGGTTTTCTTAGTACAAAAGATAATCTAAAGAGATCTTAAGGTCTTTTACACTTAGGTTTAACTAACAAGCCTTCTATACAGAGAATTATGCTTTTAACCAAAAGCTTCTCTAAAATTCAAGGGCATTCGAGTCCTACTCGTCCCTTCATCCATAAATCGCTCAAAATCTAACCCGTATCCCAAATCATCATATAACTCATCTTCATTACCTGCAAAGTAGCAAAAGTGAGCCAAAGACTCAGTACACAATAACAAAAACAGAACCAATTTATATAGCAAACTTAAATCAAATTAAATGCATCAACAATCAAGTTATTATCTTATTAAGTTTTCTTTTAACAAAACAACAGGAGGGTATTCAAACCCCGGAATCACGCTCTAGGAATTTAGGGGTCCTGAGTAACAGCAGCTACTCAGGGGGTTGATATAAGCAGTCCGAATACTTATATCTCCTATATCTATTCCATAAAGATATAGCTTCATTTAGGGTTCAAAAGCCATTGCCCGACTCTACTTAAACTCAGTTCACAACATGAGCCTAGTTCACAAGTTCCCATAAACTTTGAACTAAACCATGGTATTTCCCCATAAGTTTAGGCAAACATTACTCGGATACTATTCTCCCCATCGACTATCCACTTCACCAACATGAATGCTATTGCATCATGCGTACCATTGCATCATGATAAAGTCATTGCATCATGACTTAGGTTAAGTGCCTAACTAACATGTCATTGCATCATGACAGATTTGTTACTCCTCGGACCAGATTAAACAGCATAATAGACATTCATTTCATCAAAGTATTAGATCGGAATTAAATTAAGTCAAATTTAAGAATGTCTATTCCTAGCATACAACAAACAAGCTATCACGTACCTGAACCCGATAGTGTATTATTATACTCACTCGGAGGAGAAATAACTGAGGAACCTTTAACTGAAATAATAAATATCAAAACAAATCAATAATAGAATGTAGAATTTATATATATATATATATATATATAGGTACATCACAATCCTAGGTTAACTATACAAGGAGATTCATTAAACTTAAAGTATAGTTTTAACATTTCCTTTACACACATAGGCAAAAGTGAACTGAATGTCGGCAGCTTTGAAATTATACGCCGGCGGCGTTAAGCCCGACGTTAAAAATTTTGATTCTGTTTACAATCAATACCGCCTCTATGCCGGCGGCGTTGAAACTCTAGTGGCCGATATACGATTTGAAAAATAAACCCTGGTTAATTTTCTTACAAAAGCCAGCGGTGTTTTAAGCAGCTTTAGAAAAATCGGTTCTGATCACATTCAACATTGCCTCTACACCGGTGGTGTTAAAGTACCAGGTGCCGGTGTACACTAAAAAATAGACTTATTCGAAAATGTTTTATTTCCCCTGTTTTACATTTCGAAAAAATATAACACATAACACTTTTAATCCTTCTTCAAACACATATCTAACTTCATACACTATCTTCTATCCACAATAACCAATCCTAGCAACTTTAAACTTCATAACAACACATCAAACTACTTCATTCATATCAAATCCTCTCCTACACTTCACTTTAACTTCAATCACTCAACTTAACTTCACTACTTACCAACACCTCTCACAACTTCCCTAACACATAACCAAGTTCACACAATAACAAAACACAACCTAAAATATCAATGCTTAAAACCAATCAACTCAAAAGACATTAACTCATCCTACCATAGATTTTACACCTATACCACAAGAAAGGAAATAAAACAAAGATATTATACTAGCTTTGACTTACATGTAGGGGCTTTGGCTTGAAGAGATTTTTGAATCCAAAAGCTTGATATTGGTTTTTGGTTTAGGGCTTATAGTTTGAAGAAAAAGGAAAAGAGAAAGGAAAGAAAAGAGGAAAAATTCGTATGAAAATATGGGCTGCCAAAAAGAGGCCAATTTTAATCAAATTTGTGACTCATTAATGTCCTAAGTTTGACTTTTAAGGCACATAAGACTTAGGTTTAAATTTGGCTTAATTTGGAGTTCATTTGGGTTTAATTTGGGCTTGAAAAATAGGCTTAAACTTTGCTAAATTCTGTCAACAATTTCTTAGGTACAACAAAAGTTATTTTGATACTTTTAAACATAACACACACATATTAATTCATAAAAGACACAACATTAATTATACTATATACACATTAATATACATAAAACAATAACGTTAATTTCATTACACATATTCACATACAGCGATAATTTACATTAATAAACATAATAAATCAAATCTATTTCTACACATTCATTTTCATGAATCAAAATTACTTCAAACTTAATATCTAGAACTAATATTATATTTACATGCAAATTTTAATTATTGAATAATTTAGATCATTTCAGGTTCTTCAAAACCTACTAATGGCGGAGGGACATATGCATCCTCATCATCCTAAAGCTACATGATCATATCAAATGTAATAGCAAAGTGTCACAAAGGTCATTTGAACTTATCACTATCACCATAGGCTACCCTAGCTCCTCCTATGGTGTGGTAGGGGTAAACATCCATAGAAGTGTCCCCTTAAGGCATTACTAGCTCAGTTGGCTTTCTAAAATTTGGCTCGTCCTAACTAAAGTCTAACTCTTGAGAAGGGTGTTTCAACATCCACTTGCACATGTACCAAAAGAACTTGGTTTGATAATGTGTCTCCTAAGTCAAAAGAAGAGTGTATCATCATTTAAGCTAAGTCTAAGTCATGACATTTTGGCAAATAAAGTACCAGTCCATCAGCTACCATGAATACCACGTTAGTTATCTTACCCTTATATCCTTAGTATCTAGAGATTTTCTCCATTGCATAAAATGTTTCAAGGTTTGTCAAAAAAAAAAAATTACATTGCGCAATCTCACCACATCGACTTAATCATGCTAAGTGGTCTCATGTATATGGATCCTTCGTTTAATAAGGATACTGAAGATACTTTAGAGTCTACCCAATAGCACAAGACTCTTGAATATAATTCACAAGTAGTGTTAATAGCTGACTAAACTCTTTTTGTCCTTGAGGAGGAAAGTAGCATAATAATGGAAGAATGCATGGTATTATTCTTTTAATCATAAATTGAGTAAGAGCTTTCTTTTTAGATTTTATTCAGGATTTTTAACTTAAAGTAACTTTAATTGAAAGAACCTATGCTAATTCTACCCCCTCCTGTCTCATACCAATTTTAGGTATATTATTTAGACACTATTTTTCAAGGAAAGGCTTAAGCTCTAACACTTAACCTTATGCCATGATACTAATTAAGAATCAGCATTGCCATAAAAGGTAGCTTATATGACAACCTATCATACACTGCATCGAAGTCCAACATGACTCCTTTCTCTTTCAAAGACTCCCAATACAATGTATAAGGCAAAATCATGAAAAAAAATGTCATTGGGATTTAATAAATAGAAAGATTGTAATGGTGTAGTGAATGAAATAAAGATAAATAAAACATAACCTATGATAGATAAATAAGAGTTATGAGGGGCACCAAAAGTATAGTATGGAACTATAAAAGTAATAGTATGCCTAATGCATGAAAACTAAAAAAGATAAGTTAATCTAAAATAAGAAATCATAAAATGGATCCAACTAAAGACAATAAACTCTTTGCTCACATCTCCCTAAAAAGGCTAAGAACCTAAACAATCAACCTTAGGCATAGATCTGCTTGGCTATTGCTAAAGGTACTCCAACAATAAAATTCTATAGAGGTGTAAATTATAGCCAACCTAGGGATAATTCCTTCATATTACAACATCATGCAGTTTATGAAACAATTATATTTAGCAATTATATGAAATAAAACCAAATACGTAAGCAAATATATACATTCATTCCAGGATGTATATAGTATGGATTTGCACCTTCCATGACTCAAGGTTGGGGAATCGTTTCGAGGATCTCCACTATTAATGAGAATCTATATTCTAAATAGGGGTAGGAAAAATAACCAACCGAACCACAAACTGGACCAGACTGAATTAAATAAAAAATTTAATTTTTTTTCCTCTAACTAGTTTGGTTCATGATTTACTTTGGGCGTTGTCACGCCTCAAAAGGGGGTCTAGTAGGATTAATCTAAAACTATCATATTACGTATGCACTCGTAGTATGAGAGCCATCTTGTAAATCAGAGTGTACAAGACTCTATTTTTTTATCAATTTCTTTTATATAAATTATATATTATATTACTGGATTTCAACTGTGGAATACGATTGTCCACTTTCTACCAAGATCGCAGAGAATCGGTATCCCCTACCAAATAGTGAAAATGGGTTTCACACTTACGACTTACAAATTTTCAAATTATTATAAAAATTATCTAATTTACATTCTAAGTTTACAACACTCTATATTTCTATCTTCAATAGAGTTTTTTGGAGAAGCTTTCTTCACACATTCCTATCCTAATCCTAGCTAGTATTGATCCTGCAAAAAAACTGTTGGGGGGTGAGTGAACCACGGGCTTAGTGAGATAACCTGACCAAACCACACATCAAACAATAATAAACAAGTATAATTATCAATCGTATGCAATGTAACAATCAATCATATGTACATTACAAGCTTGGATGATCTAGAATCTAAAGCAAGATGAAGATTTACCCCTCTCATCGGGGTTGAAGGATCACAGTGCTATGGCCCATCTACCTAGGAGAAACTGAGCATACAGGAATACATCAATACTCACTTTAATTATCTCTTTAAATTAACCATATCTTAAATATCTCATTTCCTGTTTTTTGCCTTAGAAACTACATTAAGTATTAGTCCTTTCAAAGCGATATCATAAGGGGCGTCCTTCGTTTACCATTTGGTTCCTATAGTACCGACAACTCAAAGGTAATCTCGTGTTGATCTAATAGCTTTTAGCCTAGGTCAACCAAGCATTATCATAGGGCCAAAATACTAATACGTAGTAGGCTACCACTTGCTCATATACTGTTTATGCAAATCATGTAATGCATGATCATTTTCTTTTATGTTGTCATTAGTTTTTTGTCAGGTTTAAGCTGATCATACAATTCACAGACAATATCAACATGATTCATACAGTAATTATCATACAATAAACTTATCACTTATAATAGGATAATTTTGGCTACCAAACATCATGCAGTATACCCAATCCCACATGCATATTGGTTTAATATATTATTATTATTAGAAATTCAATTATATTACAAGCACAAACAGTATGATAAAGTCAAAGTTACTCACCTGTAGTCCTCGCTAAACTATCAGAATATGCTACTGGAAATTCGAGAATTGATCTTTTTTTCTTATGAAAATGAAATAACTGATATTTATTATTTAACTAATCTATTCTTCTATTAGTTCTTAAAATAAGATATTTGAAATAACATATTCACCATATTAGTTGTGGTATAACTTATACTATTATTTACACTAATTCCAAATTAGACATATTTTAGAAATTACGTACTCCTTTCTTTTTATGGTTTTACTTAGTATATTAATCTAAACTCAGTTAATTGAAACTAATCACCTAATTCAATTACTAAATCTATTTTAATTAGTTTAATCAATCCAATATGATTTTACTTAATAAAATAATTCATTTAAGATATATTAGTTTTATTTATATTAATTACAATTCTTTGTTACTTATTAGGACAAAATATTTGAAATGACTAAAGTTAAATTCATTATTAATGCATGTAAAAAATTTGATTGTTACATGTGTATATGTGTTAACATGAATTGTGGTGTTTGATATAATTATATGTGTTCGGAAGTAATAACTAAATACTAGTCTATGGTAAATGTATTTAGAATGGTAGTTTATTCATGCTATCCATTATTGTGTTAATGCTAGTGGTTATTGTGGTGATTAATGTTTGATTAATTAAGCTTGTTTTTAAACTAAAACTTAAGCCCTTAACTTAGCAGATTTTTGGCCCTCTTAAGCCCCAAATTTAAGCCAAAATCCAAGCCTAATTAAGGCCCAAACCCATAAAAAATCTGCCCCAAAAGTCAATATAGATTTGCATAAACATTAAAGCTTCATTTGCACACTTAAGACATTCCAAAACAGAACAAATGGGAAGAAATTCGTAACTCCTCCAAGACCAAAATTTCCAACATCCAAACCAAGCTTTCTTGGACTCAACACACCAAAAATCCTTCCCGAAGCCTTATATATACATTAAGGTAAGTTTATTTGATGTTTAAAGTGCTTTATTTCTCTTTAATCCATGAATTTTTCAGTCAAATTTAATGTACGTTGAACTATATGTGTATTGTTATATTGTGAAGTTGAGATAGCTTAGGACTTGTTATGGAAGTGCAAGGTCGATGTTGAGTTGTAGTGTGATGAGAGGTTGTTATTATTGAGTTGTTTTGAAGAGTCGATTCATATTAGATTAATGGAGGTAAAGTAAATGAAATTATAGTGTTTTGTATGTTTTAAATGGTTGAGGAGGAGTAGTTTGTTTTAATGGTGTTAGAAGGAAGTTTATGTATGCTAGATGATATAGGTTTCTTATACCATGTATTAGGAAGGTTATATTGTGGTTTGAAATGAGTTAGAAGAGTTAAAATGTAAAAATTTTATGTTTGGAAAATAGAGGAATTCTGCAACTCGAATTGCAGTGTACGTCGCCTCATACACCGCCGGCGTACTTATCGACGTTAGAATTTTGATTTCTGATTTTTTGAAAATTTTCTTAAACGTCACTAGCATTGAAGTCGAAATTGCTGGTGTAAAGACTTAAAGGTTCTGTACATAATGTATTTTTCTTAACACCGCCTTAAACATCGTTAGCATATGATCCTATACCGCCGGCATTGAGGTTTGCATTGCCGGCGTTAATTGTCGGCGTGGGCTTTGTAAATTTCAATTTTTCTAACTTTCTTCCAACATCTTCCAATACATTATATGTGACTTTTTGATCAAAGATTTGCCCTATATGATATATATATATATATATATGTTATGTGATGACTTTGGATTGTTTTTACATAAGATTCAATAATTTCCTAAGTTCTAATCTAGTGAATATAAGCTTAACTTAGGATAGTGATGTGATATAATTGATTTGTGTGGAATAGAGATAGATACTCAGTTGAAGATTCGCATCGATTCTCAATCCGAACCAGGTACACAATAATTTCGTTAATTATTGATTAGGATAGGCATATACCAATTTGACCTTAATTAAAGATTAATGAAAAGATATTGAAATTGGTTGTGCTTTACGTCGTTGAATCCAGATCCAAGGAGCGACAATCTTATCATGACGCAATGGCACGGTAGATTAAGCACTTAGTCCAAATCTTTGTCATGATGCAAAGACACAAATCTATGATGCAATGGTGGTGTATCTTAATGGCTAAATGGATAGCTAATGGGGTTAACTGTGTTGGTATATTCTCTACTTAGGCTCGAAAGGAAATAATATGTTTTAGTTCATGGGCATGGGACCGTTGAACTAATTGATGTTATAGACCGGGATAAGTTGAGTATATAAAGGAGTGTGAACCCTAGATGATGCTATTAATAATCTTTATCGGTTAAATATAGGAGATATAGATATCCGATCTATCTATATCAACATCCTGAGCAGCTGCTGTTACTCAGAACCTCCAAAATTCCCAAGCTTGAATTGGAGTTTGAATACTCCAGCGTTGTTTTCCTCACTTAACTAAAGATAATAAAGTTATGGTGAATTATTGCATTGCATTTAGCTAAGTGTGCATGTCATATGTATTTGTTTGCACTATTATGTACTGGGTCTTTGGCTCATGCTGCTATCTTGTAGGTGATTATGAGGATGAGCTCTTTGATGATATGAGCTATGGGATTGACTAGGAGGCTTCTATGGACGATTAGGGGTTTAACTTAACAGTAGATGTTTAAGACTTTGATGTATTTGTGAAGTGTTTAGGCTTATTGTTAAGCTTTGGAATGTATTTTTTATTTAAGTTTTTTATTTAATGTAGATTGTATGTGTGTAAGCTTTATATATTGGAGCGATCCTTAGGAGATCCTTAATCAATGTGTATGATGTATGTTTTGTATATATGTGAGATTACTTACTACTAGTATAGTGGTAGTAATTCTTAATGCAAATCATGTGAAAGTTATATCTATTTTTAAGCAAACAATCATTACAAGCACTTCTTTTTAGACGACCTTATGTATAATACTTGTGTATTTCCTAATACTTGAATATTATGTGTGGTCGGGGGATTTGACATGCTTCATCTCTGGGTTAAGTGGGTCGGGTCCCTGCAGTTGGTATCAGAGCTTCAATTTGTATGAATGCTTGTTTAAATGAGATTGCTAAATATGATTTCACTTTGAGTGTAGTGTGATTTATTTGGGATAAACTTGAGTTGACTTGAGTGTTGCGGTTTGTTCGATTATTGCTTTGATTGTTTGTGTGATTGTTAATTGAGTGACATTCCATTAGAATTGCATATTTAACAAGTGCCATGCATATATTATTTGTTGTTTATAGATGGATAGAACTCGGAGACAGACTAGAAAAGAATTGGACTGAGAGGATATGCCACCTCCTCCATCATCATCAACTGCTCAAGCTTCTATTTCATCATCTATTCCAGCATCTACTACTACTCCATCTCTTGCTTTTGCTTCTACAGCTCAAGCTCCACAACCACCTCTGATGCCCCAAATGCCTTCTTTTCCACCTATGCTACCAATGCCAAAGATGACACAAATGCCAATGGGAGATCCGAATGCTATGTGTGCGATATTCAGAGATATGTTTGCTATGATGCAACAGTATCAACAAATGATGTACCAACACCAGCAACAGTTTGTACAACAACATACTCCTCAAGTGATGGGACATGGAGCAAATGTGCAAGTCAATGAGAGGAATGACCAAGTTAAATTACATGATTTTGTCAAGATTATGGTAAAGTTTGATGGAATTGTTTCAGATCCTACTACTGCTGAGCATTAGGTTGAGGAATTAGAGAAAGCCTTTGCAGCTAGTGAAGTTCCAGAGAATAGAAAGGTTGACTTAGCGGTTTATATGCTCAAGAAGGATGCAAATAATTGGTGGAGATTGACAAGTCAAGATATTGTGAGATCGATTTCATGGTTTAGATTCAAGGAAGCTTTCTTTCTACAATATTTTCCCAACACAGTCCGAGAACAGATGATTTCAGATTGGCTAAGTCTCAGACAAGGCAATAGAACAGTTAAAGAGTATTATGTAGAGTTTTGTAGATTGCTCAGATTTGCTGGAGGCATATAAAATGATGAAAGGATGAAAGTTTAGAAGTTTCAAGATAGATTGAATATGGAAATCAAAGGAGAAGTTAAGATGTTTCAACTTCCGACTCTATTAGATGCTGTGAGCAAAGTGAAGTTGGCAGAACAGATTCATAATGAAAATAAGACCCAAAGTGATAGAAGAGCTACATTCCTAGGAAAGAGACCCACATCCTTCACTTCTTGCAAAAAGTATGATAATTATGGCAAAGGGAAGAAACCATTTACGGGAAAGAAATTGAATTTGGGATCTTCTACTAAAACTTCTACTCCCTTCAACACATTTGAGAAGAGATGACCTAGATGCTTCGGGCCTCATGATCAAACTCAATGTAAATGGACTCCGAGAGCGTGTTTTGCTTGTGGGAAAGTAGGACACCAAGCTTTAGAGTGTAAAGATCTAGTGCTACAACCTATCTTCTATGCCTATTGCAAACAAAGAGGGCATCATGTAGCTAATTGTACCAATAAACCAAGAAATGATGGTCCAAATCCCAGAAAAGGAATGACAACAGCTAAAATTTTTTCCATACAACAATGTGAGAAAGCTCCATCGGTAGATACTCTAATAGGTACTATAATGATTGCAAATCATCTAGCATATGCATTAATAGACACTGGTGCAACACATGCATGTTTGGCTGAAAGGTTTGTAAATGAGTGTGGTTTGAAATTTGAAGTGTTGACTGTTAGAGTAATGAGTATTAATACTGCTTTGAGTGTCAAGTCTAGATAGCCTTGTATTTATAGAGAAGTTAATGTAAGAATTGCTAATAGTGATATGCCAATTAATATGATGGTTTTGCCTATGGTTGATTTTGATGCGGTTTTGGGTATGAATTGGTTAAATATGTATAAAGTAATTATAGATTATAATAAGGCGGAAATGAGTTTCGATCTGGAGAATGGGAAGGTTACTCATGTCTTGGAGAGGAAGAGACCTAAGAGTATGTATACAATGGAGTTGTGGGAGAAGACTTCAGAACCAGTTATAAGTGTTAAAGAACTTGATATTGGTATGGTACCCATGGTAAGAGATTTTGTAGATGTTTTTCCTGAAGAATTACCAGGGTTAACACCAGATAGGGAAATTGAATTTGATATTGAAGTGATTCCAAGAACTACTCCTATTTCAAAGGCTCCTTATAGAATGGCTCTTGTAGAATTGAAGGAATTGAAAGTTAGTTGGAAGAATTGCAAAAGATTGGTTTTATATAACCTAGTATTTCCCCTGAGGTGCTCTTATTCTCTTTATGAAGAAGAAAGATAGAAGTCTATGAATGTGCATTGATTACAGGGAGTTGAATCAAGTTACAATTAAGAATAAGTATCCTTTACCCCGTATTGATGACTTGTTTGATCAATTGAAAGGGGCGAATGTCTTTTCAAAGATTGATTTGAGGTCAGGTTATTATCAGCTTCAAATTAAACAGGAGGATGTATCAAAAACGGCTTTTCACACTCGATATGGACATTTTGAATTCTTAGTTATGCCGTTCGGTTTAACGAATGCTCCTGCTGCATTTATGGACCTTATGAATAGGGTATTCAAGGATTATTTGGATTGGTTTGTGATTGTGTTTATAGATGATATTCTAGTGTATTCAAGAAGTGAAGAAGAACATGAAAGGCATTTAAGTTTAGTTCTTCAAAGATTGAAAGAAAGGAAGTTATATGCTAAGTTCAACAAATGTGAGTTTTAGTTGAAAGAAGTTACATTCTTGGGGCATATCGTTATAAAGGATGGGATATATGTTGACCCTGAAAAGGTTAAAGCAATATTGGAATGGCCAAGACCCACCAATGTTACTGAAGTGAGAAGTTTCTTGGGTTTAGCAGGTTATTATCAAAGATTCATTCAGAGATTCTCAAAGATTGCCACTCCGTTGACAAAGCTAACCTGGAAGCATATGAGATTTGAGTGGGATGATCAATGCGAGAGAAGTTTTCAAGAATTGAAGAAGAGATTAATATCTGCACCTATCTTAGCTTTACCCGTTAATGGAAAGGAATTCATAGTCTATAGTAATGCTTCAATACAAGGTCTTAGATGTGTTCTGATACAAGACAATCAAGTGATCGCCTATGCGTCTAGACAATTGAAGCCTCATGAGAAGAATTATCCTATGCATAACTTAGAACTTGCAGCAGTGGTTTTAGCTTTGAAATTGTGGAGACATTATTTGTTTGGAGAGAAGTGTAAAATATTTACGGATCACAAAAGTTTGAAGTTTATTTTTACTCAGAAAGAACTAAATATGCACCAAAGAAGATGGCTTAAGTTGATTAAGGATTATGATGTGGAGATTCTGTATCATCCAGGAAAAGCTAATATTGTAGCCGATGCTTTGAGTAAGAAGAAACAACTGAGTATGGCGACCATGATTACGAGTCAAAGAGAAATACAAGAAGATTTGCGAAGATTGGATATTGAAGTAACCTTAGACAAAGTGGAAGTGATGATTGCAAATTTGACACTCCGACCAACTCTTATGGATTTGATTAAACAAAGACAACAAGAAGATCTAGAAAGTGTGAAAATAAGAAGTGCGGTACAAGAAGGAAGAAGAAAAGAATTGAGACTTGATGAAGATGGTGTCATCAGGTTTGGAAACATAATATATGTACCAGAGACGGGTGAATTGAGAAAAGAGATCTTGAAGGAAGCTCATACTACGGTGTATTCAATACATCCAGGGAGTATAAAGATGTACAAGGATTTAAAGAAGAATTATTGGTGGAACAACATGAAGAAAGACGTTGCAGAGTATGTATCCAAGTGTGTATCATGTCAACAAGTAAAGATCCAACATCAAAGACCTGGTGGTAAATTACAACCATTATCAATTCTGGAATGGAAGTGGGATGATATAACCATGGATTTTATGAGTGCATTCCCTAAGACCATGGCCAAGAATGAAGTTATGTGGGTTATTGTGGATAGAGTGACTAAATCATCACATTTTATACCATTGAGAGTTGGGTGTTCATTGGAGAAAATGGCATGGATTTTTATCCGAGAGATAGTGAAACTCCATGGTATTTCGGTATCGATTACATCAGACAAGGATACTCACTTTGTGAGTCGCTTTTAGAAGAGTTTACATGAAGCACTTGGTACGAAACTTCAGTTTAGTACGGCTTTTCATCCCCAAGCTGACGGGCAATCCGAGAGGACAATACAAATATTAGAGGATATGCTTAGACCTTGTGCCTTGGATTTCAGAAGAAATTGGGATGATTACTTGCCTCTAGTCAAATTTGCTTACAATAAAAGTTATCAGTCGGCAATGCAAAATGGCTCCGTATGAAGTACTATGTGGAAGAAAATGTCGATCACCTCTCCACTGGGATGAGGTAGATGAGAAAGCTCTAATTGGTCCAAAATTGATTCAACAGGCGATAGATAAGATTCAACTCATTAAGAAAAGATTAAAAGTTGCACAAGACCGATACAAAAGTTATGCTGATGAGAGAAGAAGACCGTTGGAATTTGAAGTTGGAGATCATGTTTTACTTAGAGTTTCTCCAACCAACAGAATAATCAGATTTGATGTTAAAGGAAAATTGAATCCGAGATACATAGGTCCTTTTGAAATCTTGGAAAGAATTGGACCTTTGGCATAGCGGTTAGTTTTGCTACCTAATTTGTTGGATGTACACAATGTATTCCATGTTTTGCAGTTGAGGAAGTGTATATCGGATCCAAATACAGTTATTGATACAAATCGGCCAAAAATTCGACCTGATCTTACCACAGAGGAAAAGCCTGTTAAGATCTTGGAAAGAATAGATAAAGTCTTAAGGAACAAGATAATCCCTATGGTGAAGGTTCAATGGAGTAACCAATCCAAGCATGAAGCGGTTTGGGAAGTTGAGAATATGATGAGACAGAAATATCCTGAACTATTTGAACAATGATTAAGGTAAGTTTCGGGGATGAAACTTCTTAAAGGACGAAAGAGTGAAAGGACCATGGTTAAATTCATAATTAATGCATGTAAAAAATTTGATTGTTACATGTGTGTAGGTGTTAGCGTGAATTGTGGTGTTTGATATAATTATATGTGCTAGGAAGTAATAACTAAATATTAGTCTATGGTAAATGTATTTAGAATGGTAGTTTATTCATGCTATCCATTATTGTGTTAATGCTAGTGGTTGTTGTGGTAATTAATGTTTGATGAGTTAAGCTTGTTTTTAAACTAAAACTTAAGCCCTTAACTTAGCAAATTTTTGGCACTCTTAAGTCCTAAATTTAAGCCTAATCTAAGCCCAATTAAGGCCTAAAGCCTATAAAAAATCTGCCCCAAAAGTCAATATAGATTTAGATAAACATTAAAGCTTCATTTGCACACTTAAGACATTCCAAAACAGAACAAATGGGAAGAAATTCGTAACTCCTCCAAGACCAAAATTTCCAACATCCAAACTAAGCTTTCTTGGACTCAACACACCAAGAATCCTTCCCCAAGCCTTATATATACATTAAGGTAAGTTTATTTTATATTTAAAGTGCTTTATTTCTCTTTAATCCATGAATTTTTCTATCAAATTTAATGTATGTTGAAATATATGTGTATTATTATATTGTGATGTTGAGATAGCTTAGGACTTGTTATGGAAGTGCAAGGTCGGTGTTGAGTTGTAGTATGATGAGAGGTTGTTATTACTGAGTTGTTTTGAAGAGTAGATTCATGTTAGAGTAATAGAGGTGAAGTAAATGAATTTATAGTGTTTTGTATGTTTTAAATGGTTGACGAGGAGTAGTGTGTTTTAATGATGTTAGAAGGAAGTTTATATATGCTAGATGATATAGGGTTCTTATACCATTTATTAGGAAGGTTATATTGTGGTTGGAATGAGTTGGAAGAGTTAAAATGTAAAAATTTTATGTTTAGAAAATAGAGGAATTCTACAACTCAAATTACAGTGTACGCCACCTCATACGCCGCCAGTGTACTTACCAGCGTTGAATTTTGATTTTTGATCATTTGAAAATTTTCTTAAACACCGCTAGCATTGAAGTCAAAATTGCCGATGTAAAGACTCAAAGGTTCTGTACATAATGTATTTTTCTTAACACTATCTTAAACGCCGTCTGCGTATGATCCCATACCGCCGGCGTTGAGGTTTGCATTGCCGACGTTAATTGCCGATGTGGGCTTTGTAAATTTCAATTTTTTCTAACTTTCTTCTAACATTTTCGAATACATTATATATGACTTTTTGATCAAAGATTTTCCCTATATGATATATATATATATGTGTGTGTGTGTGTGTGTGTGTGTTATATGATGACTTTGGATTGTTTTTACATAAGATTCAATAATTTCCTCAGTTCTAATCTAGTGAATATAAGCTTAACTTAGGATAGTGATACGATATAGTTGATTTGTGTGAAACAGAGATAGATACTCCGTTGGAGATTCCTATTGATTCTCAATCTGAACTAGGTACACAATAATTTGGTTGATTATTTGTAAGCCCTATAAAATTTCAGTAAATAATTCCAAGATGAACTTTGAAAATAAACCCTAAAAATCACTCCAAATTAAAACCGAACTTTGACTAGTCCTAAATCACGAACGAATTCAGAAACTTCTTAATCTTAAGAAAATGAAAATCTTTAAACATAAAATAAGAACTCAATAGTCTTCAAATTCAAAACCACGACGTACGAAAAATTCCATATTTAACTCCGACTTATAAAATCGGGTAATATAGAACCCAAAAACAAATTATTAATAAGTAAATAACAATTAACTTTCAGAAACGAAACCCAATTCAAGAATTCTGAAAATTAAAAGATATTAAATACTTACAAAAATGAAATGTAAAATAGATATCTCAAATTAAATATGTTGTATAAACATAAAATATCAATTTCCAAATTGGCAAGGATCTAAACCGGAAAAATCACCCGGAAACCCTAACCATAATACAATAGCTTAAGTCCGGCAATCTAGCGCCCTTAACCCTAAAGGCCGAGATGTAGTTTAAATATGTAGAATAGCTCGTAGTAATATAAGTTTTCTTAAAAATATCATATTGGTAATTTTTTACCTATTTCGAATCCATTCAAATACAGACTTCGAAAAGCGTGTCTAGGGCTCGAGATATCAAAAATATACCAATAGTACCGTTAGACTCGTAATTTCATAAGGTTTCTAAATATATCAGTTATATAATTTTTTGGGTTATAAAAGTTACAGTTATAACCTTTTATAGTATTTTCATTACTACCAATTTGATTAGTCTTTTGCACTATTCACTTTTATTTCATTACACGATTTTATTATTCTTATAAAGCTTTATATTTTTAGATAAATATTTTATATATTATAAAAAATTTTGTCTTTCTAAAATTTAGTTAGTTTCGGGCTTTTACGGGATCAAATTCTGTTTAAGACCCGATACTAAAAATAAAATAAATTAATTTAATAATTATAAAATATTTTAAAAATAGTTTTTTCATAAAATAATTTTTTTAGAATTTTTTGGGTTATAAAAATATCATTTATAGCTCATATTCGCGTATTTTGATCATACCAGTAACAAATTGTCAAAATACTAAAATAATTCAAATAATTATTTAATTTTAATTATGAAAAATCTGATACAAATATTTGGAATAAATTTTCTAATTTTATTTTATTTTATTAAGAAAGTACTTTTACAACTCATACCTTCAAGTATATCTTACACATATCACTTCCTTTTCACTTCAATCTTTTTACACTTTATTATATC
Source organism: Combretum micranthum (assembly GCA_024138025.1). NCBI lineage: Eukaryota > Viridiplantae > Streptophyta > Magnoliopsida > Myrtales > Combretaceae > Combretum > Combretum micranthum. The sequence goes on along the minus strand of JAMXBD010000192.1, from coordinate 542,257 downwards.
ACTTCATGGCAGATTTTTCCCCTTCTTTATGGCTGCCATTGTCCTTTATTTACTCCTATTTTGACTAAATTAATTATATTCTACTCCTTCTTAAAGAAGTTACATTACACATTAATTACAAATCAAATTCAAGTCAAATTTCAACAAAACCCTCTCTCTCCTCTCCCCCAATTTCACTGCAGCATACTCACTCTTGGCTGCCCTTGTTTTATTTTTTCCTCATTTAATACACTCATTTTCTCTCTCTTCTTCATTTACTCATTCTTTCCTTTTTCATTCCTTAACCTTTTCTCTCTCTTTTTCCTCTCTTTTCTTCTTCTTCTTGCTCTTGTTCTTCAAGAAACAAGCTGCCCCCTTCTTCTTCCATAAGCTCCCACACGTATTTTTAAAGATTGTTAAGCAAATCTTCATCTCAAAGCCTCCATAGGTGATATAGGTAAAGTATAATGAAGGTTTCATGCATCAAATGACCTTCCATAAGCTTAAAAGCTTAGGATGATGATGCCAAAAATGAAACACTTCTCTTCTCCACTATTATTATCTTGTATCATAATTATTTTCTTGTTTAAAGTCTATATATTTTGTAGATCTAACTTTTTGTAGCTTTGGTTTTTGTTTATGCCATAGATCTTGCTATATGAATTATTATTTTTGTTATTGCTCATGATTTATGCATATATTCTCATTCACATGTGTTCATGCATTTAAACTAGTATAGAAAACTAGATCTAGTATTTTGGAGTTCAAATGCATTAGACTTTTGTTTTATGTTCATAAATAATTATAGTAGCATGATGATAGTAGGAATGTTTAGAAAACTCAAGATCTATTTATTTTCAACAAAATCATTTTTGAAAATTCGGATGAAAATGGAATCATATTTAGAAAAGTTGTTTTTCAACTTCAAAATGTATATTTTTCATTTAAAATGAAGGGCTTAGGGTATAGATAACATAAATGAAGGATTTTGATGAGTAAAGTTTAGATCTAGGAGTTATAGCTTACTACCATGCAATTGTTTTATGTTTATGTTCATATTAAGTATAGATCTCAAACAAAATTGTGAAATTCGTATTTTGGCAAGACCCCTATTTAAAAACCACTTTCCAAGTGTCAAAATGTAATTTTTACTTAAGATAATGAAGGCTTAATATACATATCATCAAGACTTCTTTTTACAAGAATCAAAAGTGATTTTCAAAATAAAAATTTATTTTCGGATTTTGGCCAAGGCATATTTTAAAAACATGTTTTTCAACTCAAAAATGAAGTTTTTATTAAGAAATGAAAGGCTCTTAGGATAGGATATGTAAGGAATGGATTTTCATAAGTATAGATAGATTTTATCAAAAGATATGACCAAAAATGAATTTTGTAAATTCTGATCCCAACCAAGACAATTTTAAAACCCATACATCAACTCAAAAACTCATGTTTTATGTGAAAAATGAAGGGTATAGGTAATAGGTATCATTAAGTGGTGATTTTTACAAGTTGAAATGAGTTTGGATATGAGTAATGTGTAAAACAAAAAGTAGAATCAAGATGGAAAATTTTGAGTTAGTAATCAATTTATGAAATTCGTAATTTTGAATGAAGGCCATAAAACACCTATTATCCAAGCTCAAAATGAAAGTTTTATGTAATGAGTGGAGTCCTTAAGTAATAGGTACCATAAGGTCTTAATTTTTAATGCATTAAACAAGTTTTTCCCAAAGGAATCATTCAAAAAGTGGATTTTCTAAAATTCGGATTTTTGAGTAAATCATATTGGAAAACATATTTGCAAAGTGTAAAATGCAAATTTTTGTGTAAGAATGAAGTCCTTAGTGGTTATGTATGATTGAGCCCTAATTTTCTAAATATCAAATGATTTTTACTTAAAGGAATCACTCAAAAACCAATTTTTACCAAATTCGGATTTTGGAATCAACCCTACTTGAAAACATGTTTACAAAGTGTAAAATGGAAATTTTTATGTAGAAATGAAGGTCATAAGTAATATATATAATGAAGACTCAATTTTAACAAAAATAATTATATTTTCTTAAGTAACAAATCCAAAACAAATGGAAATGATCAAAGTTAGAAAACTAGATTTTTCATAAGTAGTTGTTATTATGGTCTTGCAAAATAAAAAGTTATAAAATTTCCTTTTAGCAAAAATCATCAAGATCATGCATACATTAAGCTCATCTCATGTCATTCATGTTAGGAAATCACTCATATTGCATGTATAGCTAATTTATATAGTAGGAACATTACAAACATTACAAAACTATTTTCAAATCGGAAACCGTTACTGATCAGATCTGATCCCTCTGTTCCGAGACCTAAATATTTTCAAAACTTAAAATAATATTATAAATAGATAGATCTTTCGAAGTAGATAGAAATCGATATATAATTTGCGAGATTCCGAGTTAAAATGACCAAGTTATGGCCGTTTTAAGTTGGAATTCCCGCTTAGGACGAGAATTACGAATTTGATAGTTCGTAAAATCATTTGGATTAGTTTGAGTCGAAATACTTATTAAAGTATTTCTTCCTTTTTAGGTGATCCCGAATTCGACGATTCCTACCACCGAATTATTATTACTAGAAGACCGGTGATCCAATGCTGAGTGAGTTTTCTCCTTTGTTTTGTTACCTTGATTGTGCTTGTAGTTAGTTGCATTAGAATTATAGGAACAAGATAAAAATCGATATGAATGGGGATGGATATATGATGAGGCTGTGATGAATGTATGCCAAAGAATACTAACGCATATCGAAACCACGATTTGATTGGATAACTGCACTCATATATTTCTGTTATGTGTATGATATTGGTTGGTCACTCTAAAGAATGTATGAATATTTTGACCTGAGAAAAATTAAATTGGTCATGCATCGCATCGGACATATTGCATTTGGTAGCGTGCTACTCCTACGCAGGTCGATCGGTATGGTCCGAGGACTCGTTTGGATAATGAGACCCGTATCAGAGCTCATTCATAGGGAACTAAGGCACCGGGGATGCATTCCATGTGTGAGCCTAGCCGAGTCGAGTGCTATGAGCGAGGCTTGGGGACTAGCAGCGGTCGTGTAGACTTCAATACCATCCCTAACCCAAGATACGAAGGGTGTAAATCCGTTTTGTGTGTGGATTCCGGATACCCATACATAATTGTTTGCTCACGTGTTTGTTCATGCATAGCATATGGTTGATTATAACTTGCTTGTTATGGTACGGAATTAAGGGAATTCTCACTAAGCTAGTGTAGCTTATACCCCAATAGTTGTTTAAATGAACAGGTTATCTCAAGTACGCTAAGTGGGGACCGTGATGGTTGGAGCCGAGAATGACTTTGGGATTCCGGCAAGGAATAAGAATGATTGAAGTTATCAGCTAGTTTTATGATTTACCTTGTAATAGTTTTATGAAGTGGAATTTTGATGAATGTAATTGAAGTTTAATGATTTGTATTTTGAAGTATAGTGATTCGTATATGAAGTATAGTGATTTGTATCTGAAGTATAGTAAATTGTATTTCCTTTACATTGTTACTCAAGCTATATCAACGTAAAATGTATTACTCCGATGAGTCTCCTCCATGTGTTAGACGCCTTGTACATAGTATGGAAGCCTTCGCGTGACTGAGGTGGTCATTCTTAGACTTTAATATTGTGTACAACGGACTGCCACATTTAGGGTACCCTTCGGGGCATGACATTATTGCTTAGGATAGGCATATACAATTTAACCTTAATCAAAGATTAATGAAAAGATATTGAAATTGGTTGTGCTTTACGTCGTTGAATCCAGATCCAAGGAGCGACAATCTTATCATGACGCAATGGCACGGTAGATTAGGCACTTAGTCCAAATCTTTGTCATGATGCAAAGACACAAATCTATGATGCAATGGTGGTGTATCTTAATGGCTAAATGGATAGCTAATGGGGTTAACTGTATTGGTATATTCTCTACTTAGGCTCGAAAGGAAATAATATGTTTTAGTTCATGGGTATGGGACTGTTGAACTAATTGATGTTATAGACCGGGATAAGTTGAGTATATAAAGGAGTGTGAACCCTAGATGATGCTATTAATAATCTTTATCGGTTAAATATAGGAGATATAGATATCCGATCTATCTATATCAACCTCCTGAGCAGCTGCTGTTACTCAGAACCTCCAAAATTCCCAAGCTTGAATTGGAGTTTGAATACTCCAGCGTTGTTTTCCTCACTTAACTAAAGATAATAAAGTTATGGTGAATTACTGCATTGCATTTAGTTAAGTGTGCATGGCATATGTATTTGTTTGCACTATTGTGTACTGAGCCTTTGGCTCATACTGCTATCTTATAGGTGGTCATGAGGATGAGCTCTTCGATGATATGAGCTATGGGACTGACTAGGAGGCTTCTATGGATGATTAGGAGTTTAACCTAATAGTAGATGTTTAGGACTTTGATTTATTTTGTGAAGTGTTTAGGCTTATTTGTTAAGCCTTAGAATGTATTTTTTATTTAAGTTTTTTATGTAATGTAGATTGTATGTGTGTAAGCTTTATATGCTTGAGCGATCCTTGGGAGATCCTTAATCAATGTGTATGATGTATGTTTTGTATATATGTGAGATGACTTACTACTAGTATAGTGGTACTAATTCTTAATGCAAATCATGTGAAAGTTATATCTGTTTTTAAGCAAACAATCATTACAAACACTTTTTTTTAGACGGCCTTACGCATAATACTTAGGTATTTCTTAATACTTGAAAATTATGCGTGGTCGAGGGATTTGGCATGCTTAATCTCTAGGTTAAGTGGGCTGGGTCCTTACAATATTTATTAACATAATATAAATAGTGTAAATAAACTTCTATAATTATCTAGGTGTCCTATCTAGATTTAATTTAATTTCCATTACCTGTATTGGTCCTTTAATGATCATATGATAATTAATTATTATTTAATATTTATTTCATTTTGCTTGTCTTGATCTTAAAATATTTTTATATTTCTATCGAGCATTCGAAAATTGATATTTAGTAGGCTTATATTTTTATAGTTATTATTATTATTGTTGTTTTTATATTGTTCCTTACCGGACCCATTATAGTAATTGTATTTATTTACTATTATTTAGTGTTGTCGTGTTCTTTTTATATACTTCATATAATTTGCTGATATGTAAAAGGTTTTACATTATTTAAAATTTATCTTATTTAAATTTCCATTTTTATGTATAAATAAGTATTTTACAATTATTATACTTTATTTTCATTTATAAAGTACAATAATATAAATAATATGATAATAATGTTAGTAATATTAATAATGTTAATTATAAGGTAATTTTCTAGTAATACCAATATTATTTTTCATAAACTGTATTAAACTAGTAGTAATCTAAAGATAACAATAATAATAGGACATATCATAGTAATAATAATACTAGTAATAATCATAATAGTGGTAGTATCATTAATAATATTATTTATAATAATATATATTTTATAATGATAATGATATTCATTAGTGCTAATAAAATAATAATAATTGGTATTAATAATAACAATTATCACAATAATAATATCATTAACAATATTACTAATACTAACATTGGTAATGATAATAATAATATTAATAATAAGGATAATAATAATAATAATCTGATTAATAATAATATCACTACTAATAGTAGTAATAATAATCACATCATTATTGATGATAATAATAATAGTGGTAATGATAATATTAATGATAATGGGTCTGTTTGGATGGTCTGTTTTTCATCTGTATCTGTATCTGTATCTTTTTCAAAATGATATGTGTAAATATGTCCAATTTACATCTATATTTTATCTATATTTTGATCTATTTGATCTTTTGATGAGAACTGCCAACTTTTTTTTTTTCTCTATATCTATTTCTTGATAAATAATTTATTAGAAAAATGTTTGAAAAAGTGTCTGTATCTACCGAAAAAGCCAAACAAACAGACCAATAATAATAATAATAATAATAATAATAATAATAATCGAAATAATATAACAGAATTTTATAACTTAATCTTATTAATTAATTATTTAATTTAATATATTATATATATTTTTAAATAATTACTAATTTTATAATAAAATTCATAATAAATAATAATATTAGTTTTTAACACTTTTTGCATTACTAATACATATACATACAATCTATATCTTAATTAGCTCATACTAATAAAACTAATATTAAAAATTAATTAAAAATAATAATAACCCAGAATTAATAAATACGACAATACTAATTATTTTATCTAATCATAATTAATAAAATTATATTTTTCTACATCATTTATAATGCTAAAGTATTTACATACACATATACTTAAATAACTATATATTAATAAAAATAATTCCTTAAAAAAATTATTAAAAATAATTTTCACTTCAAATTTAATGAATATATATATTAGTAATTATTCAATCAACCAGAAAAAAATTATTTTATATATGATTTTTTTAAATTTTTTGTGAAATTCGTGTTACTATTCACATGAACAGTACCAGCATTACTGTTCATCATCTTCAAGCATGGTTCATGTCTTATTTTGATTAATTTTCACGTTCATTTCACTCTAAAGCATTCTTATATGTTTATACAAGATATTTCTACACATATAACAACTTAAATCATCAAAACTCATCCTTAATCTATGATTTTTGGATCAAAATGGTGTAACTAAAGATTTTTGGATCTTACCTTGTTCAATCCAATTCCAGGCATTTTTGGAGCTTTCTTTTGTGTTGGTCTGAATCATAGGAATGTCAGAATTCATTTTGGATCATTACTTTAACAAGAAACTAACTTAAACTAACTTACCTTAGAAACCTTGCTCAAGTGTTTTAATGGAGGTGTGTTTCTTGATCCGAGCTGGGGTGTTTAGGGCGAGTTAGATTTGGTTTTTAGGTTGGTTTGATGTTATTTGGGAGCTCATTTGATCTGAAAACTTTGGTAAATAATGAACTTGGTTTGCTTGTTCTTTATTATACATACATATATATAGAAGAAGAGAAAGAGGAGATGGTTGTAATATTTCCTTCCATAATTTTTTCAGTTTCGTAAGTGTGTGTAATATGTACTGTTTAATACATTAACTCTGTGTGTGTGCTGGTCATATTCCATTACTTGTTGTGTGCAATTGTTGACTATAAGAGTCTATTATTGGTTCAAGTTGATGGTATAATTCATCTTGCAAAAATCAAGACATCCTCAACCGTGGATTAGAAGTTACAGTCATGATTTAAGAAGGAAAAATTTTACAAGTGTAATTAGTTGATAATTATAGAGTTTAAGGTATTTTATTAAGCTAAACGGGTATAAATTATCAAGTATTTGAGAGTTTCCATCCATGGTTTGCGTACAGAGCTCCTCCAAAGTTTTGAGAAGAAATGAGGACCGTGTTGATAAAAAATAAGAAAAATATAAAAAAAAGATAGGGTATACAGAAATACAAAAATAAAAAGAAGATAATGAATTTATAACCAACAACTATGTAAGGAGTGAGAAAAATATAAACTTGTGAAAAAAAATCAATTTTGCAGGTCTAAGTGATATGTATGATAAATATTGATTCGATAATATTTTTAAATGAAAATTTCCATATTCTCATTATTAAATATTCTGAACACTATAGTATACATATAATTTCTATTAAATATATGTGTCTATGTGTTTAATTTTTCACTTTTTATTGGAAATTTGTTACGTCCAGAGGAATTTGAAAGTTTAGAATAGAAAAAAACGTGAAAAGTGAAAAAAAAAATGTAAAGGAGTTAGGATAAATGGAAATACAAAAACAAAAAGAAGATGATAAATTTATAACTAATAAATATGTAAGGAGTGGGGAAAAATATGAACTGGTGTAAAAGTTAATTTTGTGGATCTAAATGACATGTATAATAAATATTGATTCGTTAATATTTTTGGATAAAAAATTACATATTAACAATATTAAATATTCTGAATACGATAGTATACATAGAGTCTTTAGTTTAATGCTTTTACTTTTTAGTTTTTATACCTGCTATCGTAAATTATATTTTATCTGTTTAAAAGTTTTGTTTAATGGTATTTTGATAAATTAATAATTATATTGCCATTAATTCAATTCACTTTATTATAAATTTATAAGATTTGAAATTACATATGAATTCATTTTTATTTATAAATTGATTCTAGAGTTTTTAATAGATTAGAAATTTAATTTAATTTTATATTTGTTACTTGGTTCTTTTTACTAATTATAAGCTACTAAATTAGATCAAAATTTTAGTTTCTATCGACCCAGAGTTATTTAACTTGAAGGTATTTACATTTTTCGAACATTAAAACTTAGGTTCTTAAATATTAAATAATTTCTTTATTTTTTATTTCGAGTATTATGAACTTTTAAAGTCTTAGTGATAAAGATTCTTTATTCTAATTTGTTCATACTTAAAAATTTAAATCGCGAAAAATTTGGAGTGATTTCTGATATTTTTATTATAGTTCTTTTATGATTCTAGATTTTATTTATAATATTTATTATAAACGAGTTATGTAAAATCAAGGGGATTACAAGCGTGGTGTTTAGTTCATGGTTCAATTCACTACTTCAAACCAGACCAAATCGATGGTTGACATACATATAAAAATAAAAAATAATAACAATAAAATTAGCTAATTTTGCTTAAGGTATGTTTGTTTCATCATAATCTAGTTATTTTGACATCAATTTTTTTTTAAATAGTTATTTATCGAGAAATATATACCGATTAAAAACTCATAGTTTTACTCATAATACGATAAAAAAAAACGATATAGATATGATATATTACGAATAAAAATCTGACAATCCAAACACATATTTGTTGTTGGTGCAAGTCTTCAACTGCTTTTATATACATTAAATACATTATTTTATTGCTTTCTCTATTTTTTTCCTTTTTAATAGGGACAAGACAAATATCATATTTATGTGTGTGTTACATATCTAATCTCGTTGTTTTTGTTCTTAAGTCATAAGTTGTGTTATGTTGCCATGGTGTGTTAGGAAAAAGAAAAACAGTTAATGAATATCCTTATAATTAATCATATGCATATGGTAGGCTTACATTTTATCCTTAGATAAGTGTCATTAACTAATTATTATATGTGCTATGTGGGTACTTATTCTTGAAGCAAATCTGCAATATCAACAAGCAAGATTATCCATGGTTGTTTGTTATGTTAGAAATATTATTTATTAAGAGTTAGGGAAAAAAAATTTTTTTTTAGAAAAAGATTATGTGTTTTTGTAATCATCTTTTTTTTTTAAGTGTTTGATAAAAAATGATGAAAGGGAAATGTGATTGTTTAGTAGTTCTTTTGTGTAGGTGTAAAAAATATAATTAAGGGAAAATGAGAACACAAAACAAATGGTTAAAATGAAAAAATAAAAGAAAATAAATAAATGGAGTTATGTAATTTATATATTTCCATAGTAAACAGTTTGACCGTATATTGAATTTTTTCTAGGTCAAAAATTAGAGAACTGAACTATATGCTTAGGTTTGATTTTTATATAAAATAACCAAATCATAATTTTTTATTCAATTTAGTTTGGGGGCGAAGCAGACCGAACACTACCGCACCCAACCCTTAGTTCCAAGAATGACTTGCCATTGAAACTTAATACTGTATCTTTAAAAAAAAAGGTTTCATATATTCTTAAAAATATAAACATATGTATTTTTATAGTCTTGATATGCGACCTTACCTCTGAGCAATGCTCCCAACATTGTCTACATGTGAGAAAGCCGCCTTTCCTAGAACGTGTTTGTTCCTCAAGGCAAAGTAGGGTCCAACAACGACACCATGATAGTAGCCCATCCAATCCATCATGCAATTCTAACTCTTCACATAATCAATGTCATGCTACATATGCATGACTGACTTATTATTAATAATCCATTGCAAGAAAGTTAATGCAACCCAGTCAAAGCTAGTTTCAAGGCCACTAGTTTTCCATCCAACACCACCTGTGTATGATCAAAGGCCATCGACCTTTGAGCCGATGTAGAGTGAAAGAAAATGCCTAGCTTCAACCACAGTCCAAATCAGGCCATGAAGCTTTAATAGAAGGTAATGCCAGCAATATACATCGTCGACATATATCCTTAGGCCATCGGCATAGAGTATATAAGCTACTAGCTTATAATGACTTTTCATGTTTCGTACGAATTTTCTTTTGTTTGTTTTATTGAAACTATCAATACGGTGTTAAGGGTTTTGTTAGAGGAAAACCATCATATTTTTTACATTGAAAACCCTAAATTGAGAGCTTTTCTCTGAATTTGCAATTGTTTAGTAATTGCATAAATAAGTTCACGTTTTGAAATCAATTGTTGAATTGATTTCTGTTAATTCAAATGCTTCCTACGCTACATCAGACTGGTATCAAAGCATGGTAAAATCCTTCAAAGATGTCTACCAACGACGGTGTTGATAGTAGTCATACTCTTGATGGTGTTCATGAGAGTTTGTAGGATTGAGGTTCCTAGGATGGTAATTGATGCCATGGATCGTAGATTACAACGGGTAGAGCAGCTTATCGAAGATCTGGTTGAGCGTTTTGATGCCATGGCAGTTGATACAACAGAGGTAGGAATGATGGTGGGAGACGACTAAGGGTAAGAGATGCTTACGATGATCCAATTAATAGACCTGTTGCTACAAACAGATGGGAACATATCCCATATGAGGATTCTGAGGAGGAAGGTGAGTTTTTGTTTGGAGAGAGACAACCACAAACGAGATACGGTTATAGTGGTGGCGAATAACGGAGGAATTCACTACGGTTATGGTTAGGGCGTCGATGGAGATTTCTGTTTATAGGTAGATATTCCTTCTTTTAATGGAAATTTGAATATCGAAGAGTTTTTAGATTGGTTAGTAGACGTAGATTGGTTTTTTGAGTGCATGGAGATACCGAAAGAGTGTCGTATTAGATTAGTGGCATGCAAATTAAAAGGTGGGGCTTCTGCTTGGTGGGAGAGGCTATAAAATAGAATACAGCGGGAAGGAAGACAGCTAGTGCGAACTTGGTTCTGTATGAAGCAATTGTTGCTGAGGGACTTTTTTCCACTTGATTATGGTAGATTCTATTTCAACAATACCAACATTGTCGCCAAGGATAATGAACGGTTCATGGATAAACAACCGAATTCATGCGGTTGGCTGAACAAAATGATCTTCGAGAAAGTGAAGGACAACAAGTTGACAGGTATGTTAATGGTTTGAAAATTTCAATTCAAGATAAAATTGGTGTGAATGTATTAAGGAATTTGAATGAAGCAAAGAATATGGCTCTTCGAGCCAAGTTGATGTTGCATGAAAAGGGCCATAAATATGATATTGACAGAAGGGGTTTGGGGATGAGAATGTGGATCATCCTGTGATTGAAAAGGGTGATATATTTGAAGGGAAGTAAGAATGAGTAGTGAGAAGAAAGAGGACAAGTTGTTGGTAAGCATCCTGTTGATTGATGCTAAAGACATATAAAAGCTCAACAATCCCTATGCAAAACCCATTTTAGGCAAGTGCTATCGTTGCAATCAGCCAGGCACAAATCTAATGAGTGTTCAAATAAGAAAAGCGTGAATATTATTGAGAGAGAAGAGGTTTGTGAACCTGATGAGGAATAGGATGATTTGAAGACGTGATGAAGGTGTTGGGTGGATTTATTTCATCAAAAAGTTGATACTGGCCCCTAAGCAAGAGGAAGACACCTCGAGATGCCAATTATTTTGTACCAAGTGTACGATAAAGGGGAAATTGTTCGACCTAGTTGTAGATAGTGGTAGCTACGAGAACATTATTGATAGGAAAGTTATGAAGCAGTTGAGGCTACTAGTAGAAAAACACCCTAACCCATACACTGTTAGGTAGGTTAAAGCATCTGAGAAGATTGATGTAAAAGACAGGTGCAAAGTACCATTCTCTAATCTATTGTGATATAATATATATGGATGTTCATCACTTGTTGCTTGGAAGACCATGGTAGTACAATATGGATGCCCATTATGCGGGAAAGGATAATGTGTCTAGGTTAGAAAAAGGAGGTTTGCAATATACTCTATTGTCCTTAAAGAAAATAACTCATTCCAAAGCTATCAAGGCTGAAAGGCGCACTTTTCTTACCATTATTTAATCAGAACAAGAGAGGGAATGGGCTATGAAGAAGCCTAAGTCATCCAAGAAGACTAAAAAGAGGAGGAAGAAACACACAAATAAGAACTCAAGGTTAAGTTCTTTGTAGGTGAGAGAGAATGATGCAGCCCAATCAAAGCTAGTTTTAAGGTCACTAGTTTTCCAGCTAATGCCACATGTGTATGATCAAAGGCCGCCAGCCTTTGAGCCAGTGTAAAGTGAAAGAAGATGCCTAGCTTCGACCATAGTCCAAATGACGACCGTGGAGATTTGGTAGAAGGCAATGCTGACAATATACACCTTCGACATATATCCTTAGGTTACTGGTGTACAGTATATAAGCTACCAGCTTATAATGACTTTTCATGTTTCGTATGAATTTTCTTTTGTTTGTTTTGTTGATACTATAAATAGGGTGTTGAGGGTTTTCTTAGGGAGACTATCATATTTTTTACATTGAAAACCCTAAATTGAGAGCTTTTCTCTGAATTTGCAATTGTTTAGCAATTGTGTAATTAAGTTTATGTTTTGAAATCAATTGTTGAATTGGTTTCTGTTAATTCAAACGCTTCCCGCGTTGTGTCAAAAATTTAGTTATCACTAGTATTTAATATCTTCTCAACAAGAATTCAATGAGACAAACGTAAGCTATTTTCTTCATATCCCAACATATGCATCATATTATCCACACATAAATATAAATATTATAGTAGTTCTCTACTCGCTACAAACAAGTAAATGCAATAGTCATTAGAAACTCACTATGCTAAGAGTATCAGATATCAAGTTATTCTTTTGAATATTTGAATTTTGGGTCTAAGTCACTTGAATAAGACTACAATAACAATAATAAGTATTTTGCTAAAACTATATTATAGTTTAACTTAAAATCTAAATCTTCTTACTACATTTTCTATAACTCCTGAGATTTTTCCATCATGAGAACAGTGATTGAAAACAAAATTATCATAAATAGATATTTAGTTAGTAAGCATGGAAATGCATGTAGAAATTTTTCCGATTGAATCCTATAATAGGAAATTTTCTCAGCTAGTAAAAAGTACTCAAGACAAGATTACTCAACACTAGTCAATAACTCACTAATCATATACCTATGACTTTAGATTTCAAGCATAAAATGAAATGATTAATTTTTAAAGCGTATTAGATAGTTTAAAGAAAAATTGTTAAGGTTGAAAAATATGCGATGGGATAAAAAATAGATCAATATCTATGAATTTGAACCTCAAATGAGATTTGAATTATATAAACACGAAAGTTAGAAACTTCTCTCTCTTTAGAGTCAAAAACCCTAATTTAGCCTATTAGGCACGAAAATCTTAATCTCATATATGAAAGCCTTAATATTAATTAATTACGTAGTTATATAATACTAGATGTTAATTTAACACTATCTTTTATGATATTTGGAATCTAAAAATAGTTTTTAGCATTACTGTCTTGAATTGATTAATAATTTGTCTATATATTTATCAATATCTATTTGATATCAAAAACTATTCGTCTCATATGCATTGTAATTAATTAGTTTAGAATTTGATGCATGAAACTCTCTAAACTTTTAGCTGATGCTTGGTAAAGAAGCAGAGCTCAAGTTATGAGCTGTAAAATTCTCAAACATTCCCTCATTAAATGATTGATAGAGATGTGTTGGCTCACATACACATGGAAAAATCATAGCCATTCGCTTATAGAAGAAACCATTTTCACCCTAAAAATTATGCAAGTTATTCTCAATAAATCTAAAGTAATCCTTAACAAAACTACAACTTACACATATGAAAATACTCCCAATTTTCACTTGAAGGCACAAAAAATTCTAGCTTCATTCTTCCTCCACCCTAAAATCAACAATAGCAATTACAAACACCAAACAACTTCTTCCACCCATCCTTAATTCATTAAGGAAGTTAAAAACACCACCTTTTCTTACAAAACTCTTAAAGAAAGAAGAAAGGATAACTTTCAACTTACTAAAAAATAAGGTAATGTTTTCATCTCTAAAACTATCTTCATAGAGTACATTAGAATACATGATAGACTTAGAATCACCTTAGAGTGAAGATTAAGATATCCTATCATTATATTTATGTATTTCATCGTAGAACATTCAAACTAAGAATGTGAAAAAGGATTGGTAGGTTAGGAGAGAAATAAAAGGATATATACTTTTAAAACAAGGTAACTTTAGTCAAATCTTATCCAAACACTCATATAAGGAATCTAGAGATTAGCATAACTTCACTAATATAATGATTTTCATGGCTAACATAAAGGTAGAAATATGAACAATACATATACATAAATATTTCATCCAAATACGAGTAATATAAATCTGACATCAAGAACTAAAATACGGTCGTAATTTAAGAAAGAACACTAGTCATGACTGTGATCATGGTCGTGATCTCCTCATAAGTCTAAAAATATACCCATCACGAGCTTAATCTCTACCGTGATCCTCATTGAACTAGAATTTAGACATCATGGTCATAACATGGGGAGTGGTCTCCTCGGAAAAATAAGTTTTATACACATCATGACTGTGATGTACCTCGTAATCTCCTCGGATCTCATTTTCAATAACCATAACATTCGTAATGATCCTCGTGATCTTCATCATGCTTAAGTTTAAGGCCATCACTGTCATAATATGGGAAGTTATCTTCTTAGGTCATAGAACTTACATTGATCACGACCGTCATGCCTCCTATGATCTCCTCTTACCTATATCTCAACACCTACCATGATCATGCCATTATCTCTATTGACCAAAAATATTTATACTTGTGATGCCCCTTATCTTGCTCATGATCATCAATTATGGCCTATATTACACTCATGACGTAACTCGTGATACAAGCAAAGGTTATTTTTTCCTCATCATTGTCTAAATTATGCTCATGATGCACTACCCTATTTTATTACCACTCATATCACGCCTATGATCTACACTTTAACTTCAAGACCTTATAGCTTACAATTTTCTTAAATAAATGAAAAGATAAAGGCTTATAAAAAATTAAGGATTTTAATTTAAATGTTTATTGATTAATGTGAGGGTAAGACATAGAATTAAGTAATTAATCTTAAGAGATATATCCATAAGTTAGGATATATTTTTTTTTTACTTTTTTAAATTTAAGGCCATAAATATAGATTAATATAAGCTATATAAATTGCAAATAGTGTGACACTAATAATTAAAGATATATATTTAAATCAAGATGAAGAGAAACACAATGAAAATAAAAATTCAATATAAGTTTCGATTAAGTGTAAGGCCACAAAAAAAAAGTTCATAAAAATTATAACTTAACATAAGAAACATCAGCTTTAGGAACATTGAAACAAATATCTGTACTATAAAATTGACCTAAGGATAAGAGAAAAGGATAAGGAATATTGAAAACTTGAGTTTAGGACACAAGGATAAGGTATTATATTATGTAAAGTAAGTATAATGGTAATATCTGTTATTTCAATTCTTAAGAAACATAGATCAGAATTTAGGTTTCATGTAAGATTGCTACGATAATCAAGCAAGCACTAACAAATGAGTAACTTTGATCTTATCATATTGTTTGTGCTTGTAGTATAGTTGCATATGTAAAAATATATTAAAATTGCTATGTATTTGGGGTTAGGAATAATGTATACTTTTTGGTATTTGTCTCGTTGCCAAACTAAGATAATAATAATGAAAATCATTCTATTTGTTACGTACATATTGTATGAAAGTTGTTGAAGTTTGTCTGTAAGTTGTATGATCACCTATAAATATGACTTAATGTGAGTTGACTCTATATGTTTAGTATATAAGTTCAAACTCTATATTGTAGAAGATAAATTTAGAATATGAATTAGATTGGTTGTATAATTATTTGAGTTTATATTATGAAGATAGAATTCAATCTTGCTATTTGGTAGGGATATTGATTCTCTACGGTTCTGATGGATTGTGAGATATCATATTTCCTTAGTTATCAATATATATTTATATAATTAAAACTTGCATAGTATATATTAAGTAGAGTTTTGCAATCTCCGATTTACAAAATGGTTCTTATAGTACAGGTGCACACATGATATAATAACTTTAGATTAATTCTACTAGCCTCTATTAAGGTCATGATATTTTCCCAGTTTGGCACATTGTTTTTAATTTTGTGAGATCATGATCTTCTTAAATTCTTTTTTATTAATAAATAGTCGATTCTATATGTTTCTAGATGTAGTTTTCATTGGTGATGCTATTATTATCATTATAGGATTATAGGGGCATAAATCTAAGGGTTTAGATTTGATCCAACTCTAGTTCTTAGTATTTCTAGGGGTTTTCTAGGCTCTTATGCTTTGAATCACTTATAAACCTACATATAGACCACATTTACCAACTTACTAAGATTATTCACACCTCTAAACATGAGATCTAAGGAAATTTGTTTTCTTCACTTCTTATAGGTAAATCATCAATTATAAGCTAAGTAACACAATATATTCATTATATCATCGATCAGAATGATTCCATTGCTTCTAAAAAACATGATCTAACAAAATTATTCTTATCTCGCTATGGATATCTCAACCACAAGAGAAAGAAGGAAAATTAAAATTTTCATAAGAAATCTCCATAATGTTCCACAAGCATCTCATTTCCTAAGAATCATACCACACGTATTCTTTTACAAAATAAACTTTACTTAAAATATCATTAAATTCTTTCCTAGATAAACATTTCCTATTTAACAGAATCAAAGCTCTTACTTATATTAAGATTGGTTGGTGATTAAGAAACTTACTTAGAGAGAATCTTAGTATTCGAGTTGTGTGAAGAAGATGGTTGGATTTAGCCTTTTCTTTTTCCTCCAAAAGGTGTGAAGTTTGAGAGAGAGAGAGAGAGAGAGAGAGAGAGATTTGTGTGTGTTTGTGTGCTGGAGACGTGAGAGAGAAAGAGAAAAAGAGATAGAATTGTGAAAGAGAGAAAGACAAGAGGGAGAAAAAGAAAGGAAAAGAATGTGAGGGTGTTGCATGTGTTAGTGTGGCCAGTTGGAACTTAGGGCGAGAGGATAGAAATTTAATAAAAAAAAAAAAAGTCTTCAATTATAGGGCTATAGGCTAGGTGCACTTCTCTAAATATTTTTCCACAAATTCATGAAAGAAGTATAAGGTCTTTATTAAAACATGGAGTAAAAACTTGCAAGAATGGCTACTTGGAAGAAGGGGAGAAATTTAGTTGGTTTGATCCTAAAGAATGAGCTACAATATAACTAGATTGTAATTTGGTAACTTGATATTGAATTTAGTGTATGTTGGAGGTATTTATGCATTATCTAAGAAAGAGAGGGAGAATTGGACTCGATTTATTGTTCTTTAATTTTAATTGAAACTCTTAAGGTCTAATTTATTTATGTGAGAAATCTGGTCATTATCTATATAAAGTTCAAGTTTGGTTTGGGCTTGTTTATGCGATTTTTAATTTACTTGAGTTTATCTTTTAAAATCATTATTCTTCATTTAGGGATCATGTTTTTATGTTGAACACTATTGAAGTTTTAATTATTATTAGAGTTATCAAATTTTCAATTGGGGTATAAGGTTTTTGGGTTGAAGCGAGAAGGCCGAATGGTGATTTCTAGGGTTATGGGGCTGTTAGGGACTTAGGGTTACTTCTTTAAGTTGCAAGACCAAAGCAATGTCTCTTAGGGTTTACAAGCATTAAGGTTTTGCCAAAAGATTCTAGAGCTCATAGTTTATCAACTAAGGTTTAGAAGTAAATTTAGCTTACATCCTAACAGACTCTCCAAATTGTCACTTAAGTTTTCTATGGTTTTACAATTAGGCGAAGAATAAAAGGGTGATGGAAAGATCTAGAAGATATCCTAGCACTTTTTTATTTGCAAATTTAATGCAATACTCTACAAGCCTTGGGGATTATTTTGTTCCCTTGCCTAAGTTTTAATTATGAAGGTTAGTCTTATTTTGCATGAGTTGCCTAAAGTTTAGTTACACATAAACACTTCATAAGTAGTCAACAAGATTTAAGATTCCAAAGGTAGAGTCCCCCATCCTT
The DNA here is from genome assembly GCA_024138025.1 of Combretum micranthum. Classification (NCBI taxonomy): domain Eukaryota; kingdom Viridiplantae; phylum Streptophyta; class Magnoliopsida; order Myrtales; family Combretaceae; genus Combretum; species Combretum micranthum. The sequence goes on along the minus strand of JAMXBD010000192.1, from coordinate 523,949 downwards.
AAGGGTACTTTTTTTGAGTTGTCACAATTTAGGTATCCTTTGTAGTATAATAACAATAGGGCGTATTTCCATAAAGGACTAACAATATGAGAATTTAGGCATGTTTCAATGTGTATGTGAATAATTTCAATAGTTATGGAATGGCTAAATTCTAACCAAAGTTTTGCAAATTTATTTATATTCTACCCTTAATTTTATTGCTTAACTAATTATGAATTGATATGTTAGTAGCATAAACGACTTGATTTTAGTTATTATTCGAAGAAGATTCCGTATAGTAATATGCTAAAAGATAAGAAGAAAAAAAAAACAAAGAGAAAAAATATTGATGGAACGAAACATTAATTTTCCAAGAAAGTATATTTGATATGTGGGTTACAAATCTTTTGTAGCCCTTTAGTTTTTGCCATCTCCTTTATCCTTTATATATAGATAAAGGGATACTAAAACTAGAAATACTTGTGATAAAAATAGCTTTTGAGTTTATTAATAATTTATATGTCACATGGGATATTTGTCTTTTTAATGTTGTGTTTTTATTGGAACGTATCTTATTATGGGCTTAAGTGTGTTTAGTAAGTATTTTGAAAATAAGACTACACGCGTGTGCTACTTGCTTGAGTCGACTAGGGCAATTTGAACTTTCAAATTCAATAACAAAAAATTCTCATATTCTATAATTGTAATTTTTTATTTTCGAAACCAATTTTTTTCAATATTTTCCTTTAATTTTAAAACCATAGGATTCACTTCAGAAACCGAAATTTTCAATTTCTAAAACAGTAAAAGATTAGATTATTATTTTTGAAAATTCAACCATTTTTTAATTACAGAGCTCTTTTTAAATAACAGACTCTTCATTTGAAATTTTGATCTTCAGGGCAATTTATGATCTTGTTGTTCCAGGCTTCTATCACGAGTACACATGTTAAAGGCTAACTATATTAACCTTGGTAGTCGACATCATTTGTCAATTTATGCTTCAGTTGTGTCAAAATTCACTTTCAAGGCTAGATCATCCACAACATAGTCAATAAGTTCCTCTTGTAATTTTTATCTCTTGATTTCTAACAATACTATGTATGTTGCATCCCAATAGCTTCATTAAAAGGAAAGCAGTAGTTTAACATCATTTGATACTAAAATAAATTAGGAATCCCACAGCATGTAAGGCATGGCACTTAAAATGTAAATGAAGAATATTACACTGTTGCTTGTTTGAAAATAAAAATCATAAAGAGCACAAACCTTTATAATCCTCTACTTGAATAACTGTTTGTAATATTTATTTATGTTGTTAAAACCCTAATTTGATGATTCTCCTCCTCCCTTCCTCAAAAGTTGTAATAATATAGATGGTAATAAAACAAAAAAGTAAAAGAAAAATTCTATTTACACCTTGCGTATGAATATTTTACCAACATGACACCATAATTCCATGCATTTGGCCGTGCCACTTCTTTAGGGAAATATTTTCATGATGCTTTTTGTAGTGAATGTTACGGCTCCTTTGGATCATAATTTGGAACATATAAAATGTGCTTCTAACTCTGGTAATTTTATCTATATTATCAACTCATAACATTTTAATCGATTCTACATTTTCATAATATTTTTATAATTTAGCCCGAATAAGGGAAGTTACATTTTCTTTTCCTTTTTTCAGAAAAATAAGAGAGTTATAGCTTGGTGAATAGTTTCTTTAACTTGTGAAGAGCACGTTAATAAATGCTCTGAAGAATGAAAATCAAATAGTCCCATAAAGTATTTAATGGTTCATATTTATATACAATAACGTAAAATACTTAGGAAAAAAGGAAAAAGAATGAAATTTTTTTTCAAAAATCCAAAATTAAGCACACTTATTCCAATGAAATCAATAACATTATTATTCTAGAATTTAGCTTGCATTTAACTTTGTATTTCACATAACATTCTTTGCATTTTCTATCATAATTCTATGTTGTGTTGATTACCTACATTCTTTGCATTTTCTCTCATAATTCTATGTTGTGTTGATGACTTGTTGCATATTTTACTCCAAAACTTAAGTATTACACAAGATTTCATTGTGCAAGAGCTTATAGGAAAAGAAAACTCATTAAAATGTGCTGCAGTATGACCCACACCATATAAACAAAATACTTTCTTTTAAATATTAAAGCTAAAATGCAATTACTAAAAGTGAAATCGAGGAAAAGAATATACTATCTTCTCCATATGCATTCTTTATTAACCTTATTACTTTATTACAACCTAAGATAATATGCTACACCTCTTTGACAACATAATCAAAATAATAAATGTTAGAAAGAGCTAGTGGTGGGGCTCCCTTTCCTTTACCAATTAATTGTAATTTGCTTGCTATGTAGTTTTTAGATTAGCCCAATGATTTCTTTTACTTTTTTTTTTTTTGTTTCCTTTTTTCATGTGTCTTGTCTCATTAGTGTAGAATATGTTAGAATAGAAAATTCAAAGAGGGTCCGTTCAGAACCGGCAAGTATTGGACGTGGTATATTTTATTTTAAGGAAGGATATAAGTCTTTTTCATGAATTATAGGTAAAAGGCAAGTACTTGGTATAAGGTAAGTACTACTAAAATTAAATCTTCAACTTCAAGGTAAGAACATGGTTATATATTCTCGTCCTTATTATTGTATAAATACCACATGGTAGCCTCAACCATCTCTCACCTAACTCTAATCCCTCCTCCCCTAACCATCACACACACACACACACACACACACAGAGGGAGAAATATGTTTCTCCAAAACTTAATTGAGTTTCTGTGTAAATGGGAGGCTCATATCGATGTTATATTTAGCATGTTAATACAAATTATTCTTGCTCTTTTTTGGGTCTTGGAGGAAGACCTCAACATCACTTTAGACCACGATTCTAATATGGTGTGCATATATGTCTGTTGATGCAGTAGCTGCTTTTTGACTTGGTCTTCTTGCTCAAAATAGAGGAGAATTGTGCAAAGAGGACCCATTGAAAAACCATCAACAACTGTATTTGTTATGGATACCATTCTTGATTGTGTACCTTGGAGGATCAGATATCATCACTGTTTATTCCTTAGAAAACAATAACCTATGGTTAAGACACTTACTGAATCTAGTTATTCAAACTGGAATGGCACTTTATGCTATAATTAAGTCTTGGAACAATCACCATTCTCTTACACATTTAGTAATTCCTATATTTGTATCAGGCGTTGTGAAATATTGTGAGAGAATATGGGCTCTCAAGTTTGCAACACTAGAAGAAATACATGATCATCTTTGTTCAAAGTGGAAATATTATTCTCCAAACCTAGAAGGTAGAGATTTTGATATAGTTTACTAGTTTTTGTCCAAACTTTGTAGATAAGTTACTTCCACATAAACAAGATATCCGTGGCTAAGGAAAGACTATGTTGCTTAGTACACCCTTGAAGGCGTTTAGGTTAGTGGAGGATGAGTTGGACCATATATATGATTTGCTATATAAAATGGCATTACTAGTTTTTTCTAGATGGGGCATCTATTTACAATGTGGGTATTGGTTTCATCATTAGTAACATTGACTTCCTTTGTTATTATACACATACACAAACGCATATTATCTATTTACCCATAATAAGATGTTTTCATTACATATCTTTTGATGATTGGTGCTATTATTTTAGAAATATATGCAGTCATTTTGATTGTTTTCTTAGAATGGACATTAATTTGGTTAATTAGATGACAACATCTTAGTGGGCTTATGGTATTTTTGTTTCAAATTATTCATACATTTGGCACGGCATTTTTTGGTGATCATAAGAGATGGTCAAGAAGAATGAATCCACATAGCATCTTGAGAAGTCGTACACCGCTTGCAATCTGGCATGTTTTTTCTTTTTATTTATTGCCTTTACAATGGAAGAAGAAAGAGTTTGACACCTTTTATGTGGAAGTTATCGATGCCAATGACATAAAGGAATAAGTTATCAAGGTAGCCAAGTAGTCATCAACGTCATCAATCTAAAAATATGGCATTTTCTGAGTTTCTAGATGAAATTTTTTTTGCTACATGAGTTCAAGCAAATCGAGGATAACTCTCAATTTGGTACAAGCCTATTCTTGTGGCACATTGCTACTTCTATTTGTTACCATTCCCGTTACAAAGTTAATAGATACTTTTCTGACTATTTCATGTATCTTATATGCTTTTGTGAGAGTATGCGACCTCCAAGAAATTACAAATAAACATACAAACAACTAGCGATGCTTAGAAATCTTTGTCTTAAACATTTTAATGTTAAGACCATGCATGGTGCTTGTAAGCGTTTCCTTCAGGAGACCATGAGGAGTCATTAATACGATGAGGAAAACATTGAGTTATGGCTTCAAGTTGAGGATTTGATAAAACAAGTAACCACACTAGTACAGTCTTTGGACAACTGCATTGGGATGAATAACCCAAGCTAAGAAAAGATGTGGGAGATGATTAGTACTGTTTGGGCACATTTCATTCTATATGCTGCAAGCTAGAATAAATGGGTAGAACATGCTCAACAACTTAGACATTCATTACCCATGTTGCGGTTTTATTGGCACATGCATCTACTAGTAGATTAAAAGTCTAATAATTCGCAATGTTATAATAGCATAATGCCATAGGTTAGTAATAGGATTACTAGTGTATTTGTGTGTATGTGTCATATGGTTGTAATGTCATACAAAAGTGTGATTATAAAGGAAACATAATTATCACACAATTCTTCACTATACCCACTCATATTTTTTATAATGCATCCTTTAAATATTATAGTATTAAGAGTCAAATAGCTTGGATTTATATTGTTTGAAATAATTATCTTATAGTTTTGTTTGCTAAAAAATTAGAGTTAAATATTTTATCAAGACTTTATCAATATTATAATATTATACATAGCTTGATAATAATCTATAATATAACTATCATGCTACGAGCACACAAGAAATATTAGTTTCGTTACATATATCACTTATGCAAAATATGTAAGGCTTACACAATCTAATTGATTTCTATCTAATATTATTAAAGTCAGTAGTGTTTCATTTGTTTTTCCATATCTTAGCAGTTAATAAAAAGAAAAAGTGTAAATTGACCCCATGTCAAATATATCTTTTAAAAAATAACTTATTTATAACCATGACCATCAAAAGGCCTCACCTAATGGGTTGTAATTAAGATCAAAGCATAAAACTATAGGTCCTTCTAGAGTTAAAGTTAAAGGAGTTAGATAAGTATTTAGTCACAGACATCCAAAATTCATAAATAGTTTGCAAAACCCAGTTGTAGAGTATAATCAAAATCTCTTAAGGAATACTCTCATCAACAAAAATGTATCTATGCCTAACTATCACTTCAAGCCTCGTTTTCATACCAGAATACCAAAGAGTTGTAATGTATATCAATAAAGCATTCATCATCGATAATACTAAAATGATAGAAAGTAAGTGGCAAAACCCAATACAACAATAATATCAAACACATTCTTGCATGTCATACAAGCCTAGTTCTAATGCCACAACCGACAATTTCAGTTATGTTTAGTTTGAAAAAATCCTTCTTTTTTAATTAATTGAACCCATGCTAAGCCTGACCTACTTAATATAGGTACTTAACATAATTAATAATATTGTTGCAAACTTCTTTAAAAATTATCAATCTTAAAACTCTGGAGTTACTACCATCCAAAGTTGGGATAATTTCAAAATAGTACCTGAACTTTTGCAAAAAATTCAATTAGTTACTTGAAGTTTTGGTTTAGAACAATTTGGTACTTGAAATAAGTTTCCACATATATTTTTCATACCTGAAGTTTGGTTTTTACAATTTTGGTACTTGAAATAAGTTTTCACATACATTTTTTCTATATGAAGCAAGTACAATTAGGTACTAAAATATATGTGAAAACTTCATTCAGGTATAAAAAATATTAAAACCAAACTTCAGGTACCTGATTGAACTTTTTGCAAAAAATTAGATACCAAATTGTTCAAAATCAAACTATAGCTACCAGATTAAATTTTTGTGAAAGTTCAGGATATCATTTTCGACATTAATCCTTAGAAGTTAGACTAGTAATAAAATTAAGAAAAAAGGGATTTACCTAATACCTATGATATAATTAAATTATTAAAAGTTCACAAAGAATAAAGGAAGCTCATAAAAGCTATAAAAAAAATATACTAAAAACCACTCAAATATAAAAATATTTACAACTACGCAAATAATATGCTAAAAATGAAAAATATATATATATATATATATATATATCTTTCATAATTACCTTATGAGTGTCTATGTAATTAATTACTGGAATCAAACCTTTGTAGTTCATTTTTTATTTTTATAAAACTTTAGTGTATGGATTACATTTATTCCAAAAATCACCAAATTTATGTTCTTTAGGCAATTAAACATATTTTGATTTATATGCATATATATAATCATTAAAGATCTTAAGTTTGAAGCCTGGATCTTTGAAAAACTAATGCAAAGTCCTAATTTTGAGAAAATACCAACAAATGATTTTTATTTTCTAAAACTTGATCCAAGTAATGAAACAGTATTTCACGTAATGCAAACCCTAAATATGTTTACATTTAATATTGACAAGATAATGGAAGTTCAAGTGACTACACTTTAAATTTTTGGCAATCTAATGTTTTATCTTTATAGTTTGACAAATTAGTGCTTATACTTTTAAAGTATGGGTGATTGAGTCTCCCTATTGTATAATATTTAGCGGATATTTATTTTGATGATGGGATAATGGCAAATAAAGTATCACATCTTTAAGTCTCCCTACACTTTTGATTTTTGGTTTTTTTTTTTTTTTTTGTAATTTAGTATTGCATCTTTAGATTTTGACAATATTTAGCCAAATATCTATCATTATCCTTTCATCAAAATAAATGTTAATAAAATATTATATAATATAGATAGTGAATCATATATACTTTAAAGTACATCACTAATTTGTTAAAATCTAAAGATATGATATTAAAATGCCAAAAGTTGAAAATACATGTACGTAGTTTGCCATTATTCCCATTTTGACCAAAATATTTCAACTATGCAAAGATTAGAAGCAAATGTTATAAACTCTTTACTCATGATAAAAAAATGTTGTTTTATGAAATATAGATTTTTTTTCAATAAAGACATGCCATGAATTTGCAAATATGAATAATCACCAATATGTGACTACTAATATCAGATACTCAACCTACATGAAAGATCTTTACTCTGCCTATGAAGGTATTATTCACTACGAAATGTCATGTAGTTTTGTTCTTAGTATTAGCTGCTTCTTAGGAGGTCACCCATTCTGAGAGTACTCTCTACTAAATACACTTAACTTTAAAGTTCTGATGAACTCTAATTCATTTCATCAAAAGGTGTCCCAATGATTAGATTTCCTCCACTTTTTATTTGAGGGATATCACAATTTTCTTCCACTTATTGAATTGACATCCCCATTAATTTCTGTTGGAGTTTTTGACCTAATTTCTGTAACCGACTTCCGTAGTTAAATGTTAATGAATGAATATTTGACTATACATTTATTATTCATTCATTATACATTTAGCGATCATAATTTAGGCATTTATTATTTATTCATTACATATTTAAGTGTTATAATTTATACTGTTATGTCGGTTATCCTTATACATATATGTGTGTGTGTGTGTGTGTGTGTTGTTTCTAGTGTTTTTATATACAATATATCAGATACACAAAAAATTTCTTTTGAGAGTTTTGAGAGCTTTTCATTTGTATCCTCTCAAATACTTGTACTCCTACTTTGATATAGTGTGATTCCTCTCATGCTTCTGTTCATGGTTTTTCTAAAAAGGGTTTCCACATAAAATCTGTGTGTGTTCTTTACTTTTATGCTTGCTATTATTGTTTGATTACGCCTTTGTTTTATAACAAACTAGTATCAAAGCATAGATTTTGATAATGGTAACCACGAAGTATGATATTCCTCTTTTAGATCACAACACCAGATTCTCGTTATGGCAGGTCAAGATGAGAGCAGTTCTCGCACAAATGGATCTTGATGTGCACTTTTAGGGTTTGAAAAGATGCCCGCATCTTGGTCACCGGAAGAAAAGCAACGAAAATATCGGAAAGCCTTTTCGCAGATCCATCTTCATCTATTGAATCATATTCTACAAGACGTACTTAAGGAGAAAACCGCTATTGCATTATGGTTGAAATTAGAGCAACTATGTACGATGAAGAGCTTGACTAGTAAGTTACACTTGAAACGAAGATTATATTCTCATCATTTGGAATAAGGTACATCTCTAAAAGATCACTTAACGACCTTTAAGAAATTGTTTCTGATTTAGAAACTCTAGAAGTTAAGTATGATGAGGAGGATTTAAGTTTAATCCTATAATGTTCTTTGCCTCCTTCGTATTCGACCTTTAGAGATACTCTTCTTTATAGTCATGATACTCTGTCTATTGATGAAGTGTATGCTGGTTTAAGTTCTTTCGAGAAGATGAAACATCTTGTGATTAAAACTAAGTCTTCATCTGAAAGTTTAGTAGCATGTGGTAGGAGTCAAGATTGAAAAACTGGTGGGAGTTCTAGAGGCAGATCAAAATCATCAAATATATTTAAAACCTGTAACTATTTCAAAAAGAAAGGCCACATAAAGGCAAAGTGTTATAAATTAAAAATAAAAATAAGAAGACTGGTAAGAATCAAAAGCAAAATTAACTAGAGAAAACGACTGAAGTCGATGTTGTTGAAGATCATAGTGATGGTGATCTTCTTATTGCTTCTAAAAGTGATTCACAAGCCAGTAAAGAGTGCATTCTTGATTCTAGATGTACCTTTCATATGTGTTCCAATCAGGACTGGTTTTCAACATATGAAACGGTTTTTAGAGGTATTATTTTGATGGGTAATAACACATCTTGTAAAGTTGCAGGTAATGAAACAATCAAAATAAAAATGTTTGATGGCGTGGTCAGGACACTTGGGAATGTGAGACATGTTCCTGACCTGAAGAGAAATTTGATTTCGCTTAGTACACTTGATTTGAAGGGGTATAAATATACTGGTGAAGGTGGAGTTTTGAAGATAAGTAAGGGTTCACTTGTGGTGATGAAAGGACATAGAAAGACTGCTAATTTATATTCTTTGTAGGGTTCTACTTTGACAGGTGATGTAGTCATTGGTTCCTCTTTGTCAGATGAAGATGCTACAAGGCTATGGCATATGCGCTTGGGTCATATGAGTGAAGCTAGTATGACTGAATTGAGCTAGAGAGGACTTCTTGATGAGCAAGACATCAGCAAATTAAAGTTATGTGAACACTGCGTTTTTTGAATTAGAAGAGAGTCAGATTCACCACAAGTACTCACAATACAAAGGGCACTCTTGATTATATTCATTCTGACCATTGAGGTCCTTCTAGAGTGCCTTCCAGTGGAGGTGTCAGTTACATGATGACCATCATAGATGAGACTTTTTCAGAAAGGTTTAGGTATATTTCTTGAAGAAAAAAAGTGATGCCTTATCTACGTTTAAAGTGTGGAAGAAAATGATTGAGAAACAGACTGGAAAACAAGTGAAACGGCTTCATACTGATAATAGCTTAGAATTCTGCTCTAGTGAGTTTAATGACTCGTGCAAGTCGGAGGGAATTGAGAGACATCTCACAGTTCCTGATACACCCCAACAGAACGGGGTAGCAGAATGTATGAATAGAATCATCATAGAGAAGGTGAGATGTATTGTATACCCCCAAAGTTTTGGAATCGATTTAGCTTAAACCCTAATCCGAAAGTCAATTGGAAACCCTAAAGTCGACAAAACCCTAGTTAGGCGTAATGGTTTAAGTTCGACAATTCCGAATAAGCAACCTTGAGAAAGTAATTGAGAGTTTAATATGTAGAATAGTACGTCGTTTTGAACATGAACGGATACAGTTCTTGAAAAACGTGTCCTGGGGCTCGGAATAGTAAAAATATTCTGAATATACCGTTAGACTCGTAAAAATATAAGGTTTTCGAAAATATCAGTTTTATAATTTTTCGGTAAGTAAAAATAACAAATATCGTAATTATACGCGTACTTTCTTACTACTGGTACTTTATTAGTTATATCTACTTTACATTATACTATTCATTACTATTCTACACTATTCTTTTATCTCTACTTTTTCTAACACCTACTCTTACGACACCATAACCTATTATCTTTATTTTTTACCTTTCTCATAACTTTATTTCACATCTACCTTACTTATTACTTCGTTTAATCAACAAAAATACAAAATAAAATCTCTCCCTCCCCTTTCTCTTCATGTGGACGGCGCCCCTCCCATCTCTCTCCCTCATTTTGTTTCAATTTTCTTTTATTTAAATCACACAAAAATTCACTCCTCATTTCCTATAAATACCCCCCTCCTCTTTCACTTCTTTCACACAATTACTACTCACAAATTTCTCTACCAAATCTCTCTCAAATTTTCCTCTCAATACTCTCTCAAAATAATCTCAAACCACCTTCTACATACACAAAACCCATAACCACATAATACTTCAAAAACCTTCTTTAGGTAAACTTTTCCTTATATTTTCTTTTTCTCATGTCATGTAACTTTACATGACCATGGTGTGAGTTTCCAAAAACTAAATGTTATGGAAGCTACACCATGTTCATGTATTGTTCTTGTTCATAGATATCTATTTATGTTTATGTTGTTATTTTACTTTGTTCATATTATTGTTATTATATCTAAGTATTATTATGTATCTATATATATACATATTCTTTAGAGCATATAAGCTCACTTGCAATTTATTTATTTCCATGCAAAGTAATTTATTTATTTCTCCCATTGCAATTTAATTAATTTTTTGTTGTTTTAAGACTAGTTTCTAGTATTAGACTTGTCATCATCAAGTCAAAACAAATTTTCTTTTTTTTTTTATTTTATTTCTTTCTTTTGGGACTAGTCTACTTCTTAGTCCCGGGAACTTGAAGAAGATAAGACTCCCAATACTTGACTTTATTTATTATTTATGTTATTTTTGCTTGTTATTATTTCTCATAAATCATGCACATTAGGATTGCTGTCCAAATTTTCCAAGCTCTAAAAATATTTGATAAAAAGGAGATTTTTATCACTTAGGAATAAGTTTATATGAAATATAAAATCTATGATTTAACAAAAGTAAAGTTATTCCTCTCCAAGTTTTAAGAAGAACTCACTACAATTTTAGAAGCTAATTTTGTTTTGAAAAGCTTTTTAAATCATTTCTATATTACTTCATTTTTCAAAAAGAAAATGATTTTGATACTAAAATGATTTCTATAAAAACATAATATAAAAGAATCTTATGAAAAAGGAATGAGAATTTTCAAATTAAGATATTTTCAATAAATAGTCAAAGAAAAATTGTATAGAAAACGAATAGGAAAAGTAGCACAAATATTGAGGATCTAGAAAAGAAGAAATTTATTTTTATCAAAAAGTCATTTAGAAAAATAATAAGATAAACATAAAGTAATTCTTTGAAAACAAAAGTAAATCAAAATATTCATTTTTTTATAAAATGGATTTCTTGAAAACGATAGTTTTCTAAACTCCTAATTTACATTGTTTTACCCAAGAAACATGGTTGGACAACAAACACTTGAGCATGGATAAAAATATGAGCTAAGTATCTATAAAAAAGGAAATTTTCAACTATATAGATAACTAACTATTTATCAAACAAATTCTGAATGATTTAATGTTTGAAACAAATTGTTTTTGGGATAGAAAAATTCGTGGTGAATTTGATCACCACTATTTTGGAGCCTAAATGATCTAGTTTGATAAAAATATTCTTAGAAATGGATAGATATTTTCAAGTAGGTAGAAATCGATATATTATATGCGCGATTCCGAGTTAAAATTACCAAGTTATGCCCATTTTAAATTGGAATTCTCCTTTATACAAACATTAACGTTCTTATGATATTGTTTTGTCAAAATTCAAGAAAGTTATCAAGAAATACTCATTTTGGGTATTTTCTTTGACTAGGTGATTCCGAGGAAGGATACCCATACCCTAAGGATTATTTCGACGAAGTGGATTATGTGAACAACTCATCCGTTTAGAGAATTGCCGACATAGCATCATGAGTTCATTTCCTTAAAATGCTTTACTTGATTGTGCTTGTAGTCTAATCACATTAGAATTAAGAAAAGACAAATGGATATGTATGCAAGAAAATTTGTTAAAAGAACCCTAAGAATAATCAAGGCCGGAATTGATTTAATGTTTGTTTTAGTATAACACCTGATTTGTATGAAATTCTATGATCATCTTAAATTTGATAATAATAATGCTATGATATCATAAATAAATTGATTCATGCATACCACAAAGTGAGTCACATTGCATTGGGTTATTATCCTTGGGTGAGAAGGATAGTAGCTTAGGTCGAAAGCAACACTTGGCGGAGTGACCGAAAACGATTGCTTGGCTACATGGAATTAAATGGTTGGCGAAAAGTCTGGAAGCATGGTTCAATTCAAGTAGACTTAATATGCTTAGCGGTATTGATCGAAAGCATAAATCTTTTTAACTAAAACTACTTGTTTTGAGGTTACGTATCACCAAACCTCGAATGGAGGGCGTAAATCCATTTAACATATAGTTCCTAGAAAACTATATGCCTCGTTTGCCCACGTGTATGTTACATTTCATTTATCTGCTTAAATAACTTGTTTGAATATCATTACATAAGAAGTTATTTATGGAAATAGTTCTCACTAAGCCTATTAGCTTATACTCCTATAGATATCTTTTGTAGTTCACCTATTTGTGGTTGAGGCCACGTGGACCCTGCAGCCAGGTATTTTCCTTTTGGTTAAGGAATTTCTAGATGGAGTTTAGTGTTGGATAAGATGTAGAAATATTCTTGTAATAGATTTGTGACTGGGGAATGTCCCTAAGTTTTGTAAGATTGTTGTTATGAACAAATGAATATTATGAATCCTCTTTTCTTAATTTGTTATTATATCTTCTTAAGCTTCATAATTCCGTATATGGTCCTCTAAATTTGTGAGAGCACGCTTTACACTTAATATCAAAGCTTCTGAGAATGGCTAAGGTTATCATACTTAAGGGTTAATGTTGAGTGTAGCGGACTGTTACATTCAGGGTACCCCTTGAGGCGTGACATTTATGCTCTCCAATTATAAGTTACCGAAATCTTTCTAGGCAGAAGCTGCCTCCACAGCTTGTTTATTGATTAACAGATCTCCGTCAACTTCCATTGAGAAGAAGACTCCACATGAGGTATGATCTGGAACCCCTACAGATTATTTTGAATTGAAAATTTTTAGATGCCCTGCATATACTCATGTAAATAATGGTAAACTTGAGCCTAGATCACTGAAGTATGTGTTTCTTGGTTTCAAGACTAGGGTTAAAGGATATAAATTATGTTGTACCAAATTGAAAAAAGTTATTGTTAGTAGGGATGTTATATTTGATGAATTTACTATGTTACATGATTTATATCCTATTGTTAATTTTGATAAAATCTAGGAAAAACCAAGTGTGCAGGTAGAGTTTGATATTAATGCAGATTCTTCACTAAAGTATACTCCTCAACCTGTTACTATACCTCAACAGACAGTATTCTATTGCTAAAGACAAGCCTAGAAGAGAGATAAGGCCTCCACAGAGGTATGGAGAAGCAAATCTAGTAGCATATGCACTGAATGTGGCAGATGATGTTGATTCAAATTTGAAACCATCCACTTACACAGTAGCAGTTAGTTGTAATGATTCTAGTAAGTGGATGATTGCCATGCAAGAAGAGATAGAATCCCACTAAAAGAATAGAACATGGGAGTTAGTGAAACTTCCCAAGGGCAAGAAGGCCGTTCGCTGCAAGTGGGGTTTCAAGAAAAAGGAAGGAGCCATAACTAGTGATGAACCCAGATTCAAAGCAAGACTTGTTGCAAAAGGCTACAATCAAATACTAGGTATTGATTTTACTGACGTGTTTTCTCCTGTTGTAAAACACAGTTCGATTCGAGCGCTACTTTGTATTGTTGTTATGGATGATTTAGAGCTTGAGCAGCTTGATGTGAAGACTGCCTCTTTGCATGGAGAACTTAAGGAAGATATTTACATGCATCAACCAGAAGGTTTTGAGGTCTTAGGAAAAGAAGACCATGTAGGTAGATTAAAGAAATCCTTTTATGGGTTGAAGCAATCACCACGATAGTGGTATAAAAGGTTTGATTCATTTATGACTTCTCATGATTTCAAGAGAAATAACTATGATAGTTGTGTATATTTCAAGCACTGTGATAATGGGTCGTTTCTGTATTTACTACTATATGTGGATGATATGTTGATAGAGACTAAGGATAGAGGAGAGATTGACAGGGTTAAAGCACAGTTGAATAGGAAATTTGAGATGAAAGACTTGGGTGCAGCCAAGAAAATTCTTGGTATGGAAATTTCAAGAGATAGAAAAGCAAGTGTATTACATCTTAGTCAAAAAGGACATATTGAGAAGATACTTTCCAAGTTCAATATGATGAGTGCTAAACCTGTAAGTACTCCTTTAGTAGGTCATTTTCAGACTGTCGTTTGCCCAGTCTCCACAGTCAGAAGATGAAATTGATTATATGTCAAAGGTCCCTTACTCTAGTGTAATAGGGTCTCTTATGTATGCCATGATATGTACGTGTCCAGATTTGGCATATGTTGTAAGTATTGTCAACAGGTATATAAGGAATCTTGGTAAGGAACACTGGAAAGCAGTCCAGTGGATCTTTAGATACTTAAGAGGAACTACCAATGTTTATCTACATTTTGGGAGAAGTAGAGATGGGTTCATCGGGTTTGTTGATTCTGATTTCGCTGGGGACTTGGACAAAAGAAGATCTATTACTGGGTATGTTTTCTCTCTTGGTGGCTATGCTATTAGTTGGAAAGCCAACTTATAGGCTACTGTTGCTCTTTTTACGACAGAGGCCGAATACATTGCTATTACAAAGGCGATTAAAGAGGCTATATGGTTGAAAGAGTTGTTTGTTGAGCTTAGTGATCTGAGGACGTTTACAATACTTTATGATAGTCAGAGTGTGATTTTTCTGACTAAGGATCAAATGTTCCATGAAAGAACAAAACACATTGACGTTCGATATCACTTTATACGTAATATAGTTGGTCGAGGAGATATCACTATGAACAAAGTGAGTACTCATGACAACCCTGCAAATATGCTGACAAAGACACTTCCGGTAGCAAAGTTTGAGCATTGCTTGAACTTACTAAGTGTCAAGTGCTGATTGTTTCCTTTATGGAATTTGTAGAAGAGGTGGAGTAGTGTTTATCAAAGTTTAGAGAATATTTTTTGGTTTCGAAGTTGAAGATTAGAGTTTCTACTATTTGATTCTGAATTTGTGTTTGTTACTCTAGAATTCATGTCAAGGTGGAGATTGTTGGAGTTTTTTACTCGATTTCTGTAACTGATTTCCGTAGTTAAATGTTACTGAATGAATATTTGACTACACATTTATTATTCATTCATTATATATTTAACGGTTATAATTCAAGCCTTTATTATTCATTCATTACATATTTAAGTGTCATAATTTAGGTCGTTATATCGATTATCCTCATACATATATATATCTGTGTGTGTGTGTGTGTGTGTGTGTGTTGTTTCTAGGGTTTTTATATACAACATATCAGATACACAAAAAGTTTCCTTTAAGAGTTTTGAGAGCTTTTCATTTGTATCCTCACAAATCCTTGTACTCCTACTTTGATATAGTGTGATTTCTCTCTCGTCTCTGCCCGTGGTTTTTCCAGAAGGGGTTTCCACGTAAAATTTGTGTGTGTTCTTTAGTTTTACGCTTGCTATTATCGTTTGATTATGCATTTTGTTTTATAACAATTTCATCACACTAGTCCTGAACCACATCTTGCAAGGAGGAAAGATGTTCTATACAAGCCCCACTCATAGGTACTTTATATTATATAGTACATAGTTTCCTTACTTCTAGCAGGTGAAATACTCTGATACACCTATAATGACTAAAAATCTACCATCGAGGTATTGTTTGCTTTTATGAAATGTTGTACAGTTTTATTCTTAGTGTCAACTACTTCCTAAAAGGTTAATTATCTTGAGAGTGCTCCCCACCAAGTATGTTTAATTTTAGAGTTTTGATAAAACTCCAAGTCATTACACTAAATGACTCATTGATGATTAGAGCTTTACTACCTTAAGGATATCATAAAGGCCCAAGCTAATTAGATAGTTGATAAGCTTGCAAAAATGAATATGTGTGTTTGTGTGTGTGTATATATATATATATTTTTTCACTTTCTAATTTCTCTATGCTTCTTTTCAATAATATAAAACAAACTATGAATTGCAATAAGTAAACTGATCACTAAGCTAGAAATAGATAGAGGCTCGTTTAAACGCTACTTGGACCTAGAATAAAGGGGACATCTGCAGCTGAGATTGCACAGCAACGGTACCACGTGTTGATTGGACGGATTGAGCGGGGGTTTGCGAGTCAATCTTGCGTCTTCTTCTTTTGTCTATAATGTAACTCTCAAAATCATTTCTATACACAGGTTTTCCTACGAATGGTGTAGATGGAAAACCCACTTCCCTTCCTGCTCTTGGCAATGGAGCTCCAACTAAAGATCTTTACCCCACTTCAGGATTTAACCTTTCTCCTTGGGCATTATATCTATCTCTGAAGTCATTCTGGGCAATGTGAATAGCATAAACCAAAGCAACATTCGAGTAACTTGGCCTACCATCATACATGACATACAGGGAAAACAAATCAAATTTCTTACCACTCTTGTACTACTACTTTCCATTTTCATAGTGACACCCCTAACTAAAAGCACATGTATCACTCTCTGCACTTGATTTCTATGGTTTGAAGCCTTAGATGAGCTCAGATTGTTATTACTTCTTCTAGTCAACTGGTTCCAATACACTCCATAAGAAAATCGAGGAGTAATATTGCATGGCAGTGCATAGAACTTAGCTCTATTCTTGTATTCCATAATATATATGCCCATAATATATCTAAACTGTGCAATGGAGAACTGCTGTCCCTGCTTTTCGATACTGAATAGTATCCGTAGCTCCAAAAGAAATACGGTCTCAAACCAATCTAAAAGTAGATAAAATTTCTACGATTACCTCTTTGAATACATCTTGTCTAATGGATAGTAGGCGTTCCGAATGGCCTACTTCTATGAGGGGTCGGATGTGCTCAGTCTCAGCATTTCTTATGGAATTTCAGTCCAAACAAAGAGTTAAGAAAGTTCTTCATCTTCATCTTATTAGAGTTATGCACTTGTCAATCATGAGCAAAGCGGATCTCATACTCTCGCCCACAACCTTTTGCAGGAAAAAAACAATCATATATTTGCAATTTTATTCATTCATACAAGGCTAGCAAGGATAAAGTTGCAGATAAGTTTGGACTTTAACGAAAATCAATATCAATTGTCAAATGTGGCCACCCTACAAATAAGTCCTATATTTCTTTTCTTTTTATTTTAATTATTTTTAACTTAAATTGTTACCTTTCATAATTTCTAGCCGTTAGGAGTCGCGTGAAAGTCAATGTAAATGGGTTGCGTTTTCGTTTTCGTTTTCGTTTAATAATTTATTAGAATGTAAAGGTGATCTTGTTTCGTTAAGAAGTTCTTTTTATGTAGACATCATCACAAGTCAGTTCCGAATCGAGAACCGACTTGATCCGTCACTGGCGGTTCCTGAACCGGAAACCGGCTCGGGAATAGCGGATCTGAACCGGTAAAGGACCTGTCGGAACCGACGGGTCCTTACGGTTCCATCCCTAAAAATCGTATGACTCGACGGTTTTGGAACCGTCGACTCAAGAATCAGCAAAACCGGCAGAACCGGTGGTTCTACACCATAAAAATTATAAAAAAAAAAAGTAAGAAAAAAAGAAAAAAAATTATAAAAAATTATAATTATAAAATAAATATCTAAAACTATTTTCACATAAATAATAAAAAATTTATTTCCTATTGTTATTATTAACAACACAAGTAATAAATACATTTGAAATCATATATTGTTAAATTTATTCAGACTTCTAATCAAAGTAGACTTTCTTTCTTAACAATGTATGATTCGTTTTTTGTTATTGAGAATTATTTATATATTAAATATTTTATAGTGTCATATTACTAATATAACAACTAAAAAAGTGCAAGTGATTATATATAAATAAATACATAATTATAGAATTTTTTTTAACTAATGCTATAAACAATTATTGTTAGGGTCAATGTTATTTCAAGTTAAAAATTTATTTTGCATTTTTTCTTAGTTAAATTAAGTAAATTATTTAATTGATTTTTTTCATAGTTCTCGATTTCCTCTAGAACCAGAATTGAACTGTGAGAACCAGCGGTTCCTAAGAACCGGGAACCGGACCGGCTCCTATGGATCCTGTTCCAGTTCCACCACTTTTGGAACCGGGAAACCATACCCGAACCGAACCATGACGACGTCTATTTTTATGATTGTTATTTTATTTTTTATCTTTGGATGGCATAAGTTTCTCATAGTCAAATGTAAAGATTTGTTATAGAAGATGGCTGAGTATACATGATTGGAATGGGCTCGCCTTGTACCTTTCATCTTTCATGTTAAATATGTTATGCAGTAAAGAAAAAGTTTTCCTCATAGTCATGAAAAAAAAAAAAAAGAAAAAAAACCTTATATAAAAGGATATGTATTAACATAGTTTCCATTGACCGAGTATAATGATCATTGATATTCTAATAGGTTAGGCTAGTTTCAATTTTCTTCGTTTATAAGTTTATATATTATATAAATTTGTTAGGACAAAAGAAAAGGATAACAACTTTTGTTTTTCTTTTTTAATTTTCAATATGAAAAATGTAACAATAAAGAAAAGGCTGCACAAATCGTATAGGGAAAAATAGTGCAAACTGGATTTATACTAAAATGTGTTTCATGGGTGTATGAAATCGTCATTTATGTGCATAATAGGATGATTACCATCCTTTAAATATTTATTTTACCTTTGACTTTCACTTAAAAATGCATTTTATTTCTTTGTTGTTGATGATTTTTATTACACTATTATTAAAGAGATTAACAACAACATCAATTTATTAATGAAAAATATATTAAAAAAACATTATGAGAGAAAACTCTAACGACTTCCGAATAACGCGATCAAAAGATCATCATAGTGATGTTTTTCGATGACGGAAAAAGAGAGTGATTGATGATGTGTAGCCACATTCGCCTTCTGAGGCCAATGAATTTGAAGTTTTCCGTAACCAAATGATTAACCAATATTCCCCATCATATTGAGAAATGACTGCAGTGAATATCCTAGGATTCCTATGAAATAGCATTCTTCAACGAGACTAACATTGTAGAATCAAATAAGGATGATTATGATATGGAGGTGGACAATAACCAGAATGAAGATTATGAATCACAAGGTACAGAGATATGTAACATCCTTTTTCGAAAAGAAGAAAAAAATAAATTTCATCGATTCTAGAAACATACATTGATTGTGAAATTAATGGGACCTAACCCTGGATATAAAGTTCTCCTAAGCAAACTCCGCTTTATATAGAGGAGAATTAAGGGTTTCAATATGATTAGTATTGGCAAGGGTCTTTATCATGTCTAATTTGCTATGGAAGAAGAAGCTCAGTTCATCATTAAAGAGGGGCCCTGGTTCGTATATGGTCATTTTTTGGCCATTAAGAGATGGATTCCAAATTTTGACCAAGAGGAGAGGGTTTGACTCAATTGCCGTTTGGGCGAGGGTCAATTGTTTACCGATTGAGTATTACTATGAGGATGCTCTACGAAAAACTAGAAAAGCCTTAATTATGGTTCTATGTTTCGAAATGTTCACTTCCCAAATCGAAAGAGGTTGATTCACTAGACTTTGTACAAATCAACTACATAAAGCCATTGATACATATACTAATAATTGATGAAAAACCCTACCAGGAGTAGTACGAAAGCTTACCTATTTTCTGCACTATGTGTGGTTGTATAGGCCATTCTTCAACAAATGGGTGTATATACCAAAGAGATAGCATCAATCCACCAGTAGAAGCTAAAATGCCAGTGGATAACAAGGTGGAACAATCTAATGATCCTTCACACAAAATTGACACATAAAAAGTAAGGATAAGAAATTTCAAGTGGATGGATACAGCGATTGGATTTGTGTGGCGAAGAAAAAAAAGGGACAAAAGTAGCACCCACGTCGGAAAGTAGCAAGTACCTCCCAATCCAGGGAAAAGGAGACTAATGTTGACAAAAATGTTAATCAGACAGAAGGCCCACGAAAACTCCTTTAGAAAAGATCGACTTACAGATCAATTAAACAATGAATAATTGACATAATGTCACTATGGGAAAATGAAAAGTCAACTCAACGCCAGAGTCCTTGTCTAACAAGGAAAAACACTATTCTAGAGTTTAATGCCCAAAGAACGCATCCCCAAGTCCTCCAAAACAGAAAGGCAAACTGACTCAATAGCTTCAAACAACAAGCTAGGCGATATGGCACACAATGTGTGACTAAAAATGGCATTGAAAATCCTTCATCTCCAATCGGTGGTACCTAGAGCGATCTAACATTAGCCATTTAGCCGGCATATTGGGGTGAGCACTTAAGAATGTTTATAGTATAGGTGGTGGAAACAATTCCAACACGACAACCCACTCTGAGAATAAACCAGGTTCCAAAGCTCCTTTATCGAGACTTGTTTCTGAGAAGGACACTGGCTGCTACCTTTTACAATACAAAGATAAGTACAACAGGGAGGGAACTCTAGAAATTATACAAGTCAGCACACTGACGATTTTAAACCCATTAATGGTCCTTTAAAGATGGGAAAAGACCTGCATTTATATGGTGGAGAAGATCCTACTCCACGAAGACCCACCACTTTATCTCCCAATCATTCTTACAGTGTTCGAGATGGAGATAGCAGAGGTAACCACCTAGGTATGCGGGCAAAGGAGACTATCCTGATGATGATAGTAGCCAATATGAGGCCACAATGGCTCAAAATTGAGCTTCACAAGTTTTCTCCATCCAGCTGAGGATATTGATGTCTGGAGTAGAATGATCATCTCTAAACTGGATAATACAATGATTGGTCAAAACAATACTCATACCAATTATATGCCTTTTATGCTATTGGCATGGAATGTTAGGGGGGCTGATGCTCCTAACAGAAAAGAACTGCATTGAGGGAGCTTTACCAAATCCATCAACCTCATATGATGGTACTCTTAGAAACAAGAATGCAAAGGCAAGTTGATGACTAAATAAGCAGACAACTTGGTTTCAACAAGATGTACTGTGTGGAAGCCAATGGTATGAGTAGAGGTATTATGATCACATGGAATGTAGTAGACACTATGGTGGACACTCTTTTCTCGAGCCAATAGGAAGTCCACCTACATGTCCAAGTACCGTCCCCTAAATGTTCTTTTTGTATTTCACCTATCTATACTAGTACTAAAATAAGTGAAAGAAAAAAACTTTGGGGGAACTTAAAGAAAGCTGCTGATATAATTAAAGGACCATGGAGCATTATTTGTGATTTAGTACTTGTGTAAATTAATCAAGAGCCACTGTATACCAAAATTGTATGAACCAGTATAACATGGTTGACCTAGGGTTCATGGGGAAACCCTACAACTGGTCTAAAAGAAGTAAGAATATTAGAGACCTAGTGATGACTTGAATTAGTAGAGCATGGGGTAACCAGCAACGGATAAACCTTTTTCCCAAAACCAAAATTTTCCACCCAGATTACTCCATCTCTAATCATTGTCCACTCCTCCTAAATATAGCACCTTTGAGAGAGAGAAGGAATAGAAATAGAAGACCCTTCCGGTTCCAAGATATGTGGATATAACACCCTAGTTTTCTAGATCGGGTAAGGCAAACTTGGCCCTCTAATTCTGACATTTTCCATTGAAAGCTTGAAGACCTTTATAGATAAGCTCAGAATCTGGAATAGAGAAGTTTTTGGCTTACTAAGAGGCAAGAAAAGAAAGATAATGGGAGGGATCAATAGACTTCAGGATGATCTCACTTCCAACCCTTCTCAAGATAACCTAAACAAGTTACATTTGGCTTTTGAAGAGTTAAATGTACTCAAACATGAAGAAACCCTCTGGCACAAAAAGCACGTTCAAATTGGATTGTGAATGGGGAGCATAATACAAGGTTCTTCCATACTTCAACCATGCTACAACGCACTAAATCTAGAATCCTGGGGCTAGAAGATGAGTTGGAAACTAGATAACTTCTCCGATAGAGATAGAGACAACCACAATCAATTATAACCCCAAGTTGTTTTCCTTAGAAAACACTATGGTTGATCTAGAGAATCCATTTGCACAGATTGGTGGAACCTAGTTAGAGGAAGACCAGCTTGCTATTCTCAGTAGTATACCTAACAGATTGGAAATTTGGGCAGCCATGAAAGTATTGGATCAAGGAAAGTACTAGGATTTGATGGTTTAAATGCTCGTTTTTATAAACATTGTTGTTACCATGTAGGGGATTATGTAGTTAAATTTGTTCAAGATTGTTTTAGGACTTGAAAAGTAAATGAAATCTAAATAAAACCCTATTGGTTCTAATCCTGAAGAAAATAGGTGCAAGAGGCCTAAGAGAATTTCGCCCAATAAGTCTCTACTCCATAGTATATAAGTGCATCATAAAAATACTAGTTCTGAGGCTTAAACTCCTTTTGGATGCATCATCCCTACTTTATCTAGCTTCATCCCATGAAGAGGTGCAATAGATAACATAATTTTTATGCAAAAGATGATAAATAGATGCTTTCGAAAGCAAGGTAAAAAAGGTTGGATGATTGTTAAGATTGATTTAGAGAAGGCATACGACAGAATTGAATGGTACATGATATGTAACACTCTAACAACCTTGAACTTCCCTCAAACATGGATTAAGCTAATTACCTCACGTCTATCCTCTTCCTCATTCTCTATAATCATCAATGGTGAAATGTCCCCATACTTCAAGAGTTCTCGTAGCCTATGTCAAGGAGATCCAACATCTCTATACCTTTTTATCCTAGCCATGGAAATGTTAAGTAGATGGATACAAGCCATAGTTGATTTGAAATGGTGGAAGCAAATTGAATTCCTAGGTGTTTGCAAGAATTTTTCTAATCTCTTCTTTGCTGATGACCTTATTCTCATGGGGGAGGTCTTGAAGAGAACGATAGCGTAATGCTGATCCTCATGCGGGCTTTTGGGAAGGTATCGAGCCAAAAGATCGATTGTGATAATTTGATGGTTTACATCTCAAAGAATACAGATTTTGGTACTAGGAAAAATATTGTTGATATTCTGAACATGAAGACTGTAGAGAATATTGGAAGATATCTAAGATTTAATCTGGGAGGGAAATGGGAATATTAACAAGGAAATAACTTATCGGATCCTAGAAGGACTAAGAATAAAGTTGGCAGGATGGAAAGCCAATCTTCTATCAACAAAAGCCGGCATGTTACTATTAAGTTCACTTTAGAGGGTATTTTAGGATACTTTATGCAAGCCACTTGCATCCCTATATCTAATCTCCATAAAGTGGAAAAGATTGTGAGGGATTTCTTATGGGCATCATGGGAGAGGAAGAAAATAAATGCTTTGAACTAGAAGGAAATAATCCAACCAAAACAACGAGGGGGTCTGGCTATCTAGGATCTCCAAGTACATAACAAGGCTAGCATAGCTAAGTTGACTTGGAAGCTTCAGACAAGTAAGCTACTATGGATACCCTTAGTAGTAAGAATAAAAGATAGGTTTAAGAAATATGGCAGGGTATTGGGATATAAAGTCCTCAAACAAGTTGTAAGCCTTGATGTATGGGTTGATCAAAATTGCATAAGTCTACCTAGGAATGGTTGCAACACCTACTTCTAGGGGACAAACTAGACTAAACATGGAACACCATGCTCTTTTATTGAAGGACCATTCACCTAGGAAATGCTGCTAGTTTCAATTAAAGATGCTTTAGGGGGGGGAGGGGGTGTACAACACTAGAAGGAAGATTCTTTCGACTACCCAATTGATCTTCATATTAACAGAATGTTGGAACTATCATCCTTACTGACGATGATACAGAAGACATCAGAGCACAGAAGGATGACATAAGTGGTCAAATCACAATCTGTTCTGCATATGAAATAATGATGATAGAGAAGTATGAAGCACCTAAAAGACTTGATGTAGAGTGAGTCTGGAATTCTCTAACTTTTCCAAAAATTCAAAATTTTCTGTGGAAATGCATGCGAAGATGCCTTCTAACTAAAGATCAGTTGAAGAAACGAGGGATGAATGTCGATGAAATATGCCTAATGTGCCAAGAATACAATGAAAGCCTTGAACACCTCTTTATGAAGTGTCATTGGAGTTTGGACAAATGGAGGCAACTATATCTTCCCAAAGATTTCTAGAACTCTCTCAAGACTATTCAATGATTGGGTGAAGACTAATGCAAACACTAGGAAGGGTGCTCGAAAATTAAAAATCCCACTATGCAAGCTCTTTTCAACTTTACTCTATGGAATCTGTGGAAGAGTAGAAATGACTGTGTTTTTAGCAAACCTAAAGGAAACCCTGACTGGGCTCATCAGATTAGGGCACAATCTAGAGAATTTTGGTCTACAATGAGGATGAGTAAGAGAAATCCATTAAATAAATTCCCTTTTAGGGAAGGATTCTCTACACAGGTAGATCATGTGAAACTCAATGTTGATGTAACCCTAGATGTAGAACGTAAACTCTATGGAGTCGATAGTTATTTTCGTAATAACAATGGCTATTATATTGGTGGCTTTACAAAACTGATTCATGCAAGCACTCCCTTGGAAATGAAAATCCGAGCTATCTATTGGGGTCCACACTATGAACAAGAATTGGAAATAATGAATATCGCTATTTAATCGGACTCCCAAATGCTTTAGAGTGGTTCATTGCACCTCAGGTCTATACGAACTATTCATCTAACTTTATTGTTCTTTGTAGACAACTCATCCAGACGAAAACATCAATTTAGCTATTATGGATGCCTAGAGTGTAAGGATGGACCCACCACATATATATAAAACCAATGAATTCAGTTCCCCAATCATATATAAACTGCAGTATTATATGTAAGGTTGTATATAAAGAATGGTTTGAATAATTGTTTGTCTAAATCTCTTGTAAGAACAATTTCATGAGCTTCACAATATAAATACTTCATATAAACTTAATACACACATATATACATAGAGATATTACAAACAAAGGCTGGCAAACAAGCCATTTACAAAAGATAGATATATAAGTTAAACAAAAGCTTTAGTAACTATTACATATATTCCCCAAAAGATTCTATCCTATACTATTACAAAAAGATTCCGCCAAGGTCATAGTCAGTTCTCTAGTCCTCCCTTATCCAGAAAATCCTAAAAATCGATTTCATATCCCATCCAAACATAGAACTCATCTTCATCGTTAACACCTATAAGAGATAAAACATGAGCCAAAGATCCATTACACAAGTAACGAAAACATATACGAATGGCACACGAGCTTAGACTATATGCAAATGTATTAAGCAACAATTTATTATAAACTCGTTAAGTTAGTCAAATAGCATAGGAGTGTTCAAACTCCGAAACAAACAAGGAATCTGGGGTTTCTAAGTAACAGCAGACGCTCAGGGGATTGATATAGGCAGTTCGGATACCTATATCTCCTAATAATGTATCCAATAATCATTAATAGTCTCATCCACATTTCTTAGCCATTACTCATCTTTACTTAACTTAATCCATAATATCACTTAGTTTAACCGGTCCCATAAATGTGAACTAAATCATATTACTTCATTTTAAGAGTAAGCAAATGTTATACCGATACCAATAACCCCATTAACTACCTGCCGTACCACTTATAAATTGTCAAATCTTGACAGGGGTGGCCTAAGTGCCTAAACTACCATGTTATTCTCATAACAAGGTGTCGCTCCTTGAACCAAATGCAACGGCGTAAAACACAACCAATTTAAACAAAGCTTAAGTGATCTTGAATTAAAGTTAAGTTAAGGTATGCATATCCTAGGCAAGCAATCAACCATGTTACTGCATACCTGTCTTGTCACGTTTAGGATCAGAAGATGCAGTCAACTGACGATTTGAAGCTGTAGCCAGAAATTCATTTCATATCAAAATCACTAAATCTCATTTAAATAGTTACTAGGTGCTAAAATTCATTAAATTCGAATGAACTCATATAATAACATAACTTAGTTTTTATACCCACAATAAATTCATATAAGCTTTTTAAATAATCACAAACCAGGAAACAAATAAGGAAAAACATATAAAATAATAAAATTATTTCATACAAAAATTATTATTATTATTACTATTTTTTAAAAAGGGTACGGTACTGTTCATGCCCATATGGGACCGTATGGATCATATGGGGCCGTTTGAAGGGTTGTATAAATTTTAGAACAAAATCAGTAAACTAAACACACCTCTAAACGGGCCTGTATACAAGGTTGTTTAAACCAAGGAAATTTACTCAAAATGGTCAAAGAGCGCAACACTCCTCCAAATGGACCTGTATGCAAGGCTCCTTGGACTTAAGGAAAGCTCACGAAACTCACTAAGAGCACAACACCCCTTCCCACAAGCTGTTTTGGGGACCGTTTGCACCATAAACTCCCTAAACACCCCTCTAAACGGGACATTTTACAATGTGTCTGGAATTTTACGAACTTCCCTTGTTTTAAACTCAAGTTTTACACACTTTTCACTTCTACAACCTTACTCTAAGCCCTATACAAACATCGTACACTATACCACATGCATTTAACCACTCAAAACACACATTAACTTCATATTCCCAAATCAAACAACTCTCAACACCAATCAACTCCGTCATCTCTAAACTCACCAACTCAACACACACAAAACAACTTTAACACTCATCATAACTCATTAAACTCCAATTCTTCAACTCAAAACAACATTAAGGCTTACAACAACCTATCTACTACCACTTCAAGTATCCAAAAGCATTCTTAAACACTCAACATATCAATACTACTTGTAATCTACCAAAAAGCTAATTTTTGATAGAAAAATCATGAAATAAAAGGCTATAAATCATTACAAAAAGACATGTAAACTTACCTTAAACTTGTAGATGATGACTGGGAGTGAATTCTTAGTGAATTAAGCAAGGAAACTTGATTAAAAAGGTTGGGAAAATAAGCTTGAATTTTCCAACGAATTTTGGTATGTTTTTGCTTTGTTATTTGGACAAAAATGAGTTTATGTTTATCCTTTATCTATTGACTTTTGGGGTAGTTGCTATAAAGAGAAAAGGGCTTGGGTTTTTGGGCTTGGTTTAGACTAAAATCTGCTATGTTTGGCTTAGGTTTAGTTTGACTTTGGTTTTGTTTTTTTTTTTTTTTTTTTTTTTTTGAAACTCAAATTTTTATTAACAAGCACATAAACAATAATACACTATATCTATTATACTAACACATTATATTAATATCAATATCAAATTACATTAACACAAACATTAGCATATATTTATATTATCACAAACTTATATATTATACTTTAAATTTTTATTCTAACGTGCAAAATTCATTAACACACACACACATATATAATAGGAATGTTAGCTATTCATTCTTCCCTCCTTCAAAAAGTTTCATCCTCGAAACTTGTCTTCCCTTATTGTTCAGATAGCTATGGATATTTCTGCTTCATATGATTCTCAACTTCCTAGGTTGCTTCTCTTTTAGTCTGTCCGCTCTACTGAACTTTCACAAAAAGGAATGACTTTCCATCTCAATACCTTGTCCATTTGATCCAGAATTTTGACTGGCTTTTCAACTATGCTCAAATTTGGTTGAATCTCCAGTTGATGAGTATTAATGATGGCATTTGAATTTGATACACATTTTCTCAATTGAGACACATGGAAAACATCGTGTGCCTTTAATAAACTCTGGGGCAATGCTAATTTGTATGCTAATGGTTCAATTTTCTCTAAAATCTCATAGGGACCAATATATCTTAGATTTAACTTTCCTTTAGCCCCTGAACCTGATTATACCCTTTGTTAGAGATATTTTGAGAAACACGTGATCACCAATATCAAACTACAACGGTCTTCTTCTTATGTCCACATAACTCTTATATCTATCTTGAGGCGCTTTCATCCTTTGTTTAACTATATGTGTCTTATCCACTGCTTGTTCAATCAAATTGGGACCAAGGATAGCTCGTTCACCAACTTCATCCCAATGTAATGGTGATTTGCACTTCCTCCCAGAATAAAGCTTCGTAAGGAGCCATTTGTATCGTTGCTTGATAGCTATTGTTATAGGTAAATTCAATCAACGGTAGATAATTATCCCATCGGTTTCCAAAATCTAATACACATGCTCTAAGCATATCCTCAAGAATTTGAATGGTCATTTTCGATTGTCCATTAGTCTATGGGTGGAAAGCAGTATTAAACTGAAGTTGAGTGCCGAGTGCTTCATGTAAACTCTTTTAGAATCGGCTCACAAATCTGGTGTCTCTATCAGATTTAATTGTCCTTGGTACCCCATGGAATCTCATAATTTCGTTAATATATATATGAGCCATCTTTTCTAGAGAATAGCCAACTCTTAAAGGGATAAAATGTGTGGATTTTGTCAATCTGTCTATGATTACCCATACTACTTCATGTTTAGCCACTGTTCTTGCGAAGGCAAATGCAAAATCCATAGTGATATCTTCCCACTTGACAAAGGTTGAAGCTCACCACCGGGCCTTTGATGCTCAATTTTGTTCTGTTGGCAGGTTAAATATTTTGATACCAAGTTTGCAACATCTCTTTTCATTCCTTCCTACCAATAATGCTTCTTTAGGTCCTTATACATTTTTGTACTACCTAGATGAATAGAATAAGCTAATGCATAAGCCTCTTTCTTAATTTCCTTTCTCAAATCATGAATTTTTGGCACATAAATTATATTTCCATGTCTTATAACATCTTCCTCATCAAGCTTTAATTCCTTTCTCTTCCTATTTCTTATAGCAGTCATTAACTTTTTGCTTTTAGAGTCTTCTTTCTGACCTTTCTTAATCCGTTCCAGAGCACAGAACATGCGTTTTTGTTTTTACAAAAAAAAAAAAAAAGAAGCTGCCATGGCATCGGAGCAGCTGAGGAAGAACGAGCGCATGATATTCACGCGCATTGTTTAATGTCGCTCCAATTAAATGCCAACATCTCGCTAACGGTACAAAATAGTACCATATTGTACCAAATTCGCGTGCTGGCATGCAGGGGAAAATATTTAGTCTGTCAGACAACTGCACAACCATCCCAGATGGGTTTACATCCAGCTGAGAATGATCCTCTGCAGCCACGAATGACAATGGAGAACGACAGCGTCACTTTTTCTTTTATTTCCCACCGCATCTGCTATCCCTCAAGACGAGCTCAAGGGCTATTGCTATTATTGTTCTTTACCATCCACAGGAATGGCTTCTTTTTTTTCCTTAATTGAGCTGGCCTTTATGTGAAGTAATTGGGGTCTACTTTTCGCCGTACCTTTGGCTGCTCTTGTTTTACACAACAGGGCTGCTCTTGTTTCCACAATGGAGTACTCTTGTTATATAAAAAGAAACAATGCACGGTTTTGCCCCTAGTAGCTCTATTATGTTATAATTGGAGATCACAAGTGCGCTTGCCTTGCGTATGCGGAGTGCAATTACATTCACATTGAATCTTTGAGTCCATGCAATCCTTTGTTATATTTCATGATGGAACTTTACAAGCGTGCATATAAAATGAGAAGAGGGGGTGGAAAATGAGGAAAGATCTTGCACAAGTTTATGATGACCTGAAAAATAATAACTAGGATCAATCTTCCTTGTTATATTAGTAGGAATTTATATGAAAAGATCAGCTAGAGCAAGCATTTAGCTTGATGTTTTCCATCATCCCTTTTGAGTTACATAATACAATGTCAAAT
The DNA here is from genome assembly GCA_024138025.1 of Combretum micranthum. Lineage (NCBI taxonomy): Eukaryota > Viridiplantae > Streptophyta > Magnoliopsida > Myrtales > Combretaceae > Combretum > Combretum micranthum. The sequence goes on along the minus strand of JAMXBD010000192.1, from coordinate 493,759 downwards.
CATTATAGCAAAACAATCTCATGTTTGTGAAAATTCCGTTGTAAGATTCTATTAAATATTTAGGGATTCCCAATATCAAGGGAAGCTCCAATATTTGATTGCTTAAAACATTTGGACATGAAAAAAAAATGTTTGAGAAAATAGTCCTTACTCTTGTTGTTCAAGTCTATAAGGCAGAGACAAGTCAAAGTATCTTTATCCAGAATTTTGATTAATTATCCTGGTAGGGTAGTTTGCATTGGATGGAATTGAATTTTCAACTTCCAGCAGCTCTATGGAATCGAAGACTGAATATTTGCCAAGTATTGTTGCTGGTTCGACATTGAGGATAACTCCAAGGAAGGATATGGCGATGAGTTACTTGAAGCTATCTTTTGTCAGGGTAGTAATCATTTTGATGGTAACTCTAATGGCTTAAATTTATCAAAAAAGTGAAGGTGAGGCCCATTTTGTGCATAATATGGATAAAAATCTAGTTTCTAGGACAACAGTGGATGATATATCAGAAGAAGTGTTCTGGTCTGAAATGAAGGCTATTTCACGGTATAAAAATGTAGGAATATGGATTTTATTATATGATATCCTTTAGTCTTTTAACATGACGTAAGTTCATAGTGAAAGATGGCTTACACGATCAGGTTGCAGATGTCTATAAGCTGCTGGAACACCTAGCAGATCATTTGAAGGAAGCTGGATGTCTACCCAGAATGCATTGCCTGCATCATGATGATGGCATCTAGATGACATCAAGAGAGCAAACAGTGTAGTTCCTTTTTAACTCATGAGGAAGATAACATTTCCGACAAGCACACATTTGAAGATAATGTTCTAATTAAAGATGAAACAGGATAGCTCTAACAATATTTTATAATCACGCACATCTCTCTCATATGAGCTCCGTTTGAGGCGATTCAAAATTCTATGGAAAGAAGAGAGGAAGATCTAAAACTTTCATGTTTTGAGTTTTCATGAATTAGCAACACATCAATACAGTTTTCATCATGAAGTCACTACAAGTGCAGCAGCGACTTCAAAAAAAAATTACAGATTTAAGATAGTTTTGTAAATTGTACACATCTCTCTCATATGAACTTCGTTTGGGGTAATTCAAAATTCCTTAGAAATCTAAGAGGGATATCTAAAACTTTTGTGTTTTGAGTTTTGGTGGATTCAAAACGAATTGATACAGTTTTTGTTATGAAGTTGTTGCATGACAGCAAAAATCCTTGATTTTGCAGCTTTGACAAAGTTTATGAAAATGTGGATATCTCTCTCATGAGAACTCCTATTGAGGTGATTTAAAATGACACAGAAAGATAAGGGAAAGATCTACAACTTTTATGTTTTGAGTTTTAAGAGATTCTAAGTGTATGATGGCCATTTTTTTTTTTTTTTATGAATTTGCTGCATGATAGTAGTGATACCTGATCATGGCAGATTTGACAAATTTTGGTAGATCAAAGATATTTCTCTCATATGAGCTCATTTTGATGTGATTCAAAATCCTACGGAAATATGAGAAAGTGATCTACAACTCTTTTTTTTTTTTTTTAGTTTTGAGGAATTCTAAGTGAATTAAGGTTGAAATTCATTACGAGATTTCTGACCTCCATATCATAAAAACCCATAAAGCATATACTAAAACCAAGTTTTTAAGACAAATGCAAGAAATATATTCATACAACCAGTAACTTGGGAGTGAGGTTCACTAGTTAAGCTAATGACACTCGGAATCTGATCTTACAGCAAATTGCAACTTACGTTCAAAGCAGCAAGACCAATAATTAAAAATAAGACAATCACTGACAGTCAATGGAGATGTTAATCTTTTCATGAACTATGATGAAGCTCACAATCTAAGTGAAATCAGCTAAGAAGCACTAATTCAAAAGCACATTGAAGATGAACTTTGTGATTCATCCTTAAAGGAAACTAGTTCAAGTGTTGAGTACTACTTGCATTGTGAACGTTCACCGGCTGCCTTTAACTACCTTCTTGGTATGAAAATTGAAAAGTTAAAACTAGAGCAGTCGGCTACTTTAGTACATGGACAGACGAATGTTTAGTTAGACATGCAAACACTTCTTGCCCTTGTAATTTAAAGTGAAGAATCACTTCTTTCTTCAGTTATGCCACTTGCTATATTGTATTTTGAGGATTCTGCCTTGATTGCTTCATACACTTTTCTCTTGGAGCTTTGTGGTCTATCTGCAAACATGTTCCATGTCAATGTTGCAACTTTGAAAAGGATTTCTTTTTTATAATGTTCAATGAGAATAATAAGGGCTATGGACAAATGTCTCCTAATGCTTCAGCATTTTATACAAGACTGCAAGATGATGTTACAGAGTCTCTTGCCAGGGCGCTAGCAGATGAATATCTGCACCAGGATCATGCAGTCATCACCAAGACTTCAGCTTTTGTTGCCTCTAGTTAACATTTACGAGCACTTTGTCTTGTCTTACAACATTTAGAAAAAGGCTAGTTCCATTGATAGTAGATGGAAAGGACATGCAGATCTTAGCTGTTAAATGGCATTGGTGATGGAATGGAACTAAGATCTCAACAAAAGACCACATACCAATGGAGGCATGCCAGTATATATATATATATATATTTATATATATATATATATATTTTAAAAGCAAGATGAAATGTCAACATGGGGCAATTCATGTAGACAATACGATGTGCAAAGGTGTACTCTAAGAAAATTTGATTGTTCAGTGAATAACAAATGTCTCACTAAACTTTTACATTGCGAGCTATCAAGAAACTGATACACCAAGCAACGGTGCAGCTAAGTTATAGCGCACATGCACTGGATGAGACTTTTGTCATTCGAAAGGGCTTAATTAATGCCCAAATCTTTCAATATGACCGAAAGACTTTGGTTAGGGGCAAATGTAGACGTATGGATTTCATTATAAAGGCTTTAAGCCTGATTTATATTTGGATTAACTCTGGTTAAAGTAACAGGGCTTAGAGAGTTGGGCCTAATTATATTGGGATGATCATGGGAGTTTTAACATGGCAGGCTTGGAGTAGGGCCTGTTGGAATTAGACTGCCCAATTCCAATCTTTCTCAAATTGGCTCACACACATTACAATGAAGGCCTTAATGGGCCTGGGTCCATAAAGGAGCCCACATTCACATCCATAATGAGGGGACTCATCCTACCCCGTTGGTCGTTGGTCTCATCTGACGGACGACATCAACAGCTAGATTCTCTATAAATACCTTTAGTCCTTACCTCATTTGGAGAAGTGAAATCTTGGACAAACATCGCCGTGCTGTTAGATTTTCATTGTTGTGAGTCAATTATTAACTTACTCAAGAACGCACACGATATTCGGGTACTTAGTGAGGTTGATGCCTTTTAACTCTCTCATCTATCACATGTGTGTTAGAGCCTATTGAGACTGCCTACTCCTTCTCCGTACACGATTCTCTCTTGGTCACCCTTGCACGTGTTGTTTCCCTAGGTCACGTGTAGCGCGATAGTCACGTGGCATGCACGTGATCGTTGCATCCGGAATCATACCCACACAAAATTTAACTTTTATCAAGTTTAACAAAATTTATTCACTAATAAGATAGAATATTATCTACAAGCATTGAAATATAAATTTATTTTGAAAGCAGCTGAAGAATTTGAAGGATAAGGTCAAGCTCCAAATGGTCAAGATCACAACTTATGAGTTTTTAGGAAGATATTTTTTACAATTCAAGTGGCAAATAATTCTTGATGGATAAGAGCAGTTTAACAAGAGAGATTTACTCATTAGATTCGTTATGTTTGAAGACTATAAAAAGTTGAAGTTCAAATTAGAAGATACACAAATGATCGAAGATTGATATATTCATACTTTCATATTTGTCGGAACTGTTATCAAAAGCTACTTACATTTACATTTTGCATTCTGTTTTCAAGCATAATCATTTGAGAATCTATTATATCTCTTTTGAAACTATCTTCACTTTAATTTGATAGTTAAGTTGAGTAATTATGAGAGGATTGTATTTAGTATCTTATAAATCTATGATTAGCCTAGTTGTCAAGCTTATAAAATAGAGTAAGATAGCATTGGTGTTTGTAATACCTCATTTGCTTCACTTGATTAGTGGAACGACTGGTGTGGACAACCGAATCCCTAGCAATGGAGCTGGAAGAGAAAATTAACTCACAAGAAGAAATCTCTATAAATCTTGCACCTCATTTACTTTATGCACTTTAAATTTCTTGCTACTTTATTTGCTTTATTTTTCATATTTGCATTTAACTTAACTCAAAATAGAATTGTGCATGTTTAATTTAGTCCAATTATCATTTTAAGCAAAAAATTTTAATTACAAACAATTCACTCATCCCTTCTTGTTTGCTATTTAGACCTATAAATGCAATTTTGTAGTATACATGATCTCTAATGTTGTATTCCCCTGGCTTCCTTTTTCTACTCATACCAACTCTTGTAGTAAGCTCATGACTCTTTCAACTTTTGTTGGATGATCTTAATCATTTCATTCATTTGATGTAGCATTTTTTGCCTTGTGATCATCTACTTATTGCGTTCCTAATATAGTAATGATTAGTGCTTTTTTTCATATAAAGCTTCACAGGGGCTCATTTAGATGGTGGCCTAGTAGTCGTTATTGTCAATGAATTCGACCAATGGTAGATGAGTGTCCCATTCTCCTTGAAATTCCAACAAACACAAAATATCTTCTAAAGTTTGAAATGTATGCTCCAATAGTCAATTTAGATTGAGGATGATATGCATAATTAAATTTAAGCTTGGTGCCTATAGATTTGTGCAAACATTCCTAAAATCGAGAAGTAAGGTGTGAGTCTCGATTGGATGCTAAACTAAGAGGAATTCCATGTAGACAAACAATTTCTTTAATGTATATCTTTGCAAATGTAACGATGGAGTAACCCAATCTTAAAGAAAAAAAGGGTTCACTCTTGGTTAATCAATCAACATTTACCTTGATCATATCATGTTTGCTCTTTGGTTATGACTGATCTCTAAAATAATTTCTTTTCTAAGTTCCTTTTCTAACTATGGTTTAGTAGGCAAGCGCACCTATCGATATAGTATAGAAAGTAAATATAAGTCGTAGTCCTTAGGGAACTTAGCGATTACTCTTGCTCATCATTTTCCCATTATCTAATCTAAGAAAATAGGGGGAAATTCAATCAACTAATCTATCTAACAACTACAACTAAGTTATAAGGATTCCCAACACAATTTCACACAAATTAAGATCAATCCAATCACAAAGCACTTATATCTTATTTCACCATTAGGTTTTATCATGTAACTCAATACAATCTTAATTAGTTTGCATCAATTTCTTGAAGGGATAATGTCAAAAATGGTACTTGAACTTTTGTAAAAAGTTCAATTAGGTACTTGAAATTTGATTTGGAACAATTTGGTACCTAAAACAAGTCCAATTAGGTAAGAAAAATGTAGGTGAAAACTTGCTTTAGGTACCAAATTATTAAAAACCAAAATTCAGATACTTGATTAAACTTTTTGTAAAAGTTCAGGTATCATTTTTTTACATTAACCTTTCTTAAACTACAAATTCTCAAAGATATGTTGAAGCCTTTCTCAAAATCATCAATTTCTTACCTAAGTTTATCAATTGGAATATCTTCTTAACAAATAGCAACTTAGAATTGCATTAAAAACCAGAATTCGTTAGATTAATTAATCAATTACAGAAGAATTTTACTACCTTATTTTTAAAGCTATGAGTAATCCTCATCAATAGCTTCGATCTATTCATTAAAACAATTTCTTAATCAATTTTAACGAATTTAGACATGAATCCATATCATGAACTATGTAAATTCAATATCTAATTAGCTCAAGCTATCAAATTAAAGAAATTGATACTAATTCAATTAAAGCACATCAGAGTTACATGATTTCAACTTAAGGATCCATAAGATGTAAGCTAATTTAATTACTTCCCCATAGATCTAGAATGATAATTCAATAGTTCAAAGTAAATAAAGATCATGATAAGATAAAACATGTTAAAACAGAGATCCTTTGTAATTGGAAGTTTATATGGTCCAATGAATAATTTTCTTCAAGATCCACTGTGAATTTCAAAGCAAGGCACAAAATCTACAAAATTCTATCTAATTCTCTCTAGTTTGTACTCAAAAGTACTATCTCTCTCTACGGTTTCTTAAAAATTAAGTATTTATAGTACAAAGGATGCTAACATGGCAAAAAGATACAAAAATGAAATAATCCACATAAGACATGCCCTACCATGTGGTCATACCTCGGGCCGCACCTCCCTCATTAAATTATAATTCATTTGTCATACAGCTACGCCTATGAACGTAGCCTCAACTGTGAAATATCTTCTACCTACACGTACCCGCATCTTATAATGCGTAGTCTACAGCAAGATTTCCATCGATTATAGACCTAATGCTCATGTTGCCGCATGGTAGATGATGTTCTCAATTGTGAAATATAACCATATAACACGCTCACGTCGTATGTGGTGTTATATCCTAGAGGATATCACATGAGCTTAAATAACACTCCGTCTCATGGCCGCATCCTTAACTGCAGCAAAGAATGTGTAATCATCTTCTTTAAACTATGACTGTGCCTAAAAACGTGTAGTTATTTGTGAACAAATCTTTTTCTATCCATCTTTAGGCACGGCTGCGTCTTCTCTTAATCTCCTTGTTTTGCGTGTTTTTGTTGATCTTTTGCTATTTCTTTGTAAGTCCAAGTTTTATGGACATAAGATCAAAAAATAAATGCATTAAGTACCAAGTTTATAGATTATATATGAAATAAATGCAAACTGAGATAAAATAATCCTTAAATGAACAAAATAATTTAATTATATCTTTTTGCAAGAAGTTCTTGGTGATTACCAAATTAGGTTGCAAAACTTAGTGTACTAGTTGGCTCCCCATGATTCATATTTTACCCTTGATGAAATCCTTTACAAATACAAGAACAACTTAAACACATGCTGGAATTTGTGGTGGGATGACATGATAAAAAAGAACGATGATGAGCTCAGTTAGTATTTAATAATTCTTGCATATAAACAATATGTGGTGTAAAAGAAGGTCAGCATGATTGTACCAATCATTCACTTTACAACTAGGCTAGACAAATAAGTAATGTATCCCTCCAATTTGAATTTGGTTCCTAATGGATATTGCATTGCAATCATGCATCTACAATAATCTTAGTCAAACTTCCAGGCGTAAGATTAGCACTGTCACCATCATTCATGCCTTCACCAACTTTTTTAAATGAGTAAGAATATTTTTCTTATCATCTTTATATTAGGGATATTTAGAATAATCCTTCAAATGCTTCAACATAGAAGAGGTTGATAACTTTACTCCATAGTAATTGTACTTTGTCTTAGAAGTCTTTTGCTTGTGATCATGTGTGATAATAATCTTACTAACATGAGCCTCAGCGAGTGAACCCTTGTTTTTCTCATGACATACCTAAGATGAAGGATCACTAGTTGATACGCAAGTATCTTATTTGAACTTGTAATATTATTTATTTTTTCCTTTGTTTTTCATTTTTTCTCTAAAAAGAATCAAAATATAAGCAAAAAAATTCGGCCGATTATTTCAAATCTCAAAAGTGTAAGATTTCAAATCTAGCTATCGCAATATAGCCAAATAGTAAAGGAAAACTATATCTTATTTCCTTTTATTTGTTTCCATTTCTTTTGTAAAAGTTGCAAATTAAAAATGACTGAAACTTTCTTTCATCAAGACCTACAAAAAAGTGCATTCAAGTTTGGATGCGAATGAAAGTTATAAAACCAAAACTAACCCAATTTTAAACATTCATGATCTGGATAAATTAAAATACAAAAGAATGATAGATGGAATTAAAATATGGACCAATCCACAAAGGAGACACTTTGATACTTACAAATTACACATCATTTATTGTATAAACTTAAATTAATAAACAAACACAAATTTAATCAGTAATCAAATCTCGTATAGTTAGTCACAGCAATGCTTTAAAGTTGTATCAAAGATGAACAAAGAGTAAAATCAAAAGAAATTCTATTAAAAACAAATAAATAAATGCAAAAATTAAAATTAAAATTGTGAATGTACCTTGTCATGTGATGCATTAATATGAAAAGCATGATGTGAAATCAAGAAGAAAAGTAGATAGTAAGAAGACAAAGAAATGATCATACAAGAAGCAAAAGAGGAAAAGAATGCTTTAGGTAAGCAATAGAGTATCTAGGGTTCAATAAACGGGCTGGACTTTTCTTCTTTTTAAAAGGGAAAAGAAAAAAGAAACATTTATAATTCTTTCATTTATTTTTAGTTTATTAATGATGTTATGTTAATTTTAAAAGTAGATATAAATATAATTAAGATATGAAAGATTACTTTATCAATTGAAATACATTTTTAATTTCTTCAATATTATTAAAATGTTAAAAAAAAAAAAAACATAGTCAGCATTTGCTTCTTTATTGTGCCTCAAAAATACTTTCATCAACAATGCCATATTACTATTAACAATCAATGCACTCGCAATGCAAGTAAAAAAAATTATAAATTTAGATAAATATATATAATATACTTGTCAAGAGGATTAAAATATTTTTTAGGTTAAGGGCAATAAAGGATTGTAGCATTATTAAAATTAAAAAGTAAAAAAACATAAAAAAATGTCATTGTTTGAAATAATATAGATTTAGATGTTAAAAAATTAATAGAAATAAATAGTACTATTGATAATATAGCTTTAAAATATTCATAGGATGAGTACTTACTAATCTAGAACCTTTACCTTGTATATAGTATAATATATGTTCCATAGTAAGTATAAGGTATAAAGATCTTATATATCTTGTGAAGATATATTTCGATAATTTGTACCTAGAACCTATCCAATATCTACTAACTCTTAATAACCACTTGTAACCTACTCACCTACTCACTTGAATAGGGTCCAAGTAGGTACCTCTAAACGATGGAATGATCCAGTCAACCTTATTAATATATATGTATATAAAAGATATGACATAATTACAATAATATTGGATATTTTTACCAAATGATTTTGATATTATTGTAATTAAGATTTGCCCAATTATATAATTTTTGCATCCATTACAATTTTAAATTACTAAAATAAATATACAACTATATTTTAGATTTTTCAATGAAGAGTCGTTATATCCATATTTATTTTATTTTCATATGGATCATAGACCAATGATATGTGCATATCATGAAAAATTAAAACACTTATGGCCTATTTATTAGAGGAATGGAATAGAGGGAATGGAAAAGTTATAACCTTAGGAATTGTATTACTTAATAGATTAGGTATCTGTTATTACTTCATTTTCTTTATTGAGAGATTTATTATAAGGAATACATATTTTAACGTTTACTTTAATTTATTAATTATAGTTTAAACTAGGAATAAAGTTAAAATTACCATTATACATTTATTTGGATCAAAAAGTAAGAAGCTATATAATAAATTATTCATATACTCATATATACCCATACTCACACACATATACATATATATGCTATAATAACAAATAAATTTATATAAATATATATAAACATATAGTTTTGTATATGGTATGTATAATACATACACATATACAAATATATATATATTATGTGTTGTCCATATGTTATACACACACAATATATATACATATAACCTGCACGTATAACTTTTAAAATATAACGTATATGTATATATAATTTATACATACAACTTGTATATTTTGTCATTTTACCATTTTACCATTTATGCAATATTTATAATCTCTAGATTATTAACTTATTTTTTTTTTACATTTGTATATATATATATATATATATCTGTGTGTGTGTGTGTGTAAATCATAACTTTAAATAAAAATGATATATTATACTTATAACTTAAATATTATATATATATATATATGTAACTTATACAAATATAACTCAGGAAACTTGATAGGAATTAGCAAGCTTGAAGTCACTAGAAAGGAAAGCAGATTCAAAGCAACATGTAAGATTAAAATTTGGAAATTGTGCAGACCTGTGCACCGTAACATAGGCCACCAGCCTCCAACTATTCATCCACTACAAGAATTTTGATATTAGGTGACGTTTGTAAAAATTACAAACGTCGCCCATCTTTTATAAGTTTACACTCATCTTCTAAATCATAGTATTAGTTACGTTTCCAAAACATTATATGGAGCTTTTCATTTAATAATTTCCCCACCAAAAAAAAAATGAAAAAATGAAATTCATTAAAGTCATCCCGCGTATTAGTCACGTTTCAAAAACATTATACGGAGCTTTTCATTTAATAATTTCCCCACCAAAAAAAAAATGAAAAAATGAAATTCATTAAAGTCATCCCGCCATTTCGAAAGCTTCGGGCATAAGGAAAAACAGAACACGCTACTTGACATGACCCGCCATCTTTTCTCTGTCCTGCATGCAACACCCTCATCTTACAAACTTCGACTGATTTCCATCATTCGTACCACCACCATCTCCGGTTGATCTCTCCGTTCCATCTCCGGCTAATCCTTCTGTTCATCTCCGGCTAATCCTTCGGTTCCATCTCCGGCTACTAGGTGCCTCCATCGTATCGATTTCATCTCTGACAGTTGTGTCGAGAAGCATCGTACGAATCTTCGACTCCACAGTCCTTAACGATCTTTCATCAATGGAGACAGAACATCTAGGTTCATTCTTACATATTTTGACTTTTATTTAGCTTGACATACACATTTTTGTGCTCGTGTTCCAGAAATACTTATACTCTGATCAGGGCTTGCGTTTAAGGGTTGTGGGTATTTTCTTTTTGTTGCTCATGTTTCTAAAATTTGTGCACTCTTTGATTGTTAGGATGTGAGTTTATAAATACTTTGTTAGTTCTTATGATGTCTTCATTCGAATGTTCTGCTACATTGTACAAATAACATGTTATTTTACATAGATCACTTACTCAAGAAGATATACACTGGTACATTAGGTTTAGACTTAGTTTTATAAAGAACCTGTTCTTCTTGTGCGATTTATTGTCAACTGTAATGACAATATGACTAGGTTCATTGATGTAAAATAAGTTCCTAATACTATCTCCACATTTGTTATTAGGTTTTTGAAGTAATACGTTATAGGAGTAGTCATCTTCTAGGATGAACTCTTCATTGTACATCACATCCCATCCCACTACTGTTAAATACCATGGTACAGTCCCGAACAGGTTGATCACCTGACGATTGAATATTGTATATATATGACTAGTAATAAACCATATGCAATGTTGGATATTTGACGAATGCTTTTAACGAGGTTACAAAGAATTCTTAGAGTTGAGTAGGGAAGGATGAAGAATTTGAGGCTAGTGTTGGCATTGCATTGGGGTTAAAATGCTAAAGTTGTTTTTCAAATAAAATGGGCTTGAGTTAAAATCTTGCTTAAAGTGCCCTGCTTTTCTCTCTACCATTTTGCTTTGAAGCATGGACTGTGTAATTCTTTTCATCATAGATTTCCTACCAAACTTATCTTATATGGCTAGAGGCTGAACTGACTTGATTCATTTTCACCCCCACTCCCAACATTGATTAAATACAAATTATGAATATTCCTATTGGATAATTAAAATTGTATTCAAAGTTGTGATGATTGAGTGTAATACAATGTTGATGAACTACTTGAACAGAACACATAGCATAAGATGATGATGTGATGCCTTTAAAAATAATGGACAAGCCATCTATTCAAAGTGAAAATGTAGCAATAGCGATCTGTTAAAAGGCAAGAACGCTCACTATTGATTTAGAACATATTAATAAAAGCGAAAAAAAAAAAGAATTTTGTGGATGTTTTCCCTCATTACATTATGTCAATGGCTGAAACATGCACTGGTTGAAGCATTAGTGCCCTGACCATAATGCTTTGTGATCCTGACATGGGGAGATTGAAGACTTTATGACCATAATGCTTTGTGATCCCGACTGTTAACTGAGCTTTTTTGGATGCTTTAGATCCTAGCTAGGCTGTAATGTTCATTGACAGTCCCTTCCTATTTATGCTTAAGGATTTTCTTTATTGTCATGAGCTGTTCAATTATAGACAATGACATCAACATGCAGTTTGGTTTAGGCTTCGGAGTGGCATGTATGGCTGCTTGCTCTTAGTCACTTTATGTTGTGGTTGTAATGTGAAAGATATCTAACATGATTTATCATTTTTCTCTTTTTAGTGATCAATTTGGATTAAAAAAAAACCATGAATCTAGTTTAGAATACTTGTATTAGTGTTCCAAGGAGGATTAGAGAGAGGCATTACAGTAGATAGGATAGAAACATTCTTCCTAAATCCATGATCAAGAAAACTAAATAAACATAGCTCAACAAAGTAAAGGAAGTAAATAAATATAGGGAGTTCGAAAGCTAACAAAAACACTTTCCAACACCTTTCCTTAAGTTAAGGTAATGATATTAGCCATTCCTAACTCTCACAACATTGATTCAAATGTCGCTTTTTGCAAAGTCTTTATAAGAACATCGACTTCTTGAAATCTTAAAGAAGATAAGTGATAGAGCAAGGACCCCTATTCAACTAATATGCTTCTTAGTGTAATCATAAAGAAAAATGTGGGTAACGGTAGGAGCTGTCCTAGATTTTGTAATAGGTTTTTGCCTATGATTCCATTATGTCCGAGGCGGGAACCAAGTCTAAGCTATTCTTAAAAATTCAATGTTGTCCCTTTCTGGAGTGATTTTCATTTGTCATGCTTACAAATCGATTTGAAGTTTTATTGGAGTAAATTTATATCAATGGATTATTTCAACAAGGGGAAGTTATTGAACTTGTCATATAGGAGAACCAGTGCTGATTTTGTAGAATTATTTTATGCAACTTCCTGTGTCTGTGTATAAAGTTTTGGCTCCATTAATGAGTTTAAGCCCAAAATTCATTTAAAGGAAGTTATAACTTTAAAGAAGTTCTACTATCTTGATAGTGTTATTTTTATTTCGCAAATGAGAAGTAATATGCTACATTTACTAGAAAAAAAAGGATGATTTTTTGAAAAAAAAGAAAGACAGAACAGCTGAAATCCTAGTTTCCATTGATATTTGTAATTTGCTAAGTTAGTTATCAAGTGGTTTGACACCATCAATGCACCAATTTTAACTTCTGATGCAATAAATGGTTCAAAAAGGATGAAAAACAAGCTACATAATTTCTCCGACAGACCCAAAAATACAATTTTGCAACTGAAGCTGATGCAGATCAGTTGTTGGCACTGTCACTGTCCCCCATTGTTATTCTTAGAGTATAAAGGGCCTATGTAGATAGATGCATTAAGCTCAGCCAAAAAGGAAATAGAAATTTGTCATACAAAACTTACTAGTAATACTTTATACATTGCATATAAAGCATATTTTACATAATTCTTTGTGCCAAATGTTTCTCTTATCCAAATTGGAAACACATCAGCCAACTTGAGGTTTGGTTGTATTACTTGTTCTTTATAACTGTCATGTTAAAACTTTATTAACTTTACATATTGTTCCACTATACTAAGATTGTGTCTATCATACTTTCATGTAATTGCATATGATCTATGCCTTTCCTTTTCTGGGGATTTATCTACCAACTATTGAACTGCATACCTTATATTTTTTCCTCCCCAGCTGTAGCCACATTGTTTGATATAGCAGCAGGTTGTCCTAGTTCGTTTGTCTGATTAGTTAGCCACATTGGTTGATATAGCAGCAGGTTGTCCTAGTTGGGTTGTCTGATTAGTTTTCTGCAATGTAAATACCAATTTAAGTATGACTTGGTTAATAGTTTTTTACTTGTGTTAATCAACCAAAAAAATTTTCTAGCCATTTTCATGTCTTTATCTGTACTCAAAATTTGTTCAGTTAGCTTAGTGACTAAACTCTCTCTTATAGTACTATTTCTAGAAATTTCAATAGGCTATTTCTGGAATAGTCAGCAGGGCAGTAGATCGGGGGTAATGGGGAAGAGAGAGAGAGAGGTTTATAGGCAGTGGCTAAGCTAATGGTAATGTTGGGGTAGAGGTTGTTATGGCAAGGTGGGCTGATGAATGTCTACTCTTTTTTGTTCCTTGGCCCCCTTTTCTTTTTATCTTCATTATAATTTTCTTTTATACTTTACAGAACATAACACATCAAAATTAACACATACACATTTGTAGAAAGTGCATGCAGCTTTTCTAAAAAATGCATTTCAAATTACTTAGAATTGCTACTGTGTAGACATAACACCTTGTGGTTCATTTGTTAATTAAAGTTTGTAAATTATGCAGTGGTTTATTTGGCTCTCTGAGTTGAAACCTCTTTAATGTCTTGAGTAATTTCTCACTTTCTATAGATACTGAAGGAATCTGAGGATATAACTAAACTATACAGTCAGTCAAATTTATGTTAGGCTTAAGATGTGGAATATGGGATCCAAATTTGCAAACGAATATACTGTTCCTTCTTTTCTGTTTTTTTTTTCAGCCTAAATAAATTTAGATTCAAGTTATAGTTATATTAGTCATACTTTTAACAAGTATTAGTTGCAGACAAGGAAAAAGAGCTGGTTTCCTTCACCTAACAAATTGGTTGTAGTTATATATTTTATGATAAGTGCTATTTCTTATAAATTCTGTGATGGGATGTTAAGATGGATGCAATTTATAACATTTTTTAACTAATTATTTTATGTTCTAGGGACCTATATGATGTGTATTTTATTTGCTAGAAACTGTGATAGTGGATTTATAGTCCGGACTCTTTACATTGTGTTTCTGTCTCATCTGTGCAGGAAATTAAGGCTACCTTGTCTAGAGATTCATGTTCTATTCGAAGAGATGCTTCCTCTCAGAACTCAAGGGCAACCACAGTAGGCATTTTAAAGGATTACAACTGACTTCAAGTCTTGATTTTCGTCTTTATGTTTTCAGTGATTTCATCATTTTTGTTTGAATATTCCCACAAAGCAATTTTTGAGCTTCTTTGCTGATTTTCTTTTCGATTGATGGAGGTCTTGGATTGCTTCGAGCTGCAGTCAGATGCTAACATATTTCTAGAACTGGTCCCCGGTTTCCCAAAGGTAAGAAATTATTATATTTTTGAAGAGGTGATAATCATTTTATTTTGATTGAAATGTGAACTAATACACAATATCTTTTCTTTCTCCCAATTTTTTCATTGTTTTGCAGTCACATGCTTCACAGATCTTTGCGTTTAAGTTTCAAATTTATCGGAGGGCAGAAGTAAATGGTCCACTGCCACTTAGGCTCTACAAGCTAACCGCATTACTACTGAAGAAGTTTTTATTCATCTTGTTAGTGTGTGAGTTTTCTTCATTGACTTTTTCTTTTGGTTATTAGTACATGATTTCTTTCGTAATTAAACCTCATCATTTCTCTTCGTGATGCAACGAGAATGCTTGTATTATATAACGAAATACTAGGAATTTTCGCATGCCCTCCGTGTTATTCTTGCTTCATCTTCCGTGTATTTTCAGATAAGTGGAAAAAATCAGGAAAAATTACAATCTGAATTTGCACACAACTTCGCGATAATTCCACTATCTTAATGAAGACGATATGACATGGTATTATTAATTGTATTGTGATTTCTCCAGATAAGAAGCTGAAACAATAACTTATCACATATTGTACATTGCATGTACATATTTTTAGGTCTTATCAAGGGATTTGAAATAAATAATTCATATATAACATCAATTGTCGGCATAGTCTAGGGTATGTTTGGATAGTGATGCGGATCAAGAAAATAACAAGGAAGATATGACAGATTTTATTTTATTGGGGTAAATTTGATTTAGTTATTATTTATTAGATTTAATTTTAATAGAATTTGATATGATTGATATCTTATTTTAAATATCAAATCTTTTAATTTAGATATTATTTTATCCTATATATGGATTTTTATTTCTATTCCAAGTAAGATGTTTAGATGCATTTTTTAAAAGTTAGAATCGCCTTTATGAAGAATCAATTATTCAGCCTTTAAGGGAGAATTCAATTGCACCATTAAGTAAGTGGAATTGTGATTCCATTCTATACTCTTTAATAATTACTATTACAATTAAGTTTTTATTTTCTTACACATTTATTGTTCATAGTAATTACTGGAGATTTTTTTACAAACATCATATGGACAAAACGGGAGACAACTAACGTTCTTCCGTTACTTATATATATATTAACAATTTTTCCTTTCATATATTAGACATTTGGCAAGTTAAAAGAAGTTATCGTCTTTAATATATGGTTCTATCTTAAGACAAACTATGCATTTGATATGACACACATGTATTGTACTATCCATTGGTGACTAAATAAACCAATAATATTTGGATATACAATAATTCATTAAAAAAAAAATCCTCTTTATCTTTTCTCAAATACCGTATGCATTCCTTACCTTAAAAATGCCTGCCATCATGTTGCTCGCCAAAGTAATATATATACAAGAACTAATGACTCAACCACATTCAATACTGATATATAAGTACGTTTTCTTTATTCATTGTTTCGGTGAAGTTATATATAAATATGTATGATTTAAAATAAATTGTTTTTATCATTCTAACACTATCAAATTTCTCAAAAGATCCAACACATTAAATATGGATATGATTCTCTATCTGTAATGCACGTTTTAATAATCAATTTATTTGATACATGACGTAACATGATATCTCAAGCTAGCTCATTTGTTTGAAATATGGAAGGCTAAATTAGATGGCATTGATTGAACACGGCATTCTCTTACACTAAATATGAAGTAGGGCAATGTGAGAAATAGCTCTGTACTAAATTTGATATAGGATAGCAGAGATTTGATTTAGTTGTTATATCTTTTAATTATTAGATCTTATTTTATTAGAATTTGATAGGATTGATATGATTGATATCTTATTGATGTAGGACAATGTAAGGAATAGCTCTTAGACTAAATATGATGTAGGGCAATGTGCTATATATATATATTTACTTACTTCTATAGGTAAAAGATTCATCAAAGTGCATGACAAGGAGCATCAATGTTTAACTACTCCACATAATTATCTCTCTTTCCACTCATTTAAAAGGCATGTGGACGATAATATAAACTAAACTAATGAAAACCTAGGAATACCTTATGCAATCATTGTCATGTTCATCATAGGAGAAAGAGTAGAAAGTGTGCTAATATTTAGCTCAAAGGAAATTTCTTTCTTTCTTAATTTTGATCTCACTTGTATGAATTCATCCAAATAAATTTCTCACCTAACTTTGGAACTGCATATTGAAGTTGCTACACAATCCTTGCAACTACACTATCTGATGCATGTTTAAGATAAGTGTACTAGATTGTTAATTATTGATTACAATGACTTTATTCATTTTATTAAACAATATTTTCAATCTTATAATTCTATTTTTCTATAGGTTCTCTTACAATATATGGATAAAAATTGGATGAGTTGTGACATCGGAAGTGAAGAGTACCAACGAGGTGTAGAATTTTTTGTTGCATACATGCGATTGAAATATGGAGTAAACACGGAGTTAAATTGTCCATGTAGGAGATGTTTAAATCACAATTTGTACAATGTGAATGTGATTAGAGCACACTTGCTTGTAGATGGTATAGACATAAATTACAATTGTTGGATATATCATGGTGAGAAGCCGACTGTTGAATTGCCTAATGGATGTCGTGGTAGAATTCGTCATGTGGAGAGTGAAACGAGACCCATTGTGGAGGAGTACGATGTGGCAAATGATGATGAAATTGATGGATTTGATGAGATGCTTGATGATTTAGGGGCATTTGTTGCCAATCAAGAGGAAGATTCATGCGCTGGGGATGGCTTCAATATTCCGATGGATTTTTTAGATGGATTAAGAGCTGATTCACATCAAGAGCTCTATCCCGGGTGTAAGTTTTCAAAGTTCTCCTTTATTGTGAAGCTTCTCCACTTGAAAGTATATAATAAGTGGACGAATAAGTCATTTGATATGCTGCTACAACTTTTGCATGATGTGATACCTAATGGAGAATCTCTTCCCAAGTCATACTATCATGCAAACAAGTACTTAATGGGGTTAGGTATGGGTTATCAATGTATTCATGCATGTAAATATGATTGTTGTTTATTCTGGGGTAGCAACAAGCATCTTACCAATTGCCCTACTTGTGGTACTTCTAGATATAAGATATCCACGGGGTCTAAGAAGCCCATTCCTCATAAGGTTCTACGTTACTTTCCAGTAAAACCAAGGTTGCAACGTCTTTTCATAAATCCAAAGATTGCTCAAAAAATGCGTTGGCATAAAGATGAACATAAGAGACAAGAAAACATGATGGGTCATCCAGCAGATGGGTTGTCTTGGATTAATTTTGACATTGAATATCCAGAGTTTGCAAAGGATAGTCGTAATGTGCGGCTAGGGTTAGCCAGTGATGGTTTTAATCCATTTGGTACCATGAGCCAGTCATATAGCATGTGGCCTGTGGTGCTCCTTACATATAACTTACCACCATGGATGTGCATGAAGAAAGAGTATTTCATGATGCCGTTGTTAATCCCAGGGCCCAAAGCCCCGGGGAAGGAAATCGACGTCTACATGCAACCTTTAATCGATGAGTTGAATGATCTTTGGGTCAATGGACTATGGACATACGATGCGTACTCAAAGTCATCTTTTAAAATGCATGCTGCATTGATGTGGACCATCAATGACTTTCCAGCATATGGGAATTTGTCTGGGTGGAGCACAAAAGGATACAGTGCTTGTCCCGTATGCGAAGACCAAAACCATCAATAAGACTTAATAGCAAGATTGGCTATGTTGGTCATAGGATGTGGTTGCCAATGGAACATAGGTGGAGACGTAGCTTAAAATTTGATGGAATGCGTGATAACCGTGAAGCTCCTGAACTATATTCTGGTGAAGACATTCTTCACCAATTACACACGATGACAGATGTGGGTATGGGAAAGCATCCAGGGAATGCTAAAAGAGTCCGTCGTGTTCACGGATTCAACTGGAATAAAAAGTCCATATTCTTTCAATTGCCATATTGGTCAAAATTAAAGCTTAGACATAATCTTGATGTCATGCACATTGAGAAGAATATTTGTGAGAATATAGTTCACACAATGCTTAGGGTTGAAGGGAAAACAAAAGACACTTATAAAGCTAGGCTTGATCTAGAGGAGCTTGGTATTCGGAAGGAGCTACATCTACTAAAGCATGCTGATGGAAAGTATTCAATGCCTTGTGCAAGTTATGCATTGAGTAATTCTGAAAGGAAATTATTTTGTCAATTTCTGAGGAATGTTAGATTACCTGATGGTTATGCATCACACATTGGTAAGTGTGTGGACAATTCATGCTCAAAGCTTTGGGTATGAAGAGCCATGATTGCCATGTTTGCTTCAAAGGCTATTACCATAGGTATTCGTGGCTTATTGCCTAAAGATGTCACACACAACCATATCCGAGCTTGGAACCTTTTTTGAGAGATTGTGTCGACGCACGTTGAATGTTGAAGAGTTACAAAAGATGCAAAGCGACATTGTCACAATATGGTGCAAGCTAGAGCTAATCTTTCCACCTGCTTTTTTGATGTATGGGTGCATCTAGCTATCCACTTACCTCAAGAGGCCCTAATGGCTGGACCTGTTGCTTACCGTTGGATGTATCCTATTGAAAGGTACAATGTGGAGACAAATATTTATCTTTATGTACTGTTTGATTTTTTTTCTATCTTAAGGAGATTTTACATTGTAGTAGGTCTTAGGCTCCCTAAAGCAATTTGTTCGAAATAGAGCTTATCCAGAAGGTTCAATCGCTGAAGCTTATGTTGTACATGAGTGTTTGACCTGGTGCTCACTTCACTTAGAGGATATGGAGACAATATTTAATCGTCCAGATAGGAACCACGATTCTTTAGAAGATGGTGGTTTGGATATCTTTACAAATAGAGTTGGATTTATTTCTCCACCTACATATGTGGTATTAACAGATGAAGAGATTGAAATTGCTAAATGGTACATTATGAACAATTGTCAAGAGATGCAACCTTATCTAGTGTATGTGTTAGTCAGCAAACCATTTTTTATTACGTTAGTAATCTATTAAGATATGTGTGTATTCCTTAAGCAAAGCGCAATTTGTGTTGCAGTGAACATAAAGATATTTTGCGCTCACAATATGGTGATGACATAGATGAGCGCCACAAAAGAGAATTTGGTCTATGGTTTATGAATAAGGTAAATAAATAAACGAACTCCACGTGTACTTACATACACTATAATTAAAGGAGGTATAACAAAATATAATTGATGTTCTATTTTTATTGTCATTACTGCAGATGAGTATGTTCTATGATAGTGATGACATGGTCATCAGTGCATTATATGCATTATCACTAGGACCCGATTCATGTTTCAAGAGATACAACAAGTTGATATATAATGGCGTGCGATTTCATACATCAGAATTTGATGATAGGAAGAAGACTCAGAATAGTGGAGTGCTTGTAGAGGGAAATCAAGGAGACATGGAAGTTGAATTTTATGGCGTATTGTCAGATATATACGAGTTTACTTACGTTAGAAACAAAAGAGTGATCTTATTTAAATGCAAGTGGTGGGACACTAACATGCGAAATGTTCGAGTTGATGACAACTTTAAATGCATTAAGATTACTCGTACTTGGTATGAAAATGACCCATATGTGCTGGCATCACAAGCTAAGCAAATATTTTATGTTGAAGACATGAAGCTAGGATCTGAATGGCGTGTAGTGCAACAGTTTGAGCATCGCCACATATATAATATAGAATCGCTAGAAGGTGATGCAAATTTATTAACTGATGTGGAAGCTCGTTTAGCAGATGAATCTTAGATGGACATTCCATAATAAATGGTGATGGAGGAAATGAGCAACATCTGGTAATTGATTGTGATGTTGATGTGCTATTGAGGGTTGATGTAGGTCATGAGATTGTTGATGGGGATGTTATTGAAAGAACAGTTCAAGCATCTGAACAAGTAGGGCATGATGCTGTTATTGAATGTAGTGAAGATGAGGATGAAAATGAGGAAATGGATGACACACTGGTGGATTATGATAGCAGCGATGAAAATTGTAAGGATATAGGTTTTTTTTTCTCTCTTTTTCCTTTTTAAAAACTTTGCCCACTTGCATTTACACAGTCAATTTTTTTTTCTTTTGAGTCTATGCTAATTTCATCAGCTTTTACATGTTGAATGACGAGTTGCAAAGTTGTTATGTTGTCTATTTTTCTATTACTAACTTATACCTGTTATGTTGTCTATTTTTCTATTACTAACTTATACCTCTTTTCTTTGACTGTAGGATTGCAATGGCTGGTGGTCGAAGGAATGTTCAAAGGAGGGAGGGAAAGCCAAACGGGATGCCCGTCTACCCATTCGCGATGAGTCGGACTCTCATCGTTCTGAGGATGATATGCGCCAATCACCACCAAACAACCATCCATCTAATCCTTTGATAAACTCCTCAGGTATTCCATCTAAGTATATCATTAAAGTAGAATAAGTTTGTTTAAATTGTAATACAAATTGCTCCTTTTTTATACTATAGCCAATGAAACTCCACGTGGTCAAGGTATTAACAGTACACAAGCATATGCATCCATGGGGGGCAACAATTCAGCTAATCGTACCCACACCTTAGGTAAGTTTTCAATCCAACTGCATTAGATTGATAATCAACTAGCTTGGGCAGTAGCTAATTCTTTAGCTATGAAACCACTTGTCATTGTCTATTGCACTCTTTTAATTATTTTGTTTTCATTTGGATTAATGAAAAATATTAAAAACCAACCAACAAAAACTTCCATGTGAACTTTGAAAACCCCTATAACATAAGGGTTCTTTTTTTATATGAGTCATTTTAGTCAATTCTAGCTTCCGTTGTTATTTTACCTAAAAGAGTAATAATTTTTTTTTCTCTCAATAAACTTAGTTTGAAAGGAGAATGATTGTTATGAACTTGGGATAGAGCTATGGAATTTCAAGTCTCTACTCCGTAAATTCTATATGGTATTATTTTGAGTTCACTTGTTTATTAAAATACAGCAAATGACACTCCATGCGGTCAACATGTCAACAATAGTCAAGCATATGCATCCTCAGTGGGCAATAATTCAGCTAATCATATCCACGCTCCATGTAAGTTTTCCATGCAAATGTATTACACCAATAATGAAATACCATGAGCATTAGCTAATTATGTAAATATGAGCTTTAGTTGCATATACTAAATCAAAGTAACATGCAACAATGATTATAAAAGCTTGAATCAGGTGCAAGAACTTCTCTTTAGCGGAAATATAAGAAATAATCATAAATTTTATTATAATCTTGATTTGGGGTTTTTTATTTGATTGCCTGAAACATGGTGATTTTATAGGAATCGATTGCAAAAGTCAATTATATTTGTAGTGGTCTATCATAACGTGGTATTCTTGTTCCAATATGGTACTTTTAAAGTATTAACTATACTTTTTTTAGTTCCAACTTTGTCAAATATGGTATTTTTGTCTTAATATAGTATAATATCATTGTAATGCGGTACTTCTTTTGAGTATCTACTTCATTAAGATGTTGTATTTTTATCGTAATATGGTATTACATCATTCTACTATGGTATTTTAAGATGGTAGTCAGTAAAAGCGATCAATTGTAATGCCAACCCTTAAGCTATACTACTGCAATACAAAGCTATTGAAATTATTATTACTTGGAAGTGATTGAAATTTTTAGTTTGATTTCCATTTTGTAATGATTTCGTTAAATCTGTTTATTGCCTGGGTAAATTGACAAGGAAAGAGGAAGTGAAAACTCATTTCTTCTCATATAAGACCGGACATGTGCCTCACCCAAAGCGTGTTTCCTCATACGAACACAATTATTTCATTTTAAAATCGTCATTGAAGTCTTTGCACTAAATTTCTTCTATTACTCCTCGTTGTTTTCTAATTTAAGTTGTTATACGCTTGCGTGCCTTGTTGTTCTAAGATGGGTTCAATAACGAAAACATCAACTGCTGAAGCATCAGATATTGATTCATCAAACCAATGAAAAAAACCCCAAATCAAGATTCCATTTATGGAATACTGCAAATAATCCACCATTTATGTGAAGAAAAGATTAATAGAACATTATATGTCATGTTTGATATACATATAGCAAATCATATGATATTGAAAGTGTATGTGTTAAAATTTTACAAATACTTCACATGCAACATGTAAATACCGAAAAAAATAAAAAATAAAAAACCAAATAGACAATACGGAACAGAATGTATGTGGGTGTGTGTGTGTAATGGATGTCCTTCCAAAAGCACTTATTTTCATTGCTATATAAATTCTCATAATATGCATATATTTGATCTACCCCGGTGGTATATAGTGCTATTTATTTGGATTTTCCTTTGTGCTCTCAAGCTTCATAAGTCTGCCTTCCATTTCAATAGTGAACTCAACATGGTAAGATGAGTAACATATGTCATACAAATAGTATTGTCTAACATGTCATATAATTCTCACACGGGAATAATATTGTGTGACATATCATAAACTGCAGCAAATGACACTCCACGTGGTCCAGATGTCAATAATTGTCAAGCATATGCATCCTCACAGGACAACAATCTAGCTAACCATACTCAATCTGTAGGTACGTTTTTAAACACTCATTTTTAATAATACAAAGCTTCAAGCAAGATAAGTAACATAAATAATATACTTGTGCCTTAATATATATGTACACATGCATTCCCCATTGTTGCCTTTTTTTCATCTTATATTTATTTCCTTCTTTTGTATTTTTATTTCCTTACAATTTATTGAAAGTGCAAGTGAAAACTCATTTCTTCTCATATATTTATAGCAACTGAGAGCTCAACAAAATCTACTACTAAACGAGGTGCATATCGTGGTCAAGCACTTGAGCGGGAGAATATGAAGCGAAAGGGAAAAATGTTGATTGAGTTTACTGCTTCTGGAGGACGTCCAATAACACCAGACCAATCCTCAAAATTAGCATCTGAGATAGGAAAGGCTTGTAGAGACTTGTTACCTCTTTATGGTGAAGATTGGAGAAAGTTATCTAGGGTAGACAAACAACGAGCTTGGAGAGAGTTAAGGTAAATACGGTTTAAACTTTATTTTCATATTACTTACTTTTTATGTAAAGTGACTAACTATTTTGTCATCTTGGCTGATATGGTTGATGTAGAGTCGGTTGAATGTTGATGATGTAGTGAAAAATGAGGACAAATTTGCTTCAGCTAACACATGGATGGGGAGTCTCCTTAGAAATCATCGAAGTAAAACTAAGAAGAGATGGTTAAAGATTGGTAATGCAGCAAGACCTAAAGGATCGAATGATGATGATTGGAAGAAGATGACAGAACAATGGACTAAAGAGATTGAAGAAGAGAGGGTAATTTCACAATCCAACCAACCATCCAACAAGGTAAATTCGACCTACAAATGTTTCTTAGGATTTTAGTTATTAACTTCATAAATATGTAATCATTTTGGGTGAGTAGAGGACGAAATCGATGATTGGGAGAGATGCACGCAGCCGTGTGAAGTACTTGCATAGGTCTGGCTCTCGATCATTTGAGAGTAGAAGGAATGAGCATGTAAGTACCTACTCAATTACTTTCTAACATGTAATGGTAATATCAATCAAGTGTTTAACATTTTCCATACATATTTATGTACATAGATTAATCAAAATCGTCAACCACCCAATGCTATCGAGTTCTTTAAGCTAACTCGCTATTGTGAACCGAGGCCTGGTGGTACTGGTGGTTGGGTTTCGCAACAAGCTGCTGAAGATTATGTAAGTGTTTAGCTTAACTTTATTTTAAACATGTTATGAATTAAGCAACATGATGTGAATGTTGTGTTTGGGTTGTTCATAATGTAGGAGAAGATGGTGAAAATATATGAGGAATCCCAGTCTTCTAACAAGCCAGAGACTCCGGAGGAGATTGTTGATAGATTTATGAATGCAAGTAATAGATCCGACTACCATCCTGGAAGAGGATATGGACCACCATCTATTGGAAATCATCATGGAGACAGAGTGAAATAGATGAATTGAAGGCTGCATTGCAAGAGGAAAGAAGCTTACGTCAGCAACAAACGCAACAGGTAATCAAACTTTATGGTCCATTTAATGTTGATTTTATGAAATTAAGATTGTCCAACTATTTAATTTCTACTTTTTTTTTAATATGTTTTTTTTCATTTCAACATTTGATTTGTGTGTAAGTGAAATCATAATTTGCTGTTTATTAGATTCAAAGAATTAAAGAACAACATAAGAAGATTTAAGTGAACCCCTCTTCATGTTGTTTCTTCATGCATTCTTATATAAATTTATGCTTTTTTAACCCAAAATGAATTATGATTCATTTTGGTTAACTCTATAATGTAATCCTAGAAGTTCGCTGGTAGGATATAAGCTAGAAGTGGAAAATTTTGCTTTGTCCTTTGACTATTGCTATTTTATTTATTGTGTTCTTAATGTATAATAGTGGATGAAGTATGGAACTGTTTTTTTCTTTTCTTTTTTTTTTTGCAAAGTACAAAATTCAAATATTGTAGAATTTGGTGTAGTGTGGGTTTCTGTGGTGGAGTAAGGCGAATGAGCTCTGTTGTGTATTGTTTGAGCTCTATTTAAGTTGTATATAAGTGTAATTGTTTTTGCATCTGGGGGTTTGAAAAGGAAAAGGATATGGCAAGTTAAGAAACACGAGTCTAACTCATGACTTGGTATATTGTGCCTGAACATGAAATTGTGAACCCAACTCACCATTATTATTAAGATACACAAGAAATCATGAGATAGACACACAATTCTTTCTCCTATTTCCAATTTTGGTATTTCTGAAGTTATTTTCCGTAAGCGCAGATTTTTGGAATTCTCTTTTCTTTTTTTCCCTTCTCATTTCTTGTAATCTCATCAATCTAATAACTGAATATATTGATGATGATGGAAGGGTATTTAGTTTACTCTATTATAGATTGCCTAACTTGATTCAATGGAAAAGAAAAGAGAGTTCATGCTCAAGTATCCACATTTCATGTCAATTCTCATGTCTACTTACCTATATTTATTTGTATAAAGGTGTATCTCAAGATGTTCATATGTCAAGTCTTACTTCCAATGGGAGGCTTGTTCTTTATTATTATGTTTGGTTCTTTTTCATGACAACATTTGTATCACAACCTAAGGTTATTAAATTTATAAAGGTTGCAAGCTTTAGAGTTGTGTTGATGGTGGAGCCAATTTTCATCTCTCAGAATGATTTCTTTTATTTACATGTATCTTTGACAAAAATTTTGCAAAATTGTGGTAGTCAACACATATATGGAGAATACTAATCACATGGATTGGAAGTGTAATTGTTGAGTTTTTTTTTATTTCTATTTTCTTGAATTGAATTTGCTATTCAATGGTGTTTCCAGCTTGATAAATTAACTCAACTTGTACAACAACTTGTCTCAAGTTTTCCTAGTAGTTCAGGTTAGGTGTCATTAATCTTTTCTTATAATCTCGTTTATGTGTTTTTTTTTTAATCATTCAGTAATTATATTTATATGTTGTGTGACAGCAATTCCAAATCAAGGAGATCCTTCATCAAGTGCACGAGAGCCTTCGCCAAATCCATCAAACAGTGATGACAGTGAGGAAGGAAATTGAAGACTTTGTTTTGTCTTTTTGTTTTTTTGTTGATTGAACCATTTGAAATGAAATGGTCAAATGTGGCGAAGTGTACACATGCTCATTTTTGTATATTTTGGAGCTTTGTTGTTTTTGTTTTTTTGTCGATTGAACCATTTGAAATGAAATGGTCAAATGTGGCGAAGTGTACACATGCTCATTTTTGTATATTTTGGAGCTTCTTGTTTTTTTTTTTGTCTATTGAACCATTTCAAATGAAATGGTCAAATGTGGCGAAGTGTACACATGCTCATTTTTGTATATTTTGGAGCTTCTTGTTTTTGTTTTTTTGTCGATTGAACCATTTGAAATGAAATGGTCAAATGTGGCGAAGTGTACATGCTCATTTTGTTGTTCATATGTTTTGGAGCTTGTTGTTCATATGTTCCTTTCAAGGACACTAAACAAATTCAATGTTGTCTTCTTTCTTTATTATGATTAAGGAAGATCTTAGTGATCTTTAAGGTTTATCTATGTTATTGGAACTTATTATATATCCAGGGCATTGTCATAAATAAATTACATGTCTAGAAGCTATAATACAGGTATGAATTATATTATTATTGAACAGGTTTTATATGACTAATTGTGCATATAATGCACGATAAGCAGGTATATTTTGGCAAATCAAATTGAGCTAAATCGGAATGCTCATCCCTTCTCAAATGGAATAGCCATGTGTAAATAATGCCGATTTAAATAAATAGCCATGTTTAAAAATTACATTCTTGAATGAATATTTGTGTAGACGTCGCTAATATATTTGATTAGCCACTTTTAAACCAAGGGAAATAGGAGAATTGCCACGTTAACACATCGCGACTTTATTATAATAACTTTATGTAAAGGTTATTCAACCTATATATGGCCACGTTTAAACGTTGTCAATTCAGTAATTTATCAACGTATAAACATCGCTAATAAAAATATTTAGTCATGTGTAAACGTCGCTGATCCTACATTTTACTACCTATTTTTTTGGGCGGGATATCAATTACTTACATTTAACCACGTATAAGTGTGGCCAATACGTGACAATAGGCCATGTGTAAACGTTGCCTAAAGATGGCCTTTTGGCGCCTAAATTTATACTGGCGACGTTTCAATTTTTGACGTAACCTGTTTAATCTGCGACGCACCTATTGCGACGTCTATAGGCCACGTGTATTAAACGTAACTATAACTTTTTTGTCACGTTTAATTCATGTTTAGCCACGTTTTTTAAACGTGATTAAATGCTCATTTTTTTGTAGTGTAGAATTGGGAGATTTATAATTGTAATTTTGATTCCACTAATGATTTATTTAACGGAAGTTATTGAATTGTTTTGTGGTTTAAAAGGTTTTCAAACTTTGTTTTTAAATCTTGATAATTTCTTATGAATGTTCATGAATCTAATTATCATTATAACATGAGTTCAAGTTGATTGGCAATAGTTTAAAGTGGATTCTGCTCCTTCCCACACTTTTCACCATATCCCTCTCTTTAAAAAGCTCATTGCATTCATATAGATAATTAGTTAGATAAGTTAGTTTAACTTAATCATCTTAAAAATCAATTGCCTAGATATTAGTATTAGTTGATAATTGTCTAGTAGTTAGTAAATCCTCGTGGGATCGACACTTTATTCATGCTATATTACAATAGAAGACCTAGTACGCTTGCTAGAAATATGCTTTAAAATTCAATACTATCAAGCACATCAAGTTTTCTGGCGCCGTTGCCGGGGATTTATTAATATTAGACTAACTTCAGCTTTGCTAGTAGTTTAGGTTTAATTAGTTTGAAAATTTTCCTTTTCTCTTTGCAGGTTATGCGAAGAAGTAGAAGTGCTGAAATTCTACCTTTAGATCCAGAAATCGAAAGAACCTGCGACAACAGAGAAGAAGGAACCAAAGAAGAGGAGCAATGGCAGAAAATCAAGAAAAATTGCAACCAGCTGCTCCAAGGGCAATTCGAGACTATACGGTGCCTACTATTCAAGATCCCGCCATACGAATGCCCACTGTGGAGGCAAACAATTTGAGCTTAAACCGTCCCTAATTCAAATGGTTGAATCACATCAATTTGGAGGATATCCAATGAGACGCCAGATGAACACCTTGCCAAATTTCTTCAATACACCAACACTGTCAAACTCAATGGTGTAAGAAACGAAGTCATCCGACTTCAGCTTTTCCCTTTCTCTCTTAGGGATAAAGCTTTGGCATGGTACAACTCCCAACCTCCAGATTCATCACTACATGGGCTGATCTGACAAAGAAGTTTCTAAAGAGATTTTTCCCTCCAGCAAGAACCGCCAGATTAAGAAATGAAATTTCCAACTTCACCAAATTCCCTGGAGAATCATTATATGATGCTTGGGAAAGATTCAAAGAGGCGGTCAGAAAATGTCCACACCATGGTTTACCCGATAATCTACTAATTGAAAATTTCTACCTCAGTCTTGATGAAGCTTTAAGGTCATTAGTAGATGCTACATCGGGCGGATCACTGATGGGGAAGACATATGAGGAAGCTAGTGAGATTATTGAAGAATTAGCTTCTGCTGCTCATAATTGGAGTTGTGAAAGAACAAGATCTAAAGTAGCATCATTGGAAGATAAAGAAGATATATCACAACTCAAGGCTCAAATGGCAACCTCATCACTCAAGTAAGTAAACTCACAACTACAAATACTTCCAATAAAAAACAACAAGTGTTTTGTTGTGAGATTTGCTCAGGACCACACTCCTCTTTTGAGTGTCCACATGGATCATCTTCAAATGACGAGCAGCTTAATTATGTGGGAAATTTCCAAAAGGCAATTTTGGAAACACATATCATCCGAATATGCGAAATCATCCAAATCTTTCATATCGGAATGATGCCAATGTTCTAAAGCCACCACCTGGTTTTCAAGGACAAGGATATGTGAGAAATGCCCACCTCAACAGCAAATTCAAACATCCACTGATGCATTACTGAGGGATTTCATTGTCACCACAACAAATCACTCAACAATCAGAATGCAATCATTCAAGATTTGCAAGGGAAACTCCATCAACTTGCACAGCAAGTGAGTAATAGACCATCTGGGTCTTTACCAAGCAACACAGAGGAGAATCCCAAGTCTGTAAATGCAATCACATTGAGAAGTGGAAAGGAGATTGCTCCAGTTGAGGAGACTACTAAAGATCAAGAGGAAATTCCACCACAAAACAACAAAGGGAAACGAAAGGTGGAGGAAACTATTCAAAAACCACCTGAGGTGAAATCATATGTTCCTCCCGTTCCTTTTCCAGGAAGATTAAAGCAACAAAAGCTTGATGAGCAATTTTCAAAATTCCTGGATGTTTTCAAAAAGCTGCACATCAACATTCCATTTTTAGAAGTAATTCAAGGAATGCCTTCCTATGCCAAATTCATCAAAGAATTGCTGTCTAACAAGAGGAAGATTGATGGAAATGTGATACTCACTGGAGAATGTTCCATGATCCTACAGAAACAAACAACCAGTCTGCCCACTAAGCTCCGAGATCAGGGAAGTTTTACTGTTCCTTGCACCATTGGTGATTGTTATTTTGATAAAGTTTTAATTGATTCTGGTGCAAGTATCAACTTAATGCCTTCATCATATTTCAAAAACTAGGATTAGGAGATTGCAAAGATACACATGTAACTTTGCAACTTGCTGATAGAAGTGTAAAATACCCTAGGGGTATTGTAGAAAATGTCCTAGTTAAAGTTGACAAATTCTTTTTCCTGTGGATTTTGTAGTGCATGGATGAAGATAGGGAAGTTCCCATGATCTTGGGCAGACCGTTCCTTGCAACAGGAAAAGCACTAATTGATGTGGAACAAGGGCAACTTACATTACGGTGATGGATGAACAGGTTACTTTCAATGTCTATGAGGCAATGAAGAAATTTGATGATGCCATGCCTGTTACACCATCAATACCATTGATGAGCTGGTTTCTGAGTCACTTGAGGAACAAACTGGTATGGAGACTATGGAGTCCGTCTTGAGAGACGTGGACAATTGGAGTGATGATGAAGAGGATGAAATAATGGAAGATGTACCAATGATCAAAACCAGATATTATGAATCTTTGGGTACAAATGAGCAGAAGCAAGTTTCGTCTTTGATGCAGCCACCGACCTTGGAACTGAAACCACTTCCTGACGATCTAAAGTATGCTTTTCTTGGAATTGGTGATACTTTGCCAATTATCATTTCATCTGCATTGACAGATAGACAAGAACAACAGTTGATTGAAGTGTTGAAAAAGCACAAAGAAGCAATTGGATGGACCATTGCTGACATCAAGGGTATTAGCCCTACCATTTGCACTCACAAAATTCTTATGGAATCTGAGTGTAAACCTACAGTTCAACCACAAAGGAGACTTAACCCAACACTTAAAGAAGTTGTCAAGAAAGAAGTTTTGAAGCTGCTTGACGCAGGTATCATCTATCCTATCTCTGATAGTAAATGGGTTAGTCCGGTTCAAGTAGTGCCAAAGAAAGGTGGTATGACTGTAGTAAAGAATGAGCAAAATGAATTGATTCCTACTCGTACTGTGACTGGGTGGAGAGTTTGTATTGATTACAGGAAGTTGAACGATGCCACTCGAAAGGATCACTTTCCACTTCCCTTCATTGATCAGATGTTGGAGAAACTTGCAGGGCATGATTATTACTGTTTTCTTGATGGATATTCTGGATACAATCAGATTTCTATTGCACCCGATGATCAAGAGAAAACAACATTCACTTGTCCTTATGGCACATTTGCCTTTAGGAGAATGCCTTTGGACTTTGCAATGCACCTGCTACATTTCAGAGGTGTATGATGGCTATATTCTCAGATATGCTTGAGAATTTTATCGAGATCTTTATGGATGATTTTTCAGTCTTTGGAAAGTCATTCGATCTATGTCTTGAGAATTTAGCCTCGGTTCTACAAAGATGCAAAGATACCAATCTGATCCTGAATTGGGAAAAATGCCACTTCATGGTTAGAGAAGGGATAGTGTTGGGTCACAAAATTTCTGCGAGAGGAATTGAAGTGGATAAAGCCAAAGTGGAGATTATTGAGAAGTTACACCACCCACGACTGTTAAAGGAGTCAGAAGTTTTCTTGGACATGCTGGCTTCTACAGACGATTCATCAAGGACTTCTCCAAAATTTCCAACCTCTTTGCAACCTTCTGGAAAAAGATGCGGTGTTCAATTTTGATGAGAAATGTTGCAGGCATTCAATTTATTAAAGGAAAAGCTCATTTCCACACCAGTGATCATTGCGCCAGACTGGGAGCTTCCTTTCGAACTCATGTGTGATGCCAGCGACTTTGCAGTTGGAGCGGTACTTGGTCAGAGACGAGGTAAGATCTTTCATGTTATATACTATGCAAGTAGAACACTAAATGAGGCCCAGAGAAATTATGCCACTACTGAGAAAGAGCTTTTAGCTGTTATCTTTGCATGTGATAAATTTAGGCCTTATCTGATAGGTTCTAAAGTTGTAGTATACACTGACCATGCAGCTCTCAAGTATTTGTTTGCTAAAGCTGATGCAAAACCTAGGTTGATTAGATGGGTTTTACTACTGCAAGAATTTGATCTTGAAATTAAAGATAAAAAGGGAACTGAAAATGTTATTGCTGACCATTTGTCTAGACTTGAATCTGATAGTCTCGACATTCCCATCAATGAGAAGTTCCCTGATGAACAATTGCATGCAGTAGAGATTCTTGATTTGCCATGGTATGCTGATATTGTGAATTATTTGGTTAGTAAGATTATCCCATATGGTTTCATATCCTCAAAAGAAAAAGTTTTTGCATGATGTAAAATACTATTTTTGGGATGAACCATATCTGTTTAAAAAATGTGCTGACCAAATAATTAGAAGATGTGTGCCTGAATCTGATCAGCTTAGCATTTTAGAACACTGTCATTCAAGGGAAGCAGGAGGACACTTTGGTGTTCAAAGGACTGCAGCAAAAGTATTGTCATCTGGATTTTATTGGCCTAACTTGTTTCGTGACTGCAGGAATTTCATTATGTCATGTGCTCAATGTCAAAGGACAGGTAACATTTCTAAACGACATGAATTACCACAAAACAATATTCTGGTAATTGAGCTTTTCGATGTTTGGGGGATTGACTTTATGGGTCCTTTTCCCTCATCTTTTTCAAATAAATACATACTTGTGGCAGTTGATTATGTTTCAAAATGGGTGGAAGCTGTTGCTTTACAAACAAATGATGCCCGAGTAGTTTTGAAATTTTTGAAAAAGAATATTTTTACCAGATTTGGTGTGCCCAGAGCTATAATTAGTGATGGGGGGTCTCATTTTTGTAACAGGCAATTTGAAAAACTTTTGGCAAAATACGGTGTTACACATAAAGTGACTACCCCCTATCATCCACAAACAAGTGGGCAAGTTGAAGTTTCTAATAGGGAGATAAAAAGAATTTTGGAAAAAACAGTTAATGCATCAAGAAAAGATTGGTCTTCAAAATTAGATGATGCATTATGGGCTTACAGGACTGCTTTTAAAACCCCTATTGGAATGTCCCCATACATGCTTGTTTTTGGTAAATCATGTCATCTTCCTGTAGAACTTGAGCACAAGGCATTTTGGGCCATAAAATTTCTTAACTTTGATGAAAAAGCTGCAGGTAAAACAGATTGCTCCAATTGAATCAGCTGGAAGAATGGAGAAATGAGGCATTTGAAAGCGCTCGTATCTATAAGGAACGAGCAAAGAAATGGCATGATAGGAACATCATCAAACGAGAATTTTTTCCTGGACAAAAAGTTTTACTTTACAATTCTCGTTTGAAGTTGTTTCCTGGAAAATTACGGTCAAGATGGTCGGGACCGTTTGAGATTGCAAGAGTTTTTCCATATGGAACGTTGAATTAAAAACTGAGGATGATCGACTTTTAAAGTGAATGGGCAACTGCTCAAGCATTATTTTGAGGGGGAAAATCTTGACAGTACTACTACTGTCATGAATCTCAAAGAACCATGATCAGGTCAGGAAAGTCGGGCTAAGCGACTTTAAACTAAGCGCTTCTTGGGAGGCAACCCATGTCTAATTTTAGAG
Organism: Combretum micranthum; assembly: GCA_024138025.1. NCBI lineage: Eukaryota > Viridiplantae > Streptophyta > Magnoliopsida > Myrtales > Combretaceae > Combretum > Combretum micranthum. Next base: position 459,779 of record JAMXBD010000192.1, on the reverse strand, counting down.
TAATTTTTATTTGTTTTGTTTTTACTAACTTAGCTATTAGTGTGGCAGGATATTTAAATTGAAAAGGCTAAAGGCCGGCTCAGAGCTGCCAGCCTTGAGCAAGCTTTGAAAACAGGAAGGCCGGCTCAAAGCCGCCGGCTTATGCCGGCGTAAAGGAGTAGGTGAGCACCGCAAAAGAGGCCGGCAGTGGAGAGTTGAAGCCGCCGGCTTAGTTGCCAGCGTATGAAACACAAGATTTAGGCCGGCTTGGGAAAGGTCTAGGCCGCCGGCTTATATGCGCGGCGTTGGAGTACAAGATTTACGCTGGCAAGGGAAGGTGAAGGCCGCCGGCTTAATGCCGGCGTATATTGCAGATTTCTTGGTTTCTGAAAATTCCCGATCAAGGCCGGCATCTGGGATTTAAAGCCGCCAGCTTTTGCCGGCGTATCCATTTAGGCCGGCAGTAAATCGATAAGCGGCCAGCTTTGAGCTCTCGGTATGTAATTTTTTCCACTTACACTGGCTGAAAGCCGCCGGCTTACATTGCAGAAATGCCGGCGTACATTATGCAGAAGCTTAAAACAGGTACGAATCCTCTCTCTCTCTTTCATTCACTCATTCTCACTCTCCCTCAATCACTCTCAATCAACAAATTCCATCCTTGGTCATCATCTCACAGTGTTTAATCCATATTCAAAGTAAGTTCTCAATAATCTTTGCACTGTATTTTGTTCAAATCCGTTGTTATTTCATTGCATATAAGAATCTGTCGATATGGGTTTGGTTATTTACTATGATCTTGATATCGATTATTGATGAATTGATTTCTTGAATTACTTGGATATGCTGTTGAAATTACATTTTGTTCCATATACTGCATTACAAGCTGTGACTGTTGATTTATGATTCTGCTTAGATTTAGAAATTAGGGTTCTTGAGTCATTAAGGATGTATCAAATTTCGAAATTGGGGGTTGTTGCAATTGAAGTTATAGCTGTTGAATTAGATAGTTTTTATGATAGATTAATAGCTTCAATACTTGCATTGTGTTTAAATTTGTTAGAATTGAAGTTGGAATTGGAATTGTGCTCAATTTTCATGAAAACTTGTCTGAAAATGTTTTTGAACTTTGAAAGATAAATTTTTGAAAAACATTTCAGTTTGAAGATTTGAAAATTCCAACGTTCAATTCTGAGCTGGCAAGCCTAAGCTGCCAGCTTTGATTGTATTTTGCAAGTGTAAATGCCCCATACAAGTTCATGATCAATAGCTCCACTAATTATATGCCTATTATTTCTAAAATTGTTCTAGCTCATGTTTTAGGCATAAATTAGAAATTGATTAAAATTGTGCATTCCTTAATACTAATTGAATTCAAATTATTTGCAGGAATGGCCCCAAAACAAAAACGACCAAGAACGGCTGATGCTTCTACATCGGGTTCACAGAACCAGAATTTGTTGTCCAGTCAGCAATACGCCAAGGACAGAAAGAAGAGGCTGATCAAGAATGATTTTATAAATATCCAGTATTTAGACTGGTGCCTGCTAGATGAGTTTAATATGGTAGACAGAATTTGAGAGATTATTCAAGATCTAGCATGGCTTAGACTGTTTGACCTTCGGGAGCCTGCTTACAAGAATCTGACGATAGAGTTCTTGTCTACGATCAAAAATATCCCAGACCGTGAGGAGTCCACCTTCCAGTTCCAGGCCTATGGACAGATACGAGAAGTAAAATTGAAGCAGATAGGCCACATTATGGGACTGTATGATAGTGAGGAAGAGAACGGGACTTTGCCAAACAGTTGGCCAGAGGACATGACACAGGAGGCTTACTGGGCCCACCTAGTTGGTCCTAGATCAAACGAACATTTTGTCCCATCAAAGTCACTGGCCACGTCATTCCGTGCTGTTGAGCACAAGCTGCTCCATCACATTGTTGCACACACCCTGAGCTGCAAAAGACGAGTCACAGTAAGGTGACTACATTTGATATGTTTTACCTGTTTAGCCTTATTAGAGGTTACAGGATTAATCTCGGGTGGAGGTAGCAAATTTTATATACCGGCAGGCTGAGGACACGAGGACCCAGGGGTCTGGGTTGTGGAGGCTACATCACTCGGTTATTGAAGGGATGAATATTTTTGAGCCTCCACAGGATGACGAGGTGTATGAGTGCAAGAGGATCACATCTGCACCATTTAGAGGTGGGGATTGCTGAAAAACCCCAGGCCAGCACAGCCACCGGTATTGGAGTTGAGTTCCAGCATATTTTTCCTGGAGACGTCCCATTTGAGATGCCATCCACATCTGCTCCTCCTCCTCCTACAGGCACTTCATCAGCATACGATATGGACCAGCTTAGGCTGGATGTTGAAGAGCTGAAGCGCCAGAGTCAGGAGCTCAGAGATAGTCAAGAAAGGGAGAGGAAGAAGAACAAGAAATTCAGGAAGACTATCTTTGAGGCACTGAAGACGGCCATCTGCTGCATTAGCCCAGAGACAGGGGCTGGCATGACCTACCAGACTTCATCTGAGTCACATCACTCAGATAGGCTCAGTTCAGAGCACACACAAACAGCCAGTCCAGGAGCCACTGCGAGACACACACCTGATAGCAGCAGCAGACAGAGCCCGGAGCCAGAGAGCTAGAGACCCTGCTAGCTCTTATTTGATTTTATTTGATGTCTATATTTTTATTATTGGCCTGTATATTTATTGAGTACCCAAGTTCCTGTGGGTGAACTCATTTATTATTTTTCTGCTTTTATTTTGCTTTTGTTTTTCTTTGTAGTGATTACAGGAATCGAGCAAAGCAAATCTCTTGCAATGCCAATTTTGATGACTATGAATCGACTGACTTCAGGGAAGAATCCAATTCATTTCTTATTCCTTTCCTCTGTTTTATTTGTTGAAAAACAGTGAGGACACTGTTTAATTGAAGTGTGGGGGAAGGGATAGAATTACATGAAGTGTTGAAATGATGAATATGATCTGTTTGCTGTTGTTTATATTGAAAAATCTTCACCTTGTATTTTTGGTTTGAAAGAAAATCATGAGGAAATTCTGCCAAAATTTTTTCAAAAATCTCTTGAATTTGGAGATAGTACAAAGCAAAGAATGAAAATCAATGAAATTGACTTGTGAAAGTATCTTACTCACCTGCTGTTGTGATTGGTTTACTAAGTAAAAATTAAGTTGTAAAATCCTTAAGGAACAAGTTTACTTTATTTTTAACTTTGGAATTGGAAATTTAAGAGCTGTCGAGTCCTTTTGTTGAAAAATAAACAGGTCTACTTCTTGGAAATTTTAATTTGTATATATTCTTTGAATTTTAACACTTGGTGAAAGAGGTAGAAGAAACTTTTAAACTTAGTGATCCTTCATAAAAATAAGTCTTTGATATTGTATTGCATTCAAAAAGAAAGAAACAAGCATAGCCACTACTCCTCTGACTTGAAATATTGAGTTATGAGTATCTGAACTTGAATGTTAAAGTGAGGAAGAGTTCTTAGGGGTATTTTGAAACCTGGTCACTTAGGTGATGAGCCTGGGATGTGCCGACTCAATGAACTCACTATAACGAGAAGGGAAGAATGGCAAAAGTTCAATTCATGAGCTTTGAAAAAACAAAAGATGGAGGCAAAAACCTCCCAAAAAGAAAATAAATGCTTGAGAAAGAAAAAGAAAAATGAATGCAAAATATGCAAAGGAAAGAGACTTATAATAAAGAAGGAGAAATTCTAAGGAAAAGTAGATGCCACATGCTTTCATTCTGTGTTACGTAGAATATATATAAGCAGAAATCCAAAGAAGTTTAAATGAGTATTTTTCCTTAGTGGATTGAGTATCTGTTTTGAATAGAATGTTCCTTTGTTAAAAGTTGAGATTAAAACTTGTTTTGTTTGGATTAGCTTCTAAATTTTGATTATAGTATCTAATTGCAAAGAAATTGGTATGGTTAGAGCTGTAGATACAAGAAAAACAAGTTAAAGAAATTGAGATTAAATTGGAAAATTGTACTATCTATAAAGAGATTTCATTTTATTCTTCATTTTGCTTGAGGACAAGCAAAAGTTTAAGTGTGGGGGAATTGATAAGATCATATTTTACAAATCTTGATGATCAAAAGATGCTAGAATGGATATTTGTTTTGATTAAATTTTATGTTTCAGGACTAATTTGAATAAAGAAATCAAAACAAGAGAATTTGAATTGAAAAGAGGAAAAATTGAAGTCAAGGTCGGTAATTCATTATTGAAAGCCGCCGGCTTTTAGACGGCGTAAAATCCAAGGCCGTTGCAGCACAGCCAGCTTTGCCTAGAAGAAGATTCAACTACCCTCAAAGCCGCCTCAAAGCTACCGGCGTAGAAGATGAAGAAGCCAGCGTACATTAAGGCCGGCAGTCTAGAACTGAAACATCACCAGCTTTGAAGGAGTTACATTATAAGCCGACATGAAAGCCGCCGGCCTTGAGGCAGCGTACATCATAGATTTGAAGCGACATGAAGATATCCAACGCTTGGTGGAAAATGAAGCAACACATCGGTTGGAATGCCTATGCCGGTGTTAAAGCCGCTGGCTTTGGAACGGCGTTCGTTATAAATCAGCCCAACGCTTCATTTCTGACTACATACGCCGGCTAGATCTACATTTAAGCCGCCGGCGTAGAAGCGGCCTACATTGTAACTGATATTGAAGGCTGCCAGTGCACTGCTTGCGCAAAGGACAATTTGAAGATACGCCGCCTGTAAGCCGCCGGCGTAGGATCCATAACAGCCGGCGTACATTGTGAAACAGCAAAGTTCATTCAATGTTTTGCACAAAATTTTTCCTATAAATAGGGGGTCTTCCCCTCACATTCAGAATCATCCAAGTATCCAACAATCCAATCATCCATTCCACAATCCAAGTAGCTTTAGAATAGATTAGAACAAGCATTTCATAAGAGATTTTTGAAGAGATATTTGAAGTCATACAAGATTTGCAAGTGAAGCTTTAGTATTTTGAATTGGTGATATCTATTCTTATTCTTTTTATGCAATTCATATACTTGAATATTCTGATCATAATGAAATCATTTGCAATTTCTTATTTGATTGTTGAATCATCATTCATGAGTAGCTAAATCCTTTTTGTGGGAAGTTGATGAAGCTTTAAACATGCTAAAATGATTTTTGAATCCAAGTTATAAGATATTTAGAATCTTGAAATATTCATATTGAATTCTGATTATTCATCATATTTTTGTGTATAAGAATTCTAATAACTCGGAAGGGAAATTAGTGTTCGTATGAATTCATAAATTGAGATTAAATTGCAATTGCGGAAGCGGCGTAGTTTAATCTAGTTTAGAAATTGTCCATAAATATTAATGCAATGTTTTATGTTGATTTCTCACTAAGGAATTAGGAGATTTTAATATAAAGTAGTCAATTATAGAATCGGAGATTTATAATTGTAATTTTGATTCCACTAATGATTTATTTAACGGAAGTTATTGAATTGTTTTGTGGTTTAAAAGGTTTTCAAACTTTGTTTTAAATCTTGATAATTTCTTATGAATGTTCATGAATCTAATCATCATTATAACATGAGTTCAAGTTGATTAGCAATAGTTTAAAGTGGATTCTGCTCCTTCTCACACTTTTCACCATATCCCTCTCTTTAAAAGCTCATTGCATTCATATAGATAATTAGTTAGATAAGTTAGTTTAACTTAATCATCTTAAAAGATCAATTGCCTAATATTAGTATTAGTTGATAATTGTCTAGTAGTTAGTAAATCCTCGTGGGATCGACATTTTTTTCATGCTATATTACAATAGAAGACCTAGTACGCTTGCTAGAAATATGCTTTAAAATTCAATACTAATTATAGCACATCAGTCTCTAGAAGAGACGAGGTCAATGTTCCTCATAAAAGCTCGTCTCTTCGAGAGAACAGGTTCATTATAAGTAATGACCTGGTCTCTTAAAGAGACGAGGTCAGGCCAAGTAAGACCTCATCTCTTCAAGAGATGAGGTCAAGTTTACTATCACACAAATTCGTTGAAAACCATAAATTACCCCTGATTACATATTAATTGTTATAATATGTCAAAATCATACAAAAGAGCTATATAATCATTCATTAGCCATCATCCACCATGGCTAAACAACTTGCAGACTTCATAACTCAAGCATAAAAGTATTCCCAAACCCAATCCCAATCCATAATAAAAAAACTCAGTGTCAAACCAGTTCATTTTATCATAGCAGAATTATAAAACCATTCATAGCAAACATAAAAAAACTCAGAATATGGAAGAGTGGAAGAAATGATGTGTTTAGTACATGAATGTTATGTTAACTACAAACACCAATGAGAGAAAAGAAGAATCTATATACAAGAATCATAGAAGAATCATAAAAGATAAAAATCTATACAACAGCTACTGTTGGGTGCCTTCTCGCTTGACAAAAGTCCGGGGGAATGGTATACGCTGGTAGACATCTTGATGAGGAAGCTCCATGGTCCGATCCACTTGAGTGAGTGCGGCATCCCCATCTTCACCACTAGTACTATAAGGATGAAATGGGATTGGGTCTAGCTCCACATGGGTGAGTCCCTCCCCCATATCATGTAACGGTGATGGTTGCCTCTTCTGTGGAATGAGGGGGTATGGATTCTCAAATATCTGCACATACACAGGCACTGACCCCTTAGTGTACACAACATCTCATATGCAGCCTCATCATCAGTCACTGGAATAACATCATAGCGTAACAGCCTATCTCCAATAATTATCCTATGATACAGCTCAACCTGATGTGTAGACCTATTTACCTTAAGTCTATTACAAATTATACCAATTATTTCCTCGTATATTGAATTTCTACTAACATTGACCACCGCAATTGGTCGCTTATCATAACCAAAACCATCATTCCCCTCCACAATGTTGCCATGAGCGTACAATACAAACATTGCCTTATCCATTTCCTCTCCTCACTCCCCTCTTGTATCATAAAACATAAGGTGAATACATGAAATTCGCACAATCATTAATCTATCGCATTCATCTAATATCTAAGCATATTTACTAATGCTACTATATTAACCCCAATCTTCTAAAAGTATATTATCAATGTGTATGATGTATATAATATATGATTTTTTCATGATTTGATTCCTAATTTCAAAAACTTAATCTATAATCACAATTACATCATAATTTCATCAATTATATGGAGAAAACTATAACATAAAAAAATAAAAAACGAAAAAAAACGAAAAATGAAAAATATTATAAAAAAATTGGTCTTGGTCCGAAATGAAGGAAGAACACGATACGGACAAAAAAAAAAAAAAACAAAGTAACACGCAAGCTCGTTTCCTAAACCCATACCACAATGCACAATACTAACAGTAAATGTAGGATCCTAACATCCAATACAACATCACAAATAGTAAAATTCATGCGAAAATTTAAATTAAATTATCTATAGATTTCGGATTTTTCGCACAAATTCTTTACTTCCACACGATCTTATCACTTCCTTAAACCTAACAATCGATCCAACTCCAAAGGATGCCCCGATTTTGCGTTAATCATAAATGGGAAATTGGGGATTTGGAGTGTTTCCTGAGCGCCAAATGAAGAAGATGAAGTGTTATCGTTAATTTGGACCTCACTAACCTCGTCTATTGAAAATACGAGGTTGTGTACTATGGACTTCATCTCTTCAATAGACGAGGTCCTAAGTTGAGGACTTTGTCTTCTCTAAGAGACGGGGTCAAATGCGGAACATTGATCTCGTCTCTCAGGCACTAATGACTTCCTCTCTTGAAGAGACGAGGTCAAGTTATTTAAAACTGGAAATATTTTCTTTCAATAATATTTTTGTAATTTTTAAAAATATTAATATTTTTTTCCTTTTCCCGTTTCTTTTATTATATAATCAATGTCTATTTTCGTAAGATATTTTATAACTCATGGTGTTATTACAAGACCTTTCAAACTATGATTATTATTCAATTAATATAAAAATTAATACAAAATATAAGTTTAAATATTAAAAACATACATGTGTTTTAATCAATTGCAAACATATGATCTGTTTTTTTTTTTTGACAATTAGGTGACTCGAGTTTCATACAAAAGTGTCAATAATATTTAATAATTATAGAATGACACATATCAATATTTTATTGGTTATAAGAATTCATTTTAATTTTTTTTTTTTCATTTTCTTATTAAAAAATAAAATTTAATATTTAATTTATTTAATTTATTAAGTATTTTTTTTATTACATTAATCTTTTTATACCAATAAGATACTAACACATTCTTTCTCATAGTAATTAATAATATTGATATTTTTTTATAAAACTCAAGTCACCTAATTATCAAAAAAGATAATACATATCTTGTGTTTGCAAATTACTGAAAACCCGGATTATGTTTTTATAATTAATCCAAAATTATATTTTAGTGGTTTGATTATAACTATATATGTATATAAATATGAGCTATTTAATAATTATATAAAAATGATCTGATTTAAAAATAACAAAACAAGAAAAATGCGTACCTGTAACTATAAAATTTTCCAAATAAGTTGACTTGAAATTTTGCAAAATAAGACACAGATTAAATATAAAAAAAGGGCAACACAGGCCCTCTATCTGCCATTGCAGCGGGTAGAAGTAAAACTGTGAAAGGTTAAAAATCAAATAAAGGAGGTAATAATAATATCAGGATAATCGGTGGTTCATGTTGCTATATTTTTGGTTTTGACTCCACACGAAGTCTTCCTTCTCTGCTCTCGTTCCTCTTCCTCGGACTCATCAAATGGCGCCAGCTGCAACAACCTCCGGTTTCCTCATCGTCCTTTTTTCAATCGCCGCTTTTCTCTCCGTTCCGGCAGCAGCAAGGCCCTGCAAAACCCTGCTCATCACCTCCTATTCCTTCACCCTCACAAAACACCCCCGCTTTAACCCTAACCCTAACCCTAGCCCTAACTCCAACCCGAAATCGTTACAATTTTCACAGCCAGATCCACCGTTTCCCAATTCAACCCTAGACCTTCACTTTTCATCGTCGATCGCCGCTATTTCTCTTCCGGACAGATGGAACGCCCTCAGCTTGAGCAGCAGCAGGAGCAACAGCAGAGTTCTTTGGGTCTCGGCCTCTTTGATGTCGGCTCTTTACGCGATCGCACAAAGGACATCCTCAGCGTCGTCGTCGCGTTGCTTTTCGGTGTCGGATGTGGAGCTCTCACTGCTGCAACCATGTACCTTGCGTGGTCGGTCTTCGCCAGTGATCGTGTCGAGGATTCGGAATCGGACGGCGATTACGATTCCATCGAAAGCCCTAAGAAGATGGGTTATGCTACCATTCCTATTGCTGATTCCATTCCCAGCCCAACCAAGGCCTAGGGTTTGTATTTAAGAACCGCGTTGACATACCATGTTTATTTGATGAAAAAATAAGCTTATAGTTGTGCACTTCTTGCGTATTATCTTTGTTTTCACTCTTATGGTTTAAGTGTTTTATGGATGAATGGTGTGTTTATGGCTTATTTAAGAAGCTTTAACTATCAATTTCTCGTGTGTATTTTCTATATACTTGGTTCTAGATCATCTCGAATCAAATGTGATACTCGTTGTCTTGTTTCTGAACCACTTTTGATCCTTTTCATTTGTCTTTGTGTTTTGTTATGTTTAAATATGACCGTAGTAAGTGCGAATGTGTGAATTGATGCTGTGGCGTTCTTCTAATGGCAGTGATTAAATGAAGGAAAAATATGAAAATGAAGAAAGTAATTCTCTTCTAAAATTTTTAAATTATTTCCCACATTTGAATGACTTAATAAGTTGGTATTGGGACCTCGCAGCATTCCTTTCATTAAATAATACTAGTTAGCTTAACCATTCTTGGTTCCAGCCGTAACATCTTAATTAAAAGTGCTTAATGCTAGCAAGAAATTGAGAAGGTTTGGAAAGATTTTCCGCATTATGGAGGTGCCTTGGTTTTGGTCAAACCTCATCTTAGATGGTAAATGGGGAGCAAGCATATCAGTTATCATTTCTTTCCCCCCTCTCAACCCGGCAACTTTTCTGATCGATGATGTGAGAGCACGGGCTCTACTCTATATCCTAGAAAATTGGGGTTTCTCTTTAGCTAGGATCTTTGGTTGGTCCTATGTATGTCTAAGTTGTCTCTTTTGGGTTGTTCTTAATAATTTTTAGTTGGCCTTAAAAAGTTTCTCTGGCCTTGTTATGTTAACTGTTTAGCTAGTTTACTTTGTTATTGTAATTTGAATAAAACACCTAAACTAACTTACAAATGGGCCATCAAAATCTAAGTGTATGGGAGCCATGCTGTTGTTTCTCTGAACGTGACTTCTCCATTGAATTCCTAAACTTAGTTTGTTCACCCTCCTTTCTGGAAGCATTGCTGCCACAATGTTCCGAAGTTGGATTAAGGATAGTTGTGCGTGGAATTATGTTAATATTCATGAAGAATGACCAAAATGCTTCATTGATGCAACACGTATGATTAGATTGATCTGTGTGACCAAATAATTCAAAATTCTGCTGTCAGCTGTGCTGATTATGCATTTTTGTTTGTTAATGTGCTTATATACATTCAGTTTTATTTGATCTTGAAGTGGGTATAATCTCCATCTGCAGTGGATCTCTATCAATGTTTATATTTTAATAGAGTTTCTCATATACCATGTCCTCCTTTGTTCTCATGAACAGTTATATTTGACTTTTTACCCCCAGGCCGCATGTAATTTGTTTTTTTGAAGTGATTGTCACGTGTTACTGTTGGTAAGAGGTGGAGGATGTGTGCTAGTGATGGTGATGGTGATTGCTTAGTCAGTTTTTCATCAGAAAAATAACGTCGAAGTGGTGGTGGTGTTGTTTACTGTTTATGGAATTGGAGGTTAGCTAAAGAGTTGAAGATGATGATACTTAAAATGCACATTTGAATAGTTTGTGTTTCAGATGGCAAAATACATAGGACCCTACCTTATACTCTAATGCATTGAGAGCCTCTTGTAGTTTAAGTATGGAATTCTTGACTTCGTGATAATTTATGGCTCTTTATGAATGTTGTTAAAATTAACAGATGCATTTACAAGTATAACATTGGAGAGGTGAGTTTCATGTGTCCTCAGGACTGGGGTTAAGGCAGCCACCTATGATCCAAAGCAATAAATGGCTAAGTGAGAACGCAATGGTTTGGTATGGTTGTGCTTGTGGATAAGTGTGGTTTGACAGAGATAAGAAATGCGCAGTGTTATGGCGATGGTAATGAGAAATATTGTTGTATATGCTGGACGTGGAATGTTGTGCTTGTTTTGGCAATGTCTATGGACGGGAGGTTGTCGGAGATATCTTTAGAAAGTTTTGCCAATGCAGGGTGGCCCGGGGGATAGCCTGGGCATATGTTTTAGTTTTGAACGAAAAATTTGCACCCAGTCCTAACCTTTTAATTTTTGAAGTAGTTCTTAACCTTTCAAAACCTGTGGCAGTCCACTCGTTCCTTTCCATATGATGTTTACACAGCATTTTTACGATACTTTTTTGCCCTGTCAGCCAAAAGAGCGGATATGAAAAAAGCGCCTGCCATCCCATCTCCACGCGGCCACGCCTATGCATTGAAAGATATTGTTTTCACTTTTCAGAGGTGTCTAGTGTCCTTGTATGTTGCTATGTCCACAAAAGAAAACTTCAGTAGGCACCTGTATTATGTTTTGTGTGTTCAGGATGCAAATAATTATGTAATTAGTTGAAGTAATCATTCAAGATAGCTTTTATCTATATAACCAGAACCTCCTCATTCATTATTTTCATGTAAATACTACTAAAAATAATTACCTAAACTTACTTTTCAAAATATAATTTTAAACTTATTTGATTAAATTTATGCAAGATACCAAATACTGCGGATAAAAAATTTAGTCTATAGCTGATTATAGTACACGACAACGTGTTAATACGGATGGATGAGAAAGGAGGACAAACCCAACGGAGAGCACAAAGATAATTAGAAATACCACCCTTTTTTTAAGGTCGGATAGATATAAGAACGGGCTTACTAGTACAAGTTGTTCATTGGGCAATAGATCCCATGACGAGAAACCAACGCTGGTGGCCAGTAGACTAGGCCACTAGGGATTGTTTGATAGACCTATGAAGCCAAAACGACCAGATAAATTTTATCTTATTTTACTGAAAAAGTGCTTGGTGGTGTCTTCGTCCACCTATATGTCGTTGCGGGTCAGTTCAGGTCTCGGTTTCAAAATCGGTGAAATCGGAACTGGATCCTTAGGAGTTGGTCTAGTTTCTAGTTTTAAGAATCGCGGTTTTACCGTTGTTCCGGTTTCTCTAAAACTAGGAATCGTGAAATTAAAAAAAAATCAATTAAATAAGCTTATTTAATTTAAGTAAGCAAAAAATATAAAATAATTTTTTAACTTGAAATAATAGGAACTAAAAATAATTATATATTGTCCATTAGTTAAAAGAATTTTTACAAGTGGGCATTTATTTATATACAATTACTTGTATTTTTTTTAGTTGTTATGTTAGTAATGTGAGGTTATAAAATAAATATACAAATAAATCTACAAACACAGATACAAATTTCACATTGTTATGAAAGAAAAGCCTACTTTGGTTAAAGGTTGATATAAACTCCAACAACACATGATTTTAAGTATATTTATTATTTGTTATTGATAACAATTAATAACACATTAAATGTCATGAATAGGAAATAGAATTTTACTATTCAAGTTTTAAATATTTTTTTATTATAGTTTTTTTTTATAATTTTCTTTTCTTGTCCCTTTTTTTTAAAAATTTTTGTGGTGAAATTGCGAAAACCGTCGGTTCTCTTTGTTCTCTAGCCGGTTCTTAAACCAATGATTTTGGGGTTGGAACTGGCTAGACCTGACAGAGCTGGTAGGTCCTTTGCTGGTTTGGATTGTCATTCCGGACTGATTTTCGGTTCAAGAATTGCTAGTGATGGTTTGGGTCGGTTCTCGATTGAAAATTGACTGGATGATGTCTAGGTCTACACTATTTGAGGGATTGAATGTCTCTGAATCTTTCCAATTCTTTCTTCTTGTGTTTCTTCTTTCTTAGTTCCCCTTCTCTCTTCATACATAGTATAGATAATTCCCCCCGTTTGCAGACATAGTATAGATGATCCATAAACTATGGATGCTGGTGGAGCAATTGGGAGACATTCTTTTAGTTAGGGCATCATTTAAGTCGTCTTTGAGATCTTGACATCTCAAACAAGCTGCGCCTTCTAAAACTTGATGCTTCCTCAAATTTATTACAATTGGTAATCCATTTTAACTCAAATGCCATAAGAACATTTTCAACTTTAAGTTTAAAGGGTGAGCAAATCTATTACCTATGTGAAATATAAGGACGCTTGAGTTATTCTAGGTGGTTGTTGACATCTAGGGATGCAACCAGGACAGGTTTGAGACTAATCACATAAGACTCGAACCTAGACCGCTTCCCATAGGATTTTCTATTCAATATTCAAATCCTTCCTAACAGTGTTTTGACCCTGACTCGTCCCACCCCACGACCCGCTTCATTTTTTTTTCCCTTTTAAACTCTTAGTTAAATTCAATTGCATCTTCCAACAAAATATTGGGTGGTAGGTTGGCAGCTAGACTTCATTATGGTCTAAACCAAGCTAGGCTAGTTACAACACACTCGCCAATTCACAGGCTCATTGAACTAGCTATTTTATTTGTTAAAAAATAAAAATTAATAATATTGTAAAAATAATTTTTTAAGAGATAAAATTAAAAATTAAAAAAAAGATAAAATAAAGTTAAAATTATTAACAATCATTTTAAAGATAAAAATTAGTAGGGTTTTGTTTTTTAAAATTTTAAACTCAATTTTTTAAATTGCTTATAATATGACATTTGGATTATCATTGGGTTTTTTTTTAATGACCGAAACCTATAGGGTCGGCATGTAATTTTCCAAACCCACCTCGCGACCTATAGATTTTTAATTCGGGCGGACCAAGTACCCTATAATGACCTCCCAGTTGCACCCTATTGACATCCTTTAAGCTTAATTACATTTCTAGTAACGAATTTCTTTGAAAAAGAGGCTACGAGATAATTGGGTCAATCTTTGGTGCTGTCAATGGAATGAATAAGGACCTATTTTATCATCATTCCTGTTCAACCTTGATATCCAACAATCTTTGATAGTGAATTTGTAGCTCCCATAATGTATTAAACAACAATTACAGGAAGGAAAAGATTTGCTTAGGTTTTCTCAAACATTTAGAAAAGCGACTCGACGTTTTATGTCAGAGTAACTTTGTTGAAGTTACTTGACATAGAACCCATGCTAAGCAGGAAGCAGCCCAAATAACTGATAAAAGAAATTGTTAGGAAGTTGCTTGACATGAGAAACAAGATGAGGGTTTCTTAATTAAGCAACTCAAATTTTTCACTCTCTCTCATATTTTTATTAATAGTGTGACACGTGTAGTTAAAAATGCTTTTTAAAAAATGGTTAAGTAATTTTTCTTAAAAGATTGACTAATAAAATTAAGAGTTCATTAGAAAAGGGTTTTGCTTAGTATGTTGATGTTTATATTAAGTAATTCCTTAAATAACTTATGGATAAAAGTTGCTATAGTTATATCCAGGATTATGAAGTAGCGATACAATCCTTTTCTCAAGTAGTCTGAGATTGTATTTGCAGTAGAACGATGGCCTCATATATATATAATATTTTTATATATGTCTATTTTAAAATTTTTATTTTAGATTAAAATTGTATAAATATATTTCAAGTTTACTGTAACCAAATTATTGGGCAGTGCATTCGCCGCACTAATAGCTAAAAAAAAAAAAATTCATTGTATAAGTCAACATATGTTTTCATTTTCTCAATTCTTATAAAAAAATATGCCATTTGAAATTATGAAAATTTCACGTAAAGCTTCAAAGTTTTTTAAAAAATTTAAATTGTGACTGGAAAGTCAATTTCTATATTTTATTTTATCTCAAATTATTATTTTTCTTTTTTAAAAGAAAAGGTGTAGTACAACATTATTTGTTTTCACTTAAAAATTAGGTGGCTTATCATATTTATTTCTTGTTCACTATAATAGTATTTCATCATTCTATGATCCCATTGATAGGACTGTCTAGTAAACTATCTAACCGTTAAAATAAATATAATAATTGAAATATTAACTAATTTAGTGGTTTGATCATTGTTGGATATGGTATGAACCGTTGTATAATTGATGAGACTGATTTCATTAAAATTAATGATGAGACCATAGAATTTTCGACGCAAGTCAACTAAAAATAAAAAGTACTACAAATATCTTATATCTTATCTAAAATGATGAATTCTGAGATTCGATTTCAAAATGGGCTAAAATGGTGATTAGAAGGCATAATTTTATTCTCAAGGTTGAAATTATGTTGAAATCATGTATGTGTCAACGTCACAATCTTAGATATTGTTAAAATTGCCCTTTCTTTTCTTTTTTCTTTTTTTTTTCTAAGTTTAAAATTGCGGTTTGATGACGAGATCTGTGGGGGGGGGGGGGGGGGGGGGGGGGGGGGGGGGGGGGGGGGGGGGGGGGGGGGAGGGGGGGGGGGGGAATGAATTGGTTATAAAAATTTCTTTTGAAAAAAAATTTAAACAAAATCCACACCACTTGATTATACTATAAAATGGCTTTAGATCTTTCTTGTATATGTGAAAAACACGAATGAACACTTTAAAACAACACAACAAATCAGAACACAATGCTTAAGCTCATAGAAACTAAGTTTATGTTTTAAAAATTTTCTCCTTGGAACCTTCTGAAATACCCTCTGACTAAGTCTCTGACTCAAGAACTCATGCAACAAACAAAATAAAAATTGCACAAAAATAAAAAGAGATGAGAGAAGAGATTGCAAGATCGATATATAGAGGTTTCGCCTTGAGCGTCAATCCTCTCTTCCAGCTCTAAGCCAGGGTAACCAGTAATCCACACCGGTTTTGTTCCACTAATCCAATCAATGAAAATCGTTACAAGAAGTTCACAATTCACTCAGCTTGATTCTCTCAAACAATCAATTCTACTGAGCCTACTTGCAACTCACAATCACTCAAGTAATGAATTAATCACAATCTGAGGAATAAAAATAAAATCCTCGACAATATTGCAACGAAGAAGATGAACAGCAATAATAATTTGAGATGTTATTCTCTATGTATGTATCTTCTGACTTGAAGCTCCTGGATTTTATTTGTTTCCGTCAACGTTCGAATTTGAATTTTCCAGATAAACTTCAATTTCAGAATTTCCGAAATAGACGATACGATAAGCTCTGTTCCTTGTTTTTCGTTTGACAAAGTCCCTTTAAGTTTATCTTCATGATCTGCCTTGTTTTTGAAATTAGAACATCTGATAAGCTTCCATAAGGTTGGGATAACTTCAAATCTCTATAATCCTGCATAAAATTCTCAAACTAAAAATTCGAATAATTTTACCGTTGTTTACTGATACTGTTCATGCTTCATCTTCTTCAGAACCGTTAAGTATCAGGTTCGTCAATCTGATCTTGGACAAATTCCTATAATCTTTCGAACATGTTTTATGATTCCGACTCCTAATCTGATCTTGAATCGTCTCTATAATTCCTCGCATATGTCTTATAAATCCTTTATGTTATATATACTTCTTTCACACTATTTGAACAAGATATGCGTAAATTGACTTTAATTAAAATCAACTTAAATTGTCATGATTAGATTTAAATCCGTAAATTGAAAACCCTGTGGATATTAAACCAACTTATGTGGAACAGATTGAATATATTTCCCAAATATATCCAATCATTGGAGCTAGGTCTTCAATAGATCGAGTAAAATTGTTTTTCTTCATATATATCACACCTTCTGATATTCCTTCTGATATACCTTCTGTCTTGGTTTAAGAACTTGTTCATAAGCAAAGTACCTTCTGCCTAACCTTCTAAGTATCCGTCTGAGTTTTGCAAAAGATTAATTTCTAATTTTCTTGATCAATTTTCTGACAAACATAACTCAAACAATAGTTATTTCATTTTTTTTGTTATCATCAAAATCCATAGTCGAGAGAAACCAACATTCTCCCCTTTTTTATGATAACAAAACCCATATAAAAACAAAATAATATAAATAAAAAATAAATTTGATTTTCAATGAATATAGTCCTGTAATTGTAAATAGATTTAATTCAAGCATCCAATTTAAGCATATTTATTTTGTTCATCTTTCTCCCCCTTTTTGTTAGCATCATAGAAACCAACATTAATTTGAAATTCTGCTCCCCCTTACTATATGGAAAAAGATAGAAAATGCATTAATGTGAATGAAAGAAAACAGCATCAAAGTCATAGTCACATAGTGTTTTAAAAACAAACATAGCCAAGAAAATTTAGTTTTTCTTAGGTGGAATTTGCGGGACAATTTTTATTGCTTGTTTCTTCTTTCTTGCTGGAAGAGTTCTTCGCACAGGAACTAAAGGTTGAGGTTGAGTGGGCTGAGAGGAGCTTTGAGGTTGGTTAAGATCTAAGATTTTCTCAGCAACTTGATGTGTTGGAATAGGTTGAGGAGGAACCTGAGAAGGTTGCGTAGGAGGGATAGATATAAGATGCAGTGCTTCCAAGGCCTCTGTAGTTTGAGTCTCGGAATGATCATAAGGTTTAGTTACTTCAACCGTGGTACCCTGAATTTCTTCATCGTGAGTACCAAGAACACCTTCTTCGGATTGCTTCTTTTCTTCCTCCCATACTGGAGCTTGTGGTTCACTGGTGGTCTCACTTACTGGAGCTTGAGTAGTGATCTGTGGTTCATTGGTGCTTTGAGGAACAGCTGGAATATCTTCTTGAGAAATAACCTTAGGTTGTCCTATAGGTTGTGAGTCGAGTTGGTTTTGTGAACTGATAGCTTGAAGAATTGATTTGGTTAAATCTCTCTTCAAATCAACAAACTTCTGATCAATAATTTCCAATAACTTAGACTTTAAACCTAATTTGGATGTCTCTCCTGGAGGAACCGTACCTTCCGAGTCACTCTCTGACTCAGTCTCATCAACTACGTGTTCTCCTTCCCTTATCTCAAATTTGCCTCCAGACCTTATCTCATGGGATTTCCTCTTCTTTCCCAACACTTTCTCCTTCCCTGCTCTTTTAGAAAGTAAATTCTCTTTCTCACTTTCTTTTCTCACACCCTCTGATCCATCCTCTGCCTCTGGGAGCAACTCACATTCAGCTAGAGATTTGATCCTTTGCCAATCAAATTTAAAATTATTATATTTAGGATGACGATACCAAGAACCATCCTTAGAGAACCAAAATTTTTCAGAAACAAAGATCCCCATTTTCTTTATATTAAGTTCTCCAAACTTCTTTAAACCGACTGTCGATTTAAAGTTTTTGGGCAAAGTAATATTCTTGAATTTGAAAATTTTCATTAGAAGATTTCCATAGGGCTTGTTTCGACGAGTTCTCCACATGTGTTTCAAAATCATGGTTGGTATGTCTAAATGTAAATTCTTTTTTATTGCCAAAATAATCAAACCCTCTTCTGTGGAAATAGTTGTTGTACTACCCATCTTAGGTAAAATACAATCAACAATGGCTTTATGCAACAGACGTATCAACAATTCAAAATCAGTGGAGAGTATATCTTTTTCCTTAAAACTTCCAATTCCATCATTCAGCCCTGTAAAAATCTCACTTTTGGATAGACTTATTAATTTAGCATCGTCATTACAATCCTTCATATCAAAACAATCAACGAGATCCTTCCTCGTGATTTTGACAACTTTCCCAACAACTTTAGATTTTAAAGAAAAATCATCCAATTGTTCCAGATTTTCATAAAATTCTTTTACCACTTTTTCATACACCACTTCCAAGACATTACACAAATTCTTACAGCCAATCCTATTCAACCAGTGATTCCAATAGAATCCATTTAAGGAAAAGAACTTGAAGTCTATAAAGGAACATTCTTTTACCTTATTAGAAACCCTCGTTGAAGTTGGTAAAGAAGAAGTTCGTCCTTTTCTTTTCATAGGGGTTGGAACAGTGGCTTCTTCTGAAACCGTATGTTCTGAGTCATCATCTGACTCAGGCTTTGTGGGTTCAGGAGGTTGTTGTCTTTTTGAGGAGATAGGGTTTCTTGAACTTCATCTTCCTTAGCTTCTGATTCATCATTTCGTTCTTTAGAACGAGATTCTCTTACATTTCCTTCTTTGGTAGTTGTTTCTACCAATTCTTCAGAGTTAGAGGATGTGTCCTCAATTTGTATTTTCTTAGAAGTTTTCTTTGTTTTGAAACCTTTGGCCAGAAGTCGTGTTGATTTTCTTGGAGCCATGCTTAGGTTTTTGATTTTGAAAAGGAATTGAAATTCGACAGAAAGAGAGAGGTTGTTTTGAGAGGGAAAAGAAGGGGCAAGCGAAAGGTCTAAAGGAAATAAGCAAATTAATCCGCCTCTAATCCGCCTGGTATTAATTTTATTTATTATTATTAGTTATTTATTTATCTAAATTGTTGTGATTATATAATTATTAATTAAAAAGGAAAACACATTCCTACTTCATTTCTTAAAAATTCAAATCTTGCTTTATCCAATGGTTTAGTAAAGATATCAGCATATTGATTTTCAGTTGATACAAACTCAATATTAATATTTCCATTTTGTACATGATCTCTAATGAAATGGTGCCTAATTTCTATATGCTTTGATCTAGAATGATGCACAGGATTTTTTGTTAAATTAATTGCACTTGTATTATCACATTTTATTGAAATATTCTTATAATCCAAACCAAAATCCAATAATTGTTGTTTAATCCAAAGAATTTGTGCACAACAATTTCCAATTGAGACATATTCAGCTTCTGCTGTGGATAAAGCAACTGAATTCTGTTTCTTTGAAGACCAAGAAATCAGTTTGTCTCCTAAAAACTGACAAGTTCCAGAAGTACTTTTTCTGTCAATTTTGCATCCTGCATAATCAGCATCTGAGTATCCAATCAAATTAAAATTTTCATTCTTAGGATACCAGATTCCTAATTTTACAGTACATGCAATATATTTGAAAATCCTTTTCACAGCTTTTAAATGTGTCTCAGTTGGATTACTTTGAAATCTTGCACAAATGCATACAGAAAATAAAATATCTGGTCTAGATGCAGTTAAGTACAAAAGAGAACCAATCAAGCTGCTATATAGCTTTTCATTTACCTTCTTACCTTGAGAATCAGCATCTATCCTGATTGATGAACTCATTGGTGTGGCAACTTCTTTTGTTTTCTCAAATCCAAACTTTTTCAGAATTTGTTTGGTATACTTTTCTTGATGGATGAAAATTCCATCTTTTGATTGTTTAATTTGTAATCCCAAAAAGAAGTTTAACTCACCCATCATGGACATCTCAAATTCTACCTGCATAAGCTTTGCAAATTCTTCACAATATGTTTCATTAGTTGAACCAAAGATGATGTCGTCAACATATATCTGTACAACTAGAATATCTGTATTGTAATGCTTGATAAACAAAGTAGTATCAATTTTACCTCTTTGATATCCACATGAGATAAGAAACTCACCGAGTCTCTCATACCAAGCTCTTGGTGCTTGTTTGAGTCCATACAAAGCTTTTCTTAGTTTGAACACATGATCAGGCTTAATATTATCTTCAAATCCAGGTGGTTGTTCAACATAAACTTCTTCTTTAATATACCCATTCAAAAATGCACTTTTTACATCCATTTGAAATAATTTGAAATTCTTATAACAAGCATAAGCAAGTAATAGTCTTATTGCTTCTAGTCTAGCTACAGGTGCATATGTTTCATCATAGTCTATTCCTTCTTCCTGAGAATATCCTTTTTAGCTACAAGTCTAGCTTTATTTCTAACTATTTTACCATCTTCATCTAATTTGTTCTTAAAAACCCATTTAGTACCAATGATCGATTTGTTTGTGGGTCTAGGAACTAGATCCCAAACATTATTTCTTTCAAATTGATTTAATTCTTCATGCATAGCATTGATCCAATTATTGTCATTTAATGCTTCTTCTATATTACTAGGTTCAATTTCAGATAGCAAAGCAAAATGATTCTCCAAATCTTGTAATCTTGATCTAGTTCTTGTTCCAGATTCTATATCACCAATAATTAACGAAGGTGGATGAGATGATTTATATTTCCATGCTTTTGAACTTTCAGGATTATCAGAAATCATTCTTTGCTTACCTTCTGCTTTACCTTCTACTTTGCCTTCTGACATATCAGTATTTTTCTTTCTTTCCACTTCATAAGAAAAATCATTATCTTTGTTCATAGGAGCAAGTATATCATCATCATCAAAGTTATCTTTCATATCAATGAAACGCACATTAAGAGATTCTTCAACTACTTTTGTTGTTTTATTGTAAACCCGATATGCTTTACTATGTTGTGAATATCCTAGAAAAATTGCTTCATCAGATCTTTCATCAAATTTTCCAAGATTATGTACATTCTTTTTCACAAAACATGTACAACCAAACACATGAAAATATGAAACAGATGGTTTTCTACCACGAAATAATTCATATGATGTTTTTGTAGTTAAAGGTCTAATATATATTCTATTCATTATGTAACATGCAGTTGAAACAGCTTCAGCCCAAAAATATTCAGCTATTTTGCTTTCATTTAACATAGAACGAGTCATTTCTTGAATAGTTCTATTCTTTCTTTCTACTACACCATTTTGTTGTGGTGTATAAGGTGCTGAAAAATTATGACTTATTCCATGTTCTTCATAAAATGAAATAAACATAGCATTATCAAACTCTGTTCCATGATCAGTTCTTAATGAAATAATGGATAGTCCTTTTTCATTTTGAATCTGTTTAGCAAACTTATGAAATGCTTCAAATGTATCAGATTTGTGTTTTAAAAAGAACACCCATGTATATCTAGAAAAATCATCTACTATAACAAGTCCATATTTGCTACCTCCTAAACTTCGAGTTCTAGTAGGTCCAAATAAATCAAGATGTAAAAGCTCAAGAGGTCTTTTTGTTGAAATCACATTTATACTTTTATGAGAAACTGAGACCATCTTGTTTTTTAAACATGTTGAACACTTTACATCATGTTTTATGTTTATTTTTGGTAAACCAACAACAATATCTCTTTTCGAAAGTTTTCTAAATGATTGAAATTTACATGACCAAGCTTTTTATGCCAAACATGTATACTGTCATTCATAGATAGAAAGCAACATTCAATATTCATATTAGATGGAGTAATTAGATATACATTCCTTTTTCTAAATCCTTCAAACAATTTAATTCCATTAGAATCATATGCAAAACATTTGTTCTTTTCAAAATTTATTTGATAACCTTTATCACATAATTGACTTATACTTAAAAGGTTATGTTTTAGTCCTTTTACCAAAGAGACATTCTCAATCATGTAAGGAGAATAACCAATTGTACCTTGACTAATTATTTTACCACGACTATCATCACCAAATCTTACATACCCCTTTTCTTTCCATATTAGACTTGTGAATAAAAAAGCATCTCCAGTCATATGGCCTGAACATCCACTGTCCAAGTATCATGTTCCTTTTATTTTTGCTCCTTGTTCCTACAAAATATAAACAAGGTGATCAAACCCTTTTAGGAACCCAAATAAACTTGGGTTCTTGAAAAATTAAGCTCGTTTTATATCTTGTTTCTTAACTTGATATGTACTGAGCTTTTTTCTTTTGTAGAAACAATATTTTTCATTATGACCTATCTTGTTACAAAAAGAGCATGCATATGGATGTGTGTAATATCTTTGATTTGATTTTTGATAATAATTTCGTTTTGAATAATTGTTAGATTCATACCTGTACCCTCTGCTGTACCTTCTGATAGGGTATCTTTGAGGAGCAAACGTTCTGAGTCTCCCTCTGCCGTGGCTGTTCTTAGTGTTTTTAAGAGGATGAACAGTATTTTTGACATTTCCAGATCTTTGAGCTTTAACAAATGTTGCCTTTTTCACATCATTCGAAGAACTACCAGTTTCGTATCCAATCCCAGTTTTTATACATGAAGGTCTTTGACTATTGATTAACATATTCAACTTCTTATCACTCTCATTAAACTTGTTGAACGTGTTCTTGATGGATTGTGACAAATCCTCCACTCGACCATTTAGTTCTCTGATTTCATTTTTCAAGACTTCGTTTTCCTTTCTTAATGTATCAGTTTTATCAAACAACTTCTCATTATCGTTCTTTAAGATGTCATTTTCATCAATGATCAATTTGTTAGTTTGACGCAAAACGTCTTTTTCATTCTTTAATGCCTTATTTTCAATATCTAACTTAGATATCTTCAAATCTGCCTTTTTAAGTGCTTTAAGCAGTTTCTTCATTTCAAAATACATATCAGATTCATTTATCTCACCATCAGAATCAGAACTTACCTCGGAGGCTGCCATGAGACACAAGTTGGCTTCTTCTTCAGTTTCTATTTCACCTTCTGATTCACTCTCTGAGGCGTCCAGGTCACTCCACGTAGCCATCATTGCACGACTTTTCTTTTTGAATTTTTTCATCTTCTTCTTAAGAATCGGGCATTCGTATTTGATATGGCCTGGTTGTTTGCATTCATAGCAAACAATTTCCTTCTTTTCCTCCTTTTCTTTGAGATTCTTTCCTGAATTAAACTTGTTAGTTTTATTAAAACTCTTAAACTTCTTACCTTTGAAGAACTTGTTCAATCTCTTAGCTAACATGCCGACGTTTTCCTCAAAGTCATCATCATCAGAATCAGATTCATCATTGATGGCTTTCCTTGCTTTGAATGCTATAGCCTTTGGACTTTCTTCAGTTTCCTCTGTTGTGTGAAGATGTGACTCATAGGCTAACAATTTTTCCCTCAATTGGCTAAGGCTCAGCTTGTTCAAATCTTGAGCTTCTTCAATTGCGGTCTTTTTAGCATCCCATGACTTTGGCAATATCCTTAGTATCTTTCTGACAAGATCAGGATCATTCATCTTTTTTCCAAGAGAAGTTAGTTCATTTGTAATAGCAGTAAAACGATTAAAAAATTCCTTTATTTTCTCATTTGGCTTTATTTTAAATAACTCATATTGTTGTATCAAGGAATTGATTTTCGTTTCCTTAATAGTGTTAGTTCCTTCATAAGTATTAGATAAAGTATCCCAAATATCTTTTGCTGTTTCGCGAGAAGAGATTAAATAAAATTCGGAAGGAGCTATGGTAGTAAGTAAGAGATTCTTAGCCTTGTTGTTCTGTTCTATGATCTTTAGTTCAGTAGCTGTGAGTGCGTCATCATCAGTCATGGTCACTGGAATATCTCCAAATGCAATCACCTGCCAATATCCATAGTCATTAGCTTTTATGTAAGTAGACATGCGCATTTTCCAATATAGATAATTTGATCCATCAAAATATGGAGCTCGGTTAATAGCAATGTTGTTTTCAGCCATTTGTGAAGATCACTCAAATAAGATAGATGAGAACCGCGCTCTGATACCAATTGTTGGTCCCGAAATGATAACCGAGAGGGAGGGGGAGGGGGTGTGTGAATTGGTTATAAAAATTTCTTTTGAAAAAAAATTTAAACAAAAATCCACACCACTTGATTATACTATAAAATGGCTTTAGATCTTTCTTGTATATGTGAAAAACATGAATGAACACTTTAAAACAACACAACAAATCAGAACACAATGCTTAAGCTCACGGAAACTAAGTTTATGTTTTAAAAATTTTCTCCTTGGAACCTTCTGAAATACCCTCTGACTAGGTCTCTGACTCAAGAACTCATGCAACAAACAAAATAAAAATTGCACGAAAATAAAAAGAGATGAGAGAAGAGATTGCAAGATCGATATATAGAGGTTCCGCCTTGAGCGTCAATCCTCTCTTC
Source organism: Combretum micranthum (assembly GCA_024138025.1). Lineage (NCBI taxonomy): Eukaryota > Viridiplantae > Streptophyta > Magnoliopsida > Myrtales > Combretaceae > Combretum > Combretum micranthum. Next base: position 434,791 of record JAMXBD010000192.1, on the reverse strand, counting down.
CAGCTCCAAGCCAGGGTAACCAGTAATCCACATCGGTTTTTGTTCCACTAATCCAATCAATGAAAATCGTTACAAGAAGTTCACAATTCACTCAGCTTGATTCTCTCAAACAATCAATTCTACTGAGCCTACTTGCAACTCACAATCACTCAAGTAATGAATTAACCACAATCTGAGGAATAAAAATAAAATCCTCGACAATATTGCAACGAAGAAGATGAACAGCAATAATAATTTGAGATGTTATTCTCTATGTATGTATCTTCTGACTTGAAGCTCCTGGATTTTATTTGTTTCCGTCAACGTTCGAATTTGAATTTTCCAGATAAACTTCAATTTCAGAATTTCCGAAATAGACGATACGATAAGCTCTGTTCCTTGTTTTTCGTTTGACAAGTCCCTTTAAGTTTATCTTCATGATCTGCCTTGTTTTTGAAATTAGAACATCTGATAAGCTTCCATAAGGTTGGGATAACTTCAAATCTCTATAATCCTGCATAAAATTCTCAAACTAAAAATTCGAATAATTTTACCGTTGTTTACTGATACTGTTCATGCTTCATCTTCTTCAGAACCGTTAAGTATCAGGTTCTTCAATCTGATCTTGGACAAATTCCTATAATCTTTCGAACATGTTTTATGATTCCGACTCCTAATCTGATCTTGAATCATCTCTATAATTCCTCGCATATGTCTTATAAATCTTTTATGTTATATATACTTCTTTCACACTATTCGAACAAGATATGCGTAAACTGACTTTAATTAAAATCAACTTAAATTGTCATGATTAGATTTAAATCCATAAATTGAAAACCCTGTGGATATTAAACCAACTTATGTGGAACATATTGAATATATTTCCCAAATATATCCAATCATTGGAGCTAGGTCTTCAATAGATCGAGTAAAATTGTTTTTCTTCATATATATCACACCTTCTGATATTCCTTCTGATATACCTTCTGCCTTGGTTTAAGAACTTGTTCATAAGCAAAGTACCTTCTGCCTAACCTTCTGAGTATCCGTCTGAGTTTTGCAAAAGATTAATTTCTAATTTTCTTGATCAATTTTCTGACAAACATAACTCAAACAACAGTTATTTCATTCTTTTTGGTATCATCAAAATCCATAGTCGAGAGAAACCAACAAAATCTAATTTGTAGATCTTCATGACGAAATGATATCTCAATAGCCCCATCAAATTTGTATCACCTATTTAGATAATTCGCAAATCAAAGACAATACTTCATAATTCATATGATGTTCTTTCCACCACCTATTAAACCCTATCCACTTTTTTCAGTCTGTACTCCCACAATTCAAATACCATAACCACGTAAATAAATCTAAGAATAAATTACGATGTTTTGATAAGTTTCATTCAATTTGCTAGTATAACCAATAACAGTAATTAAGTTATCTAGGAACAACAAGTTCATCATGCGTTCAGTTTATCCTAACGCAATTTATGTATATTTATGTGTGAGATTGATAAAAAAAAAAAAAAAAAAAAAAAAACCAAGTCTAGTATCTTCCTTTGCTTAAATGTCCTCGTTGGCTGTGCGTCTGGCAGAGCTTAAACTGAGGTTATGATAATTATTTTATCTCTAGCTATGTAATCCATATGCCGTCTAATCTTTTTATTGGACTAAAGAGAGCAATAACATGTATGAAAAAAGAGTAAGCTCGAACCTTTTCCTAAACCCTAGCCATCCCTGCCCGATCACATCTTTTATGGCCTGTAAGATTTTTAAAAGGAGCAGTAGAGTTCTGTGGCAATAGAATCTTTAATGGCCATGATGGTGGATGGGTTTGGCTTATCCAGATACTTATGTACTGAGGAAAAGGAGGCATTGGTTGTAGCCACACTATATTGGATCAAGTCATCTCTAATCTGCAAAGGAGCATAATTGCCCATAAAAATGCTTAATTTTTATGAAGCAAAGAATAAAAATTGTCACAAAATATGATAAAAGACCAGACTCCATGCAAGGGATTTAATATCATGTACATGCATGGTTCCTTTCCTATAAGCACTTTTGTGATCCTATCCAATCCATCATCTAACAATTAAAATGTGAAAAATTATATGTTGTCATCATATTTTTAAATAGGATATTTAATAGTTCATATTCATATATAAAAGTAAACGGGATATTTAATGACTCGGATTCATATTTAGAAGTGATCGTACATAAATACTTAATATGTCAATTATTATATGGTTTGATTATTGACGGGATTGTAAAAGTTTCCTTAAAATGATCATAGAAGTTAATATTATTAGGTTTTGTAGATTAGAGCAAATATACAATTTCTATGAAACCTATATTAAAATTCGTTTGACATGTAAAAGAAAATAGATTATAGGAGAGTCTAATAAAAATTCTTGTTTTTAATACTAATTTAATCACCAAATTATATAACTGAAATATAATAATCATTAAGTAAATAAAGTAGAATTTTTGAAAAAGTTCTAAGAAAAACCATAAGAATCATTCTTAATTTTTCACGATCTAAGAATATTAAAATATGAATCATTTAATTATCATTTTAAAAAAAATTGAATTGTTATAAACAAAAATTTCAAGATATAAAATTTCCATAATTTCTCGATAATACCATGCAAAAAAAAAAAAAAAATTGCTACAAACACACACACATAAATGAATGAAAATAAGATTTTAACTAAGATGATAGTAACAATGAAAGTTATAAAATATAACATTTTCAATAATTAAATAAATAAAATTATGAGTAAATAAATAATTATAAAGAAATGATGCTAAATATAATAATTCAAATCTCAATATGCTTTATAAAAATAAAAATAACAAGAAACACCAAATCAATACAATAAAATAATAAAACAATATAATCATAAAATACATGTAATAAACAAACATGAAGCGTGGAAACAATTACCAAATAATTCAAAGTTTCAATGGAAGTGAAATATAATACCAAAATTTAATTCAAAATAGTCAAAATAGCACAATGAAAGCATAAGTGAAAGAATAAATTTTAAAATGATTGAAAGCTCTTGAATTATAAAATTTAAAGTTAATATAAAATGTTAACTACCAATATACGATTAATTTTGAACTTTGATTAGAACTTAATTTATAAATTAAGCTTAGATAGTTTAATTAATAAATTGTAGGTTATAAATATGTAAGGACGCGCTATCACCCCTATATTTGAGATAGGAGATAACGGTTCCCCAACCACATATAACCCCTAAGATTATATGTAAGGTTGCCTAAAGGAATTGTTTGAGTAATTGTTTATCTAATTCCATAAAGATAATATACAATAGGAAACATATATATTTTTTTTTTTAACCTTAAACAAGACAATACTACTACACTACTAACATATCTTACAAAGGAAGTACAACATAACTTCTAAATAGCTAAGCACATACATATATATATATATATATATATATATTACACCCAAAGGCTTCTTACAAGCCTTAACAAAAATCCTCAAAACACAACTTAACTAACACTTTAATTACATCATCAACCAAAAAGAATCATATCTAATCTATTACAAGTCATAGGGTTCCATTGGGTCCATGGTCATCTCTAATCCTCCAACCCATCAAGAAAATCTTCAAAGTCGGTTCTATACCCCATACTCGTATAGAACTCAGGGGAGTCGTCACCTGAAATGAATAAAATATGAGCCAAAGGCCTAGTACACAAGTAACGAATACAAAATACGAAGTGGATCACACATTCTTAGGCTAAATGCATTATGCAACAATCACTTGTTTGTTATTAAGTCTTTAGTTAGTAAAACAACACGGGAGTATTCAAACTCCGAACAACAAGGATCTAGTATTACGTCCGCCTCCCTGAGTGGTTCCTACTGTTCATACAGACTAGGCAGCCCCGCCTTCTGGCGTAGCCCGTAATACTAGGAGATCCTGAGTAACGTATCACGATGCTCAGGGGGTTGATATGAGCAGCTCAGATACTTATATCTCCTAAACAATACTATCTAATAACGAGAAAGTGCCCTGCCCCCAATCTGAGCAGGGTGCCGCTCTCTGAACCAGATTCAACGGCAAACAAAGACAATCAACACTCATATATCAGTAGAATTTTCTTATTTTAAAGTAGTTTGATTTTGATGCCTATCCTAGCAAAGAGACAAGCAAGTTACTGCGTACTTGAGATAGCTCGGGAATTAACGGGGTTGACTGGGCGAGGATCTATCACTGTTTAAATCAATATTAAATTCCACATTTAGCCTAAGCACTAATTAACTAGTTGAAAATATAAATAAATCAAAGAAATCCAAATAAATTAATGCAAAGTCATAATAAAGCATTTAAACATCCTATTATATCATAGATCGCTTAACAAATACTTAATTGATCACATATCAAACTTCGGAAAATTTTGGAAAAAGTTTTTAAAATTCAAAAGCGCAGGGGATACACCGGCACTCAAAGCCGACGGCTTTGAACCGGTGTTCGATACTCTGAAAATCAACACTGCCAACGCTGGCAGCGTTCAAGGGTACGCTGGCTGCCTTGATTCTACGCCGGCGGCCTTGAGTTGGTATAGAATCCAAAATTCAAATTTCCAAAAGTTTACAGAGATGTATAAACCGGCAGCGTATACATGTACGCTGGCAGCTTCTCATTATACGCCGGCGGCTTTGAATCCCAGTAGCCGACGTACAATGTGAAAGAATGAACGCCGGCTGACTTTTCCAGTGAAAGCCGGCGGCGTTCGATCGGCCTTAAGAAATTTGATTCTGTTGGCTTCTAACACCACCTATAAGCCGGCGGCGTAGAAGCCCCGAATGCGCCGGATGCAGGCGTACGTTCAAATTTTAGCCTATACGAAAATGTTTTTGATTTCCCCTGTTTTATTACAACTTGTTCATTTTTCGAAAATCCTCCAAACTTAATCCAAACTTTCTAAAGCTTGTTATATGATCCAAATACTATCCTAACAACATGAATCCTACTTCTAATCATCATAACACTAATCACACTTCCAATTCACAACTCAAATACTCAACCTTCAATCTTCTAAAATACTCATCCCCACACATCAATACTCCTATAAGATATAAATTACCACTCCATTAGCCACATAATCTCATTCAAACTATCATCAATGCACCAAATCAATCCCATACCAATTATCACATCAAAATCATTTCTATCTAACATTTACAAACAAACACAATATAGAACATAAAATAAAAGATAAAGTTTGCATTAAACTCACATGACTAATTCTTGGCTTAGAATGATGTTCAAATCCTAAAACTTGTAATAAATCTTGGCTTAGGGTTTAAGATTTTGGGATGAGAAAGGAAGAAGAAAGAAAGAAAGAAAGAAGAAAGAAAGAAAGAAGTGAAAATTCGTATGGAAAATAGGGCTGCCCAAAAAGAGGTCAAAAACATGTTTAAACAAAGTCAATTGTCATCCAAACTTAGCCATTAGGGGTATATTTGTCCTAGAATTAATTTAGGCAAATTTCAAATGCATTTGAATTGTATTTAGGCTAAAAAGGTAGGTTAAAGTTTGCTAAATTTCTGTCATAATTCTAAGCAATTCAAAAGTAATTTGATTAAATTCTAAACTTAACACATGCATATTAATTTGAAAAAAAACACACATATTCATTACACTATACACACATTTATACATATCAAACAATAATATTAATTTCATAATACTATACACATATAAAATAACACATTCACTAATTATATTAACTAAGCACACACACACACACACACACACACACATATATATCATTCCAATAACACCTTAGTATGTAATTTAAGAAATTCATGGCTATTTCAAAATAAATAAATTAACATAATCAAATTAATAAATTGATATAATTAAAATTGAGATTTCAAATACTCCTTTCCATTTGTTTATATGCTCCAATTATTCATTTCATCAATCAAAATTCCTTAAATCTTTCTAACTATCAAGTTGAACTATATTCCATTCAATTTGTCTATTTATTTTGATTATTTTTCTAATAAATCAAATTTCATTATCATTTCAACCAATTATAATTAGAACCTCTTTTCTTTCAATCATCAAATAAACCAAATTAAAAAAAAAAATCAATTATCTATATTTTGTGAAAGGTTTTACCAAGTCATTTTAATCTAAATTCTATTCTCTTAATTCCCATGAATTTTGAAATAAACTGTTTATTTATAAATATCAGTTCTTAGGCCCAAAACTAAACTAAATATCCAATTCCTACAAATTAAATTCCTAAACTAGATTTCCATATCAATATATAAATTTCTATTTTAAATATTCTTAAATTAATTTCTAATTATTCTTTCTACTCAAAATAATAATCTAAAAAGCTTAAATCAAAACCCTTATTCATAAATTCCCCCTAAAATATCTATTTAATCCTTATCACTTTTCCTTTTTCATCCCATTCTCACCTGCCTTTTCTTTTCTTTCATTCTGCTTCTTTTTCTCTTCTCTTCTCCTTCTTTTCTTCCACGTTTCTCTCTTGCTTTTCTTTCTCTCTCCCAGGTCAAATAAAAATCTCAAATTCAAGAAGATCTTAAGGAGAAATAGAAGATGAAAACCAAAATAGAAGACAGAACATAAGCATGAAGAAGCTACATCAATAATAGGAGGAGTAGTAGTGAAGTTTATTTACTTAAAGTTTTTCTAAAACAAGTAAGTTGTTGTTTTACTTTGTTTGGTTTTTTATTATGTATGAAAATGATGAATTAGAGTTAGATAAAAGTAGAAATTGTGATAAAATTAGTAAACTAAGGATATATGAACATGAATATCAAAGCTTAAGTTAATATATATGTGCATATGTTAGATGTTTGATAGCATGATTTAAAGTTAGATGAAGTAAAAATGTATTTAGAAGTGTTGTTTAAACTTGAAATGGATTTATAAGATGTTTGTATAATATTTTGAATGAAGTATGATATAGTCAAGAAATTAAATTTTGAAGAAAAAATGCAGGAAAAACATGAAAAACGGACACATAGCACTCATCACGTGCGTGATGGACCCCATGATGGTCTCGACTTCTTAAAAACTGTGATAGACAAGTGAAAACAGGTGTAGTGAAGGGCATGAACACCATTGATCATGCATTTTCCTCTAATCACGGGCGTGATGGGCCATCACACCCTCCATAACGGGCATGGTCAACCCCCTAGTAACGCGATAATGTTTCGTAATTTAATCATAATTTTTTCATTTGGACTCAGATTAAGGTGCTTCAAAATTCTATGGAAAGCTTAAAAAGATCTCTATAGATTTTGTGTTTTAAGTTTTTGAAAATTCTAAAAGTATCAAGAACGAAATTTATTTTTTTCAAGCTACAACATTTAGGCACATACAAAAACAACACAAAACAAGTCCAAACATATTCAAATCTATTGAGCACTTGTTTTATTAGTTAAGTGTATGTAGTTGAGTACAATATTTTATCATTTCTTAAAGATTAACAGACTAAGAAATTTATAAAACAAGTTTAGAACACTTAGATATAAAATAAACTTAGTTAATCGATTTAAGTTCAATATGGCTTAATGAATCTTATTGAGCTAAAATGAACTAGACTAATTAGAATCCTATAAAACATATGATAATGACTTAAAAAAATAATTGAATATGACTTAGTAATTAGATTAAATGATTAATTCTATACAACTTGACTAAGTTAAGTTATGTTTATACTAAATATAGCTTGAAATATAACAAGCTTAAAACCTAACTATATTTAATATGGATGTTACGTATAAAATGAACTTATGTAAAGAACTTAAGTTCAAATTGGTTTAATGAACCTTAATAAGCTAAAATAAATTAACTTGATTAAATGTATTCAACTTGGCTAAGATTAAGCTAATATAGACTTAAGTTGATATGAATCTTAGATATAAAATCAAATAGTAATATATCTAAGCTCAACTTAACCTAATGAACTTCACTAAGCTAAAATCAATTAAATTGGTTAAGTTTAATCAATTTGGCTAAGTTAAGTTAATAGACCTAATAATTTGTAAATGGCTTATATATAGTTATAAATTGTTAGCTTTTAAATAATAAAGTGAATATGTTGCTTCAAATGTATATTTGCTAAGAATAGGTTTAAATATTAAAGTTTGGGAGAGTATATACTAAGAAAAGCAATGAATGGTTATTATCTCTTTTTATAGGATGAACAAAATAATCTTTAGAATTTCTTTGAAGGTTTATATGGCTTGGCTAGTTAATATTGACCTTATCACATTGTTTATACTTGTAAATTAGTTGCATATGTACTATAATGTCATGTTTGGTATGCGGGAATGAACCTGGAATGGAATAACGATTTTGGGTTCCATTCTTATTCCTACGTTTGATTGTGTATTGTGATTCCCGGGAATTGACAATTCTGGCTTTGATGGGGAATTCAATTCTGCTCTTGAGAAAGAGGAATCAAGATTCCATTCCTCCTCTTACTTATTTATTATTCACATTAATTATTAAAGATATTTTTGACAAATAACATTCAATTCTATTCCATTCTAAGATGTATCCAAACAAAGGAATAGATTTATTATTCTACCTCCCATTCCATTTCATTCCTCTCATTTCAATCCATTCATTATGAATGATTCTTACATACCAAACTTGATATTATAAACTTAATTGGCTATGCATGGCTAATTGGGTACTTATATGCTCCTTGGTGATTATTTTGGCTGATAACTCACTTACTTAAAAGAGATCACACATTGTTTGTAATATTTGAGTTGTGATTGTGGATGATTGTCTATTAATTGATTGGTCGCTTTAATGAATTGACTTAATAAGATCCGAATAGTTAATTAAACAATCATGCATAGTACAACATCATAACTTGCATTAGCATGGTGTTCATGTCACATGCTAGTATCTTGATTTTGTGGTAGTCATAAGTTGTGTTAGTGGAACTATTTCTCCAATTGGATGCCACAGGGTTGTCAATACTCCAGGAACTAATAGACACTGAAGGATGTCGCCTGTGTGGATTGGCAGTGGAATGTTAGTACTTAGGGAGTTTCTAAGGCTTGAAGGTGAAGTAGAGGTTATATTAGTAATATGTATACATAAGTAGCAAAATGAGTTTCAAAAGAAATCCTCCTTCCTTAGTTATTTCTAAGGTGAAGTTGAAGATATGTAACAATATACATGTAAATGACAATGAGTTGAGAAAATTCGCTCTTCCTTAGTTCTTAGTTTCTCTTGGACGTGAATAACTAGGGCTGGTCCTTTAACCCCCAAGAGAGAGCATAAATCTCCATTGGTTCGGATTTCAGTCATCCAAATTGTATATAACATATGATTGAGCATAGCATTGCATATGTTTGTTAATAATAGTTACTTCACATTTGTTTAATGTGTGGTTTGATCGTGTTATTCACTAAGCTGTGGATTAGCTCACGATTCTATAGTTTTTGTGCAGGAATAACTAAACCATCAGGAATGGGCTAAGATTGCGTGGAGAAGATTCCTTAAAGATAGAAGACCAGTTTGAAATAAGAATTAAATATATAGTATAGTTAGTTGAAATTTTGTTTTATGTAAAATAAGTTTAGATTATGAATTAAATTAGTTGTATAATAGTTTAAAGTTTAAAAAACATAAATGATCCATTCTATTTTACTATTTAGTGGAGGATATCGATTCTTTATAGTTCTCATGGACTGTGGGAATTCGGATTTCCTTTATTTATCACGAATGTAATTATACATTAGAAATTTGTAAATAAATTTTAGGTAGAATCTTGCAAACTTTAACTTGTAAAATGGTTTTCATATTGTGTGTAACGCCCTAAAATAAGGCATTACAACCCGCCACTTGTCCTCTCTTGATTAGGACACGCTAAGGCTTTAATATCCACAAATTTTCAAATATCACCTGTATAACTCACAAGGCATAGAAGAAATCATATGGTCCTCATAAATAAACATTCTGATAAATATAAAATCTCCATAATTAGAAAACTAGACATTGTTGACATAACTGCAGATCAACAAGTTAAACCATACCCTAAAAACTAATACCACATATAGAACTCCAAATACAACTGAAAATCCAATGGACATAAACATGAGTCTAACACTGAATAACAACAAAACATAAAAAGTCTTTCTTGATCCATCCTATGTCATCTATGACTATACAACTAGTCATCAGTAGGGTAGTCAGGACCACTAACGCCATCCCCGTCCTCATAGACGATATCAAAACCCGATAGATCATATATTACACTATCATCACCTGTACCTGAAATATAACAGGATGAGTGGCGAAGCCCAGTACGATAACATCCAATCCAGTTCAAGCAAGGTTATGCACAAACAACATGTATAAATAAATGCAACTAAACTAAATGCATACAACAGTTTATTATCTATTTTAGTCCAGCAAAACAACACAGTTCAGAATCCAGTATACATAAATTCCAAACTCAGAGTAACTCAGACTTTACTTTAAAAACAACCAACTGATTTTGAAAATAAGTAATCATATACATATATGGATGAGTGGGTACTCCCCAAACATCCCAATTCCTGAACACCTAAATTCTACCAGAATCATTTCTTAGCACGAGTCCATTCGGGACAACCTCACACTAAGATCATCAGGGTGCCTCACCAGTATCACTGTTTGCCAGGTCTCTACTGGTCAAAGCCAACCACAACCAGACAAGCAATTATTAAGCCGAATATTTATTAAGTTTATTATGCAATTCTGTTCCTACATCTATTCACAAAAATTCTAATCTACAAGCACATACATCAAACAATGGATTGGTTGTACCTTTCTAAATCTCAGGAATATAAATCAAATCCTCTGAATTTGATACCAACAACACAAAGTCAACCCAAACTCCACCAACTCCTATATCCACATCAACAACAGTTTCACAAACTCCAAATGTCCTATTACAATATATATATATATATATATATATATCAACAGACATGATCGCAATATCTTAACAAACATGAATTCTCCAAAAAAAATCCCAACTTGAAAAGAAATCTCCGTTATCTGCACCGTCTATTCCGATCAAACTCCACAATTATCTTCAAGAATAATAAGGAACCACACAAAATTCCACAATCACCAAATATTTTCACCAAAACCCTAATTCGCAATACATTAAGAACATATAAGGATTGTTTAGATCATATTTTGTTGGAATCTATAATAGAGGAGATTTACTTACTACTTTGAATCGCTAAAACCCGTCTCGCATTTACCAATTCACTGATCTTACACGTGCTAGGGTTTTTCTCCAAAAACCTTCATATAAAAATTCAACCAAACCCTAAGAAACTTGTATAAATTTGTAAAGAATCCCAATGAAAAAATTAAGATTACTTACTTTGGATCAAAAAATATTCTCCCGATGATTTTCCAAGCATATATCTCCAAGAACTCTCAAAAACTCTCTTTCACGAAGGAGAAATGATATAAAGAAAAATCTATCAAAAATGATTTTCGCGTCTCGTATTTATAGAAATTTGGTCATACGCCGGCCCTATATAGGCGGCGTACTTGCAGATCTTGCCGGCGTACACCATACGCTGGCAAATTCACACGAACGCCGGCAGCCTTTATCGGGGCTTTGAATCCTAGAATTTCAATTCTTCCTTCATACGCCGGCAAATCCTTGTCCTACACCGGCGGCTTTCATGCTGGTGTTGAGATAAAACCCTAGTGAATGCCGGTGGCATTCTTCCCAGCTTTAAGAGAAACGTTACTGTTCCCATCCTACACCGTCTCTACGCTGGCGGCGTAGATTCTCCAAGAGGCGGCCTAAACACTAATTTTTTCTTTGTCAAAAACTATTCTTCAAACATCTCTAGATCATAGATAAAACCCTCAACTTAATACTAAGGTGGACCATAAAACCCTCTTATTTTTCAACATATGACAACTTTTGCCCTTTATCATAATTTATTAAAGATTTACTGTTTTTATGGATTTGTTGACCATCATTAATGTGATTGTTGATAATAATATCTCGTTTATTAGGGTTGACCATAGAACCCTTTTATTTTATAACAAATGACACATTTGCCCTTCATTATAAAATATTTTTCTATATATTACATTATGGGTGCACACGTGATATGATAACTTTAGATTAATCCTATTAGGCCCTCTTGAGGGTCGTGGCACTGATATTGTCTTCTCCTAGGGATAAAGTTCAAGTGAGATCTAAGACTCAATTTATCCATTACAAGATTATAATCACCACAAGGACTCTAAACGTTATTCCTATAATAGTATCCACATATACAACAATAAGAATAAATTCTAATTTGATATTTTACTAGATAACTTTGGATTTTAATTATAAAAACTATTATTAATTTGAAACTAGAAGCAATATTATTTTATATGAATATATTAATTCTATTCTTTCATTTTCTTGTCATGAAAAAATAGGAAAGCAAATCCTCATCTATCAATTATGAAAAAAATATCCTTCCATTGATAAAAATATTCTGAATTAATAATAGATGACAACCCAGATTGAGAATGTTTTAGCCAATTATTCAACATAATTCATTAAATAGATGTCAAATCAAAATTTACTTTTTATTAGTTCATTCTAATACATTCTACCATTGATGCAAACTTACAATCAATTCATAATGCTTCTAATCTTAAAATAATTATTTCATTATTTTGAATAAATAACTAATTATTTTTATGAATAATTGACATACTTTTAGTATTTACTAAAGTTTTTTAGTCAGTCACCTTGTTCATGTTAGCCATGCTATTTTGTGCAACCTCTAGGCTTTTTAACACAAAGGCAATGTCCATATGAACAACGACTAAGGTAATCATAGCAACAATTATACCCAATGCAAGAGAAATGTTGTAAACCACAAACCACTATGAATTGATTACATTGTAATTAAATCTCTTCATCATGATCAATGTTTTTATCATTTAACTTGATTCCTGAAATAAAATAGACTCAATAAAACTTATTACGGCTAATGGCTGTGACTACTCTTTTCTTAACTAAGGGGCTAGTGGGAATTATCTCTCTAATCCAACAGAGTGATAGGTTCTATGTTGATTTGTCACTATCCTTTTATATTTCGTACCATACCTAATAGTTGTATTATTTACACTTTAGTGTTTTTAGCAGCATCAAAGTGCAACTTCCATACATATGATATACGAAGGTCTTAGGTCTAAGGACTATATATTTTTGTCCATATAGAGGAGTAACCAATAACATTAAACTTATGATATCCTCTATTAGTAGATCGTGTCAAGTGTAGTGTAACCACTTAACTTGGGCACCTACTTGTATAATTGATGTTTTTCCTTTATTCTGGTGAGAATAACCTAAGTTTCAGAGCGTGTTGGTCTAAATATCTATTTCTCCTCTAGATATTTATAGTTTTTAGATAATATGATATCATGGTACTTTCACTGATATTGTACCTCATTATCATTTCAAGCATTTTTTTTAAATAATTTATGGGATTTTATTGTAAAATGTAAATGAGAAGAAAAATATACATATACAATAAATACTTGCCCTTTATTAATAATATTCATTTACATATAAAAGAATCCTAGCACATTATACACAATGATAACAAATATAACAAGTATTTTAGTAGTCAAATTACAAATATGTATAGATCAGAGAAGTTCAATAATATATAAAAATGGTCTCATAATAAAATTAATCTACCTATAAAATTTATTCAAAAGCTACAAAAACATATAAAAGATAAGAAACGGAAACTATAAATTTAGCAATTTTCAGTATGGATGATAGGAAAGAGAGAAAGTGGGTTTAGTCTTTATAAAAGGACTAAAATGAAAAAAGAGAATTAAGGTTTGCATTTAGTAAAGATGTAATTGTATGGATCTAGATGGGTTTTTTAAACTTCTACCCAAAATAGGGTTGTTTTAAAACTTATTTTGCATATAGGGTCGTGTTGATTTCCTTTTTTATGAAATAAGTGTATATTATGCATGCGTTTCTCTATAGAAATGGAGAAAATGCATACACTACATGCACCTTCAACTTTACTATAACTCTTTAAACTCAAGAATTATCATGAAGAATACATCTCTACCTCCACCCAATTGCATAAACTTATAAAATTGCTCCATAAGTCTATAAAATAAAATCCTCCCCACCCAACCTTCACATATCCAATATTTATCTCCATGCAACTACACCAAACATTATAAATACATAAAAACTCTACGGCTAGAAATATTGATAGTCTAAAATTAAAGTAGACTTAAAATGAAGTAAGCATTAATAAAATAAAATATAATGCAAAGATAACCAAATTGAAATGAATATCAAGATGTATAAAATAATTGAAAAAAAAGTTTAAACATAAATGTTTGATTATAAACTATTGACTAAAACTACACCATTTATACTAGATAGTAAGCATTAAAAGTACTTGACATATATGAAGAAAAATTATACCACATGGAGGATAGGACAAACCCTCTTTTTACTAGACAACCAAAACCTTATTATGACATTCTTACATTATATCTATGTATACCAAATAAAGGATATCACAAAAATCCATGTACGATACTATGCATACCGAACGCAGTAGAAGTGAATTGTATTGTTCAATACCTTCGTACTACTCATATATAATTTTTATAACTAAACACTGTCTTAAAGTTTTGATTTCACTGACAAGTTTCGTATGTGTTAAAGATCAAAGGGGTTAAAACAACATTCATCTTTTTTATTGTTTTATGGATTCAATGTCTTTTTTCAAAATTAATGCATTTTTCAAATTTATTTAGGGTATAGGTATAAGGCAGTGAGGCAATGAAAACACATATTATGTATGTGATTTAATTTTTGTAACCTTGGTTTTGATTTTATAGTGATGCTAAAGGTGTATGTGCCATTTATATCTTCACTTAAATTAATCTTAATACTAAAAGCACAAGCAATACATGCACCATCACTACACAATATCCATGAATCAAAACAAAATGTGGTCACTCTTACACTTTTGTTCTCTCACTCTCGTTCTCTTTGTTCACCCTGATTTCTCTTAACCTCTATTGTTCTCTCATTGTCTCTACTGTAACCTCTCTTACATGGCCTAAAGTCTCCTTCTAAGCCATTTTGCTCTCCAGATAAGGTAATAGATCATACTTATACCCTTTTCTTTTTATGTTAATGTGATTTATACGTAAAACTTAATATCATACTTGGTATGTGGGGATGGACTGAAAGGGAATCCCGATTCTGGATTTCATTTTTATTCCTATATTTGGAAGCGTTTTTAAAAGTCGGAATCACGATTCCCAGATATCTCAATTTTGGATTTCATTTTTATTCTTATATTTGGAAGCATTTTTAAAAGCTAAAATTGCAATTCCTAGATATTGGCAATTCCAATTTTGAGAGGAAATTCAATTTAGTCTTTGAATGGGTGAAATCGAGATTCCTCTCTACTCTCTCTAATGCTAATTATTTCAATTACTTTTTTTTTTTTATCAAAACCAACCACATGTTTATTACCAAAGGCATCCTTTGTAAATAGGCATCTTATTTCATTTCATTCCATGATATATTGTTGCCTTACCCATTCCATTCATTCCTTCATCCCTAATTCATTCTATTTCAGATGATATTTGTGTACCAAACGTAACATAAGTATAGTAATAAGCATCCACATGGATCTTCAAGTGATTCAAACTCTTATGTGGCTCCATCTACTATTTACTAGAATGGTATTCTACTAACTTCCCTAATACCTTATAAGGGGCAACTAGAGCCATTAGATAGGGACATTATCACGCTCCGAGGAGTACCATAAATGTGGCAGTCCGCCATACACAATACTAAAGCTTAAAAATGACTACTTTAGTCATGCAAAGGCTTCCATATCATGTACAAGGCGTACATTAAAACCAAGGGAACGCATCAGACTATAGGAGTAGCGCAATTTATATTAATAATGATTAAGTAACAAGGCAAGAAGAATACTTATCATAAAACATAAACATGGTTGATTACAAATTTAGGGGCATACCCTCGCTATTGTCTTCAAGTCTATACAAATACATTTCTTAGAAATCTCTAAAATACTAACATAGCATAGATTACATATAAGGAATTTACAAAATAACTTCATTCTATGTTCTCATTGCCTCTATAAGAGTTTAAAATCCATCCATGACTTCCTTAAATTTCATGATCTTCAAATAAAGATACGAGTATACTTGTTTCAACAAAATCTATGGGGTATAAGCTTACAACTAGCTTAGTGAGATATTCCCTTTTCATTCGCACCATGATTTTAAACAAGTTCATTTAATTTTTCACTCATATGCTATGCAACAATCACATGATTACACAAATATATATAGTTATCTGGAATACTATATATAGAACGGATTTACCCTTCCGTGTTGAAGGTTATGAAATTATTGATGAAGATCCTCGACCTTCTACTGCTAGTCCCCAAGTCCCTGCCTAAAGTGTTCGATTGGCACGGCTCTAAACTTGTGTCGCATTTCCCAAGCGATGTGGATTCTCTAAGAGGCAACACGGCCTATGTCCTAGCACAATAACAGCCCATCCAACTCTATGCGTAGGAGTAGCAACCTTTCGAAAGAAATGTGACTTAATTGATGCTATACGGGAACATTTTATTTTTCTTAAGAGAAATCTTATTAAGGTTTTTTTAGGGGCGATCAAACAATTTAGCACACAATAAGCAAGCATACATGTAGGTAGACAAAATAGTTAAATAAACAATTCGAAGTTGCGATATTCTTAATTCTCATTTCATCACATAAGCATAGAATCACACATATACCTATCCCTGAATTCCTCATACATGTCCATTTTTATCTTTTCTTAGTATACTAGTGCCACTATTCTACAAGCACAAGCAAGTAACAAAATTAAGAGGAATAACTCACTTATTCATTTCGCAATCTTCTTAGTCGTAGTAATCTTCAGGAAGAGAAATCTCGTATTCATCGTCACCTAGAAAAAAGAAGCTTAAACTTTCAAATTCTATTTCACTATATTCGTCAAAATCGCGTAGAATGAAATTCCAACTTAAAAGGGCCATAACTTACTCATTTTAACTTGAAATTTCGCATATTATGTGTTGTTTTCTACGTACTCAAAAAGGTCTATCTATTTCTAAGGTTATTTTTTATCATAAAAAAAACCATTTGGGTTTGGAAACAGTGAGGTAAATAATCATTACGAATTTTTAATTCCTCAAAACACAATTTTTCAAACTTTTTCCTTATCCAAAAATCATTTGGCAAAAATATAGATACTTATATGATTGAAAAATCCTTTGAATATATATATATATATAGACTCATATTGTATGCAAAATTTCAATGGTTTTGTCTCAACGATTATTTTTCGTAAAACAATTTATCTTACAAGGTTGAAGACTTGAATCTTAACAATCTCTTTCCTAAGTTTTGTGAAAGAGCTTTGTAGTTTCTTGAGTTATTATAAATAAGTACATTCTTATTTTGTTTTCTAATTTCTTTTCTAAAATAAATAAATTTTCTCTTAGCTTTGGTTTTCTACAAACTTTACTTTTAGTGATAAAAATGAGGTTTTCAAGAGTTTTATTAAGTTTTTAATAACTTATAATAATTTTAGTTGTGTATATTTTCCTTTTTTTTTAAAAAAATGGCTTTGATAAACAAGTCTTTTTCTCCTTATATTTTCATTTTCCAGCTTCTTTAAAAACAAACTTTATTTCTAAAACTTGGTCTTTTAACTCTTTAACCAATTTTACTTGGAAGGAAATTATGTTTCAATATTTTTTAAGTTTTTGATAATATCTATTGTTCTTTTGTAACTTATCATGTTTATATTCTTTTTATTTATTTGAAAATGGTTTATCATTTAGAAACTTGACAATCTCTATTTTTCTAAGCGAGTTTATAATTTAGTGAGTTGATTTTATCTTAACTTATAAAACTTAGTCTAGTTTTTACTTTTTATTATAGAGTTGATAAAATCCTACAAGTAAGCCTTTTGAGAAAAATTTGCTTACCAAAAAATTATTAATACTAAGTTTTAATAATCTTTATATGACTTATCATAGTAAAACAAAATGTTTATTTTGTTGGTTAACTTCTTGAAGGAAATCATTTTCATTGTTATTTAAGAAAAGTCTTGGTGGGTTTGAAAAGAAGTTGTAGAAATAATTTTTCCTATGTGGGTGATAACAAAATCTTGATTTAGTAGTAAGGATATATATGCATTAAAAGAGTTTGGTTTCATTTTTCCTTCATTAAATAAAATTTCTACTTTAAATTTTGTTGAGACAAATCATTATGATGATGCATGCATATGAGCATGTAGTTTGAAAATAATGAAAATATAGGAAAGATATAAGGATCAAATAATAAGCAAGATAATAATATAAAGTATTAGGAGCCTTAACTTCATCAAGATAACTCGGTCAAGTATTAGAAGCCTTAACTTCATCAATGTAACCTGAGACTAAGAATAGATTAGTTTAAAAAACAAAAAGAAAAAGAAAGAAAAGAAAAAGCAATAAGAATAAAAACAAGTTAGTAAGAGTTAGTGAGCATTTAGGCTCTAAGAAATATATATATATATATATACATATAGATAATAATATATATATATATATAGTTTCTTTTTCAAAGTGATATAGTTCTGTTGACACTACTCTTGAAATTCCAAATCAAAGCAATCCGTCTTTGATAGGAATTGTGACTGGAGATAATGGTTTACCTAGATCAGTTCACCAACAAACTGATTATGAAGAACCAGCCTTCTCAGAGGTCCAAGAGATGAACTCAATGTTTTAGATAAACCTTTCACACCTGACAAAAATATCTAAACAAAGAGTTTGGTTCAACCAAAAATGAGAAAATCAGGAAATGGTATTTTAATACTTTTTCTGATTTTAAAAATGAAATCAAAGATGAATATTACAAATTCATGTTTGATAATCAAACCCAAATATTATTCTTTGATTGGTTCCAGGAATATTATTTGGCCCCTAAACAAATCAATGTTATAAACCATTGTTTTACTTGGCAATTGGTGATGGACAAACAATTGAATCCAACCATCCACCACTCACCCAATTAAAACAAGTTTATAAGAATAAAGAGATTACTCTGGCGCCTTTCAAGTCTTCTGATAAAGAAGAAGATGGAATCAGAAAAATCATTGAGCAAAATAACTTTACCAATCAACATTTGCACACTATGGGCAAACAGTTGGACAGGATTGAAGTTATTTTGATAATGATAAACCCAAAGTTTTCCCAAATGTTTCTTTAAACATTCCAAAAAATCCCTCTAAAGAATTTTTAAAAGCTTTAGAGAAAAAGGAAATTAAGCCCCTTTAATAAAACCTTTTGAATTCCCTAAAAAACCTTCTAAAGAATTTTTAGAAGCATTAAAAAGAAAATCAAAAGAACAAATTGATTTCAACAAAACCCCTAATACTGCAACATCTTCTTATACAAAACTCATGAACTTGACCATTGAGGATACCCCTAATCAAAATATTAATGTTTTAAATGAAACTGATAACGAATCAGTTAACAGCTCACTTTTTGAACAAATTGATCAAATCAATAAAGTTACCTGGAAAGAACCCCAGAAACTTTACTATCAGAGAGCAACCCCTCCTGATGTTTTGATCGAAGAAAATGATGAAAACAATTATCAAACAAATATTCTGCAGGATCCACTTATGAATGGAACATAGATGGAGCCTCAGAACAAAAAATTCTCAATGTTTTGAATCAAATGATAATGTTTTCAAACACCAACAAAGCAAATGATACAACTGATTATCACATCGCCATAATGATAATTTCCGGTTTTACTGGACAATTAAAAGGTTGGTGGGATAATTATTTGGATGATGAAAGAAGAATTTTATTCTTACTTCATACAAAGTCGATGAAGAAGGAATAAAAATCCTTGATGAAAATGATGAACCTATCCCCCATATGGTTAATACTCTCATATATTCTATTAGCCAACATTTTATTGGTGATCCATCTCACTTTAGAGACAGATCCTTAGAATTGTTGTCTAATATGAAATGTAAATCATTAGGAGAATTTCGCCCATATAAGGATGTATTCTTCCAAAGGTCCTCCTTAGAAATGATTGTAATCAAGCTTTTTGGAAAGAAAAGTTTCTTGCAGGATTACCTAATCTCATAGGTGATCAAGTAAGAAATAAAATTAGAGAAGATTACAATGGTGAAATTCCTTATGATCAACTTTCATATGGAGAATTAGCCTCATATGTTTCTAAAATTGGAACAAATCTTTGCACCAACATCAGACTTCAAAAACAATTGAAGAATGAACAAAGAATGAAACACAAAAGTCTTGGTGACTTCTGTGCCCAATATGATCCCTCTTTTGAAAATAAAAATCAAAAAACAAATGTACTGAATGTTTTCCTCATAAAAAATCTAAAAGAAATTTCAAAAGAAGAAATTCTTTAAGAAAAATAAATATGAGAAAAAACAACAGAACAACAAACCTTCCAAAAAGAAAGAAAAACAATTTTGGAAAAAACTTAAATGTTTCAAATGTGGAAAAATTGGGCATACGCAAAATTCTGCAAAATTAACAACAAAATCAATGAATTAAACCTTAATGAAGAAACAATGGAACACCTTTTGCAAATTTTGCTGAAAATGATTATTCCTCTGATTCTGATTCTATTTCCTCCTCTGACAATGAAGGAATTCAAGCAATGACATTGAATCCACTTCTTCAGAAGAAATATATGTTCTAACCAAAGAAGAAGAAGATATTCTTCTAAAGTTAGACCAAATACAGATTCCGAAAAACAAGAATACATTAAGAAAATAGAAAAGCAGAGTATGAATCATATCATACCAAAGCTCCCTATAGTCTTAATGAAATTCTTGAAAAAGGAAAACCAAAACAGAAAAAACCAATCTCTGTCAATGATCTTCATTCTGAAATAAAAATTCAGAAAGAAGAAATCAAAGAATTAAAACTCATGCAAATGAAGTTGCAACAAGAATTTCTTGATTTCAAACAAAGTTTAAATCAGGAAGATTCTGATTCTGAAATGAAGAAAACATTGAAAAATGAAGTCTTCAGAATCTCAGGATCAAGATGATTACCTTCTACATCTTGTAGAAGTAACCACTAGAAAATGGATCATCAACATCACTTTGAAAATCAACAATGAATTCATCTTGGAAACAACTGCATTATTTGATACCGGAGCAGATTTAAATTGCATAAGAGAAGGGTTAGTACCAACAAAATATTTTGAGAAAACAACCCAATCTCTTAGTTCAGCTTCTGGTAACAAACTACAGATTATTTCAAGTTAACAGATGTTAAGATAATGAAAGATAATGTTTCTTATAACACTGCTTTCCTCTTGTCAAAAACCTTAAGCAGAATGTTATTTAGGAACACCTTTCATCAATCTTATCCAACCTTTCAAGGTTAATGATCAAGGCATTGAGACTAAATATTTGAAAAACAAGATCATTTTTAATTTTGTCTCAAAACCTAGACAAGGTCATTAAACCAATTAAAAAAATTCGATTTCAGAATTGAATTGCCTGATTCAATCAAAAGAAAAGCATTTGGAATTTTTACAAAATGATTTATCTTTCTGTAAAATTGAAAAACAACTTTTAGAAAAAACTCTAAAAGAAAATGTTTCTAAATTACAAAAAGAAATTCAAAAATCGATTTGTTCAAACCTACCAAATGCCTTTTGGAATCGAAAATGCCATATTGTTGATCTTCCTTATGAAAATGATTTTGATGAAAAAAATTCCTACCAAGGCAAGACCAACACAAATGAATCAAATTGTTCTAAATCATTGTAAACAAGAAATCAATGATTTATTACAAAAATCCTTAATCAGAAAGAGTAAATCCCCATGGAGTTGCTCGGCTTTTTATGTCAATAAAAACGCTGAGATTGAGAGAGGAACACCTAGACTTGTAATTAATTACAAACCTCTCAACACAGCACTCAAATGGATTAGGTATCCAATACCTAATAAAGAGATTTACTCAATCGCCTCTATGGTGCTAGAATCTTTTCAAAATTTGATATGAAATCTGGATTCTGGCAAATTCAAATTAATGAAGCCGATAGGTATAAAACCGCGTTTACTGTCCCTTTTGGGCAGTATGAATGGAATGTTATGCCATTCGGCCTCAAAAATGCACCTTCTGAATTCCAGAGAATTATGAATGAAATATTCAATGATTTCTCCAACTTCATAATAATTTATATTGATGATGTGTTGATATACTCTCCAAACATAGATCAACACTTCAAGCATGTTAAATTATTTATGAATACTGCTAAGAAAAATGGACTTGTTGTTTCCCCAACAAAAATTTCTCTTTTTCAAACGAAAATTAGATTTTTGGGATTCAACATCCACAATGGAACTATATTACCAATCCAAAGGTCAATAGAGTTCACTTCCAAATTCCCTGATGAAATTAAGGACAAGAACCAACTTCAAAGGTTCTTAGGAAGTCTTAATTATGTCGCGGATTTTTTCCCTAACTTAAGTATTATCTGCAAACCATTGCATGATAGACTTAAGAAAAATCCTCCTCCTTGGTCTGATAAACATACCAATGTTGTCAGACTTATCAAAACCAAAATCAAAGAAATACCTTGCCTCAATATTGCTGACCCATCTCTACAAAAAATTGTAGAGACTGATGCATCCGATATTGGTTATGGTGGTATTCTCAAACAAGTCAATAATGGAAAAGAATGTATAGTTCAATTTGTCTCCAAACACTGGAATGAATGTCAAATGAACTACTCCACTATCAAAAAAGAAATTTAGCCATTGTTTTAACAATTTCAAAATTTCAAGGAGATTTGTTAAACCAAAAATTTCTTTTAAAAGTTGATTGTAAGTCAGCAAAAAATGTTTTACAAAATGATGTTCAAAATTTGGCTTCTAAACAGATTTTTGCCAGATGGCAATCAATTCTATCCTGTTTTGATTTCGATATTGAACACATCAATGGAAAAACCAATACACTACCTGACTTCCTCACCCGTGAATTTCTGCAGGGAGATGCCTCCCAAGAAAGACAAAGGAAAGGGGAAAGCAGACCCCCAAAAAAGAAAGGTCTTACAGACATTAAAACATGGCTTAATGTAGCCAAACCCTTTGCAATAAATGAACCATCCTCTCAGGAGGTTCAACCCTCAAAAAATGAACCATCTCAAATGGTTCAATCCCCTTCTCAAAATCTTCCCAATCAACGGAAGATTTATCCCAATTTCTTACCCCTGAATTGTTCAAGGCACTGGCAATGGCCCTTAGCCAAGCAAACACTAATCCCATAATGGCCCCTGAGGCAAAAAATACACCTAACCCTTCAATGGCCCTAGTGGCAAAATGTACAGAAGAGGAAGAGAAACCTCTTAAAAAATCTCATACAGTGGTAAACCCACAAGAAAGTGTGGTTCTTTCTCGAAAGAAATCTCACCAAAATTTTCAAATAACTGAGGTGGCTTCTTCCTCAAAGAAAGAAATTGCCCCTCACAAAAATTTTCAAAAATCAGCATTTTTCATAAAAGCCATTTCCAAATATATCCTCATAGCAGAAAAAGATGTATTTGAAAAGGACCCTTATGAATATGCTAATAAAATGTTTTCAGAAAAATTCCATTTTATTCCAAATGACATTTTCAAAACTTTGGAATTCTATGAGAAAATCTTAACTGAAACTCAATCAGTTTCCTTTAAGCATTTTCAACAAAATGGAATAACCCTTATTCAACCGCTAGAATTCGCAAGGTTTATAACTTTAGCGAATGGACTAGCACATTTGGAAAACAACCCTTTGAACCCATCAACTTTAATATCCCAATCACCAATGCTCAACCTAACCACCGAATGCAATATAATTATTATGATTATAAGCAGGCTTGGTGGAATGCTTTCTTTCGATCAAATGCTACACGGACTCATACATGGCTCATCTTCTTTGACAAATGTTCTTCTAGAAATCCCCTACTGGTTTGCAAGCTGGTGGGATGAATTTGGAGCCGTGAATGAAATCCTTCACCTAAATGCACGGAAAGGATTCGATACCTTTCTAAAAAACTACTCCTTAAAACCTCATGAAAAGTTTTTTAAGAAAGAAATGATGTTTTTCTTACATATTAGCGTTTCATGGGTAATGAGCTGGTTCTATGAATATAGAACCGATAATGCAGCAACTATCCTCACCAGAAGACAAAGTCAAATGGTGGGATAACTACAGAATTTGGGACAAACTTGAAGAGACTGCTATTAACCAATGGATTAATAGCCATTCAAGCAGCACCTTAACAATGTCAACACCTGAACAACATAGTCCCTTCTTTCATGATAAGGGATTTATAATGTCAACCATGTCACAGGCTAAAACACCAGAACAAATGAAGCAACTTCTGGAGATGGCCTTGGCAACTCTCAATGAAACCTCTGCTGATCAGCCAATGATGAAGAATCAAGCATCAGCGGAGACTCCAATGAAGACGATTGTTATGGTGTCAATTTAGCAGAACCATAACAAAGTACCAATGTAATAGTGTAGGACTTAAATGTATAAAAATACGTAGCCTGTTATGTAAATACAAGTCATGCACTGTAAATGATTGTACACCTACTATGTATCACAAAGGATACTGTCTTTTTACTCTCGGTAAAAAAAACCGAAAGTAAAACAGTAAAACCTTGGATTCCCCTGACTTTACTGTTCACACAGTAAAGCACATGACTATTCACTGTTTTAAACAGTGAACTGTCTGCCATTATGAGTACTGTTCACTACAGTACAACCCTTGTTTCCTGCCTATATAAGCAGCATTCTTCTCATATGCAACACCAGTTAACACACCTCCAATCAGAGAACACTCTCCCAACAATCTGCGAAATATTCTCAACACTTTCTCATTCACTCCCTCATACATTCTCAACCACTCCCATCATTCTCTCAACCACTCCCTCAACTCACTCAAGCACTCTCCCATCTCTTTCATACATTTTTCCTCTCTTAATTCTTACACTATCTCCTCCATTGTCACTGGTCCCTTAAGATCTACGGCACACACTCACTCGTATGCTTCTGTCTTGAGGTATATGTTCCCCACCTTCATTATATGTAATATATTTTCCATTCAATAAAGAAATTGTTTATGCTCTTGCTTTCTTTACTCATTGATTCTTAAGTAGACCCCTCTTGCTAAGGAATACCTGGCGTGGTGGTTGAAATTTTTTATTATCTATGTTATTCCTCATATCTGCTCATATATATTTCATCTTGTTGTCTAATATATTGTTGTCTATATATATATATGTATATATATATACATATAGATAATAATATATATATATATATAGGGTTAAGTTAGGAGCATAATAATAATAATATCAACATAATATCATCATAATAACAAAATAATAAAATCGGAATTCTTGTCATGTGTAAGAACAAAACATGAACATGTTGTTGCTTCTACAACTCATGAGTTTTTAAGAAACAACACCATAGTCATGCTAAGTTACAAGAGATGGGAAAATAGGTGGTTGAAAGTTTTACCTAAGAATATTTTTGTTGAAGGATGAAGATGATAGATGTATATTATGTAGGTAGTGATATGTGGTAAATGGTTTATGTATAGAGAAGACTTTTGTAGAGAAAGATAGCAGAAGAATTTAGTTGTAGAGAATTTTGGTAGAGAGGATTTGTGAAGAAATTTTAAGAGAGTTTTGTTATATAAAATGAATGTGTGAAAGAAGTGGAGGGAAAGTGCGTATTTATAGTTGAAGATGGAATGAAATTAAGTGTAATAAAATAAACTAAAAAATAAAAATAATAGAGATGAGGAGAGAGGGAGTGGCACCGGTTTTGGAGAGATAAGGGGGAGAAATTGATTTATTTTATTGTTTTGTAATGAAAAGAAGTAATGTGTAAGGTGTGATATGAATAAAGTTATATGGGAAAGGTAAATTGTAAGAGATAGGTATGGTAGAGTGTAGGTAAATGTTGTAAGAAAAAGTAAAGATAGTGAAATAGTACTAAATAGTAAAAATAGTACTATGAATAGTAGATTAGACAAATTAATACCGGTAGTAAAAAAAATACGCGTAACAATGCGATATATGATATTTTTAGATATTGAAAGTTTATAAAACTAATATTTTTTAAATCCTTGTATTAACACGAATCAATCGGTGTTATTGGAATATTTGTATTATTTGATGTATCAAGACACGATTTTCGAAAACTGATCCCGTTTGGATCTAAAATTTACTAGAAATTGATGAATCTGATATTTGTATACTTTCCTATATTATTACGAACTATTATTGATCATTAACTCACTTTCGTTATCTAGGGTTTAAGAGCGTGGGATTGCCGAATCTAAACAATAGGGTTTATTGTAGACTTTGTTGATTTTTAGGATTCCGCTTTGACTTTTGACTTGTTGATTTATTCGCAAGATCATAAAATTTTAGGGTTTTTGACCGTGTTATATTTTTAGTTCAATATTTATGTTTTATTTTATTTTATTTGTGATTCATTTAATATTTTTCAGTTCTCAAGATTGTTTTAATCGAGTCTAGGGTTATGGGTTGACTCCGTTTGACTTTTGGTGATAATTGGAAATTTTTATTCTAAAATTCACCGAAGGATTTAAGGTTTTAGTATTTTGTCGTCGAGCGTTATTTGGATATATCATCTTGATTTGTGTGTTAGGGATCAAATAGCTGATTTAGTTAGCATACAGATATTGAATCAATCAATTGTTAGGTTTTGTTTTTATGGTTCTCTTTTTCTTGAGGTTAAGAATTTTCATATTCGATCTTATTTAGAATTCGATTTTAACTTCGGTCGATTTTTAGGGTATCGATTGTGTTTAACTTCTAAGATTATTTTATGAGAATTGTGAAAAATTCAGGGGTTTACAGACATGGATACAGGAGTGTAACACAACTCTAACATGATACTCACATGAGTCCAATGGCGTCTCATGAGCTTAGTAAGGTGAAATCAAAGTATAACTAAGCACATGATGAGCACCTACAGCCACAAGAGCAACCCTATAATAACAACCAAATAAGGAATTAGAACTTTTATCCAGTTTAACCCTACAAATTTATATTAACAAAATGCCGCTAAGGTAGTGTTTGGTTATAGAAACTAGACAGGACAATAGAATTTAAATAATACAAAGAGTAATTTATAATATGATTTACTTATATCATGCTTGGTATACACGTTGACAAACTTGGATTTTTGTGTTGATTATTATTTGGTATATACAAGTACAACACAAGAATTTGGGTCGTTGTCAAATGAAAAGAGGAGTTGTCTTATTCCCCATATTGTAATTGTCACGAGTTGTCACCTTAGACTCCACCATAGCAGATGGGACGCCTCTAAGCTCTTAGGTCATCCTAAGCAGGGATCGTGATGCAGGGTACACTGGCCCTCCCAGCACACTCCAGACACAATCAAGACACCAGAAACATTGTGTAATGATTTAAAACTCTACTCACTATGGTATTATCTGCTTTAGCCATACGCCGCATGGTTTTGTTCTTTTGATGTCAGTGCTTCCCAGAGGATCACTCATCTTAGAATTGCTCTGTCTAGAGCATGCTTGACTTTGAAGTTCTAACAGACTCCAAGCTATTACATCGAAAAAGCGCCTCTATGATTAGAGTTCTACGATTTATATTTGAGAGGTATCACAGTAATATTTTACTTTAAATTTTTCAAGTACTGTTAAGCTTGTTGTCAAATCATAACAATAATTAAACAATAGATTAATATCTTTTGTCTAGTCTATATTTTTATGCGACCCAACTGCCTTGGGAGAGAATTATAAGATTTTGTAAGGATTTTTCAATTTGAAAATATACAACAATTTTTATATTCCCTGATATAGTGGTTTCTCAAAGCTGCTGTTCTTTTGAATTTAAAAAGAAAAAAGAAAAAGAAATTGTTCTTAATGGAAAACGAAGGAAAAAAAAAAAAAAAAAACTGGAAAGGTCACGTTGTTGGCGGAGGAACCCATGCAACAACCCTTTGATCTTGATGTCCAAACCCAACTAGCCGACTGGTGAGTGGTAACCGACCCAACACACCACCCCCCGCCCTCCCCCAAACCAACCCACCCCCACCAAAGATGCTGCAGCAATCCCTCTCCAACCCAATGATTTCCATTCCAACTCCACTCTTCCACAACCCCAAAATCAAATCACCACCACCTTCTTCCTTCACACCAAGGTGCTCTTCCGACTCTCCACCACCCAATGCCTCCGTCGTCATGGAGTCTTCCTCCGCGAAAGCGGGGCCTTACCCTGGAGGTGGCACACTGCGTCCGCACACGGGCAGAGACCCGAATGTTAAGAAACCCGTATGGTTGAGACAGAAAGCTCCACAGGGAGACAAGTTCATGGAGGTTAAGGAACAGCTTTCTACATTGAACCTTAATACTGTTTGTCAGGAAGCTCAGTGTCCCAACATTGGCGAGGTCTGACTTTCTTGTTTCTTTTGATTCCGTTTATTGTGGTTGGTTTAATAATTCTTGTTGTGTTTAGTGGAGAAAGTTTTTTCCCGTCTGTATTGACTCAGTAGGAAATGAACTTGTGGAATACAATGTGATTCTTCGTATGCTGTAGCATGTGTTCGAGGGATACAATTTAAGGATGGGAAATTGGTCTGTTGTTTGAAGAAGTATACTAGAGTATTTGTGTCAATGTTAAAATTAATCGAGCTGGATTGAGAATTCTTGCTAATATCAAGTACTTAGATTTCAAAATAGGAAATATTTGTTGTTATGTGATTGCTGATGCATGAGTCATTGTGATCAAATAATCTTCTTGTTGGATTGAGATGTTCAATTCGAGCAATGGCTAGCGATATTTACATGAAAGGTGTTCGATTTAGAAAGGAGGTATTAACCTGCTCTTGGAGAGAGATTCTAGACGTGTCTTTGAATACATTTCTGTATCTCAGACGGGTTTCAAAACTATCGGTTTTGGTTTTACAAGTGATTCAATGAAGCCATTTTACGATCATAATTGAAATTTTGGAAGTTTTGTAGGTGAAAATTCGGATTTACATCGGCATGCTAATTCTTCAAAAAAACACAAGGATAATCTTTTTGCGCCACCCACCCCAATGATGGATTTGTCTTTTTCTTTTTCTTTTTTTTTTTTAAATTTATAATTATATATATTCTCATGAGGAGTAACATATCTAGGTTTGAGATGCCTTGATGAATCAAAAGTAGCACTTGAACTTTCACATTACTCTACTCTTTTCGAGAAAATGCTTCCAACTTTTTTGTGGTTCGATAAAGTTAAGAGATGCTAGAGGGTAAAAACTCTGAAGGAAAATGCTGAGATTTTCCCCCCTAGATATTTAGCTGCTGCAGTTGTGTTTGTTTTGAGTGTTAATATCGTCCAAAATTTCTTACACTATTAATTAACCAAAAAAAATTTTTTTCTTACGCTATTTGGTTAAGTTTCTTGTTGGATATAATTTTATGAACTTACAGAGGTAATAGTTGACATGATGACATGGGTTTTGAACACTTTGGGACAGTGTTGGAATGGAGGAGGTGATGGTATTGCAACAGCAACAATCATGCTGCTTGGGGATACTTGCACACGTGGTTGCAGGTTTTGTGCTGTCAAAACCAGCAGGAACCCTGCACCACCTGATCCTATGGAACCAGAGAACACTGCCAAAGCCATAGCTAGTTGGGGGTAAGTCTGTGCACAGCTTGGAAAACTTGAAAATTTCATTGTTTATTTTTGGGTAAGGTTCAAAATTCCATCATTGAATGCAACCGCATTTAATTGTAAGAATATGCATGTTATTTCAGTTTAATTCTTCCTCTTCAATGTTAAAATTATCTTGTGTAACAAGGGAATAGAGAGCTTAAAGATGATTCACGGCAATAATGTAAACACCATGACTTGTTGTTAATTGCTCTACAATAGGGCCATGCATAGACAATGCATCTTGTTTTATCCTTTAGTTCATCATTTTTGTGTTTCCTTATCCTTTTGCATTAGATATCCTATTGAGGACAGTTTTTCCATGTTGCATTGTTATTCATGTTGAGATCTATAATTTCTATTCTCAGGTGTTGTTTGTATTTGCTCTGATGTCTGTTCTTTTGGTCCCGCTGTGAGTCAATATTAAATATTACATGCCTCCTTTATAGATTGCTGTAAGCCTGTAACTGTCGATGCAATTTGCTGTTTTTGCTTGGTTTAGTCTTTTAAGGAGTTTAGGATGAGAACCTTGCTGTTCCAACATTTAACATTTTGGTCTTCCTGTTGATATCCTAACTGAAGCAATAGTGGCTTCATTGATTGTAGAGTGGATTACATTGTATTAACAAGTGTCGACCGTGACGATCTACCTGATGGTGGAAGTGGACATTTTGCTCAGACTGTCAAAACCATGAAGGTAGACTCCCTTTTCATTTCATTCTTCGGTATTCTTTTATCGGGCTGTTACCTTGAAAGCAAAATTATAATGGCTAATTGTCTTTACAGAAACTTAAGCCAGAGATAATGGTTGAGTGTTTAACATCGGATTTCCGGGGAGACTTGACTGCTGTGGATACCCTTGTTCACTCTGGATTAGATGTCTTTGCCCACAATATTGAGACTGTTAAACGGCTACAGCGCATTGTTAGAGATCCTCGTGCTGGGTTTGTTTCTCTACGAATAATCTGATACTTGATATGCTTTTGTCCCTTTGATATGGATATTGGCATTGAAATTTTGTGAAACTTCTGACTGCTGTTATTTATATAATTATGGAAGTTTTTGATGTACTGCAGAATCCATCATTTGCTTTGGTCCAATTGCCTAATGCCACTTATTTTTGTGCTCTTCTTGCCAATGGCTTCCACCTGACACTTGGTTGTCCTCACTTGTTAATTTTCAATATTTGTTGCAGTTTGAACAAAGGAAAAAAGAAAAATATTGCAGTTGTGGCACCAAAATACAGAAGCTAAATCCTGTCTCGTGACTACTTTTAGGGCAGTCCTTTAGCTGAAATCGTTGAGTTGGCTTCTAGGCAGCAATACAGAGCTGCTTATTATTATTCTCGCGAATTTCAATCCATGAAACTTATTTAAATCTTGTTTACATGTTATGGATAGGATATAGTCAACTAAGGCAGGAGCTTCAGCCAAAAAAAAAAAAAAAAAACATACACACACACACTAAGGTAGGGGCAGTACATGCTTCTTCAGTTCGACTTGTAGTCAGCAATCAGGAAGTGATTTACTTGCCCATATTTTACGTACAGTGCCATGTAGTGCTTAAAGAGAATTCGACCTTTTCGGTTTTTATGTGACAAAGATTTCCACAGTGATTACTTTGATTTAAATTGTTATTCTATTGGGTTAAATTGTGATAGAAAGATGGAAGTGTCACAAGTCAATTTCTCTCTCAATGGGTAGAAAAGGACTCTATCCAACTGTGGAATGAATGGATCTCTGAGCCACTTTGCTCACAATTAGAACAGATGTCCCCTTGTGAACTCTGTAGAATGACAAACAAAGCAGAATTTACTCAATCGTAGAATGCCATGTAAAGGCACTGTTGAACCAATCACAAAGAAGATGGGAGAAGCTTATACTCATCGACATGCTTTGAGCTTAGCATATGTAAACTTGGTGAAAAGGGAGGGAAGGGTTGGTAGTTTTAAAAAAAAAAAAAAAAAAACACCTGTATGGAGGATATTCTGCTTAATAGAAGTGAATGGTGCTTAAGGTTTGATTTTGAATAGGTGATTCCACTTTGTAAGAATACAGAGAATGAAACATGATTTTGGATTGGAACTTGAGAAGCCATTTCTTCCCTAGTTGGTTTTGATAGGATGATATCCTTTATCCTGCCTGTGATATTTCTATCATCAAGCGTGTCAACTTTTTTTCTAGCTAAATGAAGACTTTTTGGATAAAGAAAGGATAATGTATGAATGATAGATAATTGTGGATTAGGCTTGGGATTGATAAGTCAAGTGCTATCACACTGTCATGGCAATTTCAATTATCAGTTGGAGAAAATGAGCAGCATTTAAAATGCATGTCATTGCCCTTTAATTCGGTGGTGTTGAGCTTGAACCTTTTTATCTTTAGTGAGGCTTTGAGAAGGTTAGACCTTACAATCACATATGCAGGCTTGTCATATCAATGTTCTTAGATTATTGTTTGTTCATCCGTGTATGAACAAGTAAAGGATTAATATTTTCTTGAGTTCTTTCTGCTACAGTTATTAGAATGATGGCTGTATTCTTCTGATTCTGTCATTTCACTGCAGTAACTAAACATAGCCCAACTATACTTAACCTTCTTATCTTCCATGCTTAACCAAATGAAATTTAAGGTAAAACAAGTTTGACTATCTTAAGTTTACCAAGTATATCTTCCTGCTTGACCAAAAATTCTGTCCATGTACTTTACCACTCTATGAATAGACCCATTGCCTAAGGGGGCTTTGTTTTTATGGGCCCAAGTTGGTATCTAGTCATGGGTTGATGTATGAACAAATAGTTAATTATGATTGATTTGTTCTTAGTATTTTGACCTTTTTCACTTGAACCTATGATGAAATTGGATATTGAGGCCTTGTTTAGAAATAACCCTTCGATCTCTTATATAAAAGAATAAACAAAGAAAGAAAAAAACAATTTAGACTAATTGACAATAATTTTTTTTACTTGTTCATTATTGATCTCATTTCCAATATTCACACAAGTAACTTGTACAAAAATAGGAGAGTAAATATTGCTAATTCTACCCCAAGGGGTTGGCCTAGTGGTTAAGGCCTAGACAATTTGCATGGGGTGTTGGTTCGAAAGTCACTGGGGTTGTTTCTTGAGGTACCTATATGGCGCAAGCTATTCTTACCTTATGCATGGGTCTTGTAGGGTGGTTCATGTGCTTGGAGATAACTGGTCTGATACAGCCGTGCCCCTTTGTCATTAAAAAAAAAAAAATATTGCTAATTCTAGGAAAGTAAATATCACTAATTCAATAAAGGATATTTAATATGCGTTATTTCCTAAAAATATAAATTTTCCCAAATAGTTTATTAAAATAGTTCTTTCCCCAAAAAAGCATCTCTAACATCACTCCTCTTCTAGACATAAGCTTGCCCCAAGCTCATAGGATATCTCTGGATTATCAATCTTTCATTTCCTTTGAGGTCTCCCTAATCTCCTGTAACCCCAAGAAAAACAATTACAATTAAAGCACAACCCTTTAGTGTGACGTTCAGCCATTTTTGCTTGCCTTAGTGGGATTTTCAGTCATGCCTTCATTTTTTTTTACTATATTCTAGAAATTCTCATACATTCTACTGCCCTTAATGGACTCAAGTGTTGGTCAACACACTTGTGACTTATGCTTAAATGCCCATGCTAGACTCATAGCCATTGCTTCTGTCAGAACCCCTGTGAACAAGGTGATTTGTAAGTTCGGGTGAATAACCATGGTTCGTGCCAACAAGGATTGTAAGTGCCTGTGGTACTCTTCAACCGACCCAATTTAGTTTAATTTTGTGAGCTTTCTTTTTAGATTGCCATGTAATGGTGGCCCAAACTGGGGCTCTCATTGGTGTACAAGTCCCTCCATGTCAATTGGGGTTGTTCCCTAGTTAGCTTGTTATACCATAATTGAGCCTCACCTGTCAAATGAAAATTGCTAGCATTAGTTTAGTGTACCGACAATTCTCTGACTCCATCAAAAAGGGAAATTCCAGCTTTATGTAATCGGGAATCAAGAGTAATTGGCAACAATTGGGCCTATATTTGAAGCCAATTTGCTGGTTGAATCCCTGGTCAATTTGCCGGTGAAGCCCTGTAGGTTCTCTGGGATCAAAACCCACCTCAAGGTATGGTTCAATGGCAACACGAGTGGGGTCAAGGCATGGTTCACATCATGGTTGCATTGGAAACAGACCCATGTATGTAGGAAACCCATGCCAGTGGTTGTTAGGGTATTGTAGTGGAACATGCCGCTAATACCCTGGATAAAAACTACATGTTAATGCCACGTAAACTCAGCCTGCCTCAAAATCTGGAGTGGGTTCACCATCGATTGCACTGCCATAGAACAGTGTGCCTTCGGGTAATAGTTTGTTTGCATGTTTGGTGTTCCTTTGGGTTCCTCCTGCATTCTCCATAACTTTCTCTAGATTGCTTGGGTTTGGATCGATCCTTCCTTTGCTGACACTGGTCTCCCTCAAGGCCCTAAAGACTGTGACCTGGCCTTTGATAAGGATATTTTCCTTGATAGATCAACCAAAATCTCTAGCGTCTGTTGCATTCCTCTTCTTGTTTTGCTTGATTTTGTTCATATTGTTAAATGAACATTTCCAATTGGTCTTGCTCAAAACCACCCATAAAGCTTGGCTCTGATACCAAGTTATAATGGACCTGGGTTTGGGATTTAGTCACGGGTTGATGTACGAAAAAAATCATTTATTGTGATTGATTTGTTCTTGCTAGTATTTTGACCTTTCTTACTTGAACTTATGATGAAATTGGATTTTGAGGTCTTGTTTAGAGAGAGGCCTCCAATCTCTTACATGAAAGTACAGAAAAGGAAAAAAAAAAAAAAAAAAGAAGACTAATTGATGATAATTTTCTTAATTGTTCATGACTGATCTCAATTCCAATAGTTATACAAATAGGAAAGTAAATATTACTAATCCAATAAAAGCATATGCTGTATCTAATATGTGTTATTTCCTAAAATATTTATTTTCCCAAAAAGCATCCCTAATATTACCTTATTTAATATGCATTATTTATTAGAATATTTCTTCCCCCAGAAAGCATCTCTAACATTTGTTTGCTACTTTTTTCTATTTGCTTCATTTCAGTTCTAACAATGGCTTTATTATCATCTGTGTACTTATTTTGATGCTACATCAATTGTGACTCTTGTAAGTTTTTTGACTATGAAGGTATGAGCAAAGCTTATCGGTTCTCAAACATGCAAAAATGAGCAAGAAAGGAATGATAACAAAAACATCTTTAATGCTGGGACTTGGAGAGTCAGACGATGAGATAAAGGAAGCAATGGCTGACTTGAGGTCTATTGATGTTGATATTTTGACTCTTGGACAATATTTGCAGGTTACCTCTACTGGAAATGCTACTATGATTCTTTTCTATTCTGAATAATATTTAGTTATGAGTAAGATGACCCAGAAATTGTAGTCACCAGGATGTAGCACAGTGACAGTTTGCTTGCTCTTTATAAAGTATCTTAAAATCTTACTAAACTCTGGTACTTTTATGAATTTTGTTGTGTTACCAACTTTTTCCATCATTTCACTTAGTTTTAGAAAACGTTATACTATTGATTGCACCATTGCAGCCAACACCCTGCACTTGACTGTGAAAGAGTATGTTACTCCTGAGAAGTTTGCTTTCTGGAAAGAATATGGCGAATCTATTGGATTCCGATATGTAGCTAGTGGTCCTCTGGTGAGTAAACTTGTTTTAATTTTTTGATGTAGATTCTGTTTCCTCATTTTCTATTCAGGCTGACTTTATATCTAAATCTATTACATATTCCCTTCCTAATTTACAATATCTTAGTAGATGTCATATTATCTATATGCAATTTACAATCCAGTCTCACATGCACACCACATATTGGTAAATTTCTCTCTCAGGTTCGGTCATCTTACAGGGCAGGAGAGCTCTTTGTTCAGACCATGGTGAGAGAAAGGGCAAAGGAAAATGTTACTGCTGGGTTGTCCTGAAAATTCAGTGTTTTTGATAAGTTGGTAACAGCAGCATCAGCGATATATCAAAGGAACGACTGCAAATCATTGACAAGAAGGATATATATCCAACAGCTTGATCTTCTTTCGGCCTATTGGACACAAGTGGCCTCCAACAGTTGATGAAAACATCGAAAGCTGAGGAGCTTCAAAGAGAGGTGATTCTTATATTAGAAGAAGAATCATAGTTTAATTGATCTCTATCATCTTTTAAATGACCCATATCAAGTGTATAAGTAAAGGATTCGATTAATTTTTTTTAATAAATATTTGGTAAAGCATTTTCATAATGAGAAAGCATAGGGAGATAGATGGCTTGAGTGTTAGAGATAGACGTTGACTGGGTTATTTTATTTGTCATATTTGTAAGCCTGCAGTATAACATCTTTTTTTCCCCATATTTCTTTTCTAAGACTAGTAAAACTTTAAATGAAAGCAAAGGTCTTTTTTGGCACATTATGTTAAGCAGTTCCAATTCATGACCGATCTTTTGTAGTCTCATATCCACTAGAACTTGATAATATTTGCTCGTCATGGGAATGCTTCTTAGTGTACCTTCGAATAATATTCGTAATCAATAAGAGCTTAGCTAGAGGTTGGTTCATTCTGGTACGTAGGTTGAACGAGGATTCATTCTCTGAATAGTTGCAGCTTGAACTGACTGATCCAGTCACTCTACTAGATTTTGAAGCTTAGCTGTAGGAGATAGAGTGAAAGTAATCATGTGGCTTCTTTTCAACATTCGTCCTGGATTTATAAGTACGCTAGAGGTTTGGGTCTAGTTTATCAGCCTTTCCTACTCGAGTGATTAAATATGGGAAGTTTCTTATAATCTAGTGACTTGGACATCATGGTTTGAGATTATCCCTACGTAACCCGAGACAACCACCAATGGATGCTGGATCTTGCTGTTTCAATGCACTATCGGTGTTTGTGCAAACTAAGTGCAAGAGTGCAACTCCTTGGACGTGTGCATCGATAGTTGAGATCACAGCCCACAGGCTTGCAACCATAAACGTGCGTGCAAACTCAAAAGTGCACAACCTACCTCCAAGTGTACATCCTTAACTGTGCAAAGTGATCCTATAGCGTGTCACCTATCACAGGTGGCTCAAACCCAGTCGCGCATCTCCCCTATTCCATGTCTTGCCGGTTGGTCTCACACCCTCATCAATACCTGTGTCTACTTCAACCACTATCATGCTTTTAGTTCTTAAAGTTAAAAAAGTCTTTTCACTGTTAATTTGAGTAAGAACTATTATTATTTGTGAAAGCAGTGAAATTTTTTATAGCACGGCATGTGAGCAGTATGATCATATCTTACTGTATTCATTGTAAAATTTTTGAGAAAAGATTCCAAACGTTCCGTTGCTAATTTTAAAATATGAAATTTGGCAGGAAAAAGATCATATCTGGCATCGTTCAACATTTTCTTTCTAGATGTGAGAACATTGCAGGGTGTTTTTGAATTATATTTGAAAAATATTTTGGCGACAAGAGTATTGCTATGGATTTCTAGCTAAAGAGCAGGTTTCGACTCTTATAAAGGCAAAGTTCAATCTAATTATATTCTCGAAATAAATAATAGGGCGGCGTTTACTTTGCATATCTATATTTTCACACTTTGTCACATTTGTTTACTTATACTTTAGTTGTAAACACTTCATATCTACGGTTTACTTGACTACGTCTAT
Organism: Combretum micranthum; assembly: GCA_024138025.1. Classification (NCBI taxonomy): domain Eukaryota; kingdom Viridiplantae; phylum Streptophyta; class Magnoliopsida; order Myrtales; family Combretaceae; genus Combretum; species Combretum micranthum. Next base: position 397,164 of record JAMXBD010000192.1, on the reverse strand, counting down.
TTAGTTTGACATCTGGAGAAAGGAGGGAGGGGAGGGCAGGGGGGACACGAAAAAAGAGGGGGTAAATATCCCTGAATCATGTGAACGCCTACCGCTGAAATACTCATTTTGATGAATTTTAATCCCTAATAAAGGATTTGTACTATTGTAGTCTCCTACTCATTAGTTATGTTCTCCCTGTTACTTACACTTTTTGGGGAAAGCATCATGAAAAATGGAGGTGTAGAATTAAGGGAGATCAAGCTCACAAAGGAAATAAGGATTACATGGCAAAGCAAAATCAAGTCAAAGATGAAAAGGGTCAAGAAATCAAGGTAGCAATAAATTAGTATCAATATTATTCTAGAACATAATTAAATGGAGGTAGAAAAATTATCAACTTGAGATAGGGGGCTCTCCTCTTCAAGCTTTACTTTTCTTTTTTTTCTTTGTCTACCTTTCTTTCACCATGGGTTCTCATAGAAAGTTTAAACAAAATCATCTCATGACTAGATCCTAGTTCAAGGCTTGCAACATTTTGGTATTAGAGCTAGAAGTTATGGAAATTCAGGCAACCGGTTGAATCGGATCACGGAGATGATGAAGCATATGGCTAAACAAGTGTGATTTATTCTTATTCTTTTGTAACCATTGAACATCGGAAAAAGACAAGGTTGGGCTTGCTTCATTCCATATGATTAGAGATGCCCAACTCTGGTTTCCTAATTTATTCCAAGAGAATCAAAACCTAGAATTTCAAAGAATTATGCCACCTCCAATTTGGACCACCAACATGAAGCAATCCCCTTAGAGAACTCATTACCCTTTGTTAAACAAGATCAATGGAAGAATAGATAAGTAGATTTCTGAGTTTGCTTACATAGGATACCACATTTTGTGGTGATTAGCAAGTGAATATTTCATAGTAAGATTATTTGAATGCATTTTCCTCGATGTGGAAATCTATTGTCAAAGAGATTTGGTATCAACCTTATGTCTTGCTTGAGCATTTAAGAGGAAGTTCTAACTTAATAAAGGGAAATTCCATAGTTGTAGTTGGACAACATTGAGACATGCTTAGAATAATGCAGGAGGTATGAAGGAACAAAGTAGAACAACATTGTGGAATTAAAGAGGGTCACATCACCAACCACCCTTTATGGAACACTTAAATCAAGTTGAAATGGTTGAAAGAAGGGTCGAGGGGTTGTGTTACAATTGTGATGAAACTTACACTAATAGCCACAAATGTAAACAACTTTTTTGGTTAAAACTAGCATACATTGGGCAAGATGAAGATGAGGTTGTTATTAGCCTAAAACCTAAGGTTTCTCTCCATTTAATTACAACTTCATCTTAAATTTGAGCTTGAGGACAAGCTCATACTTAAAGGGGGAAGTGATGTTATTAATGCTTTTTAAGAAAAGTATCATAAAGATGGAAGAGTAGAATTAGGGGAGATTAAGCTTAGAAAGAAAAGGAGGTTAAAAAGAAAAGGAGCCAAGGAGGATTACATGATAAAATAAAATCAAGTAAAAGATGATAACTATTCCCTTGTTATTCAAAATTTAAAAAGATAGAGGTAGAGCTACTGGGACGTAAACCTAGATTCTAATTTCCACTCTCAAGATTATTTACCACCATATCATGCAACCATATATTATTATTTTTATAATATTTTACCTAACCTTTGTAAAAAAGTATCTAAAAGACACTTTCTTAACAATATGAGGTAAATTCGAGATTATTTAAGGAAAAAGAAAAGGAATTTTTTGCTTTTGTTTTTTTTTTTTTTTTTGCTATAAATTAGTATCAATATTATTCTATGATATACTTAAATTTTATAATAAAGGGGGTAAATTATCTATTGCAATGTATTACTCAAAGTAGCATCCTAATATTATTTATACAATATAATGTAATGAAAGAAAGGGAGGTAGAAAAATTATTCAAATTGAGATAGACAACTCTCTCTCTTTAGGCTCCATTATTTTTATTTTTATTTTTAAAAATATTTTATCTCCTTTTTTTTATCAATAGGTTCTCATAAAAAGTTAACAAAATTGTCCAATGAATAGATCCTAACCTAACAATGCTTGCAATAGTCTTGTAGTTACTTTATTGTTTGATTGTTGAGTTTAAGGATCCAGGTTTGCTTGAATTGGAGATTAGGTTTTAGTGGGTGGTGTTTGATTATGCATTTTGGCGATAAGAGTTTATAAGATTTAGGGAGACTTGTAATATGATATGGGAGCTCTTTTTTGATTTATGGATGTTCATCCTTTTCTCCTTTATTATTATTTAATAAAATACCAATAACACATAGGGGAGTGAATGGTAGGTTTGTGAAGTGACAAAAAAAGAAAAAAAGAAAAGGAAAAAGAAAAAATTTTATGGAATAACAAAATGTAAAGCATAAGTAAGTACACAAAGAGAAATAATTCTAAAAGATATTAGCTAAAGTCCTTCCTCCATGAGCAATACTAATTGTAGCCTAGATCATGCTGGATCGTGCAGTTGTGAATGTGATAATTGCTCCTCACAAATATCTCGTATATTACAAAACCATTATTATCACTATCATCATCACCAAAGCAGTTCACTTTTCAAACTTGAAGGAGCTCCATCTCTTACTTTTATAGGAAGAAAGACATAACGTCTTAGTTCCCTTCTTAATATCGTTATCTTGACTAGTAAGTCTATCATCATGGTGACATCAACAGGAAAATTAAAGTTTCTATATAATTTACTCATAGCGGAGGCGGATATCAGGGATCTAAATAGATGTTTAATTGTAAATATGGTTCTCAGCTTAACCACCAACTATTAATAGTCACATTACAAATTCTCTTCATTCCCTAAACCTCATTCGAATAGAGACCACTCTCTCTTCCAACAACCATATAGTATTATTTGTAAAGGACGTGGTATTGCAATTCAAGCATGAACTCCTAAGTTATGATACTCTTTCACACTTAAGCTCATAGAAACAATGATAGAAATCTTGTGCACCTTTGTAAAGCAACCTGCAATGAGAGCAGTTAGTGAATCTATATTGCTTAAATACCATGATATTTTCAACTTGTCTAATTGTTTTGGTTGAATGAAAATGAAGGAGCTTCTATGATGCAGAAGTCCCTATTTACATCTCAAGTCTCTTATCTTTGTAATACGACAACATTAACTGCTTCCAGTTGAATGGTCGCATAATGGTTTATCACCCCCCACACATTGATGTTTTGTTTTTTACTTCAAAGCATAAGTTTTAGTAATGTTAATTTGATTCGGTTAGTCTTAATAATCGTAATGCTGTCATCAAGGGAAGCATCTCAAGTAGCCATTTACTACTCAATTAAAATTGAGGAAATTGTATAAATACCGATCCTTTAACTAAAAATTATACAAATACTAATTACATAAAATTAATTACCAAAATACCAATGCAAAATCGAGTCTACATATCTCCTTAGGTAGGTCAGGTCATTGGGGACCCATAATTTCCCTATGTAGAGGGCAGGGTGGGTCTAACCCTTGGATGTAAATTTCTAGATTTTTTAAACTTAAATCTAGGAATTAGAAAGTTAATTCCCCTTGGAAATAAAAGATACCAAAAATAAGATTACATATCATAGGTAAAAATTTTACTAACATGATTATATAACCCTAAAGTATAGTGTCAATCACTAATTTTTCTCTTAGTATATATTAGTTAGTCAATGATAGCCTAGAAATAAGTTACGTAAATATAAAACACTAAATATTAATTTAAAATTTATTTTCATGAGATTTGAAACCTAAAATTTACCTTTAATAATATTGTAAGCCCTGTAAAATTTCAGTAATTAATTCCAAAATAAACATCGAAGATAAACTCTAAAAATGACTTTAAATTAAAACTGAACTTCTACTAGTCCTAAATCACGAACGAATCTAGAAATTTCTTAATCTTGAGAAAATGAGAATCCTTAAAAATAAAATAAAAACTCAACAGTCTTCAAATCCAAAACCACTACGTATGACAAATTCTATACTTAACTCTAACTTGTAAAATTGGGTAATATAGAACCCAAAAACAAATTATTAAAAAATAAATAACGATTAACCTTTGGAAATAAAACACAATTCAAGAATTCTGAAAACGTTAAGAGATATTAAATATTTACAAAAATAAAATTTAAAATAAATTTCTCAAACTAAATGTGTTGTATAAATATAAACCTTAGTTTCCAAATTGGCAAAGATCTAAACTAGAAAATCACCTGGGAACCCTAAGTGAAATATAGTAGTTTTAGTCCGGCAATCTCACGCTCTTAATCCTAGAGGCCGAGGTGTAGTTTAAGTATGTAGAGTAACTCGTAATAATATAAGGTTGCTTAAAAATATCAGATCGGTAAATTTTTGACCTATTTTGAACCCATTTAGATACAGACTTTGAAAAGCGTGTCTTGAGGCTCGAGATATCAAAAATATACCATTAATACCGTTAGACTCATATTTTCATAAGGATTTCAAAAATATCAGTTTTATAATTTTTCAATAACTAGAAATATCTGATTTTTGTGATTATATTCGTATTTCTTTACTACCGGTAATTAATTAGTCTTTTGCATTATTCACTACTATTCATTACATAATTTTACTACTTTTGTAAACTCTTATATTTTTAGATAAATATTTTATATATCATAGAAAATTTTGCTTTTCTAAAATTTAGTTCATTTCAGGTTTTTACGGAATCAGTTTCTGTTTAAGACCCGATACTCAAATATAAAATAAATTAATTTAATAATTGAAAAATATTTTTATTTTCATAAAATAACTTTTTAGAATTTTTCGGGTTATAAAAATATCAATTATAGCTCATATTCGCGTATTTTGATCATACCGGTAACTTATTTGATAATTCACTAAAATAAATAAATAAATTATATTATTTTAATTATGAAAATTCTGCTACAAAAATTTGGAATGCATTTTCTATTTTTTTCTTATTTTTATTTTATTTATTAAGAAAGTACTTTTACAAACCCATACCTTTAATACACCTTTCACACATCACTTTTTTTCACTTCAATCTTTCTACACTTCGCTCATCACTTCATGGTAGATTTTTGACCTTCTTTTGGCTGCCTTTTGTCCTTTGAAACACTCCAAAATTGATTAAAGTAAAGCTATTTCAACCCTTCCTTAAGAAGTAATACATACCTTTGGTTACACATTACAATTTCAAGTCAAAAACCAACCAAACTCCCTTCTTCTCTCCTCCTCATTTCATGCCAGCTATGGTACAATTGTGAGCTGCCATTTCTTTTTTTTTTTTTACCTCATTTTAAAGTGCCTTTACTCTTCCTATCTTTCTTTATACACCCTCTCTCATTCACACATTAACCTTTTATCATTCTTGCAATTTTCCTCTCTATATTCCTCTCTTTCTCTCTTCATTTTCTCTTGTTCTTACAAGAGAAGCTTGCTGCCCTATTCTTTAAATAAGCTCCCACATATATTTCTTGAAGATCCTTTGATAAAACTCTTGTCCAAAACTTCCAGAGATGATATAGGTAAAGTACAGTGAGAGTTTCATGCATCAAATGACCTTCCATAAGCTTAAAAGCTAAGGATAATGATGCCAAAATGAAACACTCATCTTATCCATGATTATTCTCTTGTAATATTATTATTTTCTTACTAACTATGGTTATATTGTGTACATCTAACTTTTATGTAACTTTGTTTATGTTTATGTTTAGATCTATGAGTTTGTAGTTCGCTACTATGGATTTCTTTTATATTTATATTCATAGTAAGTGTGAATCTTGGTTTTGAACTCAAACAAAAATGGTGAAATTCGTATTTAGGCAGAACCCATATTTAAAAACCACTTTCCAAGTGTCAAAATGGAAGTTTTACTTGAAATAATGAAGGCTTAATGGGTATACATCATCAAGACTTCATTTTATATGGTTCAAAGGTGATTTTCAAAGATTATTTTTCAAAACAAAATTCTATTTTCGAATCTACACAAAGGCATAACTTAAAAACATGTTTTCCAACTAAAAAATGAAGTTTTTATTCAAGATATGGAAGGCTCTTAAGATAGGATATGTAAGGGATGAATTTTCATAAGTTTAGATGGATTTTATCAAAAGATATGTCCAAAAACAAATTTTATAAATTCGGATCTCAACCAAGACCAATTTTGGAAACCCATTTTTCAACACCAAAATGAAGGATTTGTTTAAAAAATGAAAGCCTTATGGAATAGGTATAAATAGGAGATGTTTTTGATAAGTAAATGGTAGATCTACTAATAGAGATTCTCAAAATAGGAAGAGATTACAAAATATAAAATATGAGTTTTATCCTAACCTTGTGAAATTCGGATGGTTTCAAGACCATGCCTTAAAAACCCTTTTATCAACTCCAAAACTTGTGTTTTATATGAAAAATGAAGAGTATAGGTCATAAATATCATCAAATAATTATTTTTATAAGTTAAGATGGGATTTGCTAAGAAAAACATGTAGAACAAGGAGTATAAATAAAGTAGAAAAAATTGAGTTGCTTGTCATTTTGAGAAATTTGTAATAATGGAGTAATGGTATGAAAACCCCTATTTTTCAAACTCAAAATAGAAGTTTTATTAAAGAAATGAAGTCCTTAGTGGCTAGGTATGGTTGAGCCTTAAGTTTCTATGTATCAAAATGAGTTTACTTAAAGGAATCACCATGAATAATTTTTACAAAATTCGGATTTTGGGATGAACCATATTTAAAAACATGTTTACAAAGTGTAAAATGGGATTTTTTATTGAAAAACAAAGGCCTTAAGGAATATACATAATGAGGACTTAATTTTAACAAGAATAAATAAATTTTATCAAGGAGTTTTTCTAAAAACAAGTGGGAATTGTCAAGAATACAAGACTAGCCTTTCTAAGTTGGTTTTTCATAAAGTCTTATAAGGAAAAAGTTTTCTAAAAATTTCTTTTATTCAATATCATCAAGAAAATGTACATAAATATCTCATGACATATCATTTATGATAGAAACTTGATCATATTGCTTGCATACTTGCTTTGGATAGTAGAAACTTCATAAACTTTCACAAAATCAATTTTCTAGATTGGATTTCGCTACTGATCTGACCTAATCGGATCTTTTTGAAGCTTAAAAGTTTTCAAAACTTAAATATGATATTATAATTAGATATATCTTTCGAAGTAGATAGAAACTGGTATATAATTTGCTAAATTACTAGTTAAAATGACCAAGTTATGGCCGTTTTAAGTTGGAATTCCCACGTAGGACGAGAATTACGAACTTGATTGTTTGTATGAGATAGAATGGATTAGTTTTGAGTTGAAATACTCATTTGGGTATTTCTTTCCTTAGGTGTCTTTGCTTTCGAGGATTCGTTGCCACCCGACTATTACGATTAAAAGACTGGAGTTCAATGGACATGTGAGTTTTCCTCTTATTTTGTTACCTTGTTAATGCTTGTAGCTAGTTGCATTAGAAGTATAGGAACAAGATAAAAACCGATATGAATGAGATGGGATAGATAATGGGACTTTGATGTATGTATGCTAAAGAATACTAAAGCATATCGAAACCATGAATCGATTGGATAACTGCACTGTTCATATTGATTTGCTTATGTATTTGATATTGGTTGGTCACTCTAAAGAATGTATGAATAATTTGACCTAAGCAAAAATAAATTAGTCACGCATCGCATCGGTTAAGTTGCATTTGGTAGCGTGCTACTTCTATGCAGGTCGATCGGTATGGTCCGATGTCACGTTTGGAGAATGAGACCCGGTATCAGAGTTCATTTATAGGGAACTAAAGCACATCAGGGATGCATCCCATGTATGAGCTTAGCCGAGTCGAGTGCTATGAGCTTTGGGGGCTTGGGGACTAGTAGAAGGTCGTGTAGACTTTCAATACCATCCCGAACCCTATTTATGGATGGCGTAAATCCGTTCTGTGCATGGGTTCTGGTCACCCATACATAATTTTCTGCTAATGTGTTTGTTCATGCATAACATATGGATGATTTATAACTTACTTGTTATGGTACGAAATTAAGGGAACTCTCACTAAGCTAGTGTAGCTTATACCCCAATAGTTATTCGAATAAACAGATTGATGGGAGAAGGCTATCTGGGGACTGAGATGGTTGGAGCCGAATATGACTTCGGGATTCTGGCGGGAAGTGAGAATACTTGAAGATATTAACTAGGTCTTATGAATTGCTTTGTAATAGTTTTATGTAGTGAATTTTTTTTTTTTGATGAATTGAAATTGAAGTATAGTGAATTGTATTTCCTTTACATTGTTACTCAAGTTGTATCAATATAAAATGTATCATTCCGATGTGTCTCCTCCATGTGTTAGACGCCTTGTACATAGTATAGAAGCCTTCGTGTGACTGAGGTGGTCATTCCTAGGCTTTAATATTGTGTATAGCGGACTGCCCTGTTTAGGATACCCTTCGGGGCGTGACAAATATTGTCTTGAAATAATTAAGGAATTGTTTGTATATTAATTAATATTTATTTGATATCATAAGATTATTTGTCTTCTATGCATTATAAGCTTTCAATTTGTAACTCTACACTCAAAAAATGTTTCAAAACTACCCAAATTATCTTATAAAACCTGTTTCATTGTAAGATATAGGGTAAGAGTAAACTTGTCTACTTTTCATAAAGCTTTCTTCATTAATTGCTAAAATGGAAATTTTCAAACTAAGTACAATTTACTTTCTTTTACTTGTAAAAGAAACAGTTGGGATTTGGAAGTTTATACTAGCTAGACATCATCATCACTAGAAGATAAACACAAGATTTCTTTCAAAATCTGTTATATTAATATAATATAATATGATTAGTGCAATATCTCATTCATCAAATACAAAACTAAACAAATAAAACTTAAACCACCTTTCTCTTTTCATTTGCATTAACAACAAGGACACATAAATCACTTAACCAAATTATCACCTTCAACAGTAGAAAATCTATAAGAAATCACACATAAGACATCGTCTCTAGTATTTTTGAAGAAACACGTAAAGCAATCAAACAAAACGCATCAATCAAGCTATGGTAAATTTTATTTTCAAAGCTACAGTAAGTTATTTTTTAACAAAAACACTAGTACATCTACGTATTTACTATTTAGAAGTAAAACACTAAGTTTAAAATTGAACTTAATAAGGGAAAATAAGAGTATCCATGTATTTAATTTACTTTGTAAATTTGATTATGTCTAGAGTTTTAGTATATCTGCTAAAAGCTTAAGAACAATCATAACTTCACTTAACAAAAACAAATATAATGGTCCATACAGAAAAAACCACAATAACTAGGAAAAAAGCATTATAGATCTAGGTTTAACTACTAAACTTGTTGAATATAATTGTGTTCAAAGTAGTTATACAGATCACGAACATAACATATGTTGTAATCAAGCTTACAATAGTTATGCTGGATCAGTTTATGGCCGTACCTACACGCATAGATCAATTTAGAAGGAGTTTAGTTGTCAAAAGTAGCAAAATACATTTGTTGTTTAGTTCGAGAATCGAATCACGATTATAATCATGCTTAAAACTTCAAACCATGATCATGACTAAGTGCCATGGTTGAAATTGAGGGGAAGTGATTTTTGGTCATAGCTTCAACTGCAAGTTGGATCCCCCCCTGGTTTAAATTGTGAAATCATGACTTTTTGCCATGTCTAATCGCAACCACAATAATGCCCATAATTGATCCTGTGATTCAAATTGTAGTCCTTTTGAAAAGATTTCTTGAACTTAGATTTTCAAATTTCGTTTTGTTTTCCAGGGTGCTACCTTTGAAACCCTGTAAGAGTACTGTCCCTTTAACCCCTGTCTGCTAATTGATTAGTGGAACTGCCATATCTGTAGTCTACAAAAGAAAAGTAACACTTTAATAGAGTAGTCTACAAAAGAAAAAGAAGTCTCACATTATTTAGAAGTGAGACTTTTCTCTTAGTGGAATTCTATATAAGCATGAGATATGGTGATTTTAAATTATATTTATTATATGTGTTATTATTAATAATGTATTAAATATTCTGAATAGATAATTAATAATTTCTATTCATATCGAACATAGTTTAAACATTAATTGTTTTTCACTTTATTTAACTTTTTTTATTATTTTAACATTGGTATATTATTTTTCATTTTATATTTGTTTTAATTTTAATTTTGATAATAATATTATCATATTAGTTTTTTATTTTTATTTTATTGAGGAACCCTTAAGGACCCATCGAGTTCATGGGTTTAGCTAGTGGACCCAGCCTAGATCCATAGACTATAGCCGGTCCACTAGACTGGTCAAACCCACTCGGCATGGAAGACCTAGTGTGGCCAAGGTCAGTTGCCTCTTCAACATACGATTCACTTATTAACGCATGAATCTCAACTTATTGACATGATTCATATTATACATGAATTACATCCATAAGATGAGATTCATGCACAAATATTAGTGAATCACACTTCACACATAGATTCACTTTAAACAATAGTGGATCGTCCTTTAAAGATACCATTTTACACTATATGATTTTTTGGTTGAATCACATCTTTAAAGGGCAATTACTTTATAAATATCTATGTCACATGATCAACATGTGATTTAGTATTGGTACTTTTGTAATTAATTTTATCTTACTTTTATTTAGGTTTTTCTTTTTGTAAGATTAGTAGTTATATGTTTCACCCATTAAAATCCACTTGCTAATTTGGACACATTTATCATGATGTCTAACAAGCTTTTGATTTTTCTCATCAATGATGTCAATTATAAAACATCAATAGCTCGTTTACTTGATGGTATAGAATAGAGAAGAGTTGAATTGTAAATTAATAAGAATATAATAAAGGTGGAATATCTATTACATAACTATTAAGATATTTTGTTCACATAAAAAAAGTAAGAACCTATGTTGGCAAAACAAAAAAAATCTATTATGCACACCCATTTTAGAAGTAATCTACATTTATGATAGATAGAAATGGATATAATAGAGTACAATTTTTAAGATATGGTGTTTATGAAAAGTTAGTAAACCATTGAATAGGAATTAACGATTTATGATATGTAGATTTGAAATGTAATTTTTTTTTTGGGATAACTTAACTAACGGTACCTAAACTTTCTTGATATAACAATTTCGTACTTGAAAAAAAAAAATTTAGCCTAAAAAAAAACTAAGCTTTTTAAATCTTTCACTTACTGTACATTTGGCTGGATTTCAATCAATTCTCCGACCAAATGTTAACCAGGAAAAAAATATATGTTAATGTGGAAAAAATATATATTAAAAAATATTTTCTCTTTCCTACTTTACATATTTTTATTTTTTCTTTTCCTTTTTTTTTTCATTTTTTTCTCTCTGTTTTACCCCTCTCTTTACCATTATTGCATCATCATCTTCTTATACCCTTACTCTCACGATCGTGGATATGGAGCATTAAAATTCTAAGGTTCAATATCCTTATATCACGTTTGGTACGCAGAAATGATTTCCAATGGAATGGATTGGATTGGATTGGAATGGAATGAGTTTGGGAATAATAAATCCATCCCTACGTTTGAAAGATTATATGGTATGGAATGGCTAAAAGTGTAATTGTTGGAAATGCCCTTAGTACTAAATGCAAAATATTAATACATGATAAGATAAAAAAATAATTGCATTCATATAATTAATAAAAGTGGAATGGAATAGCGATTCCGCCTTCTCAAAAGCGAAATCAAATTCTCCTTTAAAGTCGAAATCGTTGATTCCAAGGAATCGCGAATCCGGTTTCTAAAAACTCTTCCAAACACTAGAAAATGGAATAGAAGTCGGAATCATGGTTTCATTTTGGCCCATTCCCGCGTACCAAACGTGCCATTACAACCTTACTCTCTCAAACCTCCTTCACATCAAGATCATTTATATAGATACTCTTATTGTAACTCTTTGAAATATATATTAGTAATTGTTCTTCGATATATTAAATGTTCTTGGATCATGGAATTGGAAGTATTGTCACCTCCTAGAGACTTAGCCCCATGTTGTAGTTGTGGGTGTAATAGAGGATGGTTTGATGGAGGTTCTCATGTTTGCACGCTTTTATAGGCTGGTTTTGAAGCTTTCAATCCCAAGTGCTCACAAAAAATTGAGGCAAAAGTTTACCTTTTTCTTAATCTATAACACATGAGAAATCTATTGAAACCACTTTCTTGCTTCAATGTGGAATATCGAGTTCAAATTCCTAGAGTGAAGTTTGGGTCTTCCTCCAATTTTTAGAAAGAGAAAGCATGTATGGAAGAAGAAGAAGAAGAAGATTGATGCAGTAGTAGAGGGAGAGAAAAACTAAAAAAAAGAAAAAAAAATATGTAAAGTAGAAAAGAGAAATTATTTTTAAAATATATATTCTCTTTCATGTAAGCATTTGACCAGAAAATTGATTGGAATCTAACCAAATATACGGGTGAAAGATTTAAAATGTTTAAAGTACGTTTGAGCCAATTTTTTTTTAAGTACAAAACTGTTATAACAAGAAAGTTTAGATACTGCCAATGAAATTAACCCTATTTTTTTTCTTAATAGCATTCATGCATAATTGCTATTTAGCGTTTAAAATGCAACTTAATATCATAATTGCAAGAACAAGAGAATAAAATAGTCATTCATCCCAAATGAATATACGGTAAATGTTGTTTGATGATGGTTTTTCTTCCACACATGCACACACACACCACACACACACACACACATAAGCATATGACCTTCAAATTTTTAACATGAAAACTGTGACATATGAAATTCCATGTTTTGATGAAAATATTTATAAAGCGAACACTTATTCTATTCTAGTAGAGAGAGCAATTCATTAACATGTGTAAATTGTTCATTTAAATGCAAATGGAATTTTCCACATGTTATTATGCCCTCAGGCTACAAATTAAAAAAAAAAAAACCTGAATCATGAATTGCATCAACTCAGATTGAATTAAAAAATCCATTGTTTTTGTTACATTTTGGTTTGCAATTTAATGTAATATCCCAAAATTTCGATTTAGCTAAGTTATATTTGTTATAATTGAATAGTATAACAGATGGAAATATATTGATTTGGAATTTGAATTTAACTTAGATAATTTAATTAAACAAATTAAGTAAAATAAGCAAATAATATCGTATGATTAGATAGAATGACATCATCAAGTTAGTAAATAGTTTAATTGAATTTTGAGATTTCAAATAATTCCTTCAATTAGCCCATTTGTTTTAGCCATTTTTTTTTCAACAAATCAAGTTTTATCACCTCTTTGCAGTCTTCAAACTAAACTTCTTTTCTTTCAAATTAAAATCTCTAACTTTGAAAATTTAATTCAAATGTTTACTAAATTTATAAATCTTAAGTATAATCTATTTTATGACTTAAATTATTCAATTCCTTACAAGCATCAATTTGAAATCCTTTTTCATACAATTTATAAATGACCCAAATTTCTCAAGTTCAGTTTCCCGAGTTTATAAAATGTCTTAAATTAGCTATTTTAACATAAATTCTTTTTTCTTAATCCTCATAAATTTTCAGTTTAATTGCTTATTTAAAAATATTAGTTTTTAAGCTCAAACTCAAAGTGAATATCAAATTCTACAAAATTAAATTTCTAAACTAATTTCCAATTCAAGTTATTAATTGTATTTCTATATATTCTAAAATTACTTCTTAATTGTTTTTAATACTTAAGATGACGATCTGAAAAACTTAAATCAAAATCTTTACTCCTAAATATTTATAAATATCCCTTTTCCTTATCATTTTCCCTTACTTTTGCTGCCTTTTCTTCTTCATTTTTTTCTTTCTTCAGTTCTCTTCTCCTCTCTTCTTTTTTCCTTCATTTCTTCTTTCTTTTTCTCAAATTTCACCTTCAAATATGAATTTTAAGGGGATCCAAAGGAGAGATTAAAGTTAGAAAAGTAAGATAGAAAATGTAGATCATGCTTGGAGTGACTAGAAGGACCAATAGGAAGTAGTAGTAGTAGTAAAGCTCAACTAGTCTAAGTTTACCAAACATGTAAGTTAACCATCTACTTTGTTTCTTATTGTTATATATCCATGTATATGTTGAGTTGATGCCAGATACAAGTTGGGTTTATGATAAAATTGATGAATAATAGATATGGTTTATGCATGAATGGAGGAGGGGTTTGATAAAGTGAGTTTGATAATGTATGATGGTAAAAACATGTTTAGAAAGATTATGAGTTATGGTTTTGAACTTGTATGATGTTATTAAGATGATGTAGGTGGATTTTTGTTAGCAAAACAAGTAGGCAAGTAGTTAAAAAGGAGTAAAATGAAGTAAAAGTAGCAAGGGACATGATCTGGGTCCATATGGGGCGCGACAAAGGGCGTGGTAGCCTTTGTTCTACGCCTGGTTCCATATGCCCCTTGCTATGAGGCGTAGCAAGTTAATAGGGCATAGAAGTCTCTGTCCCTCTACTTTGTTTCTATGCCCTTTGCTCTAGGGCATAGCAAAAAGCATAGTGATTTCTACTACCGTTCCTACGCCCTATATGGAACCAAGACTTCTCTTGCCTTCTTTTCCTTGACAATCTAATTTAAATTGATCATAACTTTCTCTTCAGAACTCGGATTGAAGCGATTCAAAATGCTACCGAAAGTTTAAAAAGAGCTCTATAATTTCGTGTTTTAATATTTTAAAAATTTTAAAAGTATCAAGACCTAAAATATGTTTGATTCAAACTATACCATATCTAATCTAAATGATCTTACTTAATAACTAAACTCATTTTGGCTTAATAAACCTAAATGAACTAAAATGAACTCAATTAATTGAGTCTAATCAACTTGGCCAAGGTTAAATTAATATAGACTTAAGTAATATGAATCTTAGATATAAAATGAGTTAGTTAACAAATTTAAGCTGAACTTGACCTAATAAACATTGGTAAACTAAAACGAATTAGCTATGTTAAGGTTAACCAATTTGACTTTGTTAAGTTAAAATAGACTTAATAACATGTAAATGGCTTAGATATAATTGTAATTTGTTAGCCTTTAAATAATAAAGGGAATATGTTGTTTCAAATGTATGTTGCTAAAACAAAATTTTTGTATAAGTCCATATTTCAATCAAATGTAGATAATGAACTAAAAATGGATTTAAATACTAAAATTTGACAAAGTATATATTAAGAAAGATTTTGAGTGTTTGTTATTTTCTTTTCATAGGAGGAACCGAATAATCTTTGGAATTTCTCAGAAGATTTCTTTGACTTAGCTTAGATGACAGGTGGGTAATTGAGACCTCATCACCTTGTTTATGCTTGTAATGTAGTCCTACCTATGATAATAAAAACATAATTGACTATGTGTGAGGATTGGGTACGTAGTTGTTATTTGGTGATTGCTTTGAATGACAAATCAGTAACATATAAGTGATCGCACATTGTTTGTAATGATTGGATGGTTATTGTTGATGAGTATTTGTTAATTGATTGATTATCCTAATAAATGGACTTAACACTATTTGACTATTTAATTAAATGGATATACATTGCATGAAAGCATACTTGCATTAGCATGATATTCACATCACGTGCTAACATCTCGATTCTATGGTAGTCCTAAGCTATGTCAATGGAATTGTTTCTCTAATTAGATGCCATAATGCTGTCAATACTCTAGGAACTAACAGGCATTGAAGGATGTCGCTTGTGTGGGTATTGACCGTGAAATGTTAGTATTTAGTGAGGTTTCTAAGGTTCTAGGGTAAAGTTGAGGTATGTTCATATATATATATATATATATAACAAGGAGTTTGAAAAGGAAATCCTCCTTGCTTAGATTTTTCGAAGGTAAAGTTGAGGTTATGTTACTAATATAAATATATATTTGTAGCAATGAGTTGAAAAGAAATCCTCGTTGCTTAGTTCTTAGATTCTCCTGAGCGTGAATGACTTTAACTGTCTTTCAAGCACCAAGAGAGGGCGTAAATCTTCATTGGTTTAGATTTTGGTCATCCAAACTATGCTTATCATATAATTGATTGTTGCATTGCATATGTTTGTTAATAAAATTTGCTTGGCATTTGGTTGATGTGTGATTTGGTCTTGTTATTCATTGAGATATGGTTTAGCTCATGCCCCTATATTTTTGTGCAGGAATAACTCAAGTTGAGAATGGGCTAAGAATGCAAGAAGAGATCTCCTTCAATGAAGTCTTAGAAGGTAAGAATATGATCTTAGAATGTAAATCATAAACATAGGGTATAAGTTTGAGATTTTGTAATTGTGAAAGATAAACTTAGACTAAGCATTAGATTGATTGTATAATAGTTTAAAGCTTTGTAATATGTAGATTATCTATCCTATTTCATTGTTTGGTGGGGGATACCGATTCTTTGCGGTTCTGATGAAGTGTGGGAATTAGTATTTCTTTAGATGTCAAAATGTTTTTATACAATCAAAACTTGTATAGCAAATATTAAGTAGAGTTTTACAATGTCTGACTTGCACAATATTGCTCATATCTTGGATGGATACTTAATATGATTACTCCAGGTTAATTTTTTTAGGCCCCGTTTGGGGTCGTGATATTTAACTTTGGGAGTATAAATCAAATTGTTAATTAAAAATAAAAAAATCTAAATAGCACGTGGCAGCACATGTGCCATGTATTGAGTTGAGTAAGCCCAACTTTAATGCCTCCATGCTTCTGTTGTTCACTAATCACAGATCGAATAGCATCTGGTCCGACTTCCATTGATGCAAGCATATATTCTGAGAAATGCAAAGTAAAGATTATATTCCAGTCTTTGTTTGATTGGATATATCTTCTTTTTTCTTTAAATCAGAGTCAAATCTCACTAAATGACGAACCTTTGTTTTTATTTTACTTTCTTTTTTTTTTTGTTTATTTTAATATAGTGATCGTTAAAAAATGTTAAAACCGGATACCAAACCGTAGATCGAAGTGTTTTTTATGACTAAGAAGAAAAAGGTACGAATTGAACCCTAGTATTAGGCTTGCCTTAAAAGAAAAATAAACTATAAGACATGATTCAATTTAGAAGACAAGTTGTATTAAATTGCAACACATTGTAAGCATGCATAGTTTCGGCTGAAAAAAAAAATAAAGTGAGCATAGCGAATTTGGCTAGTGCAGAGCATGAAAATACACGCATAGCAAACAACACTTGCATTCCTTTGTTTTGGTCTATCTTGTTAGCTCATTTTTAGTGTATAGATACTAAAATGTAGAAAAATAGTGTAACAACGTTAATTTTTCTATTAACAAAAGCAATAAATTGAAATTATAGGTATTAGTCATTAAAATAAAAAATTTAAACGGCCAAAACTTAAAAGTTGAGAAACCTCTTATGCCTTTGTCCTCATAAAAGGTCGTAACTTATCGTGATTATTAGAAATTTTTTTCCGGCCAACATCTTAAATGAGATGAAAAAGGACGTCCCAAATATCTCACAATTTCTTATCTGTATTAATTGTATTATGGGAGAGTAATATCTCACAATTTTTCTTTTCTTTTCTTTTTTTTTTTTAACCCGACATATATGAAAATGTCCCAACGATCTAACCGCCTCTGCCTACTTTCTTTGTTGGTCCATCACTTTCTATCCAAATGATCAAATATGGGATCATTCTGTCTTGTCATTGTGAAAGCTGAAAAATTTATTTTTATGGCGGTTGGTCACTCGTGGTGATGGAATCAGCTAATATCCTTTCTTATCCTTTTCAAAGGACGAACTTTGACTCATCACCGGCATTTGATCTTTAAAAGCAAGGGGCAGCCCCACAAAATCCTTAGGATTTCAAACTGGGGCACGTGCTCATCCATGATTCGCCATTCAACCGTGTCTTCAACACAATACATTTGTTATTCGACATGCCAGGGCATCATCGTATTGGCTGTTATGCCCTCAGTGTGTAATGCAGCTGTTTCCCTCAACGGCATGCATTCTTCCACGATGCACTTAATTATCGTGTTTATTGTTTTGCATTTTTTAATTGCGTTATCTTTGTCAAAATTAGAGCCAGACGTTTTCCAATGTTTTTTGCTCTCCAACATAGTATAGTCATAGCTGATGATGCCCTTGACTTGTCGCATTATCACAGCTTCACCATCTGAACTAAAAAACAATAGATTAATTCGATCATAAGCAAAGCATATAGAAGTTGGGGACCGTGAATTCACACCGCCCACCGAGCTTATATCATCCGAGATAAACAATTAAAGATTTGGACTCACAATTTTGTCCAATATCGATTGGTAGATTCCGTAATTTATCCTTTGTAATTTTTGTAATTATAGGTAATTATCCACTCTAGAGTAATATGCTTTAAAGTTTAATCTTTTGTATATTTTTTTAAGAGGTCATCTAATTACAAAGAAATTTCTAATTGAATATGATTTTGATGAATTAAAAATTGTCAAACCAAAAGGTATCTTTATGACTAAAACTTTAGGAATACCATCCTTTGTGTTATTTAGGTATATTACAAGCTCCAACAGTTTGTTGGGCTTTCATTCTTGTCATGTTTATTACAAATGTTCAGGACCATGTTAGACTGCAAGAGCTGCAAATTTTGGCCCTCGTACGCTCAAAATGTGAACCAACCATGTGATACTTTGTTGAGGTTCCCATATGGGTTCATAAGGTGGCTTCCATAGTGTGGCACTTCCAAGAAAAGTTGATGATATGTTTTGATACCGCTTGCAATGACTAGAACTCTTTAGATTATGATATTGTTCGTTCTGGCATACTACACCTCATGGATTTATTGTTGATACAATTGCTTTCCATAAGGTTACCTATTGTGAGGGTATCATCCTAGAGCACATTTGACATTCTAATGATTTTTATATCATTAAACCAAAAGACCCGTTAATAGAAAGAGTACTATCACTTCATATTTAAGGGTTTCTATGTAATATATATTTATTTTAAAGATAAAATTGTTTGATAAGTTGCTTATTTACTTTTAAGTGGAGGAACCATATTTCTTAAGTCATTGTTTTTAGATTGTCTTAACTGTCACGCCTCAAAGGGTACCATAAATGTAACAGTCCGCCACACTCAATATTAAAGCTTAAGCTTGATAACCTTAGTCATTTTCAAAAGCTTCGATATTAAGTGTAAGGCGTGCTCTCACAAATTTAGAGGACCATTCTTTGAAATATGAAGCTTAAGAAGATACAATAACAAATTAAGAAAAAAGAATTCATAATATTCATTCATTCATAATAATTGTCTTACAAGTTTTAGGAGCATTCCCCTGCCAAAATAACTATAATCTATTATAAGAAATTTTTCATGAAGTCTACATCTAAACTAATGCTAAACTTCATCTAAAAATTCCTTAACCAAAAAAGGAAAAAAAAAACTTGGCTGCAGGTCAACGTGGCATCAATTACAAATAGTTAAACTGCAAAAGATATCTATAGGAGTATAAGCTAATATGCTTAATGAGAATTATTTCCATAAGCAAATTCTTATGTAGAAAATTCAAACAAGTTATTCAAGCAATTAAGTCAAATACAACATATACGTGAGCAAACAAGGCATATAGTTTTCTGGGAACTATATGTTGAATGGATTTACGCCCTCCATTCGGGGTTTGGTGATGTGTAATCTCAAAACGAGTAGTTTTAGTTAAGTTATGTTTTCGATCATTACTGCCAAGTATATTAAGTCTACTCGGGTTGAGCCATGCCTCCGGATTTTCGCCAAGCATTGGTTTGATTCCATGTCGCCAAGCAATCGCTTTCGATCATAGCTGCCAAGTGTTGCTTTCGACCGTGCTACTATCCGTTTCACCCAAGGATAATAATTCCATGCAATGTGACTCACTTCGTGGTATGGATGAATAAATTTATTTAAGATATCATAATATCATTATTATCAACTTTAAGGTGATCATAGAAATTTATACATATCAAGTTCTTTACTGAAACAAATAATTACTTACAATCAATTCCTGCCTCGATATTCTTAGAATTCTTTCAATAATTTTTTTTACATACATAACAATTTGTCTTTCCTTAATTCTAGTGCGACTAAATTACAAGCACAATCAAGTATTATATTAAGGAAATAAACTTACGTTGCCATGGCGATAACTCTTCCAAATGGATGAGTCGAACAAACAATCCACTTAGTCGAAATAATCCTCGGGATATGGGTATTCCTCCTCGGGATCACCTAGTCAAGAAAAATACCCGAAATGAGTATTTCTTGATAACCTTCTTGAAATTTGACAAAACTATGTCATAAGAACGTCAAAGTTCGCATAAAAGATAATTCCAATTTAAAATGGCCATAACTTGGTCATCTTAACTCGGAATTGCAATATAATATACCGATTCTATCTATTCAAAAAGATTTATCTATTTCTAAAACTATCTTTATCAAACTAAGTCATTTAGGCTCGAAAACAATGGCGATCAGATTCACCACGAATTTTCCCATCCAAAGGCATTTTGTTTCAAACATTAATCATCAAAAATTTCTTTGATAAATACTTAATTATCTATATAGTTAAGAAATTCCTTTATATATATATTATATATATATATATATATAGCTCATATTTCATTCATGCTCAAGTGTTTGTGGTCCAACAAAAATTCATAAGTAAAACAATGTTAGTTAAAAGTTTAGAAAACTATGGTTTACAAGAAATCCATTTTGTAAATCCTTTAAAAATGAATATATTGATTTTTTGTTTTCAAAGAATTATCTCATTATTTTCCTTAATGACTTTTTAATGAAAAATAAATTTCTCTGTTTTTCCTTTTACAATATTTCAATATTAGTGTCACTTTTCTAATTAGCTTCTTATATAATTTTTCTTTGACCATTACTGAAAAAAAAAAAAAAATTCTTGGTTTGAAACCTCTCATTTCCTTTTTATGGGGTTTCCTTATATTATATTTTTATGAAAAAACATTTTAGTATCAAAAGTCATCTTCTTTTGGAAAATAATTTAATATATAAATGATTTAAGAAAGACTTTTCAAAACAAAGGTAGCTTTTAAATTATAGTGAGTTCTTCTTAAAGTTTTGAAAAGAATAGATTCACTTTTATTAAATCATAGATTCTAAATCTCACATAAACCATTTTTAGATGTTAAAATCTCCTTTTTGCAAAAAAGTATAATTTAAGCTTTAAGGTTTAGACAACAATCTTTATGTGCATGATCGTGAGAATAATAACAAGCAAAAATTGCATAATGAATAATAAAGTAAGTATTGGGAGTCTTAGCTTTCTTAAGGCTCCCGAGACTAAAAAATAGACTAGTCCCAAAAAGAAAATAAAATAAAAAACAAAAAATTGTTTTAACTTGATGAGGACAAGTCTAGGACTAGAGACTAGTCTTAAAACAACATGAAATAAATAAATTGCAAGGGAGGAAAATAAATAAATTGCTTTGCATGAAAGTAAATAAATTGCAAGTGAGCTTATATACTCTAAAGAATATATATATATATATAGATACATAATTATATTTAGTTAGATATAATAACAACAATAATAATAATAATATGAGCAAAATAGAATAACAACATATATATAAGTAGTTCTTCATGAATAAGAACAATACATGAACATAGTGTAGCTTCCATAACATTAAGTTTTAGGAAACTTATACCATGGTCATGTAAAGTTACATGATATGGTAGAAATAAACATATAAAGAAAATTTTACCTAAAGAGAATTTTTGGAGAATTATGTGTAAATGGGTTTTGTGTACGTGGAAGGGTTCGAGAGTATTTTGGGAGAGTTTTGAGAATGTTTGTGGAGAGAGTTTTGAGATGATAATTTTTAAGAGTTTTGGTAGTGAATTTGTGGGTAGTAAATGTGTGAATGAAGTAAAAGAGGAGGGGGGTATTTATAGGAAAATGAGGAGTGAATTTTGTGTGATTTAAATAAAAAAAAAATTGAGAGAGAGACGAGGAAAAGGGAGGGAAAGGGGGGGGTGGGGTTTGGGGGGGCTCGTCCATATAGAAGAGAGAGAAGGAGGGATGATATTTTCTGTAGTTTTGTTAATCAAATGTAATAATAAGTAAAGTAGATATGATGTAAAGTTATGGGAAAGGTAAAATGTAAAAATAATAGGTGTATAGAGTGTAAGAGTAGGTGTTAGAAAAAGTAGAGATAAATGAATAGTATAGAATAGTAATGGACAGTGTAATGTAAAGTAGATATGACTAATAAAGTACCGTAATAGGAAAAAACATGTATAAATGCGATATTGCTATTTTTAATTATCAAAAAATTATGAAACTTATATTTTTGAAAACCTTACATTTTACGAGTCGAATGGTATATCTAGAATATTTTTACTATTCAGGGCCTCGAGACACGTTTTTCAAGAACTGCATCCGTTCGGGTCCAAATGGACCATTCGAGATACTGGAACGAGTTAGAAATTTGGCATATCATCTTGCTTGCACCCAACTTATCTGGTATACATAATGTTTTCCATGTATCAGTACTAAGAAAATATATACTAGATTCAGATAAAGTGGTTGAGTTGGAACCAATTAATTTGAAAGAGAACTTGGCCTACGAGAAGTAACCTCTTCAGATATTAGATAGAAAAAGTGTAAACTCTTAGAAATAAAGAGATTGCTTTGTCAAAGTGTTATGGGATTTCCGAACTGAAGAAATTACTTGGGAATTAGAGGATGAGATTAGGAAAAGCTATCCTTATTTGTTTGAAAATTCAGGTATGCATGCAAGCTTTGGGGACAAAGCTTATTTTAGAGGGGGGGGAGGGGGGGGGATGTAAACCCGAGATTTTTTTTTCGTATAAATATAAATAAAATAGATAAAAACATAAAATAGAAAATAGATAACAGATTTTGAATATGACTGAGACTCTAGATTTAAACTATAAGTAGTATTGGTCCGGTCTATGGTTTTAAACCTTAAAATAAAACTAGATAAAATATAATTTACGATAGTAAGTATAAAAGTTGTAAAGTAAAAGTTAAACTAAAGATTCTATGTATACCATAGTATTCAAAATATTTAATATCATTAATATGTAAATTTTTATCAAAATATTATAATCAGTATTTATCATACGTGTCACTTGGACACACAAAATTGATTTTTTTCACAAGTTCATAGTTTTCCCCACTCCTTACACAGTTGTTGGTTGTAAATTCATCATCTTCTCTTTATTTTTATATTTCTATTACCCCATCTTTTTTGCATTTTTCTTATTTTCATTTTAGGATCTTTCTTTTTCTCAAAATTTTGAAGCAATTTCGGTACAAATTGCATCTCATTTGCTGAAGATCCTCAAAATATGTACAGCTAATTTCTTCTTTCCCTTATCTACAAAGTGTCCAAATTTTTCAAAAAAACACACCCACAAGCTATCACGCCCTAAAGGGTACCTTAAACGTAACAGTCTCCGCATTCTAAACGAGACTTAAGAACATCATAGTCATTCAAAAGTTTTGTATTAGTATGCAAGGCGTTCCCTTACGACAATAGAATACATGAACAATTGGAGATAGATAGTTCAACCTGATAAGATAAGCATAAAAACATAAACCACAGATATCTTAGGATCAGTTACAAAGCATTAAGGGACATTCCCCTGCTACGCAAAAGTCTAGGTATTATCTTCTTTGTTAAGCCCGATAGTTTTAGGGTTTACTACTAAAGACTATATAGAACTAATCATAAGCTTCTAAGGAGATAACTCCTAGTGGTAATTCTGTTCATGAGGCCTAAGCTGTCGTGATGCATAAGCGATCACTTTTCCATCTTGCATCAACACGCATCCAAGACCATTTCTGGAGGCATCACTGTGCACCGTATAAGGCTTCTTGGGATCTGGTAGAGTTAAGATTGGGGCAGACACAAGCCTTTTCTTCAACTCTTGAAAACCTTGTTCTCTCTTATCTGTCCAAATGAACTTCTCATCTTTCTAAGTTAATGTGTGAGGGGTTTGGCGATGGTAGAAAAATTCTTTACAAACTTCCTATAATATCCAGCCAATCCAAGAAAACTTCTCACTTCGGTCACAGTCTTAGGTTGCTTCCAATCCATCACTGCCTTGATCTTCTCAGGGTCCATCGATATTCCTTCTCCTGATATCACATGTCCTAGGAAGGATATCTGATCCAACCAGAAATCACGCTTAGACAGCTTAGCGTACAACTTATGCTCACATAAGGTCTATAATGCCATTCTTAAGTATTCCTCATATTGCTCTCGTGTCTTGGAGTAGATCAGAATATCGTCAATGAAGACTATCACACACTTATCCAACAGGGGCTCATATACTCGATTCATGAGATCCATAAAAGTTGCTAGTGCGTTGGTTAATCCAAAAGGCATTACCAGAAACTCGTAATGTCCGTAGCGAATTCTAAAAGTTGTCTTAGGTACATCCTCAGTTTTAATTCTCAACTAGTGGCATCCTGATCGTAGGTCAATCCTTGAAAAGATGCTAGCTCCTTGAAGTTGATCAAAAAGGTCATCTATCTTGGGAGTGGATACTTGTTCTTGATGGTGACTTTGTTGAGTTCCTGATAATCGATGCATAAGCGCATGGAACATCCTTCTTCTTCACAAATAACACTGGTGTTCCCAGGGCTTTACACTCTTTCGGATAAAACCTTGATCTAACAAGTCTTGTAACTAAGTCTTTAACTCCTTAAGCTCTACTGGTGCCATCCGGTAGGGTGCCTTTGATATTGGTTCTGTGTTTACCAATATGTCGATTTCGAAATTGATTTCCCTCTTGGGTGGTAATCTAGGCAATCCATCAGAGAACACATCTGGGAATTCCTTAACCACTTGTATGGATTCTAACTCAGGTTTCTCCTTTTCTTCTTCGTCTATGTTACTCAAGTTGATCTCTTCATCATCCATTAACTCAAATGAGTTCAACTTCACCGTGGATTCTCCCTGAACACTATTTCACATCCATCTTGATCCTTAAACTTCACCTCTTTATGTCTACAATCTACTAGAGCCTTAACGGATGTTAACCAACTCATTCCTAAGATTACTTCGTACTTGCTCATTTCCAAGATTATCAGGTCACACTTAGAGTTACTTCCTTGTATCTCCATAGGACAATCCTTAAGCACTTCCGTAGTTGTTACTATGCTTCTGGTAGGATCTTAACTCAAAAACCGATAGCGATAGTATCTGTGGGTAATCCAGTTTGTTTAGCCAGGCTAACGGTGATAAAGGAATGCGTAGCCCCGTGTTGAAGAAAGCATAAGCGGTTTGACTAGCTATGCGTATATGTCCTGCACCCGAATTTTATACTAATCATAAGACTGGTATACTTAAGCTATATGTGGGTATAAAACCTTATTCTTTAGCATAAAATTGAACACAGGATACTTAATAACTTGCATCAAAGGTAGGAGATTTGATTCTAACCTGTCACCAGTCCAAAATTGGGCCACAATCTCCATCCATGGCTGCTAACTCCGCTCCTTCATCATCCGACTCTTCACATACCCACTGTCCTTCCAAGTTGTTGATCTCATTCCGTGGACACTGTTCCAGTATGCTCGAGTTGCTTCCTCCATTTCATTCTTCGCCGATGCAGCTCCTCCTATTGAACCAAATGGTCTAGCTGGGGCATTCTTTTTTGTGGGCATTCATTGGCGAAGTGCCTAGTTTGCTTACATAAAGCAAACGGTGGAAGCCTTCTTCAGGCAGTCACCGATCTTGTGGCTAGGGTCTCTACAAAAATAGCATTTATGTTGAAGCAAGGGCACCTCTTCGAATAGTGTTCCTTCTTACATTTCCAGCATGTCACTTTGACCTCGATGCCTCCTTGTTACCACTAGCACTTCCTCTGAAACTGTGGAAGGGTTTAAACTTTTTGTTCTGGAATCTAGGGTTGTAGCTATCTTGAGCCCTTTTTCCTAACACAAAGGTTCGCTTCTCAGTGCTTTGCTTTTCCTTTTCTTGGCTCCCTCTATAATACGAGCCTTTCAACCAACTCACGGAGGGTCCTTAAATCCAACTCCTCCAGACGCATCTCAAATCTTCGTCTAGGCACTCAGGAAGACTTGCCTCTTCAATTCTTCACTGTGCCTGAAGGATTTCGAGCATATTGAAGTAGACATTGAACTCCGTCTCGCATTGTTCCACCGTCCTTCTTTTCTGAGATATGTGAAGGAAATCTCCACTGTATTGTACCCTCAAACTTCTAGGAAAGTAATTTTCCAGGAATTCTCTTCGAAAGGTTGCTCAGGTTACCGATGGTAGCAATTCTCTATTCTTTGATTCCCACCATATCCTGGCGTTGAATCTTAACATATATGTGCCATAATCCAAGCGAAGATGATGGGTTACTTCATATGCAGCAAGCGATCTCTCAATCGTGCTAGCCAGTCTCTGCTTCATATGGCTTTCCAAAACTCCCGTCGAAGTATCTATTGCTCTTGATGAAGTATGGTAGGGAACTTGGTAAGGTAGAGGCGGCGGTGGTGCTGGCAAAGAACAGTTTGAGACTCAGCCTCTGGTGGTGCAGGTGCATCAACTGTCACTTCTGGTGCATTGGCAGCCAGAGGTGGCATGTTTTGTGCATGCTGCATGAAGTTGTGGGGGATTTGGTGGTGCTGCTTGTTGTCCGCTGGGGGATTTTCTGGTTCAGCTGGAATATTATTAGAGGCGTGTCGCTCTCGTCTGCTTACGCATCAAATCGTAGTTCTTTGGGCAAGTTTCTCCATAAAGAATGTTTCAAACCTTTTCTCCATAACTTAAACATTTCTTGGGCGGTTCTGGATCTTCCAACTAACGCAAACTCTTCACATAGGACTCTTAACCTTAAGACGGTAGTTCACAAAAGTCTCATCTGGGTCTCAAGAAAATTTCAGATTTTTCCTTAACTTCGGGGAAGGTTAGCTATCAAAATAGAACAAAGAGGATCAGATCTTAAGCTTAGGTTCTAACTTCTTACTATCTAACTTAAAGTCTATTTTCTACTATCTTTTATCTAAAACTTGTGCTCTGATACAACTTAAATGTCACGCCCCGAAGGGTACCCTAAAAGTGGCAGTCCACCGCATATAATATTAAAGCTAATGAATGACAACCTTAGTCATGCAGGAGCTTTGATATCACATGCAAGGCGTGCTTCCAAGATAGTAAGACTCGCAGGGGTATTACATTTAAGCAGATAATAAAAGCAAGCAAGAACTTATATAAATAAACATAAGATTTTCATAATAATAAACTTTACATCATCTTAGGGGCATTCCCCCACTTTAAAAGTCTTCCAAAATAATAACAACTATAACATAAGCCTACTATAGAGATTTTCCTAGAAGCCTATGTTCAAAACTTAAATACGTAAAGCTTCTCCCAAAAACTCCTAGTAGCTTAAACTCGTACCTAGCATACGGGGCTCCTTGGGGCCAACCAAAGGTAATTGTACTGTAACAAAAAGCTATAAGGGTATAAGCAAAACTAGTTTAGTGAGATAATTCCATCTATAAGACATTTCCATAATGCAAACAAGTATTTAATCAAGCGTATAGAGATGCACCAATCATATGAACAAACAAAATACACATGATTAACTGGAAATCAAGTGTAGCATGGATTTTACGCCCTCCATGTCGAGGGTTGGGAGGTTACAGGCCCGTATGGCCATCAATATTTGTTGATTTACCAGCTCTTGCTTGCCCTTTAGACTTTCGCTCCTACTAGCCCATGTAGACTTTCCGGCTCCTACCAGCCACCACTATTTCTTCATTTCCCCACACGAAGAATAGTAGTGAAATAAATGTGACTCATAATTATGATATGCATGAATTGATTTCAATATATATTTAACCAAGTAATGTTTAGTTTAAGTTGAAGGTGATCAATACAATTTTCATCATATCAATACATGAATCACAATTTATTTATCAAACTTCTTTCGATATTCTTAACCTATTTTCAATCAATCATAATTCCAAGTCACACAAAAATTATTCATTTTATCTTATTCTTAATTACTAGTGCTACTACTTATAAGCACAAAACAAGGAAATGTAACTTAAGTCAAGAATTAACTCACTCCATGTCGGTAGATTCTAATCGAAGTAATCCTCGGAAAAGTGATCTCGGGTCCTTCTCTACCTAAACAAGATGAAATACCCAAAATGAGTCTTTCACGAAACTTCTATTTTAATATTCTAAACTTTTCTTAAAATCGCGATAAAATCGTATAAGAGGAAATTCCAACTTAAAACAGCCATAAATTGCTCATTTTAACTCGGAATTTCGCGTATAATATACCGTTTTCTACCTATTCGAAAAGATATATCTACTTCTAAACATATTTTCATCAAAATAAGTCGTTTGGGTTCTGAAAAAGTGGCGGACAGATTCACCACGAATTTTTATAAACTTGTTTTCCTTCTTTTATCCAAAGCTCATTTTGAAGAAATAGGTAATATAATAACTTGAAAAAACTTTGGAATGTATATACATATATTTATTGACTCATAACAAATGTATGAAGTTAATAAAGTTGTCTCAAATTATGGAAAAGTAAAGTTTTTAAAGATTTCGAAACTTGAGAACTTTTGAAATATTCATTTTGCTTTTAAAATATCTTAAGTTATTTATAGTGAGTATTTCTTCTCTTTTCCTAAATTTTACTTTCGTAATCTCTTTAAATTCCTAAGGAATGATTTTTTATTTCCTAAGCTTAGCTTCCAACACTCTTTGAAAGTATTAACACTTCTATATTTAGAGAAATAAATTCTTGATTTCTTGAGATCATCTCATTTTAATGAAAAAAATTTCTATCATTTGAAGAAAAGTGAAGTTGTTGTAAATTCTTTGTTTACTTTAAAAAGTCCTTTCTTTGTCATGTATGTTTATAAAATTTCTTATGAATTCCTCTAAGTTTGTTAATATGACTCCTTATTTTAGAAAAAATTATTAACTTCCTACTTTTATTTCTAGAAAAGAATCTTTATTTTAAGAAAACATTTCCTCATTTCTTTTATTGAGACAAAACCATTATGTTCATGCATGAATATGAATCATAAAGTTATGAAAACATAAAGAAACATAATAACTTGAAAGAATAAGCTAATAAGAAAATAAATCAAGTATTGGAACCTTAGCTTCATCAAGGTATCCGACTAAGAAAAGATAGTCCCAAAAGAAAAAGAAAATGTTTTGACTTGATGAGGACAAGTTTAAGACTAGAAAGACTAATCTTAAAAATAACATGAAAGTAAATAAATTGTAAGGAAGTAAGTAAAATTACAAGGAAAGTAAATAAATTGCAAAACAATGAGTTTATGCTCTAAATAATATATATAGTTATATAGATATACTAGATAGTTAGGAACATAAAAACAAGATAAGGAAAGTGGATTATGAACAAAAACAAAATATGAACCTATTGTTGCTTTCTTAACCTTCATGGTTTTAGAAAAAACATACTAAGCTCATACTAAGTAAATGAACATATGGAAATCTTGAAGAACATTTACCTAAAAGAACTATACTTGAGAGAGAGCTTCTTGAGAGGAATTTCTTGGAGAGATTTTTATAGAGTAACTTTAGTAGAAGAGAGGTGTGAAAGAAGTGGAAGTATGAGGGGGTATTTATAGGAAAATGTGGGAGATAATTTGTGTTAATTAAATAAATTGAAAACAAAACAATTTGGAGAGAAAGAGAAGGGGGCCGGCGCTACTTTAGGAGAAAAGAGGGAGGAAAATTTTTTTTTTTTTGTATTTTTGTTAATTAAAAGTAAGATATGAAAGATGTGAAGTTGTATTGGAAATAAAAATGTGTAAGAAATAGGTGTATGGGTTGTAAGAGTAGGTTGTAAGAAAAAGTCGAGATAGATAAATAGTGTAGAATAGTAGTAAATAGTGTAATGTAAAGTAGACATGACAATTAAATACCGGTAGTAAGAAAATACGTGTATAAATGCGATTTCTGATATTTTTAGTTACCGAAAAATTACGAAATTGATATTTTTGAAAATCTTATATTTTTAGGAGTGTAACGATATATTTAGAATATTTTTACTATTCCGAGTTCGAAATACGTTTTTTAAGAACTATGTCTGATCAGGTTCAAAACGAGTCGTGGTTTTACTAAACCGATCTTTTTAAGCTTCCTTGGATAATTACGAACTATTCTACTCACTAAACTTTTTCTTACTCTCTTAGGGTTTCTTAAACAGGAATGCTGAACTTAAGCGATTACGGTAAACTAGGATTTCGTTAACTTTTACAAATCCGGTTGACTTCTAATTAGGGTTTAAGCTTTAATTTGAATTCAAAACTTGGGGGTTTACATAAAATAAGTTATCCTCAAAGAAATCTCTCAAAAACTAATTTTTCAAAATTCAGATTATGGAATAACTCCTATTTGAAAACATGCTTACAAAGTGTAAAATGGGAATATTTATGTAAATAAAGGTCATAAGTAATAGATATAATGAAGACTCAATTTTAGCAAGGATAATTATATTTTCTTAAGAAATAAATCCAAAACAAATGGAAATGATTAAAGTTAGGAAACTATTTCTTAAAAGTAAATAGCCATGGAGTCTTACAAATAAAAAGTTTCTGAAATTCCTTTTAGTAATATTGTCAAAAGTATGCATACATCAAGCTCATAACATGCCATTCATGATAGGAAATCCTCCATATTGCATGTATAGTTAATCTATATAGTAGAAACATTACAAACATTTACAAAACTATTTTTTGGAATTGGAATTTGCTACTAATCAGAACTGATCAGAATATTTCGTGACCCAAACATTTTCAAAACTTAAAAATAATATTAGAAATATATAGATCTTTCGAAATAGGTAGAAATCGATATATAATTTGCTAATTTCTGAGTTAAAACGACTAAGTTATGACCGTTTTAAGTTGGAATTCCTGCTTAGGACGAGAATTACGAATTTGATAGTTTGTATGAGATAGTTTGGACTAGTTAAGTGATGAAATACTTATTAGGGTATTTCTTCCTTTTAGGTGACCCCGAAATCGATGATTCCCTATCACTGGATTACTTTTACTAAGAGACCGATGATCTAATGGCCAAGGAAGTATCAGTTCCAATTTCAATTATTATTTGTGATTGTAATGATAGTTGCACTAGTTACTTAGCAAAGATAAAATGAATATGGATGATGGGGTTGAATGGGAATTATATATGTCTGTTGTTGTTATGTGAAGTTGAATTTAAAGAATATCGAAGCCGGGTGATAAATCATTTGCTTATATAGATGAGCTAGGATTGACTGTCTGTGAATATTGATTTATCACCTAAAAGAATTGGTGTAATTGATTATTTGGAATTGAAGATGAAATTGAACTCATTCATAACACGATGGGGATGGAGTATTACATTTTTGGTTTTCCGTGAGCCTAAACAGTATAAAAGTTGGTTAATCGTGATCCATAAAACGAATTATTAAGTTGGTTAATCATGATCCATAAAATGAATATATGAGTTGGTTGACCGTGAGCCTAAACGGCGTTGTACTAAAGGATTCATTAATCTGCTAACTCAGGATGGAGGGTGCAAGTCCATCCACATATGATTTCTGGCTGGTCATATGTTTGTTGAATTTACGTGTTTGATGCATACCATTTGTCTGATTAATCACTTGTTTGAATGATGTGTTATAATTGTGATAATGGAAGTTTTCACTTACTAAGCTAGCGTAGCTTATACCCCAATAGATGTTCGAATGAATAGGTTATCTCAAGAATGCTAAGTGGGGACCGAGATGGTTGGAGCCGAATATGACTTCGGGATTCTGGCAGGATATATGAGTACTTTAAGATATTAGCTAGGTGTTATGAATTGCTTTGTAATAGTTTTATGTAGTAAAATCTTTTGATGAATTGAAATTAAAATATAGTGAATTGTATTTAAAATATAGTGAGTTGTATTTCCTTTACTTTGTTACTCAAGTTGTATCAATAAAAATGTATTACTCCGATGTGTCTCTCCTGTGTTAGACGCCTTGTACATAGTATGGAAGCCTTCACGTGACTAAGGCGGTCATTCTTAGACTTTAATATTGTGTACGGACTACACGTTTAGGGTATCCTTTGGGGCATAACAAAATTTGTGGAGGCAAGTAAGAAGGACTTGGATCTTCAAGATCCTAGTTGAGTTTAAATAAAAAAGTCAGGCTAAGCGACTTTAAACTAAGCGCTTCTTGGAGGCAACCCATATAACTTAATAGTAGTATTTTTGTTTTGTTTTTACTAACTTAGTGTTCAGTGTGTATAGATCATGCAATTGGGCTTTAAATGGGGAGATTCAATTTCAAAAATAGAATGAGGAACAATTTGCTCAAATTGAAAGCTCTAAGGAATTGCAAGGTAAGTATTCTAATTTCTAGAGTACTAAATATATTTTTTAGGGATATATATATATATATATATAAAGAGAGAAAAATGCTGAACGCTAGCAAGACTCAAAGCTGCGGCTTACAGCCAACGTATTCAATACAAGCCAAAATTTATGAAACGCCGGCTCAATGTCATTTACGCCTCCAGTGTTTGGGGCGGCGTAATTATCATTTTTAAAGGCTTTTCATCCCGACGAACGCTGGCATCTGGGTTTTAAATGCCGCCAGCATTCTATCCGGCGTAAACCTGTACACCGGCTGTGTACAATGCAAAGCCGCCGGCCATTTGCTCTGCAAGAATTAAAACTTTAATACACTGGCATGTAAGCTGTCGGCGTACTCGACAGAATTGCCGACGTATGTTCTACAATTTCGATTTTTAGCAGGTTCTCTCTCTCTCTCTCTCTCTCTCTCATTTCTCTTCAACTCACTCTCAACTCTCTACACTCACTTGGATTAGTTTCACTCGATCAGGTAAGTAAATTCTTTCTTAATTTCAATTTTTTTGCTTAATGGAGTATGATTATTCTACTAGAACTCTTAGATATGCTTGGAATTGTGAATTGGATTGTGTATGCTAATTGAGACGAAGGTGGATGGGATTACAAATTGATTGGATGGATGAATTGGTGGCTTCTAATAGTTTGTGACTGATATGGAATGTTGTCTGCTTGTTAGATTAGCTTATAATTGCATTGTTTGATCGGATTGAAAGAATGCATGAATTAGGGTTCTTGATGAAGAATTGGGATTGAAAAATTCGAAATTGGGGCTTTGTTGTTTTAATTGAAATTGGATGAACAAAATGATTTGTTATGTTGTGATTTAGCTCCAATTAGTTTAATTACTCTAGTTTGAACTTAGAAATTTGAAAATTGTGGAAAATTTGGAGATTAAATTGAGTTTTGAGAGAATTTTGAATGCAAATTTTTGTAGATCATGACTTACATTTTGTCCCAGTGAATTTTGAATTTTTAACGTTCAATTCTAAGCTGGCTAGTCTAGGCTGCCAGCTTTGAGTCCATTTTTGCAAGTGTAAATTTGTCAACACTAATTTCATGCCATGTGATTCATTGTTTGATATGCCTAGTATTCAAGATTTGATTAAACTCATGTTGTGACATGTATTAGGTATATATTATGAATTTATTTAATGAAATTGCTCTAGCGTTATTGGAATTAGAATTGTGTTAAGTCTTGTTCTTAAAAGATATTACATGATGCATGAGATTTAGGATTTAGTTCAACCACAATTCTTATATATACATATATATATTTTTTGCAGATATGGCTCCAAAACAGAAGAAGCAGTGCACTACTGAGTTATCTTCATCTGGTTCATAGTCCTACAATGTTCTCTCAAGCCAGTAGTATGCAAAGGATCGAAAGAAGCGCCTCATGAAGATGGATTTCATGAACTCCCAATATATGAATTGGGAGTTGCTTGATGATTTTGGCCTTAAAGATGGAGTATTAGCTTTGATTCGGGATCTAGCTTGGCTATAGATTTTTGGATGGATGGAACCGGCTTATAAAAATTTAACTCTTGAAGTTCTCTCAACATTGAAAGTAGAGTCAGATGAAGATAATTCAAAGTTTGTTTTCCAAGCTTATGGAAAGATCCACGAGATCAGATTAAAGGCTATGGGGCGAGTTTTGGGCTTATATGAGGAGCAGCACAATTTAGAACTTCCCAACTCCTGGCCTAGAGAAAGGATGAGATGACACAGGAAGCTTACTGGCTTGAGTTGATTGCTCCTTCAAATGATCCTTACATCGCATCAAAATCAGTTGCCTCCACTTTTATAAAAGTGGAACATCGACTTCTTCATCATATCCTTGCACACACAGTGAGTTGCAAGAAGAAGTCACAGCAAAGTGACTAGTTTTGACATGTTCTTCTTGTATAGTCTCATTGCAGACTATAGGATTGACTTAGGAGTGGAAATAGTGAATTTTA
Source organism: Combretum micranthum (assembly GCA_024138025.1). Classification (NCBI taxonomy): domain Eukaryota; kingdom Viridiplantae; phylum Streptophyta; class Magnoliopsida; order Myrtales; family Combretaceae; genus Combretum; species Combretum micranthum. The sequence continues at coordinate 362,734 of JAMXBD010000192.1, read as the reverse complement.
TCTTTAGGTAAGCTGATGATACTAGGACTCGATTCCTTTTGTGGAGGATACATTACCAAGTTGCTGAAGGGGATGAATATCCTTGAGATACCTGAAGGAGATGTAGAAATACCTAGTACGAAGATTTCATCTGCTTCTTTCAGGGGCTGGGGATTATTTAAAGTCCCCAGAGGAGTACCACCACCAGTTGTAGAGGAGTTTGAGCTCTAGGATATCTTTCCTGGTGATATACCTGCTCCACTTCCAGCTCCAGCCCCTGCTGATATGCCAGCTTCTTCATCTCATCCTCCTCCTGGTACTTCATCTGGATATGATATGGATCAGCTCAAGATGGATATTCAAAACCTAAAGAAGCAGAATCAAGAACTCGGGATAGACATGATAAGGAAATTAGAAAGAACAAGAAATTCCAAAGCATGATTTTCAAAGCAGTGAAAGCTGCTATTTGCTGCATTAATCAAACAGCTGGGGAGGATTGAATTATGAAACTTCTCTAGAGTCTAGTCCTAGCTCAGAGCATACTCCCACTGCTAGCCTAAAGGACACCACCAGAGCTTGCCCAGAGCAGAATAATAGATCTAGTCCAGGCCAGAGAGCTAGAGACCCTGCTAGCTCTCATTTGCTTTTATTTGTTTCTTATTTTTCTTATTGGCCTGTACTTATTTTGAGCACCTAAGTCCTTGTGGGTATACTCTTTATGATCTATACTTATCTTAGTTGATAGTTTTTTGTTTTTGTTTTTGCTTTTATTTTTCTTTTTGTTTTTCTTTTGTAGTGACTACTGGGCAGCAAACAAAGCAAAACTCTCTCTTGCGATGAAATTTTGATGACTTTGAAACAAATAAAGTGAGGAAAGTACTAATTGCTTTTTCTTGCACTTTTTATTCCTTTCCTATAATTGAATTTGCTGAGAAACAGTGTGGATACTACTTGATTGAAGTGTGGAAGAAGGGATTAATTGCTGAAGAAAGAATGAAGTTGTGAAATTGATCTGGATGTTGAATTATTGTGTCTAAATTGTTGCTATATATATATGACATCTACAGGATTGATCTGAGTAACCACCTTGAATTTTTTGTTTTAAAGCAATTTATGGTGAAAATCTGCCAAAATTTTTCAAAAATTTAGAGATAGTACAAAATATTAATTGATAGCATCTAAAAAAACAAAAAAACAATGAAAATAACTTGCTAAAGTACTTTACTCACCTGCTATAGTGACAAGTTTACTTTATTTTTAACTTTAGAATTGGAAATTTGAGAGTCGGTCAAGTCCTTTTGTGAAAAATAAACAGGTTTACTTCTAAGAAATTTTAATTTGTATATATTCTTTTAGTTGTGTTTATAACTTTATAACACTTAGTGAAAGAGGTAAATGAAACTTTTAACTTAGTGATCTTTTATAAAAATAAGTCTTAAATTTGTTATTGCATTCAAAAAGAAAGAAACAAGCATAGCTTCTACTCCTCTGACTTAAAAAATGAAGTCATGAGTATCTGAACTTGAATGTTAAAGTGAGGAAGAGTTCTTAGGGGTATTTTGAAACCTGGTCACTTAGGTGATGAATCCGGGATGTATTGGCTCAATGAACTCACTATAATGGGAAGGGATGAAAGGCAAAAGTTCAATTTTTAAACTTCGAAAAAAAAGAAGAAAAGATGAAGGATTAAAACCTCACAAAAAGAAAATAAATGGTTGTATGAAAAAGAAAAATGAATGAAAAGATTCAAATGAAAGGAGACTTATGATAACGAAGGAGAAAATCTAAGGAAAAAGTGAATACCACATGCTTTCATTTTATGTTACTAAGAGTATATATAAGCTAAAAGTCCAATGAAGACTAAATGAGTTTTTTTCATTAGTGGATTGTGTATCTACTTTTGAACTGAATCTTCTTTTGTTAAAGATTGAGATTAAAACTTGTTTTGTTTAGATTAGCCTCAAAATTTTAAATAAAGTACTCTAATTACAAGAAACTAGTGTGGTTAGAGCAGTAGGTACAAGAAAAGCAAGTTAAAAGGAAAGAATTGATGCTTGAATTAGAAAAATTGTACTATCTATGACAAATTTCAAAAATTTTGTTCTTAATTCTTTTGTTTGAGAACAAGCAAAAATTCAAGGGTGGGGAAGTTGATAAGATCATATTTTACACAATTTTAACAAGTAATTAGTGATTAATTTGAGTTGAATTTCATGAAAATTTCCACAATTGGTTCTTGGATTGTTTAGGTTTATGTTCAGTTCCAAAGTTATCAAAGGAAAGCATTACAAGGAAAATTGATTTGAAATTGAAGAATCTAAGGGGATACGCCGACTTTTTTGGATTATACGCCGCCAGCATATAGCCAGCTTAGAGGATGATCAGCATATTAAAGCTTCAACACTGCCTCTACACTGGTGGTGTTCAACCAGCCTCGACATGGAATAGAATCAAGAAACTAAGGCTGGAAAATCTGATCTTATACGCTGCCGACCTTAAGGCGGTGTATGCTAAAGATCAGAAGCCAAGAATCAAGCATTGGCTCAACACTGCCAGTGTAGAGAAATTCAAAGCCAGCTTCTACAATTTGATTCAATGCCGGCTTTTTGGAAATCAAAACCGCCGGCTTTGAGATGGCTTAGAGTGTCCACAATATTGAATTTTTAAAGTCTATTACTTACACAGGAAGCCTAGCATTGAATCTGGCCAGCCTTTGAAGTTTTATTTGTATGTCGGCATTTCAAACCCTACGCCGCCGACGTTGAAGTAGCATAGGTCATCCACAGAATACAAACCATTAACGCCAAAGCTAAAGCTATCAATGTACAAGCTTTTTAGCTATGTACACCGATTGTAAGCCGTCGGCGCATAAGTTGTAACTGCCGGTATACGTTTTGTAACTACAAAAATTATATGAAACGCCTGAATGTTTTGCTTATATATTCTAAGGATTCCTTATTAGAAGACATTGGAAAATCATTAGAAAAGCAAGAAAAAAAGAATTTCACAAATGTTTGAGTTTGTTTTTCCCTTAGGGTACTAAAACCCTAATATTCTAGCAACTTAGAGGCGATTAGAGTTTAGCTACAGTCAAGCAATGCCCATATTTGTGGGATTATGGATTTGAAGACTCTAGTTTATGGAATAAAACCATTTTTAAGGTGTTTTCAATCTCTGTTTTATCATTTTTGTTGCTTTATTGTATATTGAGATGTTCTTCATTGATTATTATGAATATGTATGAATGGATTTGATGAAATGATATATGAATCATATTGATATTGAAATTGATTAATTGAGAATTTAGTTATTTTTACTTGTAATCTATTTGATTTATTCCTGATCAACATAGGTTAGATGGATAGGGTTAGAGATGGCCAGGAGGGATTCAATGATCCACACATGTAAAACTTAGATTTTTGAATAAGATTTGTCATAGGGATATGCAAGCCTGTGATGAAGCTTCAGATTTCACTGATCTTTATGCGGTTAGGATTGCAAATTTATGTCACTTGGTGATGCTTATTTTGTAGTTTTAACTAGAATAGTAATTTTGGTGAGAGCGAATTGCTATTGAACTGTTAATCATAGATAAATTACCTTGGTAGGATAGTTTATGCTATGAAAGATTTTGCTACTCTGAGAGGTAAGCAATTCTTAGTGAATTTGAATAAATCCCAAGTAATCCATTTTATTAATTAATTTGAAGCATGAATCATTTCAAATGAGAATATAAATGCATTATTCATATATTATTTGCATCTCCTAAACTCATATCTCTCGTTGTTGTTGTTAGAACATACGATTTTAGTTCGTTACAATCATTTGTAGTCAATTTTAGTTAAATTAGCATAGATTAATCAAAAAGCTAAACTTTCAATTGCTTAGATTAGGGTAATATTCAGTTTCTAGTAATTAGCCATTAGCTCTCTGTGGACACAACCTGGACTTTCCAGAAAATACTGCATTGCACCCGGTGATTTTGTTGACCAGTTAAATTAACACCTTTGTTTGAAATTGAAAATTAAGATTATAATAGGTCTGTAAATACTACTAGTTTCACTTACCCAAAGCGATCGATTCGTCTCGGCTATACCATAAGGCCGTATTCCCCGAACGTCCTAATTCCTCAAGATGTAACTAGGCAACTTACCTTTCTGATCCCACATAGAGGAGTAGGAGCAAAATGCAAATGTGATTCTCTAAATGATATGCATGATCAATTTGTTATAAGAGGTTCCCAATTGGAAATTAATTTCAATTAAGGCGATCAACCAATATTTACACACAAGTCATCATAACAGGGACACAATTCACTTTATTCAACCAATCGAGTTTCGATATACTTAATGTTCATTGATCACACATAAAAAATCACATACATAAATCCTATAATATTCCACATGCATACCAATTTTATGTTTTCTTAGAATCTAGTGCTCTACTTTATAAGCATATATTTGAATACATAAAACGTAAAGGAAAACTCACTCGTCCTTAATGCAATCCTTAGTCAAAATAGTCCTCAGGAAAATGGAGTCTCGTATTCCTCATCACCTAGACAAAGGAAATACTCGAAATGAGTATTTCATATTGATTCTACTCAAATTTCTAATTATATCTTATTATTCTCATCATTATTCTAATTAAGGAAAATTCCAACTTAAAATGGCCATAATTTGCTCATTTGAACTTAGAATTTCGCATATTAGTAGTCTTTTTCTACCTACTCAAAATTTTTTTCTATTTCTATGGTTATTTTTAACATTTAAAGCCATTTGGGTTTTGAAATCGATTGGTGTAGATCTGAACCGAAAGTTTCAGTCCTTAAACTTGCAATTTTCCAAGTTTTACATCATCCAAAAATCTTATAACGAGCACATAGATACATGTATAGTTGAAAATCATCTAATATTAATATAAACTCATATTGTATACATGATCTTAGTGATGTTGTCCCAACAATGATTTTTCATAAAACAATTTATTTTACAAGTTTGAAAAGTTTAGTTTATCAAATTCTCTTTTGAGTTGTTGGAAGAAAACCAAAATTTTTAGTTTATTACAAGTAGGTGTCTTATTACCACAACCATTATTTTTATACTTCCTTAGCTTTATGAAAATGAATTTACTTCTCAAAACTTGATTTCATAAGTTGTAAACCGATTTTGTCTATAAGTGGATTTTAACTAGTGAGTTGATTTTTGGCTTGTCTTGGAAATTTTTTTTTATTCCTTAGAGTTTATCAAAATATCAACATAAGCCTTATAAATAAGTTTTTAAGAAAATTTTGCATAACAAGGAATTATCAACATTAAAAATTCATGATATATTTATTTTAATGTTTTTGAACGAGTGTAGTTGAATAATTATCCTAAGTCTTAGTAAAAATTCTTTTCAAGTGTTGAAAATCATTGCCTTTGATGATTTAGTTTCATTTTCATGTAAGAGGAGATATTTTATAATCTTATTTTGAAAACTTTACTAAGGCAACAACTTCACTTAATGCCTATGGATGAATATAAATTTAATAATTATGTTATGAGATAAATAAATTTATGTAGGAAAACAAAAGAATAGAAAACCAAATGAGCAAATACTAGAACAAAAAAATATAGAAGTCTTAACTTGTTATGAAGACTTCTTGGAACTTAAAAATAGACAAGTTCCACAAAGAAATAAGAAAAATATAATAGAGAAAATTATGGAAGTCTTAGATTAATTTTAAGGCTTTCTAAGACTCAAAATAATACCAGTCTCATGAAATAAGCAAAAAAAAAGAAGCAAATATAGGAGTTTTAGATTTTTATTCAAGGCTTCCCAGAACTTAGATTATGGACAAGTCACTTTTATTTTGACTTGATTAAGGACAAGTCTAAGACTAGAGATTGATTAGTCTTATTTATTTGCATGAAGTAGATACTAAACCATGTAATAAAGCATTAAATAAGGAGTTAGAGTAGTAAGCATTAGGCTCTAAAAAAAAATATATATATATATAGATATATTTACTACTTATACATACTAGCATATAAAATGTTAAGTTAGCATCAAGAACAATGTATGAACATAAACATAAAAATGAAATAGAACATGATATGAACAATATGTTATTTTTCACATTTCCATTTCCATTCCTAGCATTTGCTCATGGGGATTTCATATGGAAATGACAATATACAAATTTTTCATACTATGTTGATATAATCTGACGAGGGGTTTAGTATTTTATCTAAAGATGGAAGATTGTGTATGAGTGGAAGAAGGAAATAAAGTTGGAAGAGAAATTTAAAGAGGAAAAGTTTGAGAAAAATTTTAGAGAGAGAAGTTGAAAAATTATTTTAGTAGAGTTTTGTTATGGATAATGAAAAAGTGTGTAAGAATTGAAGGGAGGAAGTAGTAATTATGGGAGGAAATTGGAGGGGATTAAAGTATGGAAAATAAATAGAAAAGAAAATGAAATTAAGAGAAAATATGGGGAGGGGCAGTAGTTGCAATGCTTAACATGAATCAAGGGACGAAGGAGAGAGAAAAGAAAGAAAAAGTTATGTGTAAGGTATAGTATAAAGTAAAGTAGATTAGATGTATGTAAGAAAAGTTATAGCCGGTATAAGAGTTAAAAAAAAAAGGTGTAAGAAAAAGTAAAGGTACATAAATAGTAATGAATAGTAAAAAACAAAATGAAGTGATAAATTAATTACTGGTAGAGATAAAATATGCATATAATAACTATAACTGACGTTTTTATAAGCCGTTAAAATTGTATATGATATTTTTATGAAATGATAAATCATTAAATGATTTTTGAAAAGTGAATTGATATTATTTTATCATTAATTGTTATCTAGTTTTGTTATCTCGATTTGCATATTAGCGATTAGGTGCAAAAACTGTTCGATTGACGAAATTTGGTTTGGAAATTTATGTATCACAATGACGAAACAAATTTGCATTATTGCATTACTAAATATTAATTTAATTATATTGTCTTGATTTATGTGTTTGTGATCAAATACAGAAATTGATCCTGTAAAGGCTTAACATGATCAAATTTTTGTCGAATCTGATCATTTTAAGAATTGTAATATATATTTAGCTCATAATTTAAGTTCATAATATTTTCTAATTAATTTAGTATTTTGTAGTTTTAGAAGTTGTCCAATCGAGTCTGGATTTTCTAAGGTTCACAGTTGACTTTGTTTGACTTTAGAGTTTCGGTTCTGTTTTCGAGTCTGAGGTTTTATTTATATGATTACCGTAAAATTTTAGGATTTTTTTTTTAATTACAGGAGATTATTTCTTATTATTTTATTAATATATACTATTTGGATGTACTGCCTTGATTTGTGTGTTAGAGATTAAATAGATGAATTGTCTAGCATAGGATTTTCGGATTGACTAAGCTTTTAGATCGTTTTGTTGGAGATATGTTTCTGCTAAAAAATTTACTTTTAGGAATCCAGGCTTTATTTAATTCCTCTGATAAATTAAGATTATTGAATCTTCATCTGATCCCGTTTATGGTTTCCAAGGGTTCGAAATTTGGGAATCTAAGTCTTATTTAATTTATATGATATTTTAGGGTTATAAGATTTATTTGATTCAATCTAAGGTTTTTGAGATTTTGGTTTGATATGGTACATTTTAGGATTTTGGTTCTAATGCGAGTTTTAAAGTTGACAATGTGTTTTATTTATTTTATTAAAATTCTAATTAATCTTCTGATATGATCTTGGTCTACATTATTTAATTCGTGTTACATTATCATACTTCTTGATTTTGTTTGTTTCCTTCTTTTTTTATAATTATCTGATGCAATGTTCAACATATCAAATGATTTGTCAGGTATGTAGTTCGTGTCGATAATTGTAAGCTTTATTAGGTGATTTGCTTTAGGGTTCTGTTGTGTTATATGTTATTTTGATATGATGATTACATATATATTATTACTATAATTGTTAAATCATATTAGTACTTAATACAATAGTTCACAAATATTACGATACTGATTTTTATAAATCATATAGCATCATTACAATTTGATAAATTATCAAGATTAAAGTAATATTAGTAATATAATAATTAGGCCTTAGTATTGTTAACTTATTAAAATTGTCTTAATATGTGGATCAAGTATGGTACTATTATTTACCATATGACAAAATAATCTTGTTTATTTTTATTGCAATATACTTTTGATCTTATTAATATTACTATAAATGGTAATGATAGTTTGTCACATGCTTATTATGTATCATGTGCTTAAGATAACTATATGATTAAATTAGTAAGGTGGAATATTTATAGGTATCAATTTTAGACCTTTTGTATTTTATTATAATTGCTTGTTTTATATTTTGAATATTTCCGTATGTAATAAATTATTCATATGATTTGAGTTATTTCCAAGAATTTTACTTACTAAAGGAGGTGTGGTTATTAGTTTCTTTAAAGGGTTATGGTTATCTTTAATTATAAATCTATAAAATAATTATTTATGATTATTTTGGAAATTTACTTGTTATATGTTATTTGATTCTATATGTTTGAAGAATCTAAAGATATATTTATCTTTATTTGTTGAAGTTAAGGTTTTGCTTAGTGATTAATTATATATTCCTTATTTGAGGATTTTCGAGGTATGTTTATTGTTTTTCTAATCATTCGTCGACTTTGATTGATAATTTTAAGTTTACAAAGCCTAATAATTAATTCATTGATTTATCATCACTCATTGATCGCAAAAAGGTTAGAGAAATTTTTTTTGATAACAATTATAATTTCTTAAACTATAATTGAATTGTTTATATTTTAATATTCTTAAATCACGAAAACTGGGAGTGACTTTTAGCAACTTTTCTAAAACTTTTCAACATTTTATATCACACAATTGTCAATTATCAAAATTAGATTATGAAAAAATTAGAGGGTTTACAACAAGTATGAGGTATTCTTTTCCAAGGCTTGTTAGACATGAAGTGAGCCATAAATTGCTTGCTGAACTATGTGAATGAGGCGATGGCCCTTTAAAGAGGTTGCTGAACTATGTGAATGAGGCGATGGCCCTTTAAAGAGGTTGCTGAACTAGGTCCTGGCTGCTTCTTGAAGGGTTGTTAGGAACGTCTTACACCATATGGCGGTTAAGAAACTATATAGTATCATAGTGGACTAGAATTAGGCCAAATGATCTTTAGGGTTAGTTGTTCCATCATAAGTCTCCAGGTGTAAGATTCTGGTCCTAATGGGCCATACTATAGACTAAATGGCTGTAGTGAAAGGTGAATTGGCTGTAGTCACTACTATATCGATAGACCTTGCAAGTTGTTCTTTAGGTTAGTAATCTTTTGCATCATTTAATCAAATTTGCTAAGGTTGGTGAAGGCTTTGTGAACTCTTACCAAGTCAGGGCATGTGCGTAGTGAATGGGGACGGTTGTCCTTGCGGTGATCTCATTTTGGAGCTTCTCTCTTCAAATGCGAGGAAGATTGGGGTCTTTTAGAGCTAGTGGATGTGGCCCAAGTCCGACTTGGTGAATCAACAGCCTTTTAGTAGTTGTATGGGGTGCATAAAGAGGTTACAGAATGTCCACTGGAAGAAAGTTGAGTTTAGGGTGTAGTTAGGGATCGTTTTCCACTTGGTCTAGGCTATCCTCTGGGGACGTTTGTGATTGTGGGCTTAGGGATCTATTGTTTCCCTTGTTGGTTTGCATATTCTTGGCTTGCTTTAAGTTGATAATGCTTTGGTGAAGCTGAGCATTAGTGTTTTCGCTCTCCAAGTTTCCATGTGCTAGCTATTGGCATAGGTCTTCTAACTCTAGGATATATCTTAGGTCAATGGTTTCGACCTCTCTTAGGGCTTAGAGGGCTGACTGCTATTGTTCTACCATAGTAGCCATGGTGGCAATTGGTACAGCTGTGGTTTAGTTGCTACCCTCAAACTATCTCTGCATCTGTGTGGTTTCGTCATGCGAAGTAGAAGGGAAGGGTAATAAGAAGTGGTTAGCATTTTTTAGCCAAGGATTTCACAGAGGAGAATTTGAAAATGTTCCCGTAGATGGCACCATGTATCATAGGTGCCTAATTCGTCGGTAGAGTTATTTTCTTCTCCTTAAGTTGAAGATGGGGGTGTTGGAGCACCCAAGATATGCTTACACAGAAAACTCAATTAGTAGTACGTCAAGAGGTTGTTTGACGTGGCCACTTTGATGCTTAAGTTAGCTATGGTAGCCATAGCAGACTCTGAAGGGGTGTGGAGACATCCTTTACACATGATAGGTTCTCTTTAGGCTACTAGCTGGCTTGATTCGTGGGGCACAACAATGCGAGGTGTGGACTATGTCTATGCTAGTATTGTGGCATGGATATGCTAGGTATAGAGGGTGGCTGAACAAGGTGTGAATTGCCAAGAAGATTCAGTTGTCAGATTGCCATGGACTCCCCATTGAGCTAGGGGGTCGTGACTGGCATGACCTTGACGACCTCGGCTTTCATGCATGAGGTCGACGTCGAGGTCATAGGTATGCATCGTCTGTGCAACTTGAGGTCATTTGAGAGTCCTTTTCACTTGTCGAGGTGTGACTTGCTTCTGGGGCTTTTGTAGAGTAGGCCTTATTGGGGTTGGTATTGGGCTTAATAGTTTATTAGTTCTAGGTTTGACTTGATGAGCTTTAGTTGAAAATCCACTATAAATAGCGACCATCAAATTTTGGCTACCCACCCTAACTCTATTAGTATTACTTCAATTTTCATCGTGTGACTCTTCAATAAGAGAATTTTGATTAAGATCTAAAGATTTACAATCAGGTCTCTATTGACAAAGAGGACATCTTGTTCATATCTGAAGGTTTGCAATCAATTATCCAACAATGAATAAAATGTCGCATCAAACCATTTTTAGATCTAGTTTTTTTTTTTTTTTTTTTTCTATTTGTTTGTCATCCCATTATAGGATCTCTCTAGCTAGGATTTCATTTTGCGATTGCCTTGGAATTTTTTATAGATCATTGTAACCCATTTTTATTTGAGAAATGTGTTTGTTTTCGGATTGAATTTTTAATTTTTATTTCTTTTAATATATTTCGTCAGTACCATATGTACTTGTATTTCGATGTGCTTTAATGAAAAAAAAAAACATAAGCAATATGAAGAATGAAAGATAGGAAATATATTTTTAATTTCCAAAAGGGATAATGTCATGAATGATACCTAAACTTTCATAAATAATTAGGTACTTGAACTTTAAAATTGATCAATTTAGTATTTGACAATATTTGAATGCTTAAAAAAACTTGACGGAGATACTGTTAGCGTACATGAAAAGTTATTTCAAATACTAAATTGATCAATTTCAATTTTTTAAGCATTAAGTTAATCAATTTCGATGTTCATATACCTAATTACATATATTGTTAAAATTTAGGTACTATTCATGACATCAACCTTTTCCGAAATAAAAATTTAAGAACAAGCTGCAGAAGCTGAAAGAAGGAATTTCCAGATGAAGTTCCAACTTCCAAAACCTCTTAAAAACATTCCTTCCTCCACTAGTGTGAACATGCTTACGTAACCTGCGAACTAGTCCTTGTATCGTTAGCATGGGGTCCTACAATATATAATGGCAAAAATAGTCCGAGCTGGGGACTCTAAGGTGGTCACTGAATGGGCCCAAAGAGTAGATGGATGGTGATGAGTAAAGAGAGAATACATTGTTCTTCTAGATAAGGAATATGATATTTCTAGTCAGATGGTAATGACGAAAATGACTAACGGGTCGGCACGAACTGTATGTTGGATCTTGTTATTCCAGGCGGTCAAAGCAAGAAAGATTAATCCATGACATGTTTTTATGCTTGAATTGAGTTCGGGTGTCTATGATTTTTAATTTGGGCGTTATTGAAATATCAATTATAATGTAGGCCTAATTTTCAAAGAACTCACGGTCTAGTATTAGCGGCATCATTTTCTAATGCGATGAATCTAGACATCCTCAAGGATTGGGTCTGAATTCGAACTCATCTTGGCCTGACTTGGTTCCATGCTTGAACTTGGTCTGACTTGTAGTAGATTTGCCCAATAATTAATCAGACTCGTGGATCTATATAGGTCCATAGGTCTCTATAAAAAATTATAATAATTAGTTAAAATAAAAAGTAATAAAAAATTAAAATGTAAATGACATTTAATATTCCGTGTGAATAGAAATTAATTATTATCCATACTTAATGTGTTGTTATATCAACTAGAATAAATAAATGTAGTTGACAAATAGCTCTATATAAGGTCCCACAAAGTGAATAATCTCATTTTTAAACAATGTGAGACTTCTTTTCTTTTTTCTTGTGGCTTCTTTTAATTTATTAAAAATAATTCCTTAGATAGACCCACTTCAAAACTAATAGGTTCATAGTTCAAGACTTGACCCGCCCTTGGATAGGGTGAAAAGACTGAATCAAGACTCCACAAGTCGGGGTTAGGTTTAGACTTGACTTGACCCATAGTGATGTAGATAGAAGCTAAAATGATTTCCACTCTTTAAAGAAAGATGAATATATGTCTAACTGGGAAGATGAAAAAAAAAAAAAACCAAAGCCTTCATTTACATCATATTTGGTCCACTAAAACGAAATAAGAGTAAAAATAAATAATAACTCCTTTGTTGTTATTTTCCATTATGATTAGAGGTATTTTTGGAATAAAATTTGCATAGGAGGAGAAATAGTAATTCCTTGGGTAAAAGAAAGAAATAACTCCATATTAATTCCATATTTAAATGAAATAAAATTTTTTTTTATGGAACTTTCTAAACAAAACAAAAATTCTATTTTAATAAAATAAAGGCACCGTTTTTTCTTATTAGTATTGAAGGTCCTATATAGCAATAGCTAATAGACCCCTGATACCATAGTTATAACTTATTTATTTTTGAGAAAATTGCAAATTGCCTTCTTAACTTTTATCTTAGTGCGATTTTACTTTTTAAACTTTTAACAATTAGTATAGTTAAGAACAATTAACATTTTCATGTAAAATAAAAATACATTTTGAAAGTTTGGGAAGGGGGGGGGTATGCACATACTTGAATGTATGGGGGGATAAGTCTATATATAAATGAAAGTTCGATGGGGTAATTTGCAATTTTCTACTTTTTTTAATGAAAAATATTAATTTTCCTTAACTGTGTTAATTGTTAAAAGTCCAGGAAGCTTAAAACTGTATTTTAAAAGTTTAGTAAATAAGTTTGCACTTTAGTAAAATTTTAGGAAGGGCAATTTTTAATTTGGGTTAATGACGAAAATGATACATAAACTTTCGTAAAGAGAACAATTAGGTACCTGAAGTTTAGTTTTAAACAACTTGGTACTCGAACAAAATTTTTATTAATTTTTTCATACATGAAGTTTGTATCAAGGTGCAAGTGTGAGAATCCCACATAGGAAATATGAGACTTGTGTGAAGAATTTATAAGAGGGAAAACCTATTAATCATTGCCTTAAGGTTTTGGGTTATAGATGGTATCTAAAGCCCATTTGTGCAATCTTTCACAACGCCCATTGGATTTCTCCCCATTGAAAGCATACTCCAGGATCCTAACAATTGGTATCAGAGCCGATGGTTCTGCTGAGAGTCTCCCATGGTTGGCCCACCATATAGAAAGAAGAGCTTGTGTATGACTCATTTGTCAAAACTATGGTGAGTAGGTGAGACTACTCACAAAGCGGATTTACTAGAATTAGTTTGATAAGCTCTTGTTGAGGGGGAGTATGGCTTACTCCATTGTGGAGACTCACACTTGAGGGAGAGATTGTTAGGGTGTAAGTGTGAGAATACTACATGGAAAATATGAGACTTGTGTGAAGAGTTTATAAGAAGGAAGACTCATTAACTCATTGCCTTAAGGTTTGGGTTACAGATGGTGTTTAAAGCCCATTTGTGCAATCATTCACAAAGCCTATTGGATTTCTCCCTGTTGAAGGCATACTCCAGGATCTAACAGTTTGGTTTCGATAGTTTTAGTACATTGGTAAAGTTTTTATTGATTTTTTTCATACCTAAAGTAAGTGAAATGAGGTATGAAAAAAAATATACAAAAAGTTTGTTCAAGTGTCAAAATTGTTAAAACCAAACTTCATAGATGCAAAAAGTCAACAAAAACTTTATTCAGGTACGAAATTATTCAAGACCAAATTTCAAGTTTTTAATTATCTTTTTAATTTCTCCGTTATTTTTATATTTGGATGTCCAGTATTTTGTTTATCTCGATCTGCTGTTGAATGGAATGGAAAACAGCCATGTGATTTTGACAACCGCTACGACGTGGAATGTCCCCGTACTTCAATAGATGAAAGTTATAGCTTGGTATTATATAAGTTTTCAAAATGCTATATTGTGTGGCGAATTGGAATCTTTTAAGTTTTAACCCAATTTATTGTGGAGTTGAGGTGTGCAAATAGCTTTTTGAATATGGGTAAGTGTCCCACCTGCTGATACTAACAATATCTTCTAAATTCTAATTATGAGTATGGATGCTTTACAATCCTCAACATTAAGTTATTACTTTTTGCTACATATCCTTCTTCACCTCTAGCGGGATATTAATGTCGGCGCGCAAGCACAACGACGATTTCTCACATTCAATGGACAAGCAGTGTAGCTGTTCTTCCGGAGCCCTTGGATCCCCGAACTAGTAACTACGAGTGTAAATCAATCCAGTTGATTCAAAAGTTACCATCAGCAGGATATAATGTTAGGTGCGCTTAGTTCATTGGTTTCATATCAGTTCGACATTTATTTTATATATGTTTCAATCATATCTATTTATAAAAAATAGATATTTTTACTTATAAACATATCATACAGATTATATACAGATAAAATACAATACAAATGAAAAACAGATCATCCAAACAAAAAAAGATATTTAAAATTTAATTTGATGATGATTTAGTTAAATTTAAACTTAAATCTGTTTAGCTCTACGATGCGGTGAATCTAATTGAATTTGAGTTGAACTTACATATAAAGTTTTATCAAACTCAAGTGAGTTTAAATATCAATAGGTATTTTGTTAGGAAAAAAAAATATAACATTTTCTAAATTATTAAGCTTAAATGAGTTTTATCAAGTCAAGTGTAAACTCGTTAAGTGATACCACAAAATGAGCTACAACTATAAAATTTAAACTAGATGAAACTTCAATTGAGTTTCAATTGTGAATTTTTATGATGAATTTTGAATTTTAAAGGTGAGTTTAAACTTAGATAATATAATTCAATTTATTTATATTAGGGGTGGGCATGGTGTGGTGGTCCGGTTCGCAACCTAAATCGAGCCGAATGGTATATCATGATTTGGTTTTTCTTTTAAATTTGAAACCAATTATACGGTTTAATTCTTAAATTTTTTGAACTGAAAAAATGGCGTGGTATGATTCATTTTATGATTTAGACTGTTTTTTACTCTTAAAATAAAAATGCATTATATCTAGAGGTTTTAATTGCATATCTTCTACAAGTTATCATTGGTGGAAATACTGATTATAAAATTTAAAATTAATTATTTACCTAAAAAATATGTAAAATTTATTACTAAAAGAGATTTCATTCCATAAAATCATAATTAAATATTAGCCTTAATATGTAAATAAATAAAATAATAAGGTTTTAGAAGTGGACTAATCAATTAGAAAAAAAAAACGTATTTAAAACACTAGAAATTAAAACCTAAAATTACCTTAATTAAAGACACTGCAAGTCTACAACAATTGAAATTTATATCTTTCATTGCATTGTAATAGCATCCACACCTCATGGAATCTTTAAGAGATTTTTAAAATGTCAAATCAATATTTTAAAAATTTTTTTTAGAACCTCACTTTTTTATTTATATGATTTTTTTATATAAGAACTTTCGTAATTTTTTAGATTTTGTGAGTCCTATATATTTTTACATTATGTGCTTAATAAAATAAAAAAGTTATAAAAGACGTGAACGATTCTACTTTTTTAGCCCTTGACGTGGGATTCCCAAAAAATTTTGACAACCTCTTCTCTAGGATTTTAAAAAGTAAAATCATTTATACGGGATTCATATCAAAAACCGACGATAAGATGCTCTAACAACCATCAGTTTTGCAAGGGGTTTAGTAGATGGCTTTTACTGGCTAGGTACGGAACTAGTCAATTGATAACGCGGAATTCGTATAGACGCAACTACAAGGACCCCACGACATTTTTTTGTTTTCTTGGTCAAATAACAAAATCTATCCAGTGATGAATGTAACATTGAACATCTTTTTACAGAAGTGACTATTTTATCATTCGATTCCTCATCTGACATCCTTGTCAATCAGACCGAGGTAGCGTGAATCCAGCTGTTCTTTGTATAATATTATATAATAATCTATGTCGATATAACATACATGGCACATTTGAATAGTCAATAATCAATATATATACATAGTGGGGCCAAGGAGATTATTTTAACTTTCATCTCCAAGAATATCCAGACATATTAATTACCAAAATAAATTAAAATATTTTATTTTCATTGGCTGACGTGTTAAATAGATCAAGAACTCGACCAAATACGTAAGATCCTTAGGAATCTTTTTGAAAGAATCCGCCTAGATTTCGCCCTTTGAACTTTCTCATTATGCATATATTGCCGTCATTGCATAGTCTCTAGAAGCCCGTACATGGAGCACATGTGCGGATAATTATATGATTAAAAATCATGTTTGAATAAATTAATCAAGCTTTTGTGGTAGTTGATGCCAGAGAAAGAGGCAATGGAATCCATAAGCATGTGCACCACCGACGGATGGTAGAAGAAAACATGCGTAAATGGGAAAGCGATTATAGTTGTTGATACATATATATTTTCAGCAATATACCAGCATCAATTAGAAATTAGATTGTTCCGTTGGTGGGTGTCAATGAGTTAAGATTATATTTTATTTTTATTTTTAAAAGAGAAGTCTGATCCTGTCAACTCCCAATACCTTGTTAAAATGGTACTTGAATCTATTTATCACCGCGATCTTATTTAAAATTCTACATACTCTCTTATTGTTTGTTTACGCTTAAATACGTCTTTGTCACTGACATCGAATATGCTTGTATGACTATTATTGTATCGAGTTCATGATGGACACTCACAGATTCTATCAAATTATAAAGTTTATAAACCCAAATGAAATATAACGCTTAAATTAGGAAATGGTACTAGTCTAATATAGTATAGAATTTATCAATTATCGTCCTCAGGGATCTTGAAAACAAATACTAGTATTACCGTTTTTCTACTATTAAGCTCAATTGTAGAAGTGGTATCTATTATTAACTACTAATTTACTAATCTAATAGACCTTAAGATCAATTATGTAAGCTTTTATGAGATATAGTCAATCACAAGACATTCCTCATCTTGATCCATCCTAAACCTTAAACTTATAATAATAGATCGATTAATGAATTATTCATACTTATTGCAGGATCTTTCCAATAAATCAATTATTCCCTTGAGTTAATTAATTCATAACCCTACATGAGATAGTGGAGGCCTCTCCCTCACTAACACCACTTAAGATCATATAAAAGTTAATGATCCCTATAGTAAAGATTAAATCTTTATGTAAAGGATCTAATTTTTCTTACTTCTAAGTGAAACATGCAATTTCTCTATTCATGAAGATCTATCCTATTATATGTAACTTCTTTCTATCAATCACAAAACAATTAAATCATATGAATAGATGCAAATGCATAAACATTTTATAAATCAAAAGCATTCAATCACTTGGTTTAAGATTTCACAATATGCATGGTATATGTAATCCCCGAGTTTTTCCTTAAGTTAAGTTTAAAAAGTAGGATTAAAGTTAATATAGAGTTGATATAAAAGTTAATAATGAATGGTCTAGTTAGCAGATTTACTTGTATTAGCATACTAAAATGAGTTATTCGAGTAGAGACTCAAAATTTCAATTGATCTATTTCAAAATTATCTATCAATTTATTTTACTTCAAAATTCTTTTATGAACTTGTATTTCTAAAACTCAATCCCTAACTATAAGAATTTTATTATAAATCATCTCAAAAAAATTTTACTTAAATAAGATTCCTAAATTTAATTGATCAAACTTTGCTTTAGTTTTACTTTCATGTTTCTTAAGTTTTTGGGCTAAAGGAACCCAGATTATCATGCAAATATAGGCCCAATTTCATGTAAACCCAAGCTTGCAATTCAATTTCCCCCACCTTACTTAACATACTCCTACATGCACACAATGAATTTCTTATGATGTCTAAAAAGCCAAAGTAACATTACTTATAACTAGAGATAATTATCAAACTAAATTAACAAAAATATATTCCTAAAATCCCTTCTAGTAGGCGCCATTCTTCTCAAGAAAATCCTCACATTGCTTCATCATTTTTCTTCCAAAATTCTCTAAAAGTTCACTTCAAGCCTTCATCATCAAGTCAAGAATCAATTAGGTAACATATTACTTTCAAGCCTTCATCATTTTATCTAGTGTATGTTGGATAATATTAAATATAGGGTTGTTGAGGATATTAGAGTTAGCTAGGTAAAGATTAAGTAATGAAATTGATAATCTAAAACCTAAATCATATATATAATGGACTTTTGTTGGTTTGATAGAGTTAATAATATGTATAGTTAATAGTAGTATAAGTGTGTATGTATAATGTCAAAATGTAGGTGTAGGGGATATATATATAAGTCTTATATGTTGATGTTGAGATGTCTTTGTTGGAAATTAGATTATAGAAATTAGTTTAAAAGTGTAAAATTTCGAACTTTGAAAACATAATTTAGAGTTTGGTTGATCATGGGCGTGATAATTTCGGATCAAATTATTTTGACTCATCATGGGCGTGATACAACCCATGATCTTCTCATATCAAATATGATGGTCCCAAATAATAATCAAGAAAGGGGGTTGAATTGATTATTACAAATTTTTGCCTTTATAAATTAATCCCCTTTCGGTTTTGAAAAATGAGAACAATATATCAATATAACAAATATGAAAAGAAATTGCATAAAATTAAAAAGATAGAGAGAAGAAGATCAGGCAATGATTTATAGTGGTTCCGCTTTGTGCGTCAATCCACTCTTCCAGCTCTGAGCCGGGACCCTGTTATTGTACGGGTTTTGTTTCACTATATCCAATAAGAACAAATTACAAGCTTGTACAAATCTCTTTGCTCGATTGTCATAGCTATCATCTAGCTACAACCGATTTACAAAGTCTAAACTTGTAATTGAACTACCACTCAAGAAGGCAACAACACGTTCCTTCAATTACAAAAAGAAAATAAATTTTTAAGGTCAAGAAGCAAAAAGAAGGATTGTAAAGAGATCAGCTCGCTTGTTGAACCGTAAGAAGAAATTATGAATATTTTAGGCAAAATGAAACTTCTGGGTTTTGTTCTGTATATACTTGGTAAGAAAAAAAAACTTCTTTTTATTGTGCATGAATAGTATCAGCTCCTTTTTTTTTTTTTTTTTTTACTTAGATCATCTTCTTTTTCTCTCTATCTTATGTATAATATATTTCTTCTTCTCCTTAAAGCTCCAAAAGGTGTTTGGAAGATGGATAAGCTTTTCCAAAAATCTCGATTAAAAATCTTTTGTTCCTTATCTCTTTTTCAAATTTGAATTCTTCCGTTTCTTCAATCGGGTAGAAGATAAGATGAGATATGTTTCTTCCAGATATTGTGGTGATATTTATCTTGATTTGAAATTTGAAAACCAAAAATGATTCATCATAATCTGATCTTCTTCTTCTTTATCTAAACCAAAAGTAGATAACGTTCCTTTTTTTGAACTCACACATGAATCACATAAAACTAGGTAAGTGATGGACTTATCTTTGTCTTGAAACATTGTAGATACTGATATTTCACTTGTCTTGAAGTAGAAAAACGTGCAGCAACTATTCAAAGAAGTTCTGGTACTGTTCATGAAGATTTTTCTTCCGTTTGTAGAGAGAGAAAATTGAGATAATCTTCAAATCCTCTTGAATATTAACCAACTTAGGTGGAACAAATGAGTATATTACCAAAATAAACTCATTTACTCGGAGCTAGGTCTTCAAGATTCATTTTTATACCGAATTGGAATGATTTGTATCAAGTTGGAGAAGATGAATAGTAAAATCACGTGATATAGAGCTGCTATCAAAAGTGTAGTGAAAGGTTTTGTAAAAGGTTCTGGATTTCTGGAAAAATTCTTTATCCTTAAAGCAACCTTTTGGAAAACATTCTGGATTCTGAATACTCTTCATCATTTTTCTTCTTTCTCTTTAACTTGATACTACATACTTAATAAATTCATTTTACTTTTTTGTTATTATCAAAACCTATTTTAAGAGAATCTAACAAAATATTTTTTTGACTTATCATGGGCGAGATTGATCCCATGATCATCATTTTGCTTTGTACAAAAATTATAATACCCTTGATCACGGGCTTGATGGTACCCATGATGGTGGTCACAACCTTGATCATGGCCGTGAAAATTCCCCTATTTCACCTTTTATAAAACAATACAATAATATGAAATACTATATATGTATGTAGATACTAGTTTAAGATCTTCTATAGAATCTTAATCAAGTTCGATCATAGAATCATATGTTAAGAATATACTAATTTTTATAATACTTGGACTTAATTAGTTAGTTAAATGTATGTAGTCGAATAATACCTATGTTTAGCACATTATAATTGCTTAAAGACCAATGAATTAGGTGTATGATAACATAAATTTAGGACACTTAGGTACTAATAGAATTCCTATTTAGTTACATAGTTAATAATACATGTTTGTTGTCTTATAGGAACCATAAATCAAGGTTTGAAGTTTATGATAGATTATTATGATTATTAAGTAAAGATGCATAAGTGATTAACTTGAATCTTCTCACATTACTTGTGTTTTTGTAAACCCTCGTTTTCTTAGTAAACCAGAGTTCGATTTTAGGAAAGATTTAAGACCGAAAACTGGACTCCTAAAGGAATATCTCTGGATCAATCGGACGTAGGAATCCTATGTCCGGTGATATCAAGAAGGGAACCCCGATAGAATAAAAAAGAGCTAACTCCGAAGTAAGACTAAATCGGAAAGTCAACCGGAAACCCTAAGTCAACAAAATCTCAGAAAACCCTAGCAGTTTGGATTCGACAATCCCAGGTTCTAAAACTAAGAAGTCGAAATATGAGTAAGAAGTGTAGATTAGCTCGTATTAACATTAGAATGTTAAACAATATTTAATTAGTGAATTTCGACCTATTTCGAGTCCGATCGGATACAAGTCTAGGAAAGCATGTCCCGAGACTCGGGATATTAAATATATAATATTAGTACTGTTAGATTCGTAATTTTATAATATTTCTGAATATTTCAGTTATATAATTTTTCGGGTTATAAAAGTTACAGTTATACCTTTTATCGTATTTTCATTACTACAGGTAAATTAAATGTCTAATCAACTTTTGTTTTCTTATACACTATTCATCAAGTACAACCATGTTGGGTTTCCACAGGGTTTTAAAATTATAAAGATCAAATCTTTTGCAGCGGAATTCAAAAAGAAAACCCTAACCCAGTATCCATGTGTATTGATTAGATTAAAACAAAACAATTTTTTTGATTTCGTACCTCTAAAAGCTTGAAACTTGAAATCAATTTACAGATCGGATCTGTAGGTACCGCAAAATCACAATACCCTCTACGGTATCCACACAAACGAGCACTCTTCAAAAGGATCCTTCACGTGCTAGCGTGATCTAGAACATTTCTAGATGATATTGGGATTTTCACACACGACCCTTCGTGGTTCACTCTTTAGGGTTTACAGATTTTCTCTGCCGGTCTAATGTCGACAGACAAGTCGTTAACCCTAAAGAGATCTCTTTATGTGCCTTTTATACTAATGTCATTCTCACATGAGTAATGACATTAGTGCCCCTTAATCTAATAAGGGATAATATTTCCTAAAATATAATTCTTGCACATAACAATGTAATAATTTATTATTACTCTCAATAATAATAAATTATTATTCCTACAACACATTAAATTTAGTCTATGATCCTTTAATTTATTATTATTCTTAATAATAATAAATTATTATTCCCACAAGACATTAAATTTAGTCCATGATTATTTTGACTCGTTCTTTGGCCTCTAGTAATATGTTATGTTTACCTAAATTAAGTGAAGATCGGTGATCCGATTTTTACCTAATCCATAACTTATGTCATTATCCTTTTGTCACATGATATCGAGATTGAACATAAGGCATGGATAGTGTCATCCTTATATCGTTCAATCTTATCATTTCTCGATTTCTAAGTAAACTGATAAAAACAAATGAAATTGATCACCCTATCAATTCATTTGAGCACGGCCATGCATTTCTCAGTCTCACTCGTCGAGGGCCCAGAGATATCTCTCTCACAACGAGAGGGACAAATCCCATCTTAATCACTCAACTTCCTCTACATGATTTACATTATGCCCAATCTCAACCTTTATAATTATCTGGTTAAAGACAACGTTTGATTGAGTTGAAACATAATATTCCTCATGTTGGAATCCATGGTGATTTTAGGTCTGAGGATACGATGACATTTTATTTTGAGAATCACTTATGACACTAATCCATGTAGTGATCTCAAAGCGGGTCAGTCCAGTACATAGTTCTCCAACATGTACCTATGAGTTTGATTTATATCTCCATATAAATAAACATCCCATGATTATCAGTCAAACCTTATACTAGATTTAATTCATTATTGTTCCCTCAATAATGAGCATCTACGGACATTTAGAATAATTTAATTATTCACGGATCCTATTATAAAATAAACATGCAAACAATATAATACAAATGTTTATGAATGACAATATCCAGTAATTGGCGTAGGGCACAATCACCAACAATCTCCCATTTGCACTAGGCCAAATCATACATGAATCTAATACCCATTGACCTAGTATGATGATCGTGCTTTTGCCTGTGCAAGAAGCTTGATAAGTGGATTAGTAATATTGTCATTTAGTTGATACTTTGCATATCTTCACAACATCTGATGCTGTTATACACTCGATCTTTCTTATAGAATCTGCTACAGTATTCTACTTTGAACTTTTCAAGCTTACTTACGTCCATTGAAAAGAAAAATATATCTAGATTGTGATATAAAATCATCCTTATCGGATTGGAAACTAGCATCCGTGTAACTATTTACAACTAACTCATCTTCCAATCCTCCATCTATCAAGAATGCATCTTTAGTTCTTCTTAAATACCTAAGAATATTCTTGACTGCTGTTCAATGGGGTTCACTAGGATCTAACTGGCATTTACTGGTTATGCTTAATGCATATGACACATTTGGTCGAGTGCATAACATGGCATACGTGATTGATCCAATATTCGAATCATAAAGAGTCTTACTCATGTGATCTTGCTCATCATTTGTCATTGGACATTGAGTATTGCTCAGATTTATATCATGTGACATTGGCAAGAATCCCCTTTTGGAAACTTGCATATTGAACCTATTCAGTACTTTGTTTATATATGCACTCTGACTTAGGCTAGTAAGCTTTTTTAGATCTATTACTATAGATCTTGATGCCTACGGTATAGGCAGTCTTACCTAAGTCTTTCATTGCAAAAAATATTCCACTTAGGGTTCCCGGGTGATTTTCCTATTTAGATCCTTGCCAATTTAGAAACTGACGTTTTATGTTTATACAACATATTTAGTTTTAGAAAATTATTTTAAATTTTTTTTTTGTAAGTATCTAATATCTCTCAACGTTTTCGGAATTCTTGAATTGAGTTTTATTTTCGAAGGTTTATCGTTATTTACTTTTTAATAATTGATTTTTGGGTTCTATATTACCTGATTTTATAAGTTGGAGTTAATAAGAATGTGTTAATAAGAATTTTTCGATTTATAAAAATTACAATTATAGTCCTTTTATTATATTTTCCTTACTACCGGTAATTTAGTTGTCTAATCTACTTTTTGACTTTTAATCATCACTATTCACCAAGTACAACCAGACATATCCTATTCTTATATCCTTACAACCTATTCTTACATCCTTAAATAATATTTCTTACAATTTAATTTTCCAATACAATTTTATTACTTAAATTACTTATTTAAATTTAAAACTTACACAACACAACACAACACAAAGCATCTCTTCCTCTCCCCCAATCCTCCAAACCTCCCTCCTCTCTGCTCCCTCCACATCCCATCCCCCCCCCCCCCCCCCCCCCCCCCCCCCCCCCCCCCCCCCCCCCCCCCCCCCCCCCCCCCCCCAAAATACACTCTCTCTTATATGTTTTATTTTTCTTTCTTTAATTCTACACAAACCCTAACCCATTTTTTTATAAATACTCCTTTATGCCTTTCACTCTTCACCTTCTTTTCTTTTTCACTAAACAAAAACTATTGCAAAATTTATTTCTCATCTCTCTCCCCTTTAGTACCGTGGGCCCCCTCCCTCAACACACACACACACACAAAATTTCCTTCAAGCTTCTTGTTCCAAACACTCCATAGGTAATAGATCTAAACCCTACCACAAATAAAACATATAATGGCAAGATCATACATGTGTGGTTCCACCAAAATCCCATGAGCTTTTTATAAAGGATGTGGAAATACTGGAGCATGATGTTCATGCCATCACAATGTTATGGAACTCTTGTTTTATGTTATTATTTTGCTATATTCTTGCTATATATATTCTTGTTGATATTTTATTGATATATCTTGCTACTAAATTCATCATCATAATGTTTTATCTTGCATTTCATGCATTTCACAACATCATCATACTAATCTAACTTTTGAGACTAGTCCTTCTAGTCTTGGGAAGCCTTGAATGTGATCTAAGGCTTCCAATAATGCATTTACATCCATGACATCGATGTCATCATATATTTATTTTGTTTTAAGTATATAAATACCATAAAAATTATGTTTTATGTGGATAAAGACTTGTAATATGATGGTCTTAATGAGGATGCTGCCAAAAGCTCAAGATCTATTTTTGTTTCCATCAAAAATGATTTTTGAAATTCGGATGGAAAGAGAAATCCATTTTGAAAACCTATTTTCCAACTCTAAAATAAATATTTTATATTAAATATGAAGGGCTTAGGGAATAGGTATCATAAAGGAATGATTTTGATGAGTTAGATCTAGTTTTACTAAGAGATATTTTCAAAATAAGAAAAGATTACAAAAGTCAAGTTAGAACCTTGCCTCAACTCCAACAAGAACATGAAATTCGTAACTGGGATGAGTTGCTAAGTAAACACCTATTTTCCAACCCTAAAACAAGAGTTTTATTAAAGAAATGGAAGCCTTAAGGAGTAGGTTTGATTAGGACTTAATTTTAGAAAGATCAAATGAGTTTTTCCCAAGAAATAATCTCAAACACAAATCACAAAATTCGGATTTAGAAATGACCTGTATTTAAACACCTATATTCAAATTCCAAAATGAGGTTTTTAATGGAAGAATGGAAGTTTTAGGGAATAGATGTCGTAAGGACTTAAGTATGGCAAGAACAAATGAATTTTATCAAACAATATTTCTAAAACAGAGGAAAAGTTCAACACATAAAGCAAACTCTATTTTCATCCCCAACAATTCTTGTAAAATTCGTAATTAGGCAAAACCCCTATTTAAACATCTAATTTCTAACTTCAAAATGAAGGAATTTCTCAAAATAATGAGGGTATTAGGCATATAGGTCATCAAGGATTTATTTTAGTAAAAATAAAGATGAATTTTCAAGAAACAAAACTAGTTTTTCTAAATCAAGTATTCTTGAAATTTTTGCAAAGTAAAAGTTTTCTAAAAATTCTTTTTAACCAAATATCATCAAGAACATACATATAGATAGCTCATAACATGTCATTTATGATGATAGCTTGTTGATATTGCATGTACACTTAATATAAATGGTAGGAACAATGTAAGTTTTCACCAAACAATTTTGGAAGCACGTTTTTAGCCACTGATTTGAGCTTTCTGAGACCTAGAAGTTTTCAAAACTTAGGAATAACATTAAAATTAGATAGATCTTTCAAAGTAGATAGAAATCGACTACTTATTTGCAAAATTTCAAGTTAAAATGATCAAATTATGACAGTTTTAAGTTAGAATTTCCACTACTTATGAAAATTATGAACTTGAAAGGTTTGTTTGATAAGTTGTCATTAGTTATGGTTTGAAATACTCATTTAGGTAATTTCTTTCATATAGGTGAGTTCGAATAAGAGGATTCCTTACCCTTGGATTATTACGAATAGAGACCAGTGTCCATGGCCAAGTGAATCATACTTCCTATTTATGATTCCGTATTTTGCTTGCAATTTATAGTTGCACTAGAATGAAAGGCAAAGATGAAAATCGAAATGCATGATAGGTAATTATGGGATTATGTATGCTATCTTAATGTATTGAGAAAAATGTGCTAAGTATATTGAAATCGAGTGATTGACTGATGTATGCCCATATGCCATGATTATGAGTGTTTGCAAATTGATTGGTCACCTATATAATTGCATTAATGGTTATTCGAATTAACAAGTAATATGGACATAATCACTTCACGATGGGGATGGTGCATCTAATCATGGTTGGTTATCCATGATCCATAAACGGTATGAATGAAATAGGTTGCCTGTGAGCCATAAAACGGTACAGTCAATGAGTTGCATATAAGCCATAAAACGGAACAGTAATTCAAAGTAACACCGTAGAATTCGTTAATCTGTTAACCCCGAATAGAGAGTGTAAATCCATTCAACATATGATTTCCAGTTGATCATAAGTCTTGTATGCCCATGTTGTTTGTTGCATTTCATATGGATGCTTAAATCAACTTGTTTGATTGTGAAATTATTGGATACGTCTATTTTGGAAGTATTTGCTTACTAAGCTAGCGTAGCTTATACCCCCTACAGCTTCTTTTTGTTGCAGTTTCCATATCTGTGGTTGTGTTGCAGGAATTGACCAACTCAGATAAAGCAGGAATAGGAGTTTCCCCTAGAAGTTTATGTTTGGCTTTTGTATAAACTTCCATAGGAAACCTTAAACACTCGAGTTGATGTCAAAAACTATTACCTAGACTTAATATTCTTTTGCAGGGGAATGCCCCTTAGTTTTTGCAAATGATCTTGAATATCTATGGTTGATATTTTTATGCTTATTCTATCAAGTTAGACTATCTATCTCCATTTGCGCAAGTATTCTATTGTCGTAAGGGAACGCCTTGCAACTAATACAGGACTTTTGAATGACTGTGGTAGTGATTCCTATGTCTCGTTTAGTATGCGACACACTGTTACGTTTAGGGTACCCTTTGGGGCGTGACAAGGAGTGTACCATATGTAACAAATTACTAACTTTGTAGTGAGAGAAATCTTTAGTAAAATAATTGTTTCTTCTTGCTAAGGAATTTTAAGTTTTCTAAGTAATTTTATTTTAAACCTAAAGCGTTTTTTTTTGTGAGACCCATTTGTGCTTAATCTATAATATTCATCTATAATTCCATATTATTTCTTCTAAATTTGTGCTTAATGGTTAAATCTATAAAGAAATAATCATCTTAACTTAGGGTTTGTGAATCTAAAAGCTGATTCATGTGATTTTAAAATGCATTTTAATTAAATATTGACAGAGTATTTGTATTTAGTAACCCAAACATAACTTTATGAGTCTAAATGCGTGGTGCACCATTTAGACCCACGTTTGATTTCAATTGGATAGTTCAAGAGATTATTTGTCGAAATAGGTCTAAGCTACTATTGAAGTTGCTTATAATCACCTTGAGAGAGGGCTGGTGAAACTTTCTGTCACTTGTTTTTAAATTTCCGAAATGGGTTTTTAAGCAAAGGATTCTTAAACTTTATGTGGATCTAGATTGCTAATAACTTGTGAAGAGATTCCAGTAGTCTAATCTAGATCTAGAGTTTTTGACCTTGAGAGAGGCTTTAACTTATCTTTGTGAGTTCAATAGTGTAAATATACTCAGCAAACAACACTCTGAGTTTGTTAAAAAATCATATGATAAGGAATTAGTTAAGAAAATCCTAATGTCACATTTGGTATGCAAGAATGATTTGGAATGGAATGGATTGGATTAAAATGGAATGGATTGGAATGGAATGAGTTTGAGAATGACAAATCCATTCCTATGTTTGGAATATTACATGGAATTGAATGGATAAAAGTGTAATTGTCGAGAATGCCCTTAGTAATAAATGCAAAATATTAATATATGATAAGATAAAAAAGTAATTACATTCATATAATTAATAAAAGTGGAATGGAATAGTGATTCCGCCTTCTAAAAGGTGGAACAAATTTCTTTTCAAAGCCGGAATCATCGATTCCAAGGATTCGCGAATCCGGCTTATAAAAATGCTTCCAAACACTAGAAAAGGGAATGAAAGCCGAAATCGCTATTCCATTCCAGCCCATTCCTGTTACCAAACGTGTCATAAGTCCTTTTTTTACATTTACAAACTTGTACTCTTAATTTTACCTTGAAAACATGTATATATGTTTTAGCATTAACCTTATTTTAGCTTCTATTTTTGCTATGCCTTGATAAATTTTTATTTAGCTAGATAATAGATAAAAAGTGAGTTTAATAGATGCTAACAATCCCTAAGGAAGAAGATTTAATACTTCCTATACTACTTCTGTAGGTACACTTGTATATGTTGGTGATTACAACCGCAGTTGAATAGAATTTATTAGCACATATTTATATAAATTTTTTAAAACTTCAACCTCATATTTTGTAAAATGATCCGATAACAAATGTCAAATAACCAAGAAAGATCCCTCATCGACTCTTTCATCAAATTTACCAAGATTTTGTCTAAATTTCTTGATGAAGCATTTCATCCCAAATATGTGGAAATATGACACATTTGGCTTCCTACCTTTGTACATTTCATAAGCTATTTTCTGCTTCAAGGGTCTCACATAAACACAATTAGTAATATAATAAGAAGTAGATATTACTTTGGCCCATAAATATTTAGCTACATTACTTTCATTTAGTATGGTTCGAGCCATTTCTTGTAAAACTCTATTTTTCCTTTCTACGACTCCATTTTGCTGTAGAGTAGATGATAAGTGTTAAAAGACCCATATTTTCTATACTCAATTGATATAATTTTGCATTAATTTTATGTGAAATTCTTAAGAGAAAGATACTTAAGTGTTGAATATTTGTTTTGCATGGTTTAAATACTCATTTGGAAGATTTATGGATGATTTGAACAAAAACAAGGAAGGATTTAACAAAGGCTACAAAGTGATGATTTTCAAGTGTGCACAACGTTCATGCATGGCCATTCAGATGCTTGTACAAAGGGAAAAAAGGTGACCAGCAAGCATCTTGATTCATGCCCTAGCAGCTGCACAAGGAGTGCACAAGGTAGTGCAAAAGCAAATAACTTAATTCGAGAAGAAAAAGAAGATTTGAAGTTCTGCACAACCCTATGCACAGCCGTGCAGAAGGCTGTTGTCACGTCCCGAAGGGTACCCTAAACGTGGCAGTCCACCGTACATAATATTAAAGCCTAAGAATGACCACCTTAGTCACGCGAAGGCTTCCATACTATGTACAAGGCGTCTAACACATGGAGGAGACTCATCGGAGTAATACATTTTACGTTGATATAGCTTGAGTAACAACGTAAAGGAAATACAAATTTACTATACTTCAGATACAAATCCCTACACTTCATATACGAATCACTACACTTCAAAATACAAATCATTCAACTCCAATTACATTCATCCGCAGACTTCCCTGCATAACTATTACAAGACAAATCATAAAACTAGCAGATAACTTCAAACATTCATATTCTTTGCCGAAATCCCAAAGTCATTCCTGGCTCCAACCAATTTGGTCCCCACCTTGCATTCTTGAGATAACCTGTTCATTTAAACAACTATTGGGGTATAAGCTACACTAGCTTAGTGAGAATTCTCTTAATTCCGTACCATAACAAACAAGTTATTAATCAATCATATGCTATGCATGAACAAACACGTGAGCAAACAATTATGCATGGGTATCCGGAACCCACACACAGAACGGATTTACGCTCTCCGTATCTTGGGTTAGGAATGGTATTGAGTCTACACAACCGCATCTAGTCCCCAAGCCCTCAGCTCTTAGCACTTGACTAGGCTAGGCTCATCTAAGAATGCATCCACATGCGCCTTAGTACCTCTGAATGAGCTCTGGCACCGGGTTCGTTATCCAAACGAGGCAACAACGGACCATACCGATCGACCTGTGTAGGAGTAGCATGCTACCAAATGCAATATGTCCGATGCGATGCATGACCAATTTAATTTTTTTGCTTAGGTCAAAAATATTTATACATTCTTTAGAGTGACCAACCAATATCACACATATAACAGGAATAATATGAACGGTGCAGTTATCCAATCAAATCGTGGTTTCGATATGCTTTAGTATTCTTTGGCATACATTGATCACAATCTTATCATATCTCCCATCCCCATTCATATCGATTTTTATCTTGTTCCTATAATTCTAATGCAACTAACTACAAGCACAATCAAGGTAACAAAATAAGGAGAAAACTCACTCGGCCATTGGATCACCGGTCTTCTAGTAATAGTAATCCGGTGGTAGAGAATCGTCGATTTTGGGATCTCCTAAAAAGGAAGAAATACTTTAATAAGTATTTCAACTCAAACTAATCCAAACAATTTCATACGAACTATCAAATTCGTAATTCTCGTCCTAAGCGAGAATTCCAACTTAAAACGGCCATAACTTGGTCATTTTAACTCGGAACCTCGCAAATTATATATCGATTTCTATCTACTTCGAAAGATCTATCTATTTCTAGTATTGTTTTCAAGTTTTGAAAACATTAAGGTCACGGAACAGTAGGATCAGATCTGTTCCGTAAATCCTCCAATTCCGAAAAATTGTTTCGCATTTAGTAAAAACGTTTTTGGTCGATAACTCATGCATAGGTGAAATATGAATGAATTCCTAGTATGAATGTCATGTAATGAGTCCAATATGTGCATGATCTTGATGATTTTTAATAATGAACTCTTAAGAACTCCTAATCATTACAAGACTTTACATTAGCCATTTCTTAAAATCCATTCTTTCCAAATATTTGCGTCTTCTAGTATTTTATGATCCTATCCCTAGAATTTACTTGTTATCTAACTAAAAACAAGTATTTATCATCTATACCATTCAAGACCTCCATTTAAGCATAAAAACTCACATTTTTCACCTTGTAAATATGCTTTTAAGCAAGCTTTTCACAAAAATCCGAATTTTGGAAATTTTCATTTCTTGCATTTTCCTTATGAGAAAACTTGTGTAATGCACCAAAATTTGAAGCTTTATTATATCTATTGCCTAAGGACTCCATTTGACTCATAAAACATGCCATTCAAGCTTGGACACTAGGTGTTCATGTAGGCATTATTTCAAAATACGAATTTAACATACTAATCACTATCTCAAGATTTTTCATTCTAACTCCACTACTTGTTTTACGTTTTACTCATGCCCAAACTCATCTAAGCTTATGAAAATTATTCCTTAAGGGTATCTATTACATATACCTTCCATTCCTTGTGTAAAATATGAGTTTTAAAGTGATTTCAAGGGCTTTTAAAATGGGTTTCAAAAATCATCCGAATTTCCATAAAACATTCCTAGTAAAAGTCTTTCCTTTTTCAAGTTTCTTACTTCCTATACATGAAGATCTACCATTTAACAACTCTATATACATGCAAAACTAAGCCTTTATGATCATTAGTGCATGGAAGCTCAAGATATCTACATGAACAAATGTAGATGAAGATATGAATGTCTAAACACTAGATCTATAAAATATAATGCATGAATCATGAGTTTCATGGCATGAACATGAATATCTATACAAGATTCCTACTTTACATGCATGAACATCACATTATCTCATCAAAAACTCCTTTAAACTCTAGATCCACTTCTTGTGATGGCTTGATATTCTTGTACAAGTGTTTTCATGTCCCTAGCATATGCTCATTGGGATTAAATGTGAAAAACACACATGAATAGCTTTGCCATCACAAGAAAAGATAGGAATGGGGTTTAGAATCATCACCTAAAGAAGATTGGAAGATGAAATGAAGAGGAAATGAGCTTGTGTGTGTGAGTGTGAGGGGGAAGGGCTTGTCACGGCACAAAGGAGGAAAGAAGAGAGAGTTTTTCTTTTCAAAATTTTTGGAAGAGTGGAAATGAAGAGAGAGAGTGAAAATAAGTTTATATATTTAGTGGATTAGTGTTTAGTTGTATTAGAAGAAGTAAAATAAAGCAATTAGAGGGGGGAAAAGGAGGGGGGAGACGCCGGCCACATGGGGAGGAAGAGAGAGAGAGTGGATTTGAAATTTGATAAAAATTGGATTTTGTGTAAATAAATGTAATAATTGTATTATTTAATTAGGAAACAAAATTTCTTGGAAAGAAATTTGTAATGAGTAGTTGTAAGGATGTAAGAATAGGGTATGGGTAGTGTGTAGTGTAGGTTGTACTTGTGAATAGTAGACAAGACATCTACTTTGCAGGTTGTAGTGAAAACACTGGAAAAGGCTATAACTGTAATTTTTATAGCCCGAAAAAATTATAAAATTGATATTTTTGGAATCCTTATAAAATTACGGTTCCAATGAATATCCCTGACCATTTTTCTGAGTTCGTGGTCTCGGGGCACGCTTTTCCGTAATTGAGCTCGGGAAGGCCCGGAATTGAAAAATTCCCGAATTTAAAACTTTCAAAGGTCTAAAATATACTTTAGAATGACAATTCATATTCATTCATTTTATAAAACTTCTTTTATTATGAAATCGAAAGAAAGCCGGATCTAGGGTTCCTAAGCTCCTCTCACTAAGCTTGAACTAGACTGATATAGGGTTTCGTTCTCCGGTTTTCGAAGTTTATTCAATTACTACGAAGCTAGGGTATATATTACAAGAACAAAAATAAAAATAAAATAAAAAAAATATAAAAATAAAATTATGAAATGAATAGTGGTAGATCGTGCTGAAAGACCCCATAGTTATCGGTAATAATGGAAATACGATAAAAAGGTTATAACTGTAACTTTTATAACCCGAAAAATTATATAACTGATATATTTGGAAATGTTATGAAATTACGAGTCTAACGGTACTATTGGTATATTTTTGATATCTCGAGCCCCGGGACACACTTTTCGAAGTCTGTGTCCGAACAGGTTCGAAATAGGTCAAAAAATTTACCAATTTGATAATTATAAACGAACTTATATTACTATGAGTTATTCTATATATTTAAACTACATCTTAGCCTCTAAGGTTAGGGGCGCTAGATTGTCGGACTTACACTATTGTATTCTGGTTAAGGTTTCCGGGTGATTTTCCGGTTTAGACCTTTGCCAATTTGGAAACTGATATTTATGTTTATACAACATATTTAATTTGAGAAAATTATTTTAAATTTATTATTTTTTTTGTAAGTATTTAATATCTTTTAATGTTTTCGGAATTTTTGAATTGGGTTTCATTTTCGAAAGTTAATTGTTATTTACTTTTTAATAATTCGTTTTTTTTTTGGATCTATATTACCCAATTTTATAAATCGGAGCCGCGTATGGAATTTGTCGTACGTAATGGTTTTGGAATTGTAGTATGTTGAGTTCTTACTTCGTTTTTGAGAATTCTTATTTTTCCCAAGACTCGGGAATTTTTCGAATTCATTCGTGATTTAAGACTAGTTGAGATTCGGTTTTAATTTGGAGTGATTTTTAAGGTTTATTCTCGAAGTTCATTTTGAAATTATTTACTGAAATTTTCCGGGGCTTACAGCTGTGGAGAACTTAAAAATGTCAAAAATCCAATTTTCTCATTGTGCACGACCCCGAGCACGGCCATGCAGACCCCCTATGCACACATGACTTTTCCCTATACTATAAATAGCCGCCTTATTGATTTATTTGGGGATCTTGAGTCACACATTGGGAACCCTAGGAGAGAAAAGACGCACTTGGACGAGAAAGATTGCTTGAACATCATAGATTATCACAAGATCATTCTAGGGTTGTATTTCTACATCATGTTTCTATTCTACTTCTCTAGATATTGTGTTTTTCTTGTAAACTCCATGAAGGAGTAGATTCATAACGCTAAATCTTGTGAAACCCTAAACCCAATATGAATTGAATTGTCTTGATTAATGAGAAGTTTATACCTTTGCATCTATTCATGTATTATAATTGTTTTATGATTGATTTATGGGCAAAGTTAATTACATGTATGATTCTTATTAGATGAAAGAGGTTTTATCTAGTAAGTTGGATCTTCATGAATAGGAAAATCACATATTTCATCTAGAGATAGAGAAACTTTGATTTACTGCAATAAAGATTTGATCTTTGTTTATGAACTAGGATCTTTAATGCAATCTTGCATTGATATTAGTTAGGAAGAGGTTTCTAATAATTCATGCAAGATTAGGAATTGATTAACTCGAGGAAATAATTAATTTAAAAGGAAGTTCATGCAGTGCAAAGTGTGAATGAGCAATTAATCAATATATCTTTATATGAAAAGTTAGGGTTTAGGGTGGAATAAGATGAGGGGTATGTTGCATATCTTGTGATTAATTATAATTCTTGAAAGTTTTCATAAGGATCTTAGGGTTAATTAGATCAGTTAATTAGTAGTTGATGATAATACATATCAATTTAAGAATTAGACTAAATAGCGGAGAAAGGGTAACACTAGTAATTGTTTCTTAGATTCCTGAGGACGATACCTAATTTTAATCATATACTATTTCGAAAAGGTATACTTGCCTTTGCTCGATCGTAGGATTAATTCTAGGTTTATAAATTTTAAAGTTTGATACGATCGGTTTGAGCGCATCATGTTTTTGGAGCCGTTGCTGGGGAATTTAGCAATATTAGGACAGCCTGAATAACTACTAATTTAGTCATTTATCTTCTTTTGCAATTTGATTATTTTTCTTCTTGGATATTTCATAAACTTTAATCTACTTTCATCTTTTACAGTTTATGCCAAGAAGTTCCTCATCAGAATATATTGACCTTGATCCTGAGATTGAACGAACACTTCGTAGAAGATTAAGTGCTAGGAGAAACAACCTAGAAAGTCCAAGCACCATGGATGGGGATAGGAATGAGGATACTCTGAATCAGGTTCATGGTAACGGGAACAATCCAATTCAAGTTGCTGCAAATAATCTTCATTGACCTATGTGTGAGTTGTTTATGCCCACAATCGATGGAGTTGCACCACCTATTGCAATGCTTACAATTCAGGCAAACAATTTTGAGTTGAAACCTGCCTTAATGCAGATGGTGCAAGTAAACCTGTAAACCCCGAATACTTCCACCATAAGATATGACCCTAAATTAGAAATTATGAAGTCGACTAGTAACCTTAAGAGTTAATGAGAAACCCTAGTTTAGATAGATACTCTAAATTTGATCGGTTTTGGAACTCATAGACTTTATGAAAGGATTTCTTTGACCCAATTGTTTCCAAAAAACAAGATTTAGTATTCCGAGTTAATAATTCAGGTTATGATCAAAGGAAACTTCCAATCCTAAACCCGAATCTTTGTCAAACAGATAGAATATATAGGAAAACCTAAATATGAATATTAAGTGATTACCTTAGTATTCGATAAAGACCGGGAATTAAAACAAGGTATAGTAATGAACTTATATTTAGATTGGAACCCTAAAATATGAGAGTTTTAGTTAGTAATAAACTACTTTGATAAGATTTCATAGTGAGTATCTAAATCTAAAATATATAATTAGTATAGCCTATATATTAGTAGTAATATTACGTAAATGACTTAATAGGATTTTAGTTAGGAAATTGTGATTTCAAGATAAACGGTTAGGATTATAAATACCCAATAAAAACATAAACTGATGTATAACTTGAGATCTAGACCTCAAATATAGAATTGAATCATACTAATATTCAAATTAGGGTTTCCTAAAGCCCTTGGAGCCTGAAACGAAATTTGACCCGAAAAGCTTTTCAAATTCAAATCGCGTAGGATAAATTTTTCTTAAACAATTAGATACGTATTATTAAAGTTTAAAATTGTACTTTTTGTTAAACTAAACATCTTGTTGGATTCATTAAAAACCTTTGTATTTATATATGTACATATATAAGCTAAAATATACCCTAATAGTGTATTAAACTACCCGAAAACTTAACTAAATAACATCTAATTATTATATAATATATATATATATATATATATACTCTCAGCTTGCTGGAGACGATTTTGCGTTGAGTGAAGGGCTGTGATTCTCTTGAGGGATGTGAGCCGGTTTTTCTTCAATGATTCATCTAAGGTCAATCCAAATCCTTTACAAAGCCAATGGAGATATGACAACTCACCCTTGTATTAATGACAATCAAACAAGGGAAGAAATGAACAACAGACAAGAGCAATTTGCTTTGAATTCGAGGAAGAAACGCGGCCGGAAAATTCGCACTACATTATATATATGTATATATATATGCAAACGAACTCGGATGGCTTAGTAAACAAAATCCAAACCTTTTCAAACCTTTCAAAACTCATCTACATCACATTAGGAGTAGAACTAACCCAGGAACAGATTTTTAAACGCCCATAATCATCGAGTTCGAAAATCCGAGCAAAATCTGGGAAGAAACGCTCAAGAACACGCTTGAGGTGAGTCGATCTTATTCCGCGAGTATTCTTTCAATTTTAAGGATGTATACTGACTCTTAGACATCTTAGGAAACTAACCAGGATCACTGGAAGCTTCGGATTTCATCGAGAAGCCACAACGAAGGTATTTTCCCCAAACCTTAGCCGAGCTTGATGACTTGAGTTCATGAATAGCATGTTGTTTTTAGGTGATAATTCTTATATATTTAGGTTTATTAGGTCCCTAGGAGTCTTTTGGAACTAAAATCACGATGTTTTGACGTCGGGATTCGCCGGAAATGGCCACGGCTCATCGGGGAAGACGATGAACAGTGTTTCCCGATGAAGCACAGGCTGAGTGTACGGGCGTACACCCCTCCTCCAGAACGTTGTACGGGCGTACAACCCTCAGATAGCACTCTGTACGGGCGTACTAACCCGTATCCCCCTCGGCCGACAGCGTTGTACGGGCGTGCTTAACCCCGTGCAACCCTCGGCTAGCAACTTTGTACGGGCGTACTTGACCCAGTGCAACCCTCGGCTAGGAGAAAAGAAAAACGAAGCCAAATATACCTAATTTAAATAATACTTTAAATAACTTTAGAATATTTAGTATTTTTCCTGCATTTATTTATTGTTCTAAAATAGTAATAGTAATATTATAATATAATAATATTAAATCCGAACTTTATTTATTTATTTAAATTTAAAAATAAAATTATTTTCTAGCTTTATTAAAATAGGATGTTTAAATAGTCAATCTATTTCCGGAAATAATATTATTATTATCATTATTATTATAATCATTATTGTTATTAGTGTTATTGAAATTATAATTATTTTGGTACTATTAATGATGATAACTATTAATACTCTTATGAGTTACAAAAAGAGAAAAATAATTTCGAAAATAGTTATATAAATTAATAATAATAAATTCTTTTATTAGTAGATATGTTTTCTTAGTAAAATAAATATATGTATAAACTATGAGTTGGTAAATTAACTATATATTTGTATATAAATAGATAACAATGGAAATTTAAATAATCCAAATTTATGAGTATAGGAATATATATACTCTATAAGAAAAATTTATTAAGTAATTTAAAAGAAAATGGAGAGTACAAGAATCTAGAACTTAGAGCTATTTCGAAAGAATTAGCTAAGAATAAAACAGAGACCCAACCGACCAATAGGACATAAATACTAAAAACTAATTTGTATAGTTTGGAATTTTAATATTATATGATTTATTCGATAGGTGACTCGGGTATTGGGGAGGACCTGCCTGAAGATTACTACGATTAAATAGGATGGGCAGGTGAGTGACTCAGTCTTATTACATTGGTTGTGCTTGTACTAGTAGTGAACCTTAAATAAAAAGATAATAAAAATTGGTGATCTGTTTGTGAAAGTGTGTATTGTATCCCATTGATTGCCATGTCACTCTAAAATAAGTGATAACAAAATTGCGTGTATCTTGATAATGTATGTAGTATCTAGTTGAGTGTCTGTATTGCTTGATCACCCCTAAATTGACTAAAAACTACTGGTACCATAATGTAAATAAATCATGCATTACATACTATGCATAAAAAGCATTGAGTAAGTGGTAGCCTACTACGTGTTAGTTCTCGGATCTCTGGTAAGGCTTGAATTATCTAGGCCAGAGGGCTAGTAGTTAATTGCAAGATTACTTTTGTTCTGTTATACCATAGAACTACATGGTAAACGAAGGACGCCGCTTATGGTATTACGTGAGAATAACTAACACTTAGTGGAGTTTCTAAAGCTAAACAGGAAATAAATAATGAAACATGATAAGTATAAAGAGATAACTAAATTGAGATTGTTATTTCCTGAAAGCTTAAGTCTCTCCTGGGTAGGTGGACCATAGATTGTGATCCTTCAACCCCGATGGGAGGGCGTAAATCTTCATCCTGTTTGGATTCCGGGTTATCCAAGCTTGTAATGTTCATTTGTGTGATTGCTGCATTTCATATGATTGTTAAATAACTTGTATGCTATGTGTAATAAGTTCTGGTTATTCACTGAGCTCGTGTTTTAGCTCACACTCCCACAGTCCTTTCAGGTTCACTCTGCGACCGTGGCTCATTACTAGCAGGAGCATGGTCCCGGTAAGAGAATAGAAGCCAGAAGTTTAAAGTTTAGTATAGAATTAGAATATCTATATCTGTATAGTTTATGTGCATGTAATGTGCATTAGAATCATCAGTTAAGGTTGCAAGGAATTCTGAAGCATATGATCTGTAATATAGTAGTTTGTAATAGTTGTTTACTAATTTACATCTTATATGTGTTTGTTTATTCCATCCAAGCAACTAAAAGATCCTGTTTTTAGAAATCATGTCATTCCTAGAAGGTTACCTAATAATGTTAATCGAGTGGTTCTTGATTATTATTATTAGAATACCCTCGGGGCGTGATAGATTTAAGTTGGTATCAGAGCATGGTTGCTGGTATAGGAAAAACAAATATATGTAAGAAGTTGAATTAGTAAATGTGCAGTTAAAATACCAATTTAGATCCAAATAGAACCATTGAGTTAGTGGGTAGTTATTAGTAGAATTAGATGCACAATTAGGAATAAAATCTGTGTGATTGCTAATCATACAAATTTTATTGTGTGCAGTCCAATCCCGCAGTTTGTCATATTAAATGGCAAATCTTTAGCATGATGGAGGAGGAAACCCTTACAGATTATAGGCGCCGACTCCGAGTCTTAGTAGAAGATTTGGCATTGTCTGGCATTACAAAGACCCTGGATGAAATTTTCAGCACTTGGAAGAAAGGTTTACAACCCATGTTGAAGACTTGGTTGTTTTTAGTAGAAAGAGCTTTTCCAGATAATGGCACAGCAGTAGAAACCTCTACAGGTTTGAGAGATTGATCATCCAGAAGGGTGGAGGCATAGAGATTGATAATATAGCCTTCATTGTGTCAGCCCGATCAGTGAGCCTGATCTTCCAGACTTTAGGATCTGGATTCCTATTGGAGGTGATTGGGTATATGCACATGATATCAGGTATGATCATGCCTTAGTCGGGAGGATACTGCTCCTGATGATGAGTGGATGCTGACACATGTGATCAGAAGCCTTTCCAGAAGTGTTTTGACAAACAGGCCCCCTATCATACCAGAAGATGAAGGTGAGACTCAGTCCATTAGGAGATCAGCTAAAAGAAGACAAGCAGCTATGCAGACCACAGTGGTTATGCAAAGTGTGACTACAGCTATGATAGATGAAAAAGAAGGTAAAAAGAGAAGGAAGGAAGCAGAAAAATTTGTCTCCAATTATAATTATGCTCATTGGACTGGACTGCTCATGGGGGTGGATTGAGGAAGATGTGACACCTTCTGATATATGAAACCTGCTACTAAAGGTATCCGGATGATGGATACCAATCTGACTTTAGCACCACCAGGGGTAAAGGGAGGATGAGAGTGATGATAGTAGTTCAGAGGAGGAGGATCACTATCCACAGTTGGGCCCTCGGGACAAGGGCAAGGGACCTCTGTACCCTAGCCCATAGAGTAGCTTGATATATGCCTTGATAGATAAATAACTGATGTACTGTTTTGATGAACTTACTTTATATGGTATGTAGTATGAAGCATGATAACCTTGAAGTAGTGTTGTGGGAAGTAGAACTAGTGTTAGTGCAAATTTTGGATTGTACATAAAGCACTAACTATATAATATCATGTGTGTTTTGATTATGAATATGGATGTGAAATATGTATGATTACTTGTAATCTTTCTTTGAGTTGAGTTTTAATTAATTCAAGTACTATGTTTTATGATACTAGAATGCCAAGAGGAAGAGGCAGGGGTAGAAATGCAAGGATATTTGAAAATTCCCAACAAATGCTCCTCCACCACCTCAAAATCAATTAGAGGATGTGTTGAAAAACCTGCAACAACAAAATGAGTTAATCTTGCAAGCTCTACAAAATATGCGAGCTACACATGCGGTACCTCCAACTGGAGTACCAGAAGCTCCTCCTGTGAACACTGGGAGGAATGAAAGATATACTACACCTGCTCAATTTCAAGAAAATGGACCGGTAAATCCAAATGAATCGGCGGCTGAGGTACAAGGACCAATAAGATATGAACCAGAATTACCACCGCCACCACCATTGCGTCCTCAAAGAAATGTATTGCCTGAATTTATCAAATGCAATCGGTACTTTGAAGGATTACCTGGGAAGCCGAAGAAGCTGAAGACTGGCTAGCTCAATTGAACGATCTCTTGATGTTTCCAGGTACCGGAAGCTTTAAGAGTACCGTATGGAACTTATTTGCTTCGGTTGAGAGCGAGATTGTGGTGGAACTCTAAACAAAGGATATTGCCTCAACCCATCAGTTGGGAAACATTCAAACAGGAATTTCTAAAAGAATACTTTCCCAGCAGTTTAAAGGCAAAGTACAGTACTGACCTGATGAATCTAACACAAGGCAGTAAGACAATTGATGAGTATGAGCACGAATTCAACCGGTTACTCCAATTTGCCCCAGATGCCTACAGAGATAGTGATGAATTAAAGAGGCAAACCTTCATGGCAGGATTAGAACCCAATTTTCAAAGGAGACTAGCCGAGTTTGAAATTTCCAACTTTGCAGCCATGATTGAGAAAGCCAGAACCATTGAACGTGCCAAGAAGTATGAAGTTGAAAGATATAGAAAACGAGGATTGACATTTGGTAAAAGAACATTTGAGGAGACAGGGACAAGTTTTGTTCCTAAGAAAAAGAGATTCTTTAAACCTATGGGAAATGTGAAAAATAGGAATGTTGAAAATGTTTCGTGCTGGAAATGCAAGGGAGCTCATTACCCGAGGAACTGTCCACATCTACAACAAAAATGTTATTACTGTGGTGAAAGTGGACATATGGTCTTCGCATGCCCAAAGAAAAGTAGTGCAACTTGTTTCATTTGTAAGAAGATTGGACATATATCAACTCATTGTCCACAACGAGTGAATGCAGTTGCTGGATCTTCCAATCCTAAAGGCATTGCCAATACAACTGGACCTAAGAATGGAAATGCTAGTACTAGCAAAGCCATGACAGCAGCAAGGGTATATGCTATAGGAACCCCAATTGAGGAAGGAGAAATAGAAGAGGAGGATGGAGAAAATGTGTGGGATGAAGCTGATCCAGACGATTACAGTCTCATTGCAGGTACTTAATCTGATAATTAATTGTTTATTTAAGTAGTTTAGTCGGTATAACCCTACTTGGATAAACAAACATTCTGTAGAGAATAATAACCTATGTTTAATAATTAGGAACAATCCAATTGAATGGTCAACCTGCTTATGCTTTATTTGATACGGGAGCAACACATTCTTTTATCAATACTGGATTAGCAAGGAGATTGGATATCCCATCGAGACCATGACTAAGGAACTAGGAGTTACTACACCACAGGAGATTTAGTGATGGCTCGTGAAACTATGAAGGGATATCCATTAGAAATTGGGGGACAGAAATCCTTTGCTAACTTAATCTTGGTGGACATCCAAAAATATGATGTTATCTTAGGTATGACATGGCTGACTGCTGTAAAAGCAAAAGTCGATTGTCGTCTTAAGACAATATCTTTTATGAATGACCAAGGAGAAAGAAAAGAGTTTAAAGGGGAAGTCCTCAAGAAAGTCGAAGGGCGAATGATGACCATAGAGGGTGAAAATGAAATAGATATGGAATCAAGCGGGGATAATCATGGAACGATTGAGGATGAATCCAAGAAGATAGATGTTCATACTATCAGAACAGTATGCGACTATCCAGAAGTATTTCCTGATGAATTACCAGGATTACCCCCACATAGAGAAGTGGAGTTTTCAATTGAATTGATACCTGGAACAGAACCGGTATCAAAAGCTCCATATCGCATGGCACCAGTAGAATT
Source organism: Combretum micranthum (assembly GCA_024138025.1). NCBI lineage: Eukaryota > Viridiplantae > Streptophyta > Magnoliopsida > Myrtales > Combretaceae > Combretum > Combretum micranthum. The sequence continues at coordinate 319,952 of JAMXBD010000192.1, read as the reverse complement.
GAAGGAACTAAAGGTGCAATTACAAGAATTGATGGATAAAGGATTTATCAGACCAAGTGTATCACCATGGGGAGCACCAGTCTTGTTTGTCAAGAAAAAGACGGTTCATGAGACTCTGTATTGATTACAGAGAATTAAACCGAGTAACTATTAAGAACAGATACCCTTTGCCCCGAATTGACGATCTTTTCGATCAATTAAAGGGAGCAAAGGTGTTTTCTCGAATTGATTTGAAATCTGGTTATCATCAAATCCGAATCAAGGCAGAAGATATACCAAAAACGGCATTCCGGACTAGGTATGGTCATTATGAATTCCTAGTTATGCCATTTGGATTGACGAATGCACCTGCTGTTTTCATGGACTTGATGAATCGCGTTTTCAAACCTTTATTGGATGTTTGTGTGATTGTCTTCATAGATGACATACTAATATACTCGGTTACAGAGGAACAACATGATGAACATTTAAGAACCGTATTGCAGATACTACAAAGCAATCAGCTTTATGCCAAGTTGTCCAAATGTGAGTTTTGGCTCAAAAGTATATCCTTTTAGGACATATTGTGTCAGGAGATGGAATTTCTGTGATCCTGCTAAGATTAAGGCTATTGTGGAATGGAAAAGACCTGGAACTGTTACCGAGATAAGAAGCTTCTTAGGATTGGCAGGATATTATCGGAAATTCGTACAAGATTTCTCAAGAATTGCACGACCACTGACGCAATTGACCAAAAAGAATGAAAAGTTTGTGTGGAATGAGAAACGTGAATGGAGTTTCCAGGAATTGAAAAAGAGATTGGTTTCTGCACCAATACTAGTGCTACCCAATGACCAGGATCCTTACACTATTTATAGTGATGCATCCAGGAATGGTTTGGGATGTGTATTAATGCAGAATGGAAAGGTGATAGCTTATGCTTCTAGACAATTGAAACCCCATGAGATGAATTATCCTACTCATGATCTAGAATTAGCTGCTATCGTCTTTGCGCTTAAAATTTGGCGTCATTATTTGTATGGGCAGAAGTGTGAAATATACACAGATCATCAGAGCTTGAAATATATATTCACCCAGAAGGAATTAAACATGAGGCAACGTAGATGGTTAGAGTTAATCAAAGACTATGATTTAACCATCAATTATCATCCGGGTAAGGTAAATGCGGTAGCCAATGCTTTGAGCCGTAAAAATTATGGAGAAGTAGCCTCAATGTTGACAGAACAGAAAGAGCTCATTAGGGAATTTGAAAATTTAAAATTGGAATTTTTAATACAAGGTCTGGACGCAGAATTGAGCAGCTTAACCTTGGAACCCACTTTACTACAACGAATAAAAGAGGCTCAAGGAAAGGATGAAGAATTGCAGACAATCATCAAAGGAACATCCCAAGGGAAATACAAGGATTTTCAAATAGATGAAAATGGAGTATTAAGAATGAATAAAAGATTATGTGTACCACATGATGCAAGTTTGAGGAAAGAGATAATGAATGAAGCACACTATTCTGGATATACAATACACCCAGGCGAAACTAAGACTTACCAAGAGCTAAAGAGTGCATATTGGTGGAACGGGATGAAAAATGATATTGCTCAGTTCGTGGCCAGATGTGAGTTATGTCAGAGGGTAAAAGCGGAACATAAAAAACCAGGAGGATTGTTGAAACCATTGTCTATTCCAGAATGGAAATGGGATCAAATATCTATGGATTTTGTGTCATTACCAAGACAAGTGCAGGTTATGATGCTATTTGGGTTATTGTGGATAGACTCACTAAATCAGCCCATTTCTTGCCAATCAATATGATTTCCCTTTGAAAAGTTGGCCCGGTTGTATTTAAAGGAAATTGTGAGACTACATGGAGTACCAGTTAATATAGTGTCAGATCGAGATCCACGGTTTGTTTCTAGATTCTGGCAAGGATTACAAAAAGCATTGGGAACTCAGTTGAGGTTTAGTACGGCCTATCATCCCCAGACCGATGGACAGACAGAAAGAACAATTCAGACAATGGAAGACATGTTGAGATCATGTATCTTGGAATTTAAAGGAAATTGGGATCAACATTTACCACTAGTGGAATTTGCATATAATAATAGCTACCATTCAAGTATAGGGATGCCACCCTATGAAGCTTTATATGGTCGAAAGTGTCGATCTCCATTATTCTGGGATAATCTAGAAAGAGTACTAGTTGGACCCGAACTGATTCAAGAAACAATCAACAAGGTTTCAGTGATAAAAAGAAGGATGAAAGAAGCTCAGGATAGACAGAAAAGCTGGGCAGATTTGAAAAGACGGGAATTAGAATTTAAGGAAGGAGAACATGTTTACCTGAAAGTAAGTCCAATAAAAAGTCTTCGCCATAGACAAGTAAAAGGAAAACTAAGTCCTAGATATGTAGGACCATTTGAAATACTAGAACGAGTGGGAAATCTGGCGTATCGTCTTGCATTGCTACCCAAACTATCTGGTATACATAATGTTTTTCACGTGTCGGTACTAAGGAAGTATGTACCAAATCCAGAAAAGATTGTTGAGCTGGAACCAATTGATCTGAAAGAGAACTTGACTTATGAAAAGCACCCTATCCGAATCCTAGACAAGAAGATCCAAGTTCTCAGAAATAAAGAAATACACTACGTCAAAGTGCTATGGGATCCTTGGACTGAAGAAGTAACTTGGGAGTTGGAAGAGGAAATCAAGAAGAATTATCCACAGCTTTTCGAAAATCCAGGTACGCTTTCAAGCTTTGAGGACAAAGCTTATTTTAAGGGGGGGAGAAAATGTAAACCCCGAATACTTCCACCATAAGATATGACCCTAAATTAGAAATTATGAAGTCGACTAGTAACCTTAAGAGTTAATGAGAAACCCTAGTTTAGATAGATACTCTAAATTTGATCGGTTTTGGAACTCATAGACTTTATGAAAGGACTTCTTTGACCCAATTGTTTCCAAAAAACAAGATTTAGTATTCCGAGTTAATAATTCAGGTTATGATCAAAGGAAACTTCCAATCCTAAACCCGAATCTTTGTCAAACAGATAGAATATATAGGAAAACCTAAATATGAATATTAAGTGATTACCTTAGTATTCGATAAAGACCGGGAATTAAAACAAGGTATAGTAATGAACTTATATTTAGATTGGAACCCTAAAATATGAGAGTTTTAGTTAGTAATAAACTACTTTGATAAGATTTCATAGTGAGTATCTAAATCTAAAATATATAATTAGTATAGCCTATATGTTAGTAGTAATATTACGTAAATGACTTAATAGGATTTTAGTTAGGAAATTGTGATTTCAAGATAAACGGTTAGGATTATAAATACCCAATAAAAACATAAACTGATGTATAACTTGAGATCTAGACCTCAAATATAGAATTGAATCATACTAATATTCAAATTAGGGTTTCCTAAAGCCCTTGGAGCCTGAAATGAAATTTGACCCGAAAAGCTTTTCAAATTCAAATCGTGTAGGACAAATTTTTCTTAAACAATTAGATACGTATTATTAAAGTTTAAAATTGTCCTTTTTGTTAAACTAAACATCTTGTTGGATTCATTAAAAACCTTTGTATTTATATATGTACATATATAAGCTAAAATATACCCTAATAGTATATTAAACTACCCGAAAACTTAACTAAATAACATCTAATTATTATATAATATATATATATACTCTCAGCTTGCTGGAGACGATTTTGCGTTGAGTGAAGGGCTGTGATTCTCTTGAGGGATGTGAGCCTTTTTCTTCAATGATTTATCTAAGGTCAATCCAAATCCTTTACAAAGCCAATGGAGATATGACAACTCACCCTTGTATTAATGACAATCAAACAAGGGAAGAAATGAACAACAGACAAGAGCAATTTGCTTCGAATTCGAGGAAGAAACGCGCGGAAAATTCGCACTACATTATATATATGTATATAATATATGCAAACAAACTCGGATGGCTTAGTAAACAAAATCCAAACCTTTTCAAACCTTTCAAAACTCATCTACATCACATTAGGAGTAGAACTAACCCAGGAACAGATTTTTAAACGCCCATAATCATCGAGTTCGAAAATCCGAGCAAAATCTGGGAAGAAACGCTCAAGAACACGCTTGAGGTGAGTCGATCTTATTCCGCGAGTATTCTTTCAATTTTAAGGATGTATACTGACTCTTAGACATCTTAGGAAACTAACCAGGATCACTGGAAGCTTCGGATTTCATCGAGAAGCCACAACGAAGGTATTTTCCCCAAACCCTAGCTGAGCTTGATGACTTGAATAGCATGTTGTTTTTAGGTGATAATTCTTATATATTTAGGTTTATTAGGTCCCTAAGAGTCTTTTGGAACTAAAATCACTGTTTTGACGTCGGGATTCGCCGGAAATGGCCACGGCTCATCGGGGAAGACGATGAACAGTGTTTCCGATGAAGCACAGGCTGAGTGTACGGGCGTACACCCCTCCAGCACTTGTACGGGCGTACAACCCTCAGATAGCACTCTGTACGGCGTACTAACCCGTATCCCCCCTCGGCCGACAGCGTTGTACGGCGTGCTTAACCCGTGCAACCCTCGGCTAGCAACTTGTACGGGCGTACTTGACCCAGTGCAACCCTCGGCCAGGAGAAAAGAAAAACGAAGCCAAATATACCTAATTTAAATAATACTTTAAATAACTTTAGAATATTTAGTATTTTTCCTGCATTTATTTATTGTTCTAAAATAGTAATAGTAATATTATAATATAATAATATTAAATCCGAACTTTATTTATTTATTTAAATTTAAAAATAAAATTATTTTCTAGCTTTATTAAAAATAGGATGTTTAAATAGTCAATCTATTTCCGGAAATAATATTATTATTATCATTATTATTATAATCATTATTGTTATTAGTGTTATTGAAATTATAATTATTTTGGTACTATTAATGATGATAACTATTAATACTCTTATGAGTTACAAAAAGAGAAAAATAATTTCGAAAATAGTTATGATAAAATTAATAATTAATAAATTCTTTTATTAGTAGATATGTTTTCTTAGTAAAATAAATATATGTATAAACTATGAGTTGGTAAATACTAAGTATATATTTGTATATAAATAGATAACAATGGAAATTTAAATAATCCAAATTTATGAGTATAGGAATATATATATACTATAAGAAAAATTTACTAAGTAATTTAAAAGAAAATGGAGAGTACAAGAATCTAGAACTTAGAGCTATTTCGAAAGAATTAGCTAAGAATGAAACAGAGACCCAACCGACCAATAGGACACTTAAATAAGTCATAAAAACTAATTTGTATAGTTTGGAATTTTAATAATTATATGATTTACTTCGATAGGTGACTCGAGTATTGGGGAGGACCTGCCTGAAGACTACTACGATTAAATAGGATGGGCAGGTGAGTGACTCAGTCTTATTACATTGGTTGTGCTTGTACTAGTAGTGAACCATAAATAAAAAGATAATAAAAATTGATGATCTGTTCTGTGAAAGTGTGTATTGTATTCCAATGATTGCCATGTCACTCTAAAATAAGTGATAACAAAATTGTGTGTATCTTGATAATGTATGTAATATCTAGTTGAGTGTCTGTATTGCTTGATCACCCCTAAATTGACTAAAAACTACTGGTACCATAATGTAAATAAATCATGCATTACATACTATGCATAAAAAGCATTGAGTAAGTGGTAGCCTACTACGTGTTAGTTCTCGGATCTCTGGTAAGGCTTGAATTATCTAGGCCAGAGGGTTAGTAGTTAATTGCAAGATTACTTTTGTTATGTTAATACCATAGGAACTACATGGTAAACGAAGGACGCCGCTTATGGTATTACGTGAAATAACTAACACTCAGTGGAGTTTCTAAAGCTAAACAGGAATAAATAATGAAACATGATAAGTATAAAGAGATAACTAAATTTGAGATTGTTATTTCCTGAAAGCTTAAGTCTCTCCTGGGTAGGTGGACCATAGATTGTGATCCTTCAACCCCGATGGGAGGGCGTAAATCTTCATCCTGTTTGGATTCCGGGTTATCCAAGCTTGTATGTTCATTTGTGTGATTGCTGCATTTCATATGATTGGTAAATAACTTGTATGCTATGTGTAATAAGTTCTGGTTATTCACTGAGCTTGTGTTTTAGCTCACACTCCCACAGTCCTTTCAGGTTCACTCTGCGACCGTGGCTCATTACTAGCAGGAGCATGGTCCCGGTAAGAGAATAGAAGCCAGAAGTTTAAAGTTTAGTATAGAATTAGAATATCTGTATTTGTAGTAGTTTTATGATGCATTTAATATGCATTAGAATCATCAGTTAAGGTTGTAAGGAATTCTGAAACATATGATCTGTAATATAGTAGTTTGTAATAGTTGTTTACTAATTTACATCTTATATGTGTTTGTTTATTCAATCCAAGCAACTAAAAGATCCTGTTTTTAGAAATCATGTCATTCCTAGAAGGTAATCTAATAATGTTAATCGAGTGGTTCTTGATTATTATTATTAGAATACCCTCGGGGCGTGAGAAAACCAATTTGGTGGGGGAACTATAGAAAACCCACATGCTCACTTAAAAAGTTTCCTGTAGATTTGTAGTACTATCAAAAGCAATGGAGTTTCCAAGGATGCTATTCGCCTTAGATTATTCCCTTTTTCTCTTAGGGATAAGGCAAGTAGTTGGTTGAATTCCTTACCTCCTCATTCGTTGACCAGTTAGGGTCAAGTAGCACATAAATTTTTGGAGCAATTCTTTCCACCTAACAAGACAATCCATTTGAGGAATGAGATATTTTCTTTCTGCTAATTTGAGGGAGAATCACTGTATGAAGTCTGGGAACGATTCAAGTAACTCCTTCAGCGTTGTCCTCGCCATGGGATTTCCCTGCATGATTTACTTCAGATATTTTATATGTCTCTTGGTGATCAATTGAAGACAATGATTGACACTGTGGCTGGTGGAGGTTTGATGAAAAAGAGTGCTCCTGAAGCTTATGATTTAATTGATGATATGGCGCGTAATACATTCTATTGGCACAGTGAGAGGACCAAACCAAGACATGTTGCTGCCATGCATGAGTCAGATGAGATTGCTAAACTTCAAGCATAAGTGGCATCACTTACAGCTCAAATGGGTAGAATGCAACCTATGTCAAGTGCAGAATCAAGCTATATACCGAATGTAGAAATTTATTCTCAGAATGGGGCTCTTATGAGTTCAATCAGGGACTATGATGTTTCTAGTGTTGCTTCTAGCATCGAGGATGTCAACTTTATGAATAAGTTTGATAGAACTTCGGGGAATTATAATCCCTATAGTAATACCTATAACCCTAGCTGAAGGATCCACCCTAATTTTTCATGGAGCAATCAAAATGCTCAAAGATCAAACAATCCACCAGGATTTCAGAGGCAAATACCGCAACAATTACCAGCATCTCAACAACCCCCTGCTTTACCACCACTTGAAAAGAAGCCGAATCTTGAAGATGTGCTGGCACAATTTATTCAAAATTCTAATGCTCGTTACAGAAATCAAGAGGCTTCCATTCATAATCTTGAGAAGCAAATTGGCCAATTGGCTAAGTTGATGTCTGAGAGACCTCAAGGTTCACTCCCCAGTAATACTAAACCCAATCCTAGGGAGCATGTAAAGGCTATTAATTTGAGAAGCGGGAAGGAGTTACATGCTACCTTACCAAAGGAGCAGGATGGCGAAGTGAATCAAAATCCTATTGGCGAAGAAGTAGAATTTGAGAGACTAAAAAAGGAACAAAAATCATCACCACCAGCTGTAAAAGAGTATAAGCCAAGGATTCCATATCCAACTTGCCTCAATCAGACAAAGGATAAGGAACAATTTGGTAAATTCTTAGACTTATTTAAGCAGTTACACATTAACATTCCTTTTATTGAGGTGCTTTCACAGATGCCGAAGTATACAAAGTTCTTGAAAAAGAAAATTTTATCTAACAAGCGAAAGTTGGAGGATGTTTCTACAGTGGAAGTTGAGGCAAATTGCTCATCTATCATTCAAAATAGACTTCCTCCAAAGCTGAAAGACCCTGGTAGTTTTACAATCCCCTGTGTGGTTGGCGATATCAATGTTGAAAAAGCTTTAGTAGATCTAGGAGCAAGTATTAACTTGATACCCTACTCATTTTTCAAGAAGCTAGGACTTGCTGAACCTAAATTCACTAGGATGAGCTTATAGCTTGCTGATCGATCTGTTAAATTTCCTCAAGGGATAATTGAAGACATTTTGGTGAAAGTGGGAAAGTTCATCTATCCAGTTGATTTTGTGGTTCTTGACATGGATGAAGATGGAGATGTACCTCTCATTTTGGGAAGACCTTCCTTGCTACCGCCAGAGCATTGATTGATGTAGAGGGAGGTAAACTTACCTTAAGGGTTGGTGATGAAGAGTTGGTGGTTACAATTGCTCCAGCCTTGAAGTATCCGATGAGTAGCAATGATTCATGCTATTCGGTTGATATTGTTGACTCCTTCGTCAATAAACACTATACAGAATTGTTATGCAAAGATGAATTAGAGCTGAGCTTGATAGGAGGAGAGGAGGTAAGTATGAGTAAACCAGAAGTCGAAGCTTACACAGAACAACTTGATGCTGCAGAAGAGATTACACCTCTTGGTGGGTTTGAAAACTTAAAAGCGGGCAATGAAGCAAGGCTTAGGAGCTCTATTGAAAAACCGCCTGTGTTGGAATTAAAGCAACTACCAGACTACCTGGAGTATGCCTTCCTTGCAGCAGATTCCAAGCTTCCGGTTATCATTGCTTCGGATCTATCACAAGAACAAAAAGATCAATTACTTACAGTTTTGAGAGCTCATAAGCAAGCAATCGCATGGCAAATTTTAGACATAAAAGGTATCAACCCCTCTTTTTGTACTCACAAAATTCTTTTGGAAGACGGATTGAAGCCGGTAGTGCAGCCACAAAGAAGGCTAAACCCCAATATGAAAGAGGTGGTTAAAAAGGAAGTCGTTAAGCTTCTTGATGCTAGACTTATATACCTTATTTCTGATAGCAAGTGGGTTAGCCCGACACAAGTTGTACCAAAGAAGGGAGGGATGACTGTGGTCCCCAATGATAAGAACGAACTTATTCCAATGTGCACTGTAATAGAATGGCGAGTTTGCATAGATTATCGGAGACTGAATGATGCAATTCGGAAGGACCATTTCCCTCTTCGCTTTGTAGATCAGATGTTGGAGAGATTAGCCGGACACATGTACTAATGCTACCTAGATGGGATGTCCGGGTACTTCAAGATACCGATTGCTCCAGAGGACCAGGAGAAGACTACCTTCACTTGCCCTTATGGCACGTATGCCTACAGACGAATGCCATTTGGGTTATGCAATGCACCAGCTACGTTTCAGCGGTGTATGTTAGCTATTTTTGACGATTTGGTAGAAAAGATCATGGAAGTCTTCATGGATGACTTCTCAGTTTTCGGGGACTCATTCTTGGATTGTTTGGAGGACTTGGAAAAGGTGCTAATTTGTTGTGAGGAGACAAATCTAGTATTAAACTGGGAAAAATGCCACTTCATGTGTAAGGAGGGCATTGTTCTTGGCCATTAAGTTTCCCACAAAGGCATTGAAGTCGATCAAGCGAAAGTGGAGGTGATTTCTAAACTTCCTCCACCAAATTTAGTTAAGACCATAGAAGCTTTCTAGGCCATGCTGGCTTCTATAGACGCTTCATTCTTGACTTCTCCAAAATAGCCCGGCCTCTAACTAAGCTATTGAAGAAAGATGCGCCTTTTCACTTTGCATCCGAATGCCACCATGCCTTCGATGTCCTCAAGGAGAAGTTGACCAATGCACCCATCATGATAGCCCTGGATTGGAGTTTGCCTTTCGAACTCATGTGCGATGCTAGTGATTATGCTGTTGGAGTTGTTCTTGGTCCAAAGACGTGATAAACACTTTCAGCCTATATACTATGCTAGCAAGACTCTTACAAGTGCTCAAGCTAATTATACCACTACAGAGAAAGAGATGCTGGCTGTGGTGTTCGCATTTGACAAATTTAGGTCGTATCTCATTCTTTCTAAGGTGATTGTATATACGGATCATTCGGCGTTGAGATTTCTGCTAACTAAAACAGATGCTAAACCTAGATTAATCCATTGGATACTACTCCTACAAGAATTCGATGTGGAAATTCGTGATAAGTGTAAACCCCGGTTTTTCTAGTAACCAAGATAACTTGAGAATCGAAAACCAAAACCCTAAACCGGAATGGCTTAAGACTGGAGTGAGATCTAGGAACCCTAAATCCGGCTTTTCCTCGGTTTCCAATTAAGAAACTTTTATAAGAAAATTTAATTTTGAATATAGTTCTTGATTATATTTCAAACCAAGAAAAGATCAGATTTTAAGAAAATTTCAATTCTGAGCTTTCCCGAGACCCATTACAGAAAAACGTGCCTCGGAACTTGAATTTCAAAAATTTACTCATGAATACTCATTTGAATTGAAATTAAATAAGGATTTCAAAAATATAAATTTCATAATTTTTCGGTTCATGAAAAATACAATTATAGCCTTTTTATTCGTATTTTCTTACTACCGGTAATTAAGTTGTCTTGATTATTATTCATTACTATTCACAAGTACAACCTATTACTACTCACAAGTACACCATACTCTTACATCCCTACAACCTCTCAATCACATTTTCTTTTCCAAGACTTAATTGTCTCTAAATAATTATTACACATTATGACATTTAATGTACAAATCTATCAAAACAAATCAATAAAAAATCAAACTCTCTCTTCCATATATGTGGCCGGCGTGATCCCTCAATTTTAAGCTCCATTGTGCAATTTTTTTTTTATTTATTTTATCTCATTTAACCTAATTTAACTTATATATAAACCACATTTTTCTTTCTCTCTTCATTCTTCTCATTTTCAAACTTTCCAAAAGGTAAAAAGCTCTCATTTTCTCTCCTTCTCCCCCCCATGATGCCGTGAGCCTCTATGGCCCACCCACACACACACAACTTTCTTTTTCTCCATTTGCCTTCTATTTTACCTTTAAGTAAAAGAACTTTACTTCTTTACCTTAGATCCTTGTAATGGCAAGGATATTCTTGAATATTTCCACTTAAAGGTCCCCATGAGCTATTGCTAGGGACAAGGAAATATTAATACAAGAATACCAAACCATCACAAAGTAGATCTTGCATTTAAACATCCTTTCATGCCATGAGCTTCATGATCATCCATCTAAAAGTGTTTTGAACAAAAGATCTTTCATAAAAATGTAGTTTTTATGTTTTCAAAACCTATTTAAGCACTTAAGATAGTAGATCTATCATTTTACCATTCATATTCATGTAGGCATTTAAGATCTCATCTCTATTTTGAGTTTTCGTGCATTAATGGTCATCAATACTTTTGTCTTGAGTAAATAATCTTGCTAGTGTATAGATCTATAGGTAGATGAGTTAATGAAACCAAAAAGGAAAAACTCTTTTCAAGAAATGAACTAGTGTAAATTCGGATGACATGAAAAACCTAGTTCAAAAACCCTTTTATCAACTTCTAAACATGTATTTTACAAGAAAAATAAAGCCTATAGATGATAGATAATGTTTGATGATATTTTTCATGAGTTTAAATGAGTTTTTACCAAAGAAAATATTTAAAACAAGAGATGAAGTCTAATAGAAGTTTTGTGTTGAAAGTTTTGTAAGCAAAATTCGTAATAATGAATTAATGGATAGAAAACACTAGTTTTCCAACTTCAAAAATGGTATTTTCTTGAGTAAATGGAGTCCTTAGGGTATAGGTAAAATAAATACCTAAAGTTCTAAGTATAAAATGCATTTTTCTTAAGAGAATCAACTTAAAAATAAATTTTGCTAAATTCGGATTTTTGGAACCACCCTAGTATAAGACTCACTTAAAAGTTTATAAATGAAAATTTAATCAAAGAAATAAAGGCCTTAGGATATAGTTAATATAAGGGTCAATTTTTCTTTAGAATAAATGGAATTTTCCTAAGAAAAATCCTTAAAATAAGTGAGTGTGACCAAATGTAGCAAAATTATTTGTTAAAACAATGGCATGAAATAGTTTCCTAAGATAAAGATTATTTAAGTTCTTTAAGTCTAAAAATTTATAAGAACTTAGGCACCTAAGAGTTCATATCATGACATTCACGATAGGGAAATTCATTACCATGGTATTTATTTTCATTTTTCACTTAGGAATCTCAAGAGCATTCATGAAAATCGCATTTTCGGAATCAACATAACCGCTGGACAGAACTGATACTTCATTTCCGAGACTTAAATGTTTTCAAAACTTGATTTACACTTCATATTTAGAAAGCTCTTTCGAAGTAGATAGAAATCGATATAAAATTTGGGAAATTCCGAGTTAAAACGACCAATTTATTGCCATTTTAAATCGGGACTTCGGAAATGACGCGAATTTCGATTTCACCAGTTGTTTTAGAGTTTTAGTATGCTTAGATGGTAGAATACTTATTAGGGTGTTTCTTTTATGTGTAGGCGAACCTAAGGACGTCGAATCCTTACCTCCGGACTATTACTATTAAGACACCGACGAACCCATTTCTGAGTGAGTTTCTCTTCCCAATTCATTTATTGTATGTGCTTGATAAATTAGTGCACTAGAATGTAGGCCAAGTGAATTGAATATGTATGATGGGAAATAATGGGAAATTGTATGTTGATGATGATATGAGAACTCAAAATAAGAATATCGGAACCGGGTGATAAATTCTGGTTGTGTAGTTAGTTATGATGTATTGTTTGAGAAATTGTTTGATCGCCTGAATAAAATGACTTAATCGATTATTCGAACTAATGCCAAATTCTGACATATGCATATCATAATGGGAAAGAGCATTAGCATTGTTTGGTTAATCGTGATCTAAAAACGAAATAATTATAGGTTAACCGTGAACCATAAACGGCATACAGATAGTACCGCAGTATTCGTTAATCTGCTAACTCAGGATGGAGGGCACAAGTCCATCCACATATGATTTCCGGATAGTCATATGTATGTTGTTCTTATGTGTTTGATGCATTCACTTGCTTGTTTAATCACTTGTTTGAATTGTTGTGACATGAATGTTATTGTGGAAGATTTGACTCATTAAGCTAGTTAGCTTACGTCCCTACAGTTTCTTCCTTTTACAGCTGCCAAATTTATGGCTTAGACAGCGTGACCTGACCGTAAAGGTACAAGAGCTAGAAGTTTCCCCTAGAAGTTGGAAATTCTGTTTAGACTTCCATAGGAAACTTTTAAGACTTTGGATGACTGTATAAGGCCATTAAATATTCTTTTGCGCGGGAATGCTCCTTAGTAAATGTAATGTTTAATTATGCTTCATGAGTTATATCCTACTGCTAATGTATGCCAAGTTAAACCTTTATCTCCATTTAGACTTGTATTCTATTGTCGTAAAGGTACACCTTACATCTATATGAGACCCCTGAAGGACTAAGGCGGTAATTCGAGATTCTTATATGGCATGTGGTGGACTGTTACGTATAGGGTACCCTATGGGGCGTGACAATTTAAGTTGGTATCAGAGCACTAGGTTATTAAGCATGACAATAGAGTTTAAAACTGAACCTAGAATTAAGCAACTAGGTTAAATTGGAGTTAAAGCTAGGCTAATTAGTAGTTTTCTTGTTGTAGGTTTCCTTGGGTGAAACTCGCGAAAGGGCTAGAAATTTCACTAAAAGCACCAATGAAACCATGGTGGAATATCGCTGAGATTAAGGGTGTTGTGTGAAGATTTTGCACTAGCGCAACGACCTAGAACCTTAAAGGAAATGTATAACTTGTGGAAAGAGGGTTTAAGATATACGAGATGGGCATCGGTGATAGATCAACTTAGGTATGATCCAATTAGAAGGAGAAGATGGACTATGATGGAAACCATCTATACCCTGGAAAGGGTAATGGTGGAGTATGCTAATGAACCAATGCTAAGAGAAGCCACTTTCATCTAGAAGTACGAAGGGAATCCCACCCATCCAGACTTTAGTATGTGGAATGGTATTGGACCCCTTTATGTACATGCCCATGATGATCTCTTTGACCATAGGGAGTGGAACTTTGCTGATGCTAGAAATTACATAGTATGGCAAGCCAGATATCTTGACATTATACCTTTTTTGGGGGGGAGCACTAGCCCCACAAGCAAGAGATGAAGGAGTGCAATTGATAGATGCCCCAGCTGTTGATGGGGAAGATGTGAACGAAAGGGATAATGAGGAAGAGGATGATGAAGAGGAGGATTCCGAGGCAGAGGAGGATCCCGAGGAGGATCCAAATTGGCAAAATGAGGAAATACCTAGAACCCCTACCCCTCCAGCCATAGCTCCAGAACATCCCAACCAGTTACCAGAACAAATTGTATGGGATTTTGATAAAGATCTTGACATACCTGATAGTGGAAGAATGGAACCAGAGTTCGACCCTACCATTTGGAAGGATATCTACTCGGTAGGTGAGCGTCCCCTCGAGGTTGATGCCATAGCCCCCGAGCCAATGGTTCAGGAACCATTGGAGAGGATAGATGAAGATGAAGAGATGATGAGGGAAGCTTGGGATAGAGTGAACAGGTTATGGGATGAAGCTGGAAGAGAATTGGGGATAAAAGTTGGCAGTAGGAACGGATTTAACGATAGAGTTAATGAGGAAGGAAGAGATCAAGTGAGAGATCAGGAGATGAGGGAAGAAGAAGAAGAGGAAGAAGAGGAACAGGAGCCCTTAGCCCGACCCATTAGGAGGAGAAGGTTAACTGTGAGGGCCTATCTAAGCCAATTCATCCGAAGGGATGATGGAGGATTTTCTAGCCAAGGACGACTCCCTAGCCCCACACCAGACGACTCCGAGTGAGCCATGGAGGAGTAGAGTCAAGTGTCCCATAGAGTCCAATAGTACTTTTTGATTAGTAGGCAATGTGGGATGCCAATTTGCCTTAGGTTCTCTTCATAGTTAGTATGTTGTCTTTCTTTTTCTTTTCTTTTCTATGTCTCTAGATGTTGTTAGATTGAAGTTATCGGCTAATATCGGAAGGTTAGATTTGTGTTGCCAAATTTTGTAAGCTTATTTGTAAACAACTCTTGTATGGCACATCAAATCAATGAAGTATTATGTTTGATTCCAAGAAAGAAGTTTCGCAAGCATATACTTTTGCATTAGTAGTAACTACATTCATTACACTTATTGCATAAACATTTTCATTCATATCATCACTTGATTTAGAATTCCTTTGCTTGTTATGATTTCTTTTGCTCTAAGAGCCTTTTGGTTGACGATTTAATTTTGGTTTTCCTGGATCTTTGTGTAAATTCTATAGTTCCTTTAAATTATTCCTAAAATTTTACGAATTCCTTAATCAAAGTTTTATAAATCGAAACTTTAAAAAGAAATAAAACTCACTAAGACATTATGTAACAGCCGAAACCGAAGAAACCGTAATAGGGAGCAAGAACCACTCCCAAACGAAGCTAGTAGTGCAAACCAGCAAGATCATCCCCAAGCCAACCAACCTGAGGCTGCTCAGCTCAATCCTCAAGCAGCCATGATGAATGCAATTGGACAACAAACTGCTTACTGCATTCATTCAAAACCAGAATCAAAATCAACCCAGAATCCCGAACCAAGTATGAGGGATTCAGCACCTTGCCACCACCTCCACCACCTCCGCCATATAGGGGAATGCAAGCAGAAATTCCCTTCCCCTGAAGAGCAATCTTACAATGCTCGCCATCCACCCCCTCCGCCACATAGAGGATATCAAAGGAGTTCCTCCCGACTTTATCAAAAGCAACCGCTACTTCGAAGGGCGTTTGGAAAGCCCGACGAAGCGAGGATTGGTTAGCGCAAGTGGAGCGCTCTTTCGCAGCTTATGAGATTCCACCATATCTCCGACTGGAATATGGCACCTACATGCTGAGATATAATGCCAGAGTATGGTGGGAATCGAAAGGAGAAGTTTGGCACCCCCTATCAGTTGGGAGACCTTTCGCAGGGAGTTCCTGGAGAACTATTTTCCTGCCAGCCTCCGAGTAAGATATAGTGCAGATTTTTGCATGTTAAACAGAGAGGCAGAACAATCGAGCAATATGAGACGGAATTCAATCACCTGCACAGTATGCTCCCGAATCTTACAAAAACAGTGAGGAACTACAAAAACAAGTGTTTTTGGAAGGTCTCGATGAAGACCTAAGGGTGAAGTTAGAGGAGTCGGGTTTGCAAACTTACCTTAAGTAATTGAGAAAGCCCGGTTGATTGAAGGGGCTAAGAAGAGGAAACATTTGAGTCGGACAAGAGAGTGTTCGGAAGAGCAATTTGACGCCTCGGCTCAGGCCATAAAGGAAAGAGATACAAGCCTTACTATGGGTTTAAGGACAACAACGGTGGAAAGCCCAACCAAACCAAGCCCAACGTTACTTGTTGGAAGTGTAAAGGAAGCCACTATCCAAGACAGTGCCCACAGCTGAAGGGCAAGTGCTTCTTCTGTGGCGAGGCAGGCCATCTAGTCTATGCTTGCCCGAAGAAGATGATGATAACCTGTTTCCTTTGCAAAGAAAAAGGGCACGTAGCCTCCGAGTGCTCCCAAAGGAAAAGTGTGGCTACCCGGCCTTATGGAAATCCGAGTAATGATAACACCCTACGATCTGGTAGCAAGGGTGGAAGCCGTGCAGCTTCAGCCATGCACGGGATGCGGCTATACAACTTCGAAGGCCAATGGATGATTGAAGAGGATGAGGAGGAAGGTGTAGAGCTGGCCGCACTGGACCAAGGCGATGATGCAGATGGCGGCTTGGTGACAGGTCAGTAACAAATTTCTTTTAAGATAAAAGTTCTTTGTTTTCTTAACAAGTTTTAAAAAGAGTTAAAACTGTGAAAGAGGAAAAGCTGAGATCCGGAAACCTGGGAATAGATAGCTGTTTTGGTACTTAGGATCAAGTAGTGATAAATGTTTATGGTAACAAGACGCATAAGGGTGAATAAGAGTGAAGCCTATATGTTGTTTGACACAGGAGCAACCCACTCCTTTATCACTACCAGCTTAGCTAAGCAGCTTGGACTACCCATAGCCATGACAATCACCAGCTTAAGGATTAAGACACCCACAGGTAGTGTCGTGTCGACCCAAGAAATAATAAGGGATTGCTTACTAGAAATCCAAGGACATATCTCAACAAGCGACCTGATAGTTTTGGAGATGAGTAAGTATGAAGTTATCCTCGGAATGAATTGGCTAAGTAAGGTTAAAGCCATCGTGGATTGTCAACGAAAAATGATAAGTTTTGATGACCACAAGAAGGAGAGAGTAAACTTGCTCGGGGAAACCACGATATGAAGGGATTTCGGGTTAAGCTCAAATGAGCTAATGATGGAAGATGAGGAAATTGTGCCAATAGAAGATGCTTGGATTAGAGAGGAGAAAAGAGAAAAAAAAGACATACCCGTGGTAAATGAGTTTGAAGATGTATTTCCCGAAGTCCTACCCGGTTTGCCACTAAAAAGAGAGATCGACTTTGAAATCACTCTAGCCCCGAGTACAGAACCGATATCGAAGGCACCATACTGGATGGCCCCGATGGAATTAAAAGAATTGAAAACCCAATTGCAAGAGCTTTTGGATCAAGGATTTATAAGATCCAGCGTGTCGCCATGGGGCGCACCGGTGTTGTTTGTAAAGAAAAAAGATAGGTCTATGAGGTTATGTATCGATTATCGGGAATTGAATAAAGTTACAATTAAGAATCGATACCCTCTTCCAAGGATTGATGACCTCTTTTACCAGCTTCAAGGGGCGAGTGTGTTTTCGCATATTGATTTGCGCTCGGGTTACCACCAGTTGAGAATAAAGCCCGAAGATGTACCCAAGATAGCCTTCTGTACGCGGTACGGGCACTATGAGTTTCTGGTGATGCCGTTTAGGCTAACCAATGCACCGGCTACATTTATGGACCTCATGAACCGAGTCACAAACCACTATTGGATAAGTGTGTGATTGTGTTCATAGATGATATTCTGATCTATTCAAAAACGAGGGAACAACATGAGGAGCATCTACGGATGGCGTTACAAACCTTAAGAGAGAATAAATTGTATGCCAAGCTATCCAAATGTGATTTTTGGTTGGATAGGATATCTTTTCTTGGGCATGTGGTGACGGGAGAAGGAATATCAGTAGACCCTGAAAAGATTGAGGCTGTGGTGGAATGGAAACAACCTAAAACTGTGACTGAAGTGAGAAGCTTCCTAGGGTTGGCTGGTTACTATCGCAAATTTGTGAAGAATTTCTCAAAAATCACCAAACCTCTGACACAACTGACACAAAAGAATGAGAAATTTGTGTGGATAGATAAGAGGGAGCAAAGTTTCCAAGAATTGAAACGACGCTTGGTGTCAACTCCAATTCTGGTATTGCCTGACCCCGAAAAACCTTATACAATGTATAGTGACGCCTCCAGGAATGGCCTTGGATGTGTGTTGATGCAAGAAGCAAGAAGGAAATCATTGCTTATGCCTCCAGACAATTAAGGCCTCATGAGCAGAATTATCCTACACACGATTTGGAGTTGGCTGCTGTGGTTTTTGTCCTGAAGCTTTGGAGACACTACTTGTATGGACAAAGATGTGAAGTGTACATGGATCATAAGAGCCTCAAGTATTTGTTCACGCAAAAAGAGTTGAACATGAGGTAGAGACGGTGGTTGGAACTTATAAAGGACTATGGCTTGGGAATCAATTACTACCCGGGAAAAGTAAACGCCGTTGCTGATGCCTTGAGCCGAAAAAGTTACGGGGAAGTAGCAGCTCTAATCACAAAACAAAAAGAGCTGATAAGAAAATTTGAAAGGTTAAGAATTGAGTTTGTAGGGCAAGATACTGAAATGGAAATCGCAAATTTAGTCATGGAACCCACCTTGATCGACAGGATCAAGGAAGCCCAAAGATATGGCGAAGCAATAAAGAAGATCAAGGAAGATGTATACAAAGGAAAGTATATTGACTTCACTCTAGATGATGAAGAAGTGGTCAGGATGAAAGGGAGATTGTGTGTGCTGGAAGACGAGGAACTGAGAAAGGAAATCATGAGTGAAGCTCACAACTCCGATTACACCGTGCATCCGGGAGGTACCAAGATGTATCAAGACTTAAAAAGCCACTATTGGCGGAACGGTATGAAGAGGGATGTAGCGGATTATGCTATGAAGTGTGCTGTGTGTCAACAAGTTAAAGTGGAACATCAACTGCCGGGAGGATTATTAAAGCCCCTACCCATTCCCGAATGGAAATGGGATCAGATCTCAATGGACTTTGTATGTGGATTCCCGGAAACCTCCACGGGATGTGATGCAGTCTGGGTAATAGTGGATCGCTTGACAAAGTCAGCACACTTCTCACCAATCAATATGGCCTATTCGCTGGATAAGTAGGCTAAGATCTACATTAGAGTGATTGTACGACTTCATGGTATACCAGCAGGGATTGTTTCGGATCGGGATCCGAGATTTGTATCGAAGTTCTGGATGAGCTTACAAAAGAGCCTAGGCACCAAGTTGCATTTCGGTACTGCCTACCTTCCTTAGATAGATGGATAGTCTGAGCGAACCATTCAGACATTAGAGGATATGTTAAGAGCATGCATTTTGGAATTTAAAGGAAGTTGGGACAATCACATACCTCTAATTGAGTTTGCCTATAACAATACCGACCACTCAACCATTCAGATCCTTATATGGACGGCGTTTTAGGTCCCCTCTGTTTTGGGATGACGTGGAAAAGCTGGCTATTAGGCCAGAATTGGTTCAGGAAGCAGCTGATAAGGTCCGGGTCATTCAACAAAAGATGAAAGAAGCTCAGGACAGAAAGAAGAGTTGGGCTGATCTAAAAAGAAGAGAACTTGAATTCCAAGTGGGCGATCATGTCTATCTAAAGATAAACCCGATCAAGAGCATAAAGAAGATGCGGACTCAAGGGATATTAAGCCCAAGGTATATTGGACCTTTTGAGATTTTGGAGAGAGTGGGAGATTTAGCCTATCAGCTAGCCTTACCGCCAAGCTTGTCGGGAGTTCATAATGTGTTCTACGTGTCGGTACTAAGAAAGTATCTGCCTGACCCCGAACGAATATTGGAATTGGAACCCATTCGACCAAAGGAGAATCTCACATATGAAGAGCACCTTGTAAAGATCTTGGATAAGAAAACTCAGAAGCTTCGGAATAAAGAGATCCGATATGTCAAAGTATTGTGGAGAAACCACGCTTCTGTGGAAGCAACTTGGGAAGCTGAGGAGGAGATTCGAAGGAAATACCCCGAGTTGTTTGAGGAACAAGGTACGTCATTTCAGTTTTGAGGACAAAACTCTTTTTAAGGTGGGTAGGTTGTAAACCCTCGTTTTTCTAGTAACTAAGATAACTCGAGAACCGAAAACCAAAACCCTAAACCGGAATGGCTTAAGATTGGAGTGAGAACTAGGAACCCTAAATCCGGCTTTTCCTCGGTTTCCAATTAAGAAACTTTTATAAGAAAATTTAATTTTGAATATAGTTCTTGATTATATTTCAAACCAAGAAAAGAATAGATTTTGAGAAAATTTCAATTCCGGGCTTTCCCGAGACCCATTACAGAAAAACGTGCCCCAGAACTTGAATTTCAAAAATTTACTCATGAATACTCATTTGAATCAAAATTAAATAAGGATTTCAAAAATATAAATTTCATAATTTTTCGGTTCATGAAAAATACAGTTATAGCCTTTTTATTCGTATTTTCTTACTACTGGTAATTAAGTTGTCTTGATTACTATTCATTACTATTAACAAGTACAGCCTATTACTACTCACAAGTACACCCTGCTCTTACATCCTTACAACCACTCAATCACATTTTCTTTTCCAAGACTTAATTGACTCTAAATAATTATTACACATTATGACATTTAATGTACAAATCTATCAAAACAAATCAATCAAAAATCAAACTCTCTCTTCCATATATGTGGCCGGCATGATCCCCCAATTTTAAGCTCCATTGTGCAATTTTTTTTATTTATTTTATCTCATTTAACCTAATTTCACTTTTATATAAACCACATTTTCTCTTTCTCTCTTCATTCTTCTCATTTTCAAACTTTCCAAAAGGTAAAAAGCTCTCATTTTCTCTCCTTCTCCCCCCCATGATGCCGTGAGCCTCTATGGCTCCCACCCACACACACACAACTTTCTTTTTCTCCATTTGCCTTCTATTTTACCTTTAAGTAAAAGAACTTTACTTCTTTTACCTTAGATCCTTGTAATGGCAAGGATATTCTTGAATATTTCCACTTAAAGGTCCCTATGAGCTATTGCTAGGGACAAGGAAATATTAATACAAGAATAACAAACCATCAAAAAGAAGATCTTGCATTTAAACAAGCTTTCATGCGATGAGCTTCATGATCATCCATCTAAAAGTGTTTTGAACAAAAGATCTTTCATAAAAATGTAGTTTTTATGTTTTCAAAACCTATTTAAGCACTTAAGATAGTAGATCTATCATTTTACCATTCATATTCATATAGGCATTTAAGATCTCATCTCTATTTTGAGTTTTTGTGCATAAATGGTCATCAATACTTTTGTCTTGAGTAAATAATCTTGCTAGTGTATAGATCTATAGGTAGATGAGTTAATGAAACCAAAAAGGAAAAACTCTTTTCAAGAAATGAACTAGTGTAAATTCGGATGACATGAAAAACCTAGTTCAAAAACCCTTTTATCAACTTCTAAACATGTATTTTACAAGAAAAGTGAAGCCTATAGGTGATAGATAATGTTTGATGATATTTTTCATGAGTTTAAATGAGTTTTTACCAAAGAAAATATTTAAAACAAGAAATGAAGTCTAATAGAAGTTTTGTATTGAAAGTTTTGTAAGCAAAATTCGTAATAATGAATAGATGGTTAGAAAACACTAGTTTTCCAACTTCAAAAATGGTATTTTCTTGAGTAAATGGAGTCCTTAGGGTATAGGTAAAATAAATACCTAAAGTTCTAAGTATAAAATGCATTTTTCTTAAGAGAATCAACTTAAAAATAAATTTTGCTAAATTCGGATTTTTGGAACCACCCTAGTATAAGACTCACTTAAAAGTTTATAAATGAAAATTTAATCAAAGAAATAAAGGCCTTAGGATATAGTTAATATAAGGGTCAATTTTTCTTTAGAATAAATGGAATTTTCCTAAGAAAAATCCTTAAAATAAGTGAGTGTGACCAAGTGTAGCAAAATTATTTGTTAAAACAATGGCATGAAATAGTTTCCTAAGATAAAGATTATTTAAGTTCTTTAAATCTAAAAATTTATAAGAACTTAGGCACCTAAGGGTTCATATCATGACATTCACGATAGGGAAAGTCATTACCATGGTATTTATTTTCATTTTTCACTTAGGAATCTCAAGAGTATTCATGAAAATCGCATTTTCGGAATCAACATAACCGCTGGACAGAACTGATACTTCATTTACGAGACTTAAATGTTTTCAAAACTTGATTTAAACTTCATATTTAGAAAGCTCTTTCGAAGTAGATAGAAATCGATATAAAATTTGGAAAATTCCGAGTTAAAACGACCAATTTATGGCCATTTTAAATCGGGACTTCGGAAATGACGCGAATTTCGATTTCACTAGGTTGTTTTAGAGTTTTAGTATGCTTAGATGGTAGAATACTTATTAGGATGTTTCTTTTATGTTTAGGCGAACCTAAGGACGTCGAATCCTTACCTTCGGACTATTACTATTAAGAGACCGGCGAACCCATGGCTGAGTGAGTTTCTCTTCCCAATTCATTTATTGTATGTGCTTGATAAATTAGTGCACTAGAATGTAGGCCAAGTGAATTGAATATGTATGATGGGGAATAATGGGAAATTGTATGTTGATGATGATATGAGAACTCAAAATAAGAATATCAGAACCGGGTGATAAATTCTGGTTGTGTAGTTAGTTATGATGTATTGTTTGAGAAATTGTTTGATCACCTGAATAAAATGACTTAATCGACTATTCGGACTAATGCCAAATTCTGACATATGCATATCATAATGGGAAGGAGCATTAGCATTGTTCGGTTAATCGTGATCCATTAATGAGACTAATTGTTCGGTTAATCGTGATCCGAAAATGAAATAATTGTAGGTTAACCGTGAACCATAAACAGCATACAAATAGTACCGCAGTATTCGTTAATCTGGTAACCCAAGAATGAGGGCGCAAGTCCGTCCACATATGATTTTTGGATAGTCATATGTATGTTGTTCTCATGTGTTTGATGCATTCACTTGCTTGTTTAATCGCTTGTTTGAATTGTTGTGACATGAATGTTATTGTGGAAGATTCAACTCATTAAGCTGGTTAGCTTACGTCCCTATAGTTTCTTCCTTTTGCAACTACCAAATTTATGGCTTAAACAGCGTGACCCGACCGTATAGGTACAAGAGCTAGAAGTTTCCCCTAGAAGTTGGAAATTCTGTTTAGACTTCCATAGGAAACTTTTAAGACTTTGGATGACTGTATAAGGCCATTAAATATTCTTTTGAGTGGGAATGCCCCTTAGTAAATGTAATGTTTAATTATGCTTCATGAGTTATATCCTACTGCTAATGTATGCCAAGTTATGTTTTTATCTCCATTTGGACTTGTATTCTATTGTCGTAAAGGTACGCCTTATATCTATATGAAACCCCCGAAGGACTAAGGCGGTAATTCGAGATTCTTGTATGGCATGTGGCGAACTGTTACGTATAGGGTACCCTATGGGGCGTGACAATAAGAAAGGTGCGGAAAATCTGGCTATTGATCACCTCTCAAGACTTGAGAACCCCTATTTAGAGGAGCTCAAGGAGGAAGATATCAATGACTCCTTTCCGGAAGAGAATCTATATGCTATATATAAGCTCATGAATGTGGAAATACCTTGGTTTGCAGATTTTGCAAATTATTTGGTGGCTAGAGTTCTTCCCGATGGTCTTAATTCTCATGCAAAAAGGAAGTTCTTTTCAGAACTTAAATACTACTATTAGGAGGTTCCTTTCCTATTACGGGTTTGTGGTGATCAAATGGCTAGGAGGTGTGTCTCCCACGAAGAGGGCTGGAAAATTTTGAGTGAGTGTCACTCTGGACCTGCTGGGGGTCACTATTCTGCTAACCGGACTGCACATAAGGTTTTAAAGGCCGGTTTCTATTAGCCTACATTATTTAAAGATGCCCAACATCTTTGTACCATTTGTGATAGCTACTAACGTGTTGGAAATATCTCGAGAAGAAACGAGATGCCCCAAAATTTTGTTCTTGAATGTGAAGTTTTTGACTTATGGGGCATCGACTTTATGGGACCATTCCCCACTTCTTATGGGAATAAATACATTCTAGTAGCAGTGGACTACGTATCCAAGTGGGTTTGTAAGCCTTGGAAAATTTCAGTAAATAATTCCAAAATAAACATTTAAAATAAACCTTGAAAATGACTCCCAATTAAAACCGAACTTCAACTAACCTGAAATCTAAAACAAATCCAGAAATTTCTTAATCTTGAACAAACAGAAAAATCCTTAAAAGTAACATAAGGACTTAATAGTTTCCAAATCCAAAGCCACTACGTGTAACGACTCTATGCCTAACCCTGACTGGTAAAAATCGGGTAATATAGAACCTAAAAACAATTTATTAAACAGTAAGTAACAATAAACCTTCAGCTATACAACCTGATTTAAGAATTCCGAAAACGTCAAGAGATATAAAATACCTATGAAAATAAAATAATGAATAAATATTCTCAAACTAAATACTTTGTATAAATATAAAACATCAGCTTCCAAGATGGCAACGATCTAAACCGGAAAGTCACCTGGAAAAACCGAAGCCAACAATTCCCGGGAAACCTTAGTAGATTCAACCCGGCAATCTCGTAATCCTACACCAAGGAGTCGGAATATGAGCAAAGAGTGTAGTTTAGGTTGCAATAATACTAGAACGCCTTAAAATGTAAGAGTAGCGAGTTTCTATCTATTTCAAACACGGTCAGGTATAGACTTCGAAAAGCGTGACCCGGGATTCGAAACATTAGATAAATGATATTAGTACCATTAGGCTCGTAAATTTATAAGGATTCCAAGTACCTCAGTTGTACTAATTTTGGATTACTTGTAAACCCGGTTTTTCTAGTAACCGAGTAAACTCCATAAATCGGAAACCAAAACCCTAAATAGGATTAGTATAAGCAACCTAGGAACCCTGGGTCCAGCTTTTCTTTGATTTCTATATATAAGAACCTCTATAGAATAATTTAATGTGAATTATTGTTTTAAAGCATATTTCAAACCATAGAAAGTTTTAATTCCAGAAAAATTTCTATTCCGGGCCTTCCCAAGTTCCATTACGGAAAAGCGAGCCGCCGGGACTAGAAACTCAGAAAAATATTTCGAAATATTCATTAGAACCGAAATTTTGTAAGGATTTAAAAAATATATATTTTATCATTTTCCAGGCTATAAAAATTATATTTATAGCATTTTTCTCGTATTTTCCTTATTACCGGTAAAGTAGATGTCTTGTCTACTATTTACCACTATTCATAAGTACAACCTACACTACATACTACCCATGCCTTAGTCTTACATCCTTACAACTACTCATTATATTTTCTTTTCTAAGAATTTTTTGTTTCTTACTAAATTATTACATTTATTACATTTTATTACACAAATTACAAATTCAAATAAAACAACTCACCCCCTCTCTCACACTCCCTAGTGCCGGCCCACCACCCCCCTAAACCGCAACACCACCACCCCCCCCCCCCCCCCCCCCCCCCTCTCTATTTGATTTATTTTCTTCTTTTATTAATACAAACAAACCCTAATACACTTAATATATAAACCAATTTTCATTCTCTCTCTTCATTTCTACTCTTTCGAAATTTTTACAAAGTGAAAAACTCTCTCTTTTCTCTCCTTTGTGCCGTGAGCTAAACAACACCATCCCTTCCCCCCCCGCGCCCCCCCCCCCCCCCCCCCCCCCCCCCCCCCTTGCATTCTTGAGATAACCTGTTCATTTAAACAACTATTGGGGTATAAGCTACACTAGCTTAGTGAGAATTCCCTTAATTCCGTACCATAACAAACAAGTATTAGTCAATCATATGCTATGCATGAACAAACACGTGAGCAAGCAATTATGCGTGGGTATCCGGAACCCACACACCGAACGGATTTACGCCCTCCGTATCTGGGTTAGGAATGGTATTGGGTCTACACGACCGCATCTAGTCCCCAAGCCCTCGGCTCTTAGCACTCGACTCGACTAGGCTCATCCAAGAGTGCATCCACATGCGCCTTAGTACCCCTGAATGAGCTCTGGCACCGGGTTCGTTATCCAAACGAGTCATCCACGGACCATACCGATCGACCTGCGTAGGAGTAGCATGCTACCAAATGCAATATGTCCAATGCGATGCATGACCAATTTAATTTTTGCTTGGGTCACAAATATTTATACATTCCTTAGAGTGACCAACCAATATCACACATATAACAAAAATAATATGAACGGTGCAACTATTCAATCAAATCGTGGTTTCGATATGCTTTAGTATTCTTTGGCATACATTCATCACAGTCTCATCATATCTCCCATCCCCATTCATATCAATTTTTATCTTATTCCTATAATTCTAATGCAACTAACTACAAGCACAATCAAGGTAACAAAACAAGGAGAAAACTCACTCGGCCATTGGATCACCGGTCTTCTAGTAATAGTAATCCGGTGGTAGGGAATCGTCGAATTCGGGATCACCTAAAAAGGAAGAAATACTCTAATAAGTATTTCAACTCAAACTAATCTAAACGATCTTATACGAACTATCAAATTCGTAATTCTCGTCCTAAGCGGGAATTCCAACTTAAAACGGCCATAACTTGGTCATTTTAACTCGGAATCTAGCAAATTATATATCGATTTCTATCTACTTCGAAAGATCTATCTAATTCTAATATTATTTTCAAGTTTTGAAAACTTTGAAGCTTCGAAAAGTTCGGATCAGATTAGGTCAGCAACAATTTCAATTTCCGAAAAATAGTTTTGTAAATGTTTGAAATGTTCCTACTATATAACTTAACTATACATGCAATATGAGTGATTTCCTAACATGAATGACATGAGATGAACCTATTGCATGCATGATCTTGATGATTTTACTAAAAAGGAATTTTATAACTTTTTATTTTGCAAGACCATAATGACAACTTACTTATGAAAAATCTAGTTTTCTAACTTTTATCATTTCCATTTGTTTTGGATTTGTTACTTAAGAAATATAATTATTTTTTGTCAAAATTGAGTCTTCATTATATATACTACTTATGACCTTCATTTCTACATAAAAATTCCCATTTTATACTTTGTAAATATGTTTTCAATATGATTTACTCAAAAATCCGAATTTTAGAAAATCCACTTTTTGAATTCTTCATTTGGGGAAAACTTATTTATGCATTTAATTAAGACCTTATGATACCTATTACTTAAGGACTTCATTTAATCATAAAACTTTCATTTTGAACTTGGTTAATAGGTGTTCTTATGGCCTTCACTCAAAATTACGAATTTCACAAATTGGTTCTAACTCAAAATTTTCTCATCTTGATTCTATTTCTTGTTTTATACATTAATCTCATCAAAACTCATTTCAACTTATAAAAATCGCTACTTAATGATACTATTACTATATATTTCATTTTTCACATAAAACATGAGTTTGATGTTGATAAATGGGTTTTAAAAATTGGTATTGGTTGGGATCCGAATTTACAAAATTCATTTTTGGTCATATCTTTTGATAAAATCTATCTAAGCTCATGAAAATCCATTCCTTACATATCATATCTTATGAGCTTTCATTTCTTAAATAAAAATTCATTTTTGAGTTGGAAAACATGTTTTTAAAATAGGCCTTGGCCAAATCCGAAAATAGAATTTTTATTTTGAAAATAACTTTTGGAAATAACTTTTGATTATTGTAAAAAGAAGTCTTGATGATATACATATATTAAGCCTCCATTTTCTTAAGTAAAATTTACATTTTGACACTTGAAAGTAGTTTTTAAATGGGGGTTTGCCAAATACGAATTCCACAATTTTGTTTGAGTTTATAACTAAGATCTATGATTAATATGATCATAAACATAAAAACAAATGCATGGTAATAAGCTATAAACATCATGGATCTAAACTTTCCTTATCAAAATCTTTCATTCATGGTATCTATACCCTAAGCCCTTCATTTTAAATGAAAAATATTACATTTTAAAGTTGAAAAACCACTTTTCTAAATAGGGTTCCATTTTCATCCGAATTTCAAAATTGATTTTTGTTGAAAACAAAATAGATCTTGGGTTTCCTACAATTTCCCTACCATCATCAAGCTATAGCAAGTTGTTCATGAACATAAACAAAGAGATCTAATGCATCTATGAACTCAAAACTTTAGATCTAGTTTTCTAAACTAGTTTTACATGCATGAATCACTAAGATAGACATGTGAATGCTAGATCTATGCATAAATCATAAGGAATAACAAAATAACAACTTAAATAACAAGATCTATGGCATAAACAAAATCAAAGCCATAAAAAGTTAGATCTACAAAATATAATAACTTTTAACAAGAAAATAATTATAATACAAGGAAATAAAAAGGAAGAAGAGAAAGATTTCATTTTTGGCATCATCATCCTAAGCTTTTAAGCTTATGGAAGTTCATTTGATGCATGAAACCTTCATTATACTTTACCTATATCACCTATGGAGCTTTGGGATGAAGATTTGCTTAGAAAATCTTTAAAAATGAAGTGTGGAAGCCATGGAAGATGTGGGGGCAGCTTGTGTTCTTGAGGAAACAAGAACAATAAGAAGAAGAAAAGAGAGGAAAAAGAGAGAGAAAAGGTAAAGAATGAAAAAGGCAAATGAGTAAATGAAATGGAGAGAGAAAATGAGTGTATTAAATGAATGAAAGAGAGAAAAAAATAAAACAAGGGCAGCCAAAGGGAGAGGGGGCTGCTGCACGTGAAAAGAGAGGGAGGAGAGAGAGGGTTTGATGAAATTTGACTTGAATTTGAATTGTGTAATAAATGTGTAATGTAACTTTCTTAAGAAGGAGTGGAAAAATAATTAATTTGGTCAAAATGGAGTAAATGAAGGACAATGGCAGCCATCATGGAGTCAAAAATCTGCCATGAATAGATATAATGAAGTGTAAAAAGATTGAAGTGAAAAAGAAGTGATGTGTGAAAGGTGTACTTGAAGGTATGGGTTGTAAGAGTACTTTTTTAATAAAATAAAACAAAATAAAATAAAATTAGAAAAATTATTCCAAATAATTGTAGCAGATTTTTCATAATTAAAATTAAATAATTATTTGAATTATTTTAGTATTTTAACAAATATGTTACGGTACGGTCAAAATACGCGAATATGGGCTATAAATAATATTTTTAACCCGAAAAATTCTAAAAAAATATTTTATGGGAATAAAAATATTTTTAAAATATTTTCAATTATTAAATTAATTTATTTTATTTTTAGTACCGGGTCTTAAACAGAATCTGATCCCGTAAAAGCCTGAACTAACTAATTTTTAGAAAAACAAAATTTTCTATAATATATAAATTATTTATCTAAAAATATAAGGCTTTATAAGAATAATAAATTTTATAATGAAATAAAAATGAATAGTGCCAAAGACTAATCAATTATCGGTAATAATGAAAATACGATAAAAAGGTTATAACTGTAACTTTTATAACCCAAAAAATTATATAACTGATATTTAGAATCTTATGAAATTACGAGCCTAACGGTACCATTGGTATATTTTTGATATCTCGAGCCTCGGGACACGCTTTTCGAAGTCTATGTCCGAACGGGTTCGAAATAGGTCAAAAATTTACCAATCTGATATTTTTAAACAAACTCATATTACTATGAGCTATTCTACATATTTAGCTATGCCTCGGCCTCTGGGGTTAGGGGCACTAAGTTGCCGGACTTAGGCTATTGCACTCCGATTAGGGTTTCCGGGTGGTTTTCCGGTTTAGACGTTTGCCAATTTGGAAACTGATATTTATGTTTATACAACATATTTAATTTGAGAAATTTATTTTAAATTTTATTTTTGTAAGTATTTAATATCTCTTAATGTTTTCGGAATTCTTGAATTGAGTTATATTTTCGAAAGTCAATCGTTATTTGCTTTTTAATAATTTGTTTTTGAGCTTTCGATTACCCGTTTTTATAAGTCGGAGTTACGTATAGAGTTTGTTGTACGTAATGGTTTTGGAATTGAAGTAGGTTGAGTTCTTATTTTATTTTTAAGGATTCTTATTTTTCTCAAGCTTTGGAAATTTCTGGATTCGCTCGTGTTTTTAGACTAGTTGAAATTCGGTTTTAATTTGAAGTGATTTTTAAGGTTTATTTTCGAAGTTCATCTTGAAATTATTTATTGAAATTTTTCGGGGCTTACACATATGTTTGTTGAATTCACGTGTTGATGCATTTCATTTGATTGATTAATCTCTTGTTTGAATGTTATGTTTTAATTGCAATATGGAAATTTTCACTCACTAAGCTAGTGTAGCTTATACCCCAATAGTTTCCTGTTGTAGTATGAATACTTATGGCTATTTCCTAGGAGCCGCTATCATCAGGTATAGCTCTTGGATATTAAGGTGCTTTTGATAAGGCCGGGACCTAGAAGTAGGCATGGACTTCTAAATGAGATTCCTAAATCGGTAGCTGAAGGATAACATAATAGATTTTGAGAGTCTGAGGAACCTTAACGTTTTGATGGGGGCATGCCTCTTAGATCATGTAATAGATTAAATCTAATTATAACTGTTATGATTCACATTCGTGTTGCTATGCATGTCACCTTAAACTATTTCGAAGCAAAGTATGGTCTCTATATGTTGAAAGTGAGCCTTACACCCGATGTTCAAACTCATGGAAAGACTAAGGTTGCCTTACTTGAGTTTAAATATCGAGTGTGGCGAACTGTCACATTTAGAGCACTCTTTAGGGCGTGATAGGGTTGAAGCCCAAGCACTATCTACAAACGATGCATGAGTTGTTGTAAAATTCCTCAAGAAGCTATTTTCTCGGTTTGGAGCCGCTAGAGCTATCATAAGCGATAAGGGAACACATTTCTGCAATACCCAACTGGAGAAGGTGTTGAGGAGATATGGAGTCACACATCGAATTGCTACACCTTACCACCCCCAGATAAGCGGTCAAGTAGAGGTCTCCAACCGTAAGCTAAAGCGAATTCTCGAAAAGATGGTGCAGCACAATAGAAGAGATTGGTCCGAGAAGCTTGACGACTCTTTGTGGGCATATTGAACAGCCTACAAAACACCTTTAGGGACTACTCCCTATAGGTT
Source organism: Combretum micranthum (assembly GCA_024138025.1). Lineage (NCBI taxonomy): Eukaryota > Viridiplantae > Streptophyta > Magnoliopsida > Myrtales > Combretaceae > Combretum > Combretum micranthum. The sequence continues at coordinate 288,378 of JAMXBD010000192.1, read as the reverse complement.
AGTTTATGGGAAATCATGCCACCTTCCAATAGAGATTGAACACAAAGCACATTAGGCAATCAAATTGGTCATCTTTGATTTAGGAGGTGCTGGAGTAAAAAGAAAGCTACAACTGAATGAACTTGATGAGTGAGGAAGGCAAGCTTATGAAAATATGAGGATTTACAAAGAGAAAGTCAAGAAATATCATGATTCACACATCCACCAGTCAAGGGAGTTCAAGGAAGGGGACTAAGTTCTACTGTTTAATTCCCGATTAAAACTTTTTCTGGGAAAATTGAGGTCACGATGGTCCGGTCCTTTTGTGGTTAAGAAGGTATTTCCACATGGAGCGGTAGAGCTTGAACACCCGGATCATGACAATTTTAAAGTCAATGCCCATCGCTTGAAACTCTATTTGAGTGACGGAATTGATCGTGAGAATCGAGAGGACTTTCGACTCAAATTACCAGACAATTAGCTGATGAAAGTGAAGGACGTCGAGCCAACGATGTTAAACAAGTGTGCTTCTTGGGAGGCAACCCATGTCTAACTTTGATTTTTGAAGGTTCCTTGATTTAATTAAAGGAAGTAAGAATTGAATTCTTAGTGTGGGAACACAAAACTTCAAGTAAGATTCCTTAAGTTTTTATCTCAAGCGATCATGGTAAGTTCTTTTTAATCCTATTCACTCATTACGAGGTGCACAAAACTCGTAAGACTTGTCAATACTTGCACAAAGTTGAGCCTAGGCACTACTTGAGACAGGGCACAACTCAAGAGAGTTATTGGACACTTTTTGACATCCTGCATGACCCCGAGCATGGTCATGCAGAAGCTCATCCACACTTGAAAATCAAGATATCAAAGTGTCGGTGCATGTTTTTCTAACTTGCACGGCCCTGAGCACGGCCATGTAGCTGCTCGTGCACATTCAAGACCCCCTATGGAGGTATCGGTGCACATTTCTCCATCCTGCATGGCCCCTTGCACTCACTCCTATACACACACACATTGCTCTTGGTACACATTTCTCCAACTTACACGGCCCCGAGCATGGCCGTGTAGGCCCCCATGCACACATACCTGCACAGGTAACATGCTTTCGGGTCATGTTTTCCTTACTTACACGGCCCCGAACATGGCCGTGCAGGAGGCCATGCATCTAAAAGAAAATTTGTTTTAAAAGCTGTCTCCTCCCTCTCATTCTTTCATTACCATCACTTGTCCAAATAACCCAACTCCCCTCATCTCTCTCCACGATACGATGGCGACACACAACCACATTCACAACCAAGATCATAAACTTGTCTCGTTTCACTTGTGCATCCACACTCAAGTAAGTATACCCATTTCCCTCACTTTCGTTCGCGCGATTGCAATTGGGAACTCCATTTTTTTCTGTCATGGTGAGTGGGTGTAAGTGAGCTATGGTTGCATGTGTTAGTTTTTCGAATGTTGTTGTAGTCATGTGCAGTGGATACTATAAATGAATTCTTTGCTTGTAATTGTTATGGTTTCCATAAGCATTTGCGAAAATCTAGTCCAATCGGTCTTGATGTTAGGGTTTATGCGATTTTTGGATGCGAAAAACTTTTAGGGCTTTTGCCTTCTCCTTGCAATTAATCCATGTTACTATCATTGTTTGCAAATAGTTTGCCCCATTCATGTTTATATTGCTCAATTCATCCATAATTCGACATTCTAGGGTTTCATCTATATGTTATTGGGGTTTTTACGAATCTAAGATTAAATGGATAGACTCTTGGTGATTTCATGATGAATGTGGTTCCCTTAATACGCTTGTCCCTATGGCTCTAGTCTGCCCTAACCTCTGCACGGCCTTGCACATGCCTGAGCTACTTTGTTTTATTTTTTTTTAAGCTTGATTTTCACTCATTCTTGCTTAGTTTTTCATACTAAGTCGTTGCATCATTGCTCTAGAAGCCAAGCATATCTGTGAACTATGGTCTACTTATATTGAGTTATGTTTAACATTTGCTCTTTTTTTCTTTTTTTACAATGTCCCTGAGATAAGCTTGTCTTTTATGTAGAAATGGTGAGAACCAAACGCGTAGCGCACAAGTCCACAAGGCCACGATCTAAGCAACAAGCTTCTACTTTGCAAGCCAAGAAGAAGAAGCGAACTCAACAAGAAGAAGATGACGTGGGGCCAACTCGCTTTGTCAAATACTCTGAGCAAGAGTGGAGTAAGCAACGGAGAGAAAAGCTTGAAGCGAAAGCCTTCATGAACAATGAATACTTGGATTGGAAATTACTTCAAGAATACAGCCTTGAGCAAGAAATCCGGGAATTGTTGAGTGGAGGACCCTGGGCTTCATTCTTTGAGATCAACGAACCAGTTTATAGGGGAGTTACTTTGGAATTCCTCTCCACTCTCCAGTTAGACAAAAATTACATGTATTTTCAAGTCTATGGCAAACAACATGTCTATACTCCTAAGTTTGGCATATATTTGGGTTTATATGACTTTGAAGAGTGAAATGAGGCCAGCTTCATACAACTGCCTGAAACGTGGCCATCTGATCTCACCGCCCAACAGTATTGGGAGGAGCTGTGTGGAACGGTTATTCGTTATCAACCATCCCGTTCCAAAGCAACATCAATGATTGATCTCAAGTTGAAGGTGGTTCACCACTTGTTGGCCCATACCATTGGAGGTCGCAAGAGCAGTCATGGTGTGGTAAACAACTTTGAACTGTTTCAGTTGTACAACATTGCTACTAAAACGAAGATTAATGTGGGTCTCAAAGTAGCCAAGTTTCTATTTAGGCAAGCAACAGACTTTGGAGTGCCTGCCAAGAAGATTTCAGATGGTCCATTTCCTAGCTGGGGCTTAGTTAAGCTTGCCAATCTCCCCACTCCTTCTAAAGGCGCCCCCGCCCCTTCTAAAGGAGTTTTCACTCCTTTATTTGCATCCAGCTCCCAGCCCCACATCTTGACAGTGATATTCAACGGTTGCAACGAGACTTTTATGAAGAACGGAAGCTGAATAGAAAAGAGAGAAGAAGAACAAACGGTTTAGAGCTTCAGTTTGGCATTTTTGGAGAAAATTGCTGTTGTTTACTCCCCCCACTATGATCTCCCCACTTATGAGACTTCACCTGAACCGGATTCTCCTAGCCTGAACCAGTCAGGCGAAAGGGAAAAGCACCTGTTGAAGTCGTCTCTGAATCTGAATCTGATTCACCGAGATGATGATGAGGAAGCTGAACAAGAGGTGGAGGATGAGGGTGACGATGAGGAGACTGATAGTGATGATGGAGATGATGTAGCCGATGGTGCTGCTGAGGAGTCCCCTAGTGGCTCTAATGATGAGGACACTGATGGAGATCAATGATCCTATTTTCTGTTTTTTTTTGCATTTATCTGTGACTTGTATTAATGAGTGCCCTACTTGTGGGACAACTCATAATTTTGACGGACTCCTTTCGGAATTCCTGCTTAGACTTCAGGATAGGCTAACTTCGTTTTAGTTTTGCTTTTTGTTTTTGTTTTTGGTTTTGTCTTCAGGCATGATCTATTTTGGGTTCACAAGATTAATGCTGATGCTGCATTTTCATATGGATTTTCTCTTTTCTCCTACCGGTTGCGACAATCTCATGATCAAACCTCTACATGAACCAGGGAAGTTCTCATGTTCTTTCTCTTTCTTTATTTGTTCCTTATTGACAAGACATTGAGGACAATGTCTCACATTAGTGTGGGGATAAGGGTAATTACGAAAGAAAATTTGGGTCTTGAGTATACATATTTTTTTATGCACTGGATCATATTAATTGTGTTGCAAATTGAAATTCATTTTAATCTTGATTAAAAATCCCCACATGTTCATGTTGCAATTGTGCTTCAAAGCCAATTATGAACTGATAGATCTTGAAAATATATTCGAAAAAAAAAAAGCATTCAAGCTAAGTTGAATTAAGATGAAAGTGGCTTATATAGTATCTTACTCACCTATTTTGTGATCAATATAGTTAATTGAAATTGTAAGATAAAATCTAGGTGGGGGTAAGCTTACTTGCTAATTAGTAATGGAATTTAGAGTCTAAAAGTGAATCGAAGTCCTTAGTTCAAAGTTCAATAGTTATGGTTCTGAACTTGTTGATTTGTATATTTTCTTTTCAAAAATTTTGAGAACACTCCTAATCTTTAGTGAAAGAGCATATGAAATTCATCACTTGGTGATCCTTCTTAGAATTAATCTCGATTGATCTTTGTACTAAATTGAATATTAAAAGCTTAGTTGATATGGCGGGCTTTGGTCCCTCAGAAGAGCGAAGTCTGACCCCGCTATTAACTACACAAGCTTCTTATATTTTACTCCAATGACTCGAGTATTTGAGTTATGAGTATCCAACCTTGAATGTTAGGGTGAGAGAGAGTTCTTTGGGGTCCCTTTAAAACCTGGTCACTTGGGTGATGAGCCCGGGATGTGCCGACTCAATGAACTCACTATAACGAGAAGGAAGGAATGGCATAAGTTCAATTTCTGAACTTGAAAAAAATTGAGCTGAAAAGATGCGGGCAAAAACCCGTCCAGAGGAAAAGAAAAGAAAAGATATGGGCTAAGACTCGTCCCTCTGAAGGCTCTAATAAATTATAAAGAGATTTAAACTAAAAGGAGGAAATCCAGGGGAAGGACTGATGCAACTACTTTCACTCTAGATTGTTGTGCTTAGAGAAGTCGTTGAAGAGTTTATATTCATTTAATGAGTGGTGAAGTGTAACTAGGTCTCTTTCACTATTGTTTGACTTCGTGTTTATTTTGTGACTTTGGAAACTATTACTAATTGGTAGGGGTAAAGTTTAACTTACTTGGATTAATCTTAGAATTTTGATTTTATTATGCTAATTACATTTATATAATGGGTCTGAGCTATAGATACAAAGTGAGTCGCTATAATCTGAAGAAATTATTAAATGTTTTGAAAAAAAAAAAATTATTTGAGTATATTTGATGACAGATCTTCATTGTTCTTAGTTGTTTGCTTGAGGACAAGCAAACGATTAAGTGTGGGGAAGTTTGATAAGTGTTAAAACCCATATTTTCTATACTCAATTGATATAATTTTGCATTAATTTTATGTGAAATTCTTAAGAGAAAGATACTTAAGTGTTGAATATTTGTTTTGCAGGGTTCAAATACTCATTTGGAAGATTTATGGATGATTTGAGCAAAAACAAGGAAGGATTTAACAAAGGCTACAAAGTGATGATTTTCAAGTGTGCACAACGTTCATGCATGGCCATTCAGATGCTTGTGCAGAGGGAAAAAAGGTGACCAGCAAGCATCTTGATTCATGCCCTAGCAGCTGCACAAGGAGTGCACAAGGTAGTGCAAAAGCAAATAACTCAATCCGAGAAGAAAAAGAAGATTTGGAGTTCTGCACAACCCTTGCACGGCCGTGCAGAAGGCTGTGCAGAACTTAAAGATGTCAAAAATCCAATTTTCTCATTGTGCACGGCCCCGAGCATGGCCTGTAGACCCCTGTGCACACATGACTTTTCCCTATACTATAAATAGCCGCCTTATTGATTTATTTGGGATCTTGAGCCGTACATTGGGAACCCTAGGAGAGAAAAGACGCACTTGGAAGAGAAAGATTGCTTGAACATCATAGATTATCACAAGATCATTCAAGGGTTGTATTTCTACATCATGTTTCTATTCTACTTCTCTAGATATTGTGTTTTTCTTGTAAACTCCATGGAGGAGTAGATTCCTAACCCTAAATCTTGTGAAACCCTAAACCCAATATGAATTGAATTGTCTTGATTAATGAGAAGTTTATACCTTTGCATCTATTCATGTATTATAATTGTTTTGTGATTGATTTATGCGCAAAGTTAATTACATGTATGATTCTTATTAGATGAAAGAGGTTTTATCTAGTAAGTTGGATCTTCATGAATAGGAAAATCACATGTTTCATCTAGAGATAGAGAAACTTTGATTTGCTGCAATAAAGATTTGATCTTTGTTTATGAACTAGGATCTTTAATGCAATCTTGCATTGATATTAGTTAGGAAGAGGTTTCTATTAATTCATGCAAGATTAGGAATTGATTAACTCGAGGGAGTAATTAGTTTAAAAGGAAGTTCATGCAGTGCAAAGTGAATGAGCAATTAATCAATATATCTTTATATGAAAAGTTAGGGTTTAGGGTGGAACAAGATGAGGGTATGTTGCATATCTTGTGATTAATTATAATTCTTGAAAGTTTTCATAAGGATCTTAGGGTTAATTAGATCAGTTAATTAGTAGTTGATGATAATACATATCAATTTAAGAATTAGACTAAATAGTGGAGAAAGAGTAACACTAGTAATTGTTTCTTAGATTCCTGAGGACGATACCTGATTTTAATCATATACTATTTCGAAAAGGTATACTTTCCTTTACTCGATCGTAGGATTAATTCTAGGTTTATAAATTTTAAAGTTTGATACGATCGGTTTGAGTGCTTCAGTAGAGAAATTATGTTTTATGCCATTTTACTCACAAAAGTCGATAAAACTTTCATTTTCAAATTCTTTACCATAATCGATTCTTAAACTTATTATTGAAATGTCTTTTTCATTTTGAACTTGTTTTGAAAATTTTTCAAAAGCATCAAACATATCACTTTTGTTTTTAAGAAATGAAACCAATGTAAAACATGAAAAGTCATCAACTATAACTAAACCATATTTATTTCCTCCTAAACTCAAAGTTCTTTTTGGACCAAAATGATCAAGGTATAAAAGTTCTAAAGGTCTTTTTGTAGAAATAACATTTTTAGATTTATAAGAAACTAAAACCATTTTATTTTTCAAACAAGTGTCACATTTAATATCTTTAAAAGAACAATTTTTTGCTAAACCAATAACAAGTTTATTTTTTGAAAGTTTTCTAGTTGTGAAAAATCAACATGTCCAAGTTTTTTGTGCCAAACAAAATAGTTATCATTTATTGTTAAGAAACATCTTTCATGATCTACTCTTGTGGGTTTAACTATATAGATATTTCTATTTTGAAAATCTTCAAAAAGTTTTTCTCCATTTTGAGCACGAGGTTCTACTTTCTTTTTTCCAAAAATCATTTTATATCCTTTGTAACAAAGTTGACTAATACTTAAGAGATTGTGTTTTAGACCTCTTACCAGAAAGACCTTTTCAATTGTATTAAGGAAAAACTTATAGTACCAGTTGCTTTTTTTTTTACTATCATCGCCAAACTTGACATAACCTCCATTTTTCCATTCTAGGTTTATAAACAGCGAAACATCTCCTGACATATTCGTGAGCACCCATTATCTAGGTACCAGAATCCTTTTAACTTTGTTTTGCGATCCTGCATTCAAAAAGAAATTATCAAACCTTTTTAGGAACCCAGACTAGCTTGGATCCACTATAATTCAAGCTCGTGTTGTTTTGATTTTTTACTGGCTGTTGGTTGAGATTGTTATTTTTGTAATAACAGTATTTTTCTATATATGCCCATACTTATTACAAAAGTAACATGCATAAGTGTTAGATCTTATGGCTTTCTTTGATATTGATATGAGCTTATCATTTTCAGTTGATAACTATACAATGTGGTATAGCTTCCATAATATCCCTGTAATTGCTTCTGTAGTTCTATCTAGGATACTTTCCAACATTCCTTTCATTTTGAGCAGCAGTTTTTTTTTCATTTTCGCATTATTATTTTTTATTTCCTTCTTACTTGTATCAATTTTATCTTTGGTGATTGGTTCTTTTCCATTAAAAAGACCGTTTTCATAACTTGATTGAAGACTAAGCCTTATTATATCCTAATCCTTCTTTTGAGTTATCATTCTTCAAGATGATTTAACTTTTGTAACTTTTCATCACTTTTAGAAAACTTACTAAAAATAGAACTCAAATTTTTTTAATGTCATCAATTCTTACTTTAAGCTCTTTAATATCTTTTCTTAAATTATTATTCTCAATTGTCAACATATCTTGAGCTTCTCTTAGACTTATGTCATCCATATGTAAAACTTCAATGTCATTTTTGAGAATATCATTTTCATCAAGCAACAACTGATTAGTATGACATATTTTCTTCTTTTCATTTTTCAAAGATTCAATCTTTTCATTTGCTTTAGATAAAGCCTTTAAAAGTTTTTTAACTTGTTTTCTAAAGCTATCAAGCATATCACTCTTAGATTGGGAAGATACCTTAAATAGGTCCATTAAGTAAAGATTTGTCTCTTCTTTATTGTCTGATCCTCCATCTGACTCAACATCTAATTCATCAAGATCACTCTAGGTTGCCATTAATGCTTTTTGTTTCTTCTTATATTGCTCTATCTTTTTCATCAACATTATTCATACTTGATAAGTCCAGGCTTCTTGCATTTGAAGCAAACTATTTCTTTCTTTTTCTCTTTCCTTTCTTCCTTTTCTTTGAATACTTTTTTTGAACCATACTTAGATGGATTAGCAACAAAATGTTTAGATCGATCAAAATGCTTACCATTTTTCTTGATCAATTTTGAAGAGTCTGATCATCATTGTCTTCTTCACTATCTGATTCTTGTCTGTCTCAACATCTTACCCAGTAGCTTTTAACGCTATAGACTTTTTAACTTTCTCTCAATCATTCATGTGCTTCAGTTTGATTCATATGCTTGAAGCTTTTCACGAAGTTAACTCAAGGTCAGTTTGTCTAAATCATGAGCTTTATCAATTGAATTTTTCTTTAAATCCCATGAACTTGGTAGAATTTGCAAGATATTCCTTACAAGCTCATTATCATCAAACTTTCTACCAAGCAAAGCAAGTTCATTAATAATCAAAGTAAATCTATTAAAACCATTAAATATAGTTTCAATAGGTTGGAATCTAAATAATTTGTAATCCTACATGATTGCTTCTCTTCTAGTGTATTTGTTTTGCAACACCTTAACTAGTTCATATAGCTTTTCTCATATCTCCTTAGTAAGATTCGCATGATGATATCATAGTGAACACGATTTGAGAAATGCTCATTAGAAATAGGTTCTTTGCTATGCTATTCACTTAAGCCTTTTTCTTTTCTCATTGGCTAGTATTGGACTATTAATGACAATAAGCGGTTGATTTGCGTAGTGTATGATTTCCCATGAAGCAAAGTCAGTTGCTTTGATATAATGTTTCCACTTGCAATTCCAGTGAGGAAAATTAGTTCAATCAAATAATGGCATACGATTGGATGCTATCGTGATTATGTTGTCAGCCATGATTAACTCTTATAAGAAAAAGAGTTATTGCTTTGATACTAAATAAGTCCCAAAATGGCAAACAAGAGGGGTTGAATTGTTTTGTTAAAACTTTTTCTTGAAAAACCAATTAAAAACAAACACTACTTTTTATGTTTCTTTTATGATGAAAGCACGTGATGAGCAATAAATAATATAAAAAAATTAAAATACGATAAAGTAAAGAGGACAACATTACGGAGTTCAAAATAATGATAAATATCAACAATATCATATTGTCTTGTTGATTATCTAATTATGTGTTAATAAAAATGAATACTTTTCATCTACCACACTTAACACAAATCCATTAGATATCTTTAGTCTTTTTCTTATCAATAAAACTCATTTAAGAACTCAACAACTTCTAGTTAAAACCTTAATTATGTACTAATACAACATACCCGGAGGGCATGGGGTGTTTGGGGGAAGAAGGGAAGAGTGTGGTTAGTCAATTTTTCTTATGATTAATTTGTTTGTTAAAGGCCTTTCATATACGAAAGTTGTGTGGTTGGATGGTGTAATTAAGATTGGATATGGGTGATGGGGTTCATGCCTTGATTATGCATTGATGTCTTAATAATAGAGTAAGGAAATATATAAAAAGGATTAAGAAAAGTTATTCCTTTAATCCTTGGGATGATAGCACAAGAAGTATCTTTCAATTTTTATTTACTTTCGGCTATTTGACTTCCACCATCTAAGGTGTAGCACTCTACGGCCCTTGTATTGCTCTCCCACAATCCATCTAAACTTTTTTTTCTTTGTTAATTTAGTACTTGTATATTAAATTTGATTTCAATTCAGTGCCTCCATTAAAAAGAAAGTTAATATTCATTACTTTTCTTTTTTTTTTCCCCTAATATAATGCCTATACTTTTGTTTTTGTTACAATCGGGTGTTTTACTTTTGTTTTTCCATTTTAGTATTTATTACTAATTAATTGATTAAAAGATAGTTTTTTGGCTTTCTTTGATATAATTATTTTAAAAATCAAAAGGAAATTATTTATTTCTTGTAATTTCAACAATATATATATATATATAACTTTTGGATATAATGACCAAATTCTTATATCGTGTTCGTTGAATAATGAACTTCCACATAGTTTAACATTTTTTTAATGATTCTCGTAATATACGTGTATTAATTTTTCAAATTTTGTATGTCCATGATTTACAAATCGGACATTGTATGTTTGTGAATTTATAGCGGTTGGAAAACTTGTGTTGCAAGTCATTAAAGATTTTAATTTGACCTAAAATCATACAATTGAAATTGTGTGTGTGTGTGCGCGTGTTGCGTGTGTGTGTACTTTTTTTTTTTTTTTTTTTGCTAACTTGTGTGACTCTTTTATTTTTTGCATTTTCATAAATCAATATAATTTTAAGATTGTAATCATTACAAATTTTAAGGACTTTAAAATTACTATTACAACTTTATAATTTTAGAATCATATTATAGTGTATATATAGAAATTTATAAATAATGAAAAGATTAAAGAATTTCAAACAAAAATATTGAATAAATAAAAAATTTAAAAACTATAAAGGTCATTGAAAATAAAAAATAATAAATTCATAAAGATAACAATAATTGTAATGCATAGAATAATATTGGGAAATTTGATTATGTAGAAGATATTTGCATCTTACGTGTATGACTATGTTAAAAGAAAAATATAAAAATTGCAAAATAGAAAGATTAGGGGAATTATAAAATTTTTTCTCTTACCATTTTCTCTCTTTTACCCCTTTTTAACAGTCCTTCAATTCTAAAACATAAATATATATAAATTATTTAGATCGCTACACATATTAAATTGATGATTTTCTCTCGTTTGGTTTGAGTCAATAATTTTTAGGTAACAGTTTTGTAACAATGTAATGATAGGCTTGTAGGTTAAAAAAGAAAAAAAAAATCATTGTTTTGACACCACCTCAAATATAACAAAGTATTATATTGGAAATTCATGTTATAAAATTAGACAACACATGATTTATAAATTATAATCATTTTAATATTTTACCTTGTTGGTAACTTGGATCATGTAACAGATTTTTTTTCAAATATAGTAGATGTCAAAAAGTTTTATTTATTAAAATTGAATATCATGTGTAAAAGTTATGCACTATTGAAATTACTAAACATAAATAAATTTCTTTTAATTTTTAAAGCATATCTCTTAAAAGAAAAAGAAATTAATTTTTGATGAGTTAATTGATAAACCAAAACGAAAACGAAAATTAAAGTATATGCACCCCAATTCGATTAAAATTAGAGCTTAGACACTAAAATAGAAAAAAATAAGGTCATATAAAGATACTAAATTGAAACCAAATTTAAAATAACACTAAATTGTAATAAATAAATAAAAGTTTAAACATTAAATATCAAAATTCAAAGTATATGCATTATATGTCCTTTTATCTAGGGTGAGGGGATCTAGTGTGAATAGAGTATGAAGCACTACTGCCCATACCCTACCTTGTAAGGTACAAGATATTAAGTTTTGTACCCTAGAACCCACCCTATGACATATTGTATTCACATTTTACCCTATAAAATTTACAAGGTATCTGTTGAACTTGTAGAATTTTTATGAAATCTTTATATTTTTCTTTTTTAAATTTTAAGTTTATAGTATTTGATGTAGTTTCATGTAAAATGTAAACTATCTTATTTTCATATATTACTATAAATAACATATTGAAAGGAACTTTAAGAGCAACTTGTAAATATTATAAGTTCTGTAATATGCATAATTTCTTTATGTATAATAATTGAAACCTATAACAAATACTTGTAAAACCTATTTATGCGATATTAAACAAATTGTAGAACCAAAAATAAATTCCAAATTTTAAAAAACTTGTATCTATTTCTAGAGTTCAAGTACATATATATATATATATATATATCATAATTCTTCTAAAATAAAAATCTTCCAAAATAAAATAGTACAATTCTTTGAAAAAATTCTAGAAAGTAGTCTACAAATAATAATTTTGAACAAAAGTGGTTGTAAAATAAACAGAGTGTTATATTATTTTTACTTCATATTAAAATTATTTTATAATATTTAATATTGTGCATATATGACACCTTTTGACCATGTAAAACATATACTAAAGTATAGGTTTCTAGGTGGGTATAAGATACAAAGACCCCATACTCATATCCTACTTTATAAAGTTTGTATTCATGCCCTATATTATGGCTTTTAATAGGGTAAAACACGTGTTTAATTTTTTTCAAAAATATAATAAATTGTTGGTCCCAAATAAATAATCAAGAAGAGGGGGTTGAATTGATTATTAATAAAAATTTGCCTTTAAAAATTTTCCCCCAATTTTAAATACGAGAACAATATATCAATTAAACAACTTAACATAAAAATTGATGAAAATAAAAGATTAACGAAAAAGAAGCTCATACAGCTATTTATAGTGGTTCTGCCTTGTGCGTTAGTCCACTCTTCCAGCTCTGAGCCGGGGCTCCGTTATCCTACGGTTTTGTTCAACTATATCCAACAAAAACAAATTACAAGGTTGTGCAATTCACTATGCTCGATTCTCATAGCTATCATGTAACTACAACCGATCTACAGAGTCTAAACTTGTAATTAAGCTATCAACTAAGAAGGCAACAACATAATCCTTCGTTTACAAAAAATTCATAAAAGTGCATTATAATATATTTGCACAAATATAATTGTAAGATTTTATAGACTAATAAACTCTCTTTCTTTTTCTTTGGAATTCACGAATGAAAGCTCAATGGGAGATGTTCTAAAACACTTTAGAAGCAGGATTTTCAGTACACGATGATAGTTGTGAGAGATTAGAATTCTATATATATATTTTTCTTTTCTTCTCTGCAGAATATATCTTCTTCTTCTCTTCAACGTTCAAAGAATCAGTTAAATTCCTGTTGCATGTATCTCGGATGATAATCCTTATCTTTTCTTTCAAAAATCTGTTGAAAGCTTATCTTCAATTTCAAATTCAAAATCTGGCTGAAATTCAAAATAGGTATTAATAAAGCTTCCTTCTTTCCATTTTGATTTTGAGATACTTTGCCCATTTGAATTTCTTGTACAGGAGAGAACGGATAATTTTTTAGTGATGTTCCTACTGATTGGATAAGAACTTTCATCTTGTTTATCTGATGATGATAGACCTTGAAAAATTTCGTTTCAAGTTTGTTGATCGTGTTCTTCAATAAGTCATCGTTAAAAATCTGTAACAAAAAAAAAAAAAAAGAATTCCCTGAAATCTTGTAAATCCGAATCTGTTTGTTCCTCATAATGTGAAGATAATGTTTATCTTCGCTCCTTCTTTAATTCCCATATATGCGGATCTGATTTTGATATAAGTTTGAAACTATTATGATACTGAAAAAGTTGTTATGATTCTGAAGAAGTCAACTGGAATGAGTTGGATAAGGTTGAAGATAATGAATAGTGAAATTCGTAATTTTCTCGTTATTGTTCAAAATTGCAGTTGATCCTCTTGAGTATCCTCTAGACGACATTTAATACTTCCATTCTTTTTATTAAATCCCCTTGGATATTGTCCTACTTAAGTGAAACAATTAAGTATACTGCCCAAATATACTTAATAACTTGAAGCTGGGTCTTCAATGAATTTGAATACATTCAAGAGCATGAATAGAAATTTCTCGTTGAACATTTTGCTATCAAAAATTACAGGAACACCTTCTATACTAACTTCTAGATAATATAGTGAAGCTTCTATTCATTTGACTGAAGTGAATATCCTCTAAACTAACTTCTGGAAAATTTCCAACACATCATACAATCTTCTATAATAAGTTCTATATTTTCTTTTGTATACAATTCCACCTTTAGAAATCCATATAACTTGTATCCTTTCATCTTTTTCTAAATTGTTAACCTTTGTATTAATTTCTAGACGATTACTCATACCAAAACAAAGCCATAAGAGTCATTTTAGATTATATGTTGTCCTCTGGATTTTGAATACTATTAATTATTCTGCACACTTAATAAATTAATTATATCTTTAACTATTTTGTTATCATCAAAACTGTATTTATACATAATCAACAATCTCCCTCTTTTTGATGATAACAAAACCATTTCTCTTTTTAAAAAAAATCATGACAATCACTGCTTAACTAACCAGCATACATAACACTACCAGCATGTATAACATTGCTCAAACAACCAGCAACATACATAGTCAGCACAAAGAGCTCATAATGAATTGATTAGCAATCATCAACAACAGACAACTACTTTATATTTTTCCCCTTTTTGTTAGCATCAAAGAAAATTAAAAAAGAACAAAACATAGTCATTCATTCATCAAAAAATAAAAGAGCAAATTCAGGTTACATGAACCGCAAACAAAAGAGAGTGACAATAATATTTGTAAAGCAAAAAGAAAACAGTTTTAAGATAGTTTTGATTACATGATGTTGATCGGCTTAAAAATGTAAGGGACAATTGCCCATTGGAGAGAATCTTGAGAATCAACATTTAGGAATGGAATCAGAATTTGTTTCTCCTTGTTTTGGATCGAAAACAGGAGCAGAAGAAGCAGGAACAGATGAATCCTCAGAAGCGGTTTCAACAGTAGGAATTGGATCATCTTTATATATGTCATGCCCCGGAGGGTACCCTAAAATGGCAGTCCACCGCATATAATATTAAAGCTAATGGATGACAACCTTAGTCATGCAGGAGCTTCGATATCACATGCAAGGCGTGCTTTCAAGATAGTAGGAGACTCACAGGATTATTACATTTAAGTAGATAATAAAAGCAAGCAAGAACTTACATAAATAAACATAAGATTTTCATAATAATATCCTTACATCATCTTAGGGGCATTCCCCTGCTTTAATAGTCCTCCAAAATAATAACAACTATAACATAAGCCTACTATAGAGATTTTTCTAGAAGCCTATGTTCAAAACTTAAATACATAAAGCTTCTCCCAAAAACTCCTAGTAGCTTAAACTCGCACCAGGCATATGGGGCTCCTTGGGGCCAACCAAAGGTAATCGTACTATAACAAAAAGCTATAAGGATATAAGAAAAACTAGCTTAGTGAGATAATTCTATCTATAAGACATTTCCATAATTCATACAAGTATTTTAATCAAATATATGAGAATGCACCAATCATATGAACAAACAAAATACACATGATTAACCAGAAATCAAGTGTAGCATGGATTTTACGCCCTCCATGTCAAGGGTTAGGAGGTTACAAGCCCATACGACCATCAATATTTGCAGATTTACTACGGCTCCTGCTCACCCTGTAGACTTTTGGCTCCTACTAGCCCATGTAGACTTTCTGCCTCCTACTAGCCACCACTACCATTTCCTCATTTCCTTACACGAAGAATAGTAGTGAAACAAATGTGACTCATAAGTATGATATGCATGAATTGATTTCAATATATATTTAACCAAGTAATGTTTAGTTCAAGTTGAAGGCGATCAACATAATTTTCATCATATCAATACAAGAATCATAATTTATTTATCAAACTTTCTTTCGATATTCTTAACTTATATTCAATCAATCATAATTCCAAGTCACACAACAATTATTCATTTTATCTTATTCTTAATTGCTAGTGCTACTACTTACAAGCACAAAACAAGGAAATGTAACTTAAGTCAAGAATTAACTCACTCTATGTCGGTAGATCCTAATCGAAGTAATCCTCCGAAAAAGGATCTCGGGTCCTTCTCTACCTAAACAAGATGAAATACCCAAAATGAGTTTTCATGAAATTTCTATTCTTGAAGATTCTAAACTTTTTTAAAATCACAGTAAAATCATATAAGAGGAAATTCCAACTTAAAATGGCATAACTTGCTCATTTTAACTCGAATTTTGCGTATAATATACCGTTTTCTACCTATTCGAAAAGATCTATCTATTTCTAAACTTATTTTCATCAAATTAAGTCATTTGGGTTCAAAAAGTTGCGGATGATTTACCCGAATTTTTTATAAACTTGTTTTCCTTCTTTTATCCAAAACTCATTTTGAAGAGATATGTAATATAATAGCTTGTAAAAATTTGGAAAGTATATTTATATATTTATTAACATAACAAATGTATGAAGTTAATGAAGTTGTCTCAATTTATAAAAAAGTAAAGTCTTTAAAGATTTTTGAAACTTGAACTTTTGGAATATTCATTTTGCTTTGAAAACATCTTAAGTGAGTATCTCTTTTCTTTTCCTAAATTTTACTTTGTAATTTCTTTAAATTCCTAAGGAATGATTTTTATTTCCTAGACTTAGCTTCCAACACTTTTTGAAAGTAATACCACTTTTACATTTACAGAAATAATTTTTGATTTTTTGAGATCATTTTGTTTTAATGAAAAGAATTTCTATCTTTTGAAGAAAAAGATGAAGTTGTTGTAAAATCCTTGTTTACTTCAAAAAGTCCTCTCTTTTTTTTTTTATGTCATGTATAAAATTTCTTATGAACTCCTCTAAGTTTGTTTAAGATGACTTCTTAGTTTTTAGAAAAGTTTACTTCTTATTTTTATTTCTAGAAAAGAATCTTTATTTTTAAGAAAACATTTATCATTTTATTTTGTTGAGACAAAACCATTATGTTCATGCATGAAAATGAATCATAAAGTTACAAAACATAAAGAAACATAATAACTTGAAAGAATAAGCTAATAAGAAAATAAATCAAGTATTGGAACCTTAGCTTCATCAAGGTATCCCGACTAAGAAAAGACTAGTCCCAAAAAGAAAAATAAATTGTTTTGACTTGATGAGGACAAGTCTAAGACTAGAAAGACTAGTCTTAAAAATAACATAAAGTAAATAAATTGCAAGGAAAGTAAATAAATTGCAAAACAATGAGCTTATATGCTCTAAATAACATATATAGTTCTATAGATATATTAGATATTTATGAACATAAAAACAATATAAGGAAAGTAGATTATGAACAAAAACAAAGTATGAACCTATTATTGCTTTCTTAACCTTCATAGTTTTAGAAAACACACACTAAGCTCATACTAAGTAAATGAACATATAGAAGTCTTGAAAAACATTTACCTAAAAGAACTACACTTGAGAGAGCTTCTTGAGAGGAATTTCTTGGAGAGATTTTTGTAGAGTAACTTTAGTAGAAGAGAGGTGTGAAAGAAGTGGAAGTAAGAGGGGGTATTTATAGGAAAATGTGGGAGATAATGTGTTAATTAAATAAATGAAAATTAAAACAATTTGGAGCAAAAGAGGGAGGGGCCGGTGCATTTTGAGAGAAAAGAGGGAGTGAAAATTTATTTTTTTTGTCTTTTGATTAATTAAAAGTAAGATATGAAAGATGTGAAGTTTTATTGGAAATGAAAATGTATAAAAAATAGGTGTATGGGTTGTAAGAGTAGGTTGTAAGAAAAAGTAGAGATAGATAAATAGTGTAGAATAGTAGTAAATAGTGTAATGTAAAGTAGACATGATAAGTAAATATTGGTAGTAAGAAAATACACGTATAAATACGATATATGATATTTTTAGCTATCGAAAAATTACGAAATTGCTATTTTTGAAAATCTTATATTTTCACGATTCTAACCGTATATTCAGAATATTTTTACTATTCCAAGCTCTGGGACATGTTTTTCAAGAACTGTGTCCGATCGGGTTTAAAACGAGTCGTGGTTTTATTGAACTGATCGTTTTAGGCTTCCTTGGATTATTAGAACTATTCTACTCACTATACTCTTTCTTACTCCCTTAGGGTTTCTTAAACAGGAATATCGGATTTAAACGGTTACGGTAAATTAGGGTTTTGTTGACTTTAGAAATTCGGTTGACTTCTAATTAGGGTTTAAGCTTTAATTTGAATTCAAAACTTCGGGTTTACAGTTTAGGTCTTGATCATGTTAAGTAGCTCCACAGCTCTGTTTCTCAGCAATCACAGAAGCCGAGTGATCACCATCCACAACAGCTTGTTGAACAACATCCTCAGCAGCTGTTTGATCTTCAACTATAGGAGTTTAATTGATCAATATCCACAGTAGATATGAAAACATCATCCTCAACAGCTTTAAAATCCTATTCATCCACTTCAACACGACATCCTGAAATCCCAGATACATTCCGAACAATTCCTTGATCAGATATCTTTTGAATCACTTCTTGCATATTTTCTATAAACTTCTTATTTATCTCCTCAAATTTTTCATCAATTCTCTTTGTCATTTTTACTTTCATTTCTTCCGTTTTTTAATTAATCTACCCTGAATTTTAGAAATCTCTTCATCCTCTTCTTCGAAATGTCTCTCAGCTTCATTATCCAACATTGTTCTTACTTTCTGCCAAGTGAACTTCTTTACCCTATGTTTCTTATGTACATAACATCCACCATCTATTGAAAACCAAAACTTTTTATGAACATAGATTCCCATTCGTTTAAAATTGTATTGACCAATTTTCTTCAAGGAAATGGGAAATCTAGATTCATTAGGAATAGAAATTCCTTTGACATTCAATATTTCAATGATCATTCCCCCATGTGGCATGTTGTCCTTGTGTTTCTATAAATGATTTATTATCAGCTTTGGCAAATCAACTTTCTTATTTTCGCCATTGCCAAGATTAAATCCTTCTTCTTTAGAGAGAGTGGTAGTACTCCCTTTCTTTGGCAACAAACATTCATTAACCATCTTATGGAGTATGCGAATTAACAATTCAAATTCAGTGATAAACACATCATCCTCGTAAAAGAACCAATTCCATCATTTAACAGCCTAAACATATCACTTTTCTTCATAGATACTAGTTAACATAGTCTTTCATATCTTTCAACTGAAAACATTTTATCAACAACTTCCTAGAAACTTTAATCTTTGTTTTTCCAATCTTTGATACCAATTTCGCATCAGTTTGTCTTTTCAGATTATCATAGAACTCTTTCACAAGAAAACCACAGACTTCACCAGACAAAGAACATAATTTCTTGCAGCCTAATTTTTCAACCCAATCATCCCAATAGAATCCATTTTTCCTAAAAAATTCAAAATCAAGAAACGAGGATTCATGAAATTTTACCTTAGTTAAATCTAGTGATTTAACTTTCTCCTTTTCTAATGATGAAATCTCAGATAGATTTCTTTTCCTTTTTCGTGATGAGGTATCCTCTTTCATTGAACCACTTGTTTCTCCTTGAATTTGTTTTGGATTTTCTTTCTTCTTCTTTGAAGAAGGTTTTGGGTTGAGCCATGAATGCGAAGTTTCTTGGATTTTTGTTGGGTTTTCCTTCTTCTTCTTCCTCGAAGAAGGTTCTGGATTAACGTCTTCCTTCTTCTTCTTTGTTGAAGAAGGTTCTAGGTTAACTTCTGGATGCGAAGATTCTCCTAGATCCTTCATTTTTTCTTGATCATGCGGCCTCCTTTTTTTTATTTCCTTTTTCTTAACGGTTCTCGTAATTTTTTCTTCTTTATTTTCCGTACGAAGTTCTTGTTTTTGAGATGGTTTAGAATCAAAGGAGCTATCAACTATTGAATCGGTTTGGAAGACTTAACAGACTTGAAGTTTTTTTTTAGAGTCTCAAAGATTTTCGTGGAGGCATTTTGAAGAAATCAAAAGAAACAATATGAGTGTTTTTAGGGTTTGATGGTGTTAGAGAGATTTTGTTAGAAGGAAGATGAAGAACCAACTTTGAGAAGCGAGAAGAGAAAAAAAATGAGAGAGGTTGTTTTATAAAAACGAGAGAAATAAAGACCTTTTTATTGAAACTTGAAGCTCTTAACAACTTTCCTTATATATATTTTTTTAAAAAAAATAAAAGGGAGAGAAAAAATAAAATATTTTCTTTATACAAATGGATTGCAAGTACAATTTCATTATGAATGTACTAAAAATTAACTTTTTCCAAGGATTTTGTTAAAATATCTGCCAATTGCATATCAAAGGCACAAATTCAATAATAATATTACCATTAACTACATGATCTTGAATAAAATGATGTCAATTTCAATGTGCTTTGATCTTGAATGATGCATTGGATCTTTTGTCATGTTAATTGCACTTGTATTATCACATTTAATAAGTGTATTTTTGAAAATAAACCATAATCTTGCAATCGTTGTTTAATCTAAAGCATTTGACCACAATAATTTCCAATAGAAACATATTCTGCTTCAGCTGTTGATAACGCAACAGAATTTTGTTTCTTAGATAACCAAGAAACTAATTTGTCACCTAGAAATTAACAAGTACTAGACGTGCTTTTTCTATCAATTTTGCACCCAGCATAAACTGCATCAGAGTATAATAATAAATCAAAAATTTGATTTTTAGGGTACCAAATGCCTAAATTTGAAGTATTTATCAACTACTTGAAAATTCTTTTAACAGCTGTTAGGTGTGTTTTATTGGTGCACTTTGAAATCTATCACACAAACATACGCTAAAGAGAATACCAGGTCTGGATGCAGTTAAATATAACAAAGAACCAATGACACTTCTATATAATTTTTCATTTACCTTTTTCCCATTTGAATCAAAATCTAACCTTGTTGAAGTACTCATGGGAGTTGCAGCTCCTTTACATCCTTCATACTCAAATTTCTTTAGAATTTGTTTTGTATATTTTTCTTGATGTATGAAGATTCCTTCTTTTATTTGTTTAATTTGTTGTCCAAGAAAGAAGGTCAACTCACCCATCATTGAGATTTCAAATTCTTCCTGCATACTCTTTGCAAACTCTTGACAATATATTTCATTAGTAGATCCAAATATAATATCATCCACATATATTTGAATATTTAATATGTCTTGATCATGTGATTTTAAAAACAAGGTTGTGTCAACATTTTCTCTTTGAAAACCTTTTGAAATTAAAAACATACTCAATCTTTCATGCCATTGGGGCTTTTTAAACCATATAAAGCTTTATTTAATTTGTAAACGTAATCAGGTTTAAAAGGATCTTCAAAACAGGGGTTGTTCTACAAAAACTTTCTCTTTTATAAAACCATTTAAAAATACACTTTTTACATCCATTTGAAAAACTTTTAAGTTCTTATAACATGCATATGCAAGCATCAAACAAATTGCTTCTAACCTAGCTATAGGTGCATATGTTTCATCAAAGTCTATTCCTTCTTCTTGTGAATATCCTTTAGCCACTAATCTTGCTTTCTTTCTAACTATTTTACCATCTTCATCCAATTTGTTCTTGAAAACCCATTTAGTTTCAATTATTGATTTTCCTTTAGGTTTAGGCACAAGATTCCATACATTATTTCTTTGAAATTGATTTAGTTCATCTTGCATGGCATCTATCCAATTGGTATCACTTAATGCTTCATCAATATTATTAGGCCCAAGTTCAGATAATAAAGCAAAATGATTTTCAAAATCCTTTAAATTAGACCTTGTTCTAACACCAGCTTGAACATCACCAATTATTTGTTTAGGAGGATGAGTAGATTTATATTTCCAAGCCTTAGAAGTTTCTGGTTCAGATTCTCTAGGTTGTGGAGTACCTTCTGTATTACCTTTGGAAAAGTTCTGGATTTTCAGATTCTTGGTTTTCTATAGTGGGTACTTCAGACTTTAGTTATGAACAAGATTCTTCTTTAGATTTGAATTCTTTTTCATCATCAGACTCATTATCCTTTATATCTTCAACAAACTTAACATTTATTGATTCTTCAACTATTTTAGATGTTTTATTAAAAACACAATAAGCACGACTATTTAAAGAATATCCTAAGAATATAGCTTCATAAGATCTTTCATCAAACTTACCAAGATTAATAGCATTCTTTTTCACAAAGCATTTAGAACCTGTAAACCCTGGTTTTTCTAGTAACCAAGATGACTCGAGAACCGAAAACCAAAACCCTAAACCGGAATAGCTTAAGATGGGAGTGAGACCTAGGAACCCTGAATCAGGCTTTTCCTCGGTTTCCGATTAAGAAGCTTTTATAAGAAAATTCAATCTTGAATATAGTTCTTGAATATATTCAAACCAAGAAAAGATCAGATTTTGAGAAAATTTCAATTCCGGACCTTCCCGAGACCAGTTACAGAAAAACGTGCCCCGTAACTTGAATTTCAAAAATTTACTCATGAACACTCATTTGAATCGAAATTAAATAAGGATTTCAAAAATATAAATTTCATAATTTTTCGGTTTATGAAAAATACAGTTATAGCCTTTTTATTCGTATTTTTCTTACTACTGGTAATTAGGTTGTCTTGATTACTATTCACAAGGACAACCTACTACACTCACAAGCCACACTCTACTCTTACATCCTTACAAACACTCAATTGCATTTTCTTTTCCAAGAAATATTTGTCTCTAAATAATTATTACAAATTATGACATTTAATACACAAATCTATCAAAACAAATTAAACAAAAATTAAACCTCTCCCTCCAAAGCATGGCTGGCATGATCCTCCCAATTAGCTCCATTGTACAATTTTTTTTTATTTATTTTATCTCATTTAACCTAATTTCACTTTGTATATAAACCACTTTTTCTCTCTCTCTCTTCATTCTTCTCATTTCAAAATTTCTAAAAGGTGAAAAGCTCTCTTTTTTCTCTCCTCCCCACTCCTTTGCCATGAGCTTCATGCTCCATACACCACACACACAAAATTTTTATTTTCTTCCTTTTGTCTTCTATTTTTACCTTAAGTAAAAGAACTTTGCTTCTTTTACCTTTAAATCCTTGTAATGGCAAGGATATTCTTGAGTATTTCCATTTAAAGATCCCCATGAGCTCTTGCTAGGGACAAGGAAATATTAATGCAAGAATACCAAACCATCACAAAGTAGATCTTGCATTTAAACAAGCTTTCATGCCATGAGCTTTATGATCATCCATCTAAAAGTTGTTTTGAACAAAAGATCTTTCATAAAAATTTAGTTTTTATGTTTTCAAAACCTATTTAAGCATTTAAGATAGTAGATCTATCATTTTACCATTCATATTCATGTAGGCATTTAAGATCTCATCTCTATTTTGAGTTTTTGTGCATTAATAGTCATCAAGACTTTTGTCTTGAGTAAATAATCTTGCTAGTATATAGATCTATAGGTAGATGAGTCAGTGAAACCAAAAAGGAAAACTCTTTTCAAGAAATGAAATAGGGTAAATTCGGATGACATGAAAAACCTAGCTTAAAAACCCTTGTATCAACTTCAAAACATGTATTTTACAAGAAAAATGAAGCCTATAGGTGATAGATGATGTTTGATGATACTTTTCATGAGTTTTTACCAAGAAAAATATTTAAAACAAGAGATGAAGTCTAATAGAAATTTTGAGTTGAAAGTTTTTGTAAGGAAAATTCGTAATACTCAATAGGTGGTTAGAAAACACTAGTTTTCTAACCTCAAAAAGGGTGTTTTCTTAAGTAAATGAAGTCCTTAGCGTATAGGTAAAGTAAATACCTAAAGTTCTAAGTATAAAATGCATTTTTCTTAAGAGAATCAACTTAAAAATAAATTTTGCAAAAATTCGGATTTTTGGAATCACCCTAGTATAAGACTCACTTATAAGCTTACAAATGAAGATTTAATTAGAGAAATAAAGGCCTTAAGATATAGTTAATGTAAGAGTCAATTTTTCTTTAGAGTAAATAGAATTTTCCTAAGAAAAATCCTTAGAACAAGTAAGTGTGACCAAGTGTAGCAAATTTATTAATTAACCAATGGAATGAAATGGTTTCCTAAGATAAAAGTTATCTATATTCTTTTAATCTAAAAATTTATGAAAACTTAGGCACATAAGAATTCATATCATGACATTCATGATAGGGAAATTCATTACCATGGCATTTTATTTTCATTTTACACTTAGGAACCCCAAGAGCATTCATGAAAATCACATTTTTGGAATCAATATACCCGCTGGTCAGAACTGATCCTTCATTTCTGAGACCTAAATGTTTTCAAAACTTGATTTAAACATCATATTTAGAAAGCTCTTTCGAATTAGATAGAAATCGACATAAAATTTGCGAAATTTCGAGTTAAAACGACCAAGTTATGGCCATTTTAAATCAAAGCTTCGGAAATGACGCGAATTTCGATTTCACTAAGTTATCTTAGAGTTTTGGTATACTTAGATGGTAGAATACTTATTAGAGTATTTCTTTTGTGATTAGGTGAACCCCAGGACATCGAGTCTTTACCACCGAATTACTACTACTAAGAGACCGGCGAACCAACGGCGGAGTGAGTTTCTCTTCCCAATTCATTTATTGTATGTGCTTGATAAATTAGTGCACTAGAATGTAGGCCAAGTGAAATGAATATGTATGATGGGGAATAATGGGAAATTGTATGTTGATGATGATGATGTGAGAACTAAAAATAAGAATATCGAAACCGGGTGATAAATTCTGACTGTGTAGTTGGTTAGGATGTATTGTTTGAGAAATTTGCTTGATCGCCTGAATGAAATGACTTAATCAACTATTCAGACTAATTCCAAATTCAACATATGCATATCATAATGGGAAGGAGCATTAGCATGGGTTGGTTAATCGTGATCCATAAACGAGATTAATTGGTTGGTTAATCGTGATCCAGAAACGAATAATGGTTGGTTACCCGTGAACCATAAACGGCATAAAGTTAGTACCGCAGTATTCGTTAATTTGCTAACTCGGGACGGAGGGCACAAGTCCATCCACATATGATTTTCGGATAGTCATATGTATGTTGTTCTATGTGTTTGGTGCATTCACTTGTTTGTATAATCACTTGTTTGAACTTTTGTGACATGAATGTTGTTGTGGAAGATTTCACTCACTAAGCTAGTTAGCTTACGTCCCTACAGTTTCTTCCTTTTGCAGCTATCGAATATATGGCTTAGACAGCGTGACCTGACCGCGCAGGTACAAGAGCTAGGAGTTTCCCCTAGAAGTTGGAGTTACTGTTTAGACTTCCATAGGAAACTTTTAAGACTTGGATGACTGTATAAGGCCACTAAATATTCTTTTGCGGGGGAATGTTCCTTAGTAAATGTAATATTTATATCCACATCATGAGTTATATCCTACTGCTAATGTATGCCAAGATAAGCTTTTATCTCCATTAGCTTTTATCTCCATTCGGACTTGTATTCTATTGTCGTAAAGGTACGCTTTACATCCATACGAGACCCTCGAAGGACTAAGGCCGAAATTCGGGAATCTTGTATGGCATGTGGCGGACTATTACGTATAGAATACCCTATGGGGCGTGACAGAACCACAAACATGAAAATAAGAGACATTAGGTTTCTTACCTCGAAATAGTTCATATGAAGTCTTGGATGTCATTGGTCGAATGCATACTTGATTGATGATATAACAAGCTGTAGAAATAACTTTTGCCCAAAAATACTCAGCAATATCACTTTCATTTAACATAGATCTTGTCATTTCTTGTATAGTTTTATTCTTACGTTCTACAACTCCATTTTGTTGAGGTGTATATGGAGCTGAGAATTTATGAGATATACCTTATTCTTCACAAAAATTTATAAATTTTGAATTTTGAAACTCAATTCCATGATTAGTTCTAAGACTAATTATGGAAATTCCTTTTTCATTTTGAATTTTTTTTGCAAATTTTTGAAAAGAATCAAAAGTATCTCTCTTATGTTGCAAGAATATAACCCAAGTATATCTTGAATAATCATCAACGAACACAAGTCCATATTTACTTCCCCATGCTTAACACTCTTGTAGGTCCAAATAAATCAATATGTAACAATTCAAGAGGCCTTTTTGTTGAAATTTCATTTTTACTTTTGTGAGAAACAGAAAACATCTTATTCTTTAAGCAAGTATCACACTTCACATCTTGTTTAATATTTATTTTAGGCAAACCTCTTATTATATTCTTTTTAGATAATTTTTCTAATTGATTGAAATTCAGATGACCTAAACGTTTATGCCAAGCAAAAATATTATCATTCATTGACAACAAACAACAGACATCTTCAACTTCATTAGGTTTTATCAAATATATGTTTTTTTTTCTAAAACCTTCAAACAATTTTATACCATTTTCATCAAAGCAAAACATTTGTCTTTTTGAAAAATCTTTTTATAACCTTTGTCACATAATTGACTAATACTCAAAAGATTATGTTTTAAGCCTTTAACTAAATAAACATTTTCTATTATGTAAGGAGATATACCAATGCTTCCAGTCGTAATAATTTTACCTCTATTGTCATCTCCAAATTTAACATATCATTTTTCCTCCCAAGTTATGCTATTGAACAATGACGCATTACCTGTCATGTGTTTGGAACATCCACTTTCTAGATACCATGTTCCTTTAATTTTAGCTTCATGTTCCTGTGAAATTCAAGAGGATTAAATCTTTTTAGGAACCCAAACTAGTTTGGGTCCTCTATAAGACAAGCTCGTTTGGTTTCTTTGTTTAACTTGTCCATTACTGAGCTTGTTTCTTTCATAATAACAATATTTCTCAATATAACCAGGTTTATTACAAAAGAAACATGCATATGAGATGTTACTACTATACCTGTTGTTTACCTGTTTCATGTTATTTTGTGTTGGGTAACCTCTAGAATACCTTCTGGTATTGTTTTCATATGAAGGATAACCTCTGGAATACCTTCTGGTATTGTGTGTGTGACTCCTTTTCACTTGAGTCAATTTTAAATCTTGCTTTTTAACACTTGATTCATTATTTGGGTTTGGTTTAGCTTTTATAAACACGGTTTTCTTAGTTGCATTTGAACTGGATCCATGCTCATATCTTAAACCATGCTTTTCAAATGATAATCTTTGAGGTGAAATCAACATAGTTAATTTTTTGTCACTTTCATTGAATTTATTAAATGTATTCTTTATTGAATTAGATAACTCATCTATTTTTATTTTTAATGCATCGGTTTCTTCCTTTGACAAACTATTATCTTTTATTAGCTTTTCATTATCTATATGCAGCTTTTCAAGATCATGCTTTAATATGTGATTTTCATCAACAAGTAAAGAATTTATTTGCTTTATAACTTCCTTTTCATTCTTGAGAGATTTTATTTCATTATCATATTTAACTAGTTTAGAATCAGCCTTTTTAAGAGCTTTTAATAACTTTTTCATTTCAAGAAGCATGTCATCTTCAGTTATTTCATTATCAGATTCAAATTCAGAGTGTACCTCAGAAGTAGCCATTAGACAAAGATTTGCTTCTTCTTCTTCATTTGTATCTTCTGGACTACTCTCTGTATCATCTAAATCACTCCATCTTGCTAACATTGCTTGACTTCTCTTTTTGTATTACTCCATTTTCTTTATCAAGGTGGGACACTCATATTTGATATGTCCTAGTTTTTTACACTCATAACATTGGATCATTTTTTCTATATTTAGTAGTTTTGTTAAAAGCATTAAATTTCTTACCTCTTTGCTTTTTAAAGAACCGATTGAGCTTTCGTGCTAGAAGAGTAATATCTTCATCTCCTTCATCATCACTATTATCTAAATCAGTTTGGTTGATAGCAACTCCTTTGGCTTTAAACTCAATCCCTTAGGCTTTAAACACAATCCCTTAGGAACTATTTTCTTCTCCTTGAGTAGTCTTTTTGTGAAATTCATAAGTGTCACGCCTCGAAGGATATCTTAAACGTGGCAGTCCGCCGTACACAATATTAAAGCCTAGGAATGACCACCTCAGTCACGCGAAGGCTTCCATACTATGTACAAGGCGTCTAACACATGGAGGAGACTCATCGAAGAGATACATTTTATATCGGTACACTTGAGTAACAATGTAAAGGAAATACAATTTACTATTCTTCAAAATACAAATCATATTATACTTCCATTACATTCATCCAAGGATTTTTTACATAGAACTATTACAAGGTAAATCATAGAACCTAGCTAATAACTGCAAACATTTTATTCCTTGCCGGAATCCTGAAGTCATTCTCGGCTCCAACCATCACGGTCCCCACTTAGCACTCTTGAGATAATCTGTTTAATCAAACATCTATTGGGGTATAAGCTACACTAGCTTAGTGAGTGAAAACTTCCATATAATTAAGACAAATCATTCAAGCAAGTGATTAATCAATCAAGTGAAATGCACCAATCAAGTGAGTTCAACAAACATATGACTAGCCAGAAATTATATGTGGATGGACTTGCGCCCTCCATCCCGGGTTAGTAGATTAACGAGTCCTGTGGTACGACGCCGTTTAAGCTCACGGTCAACTGAACAATATTTCGTTTTATGGATCACGATTAACTAACATATTCGTTTTATGGATCACGATTAACCAACATATGCTAATGCTTCATCCCCATCGTGATATGAATGAGTCCAATTATAATTGAAGTCCAATAATCGATTAATCCAATTCTTTTAGGTGGCCAAGCAATATTCGTAGACAATCAATTCTAGCTCATCTCTATACAAGCAATAACTTATCACCCGGCTTCGATATTCTTTAAGTTCAACTTCACATATCAACAACAGACATTTATAATTCCCAACTAATCCCATCATGCATAATCATTCTTTTTATCTTTACTTAGCAACTAGTGCAGTTATCATTACAATCACAAGCAATAATTGAGATCGGAAGTGATACTCACTCGGCCATTGGATCACCAGTCTCTTAGTACAAGTAATCCGATGGTAGGGAATCGTCGAATTCGGGATCACCTAAAAAGGAAGAAATACTTTAATAAGTATTTCATCACTTAACTAATCCAAACTATCTTATTCAAACTATCAAATTCGCAATTCTCGTCCTAAGTGGGAATTCCAACTTAAAATGGTCATAACTTGATTATTTTAACTCGGAATCTCGCAAATTATATATCGATTTCTATCTACTTCGAAAGATCTATCTAGTTCTAATATTACTTTCAAGTTTCGAAAACATTTAGGTCTCGGAACAGAGGGATCAGATCTGATCAGTAACGGTTTCCGATTCCAAAAAATAGTTTTGTAAATATTTGAAATGTTTCTATTTGATGAATCAAGTGTACATGAAATATGAGTGATTTCCTAACATGAATGACATGAGATGAGCTTGATGTATACATGCTTTCGTCAATATTTACTAAAAGGAATTTTAGAAACTTTTTATTTGTTGAACTCCATGGCTATTTACTTTCAAGAAAACTAATTTCCTAACTTTGGTCATCTCCATTTGTTTTGGATTTATTTCTCAAGAAAATATACTTATCCTTATTAAAATTGAGTTTTCATTATATGTTAGTTATGACCTTCATTTCTACATAAGAATTCCCATTTTATACTTTGTAAATATGTTCTTAAAATTGGCTCATCCCAAAATCCGAATTTTGCAAAACTTGTTTTTGTGGTGATTCCTTTATGTAAAAAAAAAATCATTAGATACTTAGAAAATTAAGGCTCAATCATGCCTTACCACTAAGGACTTCATTTCTTTAATAAAACTTTCATTTTGAGTTTGGAAAGTATGTGTTTTCATGACCTCACTCCAAAATTACGAATTTTCTATGTTGACTAGCAACTCAAATTTTTTCCTACTACATTTCTACTCCTGGTTCCACATATTTTTCTTAGTAAATCCCATATTAATTTATCAAAATCATCACTTGATGATACCTATGACCTAAACTCCTCATTTTTCATATAAAACACAAGTTTTGGAGTTGATAAATGAGTTTTTAAGGCATGGCTTTGAAATCATCCGAATTTACAAGTTTTGGATAAACTCAATTTTCATACTTTATTTCTACAATGCATCATACATATATGTATTTCCTACAAGCTATTGTCATGATGGTTATGAGAGGATATACCTATATATATGCATATAATACCAATAATTCTTTTTGAAAATCTTTACTTTGTAAAACTTTGAATTTTACTAGACTTAAAAAAAATAGTTTTTCTTCTTGTAAAATCATATTTGTTTTTAGCAAAATTCAACCTTGATGACCTATATAACCATCACCTTCATTATTTCAACAAAAACCTTCATTTTGGGGTTAGAAAATAGGTGTTTAAATAGGTGGTTTGCTTAAGTACGAATTTTACAAAATTTTAAAGAATGAAAACATTGTTTAACCTATTTTTGGAAACCATTTGTTATTCTAAGATTATATTTTGATAACTTCTTTTATCCTTATCAAAACTTGGTCTTTATTATATATATACCCTAGGACTTCCATTTTCTTATCAAAATTATCATTTTGGCATTTGGAAATAAGTGTTTGAATTGTGGCTATTCTCAAATCCGAATTTTGAGAAATTCATTTGAGCTTGTTTTCTTTGTAAAACTTATTTAGTCTTTCAAAAACCATTTCCTAATCAAACCTATACCTTAAGGCTTCCATTTCTTTAATAAAAGTCTTGTTTTGAGGTTGAAAAATAGGTTTTCAAAATTGGTCTTTGTTGAGATCCGAATTTACAAAATTTATTTTTGGACATATCTTTTGATAAAATCTATCTAAACTTATGAAAATTCATTCCTTACATATCCTATCATAAGAGCCTTTCATTTCTTAAATGAAAACTTCATTTTTGAGTTGAAAAACATGTTTTTAAAAATGCCTTGGCCAAAATCCGAAAATAAGATTTTTATTTTGAAAATAACTTTTGAAAATCACCTTTGATTCTTGTAAAAAGAAGTCTTGATGATATACATATATTAAGCCTTCATTATGTTAAGTAAAAATTACATTTTGATACTTGGAAAGTGGTTTTTAAATGGGGGTCTTGCTAAAATACGAATTTCACAATTTTGTTTGAGTTCAAAACTAAGATCTATACTTATATGAACATACATCTAAATGAAACCCATGATAATAAACTTTAAACTCATAGATCTAAACTTTGCTCATCAAAATCACTTATTTGTATTATCTATACCCTAAGACCTTCATTTTAAATGAAAAATACACATTTTGAAGTTGAAAAATAACTTTTCTAAATATGGTTTATTTTTCATCCGAATTTTCAAAAATGACTTTTGTTGAAAATAAAATAGATCTTGAGTTTTCTATAACTTTCCTACTATCATCATGCTATTACAAGTTATCCATGAACATAAAACAAAGTCTAATGCATTTTATGAACTCAAAACTCTAGATCTAGTTTTCTATACTAGTTTTAAATGCATGAACACATGTGAATGAGGAATATATGCATAAATCATAAGCAATCACAAAAATAATAACTCATATAGCAAGATTATGGCATAAAAAAAATCAAAACTACAAAAAGTTAGATCTATAAAATATAACAACTTTAAATAAGAAAATAATTAAGATACAAGATAATAATAATGGAGAAGAGGAGTGTTTCATTTTTGGCATCATCATCCTAAGCTTTTAAGCTTATGGAAGGTCATTTGATGCATGAAACCTTCATTACACTTTAGCTATATCACCTATGGAAGCTTTGATATGAAGATTTGCTTAAAAATCTTCAAGAAATATGCATGGAGGCTCATGGAAGAATGGGGGTAGCTTGTTCCTTGTATGAACAAGAGCAAGAAGAAGAAGAAAAGAGAGGAAAAAAGAGAGAGAAAAAGCTAAGGAATGAAAAAGGAAAGAAGGAGTAAATGAAAGGGAGAGAGAAAATGAGTGTATTGATTGAATAAAAGAGAGGAAAAAAAATAAAACAAGGGCAGCCAATATGGACATGCTACACATGAATTGTGAAGAGAGGAAAGAGAGGGTTTTGTTGAAATTTGACTCAAAATTGAATTGTATAATTAATGTGCAATGTAACTTTTTGAAGAAGGATTGAAATACATTTATTTTTAGTCAAAATAGGAGTAAATAAAGGACAATGGCAACCATAAAGAAGGGGAAAAATCTGCCATGAAGTGTGGGATAGAGTGTAGAAAGATTGAAGTGAAAAAGAAGTGATATGTGTAAGGTATACTTGAAGATATGAGTTGTAAAGGTACTTTCTTAATAAAATAAAATAAAATTGGAAAATTTATTCCAAATATTTGTAGCAAAATTTTAATAATTAAAATTAAGTAATTATTTGAATTATTTTAGTATTTTAACAAATATGTTATCGGTATGATGGGCTATAAATTATATTTTTATAACCCGAAAAATTCTAAAAAATTATTTTATGAAAAGAAAAATATTTTTCAATTATTAAATTAATTTATTTTATTTTTAGTATCGGGTCTTAAACAGAATTGATCCTGTAAAAGCCCGAACTAGCTAAATTTTAGAAAAACAAAATTTTCTATATTATATAAAATATTTATCTAAAAATGTAAAGCTTTATGAGAACAATAAAATTGTGTAATGAAATAAAAGTGAATAGTACAAAAGACTTATTAATTACCGGTAATAATGAATTACGATAAAAAGGTTATAACTGTAACTTTTATAACTCGAAAAAAATATATAACTGATATATTTGAAAATCTTATGAAATTACGATTCTAACGGTACTAATGGTATATTTTTGATATCTCGAGCCTTGAGACACGCTTTTCGAAGTCTGTATCCGAATGGATTCGAAATAAGTCAAAAATTTACCAATATGATATTTTTAGGCGAAGTTATATTACTACGAGCTATTCTACACATTTAACTACGCCTCGGCCTCCAGAGTTAAGGGCGCTAGATTGTTGGATTAAAACTATTATATTCCGGTTAGGGTTTCCGAGTGATTTTTCCGGTTTAGATCTTTGCCAATTTGGAAATTGATATTTTATATTTATACAACATATTTGATTTGAGAAATTTATTTTAAATTTGATTCTTATAATTATTTAATATCTTTTAACTTTTTCGGAATTCTTGAATTGAGTTTTATTTCCGAAGGTTATCATTATTTACTTTTTAATAATTTGTTTTTGGGCTTTATATTACCCTATTTTATAAGTCGGAGTTAAATATGGAAATTTTGTATGTCGTGGTTTTGAATTTGAAGACAGTTGAGTTCTTATTTTATTTTTAAGAATTTTCGTTTTCTCAAGATTAAGAAATTTCTAGATTCGTTCGTGATTTAGGACTTGTCGAAATTCGGTTTTAATTTGAAGTGATTTTAAGGGTTTATTTTCGAAGTTCATCTTGAAATTATTTACTGAAATTTTCTGGGGCTTACAATAAGCCATTAGCTTTTCTCTTAGTTGGCTAAGAGAAAGATTGTTGAGATCCTGTGCTTCTTCTATAGCAGTTTTCTTTGCATCCTAAGTTGGTGGTAGAATTCTCAGTATCTTCCTCACAAGATCAAGATCACCAATTACTTTGCCAAGTGATGCCAACTCATTTGTAATTGCAGTGAACATGTTAAATGCATCTTTGATGGATTCATCGGTTTTAAACTTAAATAACTCATATTGCTGAAGTAAAGCATTAATTTTAGTTTCTTTAATTGTATTAGTTCCTTCATAAGTTTCAGTTAGTCTATCCCAGATCTCCTTTGCTGTTTTACACGAAGATATTAAATAAAATTTTGAAGCAGCAATAGTGGTTAACAAAATTTTTAGCTTTGTTGTTCTTTTCAATATTCTTCTTCTCAACATCTGTCAGTACTAAATTTCCATTCATTGTAATTCCATTGTCTGCAATGGAAATTATCTGCCAAGAATCATAATCGTTAGCTTTCATATAGGTTTCCATACGCATTTTCCAATAAGAAAAATTTGAACCATCAAAGAAGGGAGCTGTTGGTCCTGAAAAGATAACCAAGAGGGAGGGGGGGGGGGGTTGGGGGTGGAGGTGTGAATTGGTCATCAAATATGGTTTTAAAAATTTTGAATAAATTTCACACCACTTGGTTATTCAACTAAATGGCTTTGAGACTTTCTTAAAACAATAAACTTAACAAATAAAACTTTGAACAATAATTCGGATCAAAATAATTTACTTATGCTCACGAAAAATCAAATATCAATTCAAAACTTTTTACTCCAGAAGCTTTCTGATTAACTCTCTGAGTTTAATCCACAACACAAATAATTAAATGAAAATATATGAAAATAAAAAGATAGGGTAGAGAAAATTGCAAAGTTGATTTATAGAGGTTCCCCTTGAGCGTTAGTCCTCTCTTCCAGCACCAAGCCGGGGATCCAGTCTTCCTCACAGGTATGTTCCACTATATCTAAAATAAACAAGTTACAAGTTGTCCTTGCCAACACACTTGGCTTACAATGCACTCAGCTTGATTCTCTAAGCTTCTTCTTAAGCTAACAATCAATCTACTGAGCCTACTTGTAACTCTCTATCTCACATAAGAATTGAGTAACTCTAAATCAATGGAAATACAATATGTATCCTCAAAATTTTTGAACAATAAAGACTATGTAAGCTATCACAATTTTGCTCAGAAGAAGGAATGATTTTTTCATATCGCTCTTTTTCAAATTTCTTATATTTTTTCTCAGCTCTTGTTGAATATATCTTAGAAGCTACAATGGTCAGATTTGAGAAGATAAATTTTGTTCCTCTATTTTTGCACCATCTTCAGATTAAGTTGAAACTTGACTAAAGACAATTTGAATATCACATTATCTTGAAGTTGTTATCTTCATTGTAATCTTCATGAGATAAACTTGCTTAACTGAAATATAGGAATCCTTATCTTGTAATTCGAATTTGAGCTTTGAACCGTTGTTGACATCTTCCTTCTATTTTACCTTCTGATCTTCATATCCCTTGAAAATAGTATCGGTTCTTTCTTACTTTGCTTCTTTTCTTCAAACATACATAAAATCTGGATTGGATAATGTATTGTCCAAAAAATCTTGGAGCTATTTCTTATTTTTTGAATACTTTAACACTTGAATCCCCATGGATATTAATCCAACTAATATGGAACATATTTGAATGCATTACCCAAATACATTCAACTTTGGTGTTGGGTCTTCAATATAATTTGTTTACACAATGTTGTATACCTTTTGAGTCAGCCTTTCACAAATTCTTTGTTTGTTTTTCAAATGTTACCATCTGACTTACTTTCTCACTTCAGAACTTCATAAATTCCGTTAAGAATATTACTTCATAAAACACTGCCATGACTGAAATTTATTAGAAAGCCTTGATCTTTTTGTAACCATCAAAACATATTTTAGGAGATCTTAATAGGAGCACGATTAATTGCTAGATCACTCAAATCAATAAAAGACCCGTGCTTTGATACCAATTGTAGGTATCAGGATTTTAAAATTGAGTTTGGCTTTGATACCAATCGTTGGTCCCAAATAAATAATCGAGAAAGAGGGGGGGGGGGGGGGGGGGGGGGGGGGGGGGGGGGGGGAGGAGGGGTTGTGGGTGTTGGAGGTTAATTCCGCCTTGTGCATTAGTCCACTCTTCCAGCTCCGAGTCGAGGACCTCATTATCCTACGGGTTTTGTTCCACTATATCCGATAAAAACAAATTACAAGCTTGTGTAATTTCTCTACTCGATTCTCACAGCTATTTAGCTACAACCGATCTACAGAATCTAAACTTGTAATTAAGCTATCAACTAAGAAGGCAACAACACAATCCTTCGTTTACAAAGAAATTCGTAAAGTGCAATATAATATATTTGCACAAAATATAATTGTAAGATTTTATAGACTAATACTCTCTTTCTTTTTCTTTGGAATTCACGAATCAAAGCTCAATGGGAGATGTTCTAAAACACTTTAGAAGCAGGATTTTTTAGTACAACGAAGATAGTTGTGAGAGATTGGAATTCTATACATATTTTTTTCTTTTCTTCTCTGCAAAATATATCTTCTCTTCTTCTCTTCAACGTTCAAAGAATCAGTTGAACTCTTGTTGCATGTATCTTCGATGATCCTTATCTTTTCTTTCAAAAATCTATTGAAAGCTTATCTTCAATTTCAAATTCAAAATCTGGCCGAAATTCAAAATAGGTATTAATAAAGCTTCCTTCTTTCCATTTTGATTCTGAGATACTTTGCTCGATTTGAATTTCTTGTATAGGGAGAGAACGGATAATTTTTCCATGATGTTCATACTGATTGGATAAGAACTTTCACCTTGTTTATCTGATATATGATAAACCTTGAAAAATTTTCGTTTCAAGTTTGTTGATCGTGATCTTCAATAAGTCATCATTAAAAATCTATAACAAAAAAAAAAAAAGAATTCCCTGAAATCTTGTAAATCCGAATCTGTTTGTTCCTCATAATGTGAAGAAGATAATGTTTATCTTCGCTCCTTCTTTAATTCCCATATATTTGGATCTTATTTTGAGATAAGTTTGAAATTATTTTGATACTGAAGAAGTTGTTATGATTCTGAAGAAGTCAACTGAAATGAGTTGGATAAGGTTGAAGACAATGAATAGTGAAATTCGTAATTTTCTCATTATTGTTCAAAATTGCAGCTGATCCTCTCAAGTATCCTTTGGACAACATTTAATACTTCCATTCTTTTTATTAAATCCCCTTGGATATTGTCCTACTTAAGTGGAACAATTAAGTATATTGCCTAAATATACTTAATAACTCAAAGCTGGGTCTTCAATGAATTTGAATACATTTGAGAGCATGAACATAAATTTCTCGTTGAACATTTTGTTGTAAAAAATTGCAGGAACACCTTCTGTACTAACTTTTGGATAATATAGTAAAGCTTCCATTTTCATTTGACTGAAGTGAATATCCTCTAAACTAACTTCTGAAAAATTTTCAACACATCATACAATCTTCGATAATAAGTTCTATAGTTTCTTTGGTATACAATTCTACCTTTAGAAATCCATATAACTTGTATCCTTTCATCTTTCTCTAAATTGTTAACTCTGTATTAATTTATGGCCGATTATACTCATACCAAAACAAAGCCATAAAAGAGTCCTTTTAGATTTTGTGTTGTCCTTTGGATTTTGAATACTATTAATTATCCTCGGTACACTTAATAAATTAATTAGATATCTTTAACTATTTTGTTATCACCAAAACTGTATTTATAGAGAATCAACATACATAAATATAAATTATATAAAAATAAATACAAAATTGAAGTTACTATATCGCATAAAGGATAAGAGATATCGATGATTCAACTAGTATCGCATTTGAGGATGGCCATACACCAATGTATCACATTTTTTTTCCGACCTCGATTCCGTTGATTTCTAAGCCATCCAAATCACATTCACTCTCAAGATCTTGCATTCACTTCGAAAAACACCCAAAAAAAGTTTTCAAGCTCCTTTCCATTGATTTCTAAACAATTCAAAGCCACATCACAATCTGTAGGTAATGTTTACTTGTTTATTTATTTACTTTTTCATATTTTACTTTTTTGTTCACAAAGTGTAAAACTAAGGTTCATGCAAAATGTGTTTGATAAAATGTCTCACTCAATGATTGTAGGATTTATGCCGAAATCTTCTTTTGTTTCTAGAAATTCAACTTCGGCTATCACTCACAACGACTACAATAAGTTTTACTTTAGCTCAGGTTGGTGTCTTTGATTTTATTGTTGTCTTTCCTATTTCACATGCAGTATCATGTTGTGCAAGCACTTATATATCTATGTGTGTGTGTGTGTGTGTGTGTGTGGGTGGGTGGGGGGTGGTGGGGGTGGTAGGGGTGCGGGTGGGGCTTTTGTTAAGTATCGGGTGTGTTATGGGTATTAAAATGAATCATGTTTTGGGTACTGGGGTTTTTAATTTGATTTTTACAAAACAAATAGTCTTTTTGGCTTGAAATATGCATTGTGGTGGAAGTAAAACATGATAGTGGATAATAATAAGTATATAAAGTTATAAACTGTCTTTGATTTATGCTTGCCATATTGCAAGCATATGGATGGTATATGGCCTGTCAATTCATCAATCTTTGATACTTCAGTGTTGATTAATTCAATATCCTCGATCTATTCTATGTATAGTTTAATTTGGCATAATAGAGTTAGGGGTTTTTGTTTTGTGATTTATGTATTTTGTTGTTGTAAATGTAAACATGGATTGATACCAGTGAGATTCCTTTAGATCATGAAATGTGTAGTAACAAGCATTATAACATTCATCTAGTGACAACACTGGTTTTTGTCTGAACATGATATCTGTAAAATACTTTTACTTAGAGGGGGGAAATGAAAAAGAGAGAGAACAATTCATGTTAGACAACTTGCCATTGTTTTGGAATACTTTTGGAATGAAAAGCTCTTACCTAATTAGGACAATGTAAAGTTCTTCTTATTAGCTATCATTCTATCTTAGACATTACTCCAAATTCTTTCCAATGAGCTTGGTATAACTAAGTATGGACTTACAGGGTAAATTTTTTAGATATCCATCCTACGGACCCCTTCAAAAACTCATGACTTAAATGCTATCATTTGAAGTATGTGAGCATGTGTATGCAGCTAGTTTTGATCTATATATCATTGGGCTTTATAATAGTACTACTAGATAGGAGTTAGAAATTGAATTGAATAGAGTAATTGTGAATAAATATAAAAGTAAGGGTGGATACTAATTACATCAGTCTCTTGAATATGGTATGTGAAGAGTTAAGAATTGAATCTAGAGGAAGCAAAGTTGAAATGTACCATAAGTAGGTATTAATCTATAATCCAACTTACAAAGAAGTCATGTTGAAAGATATTAGTGCTAATATGGATGTTGAAGATCTTATTGATATTGCAAAGGAATTTGGTATGACATATCTTCAACAACTATATGTTAAAGTTAAAAATATCTCAACCATGCCCATGGAGCAAAATATAGTGGATCAAACAGCTCGACACTATAGTAGATCAGACAGCACTACAAAAAAGGCCAGTGACACAAGAGTCTGCAAATGTTTAAGCAAATATAGAAAAGAGCAATAGTTTAATGTCAAAAATAGAAGAAAATGTTAACATTGCAAATGATATTGAGGAAGAGATAGAGGATGTCCTGCAATAAACAAATTCAGAATATGAATTAATATTTTAGGAGAATCAAGATGAAGAGAATCAGGATGAGGAGAATGAGATGCCATTTAAGATCGATGCATCAAGTGATGAAAACAAGTTTCCAAAGAAAAACGAACTTCTTCAGGAAGATATTGTTGTAGAAAGTGCTCAAGCAAACCAACAAACTAGTGAAAGTTCATCATTCCAAGATCCTATTCCATTCCTAAGTAATATGGATGTTGGTAATGTTTATGCATCTTATGAGGAAGAATTTCTTAAATTTGAAGACTTGTGTTTAGGTAATGAATTTAAAACTGGGATGATGATTAAAACTAAAGCTAATTTGGTCTATGTGGTGAAAATGTGGCACATAAAGAATCACTATAACTTTATAGTGACAAAATCAAATAAGAAGATATGGAATGTTGTTTGTGAAGCCAAAATGACTTGTAATTGTGAATGGCGACTTCGTAGATGCCAAAAATGCTAGGATGTCGACTTTGTGATTTACCATTGCTGATGGTCCACATACATGCACAAATAGGAGCTTCAAACAAGATTATCCACAGCTTGACCAGACATTCATGAGCCAATGTTTTTTGGGTTAAGTGAAGAATAATCCTTATGTTAAAATCTCAACTCTTCGACAGCAGATTGAGGACACTTATGGGTATGTGATGTCAAGGAAAGTTTGAGGGGACTAAAAGGATATCAATTAAAGAAGTGTATGGAAATTAGGATGAATCATATAATGAATTGACAAATTTGATGGCTGCTATCAAGAGAACTGACCCACATACACGTATTGCATGGAAAGCATAATCAACGAAAAGTGATAGTGATGTGGTATTTGCTAGATTGTTTTGGGCATTTAGGCCTTGCATAGAAGCCTTTAAACATTACAGGCCCATTATTAGTGTTGATAGGACATTTGTGTATGGCAAATATTCACATAGTTTATTGATTGCATGTTGTGTAGATGGAGCGAAACACATCATTCCACTAGCATTTGCATTGGTGGATAAGGAATCAAATGGCCCATGGTCATGGTTCTTGAAAAAGCTAAAAAAATGTCTTGAAGGATCGTGCAATAATGATCACACATTATGTTTATATTGGATCAACACAAGGGTATAGTAAAAGCATTAAAGGATAAGAATGTTGGATGGCAGCCCCCTTTTGCACAATGGAGGATATGCATAAGACATGTTGCTAGCAATTTCAATACAAAATATAAAAATCAATATTTGAAGAAGCTAGTAACAGCAACGGGATTTCAGACACAGGAAAGAAAATATGAATTCTATATGGAGGAGATAAAGAAGAGACATAAAACAACTCCTAACTACTTTGAAAGCATACCACTTTAGCAGTAGACAAGAGCGTATGATAGAGGTTTCAAGTATAGTCAGATGACAACAAACCTTAGTGAAAGTTACAACGCAATATTGAAAGGTGCAAGATCATTGCCTGTATCAACCTTGATTCTGAAAATTTTCTACAATTATTTTGGTTATTTTGATAAAAGGTGCAATGAAGCACACAAGGATATAAGGAAAGGAAAAACTTACCTAAATGGGTTAGAACCAAGATAGAAAGATGGAGAGGAGTAGTTACTCCACATAAGGTGGTTACAATTAGCAGAACAATAGGCACTTTTTAGGTGCAAACAAGAGTCTATTTTACAAATTAGGGAAAA
Source organism: Combretum micranthum (assembly GCA_024138025.1). Taxonomy (NCBI): domain Eukaryota; kingdom Viridiplantae; phylum Streptophyta; class Magnoliopsida; order Myrtales; family Combretaceae; genus Combretum; species Combretum micranthum. The sequence continues at coordinate 247,538 of JAMXBD010000192.1, read as the reverse complement.
AAGGGTAGCCATTATCATATAGTGAATATTCTCAATAATATATGTAGCTATAACAAGTGGAAAACATTCAAAATACCTTGCTCCCACACCTTTATAGCCATGACACATGTGAAAATGGATTACATGCAAAAAATTAATAGATAGTTTCATTAGGAAAATCAACTAACTTGCTACACAAGCAATTTTCAGCCTCTAGGAGATAGGCGGACATGGATAGATGAGGAAGATATGCCATGTATACATCCACACTATGAAAAGGCTAGAGAAAAGGAAGACCAAGAATAAGTGGATTCCATAATGAAACAGACTTAAACGAGAAACCTACAAAGAATACTTATGGAAAATGTAGAAAAAAAGGACACAATAGAAGAACTTGTCCAAACAATTCAGTAATGAAAATAGAATAGGAAATTCATAACGTTTTTTTTTTTGGTAGTTATATTATATGATTGACTACTCTACATCAAGACAATTTTTTCCAGTAGAACTAACAAGTCTTTACTTTACTTTGTACAGATGGATCCAGTTCAACTGATAGATCATTGTTGATACAACAGTAGACACATAGGTTATAGATTATATGGGATGGAAAGGTATAAAACTAGGCTAAAATATGTGTATAATTGATCTACTCATTTTGTTAATATATTTATGATTTATTTGATTTTTGCAGGAGCATAAAATCGTCATATGCAAACGGAGTAAGGCATCATTGAAGAATCCAGATGAGATGAGAGTTACATATGATCCTCGTATAGACCCTTACCCTGAGTAGGCTGGATTTTTTGGTGTAGCTCGTCTACCATTTATCATGCCAGATTGGGCTTTAATTACTGCACTAGTAGAGAGGTGGAGACCAAAGACCTACACCTTCCATATGCCACATGGAGAGGTTTGACTGACTTTACAAGAAATTGCTGTCCAGTTTGGATTGCCTACTGATGGGCAGGTAGTGACATGGAATATTGGACACACATGGCCTGATTTATGTAAGCACTTACTGAGAGTTAGATCAGATAGTAGGATGTTCAGTGGTCAAAGGTTGAGGACGATATGGTTGAAGGAGATCTTATTACAAGGACTACCAAAGCAAGCAAACGAGATTACCATCCAACGACATGTGAGGGCATACATTCTCTTATTGATGGGTGGGATCCTATTCCCTAATAGTCATCCAGCCTTGTATATTTGATGTTCCTGCTACTACTAGCAAATTTCTAGGTAGCTAGGACATACAGTTGGGGATTGGTTTATTTGGCTTTTTTATACAAATATCTATGTAGAGCCGCACGAGGTGCGCATACACGAAGGGTTAGGGGGGAAGGGGAGAGGGAAGGGGAGAAGGAGGTACCTATGAGATAAGTGGTGATTGTATACTTTTGCAAATATGGGCATAGGATAGATTCTCTCATATAGCACCCTGTAGGACCCTCATGGGTGTACCGGATCAAGGGCGTCCTCTTACATTTAGATGGGATGACATCTTTGATGTCATACAAACTTCTATACATGTACTATATCGGCACCACGAGGAGCTTGATCTTCAGATGCCCAACAAGCATGTCATACCTCTAAAATTTAATTTTCCACAAGTTATGTATAATGTATTTTTCATATAATAAAATGATTTTATATCTTTATACAGATATGTTGAATGCCTTACACTCCAAAGATGATGCGATCTTTGCCAGATATTTATAGAGAGGGCAGTGATATCTTGGTAGCCAAAGTGCCCCTGATTTACTTCCACATTGTGGAGATACACCTACCAAATAGGGTTATGAGATAGTTTGGTGGGATTCAAAACATCCTAAAAGACTATGAGACGAATTTAGATAATATACATGGCATGGATCTAAAGGGTAAATCAAGGAAAAACTAGGGGATAAAATATGCTAGGTTTATCAACCAGTGGGATGACAGATGATAGAGACTCATACAGCTACAACATGATGATACACTACCATCCATGGTCTCTATTGACTACTATGACTGGTATCATATGATCACCCAAAGATATACTAGCCGCTCAGGAGCATTATTGGCTGGACTTGTAAGTTTTGTATATAAAATAAAATAAATGCTCAAATATTAATATTTCATTATAACCTATCATTATTGCAAATGAATGTGCAGGTAGACACATTTTTCAGGATCTAGGGATCCACAGATATAGAGGAAATTTATGCTCTAGTAGATATGAGGATCAGTAGATTACAAGGATACGGGGAAGTTAGATTATTACACATAGATCAGCAAGAGTAGAATTAAGAGGCTGTAAAAGGACATGAGAGAGGAAGAGGGAGACAAATGGGGAGAGGAAGGGGGACAAGACGATGATAGGGATGGGGATGAGCACGTGTAAGCCCCTAATTTTTAGGGTAATAATCAAGTCCAAACCCTGAACCGAAAAAGTCAACCAGAGACCTTAAGTCAACAAATCCCTAGGAAACCCTAGCAGTTTAGATTTGACAATTTCGCATTCCCAAACTAAGTAGTCGAAATATGAGTGAAGAATGTAGTTTGGTTCGTAATAATATTAGAATGCATAAAAAGATCATATTAGCGAATTTTTGGTCTATTTTGAACCCGATCGGATACAATCTTGGAAAAGCATGTCCCGTGGCTCAAAATATTAAATATATGATATTAATACTGTTTGACTCGTAATTTCATAAGATTTCCAAATATATCAATTATATAATTTTTCGGATTATAAAAGTTACAGTTATAACCTTTTTATTGTATTTTCATTACTACCGGTACTTTAAATGTCTAATCTACTTTTTGAATTCTTCTACACTATTTACAAGTATAACTACGTTAACCTATTTCTTACATCCTTACATCTTACTCTTACAATTTCATCATTTTCCTTACAATTTACTTTTCCAATATAACTTTTATTACTGAAATTACTTAATTAATGTTAAAACTTACACAACATAACTTCTCCTCTCTCTCCTATAGAACTGGCGCAACTCTCCTCCCTCTTCCTCTCATAATTTTTTTTATTTAATTTCTTTTATTACATCAAACCCTAATCCACATGTCTCTATAAATCCCTTTATGTCAACTTCTTTTCACTTTCTTTCTTTCTTCCTTCTTACTTTAGAAAATTTTTGCAAAAATTCTCTCCTCTTCCTCTCTCAAAACCGTGACACACACATACATACACACTCACATATTTTTTTCAAGTTTCTTGTTCTAATCATCCAATAGGTAATAGATCTATACTTTATTACCACAAAAACATGTAATGGCAAGTTCATACATGTGTGATTCCACACAAAAATCCCCATGAGCTTCAAGCTAGAGATGCGGAAACTCTCCTATAGAACCGGCGCAACTCCCTTCCTCTTCCTCTCACAATTTGTTTTATTTAATTTCTTTTATTACATCAAACCCTAGTCCACAAGTCTATATAAATCCCTTTATGCCAACTTCTTTTCACTTTCTTTCTTTCTTCCTTCTTACTTTAGAAAATTTTTGCAAAAACTCTCTCCTCTTCCTCTCTCAAAACCGTGACACACACACACATTCACATATTTTCTTCAAGTTTCTTGTTCCAATCATCCAATAGGTAATAGATCTATACTTTATTACCTCAAAAACATGTAATAGCAAGTTCATTCATGTGTGATTCCACAAAAAAATCTCATGAGCTTCAAGCTAGGGATGTGGAAACACTTGAACATGAGATCCTTGCCATCACAATGTTATAGATCTTGTTATTTGAGTTATTTTGCTATTATCTTGTCTTATTTTCAAGTTATATTGTTATTGCTAATGATTTGTGCATCTATTCATCATTCACATAACCATCATAGTGTTTATGCATTAATGACTAGTATAGTAAACTAGATCTAGTTATTTTGAGTTCATAAATACATTAGGCTTTTGTTTTATGTTCATAAATAACTTGTAATAGCTTAATGATAGTAGGAAAATATTAGAAAGCTCAAGATCTATTTTAGTTTCAACAAATATGATTTTAGAAAAATCGGATAAAAAAGGAACCATATTTAGAAAAGCCATTTTTCAACTTCAAAATGTGTATTTTACATTCAAAATGAAGAACTTAGGGAATAGATATCATAAATGAATGATCTTGATGAGAAAAGTTTAGATCTACTAAGGAATATTTTCAAAACAAAGAAAAGTTTGCAAAAATCATGTTTTAATCCCAATAACGAGTATTAAATTCGTAATAAAGGAAGCTTGAAGTATAAACACTTATTTTTCAACTCCAAAACAAGATTTTTATTAAGGAAATGGAAGCCTTAAGGGATAGGTTTGATTAGGAAATGGTTTTTGAAAGACTAAATGAGTTTTACAAAGAAAACAATCTCAAATAAAATTCGGATTTGAAAATGGCCACTATTTAAACATCTATTTCCAAATGCCAAAATGATAATTTTTATGGAAAAATAGAAGTCTTAAGGGATACATATAATAAAGACCTAATTTTGATAAGGATAAGAGGGGTTTTTCAAAGTATAATCCTAGAACAATGAATGGTTTCCAAGAAAAGATTAAACAATATTTTCATTCTTTAAAATTTTATAAAATTCGTAATTAAGCAAACCACCTATTTAAACATCTATTTTCTAACCCCAAAATGAAGGCTTTTTATTGAAATAATGAAGGTGATGGCTAGGTAGGTCATCAAGGTTAAGTTTTGATAAAAGCAAGTGTGATTTTACCAGAAAGAAAACCACTTTTCTTAAGTCTAGTAAATTCCAAAAAGTTTTACAAAGTAAAAGTTTTTCAAAAAGAATTATTAGTACTATATCATTAGGAATATACATATGGATAGTTCATCTCATAATCTTCATGACAATAGCTTGTAGGTGTTGCATATATACATGATGCACATATACAAGATGCACTAATAGAAGCAAGGTTACAAAACAATGTCCTATACATCCTATTTGACATTATTTAAGTACATGACAAATTAGAATTACAACACCCATGAATCATGCATGATATTAAGTTATATATGTATATAATAGAGTCTTACAAGATATAATGATAGCTAAGTATCTATCAAGGCTTTAGTATGATGCTTGATTTGAAATTAGAAGTTGTATTGTGGAATGGAAATCTATATAATATTTTGTACATTACTGTTCATAGACCAAACAACCTTGTTTGTCGAAATAACTCTAGAAATAGATAGCTCTCGTCGAATAGGTAGAAATCGGTATATAATATGCGAAATTCCGAGTTATAATGACCAAATTATAACCTTTTTAAATTAGAATTTCCTCTTAGACGAATTTTAACGAACTTATTAGAATAGAAATTATAAGTTCATTAAAACTTCATAGAAATACTCATTAAAGTTATTTTTTTGACTAGGAGACTTGGGAGACGGACTAGATCTTTCCAAGTACTATTACGATTTAGTGGATTTTCGCGCCATGGCAAAGTGAGTTTATTATCTTTAAGTTATATACTTATGCTTGTGCTTGTAATGTAGTGGCACTAGAATTAGGACAAGATAAAACTTCACTGAGTGTATGTGATTTCTACATGGGTGAATTTATGATAAGAATATCGAAATGAGCTTGTTATAAATACTTGTATGACCTAGTATAGAATTGATTTGTCTGCAATATCTATGATCACCCATAAATTGTTAAATTAATATGTCATGATCTTATAATCTAATTGGTCATGCATACCATATGTGAGTCACATTGCATAGGTTATTATACCTTTGTGGGAAGAAGGTATAATAGCTGGGCAACGAGGGGCCTGTAAACTAGAATGTTAGCGTTTGTGCCGGAATTGAAAATGTGTGTGGGTGGGCACCTGTATCAACAACAATAAAAAGTGAGAAAATTTAAATGTTGGTTGTATGAGCTTAGAACACCTAACCCCGAATGAATGGCGTAAATCCATTCAATATAAGATTTTCGGATAGTCTTATGTATTGTATGCTCATGTGTTTGTGCATTTCATATGGTTGTTAATAACTTGTCTGTTATATATTACTTGTTGAGTATTTAACTTTGGAAGTGGAACTCACTAAGCTCGTAAACTTATACCCCTACAATTTCCTAGTGTAGTACGACTTTCCTCAGGTACAGTTTTTAGAACTTAAGGAGCTTTTTGAAGAAGTTGGGACCTAGATGTAGGCATAGACTTCTAGTTGATTCTCTTATATTGGTATATATAATAGTTGTTGTACGAGACTTTTGAGATCTTACTGAGATCTTAAGAACTCTTAATATTTTATCGGGGTTATGCCCCTTAGCTCATGTAATTAAACTAATCTAGCTATAACTGTTATGATTTATCTTTTTATTGCTATGTATGTCTCCTTAAGCTATTTCGATTCAAAGTATGGTTCCCTATATGTTGAACATGAGCCTTACACTTAGTGTTTAAACTCACGAAGTGACTAAGGTTATCATACTTGAGTTTAAGTATCGAGTGTGGTGGACTATCGTGTTTAGGGTTCCCTTTAGGGTGTGACAACACAAGATCATGGTCAGTTGATAGATGAAGATGTGGATATACCTCTACATGTTGATCCAGTTCCACATCCACATCCACTTGTAGATGATGCTCTAGATGTTCCAGCACATTCATCTATAGAGCCTCATGCAAATCCTTCTACTCATCCTTCTATTCATTATAATCCTATTCAGCCTCTGCACATCGATACATCGACTATTATAGATGCTCTATCTCATAGTATGACCATAGTTGATACAGAGGATCCATCGTTTGATTTGATGATCTGTTAGACACCTACTGAGAGAATATCAAAGGCGAGCACTCCTCCGACTCTTATGAAACTACATCGTCAAGTATCATCAAGCATAGGAGACGAAGTATCACAAGTTTAACAAAAATAATGTTGATTCATTATATAGTTAGATATATAATGTTATAATTTCTAATAGAACCACAATTTACTTTGCAGATGGATCCACATCCTATGAGAATGAATGAAGAAAGACCAAGTGATGTATCTGCACAGAGAGATCTAAAGAAGAAACAATTCAAGAGAATGTTCATTAGAAAAAGAAAGAAAACATAGACAATTGTATAGGATTCATTTATAAATAAATAACTTGTAAATATATTTACTTTGTTTTGTATTTCATGATATATTGAAACTATTTCTTTATCATTATTTAGTTGGTTTACTTATTTTGAGTAAAATGATGATAAGATACTATTGAAAATTTGAAATGTTAACTGATAATTGAACGAAGTGGTGGAGTTGATTAATGAAACAAGATGTGATTGATCAAATGTTGACTGACAATTAGATGAAGTGGGGAATGAGATGATGAAAAAATAGATGTTTGATGTATATATATGTCATGCAACAGGTCAATCTATAGATACATGTAAAAGTTGGGCAAAATATTGACTGATAGTTGAATGAAGTGGTGGAGTTGATTATTGAAACAAAATGTGATTAATCAAATATTGATTGACAATTAGATGAAGTGGGGAATGAGATGATGAAAAAATAGATGTCTGATGTATATAAATGTCATACAACAGGTGAATCTACAGATACATGTAACACTTGGGCAAAATGAAGGTGATGTTTGAAAACTAGGCAGGATAAACCATGTATCGCATGTAAATAAAGTGATAAAACGCCACACATGTATCGCTGCTTGGCTATGCAATACACTACCTAATATGTGTATCACATAATCTAGCGGCGATACAAATATAAATGCTGTCACATAACTCTTATGCAATATAGTGGCACTAATCAAGTAATTTTTTTCCTCTAATTTTGTTTTATATAATTTTTTTTAAATGTATATTTACATGTAATTTCTCGTTTTTAATACCTATCCGGATACTGCACAATCAAAGATGATACAGGTAGATACCCTATAAAGCAAGATTACTCTCTCACCCATACCTTTATCCTTTAATCCAATAAAAGAATTAAAGCTCTTTATAGGTCAGAATGGGAAATATTTTTGCAGTAACTATTATGCAAACCAATATAGTAATGGTTCTATAAGGAAAGGAAAAAAAAAAAAAAAAAAAAAAAAGGAAGAAAGATATTTCGTTTCAACTGTATGAGCTCTACCAAACCTGCTACTGTGATTTTTAATACGCGAGTTCACCGATTGGAAGACCAAGACTTTTGAAAAGGTATCTCCTTTTAGTAATAATGATCCCCGATTGTTCACGTTAACCTATAGAATGATGCCACACAACCCGAAATTTGATATTTGTAAGACCATCCTGCAAAAAGTACTCCAGTCAATTACACGAAAGGTCCTCCTAAGTAATCAAAAAGGCCTTTCCCCAAATTGAGTGAAAAAGTTGTGAAAGGAAAAGGGGTGCGACCGTGACACTAAGCCAACATTCCAATATACTGTTGTGACTTGGGATTCCAGTAAAGTGAATTACCTCCTCCTCCTCCTCCATTTATTCATTTATTTTAATTTTTTCTTTAAGGCCAACATCTTTCGTTTATCTTTGAATCGTTCTTTTGTCGCGTGGGTAGGTGTAGCTACACAGGTCTATTTTCATAAGTTATCACCGGATTTAGTAGAAGAGAATTCTTTGAAGCTTGGAGAAGTATTCTTTATGTTATTACATCCGAAGGTTTGAAACCGTCATCGCCCTGATAAAACTTAAACGAGTTGCGAGCAGATATATTTACATATTAACATTGTAAAATCCCTTGTCCGACTATTCTATTGAATGTTTTCACGGGTTAAATTTGTTTACCTATGAAAAGAAACTCTATTGCAAATCCCTAACATGATTATGAAGTTAATAAAAAATTTATGAAAGGGACAAAAGCTAGAAGTCTAAAATGTGTCTAAATTACAAAAATATAGATAAAGTGAGATACGGACAAATTGGGAAGGTAAACATAGACCCACGAGCAGAGAGTATCTAAAAACTATTGACATAATAAAAATAAAAAGAGGAAACAAAATTTCCTAACCGGGCTGGCATAACATCCTGATCTGACTACTGACTGAGTTGCTAAACAAATTTTTTGTGTTATAAAACCTTGGGCAGGGTTGTATTTTATCCTTGATTTGTGGTTTAACAATAAATTTGACACTTTTTTTTTTTTTTTTACCCTTTTTCAAAATAATTTTTATTAAGATGGAGCTGGAACCAGATTAAGCACCAATGGTTTTACACTCTCTTTTTGCCGTAGATGTAACTCAGTTAGCACTAATATTAGTTGTTTTTAGAAAAAATAAATAAAGAAATATAAGAGCTAGCATTTTATTCTGTGGGCTTTTTTTCTTTCTGCATAATTTGAGTTTAGAAAAGTGATAATCTTCTGAAAACAAAATCTCCTAAACAGGCTATTACAACATCTTATCTGATTACTGAACGAGTTCCTAAAAATACTTATGTGTTGTAAAACCTTAGATAAGGTTGTATTTTATCCTTGTTTTGTGCTTTAACATTAGATTTGAAATTTTTTTCTCTTTTCCAAAATCATTTGTATTAAGATGGAACTTAAACCAAATTAAGCATTTGAATTTTTACATATTTCACTTTTTACCCCAGATGTAACTCAGTTAGCACTAATACTAGTTATTTTTAGTGAAAAATGTAGAGAAACATAAGAGCTAGCATTTTTATTTGGTGGATTTTTTTTTCTTTCTCCATAATTTAAGTTTAGAAAAATGATAATCTTCTTTTGATAGAATTATTTTGTATTAAGTAGTATAAAGCAAGATGGGGACAAATTGGGGAGGTAAACTGATGGCGGAAGAGTATGTAAAATCTATTGGCATAGTAAAAATTAAAAAATAAAAATAAAGAGGAAACAAAATTTCCTAAGCGGGTTATCACAACATCTTGATCCGATTAGTGAACGAGTTCCTAAACAAAATTTATGTGCTATAAAACCTTGGACGAGGTTGTATTTTATCCTAGTTTTGTGGTTTAACATTAGATTTGACATTTTTTTTTCCGCCTTTTCCAAAATAATTTTTATTAGGATGTAGCATGAATCAGATTAAGCATCCGATGATTTTACATATTCTCTTTTTGCTTTTTTGCTCTAGATGTCACTCAGCCAGAACTAATATTACTTTTTTTTTTTTTTTTTTTTTGGGGGGTGGGTGTGGTGGGGGTGTCGTGGTGTGTGGGATGGTGTGGGGGAAGAAATAGAGTTATATAAGAGCTAACATTTTTATTTGATAGATTTTTTTTTTCTTTTTCCATAATTCAAGGTGAGAAAAGTGATAATCCTCTTTGGATAAAATTATTTTGTATTAGGTAGTTACTTGCGTTGATTTTGGTTAATTAAATGGCATAACATATAATTTGACTTGAATCAAAATTATTATTATTATTGTGGATGCATTTAATCCATTTTATAAATGTGTTTAGGGGTGACGATCAGGTGATGTAGGCTCCCTTGCAGGCTACACTTATTTACCTTGCACATGTGATGCTGATGCTTGTGTAGAGCTCATAAATTTTAAAATTTAAATTATAATGATATAAACTATCAAAGAAGAGAAAATTACAACCATAAGTTGTTACCAAAAAAAAAAAGGAAAAAAAACTATGATAAAAATGCTCCATCATTGAAATATACGAATTTTACGATAATAAATAGGTTATGAATTTTATTAACAAATTTGTTTCATTTTCAGACGCAGTTAAAACTCCCGGTACTTCTAAGAAGCAACATATAAATTGGCTATCAATATAAATTATATACGGATAAATAGTTGGAACTTAGATCCATCGGGATGATTTTTCTTAAATAAAATATTTTTATGATTAACACGTCTAGGCTAGAAATATGTCAATTTTCGTCGATTATTCTTTATCTTCAAGCAAGTCAAATTTTTAGAAAAGATCCAAACTGCAATGTGTCCTAGAAAAATTCTGTGGTTCTAAACTATTTCTATTATTTAAATAGTTTCTTCAATTGATATGAAAATATGACTTGAATGAACATAGATTCAAAAAGCCCAATTTCGCGCCGCATGTTAATATATAATTGCTCAAATTACATCGTTCAATAATAACATATATGGCCAAATATTTGGTAAAAAACTTTCTTGCCGCTTTTTGTAACAAGAGAAATTACCATAAGTACGTTCTAAGCATCAATATATAGGTGGCTTTTCTTTGATCTATACTTCAAAGCTGATAAGTATGGCGTTGTTTATTATTAATTATTTTAACCCATAACTATTAGAATTTAGAATTGATTGCTAGATATAACTTAGCCGGAAAAATTCTCATAGAAACTGACACGAGATTAGGGTTAGGAATCCATATATGAGGAAGGTGAATGCTAGTAACACTCTTCATCGACACTTTTTTTTAGTACTCTCTTTTTTATTGTTTTATTTTAAAGCCCATATTAAATAATTATAGTTGTTTTTATTTTCTACTTCTTTAATTATAGTACCTAATTTATAAATGTTTACATCTCCAAAACTTTTCTTAATTTCTTATGGAGGAAAAAATGAAATAGAAAAAAAAAAAAAACAGAGGGAAAGCTTTCCCTATGCTTGTCAAAATGTTATATAATGAAGCACTCTATAATAAAAAGTAATTACAATTAGTTATTTTATTTTTCATTAATGCCAATCTCTAAGTATGTTTATATTTCCTTTAATCATTTAATAATTAAATAATTACGAGTTATGTTTTTATTTACTAATAAAAATGATGGTATATGTGCTAGTTTTTTCACTAATAAAAATGGTTTAGTCTTATTTTAATTTTAAGAATGGTTAGGTTGACTGAAATTTGTTAATATTTAGTCTTAGTAATGAGTTAGTTACTTAGTTAGAAGCTTTTTTCTTAATTATTATGTATATTATATAATCTTTAAAAGTTTATTTCTTTCTAAATAAGTATAGATAGAGTTTGATCTAAAAGAAAATTTAGATTTCGATGCTTGTGATGAGATTAATAATGAAGAATGCAATTGGCAGTGTGATAAAGAGAAGAATGATACAAGCAATCACATTGAAGAATCACATGTTGTAGAGCCATAAGTTGGTATGGAATTCAATTCATAGCTTGAGGCATCCTTGTATTACAAAAATTATGTGAAATCTATAGGGTTTAATATTTCAATTAACAGTTCTCGATGATAAAAAATTTCAAAAGAATTAATTGATGTTAAATATGTTTGTACTAGATATGGAAAAAAAGCGGGAATCAAATGCTAATCATCCTAAACCTTGCTTAAAAATAGGATGTGAAGTGAAATTGTATGTAAAGATGAGATTAGATGGTAAATGGATTGTTTATGACTTTGTAAAAGATCATAACCATGAAGTTTTTCCAAACCATGCTTATTGTTTTCCATGTCATAGAAATATTAAATTGTCATAGCAATACGATATCAATACTTTACATGTTGTTAGGGTGAAGAAAAGTCAAATATTTGCTTCTATGGCTAAAGAACATGGGGATATCAAAGCATTGGTTGCTTGGAAAAAGACGTTAGAAATTATTTTGACATGGAGAGACATTTTGAACGACAATTAGGTGATGCTAATGCTATGATTGGGTTTTTTATCCAAATGAAAGAAAACAATCATAATTTCTTTTACCAAGTGGAATTTGATAGCGAGCAACATCCCAAAAATGTATTTTGGGTTCATGGGAAAGCAACAAGTGACTATAAGATTTTTGGAGATGTTGTTTCTTTTGATACTACTTATATCACCAATAAATACAAAATATCTTTTGCTCCTTTTATAATAATTTCCAATCAATCATTTATTGTTGTGCATTGCTTGCAAGTGAAACTTAGTCATCTTTCATATGGTTGATGAAAACATAGCTTAAACCCAAGGGTAGAAAATGTCACACCCTAAATAGTACCCTAAACGTGGCAGTCCACCACATACAATACAAAAACTTAAGAATAACTATCTTAGTCATGCGAAAGTCTCGATACCATATGTAAGGCGTACAATACGATAATAAGAGACATTAGTGGAAAGTGTAATTTGAGCAAGTAATGTAAAGCATACAAGAATCTAGATAAACTTTAACCCACATAATAAAATTCATAAGTTCATTACAAAAGCCTTAGGGGCATTCCCCCACTAAATATCTTCCAAAGATCGAATCATAAATACTGAGTCTTTTACAATAAAACTTAAATAACTTCACCAAAAGATTTTAAAGGAAGTCCAATCTAGGTCCGCGATTGGATTTCCCCTAAAAGATCCCAAAAGATGACTTATGCGAGTACATGGAGATCGTAGGTACAAAAGCAAATGCTGTAAACCCTGGTTTTCCTAGTAACCAAGTAGACTTCGGAATCAGAAACCAAAACCCTAAACCGGATTAACTTAAGCTTGAGAGAGAAACCTAAGAACCATGGATCCGGCTTTCTTTCGATTTTAAACTAAGGAACTTTTGTTAAATAATTTAATCAGGAATATTGTTCTAAAGTATATTTCAAACCATAAAAAAGATCTGATTTCGAAAAATTTTCCATTATAGGCCTTCCCGAGATCCATTATGAAAAAGCGAGCCCCGGGACTCGAAATTCGAAAAATATTATGGAATACTCTTTAGAACTGAAATTTAATAAGGATTTCAAAATATAAATTTTATAATTTTTCGATTTATAAAAATTACAGATATAGCTTTTTTTTTCATATTTTCTTTACTACTGGTAAAGTAATTGTCTTGATTACTATTCACTACGATTCACAAGTACAACCTACTACACTCATAAGCCACACCCTACTCTTACATCCTTACAAAACACTTAATTATATTTTCTTTTCCAAGAATTTTTGTCTCTTAAGAAATTATTACATTTTAACATTTATTATTACACAAATTTAATAAAACAAAACAAATTAAACTCTCTCTCTCTTCCCATTTGCAAAACCGGCGTGTCATGCCCCAAAGAGTACCCTACACGTGACAGCCCGCCACACTCAATATTCAAAGCCAAGTAAGGCAACCTTAGTCTTCCCATGAGTTTGAATATCGGGTGTAAGGCTCACTCTCAACATACAGAGACCATGCTTTGCTTCGTAGTAGTTTAAGGAGGCATACATAGCAACAAGAATGTAAATCATAACCGTCTCATATAGAATTTATTCTATTACATGACGCAGGGGGCATACCCCTATTAACAACGTTAAGAGTTCTCAGGCTCACAAAAACCCTTGTATTATCCTTCAAACACTAATTTAGGAAACAAGATTAGAAGTCCGTTTTTACTTTTAGGCCCCGGCCTCATCAAATACTCCTTAATATCTAAGAGCTGTACCTAATGTCTACGGGTCCTCGGAGATAGCCAAAAGTATTCATACTGTAATAGGAAACTATTGGGGTATAAGCTACACTAGCTTAGTGAGTGAAAACTTTCATATCGCAATTTAAGCATAACAATCAAGCAAGTGATTAATCAATCAAGTGAATGCATCAAACAAGTGAGTTCAACAAACATATGACCAGCCGGAAATCATATGTGGATGGACTTGCGCCCTCCATCCCAGGAAGCAGATTAACGAATCCTGCGGTACAACGCCGTTTAAGCTTACGGTCAATTGAACAATATTTCGTTTTATGGATCACGATTAACCAACAATTCTTTTTATGGATTACGATTAACCAACAATTCGTTTTATGGATCATGATTAACCAACAAATGCTCATGCTCCATCCCCATCGTGATATGAATGAGTTCAATTATAATTGAAGTCCAATAATCAATTAATCAAATTCTTTTAGGTGACCAAGCAATATTCGCAGACAATTGATTCCAGCTCATCTCTATACAAACAATAACTTATCACCCGCCTTCGATATTCTTTAAGTTCAACTTCACATATTAACAGCAGACAATCATAATTCCCAACTAACCCCATCATGCATAATCATTCTGTCACACCCCGAAAGGTACCCTAAACGTGGCAGTCCGCCGTACACAATATTAAAGCCTAAGAATGACCACCTCAGTCACGCGAAGGCTTCCATACTATGTACAAGGCGTCTAACACATAAAGGAGACACATCGGAATGATACATTTTATGTTGATACAATGAGTAACAATGTAAAGGAAATACACATTTACTATACTCCAAATACAAAACCATATACTTCAAGATACAATTCATCAAACTTCAACTACATTCATCCCAAGACTTCACTACATAAAGCTATTACAAAGCAAATCGTAAAGCTTAGCCAAAAACTTCAAGCATTCTTATATCTTGCCGGAATCTCGAAATCATTCTCGGCTTCAACCATCTCAGTCCCCACTTAGCATTCTTGGAATAACCTGCTCATTTAAACATCTATTGGGGTATAAGCTACACTAGCTTAGTGAGATTCATTTCCGCAATAATATACTCAATTGTAAAATATACAAAAAGTTTATTTAAACAATCATATGAATGCACAAGCACGTGAACATACAAGCATATGACTTTCCGGTAGCCATATGTGAATGGATTTACGCCCTCCATTCGGGGTTTGGGGTGGTCCATGAACATGCAACCACAATTCCAATATTTTCTCTTGTGGTTTATAGTGTCTACTCCACTGCCCATTAACATAAGCGACCTCATAGGCCCTTGATGTTAACGAAGGTGGTCCTCCACCTGTTTATATGTATTGGTTTATAGTGTCTACTCCACTGCCCGTTAACTTAAGTGACCCTGCAGATCCTTAACGTTAACGAAGGCCCGCTGCCTCCCGATCATACTTTTGTTCCCACCAAAAGCATTCTCGTAATGCAATGTGACTCACTGATGATATGCATGTACAGTTTATTTATAGAATCGTAGCAAGTTCATTATGCAATTTAAGAGCGATCATAGAGTATTTCAAACAATCCAAGTCTATACTAACTCATACAATATTATTTCAACAAGTCTCATCTCGATATACTTATCATTCATTCAACATGAAAAGTTCATTTCTCATCAACAATTTCATCTTTACCTAAATCTAGTGCTACTACAATTACAAGCACACTTAATGAGCATAATTACCCAGGAAATGAACTCACTCGGCCATTGGATCACCGGTCTTCTAGTAATAGTAATCCGGGCAAAGAGTCAATGTTCTCGGGTTCACCTAATCACATAAGAAATACTCTAATGAGTATTCTACCATCTAAGGATACTAAAACTCTAAGAAAACTTAGTGAAATCGAAATTCGCGTCATTTTCGAAGTCCCGATTTAAAATGCCATAACTTGGTCATTTTAACTCGAATCTCGCAAATTTTATATCGATTTCTATCTACTTCGGAAGAGCTTTTTAAATATGAAGTTTAAATCAAGTTTTGAAAATCTAAGCCTCGGAAACGAGGGATCAGATCTGTACAGCGGTAACATAGATTCCGAAAATGCGGTTTTCATGAATGCACTTGAGATTCCTAAGTGTAAAATGAAACTAAATGCATGGTAATGATTTTCCCTATCATGAATGTCATGATATGAACTCTAATGGGCCTAAGTTCTTATAGCTCTTTAGGTTTAAAGAATTTACATAAACTTTTCTTAGAAAACCATTTCATATTAATGTTTAACAAGTGAGTTTACTACACTTAGTCACACCTACATATTACAAGGATTTTCTTTTAGGAAAACTCTATTTTGCTTAAAGAATTTTGACCCTCATATTAGTTATATCCTAAGGCCTTTATTTCTTAAATAAAATCTTCATTTATAAACTTTTAAGTGGGTCTTTCACTAGGGTGGTTCCAAAAATCCGAATTTAGAAAATTTCATTTTCAAGTTGATTCCTTTAAGAAAAATGTATTTTATACTTAAAACTTTAAGTATTTATTTTACCTATACCCTAAGGACTTCATTTATTTAAGAAAATACCATCTTTGAAGTTGGAAAAATAGTGTTTTGTAACCATCTATCCATTATTACGAATTTTGCCTACAAGACTTTTAGCTCAAAACTTCTATTGGACTTCATCTCTTGTTTCCAACATTTTCTTTGGTAAAAACTCATTTAGACTCATGAAAAATTACCAAACATTATCTATCACCTATAGACTTCATTTCTCTTGTAAAATATATGTTTAGAAGTTGGTAAAAGTGTTTTAACCTAGGTTTTTCAAGTCATCCGAATTTACACCAACTCATTCCTTGAAAAGTGTTTTCCTTTTTTGGTTTGTTAACTTATCTATCTATAGATCTATGTACTAGAAAGGTTATTTACCAAGGACAAAATATTAAAGACTATGATGCACATAAACTCAAAATAAAGATGAGATCTAAATGTCTACATGAATATGAATAGTAAAATGGTAGATCTACTATATCAAATGCTTAAATAGGTTTTGAAAACATAAAAACTATATTTTTATAAAAGTTCTTTTGTTCAAAATACCTTTTGATGAAAAATCATAAAGCTTATGGCATGAAAGCTCCTTTAAATGCTAGATCCACTTGGTGATGGTTTGGTATTCTTGTATTGATATTTCCTTGTCCCTAGCAAGAGCTCATGGGGACATTAAGCTGGAAATATCCAAGAATAACCTAGCCATTACAAAGATCTAAGGATATATGAAGCAAGGTTCATCTACTTAAGGTAAAATAGGAGACAAAAGAAGAAAAAGAAAGTTGTGTGTGTGTGTGTGTGTATGAGCCTTAGAAGCTCACGGCATGGAGGTGGTGAGGGAGAAAAAGAGAGCTTTTTAACTTTGTAAAACTTGAAAAGTGAAAGAATGAAGTGAGAGAGAAAAAGTAGTTTATATATAAAGTGAAATTAGGTTAAAATGGAATAAAACAATATTAAAAAAAATTGCAAATTGAAGCTTGTAGGGGGGTTTTCATGCCGGCACTATTCACCAAAAAGGGGAAAGAAGTTGATTTTTAATTTTTGTTTTGATTGATTTAACTTGATGTTTAACTTGTCATAACTTGTATTGAAAGTTAAGGGACAAAAAGTATTTAGAAAAGAGATTGATTTGAGTGATGGTAAGGTTTGAAATTATAGGGTGTACAAATAGGTAGTCATAGGTTGTACTTATGAATAGTAGTGAATAGTAATCAAGACAACTTAATTACCGGTAGTAAGAAAAATACGAATAAGAAGGTTATAACTGTATTTTTCGTAAGCCGGAAAATTATGAAATTTATATTTTTGAAATCCTTATTTTATTTCGATTCAAATGAGTATTCACAAGTAGATTTTCGAAATTCTAGTTCCGGGGCATGCTTTTCTATAATGGGTCTCGGGATGACCCGGAATTGAAATTTTCTTAAAGTCTGATCTTTTCTTGTTTCGAAATATAATCAAGAACTATATTCAAAATTAATTTTGCTTATAAAAGTTTCTTATTTGGAAACCGAGGAAAAGCCGGAATTAGGGTTTTCAAGTCTTTCTCACATAGCTTGAACTAAACCAATTTAGGTTTCATTTTCTGGTTTTCGAAGTTAACTTGATTATTAGGAAATCCGGGGTATATATTATAAAAACAAATAATAAAAATAAAATTGTGTAATGAAATAAAATGAATAGTGTAAAAGACTAATCAATTACCGGTAGAAATGAAAATACGATAAAAAGGTTATAATTGTAACTTTTATAACCCGAAAAATTATGTAACTAATATATTTAGAAATCTTATAAAATTGCGAGTCTAACGATACTAATGGTATATTTTTTATATCTCGAGCCCCGGGACACACTTTTCGAAGTCTGTATCCGAACGGGTTCGGAATAGGTCAAAAATTTACCAATCTGATAATTATAAACAAACTTTTATTCTATATATTTAAACTGCATCTCGGCCTCTAGAGTTAGGGGCGCTAGATTGCCAGACTTACACTATTGTATTCCGGTTAGGGTTTCCGGGTGATTTTCCGGCTTAGACCTTTGCCAATTTGGAAACTGATATTTATGTTTATATAACATATTTAATTTAAGAAATCTATTTTACATTTCATTTTTATAAGTATTTAATATCTTTTAACGTTTTCGGAACTCTTGAATTGGTTTTCATTTCCGAAAGTTAATCGTTATTTTCTTTTTAATAATTTGATTTTGGGTTCTATATTACTCATTTTTATAAGTCGGGTTTCGTATAGAGTTAGTCGTATGTAGTGGTTTGGAATTGAAGTATGTTGAGTTCTTATTTTATTTTTAAGGATTCTTATTTTTCTCAAGCTTTGGAAATTTTTGGATTCGCTCGTGTTTTTGGACTAATGAAATTCGGTTTTAATTTGGAGTGATCTTTAAGGTTTATTTTCGAAGTTTATTTTGGAATTATTTACTGAAATTTTCCGGGGCTTACACATTCCTTTTATCTTTACTTAGCAACTAGTGCAATTATCATTACAATCACAAGCAATAATTGAAATCGGAAGTGGTACTCACTCGCTATGGTACGCCGGTCTCTTAAAAGTAGTAGTCGGGTGGTAGGGTGTCGTTGTTCTCGAAATCACCTACCAAATAAGAATAACCTAATAAGAATCTCATCACTTAACTAATTCAAACTATCCATCTAAACTAAACAAAATCGTGGTTCTCGCTATATGCGGAAGTTCCAACTTACAACAGCCATAACTTGGTCATTTTAACTTGAAATTTCGCAAATTTTATATCGATTTCTATCTACTTCGAAAGATATATCTATTTCTAATTTTATTTTCAAGTTTTGAAAACCTCAAGGTCACAGAACAGAGGGTCAGATCTATTCTGTAACTTTTCCATTTCCAAAAAATTGTTTTGCATTTAGTAAAAATATATCTAGTTGATGATTCATGTATAGATGGAATATGAATGAATTCCTAATATGAATGACATGTAATGAGTTCAATATATACATGATCTTGATGATTTTTGATAATGAACTTTTAAGAACTCCTAATTATTACAAGACTTCACCTTAGTCATTTCCTAAAATCCATTCTTTCAAATTTTTGCATCTCCTAGTGTTTTAGGATTCTATTCTTAGAATTTACTTGTTATCTAAACAAAAACAAGTCTTTATCATCTACACTATCCAAGACCTTCATTTCTTCATAGAAATTCACATTTTTCACTTTGTAAGTATATTTTCAAATAAGCTTTTCACAAAAATCCGAATTTTGGAAATTTTCATTTCTTGCATATTTCTTATGAGAAAACTTGTTTAATGCATCAAAATTTAAAGCTTTACTATATCTACTACCTAAGGACTCTATTTAACACATAAAACATGCAATTTAAGCTTGAATACTATGTGTTTATGTAGGCATCACTCCAAATTACGAATTTAACAATTTAATCACTAACTCAAGATTTTCCATTCTAACTCCACTACTTGTTTTACACATTACTCATGCCTAAACTCATTCAAACTTGTAAAAATCATTCCTTGGAGATACCTATTACATATACCTTTCATTTTTCATGTAAAATATGAGTTTCAAAGTGGTTTCAAGGGTTTTTAAAATAGGTTTCAAAAATCATCCGAATTTTTCATTAGATATTTCTAACAAAAATCTTTTCTTTTTGAGTTCCTTGTCTCCTATACATAAAGATCTATCATCTAACACATCTATATATATGCAAGGCTAAACTTTTATGATCATAAATGCATGCAAGCTTAAAATAACCACATGAACATAAATGTCAATGAAAGTATGTGTGTCTGAACACTAGATCTACCACTTATAGTGCATGAACATGAGTTTAATGATATGAACATAAACTTTCCATGCAAGATCTCTTTTTTATATGCATGAACATGATATTACTCCAACAAAAACTCATTTAAACACAAGATCTACTTCTTGTGATGGCTTGATATTCTTGTATTAGTGTTTTCCTATCCCTAGCATTTGCTCATTGGGATTTAAGGTGGAAAACACTCAAGAATGGTCTTGTCATTACAAGTTTAAGTAGTAATAAACTTAAAAATCATCACCTAAGAAAGGCTTTGATGAAGAAATGAAGAATAAAAGAGCTTGTTGCATGTGTGTAAAATGGGGAGGAGGCTCATGGCAAGGATGGGGAGAGTAGAGAGTGTTTTACACTTTGTGAAATTTTGAAAGAGTGAAAAATGAAGAGAGAGAGTAAAAATGAGTTTATATACTAAGTTTATTAGGGTTTATTTGTATTAAAAGGAGTGAAATAAAACAAATAAAGGGCAATAGGGGGGCTCCATGCGCCGGCCATGATGAGTGTGAGAAAGAGAGTGAGTTGTTTTTATTTGAATTTGTAATTTGTATAATAATATATAATAAAAGTGATAATTTAATAAGAGACAAAAAATTTCTTGGAAAAGAAAATATAATTGAGTAGTTGTAAGGATGTAAGAATAGGGTATGGGTAGTGTGTGGTGTAGGTTGTACTTGTGAACAGTGATAAATAGTAGACAAGACATCTACTTTACTGGTAGTAAGGAAAATACGGGAAAAAGGCTATAACTGTAATTTTTATAGCCCGAAAAATTATAAAATTTATATTGTTGAAATTCTTATAAAATTTCTGTTCTAATGAATATTCTAAAATATTTTTCTGAGTTTTTGGTCCTGGGGCTCGTTTTTCGGTAATTGAGCTCGGGAAGGCCCGGAATGGAAAATTTTTCAAATTTGAAACTTTCTAAAGTTCAAAATATACTTTAAAAAAATAATTCACATTCATTTAGTTTATAAAACTCCTGTCGTTATGACACTGAAGGAAAGCTGGATCTAGGGTTTCTAAGCTCCTCTCCCTAAGCTTGAACCAGACCGGTTTAGGGTTTTGTTCTCTGGTTTCTGAAGTTTACTTGATTACTAGGAAAACCATGGTATACATTATAAGAATAATAAAATTATGAAATGAATAATAGTAAATAGTACCGAAAGACTAGCTAATTATCAGTAGTAATGAAATATAAATAAAATCGCAAAATCAGGCAATTCTAATTATCGAAATTTATAAAACTAATATTTTAGAGATCCTTATAAAAATATGAGTCTAACGACAGTAATAACATATTTTCATTACTTCGAATCCCGGGGCATGCTTTTCAAACTCTGTACCAAACCAGGTTGGAAATAGATTGAAAATTCGTCAATCTCGTCTTTTAAAGCATCCTAGTCTTAATACGAACCAACTACAACCCTTTTCCTCTTATTCCGACTCCTTGGCTTAGGAATACGGGGTCGTCGGATCTAGGTTACGGGGTTTCTTGGGAGTTTCATGGACTTAGGTTTTCCGGTTGACTTTCCAGTTTATACCTTTGCCAACTTGGAAACTGATATTTTATGTGTACATAACATATCTGATTTGAGAAATTTATTTTTAAGTTTGATTTTTATAAGTGTTTAATATCTTTCAACGTTTTCGAAATTCTTTGGATTGAGTTTTATTCCCGAAGGTTAATCACTATTCACTTCTCAATAATTTGTTTTAGGGCTCTACTTTACCGAATTTATAAGTTGTAGTTAAATATAAAATTTGTCGTACATAGAGGTTTTAGAATGGAAGTATATTGAGTTCCTATTTTATTTCTGAGATTCTTATTTTTCTTACGATTCAGAAATTTCTGGATTTGTTCGGGATTTGGGACTTATCGAAGTTCGGTTTTAATTCGGAGTGATTTTCAGGGATTATTTTCAAAGTTCATCTTTAGAATTATTTATTGAAATTTTCCAGGCTTACACGGCGCACCCCCCCCCCCCCCCCCCCCTTCTCTTACCTCATTTATGTTTTTTTTATTCAATTTATTAAACCATTAACCATAATTTACTTCTCTATATATCCATTTATACTCTCTCTCCTCATTTTTTTCACTCAAGTAAAACCTCTCTCTCTTTTCTCCTTGGTGCCATGACCCCTCTCACACACACACACTCACACAAATTTATTTTCTTTCTTCATTTCTCTCTTATTCTAAGTTTTAGGTGATGGATCTTTACCTTCCTATCATCAAACCTTGTAATGGCAAGACCATTCATGAGTATTTTCATCTTAAGTCCCCATGAGCTCTTGCTAGGAACAAGAAAATACTACATGAATATCAAGCCATCACAAGAGTAGATCTTGTATTTGAATGTGTTTTTATATAATGATCTTTATGTTCATGCATATAGTAGTAGAGTAAAGTGAAGATTTTGCATAAAAATCTATGTTCATGTTTTCAAACTCCATTTCATGCATTCTAAGTAGTAGATCTAGCATTTAAATGCTCATATTATACTTGACATTCATGATCTTATGGATATTTTGTGTTTTGGTACATTAATGATCATAAAGACCTTTGTCTTGTGTATATAAATATTGTAGTTGTAGATCTTTAAGTAAATGAAACAAGAAACTCATAAAGGAAATTTATTTATTTGAAATAATCAAATGTAAATTCGAATGGTTTCAAGACCATGCCTTAAAACCCTTTTATCAACTCTAAAACTTGTGTTTTATATGAAAAATGAAGAGTATAGGTAATAGATGTGATTAAGTGATGATTTTTATAAGTTGAGATGGGATTTGCTAAGAAAAATATGTAAAACAAGGAGTAGAAATAAAGTAGGAAATTTTGAGTTGCTAGTCATTTTAAGAAATTCGTAATGAAGGAGTAATGGCATGAAAACACTTATTTTCCAAACTCAAATAGAAGTTTTATTAAAGAAAAATCCTTAGGGGATAGGAATAATGGAGCTTGGAATTTTAAAGTATTAAACAAGTTTTTTCTCAAAGAAATCACTCAAAAACTAATTTTACAAAAATTCGGATTTATGAATAGCCCCTATTTGAAAACATGTTTACAAAGTATAAATGGGATTTTTATGAAGAAATAAAGGCCTTAAGGAATAGATATAATAAAGACTCAATTTTAGCAAGGATAACTAGATTTTCCTAAAAATAATTCTAAAACAAAAGAAATGATCAAAGTCATGAAACTAGTCTTCTTAAGATAAGTATTCTTGGAGTCTTATAAAATAAAGAGTTTCTAAAATTTTCTTTTAGTGAATATTGTCAAAAGCATGCATGCATCAAGCTCATAACATGCCATTCATGATAGGAAATCATCAATATTGCATGTATAGTTTATCTATATAGTTGAAACATTACAAACATTCACAAAACTATTTTTTGGAATTGGACGTCTCTACTAATAAAATGTTTCAAGACCTAAACAATTTATAAACTTGAAAATAATATTAGAATTAGATAGATCTTTCAAATTAGATAGAAATTGATATATAATTTGCAAAACTCCGAATTAAAATGATTAATTTATGGCCATTTTAAGTCGTGACTTCCACAAATAACGAGAATTATGAAATTTCTAGTTTTGTTTAATAGTTTGGTTTAGTTAAGTGATGAAATACTCATTAGGGTATTTCTTCCTTTTTATGTGACCCCGAGATTGACGATTCCCTTCCACCAAACTATTACTACTAGAGAACCGATGTTCTAATGGTTGAGTGAGTATTTCTTCCCGATTCCATTTATTGTATGCGATTGTAATGATAGTTGCATTAGATCTATGCAAAGAAAAATGGATATTTATTGTCACGCCCGAGGGTATTCTAATAATAGTACTCAAGGATCACTCGATTACCATTATTAGTTTACCTTCTATGAATGACATGATTTCAATAAATAGGATCTTTTAGTTGCTTGGATAGGATAAACAAACATATATAAGATATAAATTAGTAAACAACTATCATAAAATAAGATATTACAGATCATATGCTTTTATAAATCCTTACAACCTCAGCTAATGATTCTAATGCACCTTAACTGATAAAAGGACTAATAAAGGTAAAGATACCCTAATCCTATATAGTCTTTAAACTTCGGCTTCTAATTTCTTACCGGGACCATGCTCCTGTTTGTAATGAGCCAGGGTCGTAGACTGAACCTGAAAGGACTGTGGGAGTGTGAGCTAAAACACAAGCTCAGTGAATAATCAGAACTTATTACATATAACATACAAGTTATTTAACAATCATATGAAATGCATCAATCAAACAAATGAACATTACAAGCTTGGATAACCTGGAATCCAAACAGGATGAAGATTTATGCCCTCTCATCGGGGTTAAAGGATCCAATCTATGGCCACCTACCCAGGAGAGACTTAAGCTTTCAGGAAATAATAATATTCAATTTAATTATCTCTTTAAGCTTATCATGTTTCATCATTTATTCCCTGTTTTAGCTTTAGAAAATCCACTAAGTGTTAGTTATTTCCATGTAATACCATAAGCAGCGTCCTTCGTTTACCATTTAGTTCCTTTGGTATTAACAGAACAAAGGTAATCTTGCAATTAACTAATAGCACTCTGACCTAGATAATTCAAGCATTACCAGAGATCCGAAAAACTAACACATAGTAGGCTACCACTTACTCAAATGCTTTTTATGCATAGTATGTAATGCATGATTATTTCCATTATGGTCCAGTAGTTCTTAGTTAAATTGAAGGTGATCAAGCATTACAAACACTCAATCATATTCTATAGACATTACCAAGATACATGCATTTTTGTTATCACTTATTTTAGAGTGACTTGGCAATCAATGTAATACAATACACAATCTTCACAATTCAAACAGAACATCAATTTTTTATCTTTTATTTAATATTCACTACTAGTACAAGCACAACCAATGTAATAAGACAGAGTACTCACCTGCCCATGCTATTTAGTCGTAGTAATCGTCAGGGTCCTCTCCAATACCAGTCACCTATTGAGATAAGTAATATAGTCATTAATTATCAAGACTATATAGCTTAGCCTTTAAGATTACTTAGGTGTCTTAAGGGTTGATCGAGCTTCTGTTTCGTTTTTAATTAATTCCTCGAGGATAATCCTAAGTTTTAAATTATTGTTATTTCAGTTTACTTAATCGACTTTGGTTTAATACTTGAATCTATTAATCGGGTATTCGAGAAATTTAATAATTTAGTTGATTCATTTTATGGTTCAAAACTATTAATTTTTCCCTTTTTACTTAATAAATTTTTCTTATAGAGTATAAAATTCTTATACCCTGATTTTGGATTATTTAAATTTCCATTGTTATCCATTCGTCTACAATATTTATTTAAATACATACTTAGTATTTACTAAACTCATAAATATATATATATATATTTTTCTATAAATTAATTAAATCGACTTAAAAATATACTTACTAAAAAAAGGATTTATTAATTTAATTATAACTATTTTCAAAATTTCTCCTTTTACCGCAAATAATAAGAATATTAATAATTAATATATAATAACATCAATAATAATACTAATAATGACAACAATAGTAGTAATAATAATAATAATATAATAATAATAATAATAATAATAATAATTCCAAAATAGATAGGATAGAATAATTACTTTTCATAACATTAGTATTATAATAGTATCTTATGCTTTAATTCATAGTATCACTAAAATAATTTTAGTCTTATATTCATATTTAATATTGTTTCAGAAATAATATTTTCGAAAATTCAAAAAAAAAATTCTTTTAATAATATTAAGAATATTTATAATCATAGTTAGAAAACCTATTAACGTAAATTACTTAATAAAAGTAATTTATATTTCTAAAAATTCTTTTTGGATTAATATTAATAGATTAAATATTTAAACATCATATATTTAATAATGCCAGAAAATAATTTATTTTTTTTAAATTTAAATAAATAATAAAAATTTCTATACGCTAACATTACAATTACTATTTCCAAAAAAATAAATAAATGCAGAAATAATAATAATAATTCTAAAATTACTTATATTATTAATTATTATATAATTAAATTTAATTAGTTTCGTTTTTCTTTTTTCTTTTTTTTAATTTGGCCGAGAGGTACACGGGTGGAACACGCCCCGTGTACCTACCCGTGCTCATCGGGGAAACACTATTCACCTTCTTCCTCGATGAGCCCGGTTGATTCCGGCCGATCCCGACGTCAAGAGGTCGGGTTTTTGGATCCTATGAACTCCTAAGACCTTAATCTACTTGAATATCCAAGAAAACAACAAAATAACAACATATTCTCCACTTTCTGGAATCATTAAGCTCGATTAAGGTTTAGGAAGATTACCTTCGTCGTGGCTTTCCGGTGAAATTCGAAGCTTCTAATGGACTTGGTTAGCTTCCTAAGATGTTTAAGAGTCAATATCAATCCTTAGAATTGAAAGAAACACGCGGAATGAGATTGACTTACCTTAGGCTCGTTTTCAAGCGTTTTTTCTAGTTTTTGTTCGTGATTTTTCGAACTGGGTTATGTGTTGCGTTTAAAATCGGTTTCCAGGTTGATTTAACTCCTAATAGGTGTAGTGGATTCTGGAACATTGAGAGATTGAAGTCTGTTTGCTTGTCCATCTAAGTTCGTTAATATGTATATATAATATATATATATAAACGAAATGCAAAGCTCGGCCGTGTTTCTTCCTCATAATTGAAATGAATTGCTCCTGTTTGTTGTTAATTCCTCAACTTGTTGTATTGTCATTAATGCAAAAGTGATTTGTCAACTTATATTGGCTTAAGTTAGATCTATATTGACTTTGTTTGCATTATTGAGAGAAAAATCCTCACTCGTTTTAAGAAGATCAAAGCCATTGAACAATGATCCAACGTCTCCAGCAAGTTGATAATATGCATATATATTAGTTAAATAATAGTTAGATATATTATTAGTTAAATTTTCGGGTAGTTTATTACACTATTAGGGTATATTTTAGCTAATATATGTAAGTATATACATGAAAATATTTTTAATAGATCCTACCAAATGTTTAGATTAACCAAACAGTACAAATTTAAGTTTTAATTGTACATATCTAATTGTCTAAGAAAGATTTATTTCCCGCGATTTAGGTTTTCTAATCTATTCGGTCAATTTTCGTTTCAGGCTCCAAGGGCTTAAGAAAACCTAATTCGAATATTGGTATGAATCAATCTTTGTTTGAAATCTAGATTTTGAGTTATATATCAGTTTATATTTTTATTGTGTATTTATAATTCTATCAGTTTATCTAAAAGTTGCTACTTCTTAACTATAAACATATTGGGTTGTTGACTTAATTTTACTACTGATATAAAGCTAAATTAGTCCTATATATTAGATTTGGATACCTACTATGAAATCTTATCAATGTAGTTTATTACTAACTAGGAATCTCGAATTTTAGGGTTCAAGTCTAAATATAGGTTCATTACTACTCCTTGTTTTAACCTCAGGTCTTTGTTGATTTCAAAAAGTTCACTTAATATCTATATTTAGGTTTTCTCCATTTAATCTATTTGTTTGACAAGGATTCGGGTTTGAAATTTGAAGTTTCCTTTGATCATATCTTGAATTATCAATTCAAGATACGAAATCTCGTTTTTGGAATCAATTGTGGTCAAAGAAGTTCTTTATGAAGTTTATGGATCCCAAACCGACCAAATTTAAGTTATCTATTTAATCTTAGAGTTTCTGATTAACTTCTAGGTTACTAATCAGTTCATAATTTCTAATCTAGAGTCGTATCATATGGTGGAAGTTTTCGGGTTTACATGTATGGTGGGGATAAATGGAATTATTATGTTTGCTGTTGATATGAATATTGAAAATAAAATATCGAAGCCGGGTGATTAACTAATGGTTGTATAGATGAATTAGATTGATTTTCTGTGATTATTGATTGATCACCTAAGGAATTGGTATTGTCATGCCCCAAAAAGTACCTAAAACACGACAGTCCACCACACTCGATATTTAAACTTAAGTATGACAACCTTAGTCATCCCATAAGTTTACATACCGGGTGTAAGGTGTACTTGCAAACTTTTAGGATCACACTTTGAATCGAATAATCTTAAGAAGGCATACAATAGTATTAAGAATAGAAATCACAACAAGATAAATAAGTTAAGTCTTTACAAAAGTCAAGAGGGCATACCCCCGCCAAAATAATAGAAGTCTATCAAGTCTAAATCCATCTTACAAACATTAAAGCTTATGTTAAAGAGATTTTCCTAGAAGTCCATGCCTATAACTAGGACCTGACTTCTTCAAAAGCTTCTTAATCCAAAAAGATAAACTTGTGAAAAGTGTTCTCTCGGAACAATCCAAAAATGGGAACACTGCAACAAGAACTATAGAGGTATAAGCTAACAGGCTTAGTAAGATTCATTTTCAAATATTTAATACTCAACAATGGTATATAACAGACAAGTTATTAACAACCATATAAAATGCACAAGCACATGAGCATACAAGCATATGAATTTCCGAGAGCCATATGTGAATGGATTTACGCCCTCCATTCTAGGGTTAGGATGGTCCATAAGACATGCAACCATAAATTCCAATCTTGAGTGGCGTGGTCTATAAGTCATGTAACCATAATCTCAATCTCTTTCTCTTAGTTATACAACCTCTATTGTTTTATCATAGTAGTTTTATGTGTCTACCCCACATCCGTTAACTTAAGCAATCTCACATCCTTAATGTTAACATAGGCCCCCTTACCTTCCGCTAATATACTTTTATCCCACCAAAGGTATATTAGCCAATGCAATGTGACTCACTACGTGATATGCATATACAGTTTATTCATATAATCATTACAAGTTAATTATGTAGGTTAAGTGCGTTCATAGAGAGTTTCAGACAATCCAAGTCTAGACTGGCTCATACAATGATTTTTCAACAAGTCTCGTCTCGATATACTTATCATTCATTCAACCAAGAATAGATCACAACTCATCATAATTTTATTTTTTCCTAATTCTAATGCCACTACGGTTACAAGCACATACATGAGCATAACTATTAAAGAAATGAACTCACTCGGCCATGGAGAGAAATCCACTAGTCGTAGTAATCTTCGAGGAGTGGAAATCTGTCCTCCAATTCACCTAAGTACAAGGAATACGCTCAATGAGTATTTCTCATAAAGTTCTAATAAACTTAATAATTCTATTTACTAAGTTCGTCAATTTTCGCTTAAATTGAAGTCATAACTCAAAATGGTCATATATAACTCATTTTAACTTGGAATTGCGCATATTATATATCGATTTCTATCTACTTCGAAAGATCTATCCATTTCTCAAGTTAAATCAAACATACAAGGTCATTTGAGGATCGAAAAGCTATTGTACAGCAAGGTTACAAAAATTCTAGTTTTGAGTTATTATTGAAAATTGTTACTTTTGTTCCATTTAATCTTTTTAGATCATCTTATATTGGTTCTACACTTGTAAAGAGAACTCCTAGCCAAATATAAGGAATTAAATACTTATATGATCATCAAGATATCATCCAAATGAAAATTTTAAGAATCTACTTTTGTAAAAACCGAAATTTTGAGTTGAAACTCATTTTCTTGTTTTGAGAAAAATCCTTTGCTAAAACTAACATGACTCAATGAAATTAATTTTCTTGTGTCACCTATTATCAAAACATTCCATTTTCCACATAAAACTCTTGTTTTGGAGTCTAAAATAAGGTTTTCAAAATTCATCTCTTCCAAAATCCGAATTTCTTCTTGAGTTTTAGAATGAAAATAAGACCTAGACTTGTCTTTTACAAAACTCTCTATTTTAGAAATACCTTTTAGGAAAACTCATCTAAACTTATGAAAATCTAATCTTTAGGATATCTATACCAAGGGCCTTTTATATTTTTGTCTAAATCTTCATTTTGAGGTTAGACAATAGGTTTTAAAAATGGGTCTTGGCTTAGATCCGAATTTTCAAAAATTGTTTTAAAACATATCTTTTGATAAAATCCATCAAGACTTATGAAAAATCATCCTTTACATATCCTATCTTAAGAACCTTCCATTTCTTAAGTAAAATCTTCATTTTTGAGTTGTAAAACATGTTTTTAAACTATGTCTTGGCCTAAGTCCGAAAATGAGATTTTTATTTTTGAAAGTAATTTTGAAAATCACCTTTGATTCTTGCAAAAAGAACTCTTGATGATATACAACCATTAAACCTTCATTTTCTCAACTAAAACTTCCATTTTGAGACTTGGAAGAGGGTTTTTAAATATAGGTTTTGCCAAGATACGAATTTCACTATTTTTATTCAAGTTCAAATCTAAGATCTACGCATAATATGAACATGAATATGAAAGAAAGACATGGTAGTAAGCTCTAAACCTATAGATCTAAACATAAACATAACCAAAGCTTCATAAAAATTAGATCTACAAGGTATAATACAAATATGAAGATAATAAAGTCTTAAAGACAACAAATATAGCAATATTATTATAGATCATCAACAAGAGGACTGTTTCAAAGTTTTAGCATCATCATCTCTAGTCTTTAGGCATTATGGAGAGTCCTTTGATGCATAAAACCTCCATATAATGAACCTATAGTATCTATGAAAGCTTAAGAAGAAGATTTACTCAAAAGATCTTCAAGAATGGAGTGTGGAAGCAAGAAGTGGAAATGGGGGCAACTTGTTTTCTTGTAAGTATAAGGATAAGAAAGAGTTAAAGAGAGGGAAAAAAAAAAGAGTGTAAAAGATGTAGGGTTGCAAAGGAATGAAAGGGTGTAAATAAAAGGCATTAAGTAGAGAGAGAGGAGTGTATTAATGTGTATTAATTAATTGAAGAAAAAAATAAAACAATGATAGAATTTGTGGGAGGGCTGGACGTGATTTACAAGGGAGAAAGAGAGAGTGTAGTTAATTTGTAACTTAAATTTTTGAAAGTGTAACTTATGGTACTTAATGTGCTAACTAAAAGAGATTTTAATTCATTAAATAAATTATAAAAAAAATAAAGAAAAGTAGCTGTTTTGAAGAGTGTACTCAGTTGCCATGCATTGGAAATGGAGTATAGAATGAGTGAAAGAAAACTTGAATAATGTGTAGAAGTGACAATTTATGTGTACTTGAAGTATGAGTTGAAAAAGTGCTTTTTATTAGAAAAATATATAAAATTAAATTAATAAAAATATTTTTAAATAAGTGGCAGAATTTTCATAAATAAAATTAAATAATTAATTGAATTATTTTAGTATTTCAATAAATATGTTACCAATACGGCCAAAATATGCTTATACAAGCTATAACTGATATTTTTAGATTCCAAAAAATTATGAACTCAATATTTTTGAAATCCTTATGAAAATATAAGTCTAAAAATATTAAAGATATATTTTTAGTTTTCTAAGCCCTGGGACATGCTTTCCAAAAACAGTATCCAATCGGGTTCGAAATAAGCCGAAAATAAACCAATCTAATATTTTTAAGAAATCAAATATTATTACAGACTATTCTACACACTTTACTTAATTTTCAACTTCTCGGTTTACGAACACGGAATTTTCAGATCTAAACGGTAGGGTTAAACTTGAGATTCGTTGACTTAATGTTTTCGGTTGACTTCCCGGCTTAAGGTTAAGGCTTAGGATTACTTTAAAAACCAAGGGCTTACAAGCATAATTGACTATTCAGAATTTATAAAAATATGGACTCGTTCATATCACAAATGGGGACGGATCATTAGCATTGGTTGGTTGCCCGCGATCCAAAAATGGAGTAAAAGTTGGTTAATTGTGATCCATAAACGAAATCATGAGTTGGTTAATCGTGATCCACAAACGAAATTATAAGTTGGTTGACCTGATCCAAAACGGCATATTTTAGTAGTACCACAGGATTTGTTAATCTGCTAACCTGGGATGGAGGGCGAAATTTCATTCACATATGATTTCCGGCTAGTCATATGTTTGTTGATTTCCATATGTTTGATGCATATCACTTGCCTGATTAATCACTTGCTTGTATAATGTGTTATGAATGTAATCTTGGAAGTTTTCACTCACTAAGCTAGTGTATCTTACGTCCCTACAATTTTTATTTGTTGCAACATTCGTTTATCTAGCTTAGATAGAGACACGCTACGGCTCAGGTACAGAAGCTAGGCATTTTCTTTAGAAGTTATATTTATTTTTGTTTAGACTTCCGTAGGATACCAAAAGACTCTGGATGATTGTAATAGACCTATTAATAATATTCTTTTATGGGGGAAGGCCCCTTAGTCTTTGTAACTATTTATATATGTGTTTTGATTTATATTCTAATGCGATTGAATGTTGATTTAAACTCTTTATCTCCATCGGTTCAAGTATTCTATTGTCGTAAAGAGACGCTTACATCTATACAAGACTCCCGAAGGACTAAGATAGTAATTTGTGGGTCTTATATGGCATGTGGCGGACTGTTACGTTTAGGGTATCCTATGGGGCGTGACAAATGCTGCTACGCATACAAAAATCTATAGAGGTGTAAGCATTTCTAGCTTAGTGAAAACATTCCCGGTTTACCATACTCGGAACAAAGATATCAAACAAGCTTAATTATTCAAGAAAGTGAGATGCAACAAACACATGAGCATATAAGGCATACGGTTTTCTAGGGCCATATGTTGAATGAATTACGTACTTCATCCAGGGTTGGGTATACTAGCTAATTATAGCCAACAATAAATTTATAGTTCTTACCGGCCACTATTCGCTACCAGAAACATGTAGATCTTACCAGCTACTACTCGCTCCATGCAAATACTATCGATTATGTCGACCACCACTATTATACACTTATCCCACCAAATGTATAATAATGAATACAATGGGACTCTATTCGTGAAATGAATGATTCAATTTTATTAAGAGTCTAGCATTTAGTTATATTATTTTGAGGGCGATCACACAATTTTCAAACACTCCAACATGGTAGTAAAACATATAATTTATTATAAATAATTCAAGACTCGATATGCTTAACATAAATTTTCCAAGCATTATAAATCACATGCACTTTTCCATTTTATCTTTTTCCTATTTCTAGTGTTAATAAACTACAAGCACAAACATGAGTATGAAAAATAAAGGGAAATAAACCTACTTGGCCATAACTTAATGATAGTTCTCCTAGTTAAAGTAGTCTTTGGGATAGAAAGTCCCATCCTCCTTAATTCTAAGCAAAAGAAATAACAAAAATGAGTATTTCACAGAATTTCTACTTAAATTTTCTAACTCTATCTTCTAATTATGGTAAAATTCGGATTTGCAGAAATTCTAACTTAAAATGGTCATAACTTGCTCATTTTAACTTAGAATTTCACATATTATATGTCATTTTCTACCTACCCGAAAAGATATATCTATTTCTAGAGTTATTTTTAACATAAAAGGTCATTTGGGTCCCAAAATGGTTCAGCACAGAATCAACACGAATTTTCCAGCCCTTAACAAATAATTTTCTAACTTTTTGATCAAAATTTTTAAACAAACACCATAGGACATTTATGTGTCACGCCCCAGAGGTACCCTAAACGTGGCAGTCCGCCGCATACAATATTAAGCTAATGAATGACAAACCGTAGTCATGCAGGAGCTTCGATATCATATGCAAGGCGTGCTTCCAAGATAGTAGGAGACTCATAGGGTATTACGTTTAAATAGATAGCAAAACAAGCATGAACTTAAATAAATAATTATAAGATCTTCATTTCATCATAAATTCATACATCTTAGGGGCATTCCCCGCCTTAAAGTCTAATCACAATACTAATATCAAAATAACCACATCTACTACATAAGTCTACTATAGAGATTTTTCCTAGAAGTCTATGTTCAAAACTAAAAATACATAAACTTCCTCCAAAAACTCCTAGTAGCTTATACTCGTACCTGGCATACGGGGCTCCTCGGGGCCAACCATAGATAATCATACTGTAATAGAAAACTATAAGGGTATAAGCATGACTAGCTTAGTAAGAAATTCCAACTATAAGACATTTCCAAAATCAACAAGTATTTAATCAAAGCATATGAGAAATGCATCAATCATATGAACAAGTAAGATACACATGATTAACCGGAAATCAAGTGTAGCATGGATTTAACGCCCTCCATGACAAGGGTTGGGAGGTTACAGGCCCATACGACCATCAATATCTGCAGATTTATCCGGCTCCTGCTTGCCCTGTAGACTTTCCGGCTCCTACT
The DNA here is from genome assembly GCA_024138025.1 of Combretum micranthum. NCBI lineage: Eukaryota > Viridiplantae > Streptophyta > Magnoliopsida > Myrtales > Combretaceae > Combretum > Combretum micranthum. Next base: position 212,608 of record JAMXBD010000192.1, on the reverse strand, counting down.
AGCCATCATGTAGACTTACCGGCTCCTACCAGCCACCACTACTCTTTCCTCGTTTCCCCACACGAAGAAAAGTAGTGAACAAATGCATTTATGTATATGATATGCATGAATAATTTTAATTTAACAATCGATCATATAAGTTGAATTCATATTAGAAAAGTGATCAACCATAATTTCATCATCCAATACATAAATCACACTTTATTTAACATATCGTCTTTCGATATACTTAACTTTCATTCAACAATTATTTCATAGCAATGGTTCATTTCTTTTCCTAGTTTTCTAATGCCACTAGTTACAAGCACAAACAAGGAAATGAATTTAGGAAAAGAATTAACTCACTCCATATCGGTGGATCTAATCGTAGTAGTCCTCGGATAGATGATCTCGGGTCCCTCGTCACCTAGACAAGATGAAATACCCAAAATGAGTCTTTCATAAGACTTCTATTCTTGAAGATTCTAATTTTTTAAAATCGCGGTAAAATCGTATAAGGGGAAATTCCAACTTAAAATGGCCATAACTTGCTCATTTTAACTCGGAATTTCGCGTATAATATACCGTTTTCTACCTACTCGAAAAGATCTACGCATTTCTAAGCTTATTTTCATAAAACTAGGTCGTTTGGGTTCCGAAAAGGTAGCGACCAGATTTGCCACGAATTTACAAACTTCCTTCTTGTAAACAAAGCTCATTTGAAAAGATAAATATTTTAATATTTGTAAACTTTTGAAAGGTATATATATATGTAATGACTCATAACAAATGTATGAAGTAAATGAAGTTGTCTCAACTTATAAAAAGTAAGGTTTTAAAAGACTTTGAACTTGAGATTCTATTGAATATTTATTTTACTTTTGAAAGATCTTGAGTTATTGAGATGAATATTCTTTTTCTAAATTTAATCTTTCTTTAAATTCCTAAGGTGTGGTTTTATTTTCAAACTTGGATTCAAAAAGTAAAAAATGACAATTTTTGTTTCTTGTAATGATTCCAAAAGAATATTTCTTGATGAAAATAAGTTTTCATAAAACCTTTTGTTTATGAAGAAAAATCATTTCCAAGCATGTTCATGATTTTTAGAAATCTATTTCCTATTTTATTTAATAAGAACCTTTAGTTTTAGAAAGACACTTCTCTTTATTTTGTTGAGACAAAAACATTATGTTCATGCATGAATATGAATCATAAACTATGAAATATAAAAGAACATAATAACTTAAAGAAAGCTAAGTAAATAATAATAAATCAAGTATTGGGACCTTAGCTTTCAAGGTACCCCGGGACTAAGAAAAGACTAGTCCCGAAAAGAAAAGAAAATTTGTTTTGACTTGATGAGGACAAGTCTAAGACTAGAATGACTAGTCTTAAAAACAACTTTGAAATAAATAAATTGCATTGAAGTAAATAAATTGCATGAAAGATAAATAAATTGCAAGACAATGAGCTTATATGCTCTAAATAATATATAGATATATAGATATGCTAGATAGTAATGAACATAAAAGAAACATAAATGAACATAGAGGAATTATGATTATGAACAAAAACAAAGCATGAACCTAATGTTGCTTTCTTAACCTTCATGGTTTTAGAAAACACACACTAAGCTCATACTAAGTAGATGAACATGAAGAAATCTTGAGAAATCTTACCTAAAGGAAGCTAAACTAAGGACTTCTTGAAAGAACTCTTGAGAGAAATTGGAGAGAAATTTTTGTAGAGTAACTTTAGAGAAGAAGAGGTGTGAAAGAAGTGAAGGTATGAGGGGTATTTATAGGAAAATGTGGAGATAATTTGTTTAATTAAATAATTGGAAAATGAAACAAATTGAGCATAGAGAGAGAGGGGGCCGGCGCCATTTTGTGTGCATGGGAAGAGAAAAAATTAAAATTTTGTTATTTGTTAATTAAAAGTAAGAAATGAAAGATGTGAGTTGTATTGGCAAATGAAATGTGTAAGAAGTAGGTGTATGGTTTGTGAAGAAAGGTTGTAAGAAAAAGTAGAGATAGATTAATAGTGTGAATAGTATAGAATAGTGTAATGAAAAAGTAGACATGACAATTAATGTCCTAGTAAGAAGAAAATACGCATATAAAAGCGATATCTGATATTTTTTATCTACCGAAAAATTACGAATTTGATATTTTTGAAAATCTTATATTTTTACGAGTCTAACGGTATAAATTCGAAATAAATTTTCCTATTCCGGGCTTCTCGGACACGTTTTTCAAGAATCATGTCCGATCGGTACAAAGGAACTCGAAATTCTTCAATCTGATATTTTTACGCAACCTATAACTATTACGAACCATTAAGGCAAACTTTTCAACTTCGTTTTCTAGGGCCTAGAGAAAACAATGCGGAGTTTAAGCGGTCCCGATAAAACTAGGGTTTTTGGTTGACTTAAGAGTCCGTTTGACTTCGATTAGGGTTTAGGTCTTTTAATTTGGAACCGAAAATTTGGGGACTTACAACCTACCCCCTTAAAGAAATTTTGTCCTCAAAACTTGAAATTCATACCTGATTCCTTGAACAGGCTTGGGTATTCTGGCGTATGTCATTTCTGCCTCCCAGTTGCTTCTTCATGTGAGGGTTTTCTCCATAGAACCTTCACATACCTGATTTCTTTGTTCCGAAGCTTTTGTACCTTGTGATCTAGGATATGAACCGGGTGCTCCTCGTATGTGAGAGATTTTCTTTCAGCTGAACAGGTTCTAGCTCTGCAATCCTGGTCGGGTCTGACACATGCTTCCGTAGAACAACACATGGAACACGTTGTGAATTCCCGATAGGCTAGGAGGAAGTGCTAGACGGTAAGCCAGATCTCCTACTCTTTCCAGTACTTCAAAAGGTCCAACATAACGTGGGCTCAAATAATTCCCTTGTGCTCGGACTCGACGGCGAATACTTTTGATAGGATTTACCTTTAAGTACACGTGGTCTCCAACTTTAAACTCAAGTGTACGTCTTTTCATGTCCGCCCAACTCTTTTGCCTCTTGTGCCTCCTTCATCTTTGTTCGGATGATCCGTACCTTGTCGGCTGCATCTTGCACTAAATCAGGTCGATGCTCAATTTTTCTACATCATCCCCAAAACAAGGGTGACCGAACATCTTCTTCCGTACAACGCTTCATAAGGTGGCATCTGGATCGTGGAATGGTAGCTATTGTTGTAGCAAACTCTACCAAAGGTAGGTGTGCGTCCCAGCTACCTTTGAACTCTTTACACAGGCTCGCAGCATATCCTCCAATGTTTGTATCGTCCTTTCCGATTGTCCATCCCATTGAGGGTGATAAGCCGTACTAAATGTAGCTTAGTTCCATACATTTCTGCAAACTTACCTAAATTTCGATACAAACCTTGGATCTCGGTCAGAGACTATTCCAGCGAGTACTCCGTGCAAGCGCACTATTTCCTTTATGTACATTCTTGCCAACTTTTCCATAGAGTATGTCATGTTCATTGGAAGAAAATGTGCCGTTTTTGTCAATCGATTCACGATGACCCAAATCGCCTCATATCCAGCCGACGTTCTTGGCAACCCACACACAAAGTCCATCGTGATTTGGTCCCACTTCCACTCAGGTATTGGCAAGGGTTTCCGAAGTCCACCAGGCCTTTGGTGCTCTACTTTTACTTGTTGGCACGTGGGACATTTTATCACAAAATCTGCTACGTCTCTCTTCATGCCGTTCCACCAATAGTGGCTCTTTAGATCTTGGTACATCTTCATTCCTCTTGGGTGCATGGTGTATCCGGAGTGATGTGCTTCTTCCATGATTTCCTTTCTTATGTCTTCATCATCCGGAACACATAACCTACCTTTCATTCTCACCACTTCATCCTCATCCATGGAGAAATCTGTGTATCTTCCTTCCTGTACCTCTTTCTTGATCTTCATGATCACCTCATCGTATCGCTGGGCTTCCTTGATTCTTTCCACCAAGGTGGGTTCCAAAACAAGGTTGGCAATCTCTACTTCCACACTTTGCCCAATGAATTCAATGCTCATTCTTTCAAACTCCTTTATCAACTCTCTCTTATCAGTGAGCAAAGAAGCAATTCTCCATAATTTTTCCTACTCAGGGCATCTGCAACTGCGTTCACTCTCCCTGGACAATAATTGATTCCAAGGTCGTAATCCTTAATAGCTCCAACCATCTCGTTGCCGCATATTCAACTCCTTTTGTGTGAATAAGTACTTGAGGCTCTTATGGTCTGTAGATTTCACACCTTTGCCATATAGTAATGTCTCCACAATTTGAGAGCGAAAACAACGGCGGCCAACTCCAAATCGTGGGTAGGATAATTCTGCTCATGGGGTCTGAGTTGTCGAGATGCATAAGCGATCACCTTTCCATCCTGCATCAGCACGCATCCGAGGCCATTCCTGGAAGCATCTGTGCACTGTATAGGACTTCTCGGGGTCCGGTAGAATTAGAATCGGGGCAGAGACAAGTCTTTTCTTTAGCTCCTGGAAACTTTGTTCTCTCTTGTCTGTCCAAATGAACTTCTCTTCCTTTTGGGTTAACTGAGTGAGGGGCTTGGCGATGGTTGAAAAATTCTTCACAAACTTCCTATAATACCCAGCCAAACCGAGAAAATTCTCACTCAGTCACAGTTTTAGGTTGTTTCCAATCCATTACTGCCTTGATTTTCTCAGGGTCTACCGATATTCCTTCACCAGATATCACATGTCCTAGGAAAGATATACGATCCAGCCAAAAGTCACACTTAGATAGCTTGGCGTACAACTTATGCTCACGCAGGGTCTGTAATGCCATTCTTAAGTGTTCCTCATGTTGCTCTCGCGTCTTGGAGTAGATTAGAATATCATCAATGAAGACTATCACGCACTTGTCCAACAGGGGCTTATATACTCGATTCATGATATCCATGAAAGCTGCTGGTGCGTTGGTTAGCCAAAAGGCATCACTAGAAACTCGTAATGTCCATAGCGAGTTCTGAAAGCCGTCTTTGGTACGTCTTCAGGTTTAATCCTCAACTGGTGATATCCTGACCGTAGATCGATTCTTGAAAAGACACTTGCTCCTTGAAGTTGATCGAAGAGGTCATCTATCCTTGGGAGGGGATACTTGTTCTTGATGGTGACTTTGTTTAGCTCCCGATAGTCGATGCATAAGCGCATGGAACCATCCTTCTTCTTCACGAACAACACTGGTGCTCCCCAAGGCGATACACTTGGTCGGATAAAACCTTGATCCAACAAGTCTTGCAACTGGATCTTTAACTCCTTAAGCTCCACTGGTGCCATCCGGTAAGGTGCCTTTGAGATTGGTTCCGTATTGACCAATAGGTCGATTTCAAAATCGATCTCTCTCTTTGGTGGCAATCCAGGCAATTCGTCCGGGAATACATCTGGGAACTCATTGACCACGGGTATGGATCCAAGCTCAGGCTTTTCTCCTTCTTCTTCATCTAGGTTACTAAGGTTGATCTCCTCGTCGTCCATTAACTCGAACGAATTTAACTTCACCGTGGATTCTCCTCTGAATATCACTTTACATCCATTTTGGTCTTTAAACTTCACTTCCTTTTGTCTGCAATCTACTAAGGCCTTGACGGATGTTAACCAACTCATACCCAAGATTACTTCGTATTTACTCATCTCTAAGATTATTAGGTCACACTTGGAGTGACTTCCTTGTATTTCCATTGGACAGCCTTTAAGCATTTCTTTTGTTGTTACTATGCTTCCGGTGGGGGTCTTAACTCGAAAACCAGTAGCAATCATATCTATGGGTAACCCAATTTGTTTAGCCAGGCTAGCAGTGATAAAAGAATGGGTAGCTCCCGTATCGAACAAAGCATAAGCGGGTTGACTAGCTATACGTACGTGCCCTGCACTCGGATTTTTATACTAATTACGAACTGGTATACTTAAGCTAATCGTAGGTATAAAACTTGCGAAGCGTAGGAAACTTGATAACTTGCTTTAAAAGAAAGGGTTTTGATTCTGACCTGTTACCAATCCAAAATCTGAGCCATAATCCCCATCGACGGCTGCTAACTCTGCTCCTTCACCATCGGACTCCTCGCATACCTACTGTCCTTCCAAGTTGTATATCCTCATTCCATGGACAGCTGCTCCAGCCTGATTCGAGTTGCTTCCTTCATTTCCAATCTTTGCTGGTGCTACTCCTCCCGTAGAACCAAACGGTCTTGCTGGTGCATTTTTCCTTTGTGGGCATTCATTGGCGAAGTGCCCAGTTTGTTTGCAAATGAAGCAAACGATGGAAGCCTTCTTTGGGCAATCTCCTATCTTGTGACTGGGATCTCCACAAAAGTAGCACTTGTGTTGCAGCAGCGGGCACCTTTTTGGGTAATGCTCCTTCTTGCATTTCCAGCAGGTCACACTGACTTCTGGTGTCTCCTTGTTGTTACTAACACTTCCTCTGAAGCTATGGAAAGGTTTGAACTTCTTGTTTTGAAAGCTGGGGCTGTAGCTATCTTGAGTTCTCTTTCCAAACACGAAGGTCTTCCTTTCAGGAGCTTTGCTCTTCCTCTTCTTTGCTCCTTCAATGATACGAGCCCTTTCTACCAACTCTCGGAGGGTCCTCAGGTCTAACTCCTCCAGACGCATCCTTATGTCTTCATCCAGGCCACTCAGGAATACTTGCCTCTTCAGCTCCTCACTGTGCTTGAAGGACTCAGGTGCGTATTGGAGCAGTCGGCTAAATTCCGTCTCGTACTGTTCTATCGTCCTTCCTTTCTGGGATATATGGAGAAAGTCTCCACTATATTGAACTCTTAAGCTTCCAGGGAAGTAATTGTCCAAAAACTCTCTACGGAAAGCTGCCCAGGTCACAGGTGGCAACAATTCTCTGCTCTTCGACTCCCACCATACTCTGGCATTGAACCGTAACATGTACGTGCCATAGTCCAGGCGCAAATGATGGGGAATTTCGTAGGCGGTGAACGACCTTTCTATCTGGGCTAGCCAGTCTTCAGCTTCGTTTGGCTTTCCAAAATTTCCGTCGAAGTACTGTTGCTTTTTATGAAGTCTGGCAAGGAACTTCTATAAGGTTGAGGCGGCGGTGGTGCTGGCAAAGGAACGGTATGAGACTCAGCTTCTGGAGCTGCAGGTGCCTCAACGGTTGCTTCTGGTGCATTTGCAGCAGGCGGTGGTGCGTTTTGCGCACGCTGTATGAAATTATTGACCAACCCTGTCAGTTGGTTGATAGCGGCCCACACATCTCCTTGTTGATTTGGCGGAGGGTTTGGGGCTTGTTGTCCTACCGGGGAATTCTCTGGTTCTGCTGGTATATTATTAGAGGCGCGACGTTCGTATCTTCTACCTCTCCTACCACGTCTGTTAATTATTCTAGTTTTAGACTTTAAAAGAGATCGGAAATATCAGAAATTGCATAGGAAGTATTTAAAGCAATCAAATTCAGAAATGATCAAACAAAACACTTGCATTCAAAATGAGAAAATTAATAATTCTTACATAACCTTGAGAAGGTATAAACCATTCTCATCAAAAGATAATTGTTCAAAATCATAGAAAACAAAACACAATGCATTAAAAGAGAGATAAGCCTAGGAAAAACTAGGTTGGACTTGTCGGGTTATGCTCTCTTCTTCATTCCTTCATTCTTCTCACGGGGACGGCGCTGGGTTCGCACTCCTGCTAGTGGATCCTTTGTGTCGCTTGACGAATTGTTGTAGGTATTGGCTCACAGTCATTCTTTTCCCTCGGTATCGGGAGGTGATCTCTGCTTGAGACGGCCAAACTTCGTCATGCACGGACATCCTCTCTCCATGGGTTGTGCCATTCGTTTCTTCTGGTTCTTCTTCTTCCTCCGGTGCCATTGTCATTGCGGGGGTCTGGGATCTGCTCCTCAGGAATCTATTTGGATCAAAAACATTGTTCCTTCTTCCCTCATTCTCAGAATCGGAAATCATCACGGGGTCATTCCTTGCAACGGTCTCCATTGGTACGTCTTGGCTCAACCTTCGGGGAGGTGCTTGATTGGGGATCAGGGCTGTCTTCCCAGAGGGATGCAGATTGGGTCTCCTCAGGCTCCGAGTCCTCGTTCGGATCTCCTTCCGGACTATCGTTTGTCTCTCCATCTCCTTCGTTGGCATGGACTTCCTCCATGATGAAGTCTTCGTCTGGAATGACATCTAGTTGCATTCCAATGGAGTTAGGTTGAGTGTTGTATTCTGAAGGCGTAGGGACAATTCGTCGATAAGCGGCATACCAATAAAATCGATCCTCCGCATCTGCCTTTAGCCATTCCGTATGATCTGTCAACTCATCGTGTGCGTAGATGTACAGGGGTCCTAGCTTGTTCCATGTCCGAAAATCTGGTTCCTGTCATCCTTCTCCCTTTTTCAAGACGAAGGTCATCTGCTGAAGCATGGTCTCCCGATATATGAAAACCATCATTCTCTCGACCACGTAAATGACTTCTACATCGCTCCATCTCGATTGCTTACTGCGTCATATCTCAACTCCTGGGGCAAGTTCCTCCACAGGGAATGTCTCAGTCCTTTCTCCCACAACTTGAACATTTCGCGGGCGGTCCTGGGCCTTCCAACTAACGCGAACTCCTCACATAGAACCCTTAGTCTAAGGCGGTAGTTCACGAAGGTCTCGTCATGGTCCTTAAGGAAATGTCGGGATTTTTCCTTAACCTCAGGGAAAGTCAGCTATCAAGGAAAACAAAGAGGGGATCAGCTCTTAAGCTAGAGTTCTATCTTGTTACTATCTATCTTAAGGTCTATTTCTACTATCTTATATCTAAAACTTGCGCTCTGATACCAACTTAAACTGTCACGCCCCAGAGGGTACCCTAAACGTGGCAGTCCGCCGCATACAATATTAAGCTAATGAATGACAAACCGTAGTCATGCAGGAGCTTCGATATCATATGCAAGGCGTGCTTCAAGATAGTAGGAGACTCATAGGGGTATTACGTTTAAATAGATAGCAAAAGCAAGCATGAACTTAAATAAATAATATAAGATCTTCATTTCATCATAAATTCATCATCTTAGGGGCATTCCCGCCTTAAAGTCTTTGATCACAATACTAATATCAAAATAACCACATCTACTACATAAGTCTACTATAGAGATTTTTCCTAGAAGTCTATGTTCAAAACTAAAATACATAAACTTCTCCAAAAACTCCTAGTAGCTTATACTCGTACCTGGCATACGGGGCTCCTCGGGGCCAACCATAGATAATCATACTGTAATAGAAAACTATAAGGGTATAAGCATGACTAGCTTAGTGAAAATTCCAACTATAAGACATTTCCAAAAATCAACCAAGTATTTAATTCAAAGCATATGAGAATGCATCAATCATATGAACAAGTAAGATACACATGATTAACCGGAAATCAAGTGTAGCATGGATTTAACGCCCTCCATGACAAGGGTTGGGAGGTTACAGGCCCATAACCATCAATATCTGCAGATTTACCGGCTCCTGCTTGCCCTGTAGACTTTCGGCTCCTACTAGCCATCATGTAGACTTACCGGCTCCTACCAGCCACCACTACTCTTTCCTCGTTTCCCCACACGAAGAAAAGTAGTGAACAAATGCATTTATGTATATGATATGCATGAATAATTTTAATTTAACAATCGATCATATAAGTTGAATTCATATTAGAAAAGTGATCAACCATAATTTCATCATCCAATACATAAATCACACTTTATTTAACATATCGTCTTTCGATATACTTAACTTTCATTCAACAATTATTTCATAGCAATGGTTCATTTCTTTTCCTAGTTTTCTAATGCACTAGTTACAAGCACAAACAAGGAAATGAATTTAGGAAAAGAATTAACTCACTCCATATCGGTGGATCTAATCGTAGTAGTCCTCCGGATAGATGATCTCGGGTCCCTCGTCACCTAGACAAGATGAAATACCCAAAATGAGTCTTTCATAAGACTTCTATTCTTGAAGATTCTAATTTTTCTTAAAATCGCGGTAAAATCGTATAAGGGGAAATTCCAACTTAAAATGGCCATAACTTGCTCATTTTAACTCGGAATTTCGCGTATAATATACCGTTTTCTACTACTCGAAAAGATCTACGCATTTCTAAGCTTATTTTCATAAAACTAGGTCGTTTGGGTTCCGAAAAGTAGCGACCAGATTTGCCACGAATTTACAAACTTGTTTTCCTTTTGTAAACAAAGCTCATTTGAAAAGATAATATTTAATTATTTGTAAACTTTTTGAAAGGTATATATATATTTGTAATGATCATAACAAATGTATGAAGTAAATGAAGTTGTCTCAACTTATAAAAAGTAAGGTTTTAAAAGACTTTGAACTTGAGATTCTATTGAATATTTATTTTACTTTTGAAAGATCTTGAGTTTATTGAGATGAATATTCTTTTTCTAAATTTAATCTTTCTTTAAATTCCTAAGGTGTGGTTTTATTTTCAAAACTTGGATTCAAAAAGTAATAAAATGACAATTTTTGTTTCTTGTAATGATTCCAAAAGAATATTTCTTGATGAAAGATAAGTTTTCATAAAACCTTTTGTTTATGTAAGAAAAATCATTTCCAAGCATGTTCATGAGTTTTTAGGAAATCTATTTCCTATTCTTATTTAATAAGAACCTTTAGTTTTAGAAAGACACTTCCTCATCTATCTTTGTTGAGACAAAAACATTATGTTCATGCATGAATATGAATCATAAACTATAGAAATATAAAGGAACATAATAACTTGAAAGCTTAAGTAAATAATAGAGTAAATCAAGTATTGGGACCTTAGCTTTATCAAGGTTCCCCGGACTAAGAAAAGACTAGTCCCGAAAAAGGAAAAGAAAAAGAATTGTTTTGACTTGATGAGGACAAGTCTAAGACTAGAATGACTAGTCTTAAAAACAACTTTGAGATAAATAAATTGCATGAAAGATAAATAAGTTGCAAGAAAGATAAATAAATTGCAAGACAATGAGCTTATATGCTCTAAATAATATATATAGATATATAGATATGCTAGATAGTAATGAACATAAAAGAAACATAAATGAACATAAAGAGATTATGATTATGAACAAAAACAAAGTATGAACCTAATGTTGCTTTCTCAACCTTCATGGTTTTAGAAAACACACACTAAGCTCATACTAAGTAGATGAACATGAAGAAATCTTGAGAAAATTTCTTACCTAAAGGAAGCTAAACTAAGGAGACTTCTTGAAAGAACTCTTGAGAGAAATTGGAGAGAAATTTTTGTAGAGTAACTTTAGAGAAGAAGAGGTGTGAAAGAAGTGAAGGTATGAGGGGGTATTTATAGGAAAATGTGAGAGATAATTTGTGTTAATTAAATAATTGGAAAATGAAACAAATTGAGCATAGAGAGAGAGGGGGCCGGCGCCATTTTGTGTGCATGGGGAAGAGAAAAATTAAAATTTTGTTATTTTGTTAATTAAAAGTAAGAAATGAAAGATGTGAGATTGTATTGGAAATGAAAATGTGTAAGAAGTAGGTGTATGGTTTGTAAGAATAGGTTATAAGAAAAAGTAGAGATAGATTAATAGTGTGGAATAGTAGAGAATAGTGTAATGAAAAAGTAGACATGACAATTTAATGTCGGTAGTAAGAAAATACGCGTATAAAAGCGATATCTGATATTTTTATCTACCGAAAAATTACGAATTTGATATTTTTGGAAATCTTATATTTTTACAAGTCTAACGGTATATTCGAAATAATTTTCCTATTCCGGGCTTCTGGACACGTTTTTCGAGAATCATGTCCGATCGGGTACAAAGGATACTCGAAATTCTTCAATCTGATATTTTTACGCAACCTATAACTATTACGAACCATTAAGGCAAACTTTTTCAGCTTCGTTTTCTAGGGCTAGAGAAAACGGAAATGCCGGAGTTTAAGCGGTCACGATAAACTAGGGTTTTGGTTGACTTAAGAGTCCGTTTGACTTTCGATTAGGGTTTAGGTCTAATTTGGAACCGAAAATTTGGGAACTTACAATATGGCTGAAAAATCCTTTAAATATATGTATATATATTCATATTATATGCATGATTGTAGTTGTGCTATCTCAATATTGATTTTTCATAAAACAACTTTTTTGCAAGAGTTTAAAAGGTAGAAACTTTGAAATTTTTCCCTTTAAGTTGATGAAAGGAAAACTAAAAATTCTTGGGTTATTGTAAGTGAGTGTTTTCTTATTATAATTTCATTTCCTAACTTTTTCAAAGATAAATTAATTTTCAAAAACTTGATTTCTTTAAGATATCTATCAATTTTTATTTCTAGTGGTTGAAAATGAAGTTTCCAAAAGTTCTCTCTCAAGTTGTTGATTATCTCCAAGGTTTTAAGTTATGTTATAAGTATATTTCCTCTTTATATTTATGTTCTTCTATTCCTTAGCAATTAAGTTTATCATTTCTAGAGCATACTTTCTTTGGCTAACTTTTATTTTTCTAAGTGGGTTTATAAACTAGTGAGTTGATTTTATTTTAATTTTGAAAACTTATCTAGTTCTTGGTGTGTATTATGAAGTTAGTAAAAATTCTTATAAATAAGTTTTTTATGAAAATTTGCATAGCAAAGCCATCAACAATAATGTTTTAACCCAAAATTTTCATGTTATTCATTTTGAAAAAAAGTGTATCTCCACTTAGTTAGATTTTTAAAGAAATCCTCTTTCCTGGCACATGGAATTTCATTGTGAGTCTGCATAAAATTTTGAAAAGAATTTATTAAGAATAATTTATAAATCTTCGATGGAAAATATTTGCTACTTGACAAAAATTCATTTTAAAGCAAGTTTAGTCTTGTTTTCTTTATTAAAGAAAAACAAACCCTTTTATTTTTATTAAGACAATAACATCTTAATCATACATGAATATGAGTATATAGCGATGAAAAGAAAGTAATAACATATAATAAGATAGAAAGAGATATATAAGGAGCAAATAATCATAATAATAAGGTCAAATATTAGGAGCCTTAGCTTCATCTAGGCATCTTAAAACTAAGAAAAGAATAGTTATAAAAAAAAAAAGAAAAGAAAGAAAAGAAAAGTATAATAAGAGCAATAATAATATAACAACATCATAAATAAATTATATATGAACAAAAACAAATATGAACATATTGTTGCTTTATTAACTCTTATAAGTCTTAAAAACACATACTATAGTCATGTTAAGTTACATAAATATAGAAATCATCTAACAATAATATATCAACATAAAAATTTAAGTATGAACAAGAATAAAACATGAACATATTGTTGCTTTCTTAACTCGTAAGAGTCTTAGAAAACACACATTATGGTCATGTTAAGTTACATGAATATAAAAAAGGTATTAGGACTCTTACCTATTGATTAGAAGAAGAAGAAGAAAGAGTTGAAAAGAGTTTGTAGAGAGGATTTTGTGGTGATATATTTAGGAGAGTTTTGATAAGAAAATGAAGTGTGTGAAAGAAACAAAGGGAGAGGGGGTATTTATAGAGTTTTGTGGAGGGAAATTAGATGTAATAAAAATAAAATGAAAAAGTAAAATAATTGGGTTGCATGAGAGGGAGGGGGCACCGGTTCTAGGAATAAGAGGAGGAAAAATTTATTAAATTTGTATTTTTGTAATGAAAAGTGATTAAGATGTGAGTGATATAAAGTTGTATTGGAAATAAAAAATGTAAGAAATAGGTGTAATAAGTAGTAAGAAAGTTAGTAAGAAAAAGTAGAGATAGGTGAATAGTAATGAATAGTACTTAATAGTGGCATGAATAATAGATAAGACAAATGAATACCGATAGTAAAAATAATACGTGTAAAAGTACGATATTTGATAATTTTAGTTATCAAAAAATTATAAAACTGATATTTTTGAAAACCTTATATTATTAAGAGTCAACGATGTTATCGGAATATTTTTACTATTATGAGCCTGGGGACACGTTTTTCAAGAATTAATCCCGTTTGGGTTCTGAATGAATTAAATTCTAACAAATCTAATCCTTTTAGGCTTTCCTATATTATTACAAATCATATTCCATGATTATCTCAATTTTATTGTTCTTAGGTTAAGAGCACTGGATTGTTGGATCTAAACACTTGGGTTTATTATAGCCTTTGTTGACTTTTAGGGTTTTCGGTTAACCTCTAATTCTAGGGTTAAGTGTAAATTTAACATAAAATCTAAGGGTTTACAGCAAACGTCCAAATGATATTATTACATATCAAAATAAAATAATGAAAGTAGTAATCAAACAAGTGTTTACAAATGCACTTCATCGCCATTGTTTGTGGCATATATTGAGAAAAGTTCCTGAAAAGCTTGGTCTTACGACAAGAGAATTTTCATATTTCATTAAGATATTCAAAAGATGCATTTATAAGTCTTGGAATAAAAAACAATTTCAAGCATGGTGGTTGGAAGTGGTAGAAAAATTTGGTCTTGTTAACAATGAGAAGATCCAATTATTATATGAGGATTGTAAGCATTGGATGCCTACTTTTATGATAAATACTTTTTTTGTAGGTATGTAATTTCTACCATAACAATTTCTGCAAGTGCATACGCATTTTTTTTTGTTGTGTTAAAGCATATTATTTATTAATTATCTTCTGTGTCATCCTATTTTGATAAAGTTCTCTATTTTCATTAATAGGTATGTTAACCATACAAAGATCAAAAAGCATTAATTCATTTGTTGACACGTATATGGAAAAAAAAAAAAACATTGAAGACGTTTATTGAGAAACATGTGGTTGCCTTACAAGATAAAAAGAAAGTAGAATCTCGTATTGATTTTTCTACTTGGCAAAAAAAAAAAAAAATTTTGAAGTCTCCATCTTATTTGAGAAGTAAATGTATCTAGTTTAATACACTATATATTAAGAAATTTCAAATTGAAGTTTTAGGAGCATTGAGGTGTCATCCTATAAACTAGAAGATAGAATGATTGCTACTTTCAAAGTTTAAGATTCTGAAAGAAATGAAGATTTTACGATAGAGTTGAAAGTTGCAGAAGGAAAAATTACATGCTTATGTCATTCTTAATACAATGGATTCCTTTGTCGGTATTCTTTATCTGTTCTTTATCATTTAAGCATGTTTAACATTCTTTTCCATTATATCTTAGAGAGATGGACTAGAAGTGCAAGAGATAACTCTAGAATAAAAAATTTACCAAAACTACTTGAGAATAAGCAACATCGTTATAAACTTGTTTCAATTAGCCACCTTGTTAAGCAAAGAAGGATTAACATGTCAAGAGAGCTACAATTTTATGTCTCAAGCAATGCAAGGTGCTTTAGAACAATGCAAGGTTATTAATTACTCTAAGAATATTCTTTGTCATGGAAACATTGACAAATAGAATACTTATCCATTAGGGACAACTAAATACTTGATCCATAAATAAAAAAAAAAAAACAAAAGGAGCTTCAAAGAGAATGAACACTAGAATAGAAAAAGGATACAATAAAAGAAATAAATAATCAATTCAGGTTTGTGATTCACTCTCAAATTTAGATAATTAGAATATTGTGTTTTAATCTTTAAAGAAAATACAAGTGTTAATTAGTCTTCATTTTTTACTTTTGCAGATGGCTCTATACTCATGATGTGACATACTAAAATAAAGAATTTTTAAATAAAACCAAATTCATTTTGTCTTTTTCTAGAGATTGTGTCTTTTTATTTTACTTAGTTGACTTGAAAAAATTGTTGATGTTAATTTTACTTTACATTTTAAAATTAAAT
Source organism: Combretum micranthum (assembly GCA_024138025.1). Lineage (NCBI taxonomy): Eukaryota > Viridiplantae > Streptophyta > Magnoliopsida > Myrtales > Combretaceae > Combretum > Combretum micranthum. The sequence continues at coordinate 196,842 of JAMXBD010000192.1, read as the reverse complement.
TGTATTAGTTATTTTTTATTTTTTTTCCTATTTGACAAGGCATAGGAAAAGCTTTTCTTCTGTTATTTTTTTTTTCTCTATTCCATTTTTCCTTTCATAATAAATTAATTAAATTTTTGGAGATGCAAAACATTTACAAATTAGGTAATTAATCTTTAGGATTGAATGAAGATGAAGAAAATAATAATAAAGAAGGAGAAAAGAAAAACTGCTATAATTATTTAATATTGGCTTTAAAATAAACTAATATGAAAGAGATTACTGAAAGAGAGTGTTAATGGAGAGTGTTACTAGCATTCCTCATCCATATAAATATATTGTATTTAGGATTCAAGTCTAGATGGTTCATATTTAGAAAATCTTAATATGTAGAATAACACATTTATTAATTATGTTTAAAAAGATAAACCTATAACCCAATCCTTAATAATCACATTTCTACATATTGATTGGTCAAATTCATCTTATTATTATTTGGTATACAAGCTATTATTGTGATATTGGCCTAAAGAAAAAGAAAAAATTTTATTGCAAAACTTGATGAGTATAAACAACCATCATAAACACATTTTTTAAGCAAAAAACAAGCAAGACATAGAATAAAGGCAATTTTCGTATTGTCTTCGATTTGCTAAGTACTTATACAAAAATTACATTTTATTTTGTTTTTATTTTGTCATTCAATGAGGAAAAATACATTTTATACGAGAGGATTAAAAGAGTAGAAGGTATATATAACAACTGAATAAGCGAGCACATCTCTTCAACTGTTAAGATCTCCATATAGAGGAAAACATCACTTCTTCAAAAAGTACAAATCCATCCAATTGAAGAATGTAATAATTCCAACAAAAGGAATCTCATATGAGAGGTGAAAGTAAAAAGTAAAAGAAAAATGACAAATACAAAAAGAATTGCTTATTTGAATAATTAAATACTTGATATCGGCATGATTTCTTTTTAAATCAATTAGATTGTAGAATGAACTTGTGGTGATTAAGATATAATGCTAATGGATTTGTCATAGAGAAAATGGTAAAAAAAAACAAGATCTAAAATCAATAATGGAAGATTTGTAGAGATATGATTTAAAAAGGATGATCGACTACTAAGGTTTATTAGAGAGAGAGAGAGAACTATTAAAATACTAGCAAAGACATCTTTCTATTCTACACTAAATGTATTAATAATTTCACTAATGGCGTGGTAACCTAGTGGCACTAATCTCTTGAGTTGGATTTAATGCACAATATATTGTGAAATGCGTAAATCCCCAAATTTTCAGGATCAGTTTAGCATAAAACATTAAATCGGAAGTCAAACAAAACCCTAAAGGTCAACAAAACCCTAGTTTACCGTATCCAACTAAATTCGGCATTGCCGTTTTCTTTGACCCTGGAAAACGAAGTTAGGATAATTAGCTAGAATAGTTCGTAACAACCATAGGTTTTATAAAAATATCAATTTTGCGAATTTCGGGTGTCCTTTGAACCCGATCGGACATGATTCTCGAAAAGCGTGTCCGGGAGCTCGGAATAATAAAAATATTCTGAATACACCGTCAGACTCGTAAAAATATAAGTTTTCCAAAAATATCAGTTTTGTAATTTTTTGATAAGTAAAAATAATAGATATAGCTATTATACCCGTATTTTTTTACTACCAGTACTTTATTAGTCATATCTACTTTACATTACACTATTCATTACTATTCTACACTATTCTTTTATCTCTACTTTTTTTTACACCTATTCTTACACTCTACATAACCTATAACCTTAACTTTTTACCTTTCTCATAACTTTATTTCACATCTACATTACACATTACATTTTTCATTTAACAAAAGTAAAAAAAATAAATCACTCCCCCTCTATTAAAGCAATGGCCGGCGCTAACCCAACCACCCCCACCCCCCTCTCCCCCCCCCCCCGCGATGTGCCCTCAATTTGTTTCAATTTTTCATTTGTTTTAATCACATAAAAATCACTCCACATTTTCCTATAAATACCCCCTCCTCTTTCACTTCTTTCACACATTCACTACCCACAAATTCTTACAAAAACTCTCCCAAAATTTCCTCTCAAAACTTTCAAAATACATCCAAAGCTCTCTCAAAATAATTCCACAACCACTTTACCAACCAACAAACCAAAACCATAACCACATAACCATACCAAAGTCTTTTTAGGTAACCACTTCATATTTCTTTCTTCTTCTTCATGTCATGTAACTTTACATGACCATAGTGTGAGTTTCCAAAGACTACAAGTTATGGAAACTACATTATGTTCATGTATTGTTCTTGCACATGCCAATCCATTTATGTTTATGTTGTTTTATTATTGTTAAATATTATTATCTATATATATATACATATTCTTTAGAGCATATAAGCTCACTTGTAATTTATTTATTTCATGCAAAGCAATTATTTATTATTCCATTGCAATTTATTTATTTATTCCTTGTTGAATTAAGACTAGCCTCTAGTCTTAGACTTGTCCTCATCAAGTCAAAACAAGTTTTCTCTTTCTTATTTTATTTATTTGGGACTAGTCTACTTCTTAGTCCCAGGAGCCTTGAAAAAGCTAAGACTCCAATACTTGACTTTATTATTTATGTTTTATGTTATTTTGTTACTATTATTCTCATAATCATGTTCATTTAGATTGTTGTCCAAAATTTTAATTTCTAAAAAATTAAACAAAAGAAGAATTTTGTCACTTAGAGAAAGTTTATGTAAAGTATAAAATCTATAAGATACAAAAATAAACTCATTCCTTTTCAAGTTATAAAAAGAACTCACTATAATTTTAGAAACTACTTTTACTTTAAAAAGCTACTTAAACCTTTATTATTCCACCTTGTTTTTCAAAAGAAAATATTTGTTGATACAAAAATGGTTCTTTTTATAAAAATAAAATGAATGGCTAAGGAATTTTCAAGTAAAGACCTTTACAAACAAATAGGCAAAGAAAATCTATGGTTTGAAAACAAAAATAATGTTATTCCTTTTCAAGTTACAGAGAAGTCAATAAGATTTTAGAAACTACTTTACTACAAAAAGTTCTTAATTATTCCACATTGTTTTTATGAAGAAAACAAATTTTCATGCATGGATGATTTTATGAAAAACATAAGATATGAGGAAAGAATGAGAAATTTCAAGAAAATTTTTGCAAAACAAATAACAAAGGAATTTGCACAAGAAAAATAAATAGAAGAATAGCATATTTTCTAAGAACTTCAAAATAGTATTAATGTAACTTAGAAAGTAGAAAATTTTATTTTCAAAAAGTTACTTAGGAAAAATAATAAAACCAACGTAAAGCCTTTTTAGAAAACAAAAGGAAACAAGGTATTCATTTCAAGAAATCTACAAAAACAATTTTGAAAACTATATTTCTCTTCAAACATTGTTTTACTCAAGAAAAATAATTGGACAACAAAACATTGAGCATGCTTAAATATGAGTTATATAGTTATAAAAAGAGAATTTTCAACTAATAGATAACTAAGTATTTATCAAACAAGTTTTGATTTCTTGAACCAAAGTTGTTTTTACTTGGAAAATCCGTGGTGAATTTTGTCGCCACTGTTTCGGAGCCTATATGGCTTGTTTGATGAAAATAATTTTAGAAATGGGTAGATCTTTTCGAGTAGGTAGAAATCGGTATATTATATGCGCGATTCCGAGTTAAAATGACCAAGTTATGGCCATTTTAAGTTGGAACATTCTTTATACGAACTTTAACGTTCTTTTGACATTGTTTTGTCAAATTCAAGAAAATCATCAAGAAATACTTATTGTGGGTATTTTCTTTGGCTAGGTGACCCGAGGAAGGATTCCTTTACCCGAGGATTATTACGACTAAGTGGAGTGTGTGAACGACTCATCCACTAGAGAATAGTCGACATGGCATCGTGAGTTTATTTCCATTAAATGCTATACTTGTTGTGCTTGTAAATTAGTTGCATTAGAGTTAGGAAAAGATAAACCGATGTGTATGTAAAATAATTCCTTGAAAGAATTATTAAGAATATCGAAGCCGGAATTGTTTTAAATGATTGTTTTAGTATAGTATTGATTTGTATGAAATTCCTTGATCGCCTTAAATTTAAAAATAATTATGCTATGACTTTATAAATAAATGAATTCATGCATACCACGAAGTGAGTCACATTGCATTTTGGTTATTATCCTTGGGTGAGAAGGATAGTAAGCTCATGTCGAAAGCAACACTTGGCGGAGATCCGAAAGCGATTGCTTGGCGGCTTAATGGAAAATGCTTGGCGGAAGATCCGAAAGCAAGGTCAATCAAGTAGATTCGGAATGCTTGGCGATGAGTGCTCGCGAGCATGAAAACTTTTTAATAAAACTACTTGAATTGAGGTTATGTATCACCAAACCCGAATGGAGGGCGCAAATCCATTCAACATATAGTTCCCGGAAAACTATATGCTTGTTTGCCCACGTGTTTTTGCATTACATATTTTGATTAATCAACTTGTTTGAATCTTGTTACAAGAAGTTATTTATGGAAATAGTTCTCACTAAGCCTTTAGCTTATACCCCAATAGATATCTTTTGCAGTTTCCCTACTATGGTTAAGGCCACGTGGACCCTGCGGGCAGGTAATTTCTTTTTGGGTAATAGAAATTTAGATAAAGTATAGTATTAGTAATGATGTATAAATACTCATGTAATAGATTAGTGATCAAGGGATATGTCCCTAAGTTTGTAAAGTCATTAATTGAATGAATGATTATTATGAGTCCTCTTTTCTTAAATGTGTTATTCATATCTTCTTAAACTTCATAATTCCATATATGGTCCTCTAAAGTTGTGAAAGTACGCCTTACACTTAATATAAAAGCTTTTGGGAATGGCTAAGGTTGTCATACTTAAGCTTTAATATTGAGTGTGGCGGACTGTCACGTTTAGGGTACCCTTTGGGGCGTGACAGTTTAAGTTGGTATCAGAGCATGGTTTAAGAACCTAGGAGTCATAATTATAGAATTGGACTTAAGAAGAATTGACTTAGAATAGAGTAAGAAAGACTTAGATGAAATAGAATGGGTAGAATAAGTTTTCTAATATCTCTTTTACATAGATCACCATAGATGAGGCCCGTCTTCAAGCCAAGAACTTCCGAAAGGACCTTTCGAAAAACCAGAGAATTATCGAATGAGACTTAGAGTTTTATGTGAGGAGTTTGCCTAGCAGGACAACCTAAGACCGTTCGGAGATGTTCCAAATCTGGAAGAGGGGAATGATGCAAACCGAATGGAAAGGAGTGTTACGACTATTCACAACTGCCCCATAGGAAAAAGATGACTGAGTTGGAGGTAATATATGTGTGAACATCATTGCCATCGCGGACCACCGACCAATGCTCAAGGAAGCAACTTTCGTCCTTAGAGAGAAGGAGGTCGAACTTCACGGATTTTCGAACTTGGACCAAGATCGGACCAATGTTTGTTTACGCCCATGATGATCTATGGATCACCTCGAATGGATGAGGGCTGACCTCAACGATATTTTCCATTGGCATGGAGTATATCAGGGAATGCTACGACCCCCAACTGAAGTATCCACCGAGCCGCCTGCTTTCACAGGAATCCAGCTGGAAACGAGGCCTTACGTCTGCGAGAAGATGGATCAGTAATAAGAGACGAACCAATGCAAGAAGTGAGAGATAGTTCGGATGATGAACCTGATGAGGACCTAGAGGAAAATCAAGAAGAAAGACCGGCACAAGAGATAAGGGATCAAGCTGCTGTAGACGAGTGATGAGTTAAGAATCATTCGCTACCTAGAAGGATGACATACTCGGGGAGGATAAGGAATAGACTCCACGATGAATACGGAAAATGCTCCAATAAACGAAAACAACAGTATGGAGACTGAAGGAACAATCACTTGGAAGACCATTGATGAGATAGCACCAGTGATGACGGACGAGGAATTGATTGACTATCACGAAAGAGCATTGGAAAGGGAACGGAAGAGAAGGAAACGCTTCGACCAAATCATGAGGAGTCTGAACCCAGGATCATCCAGCAGCAATCCGAGAGATGCACCCGAAGAATGAAGAAATGAGGGAAGGAAAATGGAGCATATCCCTAGAAGTCCAGCTTAGATTATGTAACGACAGACTAGATCCATGGTCTCAGTCTATCTTTTAATTTTCGGAGCAATGTTTGCTATTTTCTATGTATTTTCCTTTTTGATTGCTTATTTCTAATTTCATGTATGAACTTTATTTCTATGATGATGTTTAAGTTTGATTTCAGAAATTGTCTTGATTTAAATTTCATTAGCTTTTATGCATATTTAAGTTTCCGTTATACCCACCAATTTCTGGCAAAAATTTAACTAAGTTATCAAAACTTATAAAACCTAACTTAGAAAAGTTTAAACAGCCGAAATAGAAGTAGACGAAGAGAGGAACAAAGCGCCTCTAATCAACCGGATGGAAGCAATCAACCTGCTTCAAGGCCGCACCTCAGATGGACTTACACGCCACGTTAGGACACCTAACCCACGTGTTAGAAGAAATTAGGCAAAACATGCCAGCACAAGCACCTGTACCAGAGACAACACCAGCAACAACACCAGCAATGGCCCTGGCGTCTATACCAACCCCATCACCACAACAAGCTTCAACAGAGGCATCTGTGCATAGGAACATGCATAGCCAAAGTGCACCCCTACCTCCACCCACCGCCAAGGCCATATAAAAGCATGTTGCCTGATTTCATCAAAAGCAACCGCTACTTTGAAGGAGCTTATGATAAGCCAGAGGAGGCCGAAGATTGGTTATCTCAAATCGAGATGTCTTTTGATGCATATGAAGTTCCGCCCTACCTGCAAATCAAGTATGGAACCTTCATGCTTCATCTAAACGCTAGGATATGGTGGAAGTCAAGGAAAAGAGATCTAATGACTCCAATCACTTGGGAAATGTTTAGACATGAGTTTTTGGAGAATTATTTCCCGGAAGTTTACGAGTAAGATATAGTGCGGACTTCTTGCAATTGCTCAAAAGGAAGGACAATCGAGCAATACGAACTGAATTCAGTAGATTGTTGCAATATGCCCCTGATTCCTATAAGTACAGTGAGGAGTTAAAAAGACAAGTCTTTATAGGGGGATTGGACGAAGACCTGAGAACGAGGCTGGAAGAATTTGACATAAGGAATTTTCGAGAATTGGTGGAAAGAGCTCGGATCGTAGAAGGAGCAAGGAAAAGAAGAGAAAGAAAAGAGGAAGAAGAATACCCAATCGTCAAGAAGAAGTTTTATGTAGAACCCAAATTCATGCCTCCGCTAAAGAAACTCAAGATCCCCAACAACTACAATAACGACCGTGGAAGGTTTACACCAAAGGACGTTAAGTGTTGGAAGTGCAATGGAGCACATTACCCGAAGAAGTGCCCCCAGTTATTTGGAAGGTGTTTCTTCTGTGGAAATACAGACCATAAGATATCTAGATGCCCAAACAAAGGAGTTAATACTTGTCATGTCTGCAATCAGAAAGGGCATTTCGCCAACAACTGTCCATAAGGAAGGAATATTTTGTCAAGATCGCAGAAGGAGTTGTTCCTATAAGGATTGAGAAAGGAAATGGAAGTGGAAGTGAAAGCAGACCAGGATCTACTGCTTCGGAAATTCGAATCTACAACTTGGAGGGACGGTGGATAAGTGAAGAAGTAAACAAAGAGCATGGGAACTTAGATGCATTGGAATACATTAGAGGCTATAACAGCGACGTGAGAGCAAGTAAGTCTCCAAACCTCTTTTGTTGATGATGTTTCTTTATTTCAAGCAACATAGAAGTTTAAAGCTTTTCTTTATATAGATGAGTAAGGGAATAGGTGTAATAAATCCCCTATCAAGTACGTAAGAGGCTCTCAGAATGTTTTGCTCCCTTACAACACATTCTATCGTCACACCTAGTTAGACAAGAGGATAAGACTACCAATAACAAACAATCGACCTAGTTTTAAGACCTAAAACCCCCACACAAAAGGAAGATGAAACCCAAGAAAATGTTGATCGATCATTCAATAATGACGTAAGGACATACAGTTAATCGTGACTAATGGAGTCAGGAAATCCTTGGGATAAGATGTGTACCTCACAAGTAGAATCCCAATAAAAAGTCACGAGGAGAACATAGGACTCATAAACTAATAAGACGAAAAGATAATATTGGTAAAAGACTTGCTATCACAAGAAAAGGAGAGACACATTCTTTCGGGTTGATAAAGCAGAATGAATAACTATCTCAAAAGAAACAAAGAGGAAACCAACCTTTCGAGACATTCATGATTCTCAATAGAAGTTTTAAGAAGAACTCTAAATAAATTATCCAGATTACATCCAAAGAGAAAGACTAACTTGGTAACTAGACTAATAACCTATAAAGAAGTCGAGGAAACAACAACAAGAAACTCTAGACCAAGACCTGATGCAATGAAGCATACCACCACCAAATATACCCGTTCAGCTTATAATGGAAGAAAAAGGATAAACCCCTAAGCCAACGTGTTAACTTTCGAAAAGGAACAAAGTGAAAATCTTTTAACCAATTAAGGAGCAAACGCGTTTTCTCAAGATTAAGATCACGATCAAATCGAACTCTTTATGGACCCCATAAGTTTTAGTAACTCTTTTTGGACTCAAACCAAGAATATAAGACCCTGTTGCATAAGTTGATAATTGACAAAAATCGCGGTATAGTCTGAAAGAGGGATAATCAAGGAATGTAATCATAAGTATGGGAAGTTAATAGAAAGGGATTGAGAATTTAAGACAAGGCCTAAAAGAGGAAACAGTCAATAGGATATCAAAGCCAACTGCGTAAAACGAATAAAAGGGCTTAAAGGAGAAGATACGAAGGATAAAGAGGAAATATAAGAAGGAAGGTGTATTGTAGGAAATTAAAAGACGATTTAGCATAATTAAGGACAAGGAAGTCAGTAAGAAGGAACTACGAATACAATTCATAATTTGAAGAACTCCGATATACCAAAGTTTAAGGGACATTAGAGGAAATGAAGTATTTATAAAGAAGTAAGAAAACGAAAGGACGAAAGGATCTATAAGGACTCAATAATATCGGGAACCACCTCGAGATATGGGATTTCTCACATTATTAGTAAAAAGGCAAGGGTGATTATAGAGTAAACTGATCAACCGACAAAGATGATTTATCTCATAATTGGTCAATATATCAACATAACGAAGCTTTATGAATAAAGATGATATGAAAGCAAAAAGTTTTAGCCAAAAAGTCATGACAAAACCAGGACCAGAGGATGGAGTAACGATGAGGAACTAATAATGAGTTTTGGAGAAAAAGAGACACCTGATGTTACGTAATCATCAATTAAAAACAGAAATTCAAGATCTCAGAGAAACAATTAAGAGTGACTCATGAAATGAGAAAGGCACAAGATAAACGGAAGAAATAAGATTAATCGGAAAAAGAAGGACCCTGGAAGTTTCAAGATGGGAAATCATGTGCGCTTAAGGATAGGAAGTAATTACCATATGATCTTTTGAGAAGTAATAAGGCAAGAAGGAACTCTAGGTTATCACATAAAACATATTGGAGACAAATAACAAATCCCCATTTAACAAATGGTCAAGGAATCACGTTTTGGAGATAAAAGTTAATGTTTTTGAAGAAGAACTTTCCTTATGAGAATATAACCAATACAGATATTGATCCACAAGAGTTCAGAGGATAAGAAATGAGAAAAATTAATTAAGAAGAATCCTTTTCAAGTAACCTGAAGAGATTCGAATGAAGCACAACCTAAGTATCCGAGTTTGGGTGAAATAGCAATTGGGAATATCCAAGTTTTAAGGACAAAACTTTCTTTAAGGGGGGTTGGATGTAAACCCCCAAATTTTCGGAATCAGCTTAGCATAAAACCCTAAACCGAAAGTCAAACGGAACCCTAAAGGTCAACAAAACCCTAGTTTACCGTATCCAACTAAATCCGACATTGCCGTTTTCTTTGACCCTATAAAACGAAGTTGGGATAATTAGCTAGAATAGTTCATAATAACCATAGGTTTTATAAAAATATTAGTTTTGCGAATTTCGGGTGTCCTTTGAACCCGATCGGACATGATTCTCGAAAAACGTGTCGGGAGCCCGGAAAATAAAATATTCCGAATACACCGTTAGACTCATAAAAATATAAGTTTTCCAAAAATATCAGTTTCGTAATTTTTCGATAAGTAAAAATAACAGATATAGCTATTATACACGTATTTTCTTACTACCGGTACTTTATTAGTTATATCTACTTTCATTACACTATTCATTACTATTCTACACTATTCTTTTATCTCTACTTTTTCTTACACCTATTCTTACACTCTACATAACCTATAACCTTAACTTTTTACCTTTCCCATAACTTTATTTCACATCTACCTTACACATTACATCTTTCATTTAACAAAAGTAAAAAAAAAATAAATCACTCCCCCTATTAAAGCATGGCCGGCGCCCCCTCCCCCTCCCCATTGTGCCCTCAATTTTTTCAATTTTCATTTATTTTAATCACACAAAAATCACTCCACATTTTCCTATAAATACCCCCCCTCTTTCACTTCTTTCACACATTCACTACCCACAAATTCTTACAAAACTCTCCCAAAATCTCCTCTCAAAATACCATCCAAAACTCTCTCAAAATAATTCCACAACCACTTCTACCAACAAACCAAAACCATAACCACATAACCATACCAAAGTCTTCTTTAGGTAACCACTTCATATTTTTTCTTTCTTCTTCTTCATGTCATGTAACTTTACATGACCATAGTGTGAGTTTCCAAAGACTATAAGTTATGGAAACTACATTATATTCATGTATTGTTCTTGTTCATGCCAATCCATTTATGTTTATGTTGTTTTATTATTGTTAATATATTATTATCTATATATATACATATTCTTTAGAGCATATAAGCTCACTTGCAATTTATTTATTTCATGCAAAGCAATTTATTTATTATTCCATTGCAATTTATTTATTTATTCCTTGTTGAATTAAGACTAGCCTAGTCTTAGACTTGTCCTCATCAAGTCAAAACAAGTTTTCTTTCTTTCATTTTATTTTATTATGGGACTAGTCTACTTCTTAGTCCCGGAGCCTTGAAAAAGCTAAGACTCCAATACTTGACTTTATTATTTATGTTTTATGTTATTTTGTTTACTATTATTCTCATAATCATGTTCATTTAGATTGTTGTCCAAAAGTTTTAATTTCTAAAAATAATTAAACAAAAGAAGAATTTTGTCACTTAGAGACAAGTTTATGTAAAGTATAAAATCTATAAGATCACAAAAATAAACTCATTCCTTTTCAAGTTATAAAAAGAACTCACTATAATTTTAGAAACTACTTTTACTTTAAAAAGCTACTTAAACCTTTATTATTCCACCTTGTTTTTCAAAAGAAAATATTTGTTGATACAAAAATGGTTCTTTTTATAAAAAATAAATAAGATGAATGGCTAAGGAATTTTCAAGTAAAGACCTTTACAAACAAATAGGCAAAGAAAATCTATGGTTTGAAAACAAAAATAACGTTATTCCTTTTCAAGTTACAAGAGGAAGTCAATAAGATTTTAGAAACTAGTTTTACTACAAAAAGTTCTTAATTGTTCCATATTGTTTTTATGAAGAAAACAAATTTTCATGCATGGATGATTTTATGAAAAACATAAGATATGAGGAAAGAATGAGAAATTTCAAGAAAATTTTGCAAAACAAATAACAAAGGAATTTGCACAAGAAAAATAAATATGAAGAATAGCATATTTTCTAAGAACTTCAAAATAGTATTAGTGTAACTTAGAAAGTAGAAAATTTATTTTCAAAAAGTTACTTAGGAAAAATAATAAAACCAACATAAAGCCTTTTTAGAAAACAAAAGGAAACAAGGTATTCATTTCAAGAAATCTACAAACAATTTTTGAAAACTATATTTTCTCTTCAAACATTTTTTACTCAAGAAAAAATTGGACAACAAAACATTGAGCATGCTTAAATATGAATTATATAGTATAAAAAGAGAATTTTTCAACTATATAGATAACTAAGTATTTATCAAACAAGTTTTGATTTCTTGAACCAAAGTTGTTTTTACTTGGAAAATCCGTGGTGAATTTTGTCGCCACAGTTTCGGGACCTATATGGCCTTGTTTGATGAAAATAATTTTAGAAATGGGTAGATCTTTTTGGAGTAGGTAGAAATCGATATATTATATGCGCGATTCCGAGTTAAAATGACCAAGTTATGGCCATTTTAAGTTGGAACATTCTTTTATACGAACTTTAACGTTCTTTTGACATTGTTTTGTCAAAATTCAAGAAAATCATCAAGAAATACTTATTGTGGGTTATTTTCTTTGGTTAAGTGACCCGAGGAAGGATTCCTTTACCCCAAGGATTATTACGACTAAGTGGAGTGTGTGAACGACTCATCCACCTAGAGAAATAGTCAACATGGCATCGTGAGTTTATTTCCATTAAAAGCTATACTTGTTGTGCTTGTAAATTAGTTGCATTAGAGATAGGAAAAGATAAACCGATGTGTATGTAAAATAATTCCCTGAAAGAATTATTAAGAATATCGAAGCCGGAATTGTTTTAAATGATTGTTTTAGTATAGTATTGATTTGTATGAAATTCCTTGATCGCCTTAAATTTAAAAATAATTATGCTATGACTTTATAAATAAATGAATTCATGCATACCACGAAGTGAGTCACATTGCATTTTGGGTTATTATCCTTGGGTGAGAAGGATAGTAAGCTCATGTCGAAAGCAACACTTGGCGGATGATCCGAAAGCGATTGCTTGGCGGCTTAATGGAAAATGCTTGGCGGAAGATCCGAAAGCAAGGTCAATCAAGTAGATTCGGAATGCTTGGCGATGAGTGCTCGCGAGCATGAAAACTTTTTAATTAAAACTACTTGAATTGAGGTTATGTATCACCAAACCCGAATGGAGGCGCAAATCCATTCAACATATAGTTCCTGGAAAACTATATGCTTGTTTGCCCACGTGTTTGTTGCATTACATATGTTTGATTAATCAACTTGTTTGAATCTTGTTACAAGAAGTTATTTATGGAAATAGTTCTCACTAAGCCTTTAGCTTATACCCCAATAGATATCTTTTGCAGTTTCCCTACCTATGGTTAAGGCCACGTGGACCCTGCGGGCAGGTAATTTCTTTTTGGGTAATAGAAATTTAGATAAAGTGTAGTATTAGTAATGATGTATAAATACTCATGTAATAGATTAGTGATCAAGGGATATGTCCTAAGTTTGTAAAGTCATTAATTAATGAATGATTATTATGAGTCCTCTTTTCTTAAATGTGTTATTCATATCTTCTTAAACTTCATAATTCCATATATGGTCCTCTAAAGTTGTGAAAGTACGCCTTACACTTAATATGAAAGCTTTTGGGAATGGCTAAGGTTGTCATACTTAAGCTTTAATATTGACTGTGGCGGATGTCACGTTTAGGGTACCCTTTAGGGCGTGACAACATGCTTAAACAAAAACTTATTTGTACAATTGATATGGTATTTATTAACGATATTAAGTGGATCCACTAATGAAATTGGAGTTTGACTAATGTATACCTCAATAAATCTATTTCATAAAAGAAAACTTAAAACTAATCCATAGTTTATATATGAACATTGGACAAATTACATTAAAAGATGTCAACATTTTTAGGTGAATTCATTCAGGTTATCAATGTTTCGAGTGGTTACAAAAAAGAATCAATATTTGGGGATAAATTCATTTGAAGTATCAACGGTTCAAGTGGTTGAAATGAGAAATCAATATTTTACAAAGCAAGTGAAATAAGCTATTAATAATTGAACATGAAAGGATGAAAATTAAGGAAACTTAATCGAAAATTAATCCAAATATTGATACCTTAAATGAATTTTACAAAACGTCACCTTATGAAACATTAATGTCTCTTTTACCCACCCAAAAGATAAATATCTTAAATAAATTTATCCAAGCTATTGATACATTTTCATGTAATTTATCATTTATACACACACAAATATATATATATGTATGTGGATATAATGTTTAAAATTAAAATGTAAAAAGCAGTCAGAAGTTGAGTTGGAGTAGATGATAATGATAAGGTAACACTGGATGACATGAGAAAAAGAGAGAGGGTTGTGAATGTGGACATTCAAAGAAGAGACCAAAGTGAATAGAAAAGTGCATGGTTCTCAAACTTGCAATTTTACTATTCATTAGAATGCATCAAATCAATATAATTGTACGAAATGGATAGAATCATAAAATTGTATAATTGTATACAAAAACTTATAAATCTACATAAAGTATATACTTAGATGATATTATATACACTCTAACAAAAAAAAGAAAAAAATTATAAAATCATAAACTTGTAAAATTATACTGTTGACTCATGATTTTGACAATCATAAGTAAGAGTATAAAATTAAATTATAAACATTAGAAATATGGATTCTAGATAGGTTCATGGGTTAGAACTAACTTATATATGGGACCTATTTATTAAACAGGTCTTGAAAGTGGTGTAAGTGTTAGATTTGAATTTGAGCACATTTGTAAAAGGGTCCAAACAGATACAATCCATTATTCATGGAATAATGCCACGAATATTACCTGAACTTTTATTATACTAAATGCGGTACCTAATCGTAACTTTTCAAATCACTATTACTACCTACGTTAACGATGTTTGTACATACCGAATTATTTTACGCCACATTTCACATGAAGTCCATTTAGAATTTAATAATTAAATGAAATAAGAAAAAATACATAAAAAATTATTTAAACAAGAATTTTTTTTTTACAATAAATTAAGTATACATATCACATCGTATTTCCTCTTCCTCTTCTTTACTCAACTTCGATCATCTAAAGGTACACACTCTCTCTTCCCCTCCTTCATGCAACATTTTTTTCTATTTTTCTATCACCTACTTTCTCCATTTTTATTCATCTCTTTAAATTTATTATAACAAATGGCCAAAAAAATTATTATACTGAATAATTTTGAAAAATCAAAAGAAAAAAAAAACATCTACATTGTTTAGGGTTTCCATATCCATCAGTGGTGTTAACAATGCAAGCTTCAGATCTAATTCAACCAATTAGAGCCATAGCTACTAAGATGCTCCCTGTATTCCACCATAAGCATCTATGTTGTTATTTAATATGTCTTATCCTAAAATGAGTTCGATCTTCATTTGAGTTTGCACATGTTAGTTTGAGGGTTGTTAAATTGAGGCTTTTTCTAGGGTTTTTAAAATAGAGTAGAGCAGCTAAGGGAAGAATATGACATTGATATGTTTGCTTAATTAATTGTATAAAAACAAAAAAATTCCTATTTCAATAATTTTTTTCTATTTTTTAATTATTAAATTCCATATGGACTTCATTTGACACATGGTGCACAATGATTGAGTATTTACAAATGCTGTTAATGCAGGTAGTAATGGTGACCTGAAAAATTATGATTAGATACCACATTTAGCCTAACAAAAGTTTGGATAGTAAATTGAATATTTTCAAAAAGTCTAAAAAAAAACCCATGACATTATCCTTTTATTAATTGTGTGAAATTTTGCATACACAAATGCTTATAATTGTGCCATGTCATGGCAAAGTTGACAATCAAGTGCAAAGTTGCTAAACCTAGCAAAGAGCATGAGTTCGTCTATATATCCTAACATGGACCTTCTCAAATATTTTGGTAGTCATTTATTTTTTTTATTTGAGAGTTATTGTAGCCCTTTGTTTGAAAGCATTATGCTCCAATTTTTTTTTTTTTTTTAAATTTGTAAAATTTGAAATGTTTCCTTGATAGTTGTGTTGAACATTAAGAGTGTTGCATCTTGTCTCATATCATGAATTGATGCTCCAACAATTGCAAATGATTAATTCCTTAAGCTTCTATTAATTATACTTTTTTTTAATTGCAAAATCAAACAAAACTTAGAGAAGTAATGTTGCAATTTCTTAACCATATATTTATCTAATAAATATGAAGTGATATTTTATCATGAATGTGTTCACCTTTTGGGATCTTATCTAGTTTTTTTATGATATAATCAATTGTTGCAATTATATAATAACATGTTTACCTTATTATAATAGAATCAATTGAAGATTTGGTTGTGTGAATCTCTTGGTAATAAAAAATTGGTTAATATTCAATGGATTATATGAGAAGTACAAGTATCAAAAGGAACAATTGAATTTTGTGTTCAATGTTAGTGGATAAGAAGTCCAAGATTATAATTAGTAAGATCCTCTATGTAGATATCAAGTGTGAAAATAATGATAGGTGGATTTCATCTCAACATAACAAAACATTTACTCTAGTGTTGATCTAACAAAAACACTAGATTGGCAAATAAGCCCCTAAACTTTGACTTTGATGCAAAAATACTCCTTAGACTCATCAAAATGTGCTTTATACCCTCTAAAATTTGATTTTATTGTGGTTTTATTGAACTAAAAAAGCAAGTGTCCTTTATCTTGCTAATTTATCAAAGTTTAGGAGGGTTGGGCAAAGGATTATTTACAATATTTGAAAGTCCATATGGTATATTCACGTCTAAGTAAAAGTTTGGAGGGGCTTTGTCATGCCTTGAAGGATACCCTAAACGTGGTAGTCCGCCACATACAATATTAAGACTTAAAAATGACTATCTTAGTCATGCGAAAGTCTCGATATTATATGTAAGGCATACAACACGGTAATAGGAGATGCCATTGGAAAGTATGGTTTAAGCAAGTAATGATGAACATACAAGAATCTAAAAATCAAGTTATCCCATAATAACAAATAATAGTCCAATACACAAGTCTTAGGGGCATTCCCCTGCTAATCTCTAAGGATCATATAAAAGTTACTAGGCCTTTAAAAGATAATTTAAATACTTCATCAAAAGATTTTAAAGGAAGTCTATTCTATATCTTTGAGTAGATTTTCCCTAAAAGCTTCCAAAAAGAAGACTTACTCAAATATGCAAGGACCTTGGATATAGGAAAAAATGGTCCTACGTATACAAAAATCTATAGGGGTGTAAGTTTTATGAGCTTAGTGAGAATATTCCTTATTAACATACTCGAAACAAAGATATCAACCAAGTTTATTATACAGGCAAATGAAATGCAACAACCACATGGGCATACAAGACATGGTTTTCCGGGAACCATATTTTGAATGAATTTATGTCCTTTATGTCACGCCCCAAGGGGTACCCTAAACGTGGCAGTCCGCCGTACACAATACTGAAGCCTAGGAATGACTACCTTAGTCACGCAAAGGCTTCCATATCATGTACAAGGCATACATCACAACCAAGGAAATGCATCGGAGTAGCGCAATTTATATTGATAATAAATAAGCAACAAAGCAAAGAGAATACTTATCATAAAACATAAACATATTGCATTGCAATTCTTAGGGGCATGTCCATCTATTATCTTCAAATAAATTCATATAAGTCATTATATGTAAAGAACTTTACAAAATTACTTATCTTATGATTCTATTTCCTTCATAGAAGCTTAACCATCCTTCCATGATTTCCTCAATGTCATGATCCTCACTTTAAGCTACGGATATACCTATTTCAACAAAATCTATAGGGGTATAAGCTACAACTAGCTTAATGAGATATTCCTTTTCATTCGCACCATATTTTCAAACAAGTTTATTTATTTAATCACATATATGCTATATATACAATGCAACAATCACGTGATTACGCAAATATATACAGTTATCCGGAAACCATATATAGAACGGATTTACCCCTCCGTATCAAAGGTTAAGGAATCGGGGTTGAAGGTCCTCGACCTTCTACTGCTAGTCCCCAGGTCCTCACCCACAGCGTTCGTTGGCTCGGCTCCGAACCTAGAGTCGCTTTCCCTGAGCGATTTGGATTCTCCAGGAAGGAACATGGCCCGGCACCGCACGATCACAGCCAATCCAACTCTATGCGTAGGAGTAGCAGCCTTCTAAAATAGATGTAACTCGATGGATGCTATGCGTGAGCATTTTAGTTTTCTTAAACCAAACCTTATTAAGGTTTATTGGAGGCGATCAATCAATTTAGCAAACAATAAACAGTCATACTAGTAAGTAACAAAATTATTTAAACAAGCAGTTCGAAGTTGCGATATTCTTAATTCTCATTTCATACATCACATATACATAATCCCAAATTCCCTAAATATATATCCATTTTTATCTTTTCTTAGTATACTAATGCCACTACTTTACAAGCACAAGCAAGGTAACGAAATTAGAAGGAATAACTCACTCGTCCATTTTGCTATCTTCTTAGTCGTAGTAATCCTCGGGTAGAGTATTCTTGTATCCTTCGTCACCAAGACAAAAGAAATACCCGGGATAAGTCTTTCATGAAATTCTATTCTTGGAGATTCTAAACTTCTTTTAAAATCGCGGGAAAATCTTATAAGAGGAAATTCCAACTTAAAATGGCCATAACTTGCTCATTTTAACTCGGAATTTCGCATATAATATACCGTTTTCTACCTACTCAAAAAGATCTATCCATTTCTAAGGTTATCTTTGTCATAAAAGGTCGTTTGGGTTCCGAAAACGTCAGGTACATATTTAAAACGAATTTTTCTAAACTTTTGCAAATCCGTTTTCTAACTCAATATATGTATATAATTATATATTTGATAAACACTTTGAATATATAGGTAAGCTCACTTTATATGCAAAAATTCTAATGGTAGTGTCTCAACAATTTATTTCATAAAACAATTCATTTAAACTTTACCTTTGACAATTTCCTTTCAAGTATTTAAAGAAACTTTATATTTTTCCTAGGTTGTTATAAATGATTATATTCTTATCTTATTTTCTTCATTCCTTTTTCCAAAACAAGTTAAATTTTTCCTTAATCCTTTAGTCTTGCATTAAATTCTTCTTCTAGTGATTAAAGTTCAAATTTATCAAAAGTATATTAAGTTGATGAAAACCTTTTCATAATTTTGTATTTAGGATGGTTTTTAGAAAATGAATCTTGTCTTCTTATATCTATTTCTAAAATATAAGCTTTTGCTTTCTAAAACTTGTTCTTTCATCATCTTTTATTGATAAAATCCCTTATTGTTAATCTTACTTTATTTATATTCTTTTGAAAAGGAATTCCTTCTTTTTAGAAGTTTAAAAGGAGTTCCTAAGTGGGTTCATCACCTTATGAGTTTATCTTAACCTTGAAAACTAGTTTGTTTTCTTAGTTTTATTTCGAAGTTTAAAAAAGTTTAAATCTTAAGCTTTTTGTAAAAACTTTTAATATTAATAAATTATATTACTAAAAGCTTAGGTTAACATAATATACAAAGAAAATATTTATTTCTTATGTTTCCTTGGAAATCTATCTTTGAAAACGTTGAGAAAACTCTATTTTTATGTTGTTGATAATAACTTAATGATTTTGTGATAAATCATATAATTGAAAACTTAGCTTTGAGTTCATTAAGTAAAGTAAAATTCTATTTTTAGATTAGTTGAGACATTAACATTATGTAAATGGAAGTATCATAAGCATATAAGTAATAAAAACATAAGAAAATACTAGAAATAAATAATAAGCAAGAAAAATAAATATCAAATATTGGGAACCTTAGCTTCATCAAGGAATCCCGATCAAGTATTGGAGCCTTAGCTTTATCAAGGCATCCCGGGACTAAGAATGGACTAGTCCCGAAAGATTAAAGAAACTAAACAAAAGATTATTTTGACTTGATATGGACAAGTCTAAGACTAGAAGACTAGTTTTAATAATTGCATAAAATAAATAAATTGCATAACTTGAAAGTAAATAAATAACAAATGAGCTTATATGCTCTAAATAAATATATATACATAATTTAAATTAGATTAGAAGCAAATAATAACAATAATAATAGCAACATAATAAAATAGAAAGCTTATGTACAAGAACAAAACATGAACATGTTGTTGCTTTTACTACTCATGTGAGTTTCAAAACAACACCATAGTCATGCTAAGTTGCATGATATGAATAAATAAATGGTTGAAAGAAATCTTTTTAACCTAAGGTATTTGTGGTATGAAGATGGCAGTGAATGTATGGTTATGTGGTTATGGAGAGATGGTAGTTGTATTGCATAAAGAGAAATTCTTGTGGGTATTTGGTGAAAGAGCATTTTGGTAGAGGGAAATGTTGTAGAGAGAGTTTGTGTAGTGAATTTGAGAGAGTTTTGATGGTGCAAAGAATTGTGTGAAAGAATGAAAGAGAAATGGGGTATTTATAGAATGTTTTGGAGTGAATTTTAGATGTAATAAAATAAATTGAAAAAGAAATAAAAATGGGTGAAATGGGGGACAAGAGGCGCCGGTTTTGATCCTTGTAAGGGGGGGGAAATTGATTTTATTTTATTTGTTTGTGTAATAAAGAAGTAATGTGTAAAGTTGATGTGAATAAAGTTGTATTGGAAATGAAAAAAGTAAGAAAGTAGGTATGTAGATGTAAGAAATAGGTGTAAAAAAAAGTAGAGATAGTGAAATAGTAATGAATAGTAGAAAAGTACTATGAATAGTAGACTAGACAATTAAAGTACCGGTAGTAATAAAAGTATGCGTAATAATGCGATATCTGTAATTTTTAGTTACCGAAAAATTCTAAATCGGACATTTTTGGAATCCTTATATTTTTACGAGTCTATTGATATAAACGGAATATTTTTAATATTCCGAGCTCCGGGCCATGCTTTTGGAGCACTGATCTCGATTGACTCCGAAGGACACTCGAAATTCGCGAATATGATATTTTTATGTTACACTATATTATTACGAACTATTCTAGGCTATCAACTTAATTTCGTTTTCTAGGGTTTGAAAACGCGGGATTGCCGGATCTTAAACACTAGGGTTCGTTATGGGTTTTGTTGACTTTAGGGTTCCGGTTTGACCTTTGGTTTCGTCGGGATATTCGTAAGATCGTATAATTTTTTAGTTTTGATCGTTTTATATTTTTAGCTCGATGTCTATGGTTTATCTTATTTTATTTGTGATTATTTAATAGTTTTTAGTTCTCGGGATCGTTTAACCGAGTCTAAGGTTATGAGTTGACTTAGTTTGACTTTTGTTGAAAATTGAAATTTTTTATTCTGAAATTTATCGAGGGTTTTAAGATTTTGTTGTTGATCGGTACTTAGATATATTGTCTTGATTTGCGTGTTAGGAAACGGTTAGGTGATTTGATTGATGTACGAATGTTGTTTCGACCGATAGTTGGATTTTTCTATTTTGTTCTTAAGGGTTCCCTATTTCTCAAATTAAGAAATCTCGTTTTTTATCTTTATTTAGAATTAGGTTTTAACTTGGTTGCGTTTTAGGGTTTCGTTTCTGATGTTTGCCTTGATTTGAAATTTGGTTTTAACTTGAGTCGATTTTTGGGATTTAAATTTTAAACTTTTAGAATTATTTTCTATGAATTATGAAAATTTTTTGGGGTTTACACTTTATTTGGGGTTAGGTATCCCGGCCAATTACAGCCAACAATTTTTATCAACAATTTTCATAGTTCTTATTGGCTACTATTCGCCACCAAAAATATGTAGATCCTACTAGCTCCTACTCGCCATTAATTTGTGTAGTTCTTACCAACTCCTACTCGCTACACACATATTATATTAGTTATGCCAACCACCACTATCATATACTTGTTCCACCAATTGTATAATAGCAAATGCAATAAAACTCAACTCGTGAAGTGCATGCATTAAATTTTATTTAGAGTCTAGCCATTTATATTCAATTTCTTGCAAGTGATCAAGCAATTTCAGACACTTCAACATGCTGGTAGAACATACAAGTTATTATAGGCAATTCATGGCTCGATATGCTTAAGGTTCTTTCACCAACATTATAAGTCACATGCACTTTCCATTTTATTATTTTTCCTATATCTAGTGCTACTACACAACAAGCACAATCATAAGTATGAAAAACAAGGGAAGTAAACTCACCCGGCCATGGCTTGACGATACTTCCTTAATCGAAATAGTCTTAGGGGTAGCAAACGTCTTCTTCCTTGTTTCCTAAACAATGGAATCACCCAAAATGAATATTCCATGGAATTTCTAGTACTATCTTCTAGTTACGGTAAAATTCGTATAGGTGGAAATCCCAACTTAAAATGACCATAACTTGCTCATTTTAACTTGGAATTTCACATATTATATACCATTTTCTACCTACTCGAAAAGATCTATCCATTTCTGAGGATATTTTTGTCATAAAAAATCATTTGGATCCCAAAACAATGAGATACAGATTCACCACGAAATTTCCAACTTTCAAAACACAAGTTTTCAAATTTTTCTTCACCTAAAAATTATTGTACCAAAAATATAGATAATTTTATAGTTGAAAAATCCTTTGAATATATATATATATATATATATACTCATATTATATGCATTAATTTAGTGAGATTGTCTCAATAATGATTTTTGTAAAATAATGTGTCCTAAAAGTTGGAAAAAGTAAAGACTTGAAAATATATTTAGGTTTGTTGGAAAATTTTCTTAAATTATTGTAAATGAGTGTTTTCTTCTTTTAATTTTATTTCTTAACTTTTAAGAATAATTTAAATTTCTAAAAATAACTTTAGTCTTTTTAAGATTCTCACAACTTCATTTCTAGTGGTTCAAAAATGTAGTTTTTTCTAAGTATTTCTTGGTAGTGACTAAAATTTCTTAAAGTAGTCACGTTTATGGGTTCTTAATTTTTCCTCAAGTTATTCCACTTTAAATAAATAATAATGATCTTTTAAGTTATTTACTAATTTTATTTCCTAAGTACGATTTATTTCTGGAAGATAAATGTTTAATGATTTTGTAAAACTTGTCTAGACCATAGTATTTTAGAGTGTTGGTGAAAACTTCATAATTAAGCTTAAGAAAACCTTTGTTAACCATAGAATAAGCAATATTGAGTTTCAAAGAAACTTTCTCATTTTATTGATTTTAAAAAGATTGTATGTGATAAATCTACTTTTTGTATTCTTTGATCAAATCCAATGTACTATTATTACTAAAAACTTGTGATGAACTTAACTAAATTTTGGAAAAGATTTGTTAAGATAAAACTTTATGTTTTCACGGAAAAATCATCTCTTAAGTGACAAAAAAATTTATCTTTAAAGAGAGTTCTTATTTTTCTTTATTTAAGAAAACTCCTTTTTATTTTTGTTGAGACAATATCAACATGTTCATGCATGTTTATGAATATGAAGTCATGAGAAAGAAAATAAGATCACATAATAAGATAAGGATATATACAAGAAGCAATATAAGCATAATAATAAGGTCAAGTATTGGAATCTTAGCTTCATTAAGGCAACCCGGGACTAAAAATAGACTAGTCTCAAAAAAAAAAATGAGAAAAAGAAAGAAAGAAAAAGCATAATAATAATAATGATGAGAGCAAGAATAAGAGCATAGTAAAAATATGAGAATAATAGTAAAAGCCATATAATAAAACACATAATGTATGAATAAGAATAAAACATGAACCTAATGTTGCTTTCTTAACCTCTATGGGTCTTTAGAAAACACACACTATGTTCATGCTAAGTTACATGAACATAATAAACAACTCATTAATAATCTAAAAACATAAGAAAGGATGTATGAACAAGAACAAAGTATGGCCTATTGTTGCTTTCTTAACCTTTTATGGGTTTTTAGAAAACATATACTAAACTCATACTAGGTTACATGAACATAGAGAAAGGTTTAAGATATTTACCTAGTGGTTAGAAGAAGATGGAAAATGGTAGAGAGAAATTTTGTAGAGTGATTTTGAGAGAGTTTTTGTATGTAAAATAAGTGTGTGAAAGAAATGGAGGGAGAGAGTGAGGGTGTATTTATAGAATTTTGTAGAAGGAAATTAGATGTTGTCACGCCCCAACGGGTACCCTAAACGTGGCAGTCCGCCACACTCAATATTAAAGCTTAAGTATGACAACCTTAGTCATTTCCAAAAGCTTTTATATTAAGTGTAAGGCTTACTTTCACAATTTTAGAGGACCATATATGGAATAATGAAGCTTAAGGAGATGTAAAAACATATTAAGAAAAGAAGAATCACAATAATTATTTGTCCATGGCATAAACTGTGCATACTTAGGAACAATTTCTTAAATTTCTAAGCTATTATATAAATATTTGCATGCTAATACTATGATGTACTTTATCCAAAGTTCTAATATTCAAAAGGAATTACCTGCCCACATGGTCCACGTGGCCTTAGCCATAAGTACGGGAACTGCAAAAGGTAGCTATCGGGTATAAGCTAATAGGCTTAGTGAGAACTATTTCCATAAATAACTTCTTGTAACAAGATTCAAACAAGTTGGTTAATCACACATATGTAATGCATCAAACACGTGGGCAAACAATCATATAGCTTTCCGGAACTATATGTTGAATGGATTTACGCCCTCCATTCGGGGTTTGGTGATACTCAAAACAAGTAGATTTGATGATAAAAAATTTAAGCTTGCGAGCACACATCGCCAAGCATTCAATAAAAACTTTTATACTTGCGAGCACTCATCGCCAAGTATTCCGAACCTACTTGATTTGACCTTGCTTGATCAACCGCCAAGCATATTCCATTTAGCCGCCAAGCAATCGCTTTCGGATCTTCCGCCAAGTGTTGCTTTCGACATGAGCCTACTATC
The DNA here is from genome assembly GCA_024138025.1 of Combretum micranthum. Taxonomy (NCBI): domain Eukaryota; kingdom Viridiplantae; phylum Streptophyta; class Magnoliopsida; order Myrtales; family Combretaceae; genus Combretum; species Combretum micranthum. The sequence goes on along the minus strand of JAMXBD010000192.1, from coordinate 171,994 downwards.
CTTCTCACCCAAGGATAATATCCCAACCATGTAATGTGACTCACTTCGTGGTATGCATGAGTTCATTAATTTATAAAGTCATAACATAATTATTTTCATCTTTATGGTGATCAAGGAATTTCACACAAATCAATATTAAACTAAAACAATCACTTAGAACAATTCGGGCTTCGATATTCTTAGAATCCTTTCAAGGAATTATTTACATGCATATCGGTTTATCTTTTCTTAACTCTAGTTGTAATGGTTGTGCTATGGGTGTATGGTGATGGCTTATAAGCATGTAAAAAGGGTTGGGCGTTATTGCATGTGGGGGCCCCATGATCCCTTCGCCAGGTGAAGCTATCCCAGTAGCCACCTCTCAAACCCCAGGATGAAGCTTGTCCCACATGGGTTTGGCTCAACCCTTTTTACATGCTTATAAGCCATCACCATACACCCATAGCACAACCATTACACACTATGTGTAATGGTTGTGCTATGGGTGTATGGTGATGGCTTATAAGCATGTAAAAAGGGTTGAGCCAAACCCATGTGGGACAAGCTTCATCCTGGGGTTTGAGAGGTGGCTACTGGGATAGCTTCACCTGGCGAAGGGATCATGGGCCCCCACATGCAATAACGCCCAACCCTTTTTACATGCTTATAAGCCATCACCATACACCCATAGCACAACCATTACACATAGTGTGTAATGGTTGTGCTATGGGTGTATGGTGATGGCTTATAAGCATGTAAAAAGGGTTGGGCGTTATTGCATGTGGGGGCCCCATGATCCCTTCGCCAGGTGAAGCTATCCCAGTAGCCACCTCTCAAACCCCAGGATGAAGCTTGTCCCACATGGGTTTGGCTCAACCCTTTTTACATGCTTATAAGCCATCACCATACACCCATAGCACAACCATTACACACTATGTGTAATGGTTGTGCTATGGGTGTATGGTGATGGCTTATAAGCATGTAAAAAGGGTTGAGCCAAACCCATGTGGGACAAGCTTCATCCTGGGGTTTGAGAGGTGGCTACTGGGATAGCTTCACCTGGCGAAGGGATCATGGGGCCCCCACATGCAATAACGCCCAACCCTTTTTACATGCTTATAAGCCATCACCATACACCCATAGCACAACCATTACACATGTGTAATGGTTGTGCTATGGGTGTATGGTGATGGCTTATAAGCATGTAAAAAGGGTTGAGCCAAACCCATGTGGGACAAGCTTCATCCTGGGGTTTGAGAGGTGGCTACTGGGATAGCTTCACCTGGCGAAGGGATCATGGGGCCCCCACATGCAATAACGCCCAACCCTTTTTACATGCTTATAAGCCATCACCATACACCCATAGCACAACCATTACACACTATGTGTAATGGTTGTGCTATGGGTGTATGGTGATGGCTTATAAGCATGTAAAAAGGGTTGGGCGTTATTGCATGTGGGGGCCCCATGATCCCTTCGCCAGGTGAAGCTATCCCAGTAGCCACCTCTCAAACCCCAGGATGAAGCTTGTCCCACATGGGTTTGGCTCAACCCTTTTTACATGCTTATAAGCCATCACCATACACCCATAGCACAACCATTACACTAGTGCAACTAATTTACAAGCACAACAAGTGTAGCATTTAATGGAAATAAACTCACGATGCCATTGTCGTCTATTCCTCTAAGCGGATGAGTCGTTCACACACTCCACTAAAACGTAATAGTTCTTGGGGTGAAGAAATCCTTCCTCGGGGTCACCTAACCAAAGAGAATACCCACAATGAGTTTTTCTTGAAGATCTTCTTGAATTTTGCCAAAACAATGTCAAAGGACGTTAAAGTTCGTATGGAAGAGTGTTCCAACTTAAAACGGCCATAACTTGGTCATTTTAACTCGGAATCGCGCATATAATATACCGATTTCTATCTGCTCGAAAAGATCTACCCATTTCTAAAATTATTTCCCACAAACAAAGCCACATAGGCTCTGAAAAACTGATGACAAAATTTACCACGGATTTTCAAGTGAAAACAACTTTGGTTCAAGAAATCAAAATTTGTTTGATAAATACTTAGTTATCTATATGGTTGGAAAATTCTCTTTTTATGACTATGTAACTCATATTTAAGCATGCTCAAATGTCTTGTTGTCCAAATTATTTTTCTTAAGTAAAACAATGTTGGTTTGAAGCTTTTCGGAAATTGTTTTTGTGAATTTCTTTGAAATGAATACCTTGTTTATTTTGTTTTCTAAAAAGGTTTTATGTTGGTTTTATTTATCTTTTTCTAAGTGACTTTTGAAAATAAAATTTTTTCTACTTTCTAAGTTACATTTATGATATAAAATATGATGTTCTTTATTTTTCTTGTGCAATTTCTTTTTGTTCATTTGTTTTGCAAAAATCCTTACTTGATATTTCTCATTCTTTTCCTCATGTCTCCGTTTCCAAAAACAATTACTCATGCATGAAAATTTTGATTTCCTTATAAAAACAAAGTGGAACAATTAAGGACTTTTTGTAGAAAAACTAATTTCTATAATCTTATTAACTTTTTCTTGTAACTTTGAAAAGTGAAAATTTTATTCTTTTCAAACCATAAATTTTCTTTGCCCATTTAGTTTGCAAAGGTCTTTCCATCTTATTTTCTTTCTTTATGAAAAGAACCATCTTGACAAAAACATTTCCTTTTGAAAAACAAGGTGGAATTAATAAGTATCTTTGTAAAGCAAAAGTAGTTTATAAAATTATTGTGAGTTCTCTTTTTGGTAACATGGAAAGAAATGAGTTTGTTTTGTGTTGATTTTATACTTTACATAAACTTATTCCTAAGTGACAAAAAGCCTTCTTTTATCTAATTTTCTTTAGAAGGTAAAACTTTTGGACAACAATCTAAATGAACATGATTATGAGGATAATAATAAACAAGGTAACATAAAGCATAAATAATAAAATCAAGTATTGGAGTCTTAGCTTTTTCAAGGCTCCCGGGACTAAGAAATAAACTAGTCCCATAAAGAAGTAAAATGAAAGAAGAAAAACTTGTTTTGACTTGATTAGGACAAGTCTAAGACTAGAGACTAGTCTTATAAACAACTTGAAATAAATAAATTGCATTGAAGTAAATAAATTGCATGAAAGGTAAATAAATTGCAAGATTATGAGCTTATATGCTCTAAAGAATATGTATATAGTTATTAGATATAGTAGATAGTTATGAACATAAAAGAAATATAAAGAACATAAAGGAAATATAAGGAACATAAAGGAACATAAAGAAATTGACATTATGAACAAAAACAAAGTATGAATCTAATGTTGCTTTCTTAACCTTCATGGTTTTAGAAAACATACACTAAGCTCATACTAAGTAAATCAACATGGAGACTTCTTGAAGAACTTTTACCTAAAGGAGATGAGCCTAAAGAGAGCTTCTTGAAGAGCTTCTTGGAGAGAAATTCTAGAGAGATTTTGAGAGAGTAATTTTAGTATAGAAGTGGTGTGAAAGAAGTGAAAGAGGAGGGGGTATTTATAGGAAAATGGGGAGTGATTTTTGGATGAATAAAATAAATGCAAAATTAAAACAAATGGAGAGGGAAAGAGAGAGAGGTGCCGGCCACATTTTGAGAGGAGAGAGGGAGTGATTTAATTTTTGTATTTTGTTAAATAAAAGATATAATAAGTAAGGTAGATGTGATATAAATTATGGGAAAGGTAAAAAGTTAAGATAATAGGTTATGTAGAGTGTAAGAGTAGGTGTAAGAAAAAGTAGAGATAAAAGAATAGTGTAGAATAGTAATGAATAGTGTAATGTAAAGTAGATATGACAATTAAAGTACCGGTAGTAAGAAAATACGCGTATAATAGCTATATCTGTTATTTTTACTTACCGAAAAATTATGAAATTGATATTTTTGGAAAACTTATATTTTTACGAGTCTAACGGTATATTCGGAATATTTTTACTAGTCCGGGCTTCCGACACGTTTTTCGAGAACTGCGTCCGATCGGGTTCGAAGGACACCCGAATTTCGCGAAACTGAAACTTTTATAAAACTTATGGTTATTACGGTCTATTTGAGCTTCTTAACCCAACTTCGTTTTTCCGGGCCAAAGAAAACGGCAATGCCGGACTTAGATTGATATGGTAAACTAGGGTTTCGTTGACCTTTAGGGTTTCGTTTGACTTCCGGTTAGGGTTTTGTGCTAAACCGATTCCGAAAATTTAGGGGTTTACAGATGTAATAATTTAAATAGAAAAGAAAAATAATTAGATAGAAATGGGAGAGAGGGGCACTTACCACAAGCATGGAGGGGAAAAAATTATTAAATATGTATTTTTGTAATGAAAAGCAATTAAGATGTGAAATATGATAGATGTGAAGTTGTATTGGAAAAGAAAAAAGTAAGAAATAAGTATATAGGTAGTAAGAATCGATAGTAAGAAAAAGTAGAGATAGATGAATAGTAAAATAAGACATTGAATAGTAAACAAGACAAATAATATACCTGCAGTAAAGAAAATACGCATCAAGATATATGTTATTTTTAGTTATCAAAAAAATTATAAAACAGATATTTTTAAAATCCTTGCATTAATACAAAACGGTATCATCGGAATATTTTTACTATTTCGAGCCCTGAAACATACTTTTCGATAACTGATCCCATTTGAATCCAAAATACACTAAAAATTAGCAAATCTAATATTTTTAAGCTTCCTTATGTTATTGCGAACTATTATCCATAATTATCTCAGTTTTGTTGTTTAGGGTTTAAGAACATGGGATTGTCAGATCTAAACACTAGGGTTTGTTGTAATCTTTAGTTGACTTTTAGGGTTTTCAATTGACTTCTAATTCTAAGATTTTAAGCATAAGCTTAGCAAAAATTCAAGAGTTTATAAGCTCTTTGCAATTTCCACAAAATCAAAACTTTAGACATTAAATTGTCTTAATTTGGTAGTATAGGTACTTACAATACCATTATCCTAATTTGTGATTCCTAAACATTTCATAGGACATTCGAATGTATCTAAGCATTTGAATCTTGTGAGCCTTTATGTGACTTTGTATAGATGTTAATATATATAATATATATATATATATATATTATCTTAATGAAATCTCTTATTATTGTTTTATAGATTGTAGAGGGTTATTTTGCTAATGGGTTTTGAAGCCCAATTTAATGCCAAGAGCTAGTCTTTTAGGCTAATAGCAGGGTCTAGAAGACAAGTTCAATAAGGGATGTTGTATGAAGATTTAGCTTTGTAGGCTTAGAATAGAGATCATCAAACTAGTTTATTTTACTCTAGACCTTATTTGGTTTTCTTGTGTGCAAAAAGCAGATTCCAAAATATCTTTCTAGGCTAATTCAGGCTATATTTGGCTAAAAATAGAGCTTATATAGAATGAAATAAGCCTATTTCTATTTTATATTAAAAATGGGATAATTTTAAGAAGAAAATAGGCTTCCTTTATTGTTACGCCTCGAAGGGTACCATAAACGTGACAATCCATTATACACAATACTAAAGCCTAAGAATGACTACCTTAGTCACTTAAAGGCTTCCATATCATATACAAGGCGTACATCACAACCAAATGAACACATCAGAGTGGCACAATTTACATTGATAACAATTAAATAGCAAGGCAAGGAGAATATTTATCATAAACATAAACGTGGTTGATTACAAATCTTAAGGGCATACCTCTGTTATTCTCTTCAAGTTTGTATAAATACATTACTCGAGAAACCTCCTAAATACTAACATCGCATATACTGCATATAAGGAAATTTCAAATTAACTCCATCCGATATTCCTATTGCCTCCATAAGAGCTTAAAAATCCATCCATGACTTCCTTTGTAAACCCCCGAAGTTTTGTGATCAAACTAAAGCTTAAACCCTAATCAGAAGTTAACCGGATTTCCAAAGTCAACAAAACCCTAGTCTACCGTAACCGCTTAAGCACAGCATCACCGTTTAAGAAATCTTAAGAGAGTAAGAAAGAGTTTAGTGAGTAGAATAGTTCGTAATTATCTAAGATAGCCTAAAAAGATCAGTTTAGTAAAACCGAAACTCGTTTTGAATCCGATCGGACACAGTTCTTGAAAAACATGTCTCGGGGCTCGAAGTAGTAAAAATATTCCGAATATACCGTTAGACTCGTAAAAATATAAGATTTTCAAAAATATCAATTTTGTAATTTTTCGGTAGCTAAAAATATCAGATATCGCATTTATACGCGTATTTTCTTACTATCGGTACTTAAATTGTCATGTCTACTTTACATTACACTATTTACCACTATTCTATACTATTCATCTATCTCTACTTTTTCTTACAACCTACTCTTACTACCTATACCTCTATTTCTTACACATTTTCTTTTTCAATACAATTTCACATCTCTCATATCTTACTTTTAATTAACAAAAATATAAAAAAATTAATTTTTCTCTCTTCCTCCTCACTAAAGTTGCCCCGACCACCGCTCTACCCCTTCCAAATTTTTTTAATTTTTATTTATTTTATTAACACAAATTATCTCCCACATTTTCCTATAAATACCCCATCATACTTCCACTTCTTTCACACCTCTCTTCTACTAAAATTACTATACTAAAATTTCTCCAAGAAATTCCTCTCAAGAAGCTCTCTCAAGATTAGTTCTTTTAGGTAAATTTTCTTCAAGAATTTCATATGTTCATTTACTTAGTATGAGCTTAGTGTATGTTTTCTAAACCATGAAGGTCAAGGAAAGCAACAATAGGTTCATACTTTGTTTTTGTTCATAATCTAATATTCCTTATGTTGCTTTTATGTTCATAACTATCTAATATATCTATATAACTATATATATTATTTAGAGCATATAAGCTCATTGTCTTGCAATTTATTTACTTTCCTTGCAATTTATTTATTTCCTTGCAATTTATTTACTTCCTTGCAATTTATTTACTTCATGTTATTCTTAAGACTAGTCTTTCTAGTCTTGGACTTATCCTCATCGAGTCAAAACATTTTCTTTTTCTTTTGGGACTAGTCTTTTCTTAGTCTCGAGATACCTCGATGAAGCTAAGGTTCCAATACTTGATTTATTTCTTTATTAGCTTATTCCTTCAAGTTATTATGTTCTTTTATATTTCCATAACTTTATGATTCATATTCATGCATGAACATAATGATTTTTATCTCAACAAAATAAATGAGAAAATGTTTTCTTAAACTAAAGATTCTTTTCTAAGAAATAAATGTAGGGAGTAAGTTTCTTAAAAGCTCATAAACATGCCTAGAAATAACTTTTCTTAAATAAACAAAAGGTTTTCTAAAAATTCACTTTTCATCAAGTGCTAGAAATTCTTTTGGAATGATCACAAGAAACAAAGATATTCTTTTATGAAATTGTTATTACTTTTAAAAGTTGTTGGAATCTAAGCTTAGAAAATAAAATCATTCCTTAGGAATTTAAAGCAATTACAAGAAATTAAATTTAGGAGAAAGAAATACTTATTTCAAATAAATTAAGATATTTTCAAAGCAAAATGAATATTGCAAAAAATTCTCAAGTTTAAAATCTTTAAAGACTTTACTTTTTCATAAATTGAGACAACTTCATTAACTTCATACATTTGTTATGAGTCAATACATATATGCATATACTTTTCAAAAACTTCATAAAATATTTTGAATATCTACCTCTTCAAGTGAGCTTTTGATAAAAGAAGGAATTCAAGTTTATTTAAATTCGTGGTGAATCTGGTCGCTACTTTTCGGAATCCAAACGACTTAGTTTGATGAAATTAAGTTTAGAAATGGATAGATCTCTTCGAGTTAAAATGAGCAACTTATGGCCATTTTAAGTTGGAATTTCCTCTTATATGATTTTACCGCGATTTTGAGAAAAGTTTAGAATCTTCAAGAATAGAATTTCATGAATGACTCATTTTAGGTATTTCAGCTTGTTTAAGTGAAGAAGGACCCGAGATCGTTTTTCCGGAGGATTACTTCGATTAGGATCTACCGACATGGAGTGAGTTATTCCTTTACTAAGTTACATTTCCTTGTTTGTGCTTGTAAATAGTGGCACTAGAAATTTAGGAAAAGATAAATGAACAATTGTTATGTAACTTGAATGAAAGATTAGTTGAATGAAAGTTAAGAATATCGAAGGATGATATGTTTAAATGAAGTGTGATTCTTGTATTGATATGATGAAATTGGGGTTGATTGCCTTTAAATGAAATCAGCATTAAATTGGTTAAATGTATATTAAAATTAATTCATGCATATCATACTTGTGAGTCACATTTGTTTCGCTACTACTCTTCGTGTGGGAAACGAGGAAGTGGTAGTGGTGGCTACTAGGAGCCGGAAAGTCTACATGAGCCAGTAAGAGCAAGGAAGTCTATAAGGCAAGCAGGAGCCAGCAAATCTGCAAATATTGATGATCGTATGGGCCTGTAACCTCCTAACCCTTAACATGGAGGGCGTAAAATCCATGCTACACTCGATTTCCGATTAATCTTGTGTATTTTGTTTGCTCATGTGATTGGTGCATTCTCATATGCTTGAATTAAATAACTTGTTTGCTTTATGGAAATGTTCTATAGATAGGAATTATCTCACTAAGCTAGATTTGCTTATACCCTTATAGCTTTTTGTTACAGTATGATTATCTGTGGTTGGCCCCAAGAAGCCCCGTATGCCAGGTACGAGATTAAGCTACTAGGAGTTTTTGGGAGAAGTTTATGTATTTTAGTTTTGAACATAGACTTCTAAGAAAATCTCTATAGTAGGCTTATGTTGTAATTATGATTAACGTGTTAATAGTTTAGTTGAACAAGACTTTAAGGCGGGGCAATGCCCCTAAGATGATGTAAGAAATTATTATTTGAATGAAGATCTTATGTTTATTTATATAATTTCATGCTTGCATTTACTATTTACTTAAACGTAATACCCCTGTGAGCCTTCTACTATCTTGGAAGCACGCCTTGCATGTGATATCGAAGCTCCTGCATGACTAAGGTTGTCATTCATTAGTTTTAATATTATATGTGGCAGACTGCCACGTTTAGGGTACCCTCTGGGGCGTGACAGTTTAAGTTGGTATCAGAGCGCAAGTTTTAGATAAAAGATAGTAGAAATAAACTTTAAGATAGATAGTAACAAGTTAGAACTCAAACTTAAGATCCGATCCCCTTTTTTGTTTTATTTGATAGCTAACTTTCCTCGAAGTTAAGGAAAAATCCCGACATTTCCTTAAGGACCCAAACAAGACCTTTGTGAACTACTGTCTTAGGCTAAGAGTCCTGTGTGAGGAATTCACATTAGTTGAAAGGCCCCAAACTGCCCGCGAGATGTTTAAGTTATCGAAGAAGGGATTGAGACATTCCTTGTGGAGAAACTTGCCCAGAGAACTAAGGTTCGATGCCATGAGCAGACGAAGGTGGAGTGACATGGAAGTGATCTACGTGATCGAGAGAATGATGGTTTTCATGTATAGAGAGACTATGCTACAACAGATGACCTTTACCCTGAAGGCGGAAGGAGCCCGACAAGAACCAGACTTTCGAACCTAGAATAAGTTGGGACCCCTTTATATCTATGCACATGATGAGTTGGCAGACCACACCGAGTGGCTAAAGGCGGACACCGAAGGATGATTTTACTGGTATGTCGCCTACCGACGTATTGTCCCCATGCCATCAGAGTATAATACCCAACCAAACTCTATTGGGATGTAGCTAGACGTTATCCCAGATGAGGACTTCATCATGGAAGATGCCCAAGGGAATGAAGGGAATGGAGAGACAGAAGGTAACCCTGAAGAAGACCAGAATGAAGACTCGAAACCTGAGGAGACTCAGTCCGCATCCCTTTGGGAAGACAACCCTTTGATCCCCAGTCAGGTACCTCCCCAAAGGTTAAGCCAGGATGTTCCTATGGAGACCGTTGCAAGGAATAACCCAGTAATGATCTCCGATTCTAAAGAGGAGGAAGAAGAGATAATCCACGATGGAGGGATGCTTTTGAGCCAAGTGGATTCCTAAGAAGCATATCTCAAACCCTACCATAGCAGTGGCACATGAGGGAGGAGACCAAGAAGGACAGGAAGCAACAAATGGCACTACCCGTGGAGAAAGGATTTCTATACATGATGAAGTATGGCCGTCTCAGGCAGAGATCAGCTCGAGGTACCAAGGAAAAAGGATGATCGTGAGTCAGTATCTGCGATAGTTTGTCAAAAGGCACAAAGCTTCTACTAGTCGAAGTATGAACCCAGCGCCATCCCCATAAGGAAAGGAAGATTGAAGAGGGAAGGAGTGAAGGAAGGGAGCGTAACTCGACAAGTCTAACCAAACCTTTCCCTAGGCATATCTTTGTTGTAGTGCATGAATTTTTTGCTTTTAATGTTTATGTTTTAAATATTTCCTATTTGAACAATTATCTTTTGTTGAGAATGGTTCTAACCTTCTCATAATTATGTAAGGATTATTCCCCTCTTTGATTTTAAATGTAAAGTACTTTATGTTGATTTAATGATTTTTGGATTTGATTGCCTTGAATATTTTTTATGCAATTTCCGATATTTCCGATATTTTTCCCCTTGTTGCGAAAATTTAAGAAGTCTAAAACTAGAATAAATTAACAGACGAGGTAGAAGACATGAACGTCGTGCCTCTAATAATGTACCAGTAGAACCAGAAAATCCCCCGGCAAGACAACAAGCGGTACCACCAAAACCCCCACCAAACCAACAAGGCGATGTTTGGGTTGCTATCAACCAACTAGCCGGTCTAGTCAACAATTTTATGCAGCATGCACAGAACATGTCACCACCAGCTGCCCATGCACCTGAAGCGACAGTTGAGGCACCTGCACCACCAGAAGCTAAATCTCATACTGTTCCTTTGCCAGCACCACCACCGCCTCGACCTTACCGAAGTTTCTTGCCATACTTCATCAAGAGCAATACATATTTTGATGGAAGTTTCGGAAAGCCAGATGAAGCGGAAGATAAACTAGCACAAATAGAGAGGTCATTTGCTGCATATGACGTGCCCTATCATCTTCGCCTGGATTATGGCACGTACATGTTAAGATTCAATGCCAGGATATGGTGGGAATCTAAAAGTAGAGAATTGCTACCACCCATGACCTGGGCGACCTTCCGAAGAGAGTTTTTGGAAAACTATTTCCCTAAGAGTTTGAGGGTACAGTATAGTGGAGACTTCCTTCACATATCCCAGAAAGGAAGGACGATGGAGCAATACGAGATGAAATTCAGTCGTCTACTCCAGTATGCGCCTGAATCCTTCAAGCACAATGAGGAATTAAAGAGGTAAATATTTCTGAGTGGCTTAGACGAAGACTTGAGAATGCGTCTGGAGGAGTTGGATCTAAGGACCCTCCGAGAATTGGTGGAAAGGGCCCGCATTATAGAAGGAGCCAAGAAAAGGAAAAGCAAGGCCCCTGAGAAGAGAACCTTCGTGTTCGGGAAAAGAACTCAGGATAGTTACAGCCCCAATTTCTAGAGCAAGAGGTTTAAATCCTTCAACAGCTTCAGAGGAAGTGCTAATGGTAATAAGGAGGCATCCAAAGTTAAAGTGACATGCTGGAAATGCAAAGAGGAACACTATCCGAAGAGGTGCCCCTTGCTGCAACACAAGTGCTACTTTTGTGGAGACCCTAGCCACAAGATCAGTGACTGCCCGAAGAAGGCTTCTACTATTTGCTTTGTATGTAAGCAAATTGGGCACTTCACCAATGAATGCCCATAGAGAAAGAATGCCCCAGTTAGACCGTTTGGGTCAGTGCGAGGAGTTGCATCGACAAAAAACGGAAGTGGAGGGAGCAACTCAAGTCGTTCTGGAGTAGCTGTCCACGGAATGAGAATATACAATTTGGAAGGACAGTGGGTATGTGAGGAGTTGGATGATGAAGGAGCAGAGTTAGCAGCCATGGATGGAAATTATGGCCCAGATTTTATACTGGTGACAGGTCAGAATCAAAAACCCTTTTCTTTGATGCAAGATATTAAGTTTCCTGCATTCATTCCTATGCTAGAAGTATAAAGTTTTATAACCGCAAATAGCTTAAGTATACCAGTCTCGTAATTAGTATAAAATTCAAGTGCAGGACACGTACACATAGCTAGTCAAACTGCTTATGCCTTGTTCGACACGGGAACTACGTATTCCTTTATCATTGTTAGTTTGGCTAAGCAGACTGGTTTACGCATAGATACTATTGCTACCGATTTTCGAGTTAAGACCCCCACCGGAAGCATAGTAACGACTAAGGAAATGCTTAAAGATTGTCCTATGGAGATACAAGGAAGTCACTCTAAGTGCGACCTAATAATCTTGGAGATGAGCAAGTATGAAGTAATCTTGGGAATGAGTTGGTTGACGTCTGTCAAAGCTCTGGTGGATTGTAACCACGAAGAGGGTGACGTTTAAGGATCAAGATGAATGTGAAAGAGTGTTCAAAGAGAATCCACGGTGAAGTTAAACTCATTCGAGTTAATGGATGATGAAGAAATCAACTTAAGTAACCTAGATGAAGAAGAAAAGGAAGAGGAAAAACTTGAGTTGGAATCCATACCCGTAGTTAAGGAATTTCCAGATGTGTTTCCTGACGGATTACCTGGATTACCACCCAAGAGAGAGATCGACTTTGAAATCGATCTATTGGTAAATACAGAGCCGATATCCAAAGCACCTTACCGGATGTCACTAGTAAAGCTTAAGGAGTTAAAGTCTCAACTGCAAGACTTGTTAGATCAAGGTTTTATCCGACCAAGTGTATCACCCTAGGGAGCATCCGTGTTGTTCGTAAAGAAGAAGGATGGTTTTATGCGTTTATGCATCGACTACCAGGAGCTTAATAAAGTCACCATCAAGAATAAATATCCACTCCCAATGATCGATGATCTTTTTGACCAACTTCAAGGAGCTAGTGTCTTTTCGAGGATTGATCTACGGTCAGGATACCACCATTTGAGGATTAAGCCAGAAGACGTACCCAAGATAGCTTTCAAAACTCGCTACGGACATTACGAGTTTCTAGTAATGCCTTTTGGTTTAACCAACGTGCCAGCAGCTTTCATGGATCTCATGAATCGAGTATATAAGCCCCTGTTGGATAAATGCGTGATAGTCTTCATTGATGATATCCTGATCTATTCCAAGACACACAAGCAACATGAAGAACACTTAAAGATGGCATTACAAACCTTGCATGAGCATAAGTTGTATGCTAAGCTGTCTAAGTGTGATTTATGGTTGGATAGGATACCCTTCTTAGGACATGTCATATCTGGAGAAGGAATATCGGTAGACCCTAAGAAGATCAAGGCAGTGATGGATTGGAAACAACCTAAGATTGTTACTGAAGTGAGAAGTTTTCTCCGTTTGGCTGGATATTATAGGAAGTTTGTAAAGAATTTTTCTACCATCGCCAAACCCCTCACACAGTTAACCCAAAAGGAGGAGAAGTTCATTTGGACGGATAAGAGAGAACAAAGTTTCCAGGAACTAAAGAAAAGACTTGTCTCTGCCCCGATTCTAATCCTACCAGACCCCGAGAAGTCTTATACAGTGCACAGCGATGCCTCTAGGAATGGTCTTGGATGTGTGTTGATGCAAGACGGAAAAGTAATCACTTATGCATCACAACAACTTAGGCCTCATGAACAGAGTTACCCCACCCATGATCTGGAGTTAGCCGCCGTTGTGTTTGCACTTAAGTTGTGGAGGCATTACTTGTATGGACAGAGATGCGAAATCTACACCGACCATAAGAGCCTCAAGTATCTATTCACGCAGAAGGAGTTGAATATGCGACAACGGAGATGGTTGGAACTCATTAAGGATTATGACCTTGGAATCAACTATTGTCCAGGGAGAGTAAACGCAATTGCAGATGCCCTGAGTAGAAAGAATTATGAGGAAGTAGCTTCTTTGCTCACTGACAAGAAAGAGCTAATAAAGGAATTTGAAAGAATGAGCATTGAATTCATAGGGCAAAGTGCGGAAGCAGAAATAGCCAACCTAGTCTTGGAACCTACCTTAGTAGAAAGAATCAAGGAGGCCCAACGATATGACGAGGTAATTCAGAAGATTAAGAAAGAGGTACAAGAAGGAAGATACACCGACTTTACCATAGATGAAGATGAGGTGGTAAGAATGAAAGGCAGATTATGTGTTCCGCATGGTGAAGATATAAGGAAGGAAATCATGGATGAAGCACATCATTCCGGATACACCATGCATCCAGGAGGAACAAAAATGTATCAAGACCTAAAGAGCCACTATTGGTGGAACGGTATGAAGACAGACGTAGCAGACTTTGTGCTAAAATGTTCCACATGCCAACAAGTAAAGGTGGAGCACCAAAGGCCTGGAGGAATTTTAAAACCCCTGTCGATACCGAGTGGAAATGGGATCAAATCACAATGGATTTTGTGTGTGGATTGCCACGAACGTCGGCAGGATATGATGCTATTTGGGTCATAGTGGATCGATTGACAAAGACGGCACACTTCCTTCCAATTAACATGACGCACTCTATGGATAGGTTGGCAAGAATTTATATAAGGGAGATAGTACGCTTGCATGGAGTGCCCGCTAGAATAGTCTCCGACCGAGACCCAAGGTTTGTATCTAAATTTTGGACGAGCTTGCAAAGATGTATGGGAACTAAGTTGCACTTCAGTACTACTTATCACCCTCAGACTGATGGTCAGTCAGAAAGGATGATACAAACATTGGAAGATATGTTGCGAGCTTGTGTGATAGAGTTTAAAGGTAGTTAGGACCCACACCTGCCTTTAGTAGAGTTTGCTTACAACAATAGCTACCACTCTACGATCCAGATGCCACCTTATGAAGCATTGTATGGAAGACGGTATCAATCACCACTATTCTAGGAGGAGGTAGAAAAGTTGAGCATCAGTCCTAACTTGGTGCAAGATGCGGCTGACAAGGTGAGGATCATCCAAGGAAAGATGATGGAAGCACAAGATAGACAAAGAGTTGGGCGAATATGAAGAGACGAGTGCTTGAATTTGAAGTTGGAGACCATGTGTACTTGAAGGTAAACCCCATCAAGAGTATTCGTCGAGTTCGAGCACAAGGAAAGTTGAGCCCACGATACATTAGACCCTTTGAAGTACTTGAGAAAGTAAGAAATCTTACTTATCGTCTGGCACTCCCTCCAAACCTATCTGGAATTCACAACGTGTTTCACGTATCAGTTTTACGGAAACATGTGCCAGATCCTACTAGGATTGCAAAGCTGGAACCAGTCCGATTAAAAGAAAATCTCACATACGAGGAACACCCGGTTCAGATCTTAGATCACAAGGTGCAAAAGCTTCGAAATAAAGAGATCAAATATGTAAAGGTCTATGGAGAAAACTACTCATGAGAGGAAGCAACCTGGGAGGCTGAAGAGCTAGGTGACTCCAAAGAAGGATACCTATATCCTGAAGATTATTTCGATTAAGAAAAGTGTGTGAACGACTCATCCGCATAGAGGAATAGTTGACATGGCATCGTGAGTTTATTTCCTTAAAATGCTATACTTGTTGTGCTTGTAAATTAGTTGCATTAGAATTAAGAAAAGATAAATGGATATGTATGTAAAATAATTCTTTGAAAGAATCCTAAAAATATCGAGGCCAGAATTGATTTAAATGTTTGTTTTAGTATGACATTTGATTTGTATGAAACTCCTTGATCGCCTTAAATTCAATACTAATCATGTTATGATATCATAAATAAATGGATTCATGCATACCACGAAGTGAGTCACATTGCATATGGGTTATTATCCTGAGTGAGAAGGATAGTAGGCTCATGTTGAAAGCAACCCTTGGTGGAGTATCCGAAAGCGATTGCTTGGTGGCTTAAAGGAATGCTTGGTGGAAAATCCCAAAGCAAGGTCAATTCAAGTAGACTCGGAATGCTTGACGATGTTGATCATAAGCATAAAACTTTTTAACTAAAACTACTTGTTTTAAGGTTATGTATCACCAAACCCCGAATAGAGTGCGTAAATCCATTCAACATATAGTTCCTGGAAAGCTATATGCCTTGTTTTCTCACGTGTATGTTGCATCCCATTTGATTGTTTAAACAACTTGCTTGAAATCGTGTTACAAGAAATTATTTATGGAAATAGTTCTCACTAAGCCTATTAGCTTATACCCTTATAGATATCTTTTGCAGTTTCCTTACCTGTGGTTGAGGCACGAGGATCCTGTAGTCAAGTAATTTCTTTTTGGACAAAGAAATTCTAGATGAAGTTTATGTAAGCCCTGGAAAATTTCAACAGATAATCCTAAAAATGAACTTAGGAAATAAAACCCTGAAAGTCCCTCCGAGTTAAAAACCGAACTTCGACGAGTCCTAAATTCCGAATGAATCCTGAAATTCTGAGTTGTGAGAAAAATAAGAAACCTCAGAAACAAAATAGCAACCCAATATACTTCCATTCTAAAACCTCTAGGTACGACAAACTTCATATTTAACTCCGACTTATAAATTCGGATAAAATATAGCCCTAAACAAATTGTTAAGGAGTGAATAGTGATTGGCTTCGGGAATGAAACTTAATCCCAAAAGAATTCCGAGAACGTGGTGAGATATTTGATACTTACGAGAGTAAACCTTAAAATAAAACTCACCCATCAGACAAGTCATATAAGTGTGAAATATCAGTTTTTATATTGGCAATGGCGTAAACCGAAAGGTTAACCGGGAAACCTGAGCCTCCAAAACTCCCAAGAAACTCGGTAACCTAGATCTGACAAACTCGTATTCCTAAACCAAGGAGTTGGAACAAGAGAAAAGGTGCAATCGGTTCATATTAAGTCTAGGATACTCTGTAAAGATGAGATCAATGAAATTCCGACCTATTCCAATCAGATCAGGTGCCAGTTTCGAAAAACACGCTCTGGGATTCGAAATGTTAAGAATATGTTTTAATGCCGTTAGACTTATATTTCTAAAGGATCTCTAAGTTATTAGTTTTACAAATTTTCACATAGCTAGAATTATCTAATTTTACAAATCTGTTTGTATTTCATTATTACCGGTAATTAGTGAGTCTTCCAGTACGATTTAATGTTTTTAGTCACCTAAATTGTTGTTATTATTATTATATTATTCTTATAAGGTATACCCTAGTTCTCCTAGTGATCGGATAGTAATCGGACGAACTTTGGAAACCAGAGAACGAAACCCTATATCGGTCCGATCCAGTTTAGTGAGAGGAGCCTAGAAACCCTAGATCCGGCTTTCCTTTGATTTCACAATAAAAGAAATTTTATAAAGTAAATGAATTTGAATTATTATTCTAAAGTACATTTTAAACCTTTGAAAGTTTTAAATTCGGGAATTTTTCAATTCCGGCCTTCCCGAGCTCAATTACGGAAAAGCGTGCCCCGGACCACGGATTCAGAAAAATGTTCCGGAATATTCATTAGAACCGTAATTTTATAAGGATTCCAAAAATATCAATTTCGTAATTTTCCGAGCTATAAAAATTACAGTTATAGCTTTTCCCGTGTTTTCGTTACAACCGGTAAAGTAGATGTCTTGTCTACTATTCACAAGTACAACCTATACTACACACTACCCATACCTATTCTTACATCCTTACAACTACTCAATTATATTTTCTTTTCCAAGAAATTTTTGTCTCCTATTAAATTATTACAAATATTACATTTTATTACTTAAATTACAAATTAAACAAATTTCAAACACACACTCACACCCTCCCCCATGTGGCCGGCGCCCCTCCCCCTTTTTCCCCCTCAATTGATTAAATTTTTGCTATTTTATTCCATCAAAAACCCTAATCTATGCATATATAAGCTTCATTTATTCTCTCTCTTCATTTCCATTTGTTCAAATTTTTCTAAAAGAAGAAAACTCCCTCTTCCTCTTCCTATTTGTGCCGTGAGCTCCCCCCCCCCCCCCCTTCTACACTTTCAACTCAATTTCTCTTCATTTCCACCTTTGATCTCTTTTGGTAGGTTGATTTTAAGCCTTGTTCTTCCTAGATCTTGTAATGGCAAAGCTATTTCTTGTGTGTTTTCACCTTTAAACCCAATGAGCTTATGCTAGGGACATGAAAACACTTGAACAAGAATATCAAGCCATCACAAGACATGGATCTAATGTTTCAATGAGTTTTTGTTAAGATATTCTCTTATTCATGCATGTAAAGTAGAGATCTTGCATATATATTCATGTACATGCCATGAAACTCATGAATCATGCATGATATGTAGTAGATCTAGTGTTTAAACATTCACATCTTCATCTATATTCATGTTCATATGATTATTTTGATTTTCATGCATTGATGAATATAAAAATGTAGTCTTGACTATATAGATATGTTAGATGGTAGATCTCCATGTGTAGAAGGCAAGAAGATTGAAAAAGAAAAGGTTTTGTTAGGAATGACTTATTGGAAATTCGGATGAATTTAGTACCCTACTTTAAAAACCCCCAAAATCATTTTTAAACTCATGTTCATGAGAAAATGAAGGGTATGTGTAATAGGTATATTGAAGGAATGATTTTTAAAGTTTAGATGAGTTTAGGCAAGAGGAAAATGTAAAACAAGTAGTAAAGTTAGAATGAAAAATATTGAGATGGTGACTAGAAGTAAAATTCGTAATTTAGGATGGTGCTTACATGAACACTTAGTATCCAAGCTAAATGGCATGTTTTATGAGTTAAATGAAGTCTTAGATGATAGGTATATTAGAACTTCAATTTTCGATGCATTTAGCAAGTTTTCTCATAAAGAAAATGCAAGGAAATGGAATTTACAAAATTCGGATTTCTACAAATAGCTTGTTCAAAAACATATCTACTCAATGAAAAATGTGGATTTTTGTGCATAAATGAAGGTCATGATTAATATGGATATTGGGAACTCATTTTTATTTAGAGAACAAGCAAATTTCAGAACAAAATCATAAGAACCCTAGGAAATATAAACTTGAAATGAATGGCTTCTTATAAGTAATCATCATGGAATTCTTGATAATTAGGAGTTCATGTGAGTTCATATCAAGATCATCAAAACCATGCATATATTGAGCTCATTACATAATATTCATATTAGGAATTCATTCATATATCAGCTATACATGAATCATCAACTAGGAACCTTTTTATCAAAAGCGAAACAATTTTTCGAAATCGGGAAAGTGACAGAACAGAACTGATCCCACTGTTCCGTGACCTTAATGCTTCCAAACCTTGAAAATAATACTAGAAATAGATAGATCTTTCGAAGTAGATAGAGATCGATATAAAATTTGTGAAATTCAGAGTTAAAATGACCGAGTTATGGCCGTTTTAAGTTGGAACTTCCGCAAATAGCGAGAATTCCGATTTTGTGAAGTATAAATACATAGTTTGAATTAGTTTAGTGATGAGATTCTTATTAGGCTATTCTTATTTGGTAGGTGAACCCGAACACGACGATACCGTATCACCCGACCACCATTGATATGAGACCGGCGTACCATGGCCGAGTGAGTTCCTCTTCCGATTTCAATTATTGCTTGTGATTGTAATGATAGTCGCACTAGTAGCTAAGTGAAGATAAAAGGATGATTATGTATGATGGGGTTATATGGGAATTATAGATTTGTCTGTTGTTGATGTGTGAAATGAACCTTAAGAAATATCGAAACGGGTGTTAAGCTATGGAATGAATATTCAGTGTGTGATATTGAATGTCTGCGAATAATTGTTGGCCACCTAAAAGAATTTAATTAATGTATATTTGACTCAATGGTAATTGGATTCATTCATCACGATGGGGATGGAGCATTAGCATTAGGTGGTTTTTCGTGATCCTAAAACGAATACTTGTTGGTTAATCGTGATCCATAAAGCGAATACTTGTTGGTTAATCGTGATCAATAAAACGAATTATTGTTCAGTTGACCGTGAGCTTAAACGGCGTCGTACCGTAGGATTCGTTAATCTGCTAACCCGGGATGGAGGGCGCAAGTCCATCCACATATGATTTCCGGCTGGTCATATGTTTGTTAAACTCACTTGTTGATGCATTTCACTTGGTTGTTTAATTACTTGGTTGAATGTGTTGTGTTAATTGTAATTCGGAAGTTTTCACTCACTAAGCTAGTGTAGCTTATACCCAATAGTTTCCTGTTGCAGTATGAATACCTGGCTATCTCCGAGGACCCGTGGACACCAGGTACAGCTCATAGATACTAAGGAGCTTTTGATGGGGCCTGGGGCCTAAGGATTAATATCGGCCTCTAGTCCGGATCCTTGAACGGTAATTAAAGGTTAATGAAAGGAAATTTGTGGGCTTGAGAACTGGCCACTGAAGTTATCGGGGGTATGCCCCCTAGATCATGTAATAGAATAATTCTCTGTAAGACGATTATGATTTACATTCTTGCTGTTGTGTATATCTCTTTAAGCTTCTACGAAGCAAAGTATGGTCTATAAATGTTGAGAGCGAGCCTTACACCCGATGTTTAAACTCATGGGAAGACTAAGGTTGTCTTACTTGAGATTAAATATTGAGTGTGGCGGACTGTCACGTGTAGGGCACACTTTGGGGCGTGACAGTTTAGCTTTGGATAGATATATAATATTCTTGTAATAGACTAGAGATTAAGGGAAATGTCCCTGAGTTGTAAGATTTTTATTATAAGTGAATGAATATTATGAGTTCTTTTTTCTTAAACATGTTATTATATCTTATTAAGTTTCATAATCCCGGGTATGGTCCTCTAAACTTGTGAGAGCACGCCTTACACTTGATATCAAAGCTTTTGGGAATGGCTAAAGTTGTCATACTTAAGCTTAAATATTGAGTATGGCGGACTGTTACGTTTAGGGTACCCTTCGGGGCATGACAACTTAATCCTAATATGAAGGAGGTGGTAAAGAAAGAAGTCATAGAACTTCTAGATGTCGGATTGATATATCCAATCTCTGATAGCACTTGGGTAATCCCAACCTAAGTGGTACCTAAGAAATGGGGGATGTTTGTGGTCCCTAATGAGAAGACTGAACTTGCTCCCATTAGAGCGGTTACTGGTTAGCTTGCTTGCATCGATTATAGGAAGTTGAATGAAGCCACCAGGAAGGACCAGTTTGCCTTGCCATTCGTCGATCCAATGTTGGAAAGGCTTGCAAGTTACATGTCTTATTGCTATCTAGACAGTATGTCAGGATATTTCCATATTCCCATTTCCCCAAAAGACCAAGAGAAAACAACATTCACATGTCCTTATGGCTCCTACACTTACTGAAGATCCCTTTAGAACTTTGCAATGCACCTATCACATTTCAACAATGCATGTTGGGTATTTTTGAATATCTAGTGGAAGACATAATGGAGGTATTCATGGATGATTTCTTGGTCTTCGGGAACTCCTTTGAACGATGCTTGGCAAATCTTGAGAAGGTTTAACCCACTGTGAAGAGACTAATTTGGTACTTAATTGGGAGAAGTGCCACTTCATCTATAGAGAAGGTATTGTGCTCGAGCACAAAGTTTCATAGAGAGGTATAGAAGTAGATAGAGCAAAAGTAGAAGTTACTATAAGATTGCCACCTCCAACATCAATAAGGGCATCAGCTTCTATAGTCGATTTATAAAGGATTTCTCCAAGATTTCCCAACCCCTAACTAGGCTCTTGGACAAAGAAGAGGTCTTTGAATTTGACCAAGATTGTTTGAAAGCATTTCATATGTTGAAGGAGAAACTAACTCAAGCTTCTATTATGATTGCTCCATATTGGAACCTTCTTTCTGAACTTATGTGTGGTTTTGCAGTGGGAGCAGTCCTTAGCCAAAGACATGAAAAGCATTTCAAGCCAATTTACCATGTCAGTAAGACATTGAACAATGCTTATGAAAATTACACTACTACAAAGAAAGAATTAGTAGCAGTGGTTTTTGCTTTTGAAAAGTTTCAACCTTACCTCATGTTATCAAAAGTTATTGTTTAGACTAATTATTCAGCATTAAAGTTCTTATTATCTGAAACTAATGTAAATCCTAGATTAATCTTATGGATACTGCTCTTGCAAGAGTTTAACCTATAAATCTGTGATAAAAAGGGAGCAAAAAAGTTAGCAGTCAATCATTTATCAAGGATAGAAAATCCACATCGAGGTGAATTGAAGGAAGAGGACATAAATGATGAATTCCCTAAAGAAAAATTGAGTGTAGTACGTCAATTGCTGAGCATGGAAATCACAAAACTATTGTAGTTTGCTGACGTAGCAAATTATCTTGCTTTAAGGATTTTACCTAATGACTTGGATTACCATGCAAGAAAAAAGTTTTTCTCAGACCTACATCATTACTACTAGGAAGACTCGTTCCTTTTTAGGTTTATGCATATTAAATGATTCGAAGATGTGTCTCTCATGCTAAGGGATGGAAAATTCTAGCAAATTATCATTCAGGCCCTATTAGTAGTCACTACAATGACAACCGAACTGCACACAAGCTATTGGACATATTGGTCATCCATCTTTAAGGATGCATATCGTTTTATTTCTCATTGTGATCAATGCTGGAGGGCTAAAAACATATCAAGAAGAGACGACATGCCTCAAAATTACATTTTAGGTTGCGAAGTATTTGACTTAAGGGGCATGGATTTTGTTAAGCCACTTCTTTCATCTCATCGGAACAAATATATACCAGCGGTGGTAGATTACATTTGAAAATGGGTAGAGGCTCAAGCATTACCCTCTAATGATGCCAAAGTGGTATGTAAATTCTTGAAGAAGCTGTTTGCAAGATTTGGAACCCCTAAAGCTATTATCAATATTGGGGGAACACATTTCTGTAATACTCAACTAGACAAGGTCTTGAGGAAATATGTTACTCACATAATTGTAACACCTTACCACCCTCAGACTAGCAAGCAAGTGGAAGTATCCAATAGAGAGCTTAAAAGAATCCTTGAGAAGACGATGAATCATCATCGAAAAGATATAACTAAGAAACTTGACAATGCTCTATGGGCATACAGAACTACATACAAGACACCAATAGGAACCACTCCCTATAGATTAGTGTATAGGAAAGCATGTCACCTTCCAATTGAGATTAAGCATAGAGCTTACAGAGCAATCAAGCAGGTAAACTTTGATGGGGTGCATCTAGGTTAAGAAGAAAGCTCCAGCTTAAGGAGTTAGATGAGAGGAGACTGTCAGCCTATGAAAACATGAAACTTTATAAAGGGAAGACAAAAAGGTTTGATGATGTGCATATTTGACATCTAGAGAAGTTTCAAGTAGGGGATTAAATACACTTATTCAACGCTCAGTTAAAGCTTTTCCTAGGAAAATTGAAATCTAGGTGGTCGGGTCCTTATTTGGTTAAGCAAATTTTTCCCCATGGAGCAATGGAGTTAGAGCATCCCAAGCAAGGCACATTTAAGGTAAATGGCCAAAGAGTGAAGTTATACATGAGAGATAGAGCAAAAAATGAAGTCCAGACTCCAACGACCAAATATCTAGCCATAGAAAGCTAATGGACATCGAGCAAATGACGTAAAACAACAACGCTTTATAGGAGGCAGCTCATGTTTAACATAGATAGGCAGTTTTCTTTTTTTTTTCTTCTATATCATAACCTTTTTGCAAATATTAAAGTAGCATTCAAGAGTGGAATTTGTGCTTTCAAGCTAATTGTGGGGAAGAGCATCACCAAGTAAAAAAAGATTTAAGGGTAAATACACTTTCTAAGTGCCTAAGGTAAGTAAAATTATCATGCGCTTTCACATGACACGGCACTTACAACAAATTTTCACACTTGAATTTTTTCCAGTATACATGACCCATGTATATAGTCTTGTATGAATATCTTCAAAATTTTAAACAATCTATGGAGTCATTAGTAAAGATACACGATCGGTGTACAAGGGTAGTGTATAGGTGTTTTCAATTTGCAAACAATCTAACCAGTCACTAGTAAACATACATAACTTATGTACATGGGTGGTACATGCTTGTTTTATTGTTTGCAAACCTTCTGGGGAATCATGAGTGATTATACATGACTTATGTATATAAATGTATTAAAAAATTTTGACTTTCTAACCAGTCATAAGTGAATATACATAACTCATGTACTATGTAGTGTACAAGGATGTTAGAGTTTGCAAGCCTACTATGGTGTCACGAATAAACATACACAAATCATGTACATCAGGTGTATATCCATGCGCAATAGAGTTTTTCCTACAATGGAGTCACAAGTGGATATATACAGCCCATGTAGGGGTCATGTATGACCAGAACTTCTTATCCCATGATTATGAGCTATCACGAGTTACTATATACTGTAAGCCCCTAGATTTTTTGATAATTTTGGCAAACCCTAAGAACCGGAAGTTAAAATGAAACCCTAAAGTTAACCTAGTTATGTGAGTAGTCTAGTGAATCTAGATCCGGCACTCCCGTGTTCTTAAACCCTAGAAAATGAAATTGAGATAATTGTGGAAAATGGTTCGTAATTATATAGGAAAGCCTAAAAATATCAGATTTGAATTTTTCTAGTGTCTTTCGGATCCGATCGGGATCAGTTTTCGAAAACCGTGCCTCGGAGCACCTGATAGCAAAAATATTCCAACAACACAATAGATTCGTAAAAATATAAGGTTTTCAAAATATCAGTTTTAGAATTTTTCGGTAACTAAAAATATCAGATATAGCTTAATTACGCATATTTTTGTTACTACCGGTATTTTAATTGTCTAGTCTACTATTCATAGTACTTTTCTACTATTCACCCATCTCTACTTTTTCTTACACACTACCATACATATACCTTACAATTTACCTTCCCCATATAACTTTAATCACATCACACTTTACACATTACTTCTTTTAATACAAAACAAACAAAACAAATCAATTCTCCACCCTATTCTATGCAAAACCGGCGCCTCCCCTCTCTCCAATGCATCCATTTTGTTTTCTTTTCCAATTTATTTTATTACATCTAATTTCCGCTCCAAAAATCTATAAATACCCCCTTCCTCTTCCATTCTTTCACACAACAAAAATTCATACTAAAACTCTCCCAAAATCACTCCACAAAATTCCTCTCCCAACATCTCTCTCAAGTCTCTTCTTTTCCTTGGAAAACCAAGTCCCACATAATACAACAACCCATTCTTTTCTTCTTCAACAAACCATAAGCTTTAGGTAAAATTTTCTCATGTTCATATAACTTAACATGAGTTTAGTGTATGTTTCTTAGACTCATTGAGTTAAAGAAGCAACAATTTATTCATATTTTGTTTTGTTCATGTTCTTATTTTCTTTATGTTACTATTATGTTGATATTATTATATTGTTTCTAACCTAACTTATATAAGTATTATGTATATATATTTATTTAAAGCATATAAGCTCACTTGTTATATTTATTTTTAAGTCTTGCAATTATTTATTTACTTGTTTTATGCAATATTAAGACTAGTCTTTCTAGTCTTAGACTTGTTCATGTCAAGTCAAAACAATTTTTTTTCCTTGCCTTTCTTTTCTTTGAGGACTAGTCCATTCTTAGTCCTGGATACCTTGATGAAGCTAAGGTTCCAATACTTGACTTTACTTTTATGCTCTTACTTCATTTATGTTGTTTTTATATTTTCATAGTCAAAAACTCTCATTCATACATGAATATGCTGTTACTGTCTCAATCATAATAGAAATGAGTTTTCTTAAATAAGAATAAGAACTCTTTTAAATATAAATTTTGTCACATAAGAAGTTATTTTCCTTAAAGGTTTGAAATTTATCTTAAACAAATATTCTTCTAAAGATAGTAATAATATATGGTTTTTACCAAGAAATGCATAAAGTAAAGTTAATATAATTCTCTTTTCAAATAAATAAGAAAGTTTCTTTAGACTTAAACAAAGGATTTCTTAGATTCAATTGTCAAAAGTTTTCCACCAACACTAAATCTAAGATAAGTTTTTCAAAAAAATAAGATGATTTCTTTTAAAAGTGGAACTAACCATAAAGTATTAGAAAGACCTTATTTTCCAAAACGCTAGAAATAAAATTCATGGAAATCTTGAAAGATTAAAATAACTTTTTGAAGGAATGGTGTTAAAAGGAGGAAATACTCATTTATGATAACTTAGGAAATTTTTCAAAAATAAAATTCTTTTCAAGCCTTAAGCTTATCTCACTTTCAAGACATTTGTTTTACAAAACCATGGTTGAGACAACACCAAATTCATGCATATAGTATGAGATTATACGTATATATATACATATATTCAAGGGATTTTTCAATCATACTATATATCTATATTTTTTACAAAAACCCTTGAGTAATAAAGTTTGAAAACTCTAGTTTTGAAGTTTGGAAAATTCGTATCAAATCTGCATGCTTCTATTCCGAGACTCAAATAACTTCTTTTGATGAAAAAACCTAGAAATAGATAGATCTTTTCGAGTAGGTAGAAATCGGTATATAATATGGGGAATTCCGAGTTAAAATGAGCAAGTTATGGCCATTTTAAGTTGGAATTTCCATTCCTTACGATTTTTACGAATTCTTTAAGATAGAAGTATAGAACTTGAATAGATCTTGGATAAAATACTCATGTTGGGTATTTCTTTTGTCTAGGTGTCGAGGATCACGATCTTGTCTTCCCCGAGATTACTTCGACTCCTAGAACGCTATGGACGAGTGAGTTTCCTTTATGCTTATGTATTCGTGCATGTGCTTGTAGAATAGAGCACTAGATGTTAGGAAAAAAGATAAAATTGATATGCATGTGGATATTATGGGAATTATGTATGTGATTCGTTTGTGCGATCAATGAACGATAAGTATCGGAACCCGATTTGTGATTGATATAAATGTTTCCATGTATGTATTATTATGTGTGCAGATATTGTTTGATCGCTTTAAATGATCTAATGTCATATTGAAATCCTCATATAATAAATTGCCCATGCATATCACTTAGAATATCATTTCGGAGTTTTGCTACTACTTCTCAGCGTGGGACCGGAAAGGTAAGCTGCCTAGCTACATCTTGAGGGTTAGGATGTTCGGGGAATACGGCCTCAAGGTGTAGCCGAGCCGGATCGATTGCTTTGGGCATGGAAGGCCCGAGGACTAGTAGTACGGTTCGTTGGGACCCCAAGGCGCGTGCAAACTTTGAAGAGGTTGTTCGGGACCCAGTTCAAAGCATTCCCTAACCACCGATGGAGGGGAAAATCCATCAAACATACGAAACCGGATAATCGTATGTAATGTTTGATCATATGATTGCTGTATTCATATGCTTGATTAATAAACTTGTTTGATTATTCTTATGAGCATTATTGCGTAAGAAATATCTCACTAAGCTAGTCATGCTTATACTCCTATAGACTTTTGATATTGCAGGATTAT
Organism: Combretum micranthum; assembly: GCA_024138025.1. NCBI lineage: Eukaryota > Viridiplantae > Streptophyta > Magnoliopsida > Myrtales > Combretaceae > Combretum > Combretum micranthum. The sequence goes on along the minus strand of JAMXBD010000192.1, from coordinate 144,529 downwards.
CTTTTGCACCCAAGACCATCTTGATTTCCCCGGGTAGAATCCTCATCTTGAGAAGCTTTTAGAGGCAATCTATTTTGAAAGTATAGAGTAGATTTCTTCTAAAATCTTCTAGCTTTAGTTATGTTATTTTTAGAGCCATGTTATTATGAATTATCGAGGGAATGCCCCTTAGAAGCTGTAAGACTTTTATTTCAATGAAATATATATGTTAAGTGTCATTTTGCATGTTCCGTTACCAATGTCTTAAAATGCATTACTCCACCGGTCTCCCTTTGTTGTGAATGTACGCCTTGTACCGATATGGAAGCTTTCGAGTGACTGAGGTAGTCATTCTTAAGTTTTAATATTGCGTACGGCGGGCTGTCACGTTTAGGGTACCCACTGGGGCGTGACATATACAACCTATGTATGACAATAGTGTACACATGTGTATTAATAGACACACAATACCATATCTCGTACACCACTTCATTTGCTCATCCCTAACATTCACGATATTCCTTTCCTCTCTATCCAATCCTATCAAAAACACACCATTTCTTCCTATCTTGTTCATCCACGCATCTCCATTAACAATCAGGTATGTGATTCTCTCCTCTTCTCTATAGATCATTCCTTTTCTTTCTTTAAATCAATCATGCATGAACGAATCACAAAGATGATGAGTAGATTTCAAGTTTGATTGGTAGAAGTCCTTTTTGCATGCATTTTATTCCTTGCTATTTACAATGGTATTGTAGTGTTTATATTGATTGCATGACTCAAAGGACATCTATGCATGCACGCACGTTTCAAAACTTCACCCTAGATTTTTCAATCGACATAGAAATTAGTGCTTTCATGTTTTTAGTGCAATTAGGCCACTCTAAAACATAGTGCACTTGTTATCTTAAAGAATTTCTTGCCTGAACTTAGTAAATCATGAATCTAGGGCTTGTTTCATAAGAAAACTAGGGTTTTGTGCTTAAACTTAGGAATAGAGGAATGTGCTGAAGAATTACACTCTAATTGTGTTTGATTACTGATATGCTCTTCAACACGAGTTCCTACACAAGTAATTTTTCCCATGTTCGTGTGGAATTCAAATTCTTCCTTTCCACTCCAAATTACCTCGTACATGAGTCATGAATATAGGTAGTGTACCACAAAATAGCTCCAATCCGCTCATACACTAGTGCTTTGCTTAGCTATGCTATTGTCACATATCACTAGCGATTAATGAACATCTTTGAACTTGTTCCTATGCATGTGAGCTATCTATTATTCAATTGGCTGATTTGTGTCTTGTATTTTTCTTCATAGTAATGGCAAGGACAAAGCAAACCATGAAGAAGGCTTCACCAACACAGCATGCTTCTTCATCCATAACACAAAATAAGAAAAGAAAAGTGACATCTGAGACACCATCGAGAAGATCTAGTCCACTACCTTCAGACACTCCATCAGCAAAGACTAGAATGTAAAGACTGGAGCAAAAACCTTTTGGAGCCAAATATGTTGATTGGGAGGCGATGGCCAAATATAGGATATAAAACGATATTAAAGAGTTGCTCTCCATCGAACCTTAGGAGAAGTTGTTTGCTATTGGTACTTCAGCTTATAAAGATATTACTCTAGAGGTGTTGTCCACCATAGAGTATAAAAAAATGGGTACAAGAGTAAAAGCTTATCATTACCTGACTTTTCAGGTATATCAAAAAGTTTACACCATATCTCTTGCTTACTTCTGTTGGTATATGGGACTATATGCACAGTAAGAGACAAAAACAACCGATTTCAAATCTTTGCTAGTGGGTTACCTAGAGAGGTTGTGCCTGAAGGATATTGGCAAGAATTATGTGATAAGCTGGTGAGATACTTCCCCTCCAAGTCCAAAGCCTCTTTTATGAAGACTGATCACTTGAAGGTGATCCACCACATTCTTTCCCATACTATTGGAGGCCGCGGGAGTAGTAATGGAGTGGTGAATAACTTCGAATTAGCTCATATCTATAGCATTGAGAAGAAATATAAAATCAATGTAGGTATTGAGCTAGCCCAATTCATTATGCGCCAAAGCTACTGATACCAAAACTAAAGGTATCTTCTATGGAAGATAGATTACCAAACTTCAACAATGGATGAATATTTTCAAAGAACCCGCTTCAGCATTTGTACCAATTAAGAAAGTTTTAGATGGCCCCGTCAGGCATTGGGGGCTACAAAAGATTAGGAGTAGCCCATCTATCCAATATACCACTCCTACTAGGACTTCTAGCAGACTCATGTTGAGCCCAATAAAGGAACAAGGAAGAAAGGGTAAATAGGAAAAAAAAAAGAAAAAGAAATTTAGATCAATAGTTTGGAGTTTTCCCCAGACCATTGCTAGATGTTTTTCACCTCCAGCGAATCTTCTGACCTATGAGTCCTCACTTGAGAGGACTACTTCTAAGGAGATTGCCTACGGTTAGAAGAAAGGGAAAAGCTCCAGTTACTGAATCATCAAGCTCAAACAAGGAGGCCATTGAATCTAATGAAGAAGAGAAGGATGCTGAGGAAACAGATGATGATGACAAGGAAGAGGAGGATGAAGAAGATAAAAGTTCCAATGAGGAGGATGGGGATGATTGATGCATCCTCATTTGATTTGTTGTGAAATCAGATACTTTGATGTCTTTTCAATTTTTTTTAGACTATATGCTTCTGGTCTGTATATTTTTTTTTTAGCTACCCTGATGGGAAAAATTCATTTCAGCTATGTTTTGTTGCACATGATCGATGTGAGGATAGATTAACTTCTTCTTTTCATTCTAGTTTTTCTTTGCTTTTTCTTTTTAGGTCATGTTGGTTCACCTCTATTTTTGGGGCTCACAAAATTCTAATGATGGTGCTGCTGCCTTTTTACTCCGACATCAATTGTCCTTGAAAATTAATATCAATTGGGAAAGTTCTCCTTTTCCTTTTCTTGTATTTTATTCCTTTATTTCTTTTTTCCATTTTGTGATTGAATTAAGAGACATTGGGGACAATGTCTCGATTAAGTGTGGGGAAAGGTAGCTTTGAAGGGAATAATTGGGTCTTAAATGTAATATGTATTTCATGCAATTAATTGATTATATTAATGTGAAATTGTAAATTTGAACTTGATCAAAAGTCCTCCACTTATAAGTTTGCAAATGTGCTTTAAATCAATATGAATTGAATTTATATTCATAATGTGTATATATATATAGAATAAATATTGAAAATATACTTTTAAAAAATCTTGTTTTGAATTAGCATTTATATTAAAGTAAAAGCAACTTACATAATACCATGCTCACCTATTTTATGATTAGTATACTAAGTCAAATATTGTAGGATGAAAAATAGGTGGGGTAATTCTACTTGCCATTTAGTAATGGAATCTAGAATCTAGAAGTGGATTGAAGTTCGCAGTTAAAATTTAAATAGCATTATTTCTAAGGTTGTTAACTTCTATATTCTCTTTTAAAAACTTTGAGAGCCCATTTAACCCATGGTGAAAGGACATATGATGTTTTTTACTTGGTGATTCTTTTAGAATAATCTCTTTAAAAATTTACATGCTGAATTGACTAATAAAGAGTTAGGTTGATATGGGCGGGCTTTGGTCCCTCATAAGAGTGAAGTTTAATCCCACTATTGACTATACCAACCTCTTAATCAAATAAAAAAAAAGCCCTAAAAAGTAGTAGGCAAAACCATCTAGAGGAAAAAGAAAAAGATTGAGACTAAAACTTCCCCCTTTAAAGGCTTAAAAATTTTGAAGAGATTCAAATAATAGAAGAAAATCTAGGTAAAGGATGAATGCAAATTACTTTTACTCTATATTATTATGCTTAAGAAGTGGTTGAAGAATTCATATACTCGTTAATGGGCGGTGAAAGTTAACTAGGTCTCTTTTGCTATTGTTTGACTTTATTTTTACTTTGTGACTTTGAAATCTATTGTTAAACAATGAGGATAAAGTTTGACTTACCCAGATCGGCATTAGAATGTTGACACTAGTATGCTAATTAAATTTACATGGTAGGTTTGAGTAGTAGGTACAAAGTGAGTCACTATGATATGAAGGAATTAATGAATGCTATGTGAACTTCATATTTGTGGAAAATCTTGAGTATATTTAATGATAGATTTTCATTGTCCTTAGTTGTTTGCTTGAAGACAAGCAAACGGTTAAGTGTGGGAAAGTTTGATAAGTGTCCTAAGACCCTTAATAATTGTACTTTATTGATCATATTTTTATATGATATTTTGTTGATTTATTAAAGAAAATGATACTTATTAATGAATTATTCATATCAGGGATAAATGAGGAACAATTGAGACTTTTAGAGGATTGATAACAAAACAAGTGAAGATTTGATAAAGTTTTGGAGCTATCACTGTAATATCAGGGGTGCACTAGAGAAGTATATAGCCAGTGTACAATTTCCAAAGCAACACAACGAGAAAAATATTGAGTTCCAAGAGTACACAACCAGTATACACTGGTCATGTATGTTGGATAGAGTACAAACTTTGAGTGGTGAAGTTGCACGTTGTTCCAGTGTACACGAACCACCTACACGAGTCATGTAGGGGTCGTATATGATGATAGACTATATAGGTGCTTTGTTTTGTTTTTGGAAAGAGCCAACCATTAGTATTCTATACTTAAACCCTAAATTACACATTTTGGAGAGGTTTTCAGGAGAAATCTACTGCACAATGTCGAGGATTCACAAACAACATTACTACAAGGGTTTCATCATCATGATTTCTCCCATTTCTTTCTTTATAATTACTATTATTAACTTTTTCATGGAAGAGTAGTCTTGTTATGTCTTGAGTTTTGAGAAACCTTAGCCTCATGTGTAGATTTGCTTTTGAATGAATTAAGTTTTGGTCTTGAATTTACTTCATAATTTATGTTGTTGTTTGTGATGATTTTAGGACTGAATCATTATAAACTTGATTTCTATTAATTAGAAAGAAGATTTCAATTAATGGAAAAGATCTTTCATGAGTAAAGAAGATGTGTAATTCACCTAGAAATACCATTTTTCTAATTTTCTACCTCTAAAGATTAATTTTCTTCAATTAGGGTTCATGAGTTTTATGTGATTCTAATTTGACATTAGTGAAGGAAGAAATCCCCACTTCTTCAATTAGAATTAGGATTTAATTGACTTGAAGAAAGTAATTAATTTAGCTAAGTAACCAGGCATTTCAAGACTGAAGGATTATCCGATTGAAATTACATTCAAAGGATAAAAAGGCTAGGGTTTATCAAAACTAAAGACATAGTTTGTGAATTGATTAATTTAAAGAAAAGCAAATGCATCATTCTTTCAAGGGTTTTGTGTCATGCCCCGAAGGGTATCCTAAACGTGGTAGTCCGCCATACACAATATTAAAGCCTAAGAATGACCACCTCAGTCATGCGAAGACTTTCATACTATGTACAAGGCGTCTAACACATGGAGGAGACACATTGGAATAATACATTTATGTTGATATAACTTGAGTAACAATGTAAAGGAAATTCAATTTACTATACTCCAAATACAAAACACTATACTTCAAAATACAAATCATTAAACTTCAGTTACATTCATCAAAAGATTCCACTTCATAAAACTATTACAAGGCAAATCATAAAACTAGCTGATAACTTCAATCATTCTTATTCCTTGCCGGAATCCCAAAGTCATTCTCGACTCCAACTATCACGATCCCCACTTAGCGTACTTGAGATAACCTATTCATTTAAACAACTATTGGGGTATAAGCTACACTAACTTAGTGAGAAGTTCCTTAATTCCATACCATAACAAGCAAGTTATAATCAATCATATGCTATGTATGAACAAACACGTGAGCAAGCAATTATGTATGGGTATCCAGAACCCACACACAGAACGGATTTACGCCCTCCGTATCTTAGGTTAGGGATAGTATTGAAGTCTACACGACCGCTGCTAGTCCCCAAGCCCTCGGCTCTTAGCACTCGACTCGGCTAGGCTCACACATGGAATGCATCCTCAGTGTGCCTTAGTTCCCTATGAATGAGCTCTGATCCCGGGTCTCATTATCCAAACAAATCCTCAGACCATACCGATCGGCCTGCGTAGGAGTAGCACGCTACCAAATGCAATATGTCCGATGTGATGCATGATCAATTTAAATTTTTGCTTAGGTCAAAATATTTATACATTCTTTAGAGTGACCAGCAATATCATACACATAATAGAAATAATATGAACGGTGCAGTTATCCAATCAAACCGTGGTTTCGATATGCTTTAGTATTCTTTGGCATACATTCATCACAGCCTCATCATATTTCCCATCCCCATTCATATCGATTGTTATCTTGTTCCTATGATTCTAATGCGACCAGCTACAAGCACAAACAAGGTAACAAAATAAGGAGAAAACTCACTCGGCCATTGGATCACCGGTCTTCTAATAATAATAATTCGGTGGTAGGGAATCGTCAAATTTAGGATCACCTAAAAATGAAGAAATACTTTAATAAGTATTTCGACTCAAACTAATCCAAACGATTTTATACGAACTATCAAATTCGTAATTCTCGTCCTAAGTGGGAATTCCAACTTAAAACGGCTATAACTTGGTCATTTTAACTAGGAATCTCAAAAATTATATATCGATTTCTATCTAGTTCCAAAGATCTATCTAATTCTAATATTATTTTTAAGTTTTGAAAATATTTAAGTCTCGGAACAGAGAAATCAAATCTGATCAGTAACGGTTTCTGATTCCAAAAAATAGTTTTGTAAATGTTTGTAATGTTCCTACTATATAAATTAGCTATACATGTAATATGAGTGATTTCCTAGTATGAATGACATGAATGAGCTTAATGTATGCATGATCTTGATGATTTTTGCTAAAAGAAAATTTTATAACTTTTTATTTTTGCAAGACCATAGTAGCAATTACTTATGAAAAATCTAGTTTTCTAACTTTAATCATTTCCATTTGTTTTGGATTTATTTCTTAAGAAAATATAATTATCTTTGTTGAAATTAAGTCTTCATCATATATATTACTTATGACCTTCATTTCTATATAAAAATTTCCATTTTACACTTTGTAAACATGTCTTCATGTTGAGTTGATTCCAAAATCGAATTTTATAGAAATTAGTTTTTGAGTGATTCCTTCAAGTAAAAATCATTTGACATTAGAAAATTAGGGCTCAATCATACATAACCACTAAGGACTTCATTCTTACACAAAAAATTTGCATTTTACACTTTGCAAATATGTTTTCCAATATGATTTACTTAAAAATCCGAATTTTAAAAAAAATCCACTTTTTGAATGATTCCTTTGGGAAAAACTTGTTCAATGCATTAAAATTTAAGGCTTTACTATGTCCACTACCTAAGGACTTCATTTAACACATAAAACTTTTATTTTGAACTTAGATAATAGGTGTTTTCATGGGCATCATCCAAAGTTACGAATTTTACAAGTTGACTACTAACTCCAAATTTTTCATCTTGATCCCACTTCTTGTTTTACACATTAATCTCATCAAAACTCCTTTCAACTTACAAAAATCACTACTTAATGATACCTATTACCTATATGCTTCATTCTTCACATAAAACATGAGTTTTGGAGTTGATAAATGGGTTCTTAAAATTGGTCTTGGTTGAGATCCGAATTTACAAAAGTTATTCTTGGACATTCCTTTTGATAAAATCTATCTAAACTCATGAAAATCCATTCCTTACATATCCTATCTTAAGAACCTTTCATTTCTTAAACAAAAACTTTATTTTTGAGTTGGAAAACATGTTTTTAAAATATACCTTGGCCAAAATCCAAAAATGACATTTTTTATTTTGAAAATAACTTTTGAAATCACATTAGATCTTGTAAAAAGAAGTCTTGATGATAATCATATATTAAGCCTTCATTTTCTTAAGTAAAAATTACATTTTGACACTTGGAAAAGTGGTTTTCAAATAAGGATCTTGACAAAATACGAATTTCAAAATTTTTTTTCAAGTTCAAATCTAAGATCTACACATAATATGAACATACATCTAAATGAAACCCATGATAATAAACTTTAAACTCATAGATCTAAACTTTACTCATCAAAATCTTTCATTTATGTTATCTATACCCTAAGCCCTTCATTTTAAATGAAAAATACGCATTTTGAAGTTGAGAAGCAACTTTTCTAAATATGATTCTATTTTCATCTGAATTTTCAAAAATTATTTTTGTTGAAAATAAAATAGATCTTGAGTTTCCTACAACTTTTCTACCACCATCATGCTATTACAAGATGCTCATGAACATAAAAGAAAGGTCTAATGCATTTATGAACCTAAAACAACTAGATCTAGTCTTCTAAACTAGTTTTGAATGCATGAACACATGTGAATGAGGAATATATGCATAGATCATAAGAAATAACAAAAATAATAACTTAAATAGCAAGATCTATGGCATAAACAAAAATCAAAGCTACAAAAAGTTAGATCTACAATATATATCAACTTTAAACAAGAAAATAATTATAATACAAGATAATAAAAGTGGAGGAGAGGAGTGTTTCATTTTTGGCATCATCATCCTAAGCTTCTAAGCTTATGGAAGGTCATTTAATGCATGAAACATTCATTATACTGTACCTATATCACCTATGGAAGCTTTGAGATGAAGATTTACTTAGAAATCTTCAAGAAATATGGGTGGAAGCTAATGGAAGAGATAGGGGCAGCTTGTGTTCTTGAAGAAACAAGAACAAAATGAAGAAGAAAAGAGAGGAAAATGAGAGAGAAAAAGCTAAGGAATGAAAAAGGAAAATGAGTAAATGAAAGAGAGAGAGAAAATGAGTGTATTAAATGAATGAAAGAGAGAAAAATAAAAACAAAGGCAGCCAAGGAGAGGGAGAGCTGCACGTGAATGATGGTGAGGAGAGAGAGTGAATTTTGTTGAAATTTTACTTGAATTTTAATTGTGTAATAATGTGTAATGTAGCTTTCTTAAGAAGAAGTAGAATATAATTAATTTAGTCAAAATATGAGTAACTAAAGGACAATGGCAGCCATAAAGGAGTCAAAATTTGCCATGAATAGATACAATGAAGTGTAAAAAGATTGAAGTGAAAAGGAGTGATATGTGTAAGGTGTACTTGAAAGTATGGGTTGTAAAAGTACTTTCTTAATAAAATAAAATAAAATTATAAATTTATTCCACAAATATTTGTAGCAGATTTTTCATAATTAAAATTAAATAATTATTTGAATTATTTTAGTATTTTAACAATTATGTTACCGGTATGATCAAAATATGCGAATATAGGCTATAAATGATATTTTTATAACCCGCAAAATTCTAAAAAATTATTTTATGAAAATAAAAATATTTTTAAAATATTTTCCAATTTTTAAATTAATTTATTTTATTTTTAGTATTGGATCTTAAACAGAATCCGATCCCGTAAAAGCTCGGACTAACTAAATTTCAGGAAAACAAAATTTTCTATAATATATAAAATATTTATCTAAAAATATAAGGCTTTATAAGAATAATAAAATTGTGTAATGAAATAAAAATGAATAGTGCAAAAGACTAATCAATTACCGGTGATAATGGAAATACGATAAAAGGTTATAACTGTAACTTTTATAACCCGAAAAATTCTATAACTTATATATTTAGAAATCTTATGAAATTACGATTCTAATGGTACTATTAGTATATTTTTGATATCTCGAGCCCCGAGACACGCTTTTCGAAGTCTGTATCCGAACGGGTTCGAAATAGGTCAAAAATTTGTCAATCTGGTATTTATAAACAAACTTATATTACTATGAGCTATTCTACATATTTAAACTACATCTCGGCCTCTAGGGTTAGGGGCACTAGATTGCCACACTTAAGCTATTGTATTTCGATTAGGGTTTCCGGGTGATTTTTCCGGTTTAGATCTTTGCCAATTTGGAAACTGATATTTTATGTTTTTACAGCATATTTAATTTGAGAAATTTATTTTAAATTTTATTTTTGTAAGTATTTAATATCTCTTAATGTTTTCGGAATTCTTGAATTGAGTTATATTTTCAAAGGTCAATCGTTATTTACTTTTTAATAATTTTTTTTGGCTTTATATTACCCGTTTTTATAAGTCAGAGTTAAATATGAAATTTTTCGTACATAGTGGTTTTGAATTTGAAGATTGTTGAGTTCTTATTTTATTTTTAATGATTCTTATTTTTCTCAAGATTAAGAAGTTTCTGAATTCGTTCCTGTTTTTGGACTAGTTGAAATTCGGTTTTAATTTGGAGTGACTTTTAGGGTTTATTTTCGAAGTTCATCTTAAAAGTATTTACTGAAATTTTCCGAGGCTTACATTTTGGAATATTTTTAGTTAAAATTAGCAGTAGAATTAGCACATAATTTGTGATAGATTCAACTAGATAATAGTAAAAGGGTTAGTACTAATAGTTACATATAGATCCTTAGGATGATATCTAGGATTATTTCTACATTACAAGATAGGTGTGTTGCATTGTGTAGATCTAGAATTAATAGGATCATAAATTGTAAACTTTGTGATCGCACACATCATATGATTTTGATTGTGGGCACATACATGAGAAGGGCTATCCTATTAAATATACTTTGTTTTATTGTGAGAGATTTTAAAGCTCTTTAACATTGAAAAATTACATACCAAAATTTTAGGGAAATTTGAGTCATCATGGTTTCATAATGCAATCTTGGTCTTACACATAGATATAAGAAGCAATAGTGAGTGGTTAATAGAAAAAGCTTAAAGGTATAACTGAAAACTATTTGAGAAGCTTAAAGTTAAATAATACGTCATATTAATTGATAAAATTTGTCTAAAACCTTAATCAAGCTCATCTAATAGTGCTTCGAGCAACTTAATTTTTTAATTATTTATAATTAGCATTTATCATTTTATTACTGTCTGAAGTTTAGATTAATCATTTAGCACTCACATAAAATAATTGTAAATTTGATCAAATTAAAGCAAAAATTGAGACAATTAGTCTTTTTACTCGTATATTTATGGGTTGTAATTTTTGTTATTAAAATGGTATCTTGTTTATATGATTATGTATTAAAAGGGGAAAAAAAAAGAAGTATAAACTTAGACTTGTATATCCTCTAAAAATAAAAGTATGAAACTTGACCCCTCTCTCTCTCTCTCCACCCTACTCAGGGTTTTCTTCTCTAAGAAAGTCTATGGTAGCGACCATCACATTTTGGTTGTCTACCCTAACTCTATTGGTGTTGAAACAATTGATTTAAATCTAAAGATTTGCAATTGATACGCTATCAATGAATAAGAGGGTATCTTGATTTAGATCTGAAGGTTTGCAGTTGGTTCTTCACTAATAAATAAAAGCCAAATCAAGTCATTTTTAGATCTAAGTTTTCTTTTAATTGCTTTTGTTTTCTGTTTTTTTATTCATCCCATTATGGGACCTTCAAAAGTATTGTATTTCATTCCACAATTATGCTATGTTTTATTTATTTATTTTTGGATCATTGTATAATCCACTTTTATTAGAAAATGTGTTCCTTTTCAGATTCAATCATAGGATTTCCATTTTTTTATGTAATTTATTAATATTATATATACTTGTATTTCGATGTGTTTCAATTAATGAAATTCAATTCTTTGAGATTAAAAAAAGTATGAAAAATGATTAATATGAAACAATATAATGAATAGAAAACATAAATTTAAGTGGAAAATTACCTTTATGCCACATGTATCTAATCAGAGAAACGATGTCTTTATTAGTTTTTTTTTATATTAATTATATTTTATTTCTTTCATGTCTTCTTTGTGATTTATCTTCAAGATGGTCTTATTATTAGTATTAATAATCATATTTATGATGGGATGGCAGATGAATAAATAGTCTAGTAGATAAAATTTTGTTTCAATTCTTTTTACCATGATTGCATACCAGAGAGACAATGCCGATGTCATATTGCGTCACAATTTCTCGTAGACACACTGTATGACTATTATATGGGAAACGAAAACGACTTTCCTAAGAAATTCATCCAACGTCATCGGACGCAGTATGACTAAGCAAGCTTAAAAGCCAAATATTAGTAAATGCTTGGATGGGATCCATCTCTCAGGTTCCACCCACTTAATCTTCAATAAATGCTTTGATGTGGGTCCAAAATCCAAATGCTCTCCCAACTACGACGCCAAAACCGCGTCTTCAACAGAAATAAGAAGGAAAAAAAACAAACACGATCCATTTCTCAAATGGAAGTATCTATCTCCAATTTTTTTAAACATTGGACGAGTTCTTCTAACTCCTAAATATCTCCCTTCTCCCTTGCCATTTAATCAAAAATATCATAACCCGATTAATCCTTAACACTTGGAAAGCGGTGACTTGTTAAACCTTTAAAAAAAATAAAAATTAATATTTAGTGAAATATAAACAGGAACGTGCATGAAATTCACTTTCCATACTTCACTTAATGGCAACTACGAGGAAGCTTACTACTCGAGGTATTCCTCTTCCACGTATTACATCCTGATTTTCTATATATACATGCAGCTGGATTTCATTACCCATCCCCTACCTCCTAACTAATCCGATCATCGACTAATTAACATACTAATCCCCACAGAATTATTCAATTTTTGTTTTCTAATTTCCTCGATAACAAGCTCTTTTCGGAGCTAACTAGAAACATATCATTAGTTAATTTCATGTATGAAACCGATACCGAGCACCTGAAATGGAAGAACGCGTGAAAAGTGGAGGCATGAGCTCATGCTACAGGGGAGTGCGAAAGAGGAAATGGGGCAAGTGGGTGTCGGAGATACGCGAGCCTGGCAAGAAAACCAGGATATGGCTGGGCAGCTTCGAGACCCCGGAGATGGCTGCAGCGGCCTACGACGTGGCTGCATTGCATTTTCGAGGTAGGGAGGCGCGGCTCAATTTCCCCCATCTGATAACTAGCCTTCCTCGTCCTGCTAGCTCAACCGCTGACGACATACGCATGGCGGCACATGAAGCCGCCCTGCGGCTGAGGACAACTCCGGCCTCCGGGGGAGATGCTGCAGGGACAAGTGATGAGGCAGGGTCCTCTTCAGCTCCTCTAACCGTGAGGCTGTCTCCGAGCCAAATACAAGCCATTAACGAGTCTCCTTTGGATTCTCCTAAGATGTGGATGCAAATGGCGGAGACTCTCTTAGTTGACGACACTAACATGACATCTTTTGATGATGATTATGAGGGGGGGAATGAGTTTGATTATCTGCAGAATGACTCTCTTTGGGATCCTTAGAATCTTGGGGTTTTTTTTTATTATTCTAACAAAACATTAAAAAAATACTCCACCTTATTAATTAACTGATATAATAACTATAATTTTTTATATTTGATTTTCTTAGGTCCAATATATCTAATATAACATCAACACTTATCCTGATTAGCATATCCAAAGACCAAGTTTATCCACTAAGATGCATACACACAAATATACATATATTATTTGTATAGCTAGGTTTGATATGTATGAAGTTTATTTGTCTACTTCGACTTTGATATCCACGTGGCCAATACAGGATTTCACCAATAGGAGAGCAAGTGGCACTCACAAAGGAGCCAAACTATTATAAAGGTTGTTTTTTTTTTTTTTTTTTTTTTGCCCTTTTCCTCTTTTTCCTTCTAATAATTTTTAAAGGAGTGATTGAAAGTGTGTCTCCCCTCGATTCGATTTGGTTGTTTGAAGTTTGGATTATTTGTTTGAGAAATTAATTTTTTATTTTTAATTTTGTCTTTTGACTTCTTTGGTCATGATCTACTAAAATATCTCTAATATTCAAAAGACAATATCTTAATTTAGCAGAAAGCTATGTGGTTCAGCTCCTCTTGCAATTTCTGTTGGGCTGGGAGAAGCTGGCTTTTCTGGATTGATTAGGCCAATTAGCTTTGTGATGTGTGTGTTGCCTTTTATTCCATTTTGCTAAGCTTGTTTGGTGAGTGTGTAATGATAATCTATTATATATTGCCATAAATATATTCCTTTAATGTTCATCAATGATCCATGGACATATGTCGGGAACAAAGTTTTGATGTAACCGATTTATGTATCATTTATGTAACAATCAGTGGTCTTTTTTATATTATATATAAGACTAAGTTAATTAAAGCGGGTTTGTTACATTATTGTCTCGTTAGCAACATACTCTTAACAAATAGATGTTCTAATTATATACAATGAACATTTAATATATGTTATATACATTTTATGCGCCTCATCAAATTAGGATTGCCATTTGAATAACAATATATATGATTACGCAATCCAAGTCTGATATAATTATAATATAACTGTAGAGATAAAAATGTAAAACGGAGACAATATATGGTATAAATTATATTTATAATACAAATTTATCATGATTGTAATTAAAATTTAATAATTTGCAATTTAAACTTGGTTTGTGAATTGATTCAATTGGAAAATATTAGACCCAAATCTACGCCATTATCATGGCTTCTAGTATATCTAGGACCCATTACATTAAAAATATTCACAATGTGCATCACGACCAACATACCAAGGACAACATCTACATGGCCATGAATCTTGCAAACACACGTGCGCAGCAAACAAGAAATTTTATTTTCCTTTTATTATTATTATTATTTTTTTTTAATGAACCGCAGCAAAGAAGCATCACTTTTGGTTTCTTCCGCTTGAATAAGCTTTTTGTTTTTTTGATTAAACGCTAGAATTTTCAATGTATCAAAAAAGGGGGCAAAAAATTCTGTTTAGGGATATGTTTCAAAGCATCCGCTTTAGGTGCTTAAAAAAAAAAAAAAAAAAGGTTTTTGTGGCTTTCAACTTTATTTTACACACCTCTAGCTAATATATAAAAATGCATATATATATATATATATGTAATACAATGACTCTTTCCACATTTGAAAAAAAAAAAAGATTTGTGTGTAAAATACAAAGATAATTATTTAAATATTATCCCCTTCATTATTGTGTGTGTAAAAATTTTAGTGGTTATTACATACTATATGTACTTATATACTATGTGCACAACCTTTCATTGTTGCATTAAAGTCTAATGCATGTCTACCGCTACTAAAAAAATTACCATTATACGAATAAGACAAAATTAATGATCAAAATACCTTACAAAATCTGATCTACCAAATGAGATATGAAAATTTCATATACATATTGCGGGAATGAATCCTGATTTAATGTTTAGTAACTTTGATTTTGTTTCATTAACAAAACGCGATATACCTTGTTTGCACGTATATGGCAATTTCCTCCCGCGATAAGCTTGTGAATAATAATTATGCCTTTATCTTCTTCTTACTTGACAGATTAAACTAGGCGACCTCTATTCTTCTCTCTGAACTTCCCACTTCTTCCTCGAAGTTTGTGAATAATTAAACACTGCCTTCATTCTCTTCTCACTTCATTGACTGAAGAAACCAGATGACCTTTCTCTTCTTCTCACTGAACTTCTTACTTCTTCCTCATAGAACAAATCAGGTTGCGCTGCTGCTCGAGATCATATATATCCACCGAATGACCCGATCACCAAGTCACACCAAAACACCAGCTACCCACTGGACTTCCGACGCCAACACCCATTTCTAGTTTCTAATTCACAGATTCCTTCATTTTATTGATCTTCTCTCGAGCAATTTGCCATTGTATACATGTGCACATATCACGCTTCTTAAACGTGATACACAAGCACATGGTGTTATATCAAAGCCTATAATTTGCGACATGCAGATTATACTTTTATCACATATATCAAACACGATGTTAATGTTATAATTTTTTCAATTAATTTTATTTCGATCTTATTTAAGTAATTAATTTCAACAAAGTTCCTAAATAAAAAATAATTTTGTTGCATTTACATTTCTCATTCACTTAAGGAAAATAGCTTTTTTTTCCTCCATCATTTAAAGCTGCTACTATGATATTTAATTGAAGGGATTGATGATTCATAATAAATTACTATTAACAAATAATTAATAGCAATCCATATTTCTTACACATAAATTCTCAAATAATGATCTATGTTCAATATTTATCATAAATGCTCTTATCTTGAAATATCACATGTACAATTATCATTTCTCTGTAATAAAAAAAATAGCATTATAAATATTTTACTTTTATACCAAATAAACAATGTAATACAACTTTATTTCAATGCTACGGAATTGGAGTTCAATTCCCTCTTGTTCCATACAAAGAAGTGCATAAGTTGTAAGGGGGGTTTGATTTCGACACAATTCATTGCTAGGTTGAAAATGGGCATGGAGCTTTCAGTCTCAAATGTGCACCTAAACATAATTAGTGAATCACGTGCCTAAGTTGCAATTATCAAATGTTAAATAATTAAAAAAATAAATAAATCATTCACAAGACTATTTTAAAAATAATGATAAATTATAGCTTTTGCTATACTTTTACAAAACCAATAACTTTTCTTCTAAATAATTTCTCTTCACCTACTAGTCACTTGATTTATTATTTTGAATAACTTCTTTCTACTTATTTGTAACTTCCACATTTTTCATCTATTAATTCGAATCAATAGAGACAAAATGATAAATCCATTCCTTTGTAAGAAAAGAATGGAATTGTGATTCTGCTTTTTCAATGATAGAATCAAATTCTTCTTTAAAGCTGGAATCGTCAATTCCCAAGAATCGTAATTCCGGCTTTTAAAATGCAACCAAACATAGGAATGAGAATGGAACCCGAAACAGAAAAACCTAGAATTACGATTCCATTTCGAGTTTATTCCTTTATATCAAATATGGCATAACAGAATGTTCACCTAAAAAGAATAGATATTCATTCCCTTCTCGTTCTATGTGAAGCTATTGTTATAGTGTTTAATTGAAGGAAATGACAAGTCATAATGAATTATTATCATGCTATGAATAGCCATTCATTATTTATTTTCAATCATTTTCATAAATATCTTTGTTTTAAAAATACCATCTATACAATTATAAACTCTCTATAATAAAGATAAGAGACATTGTAGATATTTTAATTTACTCAAATAATTACTTTTTTTTTAATACCAAATTAACACTGTAATAAATATATAACAATGATTACAACTCTATTACATTCTTATTGAATTTAAATTAAATTCATTCGTTATTCAATTCAGGGATTTCTCATTTAGCTAGATTTTGTTTTAGTAGTTCCTTTTCTCCTAACCATAGTTCCAGGTCCATGTGTTCGAAACAGACACCTATCTCCTAATCCAGTGCTACTATCACAACTTGGCAAGCGAACGTCCTCTAGCATCGTGTGCATGATATCAAGTGAACGATGTCCGATCGACTAAAATTATGCGCATAGGTAGTATTCGTTCTGGCATTGGTGTGTTGTTGAGTCCATAATTGATCAATCTTTAGCTCAATATCAAATTGTAAACAAACTTAATCAAGTTCTTCCTACACTACAAAGATTGATACACGAATGTTTTGTAAATTATGGGAGATGTAACATCCATGCAGAATTTAATCACCTTTGGTCGACCACAATGAACATCAGTCAACTTCTTTTTAGGCGGACGTCAAAGTTTTACAAATAACACAAGGCATTCCGTTAAAAAACCGCCTATTCGTTGCCATTTTACGCTCACAATTGCCACTGTGTCACTTCGTATTTCCATTTTAAAGTTGACTATTATAGATAACACGACCCTTTTCAAACACAACGAGATATGACTTAATCAATTCAATCTACTTGGATTTTTTAATTTTCATTTGTATTTAATCTATATCTATATATTATATGTATTTAATTTGTTTAACCTGTTTTTAAGTAAAAATGTGTGTTTTTCCTCCATATTTGTTTTTAACAAACAATCTTTTTGAAAATTATAAAAATAAAATGCCCACACAACAAGAAACACAACGAACCAGACCCTAAATCTCTCATCAACGGCAAACCTATCCATGTGCCCCTACATCAAATCCCCCATCCGCTTTCCTTTTTCAACGTATCCACTTTGTTATTGCCTGCTAAGAACGTTGGGTAATTCCAATCATGTAATTTGAATGTTGCCTTCAATAAAAGTTGGTATATACTATATAGTGATGGCAAAAAAAAAAAAAAGTCGGTATATAGAGTAAGACAATCTTCTCCTCTGATAAATATAATCAGTCGCAAGAAGTCATTGCTTTTGACTCGTACAAGTGCATCAAAATTAATTGAAAAAAAAAATTATCGATTCATGTATACAAACCCTTTTGAGTCGTCCAAAGTCGCAAAGCCATTTGTAACTTATAGTCCATTTAATGAGGGTTTTAGGTACTACTTAAAAGATATACACATTTTTAAAAATCATTAGTGTCATACCCGTAAATATATATATATAATCATGAGCACATATTCAAAACTATTTACGGGTATGACACTTCTGATTTTATTTTCCACATATATAATCCAAATTCCAACATGGAAAATACGAATCGGTTACCTTGAGCGTTAACTAACATGTGGGTCCATTATTCTTTTTACCCAATAACAATTTTTTCTAAAAAGTCACCCACGTTATTTACTTATTTGCTCCTTTGAAGGTGGTTATAAAACGATAGATAAAAAGTTGAAAATGGTTCCGTAAAACAACAGGTAAAAATTGAAATTGGTACCCCAAACAAAGGTAACGACTAACGACAGGAGTGGTGGTGAAGCGCGTGTGGGGGAAGAAAAATTTATGATTATGGTTATGCAGGTAAAGACGAGTAGCCTACCTATTGACTATTTTAGCATATATTTAACAGATTTACACTCTATACGTCGTCAAACTTCACTACAAGCTTCACTTTTTGCAATAATCGTTTTTTCACATATCTTGTTTATTTTGATTTCATATTTTATAATAAGGGCAGATGTGCAATAGTACCCGAAATTATCGTATTTTTTAATCGTTTTATCAACAATTTTAAAGCTGTAGCAATTGTTTAGAGTATACATCATACATGCGTATTTTGAAATATAATATTAAAACTGTAGTTCATGGGGTTGTCTGCACACTGCACTTGATCAATGGTTCTACTTCTACAATTGTACCAGCAACGATCTTTCATAAGTTTTTTGGTTAAATCTCTCTCTTATAAATTTGATATATAGCACATTAATTATTGAAATTCATGTAATGCATATACACACTATAACACTTCTTAGTGCAGAAAATTAGCTAAGAGGCTTCTTTTTTCCTAATGCATTCACCAGCACAGCACGGGTGTTTATACACACACACACGAGTGTGCGCGCTCGCGAGACTTGGTCAGTAGCTGTAAGGTTGTGCTTGCGGCTACCTATCATAATTTTGATTCTTCTATTTTTTAAGCAAGTGCACGAAAACGCGCGCATCCAAGAGTAAAAAGCTCCAATAGGCTAGAAGGCTTCTTCTTTTCAAACATATTAAACCATCAACTGCATACTGTGTATTACACCACACTTGATCAATAGTTTTACAATTGTGCTCGCTATTACCTCTCATAAATTTGATACATTTATTCTTGAAACACATGCAACACATATGCGCACTTTTCGTAGTGTAGAGAGCCTAAATGGGCTGAAAGGCTTCTCCTTGCCAAGTTGTACATTGATCTATTTGTTCCATCTGTCTCTGGTCATTTTAGTATATTTTTATCGTTTTCAAATAGATATTTATCAAAAAACATATATAAATAAAAAATAGATATTTTTACCCATAAAAATATCAAACAAATCAAATATAGATAAAATACAGATAAGATTCATTCATATACAAATAAGATAAAAATAAAAATCAAATAATTCAAACAGACCCATATATGCATTCATGTGTGTGCATGCAGTGGTATGGGACTACGGGGTGTTCTTGTGCAATACCGCACATGATCAGCCGTTTTACAGTTTTGCTTGCCTATCTCTTATTAATTTGATACATTTATTCTCGAAACACAAGCAGTGCATACGCACAATCCCAAGGGTAGACAGCCTAAATAGGCTAAAAGGCTTCCCCTTTACAGGTATATTCACCATCAATATCGAGCACATGGTGCGCGTACATATTTGTGCAAAAGAAGGAAAAGCCAAAATGAAGTTACTCTAGATCCCAAAAGACGATACCTTGACTGGCTCTAAGCACACTGTTAGAACTGCTACACCTTTCAGCTGTAACTATGCAAAAGCAGCCCAAAGGCTATCTGACTAGAGAACTTTAAAGCAATCAACCAAGCAATAAGATCAAGAATACTTGTCATGGTGTTGAAGGATGCACAATTTTTCAAGGGTGTGCCTGCCCACTTCGACGAAGTCCTGGTATCTGCAATGGAAAAGAATCTTTTATAAACAAGAAGACCAATTAAGCCATATTACTCAAATAGGTTTTGTTGGGGTTTTGTTTTGTGTGTAGGGGGGTGGTGGTACAGGGAGGGGAGGGGGAGGTTAGGAAGGTTTCTCAAGCAAAGGAACCATACTAAAAACAAGCTTATGGAAACATGATATCATGTAATTTCTTATCATTAGTAGCAGTGTCATTTCAACAGTAAGTCATCATATGTAATTTTAATTATCTTTAGCAGGCCAGTAGCTGTCTCATTTCAACAGTAAGTCATCATATGTAGTTTTAATAAATGGAAAACCTACAAAATTACTTCAATAACAGTGGAATCATAAACAGAAACAGACCGTAAGGAGAGCACGGTAAATCAGTTCTAAGATCAAACAATGCAAAAATCAAAACTGAACTTTGGAAAGGATAATATAAGTGTGTAAAAGATATCCTTAAATTATCCTATAGGAAGCTGATTGAGATACGACCAAACAAGAAAGCACATAATGGTAAAGAAATCCTCTATTTATCCTATCATAGTCTAAAAAGAAAGTCTATCATCAATAGGAAACCACAAACTCTTCCTTAGGAAATTGCCCAGATGCAAGTAGTAAAAAGACAACCAAGCAATGGGAAAAACTAATAGTATGCACCTCAACGCCATGAGGACCTATCCGATTCCGGGAAATAAAATTTACTATAAGTGAAGCAAATTCCTCAGGTACATCTTCCTGCAAAAGTTTCATGCTTGCATGTGAAGTTAACACAAATATAGATGATTTTCCAAGTTCACAGATAAACACAATCGATAAATAAACCTGAATAGGATGCCCTGTATGCCTCACAACCACCATTTGGAACTTTCCTTGCATCTGACCTATTGTGAGAAGTCTGTTACAGAAGGACATGATAGCTCATCATGAAAGAAATTGATAGTAGTCATATTAGTAACTGGATTTAGCAAACAAATATTCCACATTTCAATTGCTCTAACAAAAGCTAAACAAACTCCCTGCAACCAAAAGCTTTGGCCATTGAGCTATATGCTAGAAAGTAGTTAGAAGGTCTAATAATCCTTTTATTCTTAAGTGAAGCAGGTCCCAATATGGTCAGACTAGCTACCCTAAGCTAATAAATCTCAAACTTCCACACATTTTAATTGGCTACGGCAAAAACGACACAAAACATTTTAGAGATTTGACTTGGAATGATTTATGTTTCAAAGGAAACTCATGAAGCAGATTTGAGTTTTGTATATTCAAACACTTTGCCACTTTCCAGCAATTATGCAATCCAATATTATTAGACCAATTGCAATTTCAAGGCAAAGTTCAATGAAATATGATTTTCAGATTCCTCTTGACACTAAAACTTAAGAATGAGCGAACACACATTTAGATCCCATTGATACTTCCCTAAAAAGATCTTCAAAGAGGTCAACTTGATACAAGCTGCCTTTGGGAAAAAAGAGTACTATTTAAAGGAGGGAAGTATTGTCTCTATATTCAGTTCACCATTTGTTACAAAATCATAAGTAATTTTGTGCTGTAAGTCTATTAAGTACGAAATTGGATTCTATCTGGTTTTTAAGGTTTTTTCTTTTCTTTCTTTTTCTTTCCATGTTTACCTATGATGATTGCCATAAATTTCAACTCATTGAGAGAGAATCCAACAATTGAAATCAGATTCAATTAGTTGTTTAGTGTATTTTTGTTGAGAATATTAATGTTTTTATTAATATCATAAAATATAATGCACATTATTATTTAGTAAGATATGGGTTGTAAATATAGGAAAATATGAGGTGTAAATATTTCTAGGATTGCTAGGAAATTATTAGTTTCTTTTCTAATTAGGAAAGTTAGGATACTATTAATTATTTTCCATTTTCTTGTTTGTAATCCTTCCTATAAGAAGGCAACTTGCATTATGTTTTGAATATTAGAAAAATAGAGAATTTCTTTTCTCAATAGTTGGTATCAGGGCCCTGTTGATCCTTAATCAATTATTGTATTACCCTAGTATTTACCATGTCTGAACTTATTTTTAACTCCACGTCCAATCAAACCCTACCATCAACAAACCTAAGATTCCCTTCAGAAAATCATCCTATCCAAATTACAACCATTCGATTGAATGGAGAAATTTTGCGTTGGACTCAATCTGTATGCATGTACATACAAGGACGTGGAAAGATGGGTTATTTGACAGGTGAAACAAAGAAGCCATCCAAGGAGGTTGCCATTTATGCTATTTGGGATGCTGAAAATTCCATGATGATGACATGGCTTGTGAACTCCATGAAAGAAGATATCAGCTCCAACTATATGTGCTATTCAACTGCCAAGGAATCGTGGGAGAATGTCAATCAGATGTACCTTGATTTAGGTAGTCAATCCCAAATTTTTGAACTAACCTTGAAACTTGGTGAGATTTGATAGGGTGACGATAATATTAGCAGATGTTTCAATCAATTAAAGCACTTATGGCAAGATCTGGATCTATTCAATGATTATGAATGGCAGTCCACTAGTGACTGCAACCACTTCAAGGTGTTGAAAAATAATTGAATCTACAAATTTTTGGCTCGGTTGAATGTGAAACTCAATGAAGTGAGAGGACATATCCTTGATAAACAACCTTTGCAATCTCTAGGAGAAGTTTTTTCAGAAGTAAAAAGGGGGAGGAAAGTCGAAGGAATGTTATGCTAGGAAAGAAGGGCACCACAGTTTTCCTTGAGAATTTAGCCTTAGCTGCTGGCGATGCTAACCTTAGCAAGAATTTCAGTTTCTCAAGAAAGAAAGATAACCGTCCTAAGGTTTGTTGTGATTATTGCAATAAACCTCATCACACACGAGAGACTTGCTGGCAAATTCATGGTAAACTAGCAAATTTGAAAGTAGCAAACAGAATGACAAAACAAATCATGGAAATTCAGCCGCAAATGAAGCTGAATATGTACCTTCTAATCAAATTAGCAAAGAGCAAATGGATCAACTTCTTACACTACTAAAGTCCAATTCAACATCTGGTATTCCTAGTGTTTCTATTGCACAATCAGGTAAGAGTCCGAGTGCCTTATCTTGTTCTTTAAACTAAGCCCCTTGGATCATAGATCTAGGTGCATCAGATCATATGACTAGCTTTTCCAATATAAAAATCAAAATTGCCAATGGAAGCTTTGGACAAATTGCATGGAAAGGTCTGGTAAAACTTTCTGACAAAGTAGATCTTAAATCCGTTCTTCATGTGCCCAAATTAAAATGCAATCTATTGTCAGTATGTAGCTTTCCAAAGAGTCTAATTGTCATGTTATCTTTTTTGAATCTTATTGTGTTTTCCAAGACTAGAGCTCAGGGAGGATCATTGGCAGTGCTAAAATGATAGATAGACTTTACTACTTTGATAAGCACTTCTCTAGTAATAAAAAAGCTCAAGGATTAAGTGTTATTTGTTCAAACCCTGTTCGTGAAGAAATAATGCTTTGGCATCTTAGATTAGGACAGCCTAGTTTTCAGTATCTTAAACATTTGTTTCTTGCTTTATTTAAAAATGTGGATTGTTCTTCTTTTCAATGTGAAAGCTGTCCTTTAGGTAAAAGTCATCAACTTAGTTATAAATCTAAACCTTATCTTCCATCAAAACCATTTTATCTCATTCACAGTGATGTTTGGGGTCCTTCTAAGGTGACAACTATGATTGGAAAGAAATTTTGTATGAAATTTATTGATGACCATACATGCATATGCTGGTTGTATTTGATGAGTGAAAAATCGGATGTTGAAAAATTATTTAAGGATTTTTTTTATATGATTTCCAACCAATTTGAAACTAAAATTGGTATTTTTCACTTAGATAGTGGAACTGAGTTTTTAAACAACTGCTTGGAAGATTTCTTTAAGGAAAAGGGTATTTTGCATCAATCAACATGTGTCATGATATTCAACAAAATGGCATTGCAGAAAGTAAAAATAAGCATTTGCTTGAAGTGGCACGATCAATCATGTTTTCTATGCATGTTCCTAAATATTTGTGGGGTGATGCAGTGTTAACAGCATCTTACTCAATTACTAGGATGCCTACTCAAGCTTAACAATAGATAAAACCTTTAGAATCCTTAAAAATATTTTCCTACATGCAGAATGTTTGCTAATTGCCTATAAAGATTTTTGGGTGCACTATGTTTGTTCATATCCTTAGCCAATATCGTTCTAAACTAGATTTCAGGGCTGAAAAATGTATTTTTGTTGGGTATGCACCAAATAGAAAAGGATATAAGTGTTATAGTCCAAGTAGGAGAAAATATTTTGTAAGTATCGATGTAACCTTTTAGAAAAACAACCCTATTTTCATAAAAATTCTCTTTAGGGGGGAGACTATGACAAGTGAAGACAATTTTTGGAGTACTACTAATTCTTCACCACAAATTATTTGGATCCTTTAGTTTCATACTCTCCACATATGCAATAAACTCTTACTCAGGAAAATATTAATCTAAGTTCACAAAGTATAGATCTTTTACAAACTGGGGGAGAAATAACACGACAAAAAGATATTGAGTCTCTGGTTTATCCTAGGAGAAGAAACACAACAAGTGAAAAAAATTCATCTGTCATTCAAGCACTTGATCAATTGGAATCTACAAGCAATGATACCCTAGAAACTCAAGATGACATGTCCTTATCCCCCATTCAAGGTAATCTTATTCCTTCCTCATCTCCAATTGATCATTCAATAAATGATTTTTCAAATCTTGATGTTCCTATAACTAATAAAAAAGGAACTAGAACTTGCACCCAACATCCAATTGCAAAATACTTATCTTACAAAAACTTGTCCCAGAGTTATAAAGCATACACATCTAGGATATCTAATCTATTTGTTCCTACAAACATTAAAGAAGCCCTTGATGACATGAATTGGATGTTAGCAGTTATGGGAGAGATGAAAGCTCTTGAAAGGAGTGGTAAATGGGAGATAGTTGACATGCCAAGGGATAAAAAAACTATACGATGCAAATAGGTGTTCAACATCAAACGTAGGGCCGATGGAAGCATTGAATATTACAAGGTAAAACTTGTGGCTAAAGGTTTTACACAGACTTACGGAATAGATTACCAAGAGACTTTTGCTCCAATAGAAAAAATAAACTCAATTCAAGTCTTATTATCTTTACCTATAAATTTTAATTGGCCTTTACAACAATTAGATGTAAAAAAATGCTATCCTGAATAAAAATTTAGAGGAAGAAGTGTTTATAGATTACTACCTGACTTTGGAGAAACTTTTAATGACAATAAAGTCTACAGGTTAAGAAAATCTATACATGGTCTTAAACAGTCTCCCAAAGCTTTGTTTGAATGCTTTGAGAAGGCTATGAAGCGCTATGGTTATATTCAAAATCAAGCAGATCATACTATGTTTTATAAACACTCAATTAATGGGAAGATAAGTATTTTAATTGTTTATGTAGATGATATCAACCTAATAGGTGATGACAATGCAGAACTTGAATACTTAAAGAAGAAGCTTGCTGAGGATTTCGAAATAAAGGACTTATGCCCCTTAAAGTAGTTTCTCGGGATGGAATTTGCTAGATCAAGAGAGGGATTATTTGTTAACCAACGTAAGTATGTTCTTGATTTACTTGAAGAAACAAGTTTACTTGGGTGTAAAGCTATTGAAACTCCAGTTAAGCCCAACATCATACTTGAACCTGCTAAGCCTGAAAATGTAAGGAATAAAGAACAATACCACAAGCTTATTGGAAGGTTAATTTATTTATCTCATACTCGTCTAGACATAGCTTTTGCAGTTATTATTGTCAATCAATTTATGCATTCACCAGGTCAAGCATTTTTAGGCTATCTATAAGATTTTAAAGTATTTGAAAGCAACTCCTGGAAGAGGATGGCTATACAAAAACCATGGACATCTGCAAGTAGAAGTGTACACGGATGTTGACTGGACACGAAATGTCACAAATAGGAGATCAACCTCTAGCTACTGTACATTTGTTGGAGGTAATCTAGTTACTTGGCAAAGCAAGAAACAAAATGTTGTTGCTAGGAGTAGTGCTGAAGCAACGTTCAGATCATTGGCACATGGTATATGCAAGGTACTCTACATTAAGAGAATATTGGAAGAATTCAATGTTTCACATGTTGCACCAATGAAGGCCTTCTATGACAACAAGGCAGCTATTTCAATTGCTCGTAACCCAGTTTTTCATAATAGAACAAAGCACATGAAAGTAGATAAGCACATTATTAAAGAAAAAATTGAGAACAAATTAATTTCTATAATAGAGGAGCTTCCCACAAAGCAGATTGCAGACATACTCACGAAAAGATTACCAAAGAAGTTATATGACAAGTTAATTGACAAACTAGCAATGGAAGACATTTTCAAGCCAGCTTGAGAAGGAGTGTTGAGAATATTAAAGTTTTTATTAATATCATAAAATATATTCAGTTTCCTTCTTTGTTAATATTGTAATATGCACCTTATTATTTAGTAAGATATGAGTTGTAAATATAGGAAAATATGAAGTGTAAAAATTTCTAGGATTGCTACGAAATTATTAGTTTCCTTTTCTAACTAGGAAAGTTAAGATACTATTAATTATTTTCCATTTTCTTGTTTGTAATCATTCCCTATAAGAAGGCAACTTTATTATGTTTTGAATATTAGATAAATTAAGAATTTTTTGCTCAATAAAAATTCTCTTCTCAACAATTTTCCATGTTTACATATCTTGCTTGCATAAACTTGGGCTCGTTAAAAGAGCATTCAACAATCTCTTGGAACACAATATATGCATACAATAGGACTTGTCGTTTCCCTTTCACTTCTGAGAAATAAAAATAAAAACAGATACATGGGCAGTTTAATTTTTAATCCTTTTCAGACACGTACAAAAAACTGCGCACTAATTCTATATGCAATAACAGGCACATGACTGCCTACAACATCTGACACAAGACAAACATATAGAAAATGGATAGACATACATAACACCGACATAAATGACACTGTGTACACACTGCACTTTCTACTCTAAAATTGTCATATATTAATACACAAGACCAGCAAAACACAACTAAAAGAACACACTATCCATCACGTTGCTTCCCTCCCTCCCTCCCCAGCAAACAATTGTATTATCAGCTGAATCAGATATAAAACCACTGGACACTGGTGATACCTTTAGGTAGCACTTTTGCCACCTGGTATCACTTTAAGAATTGTGCATATCTCTGCACAATGTACCTTTTCCATCTAAACAAGACATTTGTATTCCCACTGACAAAATCAATATGATATCTGAATAATTCTACATGAAATATCCCGTTCAAGTAATTCCAATGGCATAAGAATGCTATATGGCATTATCCATGTGTCATATTGAATTTCAATCAGCAAGGGAAACTACAACATTTATCAAACTCTTTTCAGCTCAACTAATCTCATCTGCCATATCCCTCCCTCGGTCATAAATATAAAAAATATATTCATGTGTGACATCATTAGTACTACTAGTTGCCACTTAATTTATTCCCAATACATCTTTTTGCCAAGGACTTTCTAGCTATTATGAACTTGCAAGTGCATTTTGCTTTCATTAAACCTTATCATATATAGGTTGCAGAAATCATTTACAAGCTGATAACTATTGTCCTCTTTCAAACCACCGATAAAGTCCACTGCTTATTTGTCCCTTAAATTTACTTCATCAAATCCAATAGTTTATTAGGAAATATATATACATATATATTTGAATTCTACAATCCTTTGTTATCAAAACAACTCCCACAACATAAGATGCATATGAAATACACAATCTTATATGATCTTTCACTCTCATTAAAAAGGTATTTTTCCCCCTTCTCTTGTATTTGAAAAACTGAAATACGGGAATCAATGTTTCCATCTTTCTGAATGCTACAAATTAGTTTGGGCAGTGCAGTGATATGATCTTGAAAAGGTTTACTGTTTCCAATTTTTTGGTAGATGACCTGGGAACTTCAAGTTTCAACTTTTGATAATGATATTAAAATGCTTCATCACCAACCTTCATGCCAAACAAATATTGTGTCAATGGGTTTGAAACGCAGGGAATTAGAATAGACAAAATAAAATAAATGAGAGTGCAATTATTTAATAAAAATGACTGTATCATGCATACTCTACCACCCTCTTTTTTAAATTCTAGTTTTCTGCTCAATGCTCACCAGAAACCTTCAACAGCACAAATTTTTAAAAAGGAAAAAAATAATCCTTCTTCTTAATATAGCCTGCATTTTAATCTACAATAGATCCATGCTACTTCATTCTCTTGGTTTGTGGCACTTTATTTTTCTTTCTTTATATGGCAGGGCCAGAAGACCCATAATTAGATATTCTATGACTGAAGCTAATAGACAAGGGCAGCAGACAATGGAAATCAATGACAATAACAGCAATAGGGTTTCATTCCAATTTAATACCAGTTGACATTTTAGGAACACTTAGAAAAGTTTTCACAAAGCTCAAGTATTACAAAGGATCCTTAAAATGAAATGATGACCATTTGTAAAGAAGGTTAAAGCATCATTAAAGCAACTGGTTCCACTAATATAACTTAAAGATAAACCATAATCCCTCCATGAATGAAAATTTTGCAATTTTTTCCACATCATAGGCTATTCAGCTCTATAAATTTGCCAGCACATATTTTAAAAAGGAAAGTAAGCCTCCTGTATGTGTTCCCAACATCAATTCTTCAATTGACTTAAGGTGAAAGAGTTAAAAGACAGTACACAAAAAACCAGTTGCTAAAAAAGAACCTGTCCAGTCTGTCAGTTCCAGCTAATAGTAGTAACTTTGGAACAGGACAAGAAAGGAACTTTTCCGAAAGGCCATCATACCTGCAGTAGCAAAGACCATCATTCAGCACAAGTCTGACTGGATTAATCTATGAAAGAAGAAACTGCACCACCAGAAATTATTTTCTAATAGCATATCACTACAGTAACTACAGACATTTCAAGTCTATTTTTGGAATGCATGATCATTACATGGTGTCATTTTAATGCAATTAATCCTGTACCACTTGTGCATTCCCATTTAATAACCACATTTACATGAAGCCTCGTGTAAAAGCAAAGTAACAAAACGGTTCATATTGTTATCATCAGACCTGGTAATTCAGGGCAGCCGGTAAATACACATCAGCAGACATGCAATTGGAAGACAACCTATAAGAGAAAGTTGCAATTCAAGCAGCAAGTTACAGCATTGCTAGAAAGGAGTACAGGCGGAGATGAGTAGATCACAAGTTGCAGGTTCCTCTGTTAATGGATTACTGAGCTAAGGGAGCACCCCACAACAGCCCCCCCACACCCACCCACAAACACAAAAAAAGGGGGGAAAAAAAAAAAAAAAAACTCCTATACTCAGGGACAAAACTCACCTATATTATCCAAACTCATTGTTCACCATGTCATTCATACCAGCATCAACTTGACACAACACAATTGAGGGTATGGGATCTAAGTTGGGCCCTTTAAAATACAAGTGGACACATCAGCGGTGGTAAGGTGACAAATTTTTTTTTTCTTCCAAGTATTTTCAAAATATATATGTAAGCATATATTATTTCAAACTCATGCTAGTTACGTGAACAGTAAAGGCATGTACTAAGGTCATGATCTTAAATAAATTCTTCCAGTAACAATGTATATTGTCATGATACTAGTAAAATAAACAGAGAGATAAATGCAATACCAGCCTCTCCAATACTGCTCAGTTTCTTCAAGCTGTGATCTGTATACATAACTGCATCACAAATATGAAGCAGAATGAAACTGTCTACAAATGGATCTGCAGACTAGTCAATTGAATTTCACAACTGAAGTTCTATAAGACATACCATTTCTTCGACTCATCATAGCGTAACGTGGAAGGAACTGATACACGAGCAGAATCTATATTCCTCAGAGAACCTCCCTTGATACTCCATTCAATCTAAGAAGGAAATAAAACACAACAATTTTTCTTTCTTCAGAAATCATGATAACGATTTGATGTGGAGAAAACTGCAGCAGCAACAGGGTAGACACTCAATTTCCAAAGCAGATATATTATGCAAAAGTTAAGACATTTTTTTTTTTTTTTTTTTGGGTGTTGTGTGTGTGTGTGTTTTGGGAGGGGGGTGTTTTGGTTTGTGGGTAAAGGGGGAAAAAAATGAAAATAACTGTTCAGCTTCAAACTTCAATTTTCGTGTGTGGGTGGCAGTGTTAGGTTTGCATCAGTTTGGTTTGAGAGAGGTCTGCAACTAAAACACAAAGGAGATATCACCCAAAAGCTGGTCATTGCAACTACAGGGTATAATGCCATGAAAAATGTTAGGACCAAACCATCAGTTAATTCTTTAATTAAAATGTGAAATTACTCCCTTTTAGCACATATACGCGCATAGGAAGCAATAAACAATAGCTTAGTCGTGGTGTTGGTCATCTTTAGGCCATTCTGTATTTGTTTATTCAGAAGGTTGCATTATGTATTGTCTGTAAAAAGGGTTACATGTATGTGGGATGTGTTGATGCTGTGTATTATGTAGTTTGAGTGTCATGTGTTGTATTTTGCACCAGGATCCTGCAAAAAGATGCACACTTCAAATAATTGTCAATCCATTTGTAAAAATAATTAGGGTCCTGCAGATGAGTATCTTAGAGGTGCTTCTTAAAAGGGGAAAGAGGAGGGGGGAAGGGAAACCCTAATTCCTAGCTTGATTATATAATTGATGAGAAAAAGGTTCATATAAAGTAAAAAGTTTCTTTTCTTTTTCTTTTTCTTTTTCATTTTTTTTTTTTTTTTTGTTGTTGTTGTTGTTGTTGTGGAGGCTCTTGGCAAGTTCCCAAAGGCATCAGTTATCATTTCCATGAAAATTACACAGAAAATAAACGAACAAATTAATAAAAAAACACAAAAAAAAAAAAAGAAAAGATTATCCACTTCATTGTATAAATTTGTGCTATCTTACTTGCTCCATTTAAAAATTAAGAGGCAGAAGCTTGACAGTCAAATTTTTTATGCAACAGTAATAATCATTCAAAATGAACAGGAATAAGCAAAAGGTCATTGATTGTATTCCATCCCATTACTCCAGATTAAAAGATCAAAACTGCATTTAACATCTACCGCTTTCTCAATACTGGAGAAGTGTTGCATCCTATTAGACAGAACTTTCTGCATGTGGATAAGTGAAGCCATAGCTGTACCCTAAAAAATACGGTAAATGTCAGAAAATTATTGCATAGGCCAAGGGGAAGCAGAGCATGGTGATAAGTGGTTTTAACGTTAATTTTACCTCTACAACATCCACAACAATCAACCCTGCCAAGCATGGAAGCACTTTCCTGGCAGCAACATGGACAGCAATTGAGCCTCCCATGCTGTGCAATTAAATCTGTTAGTGACTGAGTAGAGGAAATTTAAAACATACTGTTACAAGTAATACATATAAATTAGAGCCATGTTCTTTCATGAGCCAACTAATTCTCTTCAATGGAACTAAATCAGTTACTTTGTAAGCGACTCCAGTAACCAATCAGTATGTATACAGCCATCAGTTAATTCAAACAAGTCCCTTTACATCAATTCAAAACCTTCATATCTTTTTTGTCTTCTAAAGGTAGAGAATCTTGTTAATCGGAAGGTGAGGATCATCAAAAGATGGTTTTCAAATTTTTATTCCCAATTAGAAGTTTAAAGGTACGTGTTCTACTCAGTAACATTAAGAATATGCCTTTAATTCCAAAACTCTCAGAACTTTCTTCCAGAATATTAAATCAAATGCTCCTTTGCACCGAGCTTATTTAGCTGAAAAATGCTTGGATTAAAAAGGATTTCTTATAACTGCGGCTTATTGGAAATATTTGACCCAGAAAGAATTAAGATCCTTCACTGCCTATATGTAACTAAAAACTGTAAAAATCACATAAGCAAGCAAAAGTGCCTAAATTTCTGCCAAAAGAGCAATAGTATTTCTTACAAAAGCTGTTTCATCAGAAAACTATGGACCAGACAAAATAGCATCCAATTACATAGCCACCTTGATGTTTTAATTATCCCATAGAAACAATGTTACTGCACATCAATTTTGTTATTCATTTAATCTCTTAGGATAAAGGGATAAAAGGGCACATCTAGTTTTAGATTCTCTATCTACCATATCCCAAAAAGTTCTTTGTATTTCTCTAGGACTTCAGTCGATAGAGAGCATTCTCTTACTTGAATCTAAAACAAGATGTACAAGATTTTAGTCACCAGAGAGAAAAGAGAGGGGGGAAAAAATCAAATTAGAGACTGGGGAAATGGAACTTAGACTGTAACAAAACCTGTGGCCAACAAGCACAATGGCGGGTGGGGAATCTCCATACAAGGCCTTGATTACAGCTAAGACATCATTGCACAATGTCTGAATAGGGGAAAAAACGTAAAGTAGCATATGTTAGAGTAATTATTGTGACAGTCAAACAAATATATTGATTCCACACATCCCACTAAGAAATCATGATATCTATCTTATTAAGCAGTAAACTCCAAGAGCAATACCTCAATTGACAGGTCAAGCTCGTTTTCTGTGGATGTCTTTCCATGTCCCCTTAAGTCCAAAGCAACCACACGAGCATTCTCCTTGATTCTAACAGCAGATAGTGCAAATGAAAGCCTAATGGATGAAAAAGATTGGATGAGCAAAACATGCATTCTTAGGTTGAGAGACCAGGTAAAACGTAATATTCATGTCTAAAATGACTCTAAGAACATCTTTTCTATTGAAAGGCGGAAAAGAAAGGGGAAAAAAAAAAAGCAAATATCAACAGAAAAACACTCCCATGTCCTTCAGAGACTTGTTATTATTGCCACCAATAAAGAAAAGGCTTGGGGTTGTTCATCTTCAACAGTTGATTGGCCTATGCCAAAGAGTGACCTAGTATACTTCTTGTGCAACCATCAGAGGGAACGGATCTAACTCAGCCAGGAGTTGATAGAACAATTTAAACTTGATATATTCTAGATCACAAAAGCCTAAAATCAACCTAAACGACTAACAAGTGATTACACCAGTATATTCATTAAATCAGTCACTCGATTTTAATTTATTCACTATTAATCAACAAAGGACAAAGCATTCCTGTTACCTTTTTAGCCACATTATTATCAACCCACCTATCGACCAACCATGCTTTACTTCCTTCTTTGTATTCAAATTAAAAGCTTTTCTGCTACTTGGTAGAATTCTAAATAGACTAATCCAGAAATGCTCCCTAATTCATAGAGTCATCATCTAAAGAGATTGCACTACATTTAACGAGCAAGCAAACTGGTGAACCTAATCATGTACTGCAACAACCTAATCGTATAATGTAACTTGAGAATAATTTTCTACTGATACACGCTCGCATTGTGCTCGCAATCATCTGATTTAGAACATAGAAAGAAAGCCTTACCCTGTAAAACCTCCTCCGTGAAGACAAAAAACAACCGGTCCCTCGTTGCCAGCCACATATACATGAAACACCTATCAATCCAAACTTAATGAGGACACAGAAACCAGTATCGGATCAAGGATCATAAAAAGGAAAAGATAGTAAATTATGTGTATCAGTGTCACCCACGTCATTTGATTCGGGAATCATAACATCCTCTCTTTATCGAAATAATCCTTCCAGTCAAGAGGTGCGTATTTCTTAAGAGAAGCCCTGCGATAGACAAATGTCCAATCAAATAAAACAAAAACAAAAGGAGAATCACACGATCACATGAAAAGAGAAACGGAGGAAGTTACTGAGCAGGGGCAGGAGGCGATGAGGAACAGAGGCAAATGCAGAGACAGCTGGGTGTGTGTCCTGCTGTTGGTTTTCTATGGGATTATCATCTTCGGGAAGAGAGGAGAGGTTCGACGATTCCATTGAAACCGATAGGTTCCAAAATCAACTAGGCTCTTTTTTTTTTTTTTTTTGTGGGGGGGGGGGGTGGGGGGGGGTGGTGGGTGGTTGGGTGGTAGGTGCCGGTAAAATCAACTAGGTTATCAGATACTGAGCAAGAAGAGAGAGAACGACGAGTCAGAACTCGCTTTAGTCGGAAAAACTTGCGTCAATTCGCACATGGAGACTAGTGGGCAAGTCACGAACGGGCAAAACTCGTGAAAAGTAACCTACCATCACCTTTGCAAAACTCCTACCACTTCATTGCTAATTACATTTTATGATCATTGCATGGACTTACCACTTTATAAAGGATCTACTACATCATTACTAACTTATCAATTTGCAACAATTACATCTACTTATCACTTCTCTAAGGGACTACCACTTCATTTTTAGCTTACCAATTTGCAATGATTTCATCAACTACCACTTTTCTAAGATGCCTTTCACTTTACGATGATTTGATCAACTTACTACTTCTACAAAAGATTTAATACTTTGTTACTGACCTACTACTTTATAATCTTTTCTTTAGCCTACTACTTTGTTACTGACCTACTATTCTATTACTGACCTACTACTTTGAGATCAAATCGACCTACCACTTAGCAACCAATTCCTGACCTATCACTTCACTTAATGGCTTACCACTTCATTACTAACATATCCTTTGCAACAACTTATCTCTTTACGAACCTACCACTTTGTGATCATTTTCTTGACCTAGCACTTAAGGGACTTACCACTTTAGTACTAACCTAAACTATGCAATCAATTTCAACCCACTTTGTTATTAACCTAACATTATGCAATCAATTCTTCAACCCATTACTTCTTTATGGACTTATTACTTTATTATTGACTTACCATTTTGAGATGACAAAGCATTTTTCTAAGATACCTATCACTTTGTTAATGCCTACCACTTTATGACCATTTTTTCGACCTATCACTTCGTTACTTATCTATCACTTTGTTATTGATCTAGCACTTTGCGACCAATTTCTCGACTTATCACTTCTCTTAAATAATTACCACTTCGTTATTGGTCTACTACTTTGTGACTACTTCCATGAGCTACCATTTTGTTACTAGTCTATCACTTTGCAACCAATTTCTCGACGTACCATTTTTTTCAAGGACCTACCATTTCATTACTAACCTATCACTTTATTACGACATACCACTTTTTTAAGAGACCTACCACTTTGTTACTAGCCTATCACTTTGCAACAATTTCCATAGCCTACCACTTCTCTTAAGGACACGACTCCATTACTAACTTACCAGTTTTCTTATAGACCTACACTTCATTATTAGCTTATAACTTCGCTATCAACATATCACTTTGCGACTAATTTCTCAACCTACCACTTTTATTGAAGACCTACCACTTTGTTACTAACCAATCACTTCGCGTTAACCTACCATTTCTCTAAGAGACCTACCTTTTTTTCTTGGTTTACCACTTCGCAACTGTCTCGTTGACCTGCCACTTTGTTACTAACTACCACTTGGCAATAACCTACCACTTCCTAACGATCTACCAATTCATTATTACTCAACTACTACTTCACTATTGATCTACCACTTCATTACTAACCTATTACTTTGCAACTAATTCCTTTACATACCACTTATCTTAAGGACCTATCACTTTCCTGCTAGCCTACCACTTTGTGAGCATTTTCTTAACCTATAACTTTGTTACTAATATATCACTTTGCGACTAATTTTCTGACCTACCACTTTTCTTATGGATCTACCATTTTATTACTAACCTATTACTTCGTTATGACACTACTTTTTTAAGGGACCTACCATTTTTTTATTAGCCTACTACTTTGGCGCAATTTTTCTCTTAAGGACAGACACTTCATTATTAACCTACTACTTCTCTTTGGGATCTACCACTTCATTATTGGCCTAACACTTTGTTACTAACATATCGCTTTACGACCAATGTCTCAACTTACCACTTTTTTTAAGGACCTAACATTTTGCAATGACCTACCACTTTTCTTAGGGACCTACTACTTTGTTACTAGTGCTGATGGCCATTTTTGCCCTTCTTAAAAATATATAAAATTAGAAATAACAAGATAATAAAAATAAAAATTATCTAAATAACAAAAAATTAGTTGAGCTAAAATTGGAAAAAGAATATAAAAATTAAAAAAAATTAAAAATTTTAGAATATAAAAATCAGGAAACCCCACTTTTTAGATAAATAGGCTTATCTATAAGAGTTATGAATAAAAACATTTTAAAATAAAAAAAAAGATAAAAATATAGAAATGAAATGATATTTATAGGCTTTTTTTAGATATAATAGTCATTTTATAATGAATTGGGTTGCATTTGAAAATTAATTTGGACTATTAACCCATTACCAAGTTAGTCCATTTTCTTTATAATTATATTGGGTCTAGTTTACATAATTTAAGTATATTTTAAGTTAGCAAGGAGACTAAAAATTAGTTGAGGTGCCTGACCAGTGAAGAGAAGGCCTAGGTTCGATGCCTTGTGCATACGCAAGGGATAAGTATTTTGTATGACACGTGTAATGCATACGCTAGAGAGAAGGGATATGCTTGAGAAGATGCAAGCCCCTTCTCTCTATGCTCTCCATCCACCATTCTTGAGAGCTTCAAATCTCTTTTATTATTTTTTATGTCAAATCTTCATATTTTTGCACACAAGAACACTAAGTCACATTCTAGAAATAACATGAGATTAAATTTGTAATGAACATAATTTAATTCCAACATTAAAATTTGTTTTATTCTCTTAAGATTGTATTTTCAATCTTTGTCTTCATAACCATTCAGGAAAGGACATTTTCATCTTCTTTTAGAGATCTTTTTTTTTTTGGAGAACAGAACCTCTAGCCTCTTTAGGGCTTTTCCTCTCGATTCTCTTGATTTTTTTGGGATCTCGTCTCTTCTCTCTCTCTTTGGACTCTCTTAACAGTGTCACCGGACTAAACTCCAACACCACCTAAACACCCCACCAACACCTTCACCAAACTAACGTCTCTACTCAACAGCAACCCACACTTAACGAACGAAACTTTAAGTGCCACCTCTATCAACTAACACAAAACCACCGACAACAACTAAAAACTTGAACCACCATCTACAAACGACAAAACCTAAAACAACCACCACCACCATCAACTACTCTACAACACCCCTAATAGACAGCCACAACACGAATAAACCAACAAAAATTCAGACATCGACCTGTACAAAGACCATTGTTAACCAAAACCCTCATGTCGCAAACATAAAACTCCATATTGAAATACCAAATTCAAACTCACTCCTTCAAACTAAACATCACTCCCGTTAGCCACCTGATCAGACATGAAAACCACCACCACAATGACCATGAACAACTTAACCAACATCAAACCCAAACAAATCGAAATCTGCTACTGCGATAATAATAAAACATAAAAAAAAACAGACCCAAACCCAATCGGAAGACAAACACCAATCATACTATAATCGAACAACATTGCCATCCAAATCCAAATCGCAAACCAACAACATGACGTCACGAACGCATACACAAAATCAAACAAAAAACTATTATCAACATTTATCGAAATGCCATGTCAACACCATAACTTCCATTGAATCTCAACTCCAATATGACAAACTCTCTACATCATCAAACTAGAAACTTAAACTAACATCATCAAAGAGAGAGAGAGAGAACCACCTATAAACCCCTCGAAATTAGGATAATATTGGAGTAAACCCTAATCCTAGTCAAACCAGAACTTTAAAAGTCAACAATGATTAATACAAACTAGTAGTTTTAACTCTAGTAATCGCATTCGAAACCTGAGGACAATTATAGATTGAAATGATATGAGATAGCCCAAAAATATCATATTCGTAAAAAACTCAATTGTTTTGGACTCGAACGGGATCATTCTTGAAAAATGTGTCTCAATGTTCGGAATTGTAAAAATATTTCGATAACATATATAGATTCTAATTTCATAAGGATTCATGAAATATTAATTTTAATTTTTGGTGTCTAAAAATATCAAATATAACTCGTTTATGCGTATTTTCCTTCCTACCGATATCTTATTTGTCTAGTCTATTATTCATGATATAATTTCTATTATTCATTACTATTCACTTATCTCTATTTTTCCTTACAAACATATTCTTACAACTTACACACCTATATCTTACATTTTTATTTCCAATACAACTTTTTACCAAACTTCTTTATACTTTATTACTTTTCTTTATCAAAATTAAATTTTTTCATCACTCTATTCCCCTTCCCCATACAACCGGCACAACTCCCCTCACTCTCTCTCAATTTATTTTTTTTTAATTTTTTTATTATATCAAAAATCCTTCCATAATTCTCTATAAATATTCATATCTCCCTCCATTTCTTTCTCATATCTCATTTTTCTTGCAAAAATTTCTCCTCAAATTTTTTCCCTAACCATTTCTACAAAAACACTCTCTACCTCTCCATTCCCATAAACCATTCATCATACACACTAAAACATACTATCTATTGTATCATCCATCTACAACAACCTTAGGTAAAAATTCTTAAACCCCCGCTTTTATTCCTAAAACAGAACATGAATATCATGCATGTTTTGATTTTCATACATCCCAATGAGCTAATGCTAAGGATTGAAATCATAGAAACAACATTATGTTTATGTCTTGTTTTGATTCATGCTAAATTTATGTTTTGATTATATTCATGTTCCTAACCTAACTCCTTATTGTTATTATGTATATATATGTATCTATTTTTTTCGAGCATAAATGCTCACTAGTTTAACTTTTATTTATTGCTTTTATTTCATGATTTACACATCTGATTTTTTGCACAATAAATAAGACTAGTTATCTTCTAGTCTTAGACTTGTCCTTCATCAAGTCAAAACAACGGGGACTTATCCACTCTAAGTCCTTGGCGCCTTGAACCTAAATCTAGGGCTCCATATCTTCCTTTTATCTTATTTTTCTTATTTTGTTTTATTTATGAGATTGGTGATAATCGAGTCTCAAGAAGCCTTGATAAGAAGCTAAGGTTTCCATTTTTTCTTTTTATACTCTTACCTTATTTTATTCCTTTTATTTTTTTTCATGGTAACTGGAAATTATTCAGTCCTGTGAAGTCTTGATATAAGCTAAGACTTCAATATTTTGTCCTTATATGATTATTTAATTTTCTACTTTCTTTATGTTCTATATGAATTTATTTTCATCTCGTAACATAAATGCTAAGTTTGTATTCATACATGATCTTAGGGCGATATTGTTATTTTAATGAAAATTTTCAAGGCAACAAAAGGAATTATTTTTATTTCATATAAAAGATAAGACCAAACTCTAATGAAAAGTGATTTCCATTTGATAGACATCACACTTAGTAATGAATTCTGCAACATCCTTTTTCATTTCATTCCATTCCACCAATATGCACTTTTCAATTCTTGGTACGTCTTTGTTTCTCCTGGATGTATAGAATATCCAGAGCAAAGTGCTACATGCATTAATTCCTTCCTTGAGCTTTCATCATGTGGTACACACAATCTCTTGCTCATTCTCAATACTCCTTCATCATCCACATGAAAGTCCTTATATTTTCCTTGTGATATCCTTTGTGTAATCTATTGGAATTCCATATTCTTTTTCTAAGCTTCCTTAATCCGTTGAAGTAAAATAGGTTCAAGGATCAAGTTTCCAAGTTCTGCTTCCAAGCCTTGTATTGAAAACTCCGAATTTAATCTCTCAAATTCCTTAAGGAGTTCTTTCTACTCTGTCAACATTGAAGCTACTTCTCCATAATTCTTACGACTTAATGCATCTACAACACTTACCTTGTTGGGATGATAATTGATGGTTAAGTCATAATCCTTAATCAATTCCAACAATTTACGTTGCCTCATATTTAATTCTTTCTAGAAAAATATACTTGAGGCTCTTGTGATCTATATATATATATATATATATTTCACATTTCTGTCCGTACGATAATAACGCCAAATCTTGAGTAAGAAAACAATAGCAGCTAATTCAAGGTTATGAGTGGGATAATTAATAGTTACTCTGTTTAATTCTCTATAGTCAATACAAAGTCTCATTGAACCATCTTTGTTTTTAACAAACAACACCAGTGCTTTCCATGGTGAAACACTAGGTTTGATAAATCCTTTATCCAACAATTCTTGCAATTGCACTTTCAATTCTTTCAATTCCAAGTGCTATGCGATACGGAGCCTTTGATACTGGTTCAATTCTGGGTATCAAATCAATAGAAAACTCCACTTCTCTGTGTGGGGGTAATCCAGGTAATTCATCTGGAAATACATTTGGATATTCACATACTATTTTGATAGTATGAATATCTAATTCTTTGGATTCACCATCGGTTGCTCCAAGAATACATTCTTTTAACTCCATATCTTCTTCATTTTCAACTTCAATTGCTCTTATCCTACTCTCGAATTCTTTCAGTATTTCACCTCTATACTCATTTCTTTCTCCTTGGTTGCTAATAAAAGATATTATTTTGAGATGATAGTCAAATTTTGCTTTTACAGTAGTTAACCATGTCATACCCAAAATAATATCATATTTTTGCATATCTACCAAGAGTAAATTAGCAGACAATTCTTGATCTCCAATCTTTAGTGGATATCCTCTCATCATCTTGCAAGTTATCACCAAATATGCCGTAGGCATACTACTCTCCTAATTCCTTATTCATGGTCTCAATTAGAAATCCTATACGTCTTGCTAATCCAGCATTTACGAAAGAATGCATTGCTCTCATGTCAAACAAAGCATACGTAGTCTGATCTCTCACTCGAATTGTTCCTATTTATCATTTATTAATTATATGTTATTTTTAATTCATAAAGATATTTAATGTGCATCTAATCGTATCTGTGTTTAATACTATAACTACATAGCTACAATGAGACCATAGTCATCAGGGTCAGCTTCTTCCTATATACTTCCTTCATCATCCTCTTCTATTTCCACATCCTCAATTGAAGTTCCATACATAGCATACACCCTAGCTGCTGCGGTAGCTTTGCTAGCATTGGTATTTCAATTTTTGGATTCGGTCACACTGACTATTCCTTTAGATCGTGAAGGACCAGCATCTATATTCACCCTTTGTGGGTAATAAGTTGATATGTGTCCAACCTTTCTACAAATGAAACAAGTCGCACCATTCTTCTTTGGGCAAGTGGAAACCATGTGTCCACTTTCACCACAATAATAACATTTTTGCTGAAGGTGTGGGCAATTTCCTGGGTAATGAGTACCCTTGCACTTCCAGCATGAAAAATTACTTCTTTCAACATTTCCACCCTTCACATTTCCTACAGTTTTAAAGAACTTCTTTTTCTTAGGAACAAAACTCGTTCCTACATCATCATGAGTTCTCCTACCAAAGTCTGCCAACTTTTCTTATATCTTTCAACCTCATACTTCTTTACACGCTCAATAATTCGAGCTTTTTCTACCATAGCCGCAAAATCTACAATCTCAAACTCAGCCAATCTCTTTTGAAAATTAGAATCTAACCTAGCTATAAAAGTCTGTTTTTAACTCATCACTATCTCAATAAGTATCTGGAGCAAATTGCAACAATCAATTGAACTCATGTTCATACTCATTAATTGTCTTACTGCCTTGTGTCAAATTCATCAAGTCAGTACTGTACTTCGCCTTTAGGCTGCTCGAGAAATACTCCTTTAGAAACTCCTGTCTAAATACTTTCTAGATAATGAATTGTGGCAATGTCTTTTGCTTGGAATTCCACCATATTCTTGCTCTTAATCTTAGCAAATATGTTCCATACGGTACCCTCAAAGCTTTCGGTACTTGGAAAACATCAAGGGATCGCTCGATCTAAGCTAGCTAGTCCCTAGCTTCTTTTGGCTTTCGGGGTAGTCCTTCAAAGTACCTGTTGCATTTAATGAATTCCGACAATAAGTTCCTCTAAGGACGTAATGGTGGCAGTGGTGGTAATTCTTGTTCATATCGAGGCGATCCTTGCACCTCGGCAGCATATTCATCAGGGTTCACTGGTCAATTTTCCTAAATTTGAACCGGTATAGCATGCCTTTCATTTCCTCTGGGAGGTGCTAGAGGCATTGCTGGTGCCTCAGTCAATGATATTGCATGTGTTGCTTGCATATTTTGCAAAGCTTGCAAGATCAATACATTTTAATGTTGGAGATTTTGCAAAACATCTTCTAATCGGTTCTGGGTTGATGTAGGGGCATTTGCTGGTGGATTTTCAGATATACTCGCGTTTCTACTCCTATCTCTTGCTCTTGGCATTCTATTAACATTAAACATGTTATCTAGATTAAATCATGGTTCATGTTTACTAAAAGACATCAAAGATGCTCGTATATATATATATATATATATATCACACATATACATTTACATAACCAAAACATTCATAATATTATATGGCTAGTGCTTTATGTACATTCCAAAAATTGCACTATCTTTACTCCTATCTTCTTCTAGTAGTAACATCATAAGATAGATATCCATCTATTGGGTTTCCATAGGGTTTTAAAATTATAAAGATCAAATCTTTCACAGCGGAATTCAAAAAGAAATCCTTAACCCAGTATCCATGTGTATTGATTAGATTAAAACAAAACAAATAGTTTGATTTTGTACCTTTAAAAGCTTGAAACTTGAAATCAATTTGTAGATTGGATCTGTAGATATCACAAATTCGCAATAGCCTCTACGGTATCCACACGAACGAATACTCCTTCAAAAAGGATCCTACACGTGTTAGCGTGATCTAGAACACTTCTAGATAATTTGGGATTTTCATACACGACTCTTCGTGTTTCTCTCTTTTTAGGGTTTGCAGATTTTCTCTGCTGGTCTAATATCGACAAACAAATCGTTAACCCTAGAGAGATCTCTTTATGTGCCTTTTATACTAATTCATTCTCACATGAGTAATGACATTAGTGCCCTTAATCTAATTAGGATAATATTTCTTAAAATATAATTCTTGCATAACAACGTAATAATTTTATTATTATTCCTACAAGACATTAAATTTAGTCCATGATCCTTTAATTTATTATTATTCTTAATAATAATAAATTATTATTCCCACAAGACATTAAATTTAGTCCATGATCCTTTTAACTCGTTCTTTTGTGTGTACCTATAGGTTCATTAATGTTGGCAGTTGACCTAAAACAATTTAGTCAACAAAACATAAGCGACCTCTAGCAAGATATTATGTTTACCTAAATTAAGTGAAGATCAGTGATTCGATTTTTACCTAATCCATAACTTATGTCATTATCCTTTTGTCACATGAATCTAGATTGAACATAAGGCATGGATAGTGTCATCCTTATATCGTTCAATCTTATTTTTCTCGATTTCTAAGTAAATGATAAAAACAAATGAAATTGATCACACTATCAATTTATTTGAGCACGGCCATGCATTTCTCAATCTCACTTATCGAGGGGCCTAGAGATATCTCTCTCACAATGAGAGGGACAAATCCCATCTTAATCACTCAACTTCCTCTATGATTTACATTATGCACAATCTCAACCTTTATAATTATCCGTT
This sequence comes from Combretum micranthum, assembly GCA_024138025.1. NCBI lineage: Eukaryota > Viridiplantae > Streptophyta > Magnoliopsida > Myrtales > Combretaceae > Combretum > Combretum micranthum. The sequence continues at coordinate 100,500 of JAMXBD010000192.1, read as the reverse complement.
AAAGACAACGTTTGATTGAGTTGAACTTAATATTCCTCATGTTGGAATCCATGGTGATTTCAGGTCTGAGGATACATGACATTTTATTTTGGAATCACTTATGACACTAATCCATGTAGTGATCTCAAAGTGGGTCAGTCCAGTACATAGTTCTCCAACATGTACCTATGAGTTTGATTTGTATCTCCATACAAATAAACATCCATGATTATCAATCAAACCTCATACTAGATTTAATTCATTATTGTTCCCAATAATGAGCATCTAGGGACATTTAAAATAATTAAATTAATTCATGGATCCTATTATAAAGTAAACATGCAAACAATATAATAGAAATGTTTATGAATGACAATATCCAGTAATTGGCCTAGGGCACAATCACCAACAATCTCCCACTTGCACTAGGCCAAATCATACATGTATCTATACCCATTGACCTAGTATAATGATCATGCTTTTGCTATGCAAGAAGCTTGATAAGTGGATTAGTAATATTGTCATTTAGTTGATACTTTGCATATCTTCACAGCATCTGATGTGTTATACACTCAGCTTTTCTTATAGAATCTGCTACAGTGTTTGCTATGAACATTTCAAGCTTACTATACCTCCATTGAAAAGAAAAATATTGTGATCTAAAATCATCCTTGTCAATTGGAACTAATATCTGTGTAACTATTTACAACTAGCTCATCATCCAATCCTCCATATATCAAGAATGCATCTTTAGTTTTCTTAAGTACTTAAGAATATTCTTGACTGCTGCCTAATGAGGTTCATTGGGATCTGATTGGTATCTACTGGTTATGCTTAATGCATATGACACATCTGGTCTAGTGTACAACATGGCATACATGATTGATCCAATAGTCGAAGCATAAAGAATCTTACTCATGTGATCTCGCTCATCATTTGTCATTGAACATCGAGTCTTGCTCAGATTTATACCATGTGACATGGGCAAGAATCCCCTTTTGAAATCTTACATACCGAACCTATTCAGTACTTTGTCTATATACACACTCTGACTTAGGCCAATGAGCTTTCTAGATCTATTCCTATAGATCTTAATTCCTACAATATAGGCAGTCTCACCTAAGTCTCTCATTGAAAAACATTTTTCTTATCCAAGACTTGACATTTTGCAAGGTAAGAATGTTGTTCCAATGAGTAATATGTCATCTACATAGCACTAGAAAGACTACACACTCCCACTAATTTTCTTGTCAACACAAGTTCATCTTCGTTCTTTGATGAAATCAAACTCTTTGATTGCTTCATCAAAACGAAGATTCCAACTTCGAGATGCTTGCTTCAATCCATAAATGGACTTTGAAGCTTACATACCTTATGTGAATTCCTTGATTAACAAAACCCTTGGTTGTGTCATGTACACATCCTCAATGAGGTTTCCATTCAAAAAGGCTGTCTTGACTCCATTTGCCATATTTCGTAGCATAATACAGCTATGGCAAGGAGAATTCTCACAGACTTAAGCATGACTACAGGTGAAAAGGTTTCATCATAGTCTATACCATGAGTTTGTTTAAAACCTTTTGCAATAGTCGTGCTTTGTAGGTATGCACATTGCCATCCATGTCAGTTTTTTTTTTTTAAAAACCCATTTGCACCCAATAGTTTTTACACCATCGAGTGGATCAATCAAAGTCCATACTTGATTGTCATACATGGATTGCATTTCGGATTTCATGGTTAATAACCATTTCTCAGAGTCGGGGCCCATCATTGCTTCCTGGTATGACGTGAGCTCATTTTGGTCTATAAGCATCACATCGCGATTGTCAGTAACGAGAAATCCATATCTCTCAGGCTCGTGACAAATCCTACTAGTCTTACATGGGCCTTTAGTTAGTGGTTTAGGCTCAGCAACTAATTGCGAGTCTGATTGAACATCTATCATGGGTTCTTGCTAGTTTGTGGTTCTCGAACTTCTTCGATTTGAATTGTACTCCCACTAGTTCCTTTAGAGACAAATTCTCTTTCTAGAAAATGACCATTACGAGCAATAAACACTTTGTTCTCGGATTGGTTGTAGAAGTAGTATCCTTTTGTCTCTTTAAGATATCCCATAAAGAAGCATTTGTCAGATTTAGCTGCTAGCTTATCGAACACTTGTCATTGAACATAAGCATCACAGCCCCATATCTTTAGGAAAAAAAAAATAAACTGGGACGTTTCCCATTCCATAGCTTGTATGGTGATTTTTTTTCTTAATTGATTTTGATGGAACTCTGTTCAATATGAACGTAGCAATTTCTAAGGCATATCCCCAAAATGATATTGGAAGATTTGTCTGACTTATCATTGATCGAACTATATCTACTGAAATCATTAGTAAATCTGATGAAGTATTGATAACCTCCTTTAGAAGCAATGGTTAATAGACCACATACATTAGTATGTATTAGGCCCAATAAATCAGTTGCCTTTCATTGTCCCTAGTAAAAGAATCTTTGGTCATCTTGCCTAATAAATAAGACTTGCATATTTCAAATGATTTAAAATTAAATGAATCTAAAAATCCATCTTTATGGAGTTTTGATATGCGTTTCTCATTTATATGACCATGATGACAATGCCATAGGTAGGTCATATTTAAATCATTGGATTTAAGTCTCTTAGTATTTATGTTATAAATTGATCCATTATCTGGTTTCAGATTTAGAACATAAAGACCATCATGCAAATCAGCATTTGCATAATACACGTCTTTATTATAAATGGAACATTTATTATTCTTAATAATAAATGTGAAACCTTCATTGTCTAAACATGAAATAGAAATAATATTCCTACTGAAAACAGGAACATAAAAGCAATTTTTCAATACTAACAAAAGCTTATTAGGCAAAATCAATTCATAAGTTCCTATAGTTAGGGCAACAACTTTTGCTCCATTTCCAATTCGTAGGTTAACTTTGCCCTTCTTTAAATCTCTATAACATAGATACCTAAAGCAGTAGTCTGATTACTCTCCTTTTCCTCTATTCCAAGTAGAGTTTGCAGTTCCCCTTCTAGTGACCTGGTTCACTATAGTGGAAACAAACTCCTTCCTTAGGAGGTTTTTTGTCTTTGGTTTGGGTTTAGGTTGAGGCTTTGAACTTTTCATAGCCTTAGCATTTTCCTTGCCTTTCTTCTTCATGCCCTTCCCATTCTGAACTATCAAAACATTACTAGGCTTCTACTTCTTGATATTAGCCTCAGCAGTTTTAAGCATCGAATGCAATTCAAAAATTAATTTGTCCATGTTATTCATATTATAGTTCATGACAAATTGGTCATAACTATCTGGTAATGAATTTAGGATCAAATCAATAGCAAACTCTTGGCTTATAGGAAATCCAAGCCTTTCAAGATGATCAATATAACCCTTTGTCTTTAGGACACGGGTACTCACTGATCCTCCTTCAGCCAGCTTGCAAGACTGTAGGGCTTGGGTAATTTCATACCATTCCTGTCTGGCTTGCTGTTGAAACATTTCCTTAAGATAGACAATCATCTCATAGGCTTCCATGTTTTCTCGACCTTTCTGAAGTTCTAGACTCATGGTAGCAAGCATTAGGCATCCTACATCAAGATAATCATCAGAATGCTTCTTATAAGCATCCTTTTGAGTTCTTGAAGTATTGGCTAGAGGCTCTTGAGAGATAGGCTCATCTAGGGCATGTAGCTTCTTTTCTTGCTTGAGAACCATTCTCAAGTTTCTGAACCAGTCTAGAAAATTGGTTCCAATCAATTTGTCCTTCTCAAGGACAGATTGCAATGATAATTTGAAGTGTTGTTTGTAGCCATTGATCTATAATTACTTATGCAAAGTTTATTTTAATAAATTAAAACTCCCATTAAATCAATAACCCTCATTATCAATGTTGTTGCATTTAACTATTGCAATCTAGTGGGCTAAGATCCATATTTCACCTAACTCTAAGTTAGATTTGGCATGACGCTTAAAGTTAAGTTATTTAAGTAGGTTACTCTTTACCAATTACATCACATGTAACTCTTAGATCTTTTATGGGATTTTTGACATCATATGTCCCGGCATGTTCAAATCCCATCTAACGCCTTAGGCCCAAACCGTTTTGATAGCCTAAGTAAGTCGAACCATATTAAACACATGAGTAGCACCATTACCCATACTGCCTTACTAAGATAACCTAATGCACCCTGCTTTGGCAGAACCTACATTTTGGTGATCGAAGTCTTGATAGGTGTTTAATCATGGGTGGCATTTAACTTAAAATTTATTGAGGGATTTAATTATTGATATTCCATTTTTTTTATCACGTTTAATGGATATTCAAGCATACGTGGTGGTAAATATAGTATCACATACATATACATACATCATATCTCATGATATATCAACTTTATCGAATAAAGAAAAAGTGTCATAGCATGGCCCTTTATTCTACATTGATTTTCATAAGCCAATATGAAAATCAATGGTCCAATCCTAAGGTAAAAACCATCTTTATGGTCTTGAGTTGTAAATTTTCTTGTATCTTCTTCACGATCCTTGTTTCTCCATCACCATGGATTAGGGAGGGTCTTCATGACATCTTCATGTCTTTATTACAATAATAAAAAGATACAAAAGATCCTACGACTACTTATAGAAAATAAATTACAATAAAATAAAAACGACACAAGGCCGTATTTATAATATTACAACCCATTTAAAAGAAAAGGAATAAAAACCTGCCAATCACATAGGTCTTAGGGCCATGCTATGCACCATACATGTAATATAAACACACAGAGAAGACATACACATATGTCACAATACTTCAAAAGCGTGTTTTATATTAAGAATTATTAATTAGAGTTTATTGAACTAAATCATGCACCTTGCAAGGGTTAAGGGGACAATCCCCTTATGGTAAAAATCGAATCTTTTAAATCCTTTTCAAATTCACATGAAAATTTTAAAATTCGATTTTTCTATAAAAATATTACTGCAGTTCATGAATTTTAATAGGATACTGTTAAAAAACAACATACCATATCCAATTTGAATTGAAACTGCTGTTCAAAAATTTAATTTAAATCAGACGGAAAAAATTCAAAATAGACACACTAATATCAGCATAAAATGAATGTTAGATTGAGCTAAAACAGAACAGATTAACAAACATCCAATTCATACTTGCAATTCAGATGTCCAATTCATGACTATTCAGAATTTTTTTTTATTATTAAAAACAACATCTATAGATCAAGACTTGTCCAATACTTGTCCATTATCAAATATATAAACAAATCCAATCTGTTTTAAATTACAAGCTGCCATTGAAAAATCAGGCGTCTACAATACATAAACCAATTCCAAGGGCACAGATGAACAGGACAAATCTATATCAGTCCTATAAAGTCTTCACCATGGCGTGAATTAAAATAAATAAATTATGAACGCAAATCTAATCCACTGATATCCGACGAACAGAACATTGCAATATCACGCATTAAGCCTCTAATTCAATTCTCATCCAAACAGACACGTGAAAAAGGACATCCAATTTTTTTTTTTTTTATAAAAACCGTGATTTGAATAGGAGTTTGCATCACATAAGAGTACTGCATAATCACTATTGAGAAAAACCCTCAAGATCCATTGTAATCAAATTACACATGATCTATTCAATCCCTCAAAGCAAGGTGCTCTAATAAAATTACAAATCCGAATTTGTATTAATTTAGTTCCTCATAAACTCAAACTGATTTCATAGTTAACATGTATAAAATCGTATTTCATAGCATTACATGTAGATCATGAAAGAAATTTCAATCTAATTAAAAGCACAAGTGGCTCTGATACCACTGTTGGGTTTCCATAGGGTTTTAAAATTATAAAGATCACATCTTTCGCAGCGGAATTAAAAAAGAAAACCTTAACCCAGTATCCATGTGTATTGATTAGATTAAAAGAAAACAAATAGTTTGATTTTGCACCTTTAAAAGCTTGAAACTTGAAATCAATTTGTAGATTGGATCTATAGATATCACAAATTCGTAATACCCTCTGCGGTATCCAAACGAACGAATACTCCTTCAAAAAGGATCCTACACGTACTAGCGTGATCTAGAACACTTCTAGATAATTTGGGATTTTTATACGACTCTTCGTGTTTCTCTCTTTTTAGGGTTTGCAGATTTTCTCTGCGGTCTAATGTCAACAAACAAGTCGTTAACCCTAGAGAGATCTCTTTATGTGCCTTTTATACTATGTCATTCTCACATGAGTAATGACATTAGTGTCCTTAATCTAATTAAGGATAATATTTCTTAAAATATAATTCTTGCACATAACAACGTAATAATTTATTATTACTCTCAATAATAATAAATTATTATTTCTATAAGACATTAAATTTAGTCCATGATCCTTTAATTTATTATTATTCTTAATAATAAAAAATTATTATTCCCATAAGATATTAATTTACATGTGCTAGCGTGATATAGAACACTTCTAGATAATTTGGGATTTTCATACACGACTCTTCATGTTTCTCTCTTTTTAGGGTTTGCAGATTTTCTCTGCCGGTCTAATGTCAAAAAACAAGTCGTTAACCCTAGAGAGATCTCTTTATGTACCTTTTATACTAATGTCATTCTCACAAGAGTAATGACATTAGTGACCCTTAATCTAATTAGGGATAATATTTCTTAAAATATAATTTTTGCACATAACAACGTAATAATTTATTATTACTCTCAATAATAATAAATTATTATTCCTACAAGACATTAAATTTAGTACATGATCCTTTAATTTATTATTATTCTTAATAATAATAAATTATTATTCCCACAAGATATTAAATTTAGTCCATGATCCTTTTGACTCGTTCTTTTGTGTATGACCCTATAGGTTCACTTATGTTGGCAGTTAACCTAAAACAATCTTAGTCAACAAAACATAAGTGACCTCTAGCAAGACATTATGTTTACCCAAATTAAGTGAAGATCAGTGATCCGATTTTTACCTAATCCATAACTTATGTCATTATCCTTTTGTCACATGATATCTAGATTGAACATAAGGCATGGATAGTGTCATCCTTATATCGTTCAATCTTATCATTTCTCGATTTCTAAGTGAATTGATAAAAACAAATGAAATTGATCACACTATCAATTTATTTGAGCACAACCATGTATTTCTCAATCTCACTTATCGAAGGGCCCATGGTGAAACTTAATATTCCTCATGTTGGAATCCATGGTGATTTCAGGCCTGAGGATACGATGACATTTTATTTTGGGAATCGCTTATGATACTAATCCATGTAGTGATCTCAAAGCGGGTCAATCCAGTACATAGTTCTCCAATATGTACCTATGAGTTTGATTTGTATCTCCATACTAATAAACATCCCTTGATTATCAATCAAACCTCATACTAGATTTAATTCATTATTGTTCCCATAATAATGAGCATTAGGGACATTTAGAATAATTAAATTATTCACTGATCCTTATTAAAGTAAACATGTAAACAATATAATAGAAATGTTTATGAATGACACTATCCAGTAATTGGCCTAGGGCACAATCACCAACACCATCATCCCACACATCATTTACTACATATACATACATACTAGCAAAAGTCCATCAAAATATCACATCTCTCCTATCATCTATCAAAACAAACATATCATGACCCAAAGCTAGATTTGACTTTTTAAGCTAGGGTATAAATGTCCCTTGTCCTTCTCCTAGGGGCCTAACTGGGGGTAAAGGTCCTCTTCCTTGGAGCTACTGTCACTGCTATCGATCTTCCACTCTCGATGCCCTGGTGGTGCCAAAGTCAGATCTGTATCCATCATCCGGATACCTCTAGGAGTAGACCTTCGCTCATCCATGGAACTAGGTGTAATTAGAAACATATGTCTCTACTTTCATACTTCTTTTGTTTCCTTCTTTCTCATTTAGCAAAGTGGTAGTCACACTTTGCATATAAACTGTAGTCTGACTTGTTGCTTGTTTTCTTTTTCCAGGTGGTTTAGGAAGACGTTTGGTCTCGCTTTCCTCCTCTGGAATAATAGGGGGTCTATCTGAAAAACATCTCTGGGAAAGTTGCATCTGACCACATGAGTCAGCATCCAATCATCATCATAGGTAGTATCCTCCCAAACCAGAGTATGATCATGTCTGATGTCATGTGCATATATCCAATCTTCTTCAAGAGGTATCCAAACTCTAAATATGGTGGATCTAGCCTCACTGACCTGGCTAATACTATAAAATCTATATTATCTATCTCTAAGCCTCTACCTCTCTGGATTATCAATCTTTTAAATCTGTAAAGAGTCTCTATCATTGTTCCATTGTTGGGAAAAGACCTTTCCATCAGCAATAGCCAATTCTTTATGAAAGCTTGTAATCCGCTCTTCCATGTACTAAGAATCTCATTCAAGGTCTTTGTAACTCTACAAAGGCTAAGTCCTCTACTAGGACTCTCAATGACGCCTGTAATCTATAAGTGTCTCTTCCTCCATCATACTAAAAATTTTCCATTTAATATGGCAAACAGTTGGATTAGTCTACACATAATAAAATTTGTATGATTAGTAATCACACAAATTCTATCCCTAGTTGTGCATCTAACACTACCCATAACTACCTAACTAACTAAAGGGTTCTAATTTGATCTAAACTTATGCTATTATTACTACATTTACCAATTTACTTTCTTACGTACATTTGTCTTTCTTATACTAGCAACCATGCTCTAATACCGATTTAAAACTGTCATGCCCTAAGGGTACCCTAGTAGTAGTAAACAAGCTACACTTGAATACTATCACTAGATTACCTTCAAAGAATGATATGTTTTCAAGCAACAGGTCCTTTTAGTTGCGTTGATAAAAAGTGACAAATACATGTAAGTCATAAATTAGTAAATAACTATCATTTCGGTGCTTAAATATAATATTACAAACCATAATGTCTTTCTAAAAGTATCTAAATAGACAACTACTAATTTAAATACTAACTAGCTTAGATTAAAAATAAAAGTAAATAACTTATCCCATAATCTTCCACGAACTTTTAGTCTTGAAGTTCTTACATGAGCTAAACTCCTGGAAGTGACCAGCCATGGCCTAAGTGTAAACCTGAAAGGACTGTTGGAGTATGAGCGAAACTATGGGCTCAGTGAATAATCAAGACTTCTTACATATCAAACAAGTTATTAACAATCATATAAAATGCATCATTCAAGCATATGCACAAATACAAGCCTGGATAACCTTGAATCCAGAGCAGAATGAAGATTTACACCCTCTCATCGAGGTTGAAGGAACACAATACTACGGCCAACCTACCCAAGAGAGACTGAACATACTGGAAAACAATAATACTCACTTTAATTATTACTTTGAATTTATCATGTCTTTAACACTCCTTTCCTGTTTTAGCTTTAGAAACTCCACTAAGTGTTAGTCATTTCAAGCAATACCATAAGCAGCATCCTTCATTTACCATTTAGTTCCTATGGTATCAACAGAAGAAAGGTAATCTTGCAAATAACTAATAGCTTCCTTGCCTAGATATACCAAGCATTACTAGAGATCCAAAACACTAACACGTAGTAGGCTACCACTTACTCAAATGCTGTTTATGCAAATCATGCATTGCATGTTCATTTCATTTATAGTACCAGTAGTTTTTAATCAGATTTAAGATGATCAATCATTACACAAACAATCAACATATTATATAAGCAATATAATCATACAGAATTCTGTTTTTTATTATCATTAGAGTAACTTAGTAATCAATATTTCATAAACAAATAATCCCCATAAACCCATACAGTAAATTCATGTTATTATCTTTCATTAAAGGTCAGCTAAGCTGCAAGCACGCACAATGTAATAAGATTAAGTTACTCACCTACTCATACTGGCTAGTCGTAATAGTCAGCTGGGAAATCTTCTATGGTTTTTATACACCTATTGAGATGAATAAAATATTCATCAATAAAACATAAATTATAGAACTAAACTCCTATGAATGTCTAAGTGTCCTATATTAGTCCTTTAATGATCCTATAATAATCAATTATAATTTGATATTTATTTTCATTTTGCTTTTCTTGATCTTGTTAAATATTTATATATTTTTAGGGTATTCGAAAATTTGGTATCTAGTAGGCTTATAATTTTATAATTATTATTATTGCTATTTTTATATCGTTTCTTATCTGACCCATTATAGTAACTCGTATTTATTTACTATTGTTTAGTATCGTTGTGTTTCTTTTGATCTATTTCATATAATTTTCTTTTTATTTATAAGTACCACATCATTCAAAAATTTAGCTTATTTACATTTCCATTCTTTATGTATAAAATAAGTATTTTACAATTATTATACTTTATTTTCATTTATAAAGTATACTAATATTAACAATAATGATAATAATATTAGTAATAATAATTATGATATTAATAAAGTAATATGCTAGTTGTAACGCCCTAACCTAAAGGTATAATCAGCCCGCCACGTGTCCTTATCATGAAAGATATGCTAAGGATATAGATTTCTAAAACCACAAATATGTATTTCGAATATCACCAATAACTCGCCTATAGGGAAACTTTCAAACTTTTTTCATATTAAAATAAATGCCCTCAACTCATAAATCGTCTAAACATCAAATCTAAAAGTAATAAAATCCTTACATATAAAAGTCTTTAAAGGAAAATAACTAAATCATCATATGTTTCTTCTTCTCAAATTACTAATAACAAACTTCAATTATCAGCAGGGTGGTCATAACCACTATCGCTCTCCCCATTATCAACAAATATGTCATAGCCCGTTAAGTCATAAATCATGGAATCTTCACTTGTACCTGTGGGAAAAATAAGGATTGAGCAAAAAATACCCAGTACGCCAAACCGAAAGTACATGTACACGAACACGCATATCACAATATCACATACAACTTATATTCTAATGCAACAAGCACAATTTAATTATTTTTTCATTATCCTGCAACTAATCCTAAACCTGGAGTAACTCATGACCCCAATGAAAACCATACTATCATAACATATACATGTGTAGATGCGTTCCACAATTAAGCTGGTAACAACTTCTAATCTACCGGAATCATCTCCAGGTGTAACTCCACTCGGGACACCGCCACATAAGGATCATTAGGTTGCCAACGTTAGTATCACACTACTGTCATGGTCGTTACTAACCGCATCCAAGCACAACCAACACTTGTTTCGATTTAAGTCAAATATATGTTAAGTCAAATTTTGCAACTAATCCTACAAGCACAAACAAACATACATGGTAAGGTCGTATCTGGTATTGCTTTCAATACTTCAATCCACCAACAAAACTTCTTACAAGAACAGAGATCTTATCTCACACGTATCCTAACCAACAATATGTCTCAATTAATTTCAATTGCCACACAATTAAACCCTAACTCTAAATTCCATAATCTGACTCAAAGATCTAAACCCTAAGCATAGATCTATGAAATTAGAATAACATACACCTTCTTTTCTTGGTTTACAATCTAATGGAACCCTTCAATACAACTATCTCCAAATCCCTTGATTTCTCCACAACTTCCTTCAATATATATGTATATAAAAAGTATCCAATTAGAAATTCTATCATAATAACAAATAAAGTTCATTGATTTTTAGCATGGTATAGATTCTTACATACCTAGAACTTGTAGATCTCAATTAGAAATCGAACCCTAATTCTCAATTCTCTTGAATGATAAACTATAATTACAATGTCATAATTTACAGATCTCATAATTCATAAATCTAATAAAACTCTTACCTTTCCCCTTGATTTGATATCACAACTTCAGATCTAGATCCACCCCTGATCCTCAACAATAAATCTTGGATTCCCTTTGAAACAACATAAACTTAGATTATAATTTAAAGGATATTTTTTCAAAATCATAAGAAGTATAAAACCCTAAAAAAAATTACCTTTTTCTTGAATCAGAGGCTTCTAAATCTCTAATCACATTAGGGTTTTTCAATAACTCTTGAATTCTCCTTCAATTCATAAGATAACTAGTATAAGAAAAGATTTATCTAAAGGATTCGATTGAAAAGCTTAGAGGAATGTTACATACCTAGAGTTTTTGCTCTTTGAAAGCTCTTAGGGTTTCCAAAAGAACGAGAGGTTATATATAAGATTTTAGGAAAAGTTGAAAATGTTTGAAGACTATGGAAATTCGTAAAACAAAACTCCACATTTAAAAAAGAAGGCCGGTGGATATACCGGCAGCCTTCCCACTTATGCCGGCGGCTTTTATGCCGGCTTTCACTATTTGACCAAATTTCTCAATTTTTCTCTCAAGAGCTCAAAGCTGTCTAAAGGCCAGCAGCTTTCCAATATAGGCTAGTGGCCTATATTCAAGGCTGGCAGCTTACTTGCCGGCTTTGATTGTCTTCATCCGTTTCTTCGCGTATGACTTCCTCGAGTTCAAATTTGTCTGTCCAATGACAAAAATATCCACTTAACAACATTATATTATATTTACACCTTTCAATATGAATTATTTATTTGTACTTTACACTAGTAATACAAATATTATTTTTCATAATAACTATATTAAAATAGTAGTAATCTTAATGACATCAATAATAATAATAATACGTATCATAATAATAATAATAATAATTATTATTATAATAATAGTATTATTAATAATATTACTAAAACTAACATTAGTAATGATAATAATAACATCAATAATAAGGATAATAATAATAATGACAACATTAATAATAATCTGATTAATAATATTAATAGTAGTAATAATAATAATATTAATGTTGATATTATTAACAACAACAACAACAACAACAACAACAACAACAACAAAATAATAATAATAATAATAATAATCGGATTAATAGATTTTGTAATTTAATTTTTTTTTATTAAGAGCCGAGAGGAACACGACTTGGTATATGGCTGTGTACTGGCCATGTTCTTTTGGAAATAGGGGGCTTGTGGAAATTTTTGCCTAGAGGTACATAGAGGAGATCTACGGCCGTGTTCACCCCGTGCTCATTTGGAAATTCGACCTATTATGCACGTTGATCCATTTTTCTTTGATTTTTCCTCCAAGTTGTTTTTAAAGTGTTCCTAAGTGTTTATACATGTTATATATACACATATATCATCTCATAACACTCCAACATATCCATGATCCTTGTTTTACGAATTTAAATGATGTAACTTGGGCTTTTAATAACTTACCTTGATGAAGCTTAATATGTATGTTTTGGAACTTGTTCATGTACTGGTTTTGATGCTAAGACCATCAAAATATGGTTTAGAACAATGTTTGTAACAAGAAACTAACTCAAAACGAATTAACTTACCTTATTCCTCCTTTTTCCAAGCTTATGGTTGTTCTAATAGAGGTTGTATTTGGGTTTGAGTTTGTTGCTTGTTTGATGGTTTGTTTGGAACGAATTTTTGAGCTATTGATGTTGTTGTTTCATGTGTTTTAATGGCTTTGTTTGCTAGTATATTAAAGCCTTTGTTTTAAGTTGTTGAAGAAGCTTATATAATGGTATAAAGGAGCTCCATTGTCCGATTGAAGAAGGAGAATTTAGCCCATTGAATTCTCTTTATTTCCCTTGATTATTCCTTGCATTTAATAAGTTTCATAGGTGGCAACATTGGATTGGTTCATGAGTTGATTTTGTTGACTTTTTGTAGATAATTTGGACAATTCCATCATGCATTTCGGCTAACACAAATCAATGTAATAAACCCTCCATTTTGGTGTAATTTGCATCGATTTTACATGCATATATATTATAATATTAATTAGTTAATAATTATCTAGATTTTATGGTAGTTTATTAAGTTAAACGGGTATTGTAAATCCCCGAAATTTTGAATCCAAATTAAAGACCTAAACCCTAATCGCAAGTCAACCGGATTTCCAGAGTCAACAAAACCCTAGTTTACTATAACCGCTTAAGTCCGGCATTGCCGTTTTCTCTAGCCCTAGAAAACGAAGTTGGAAAAGTTAGCTATAATAGTTCGTAATAGCTATAGGTTGCATAAAAATATCAGATTGAAGAAATTCGAGTGTCCTTTGAACCCGATCGAACATAGTTCTTGAAAAACGTGTCCGGAAGCTCGGAATAGGAAAATTATTCTCAATATACCGTTAGACTCGTAAAAAATGTAAGATTTCCAAAAATATCAATTTTGTAATTTTTTCGGTAACTAGAAATATCAGATATCACTTTTATACGCGTATTTTCTTACTACCAGCATTAAATTGTCATGTCTACTTTTACATTACACTATTTTCTACTATTCTACACTATTCATCTATCTCTACTTTTTCTTACAACCTATTCTTACAAGCCATACACCTATTTCTTACACATTTTCATTTCTAATACAACTTCACATCTTTCATTTCTTACTTTTAATTAACAAAATAACAAAAAAAATCAAATTTTTGTCTTCCCCATGCCTTGAAATTGCGCCGGCCCCCTCTCTCTATCCCTCAATTTGTTTTGTTTTTAATTTATTTAATTAACACAAATTATCTCCCACATTTTCCTATAAATACCTCCTCATACCTTCACTTCTTTCACACCACTTCTTCTCTAAAGTTATTATAGCAAAATCTCTCTCAAATTCTCTCAAGAGTTCTTTCAAGAAGTTCTTCTTAGTTTAGCTTCTTTTAGGTAAGAATTCCTTCAAGATTTCTTTATGTTCATCTACTTAGTATGAGCTTAGTGTGTGTTTTCTAAGACCATGAAGGTTAAGAAAGCAACAATAGGTTCATACTTTGTTTTTGTTCATAATATCAATTCCTTTCTATTCCTTTATGTTTCTTTATATTTCCTTTATGTCTATTACTATCTAACATATCTATATAGTTATATACATTATTTAGAGCATATAAGCTCATTGTCTTGCAATTTATTTACCTTTCATGCAATTTATTTACTTCAATGCAATTTATTTAATTCAAGTTGTTTTTAAGACTAGTCATTCTAGTCTTAGACTTGTCCTCATCAAGTCAAAACATTTCTTTTCTTTTCTTTTCTTTTCGGGACTAGTCTTTTCTTAGTCCGGAGTACCTTGATGAAGCTAAGGTCACAATACTTGATTTATTTCTTTATATGCTTATTCTTTTAAATTTTATGTTCTTTTCATATTTCATAGCTTATGATTCATATTCATGCATGAACATAATGCTTTTGTCTCAACAAAAATTTAATGAAGAAGTGTTTTCTTAAACTAAAGTTCATTTTAAATAAATGTGGGAAATAGATTTCTTAAAAATTCAAGAGCATGCTTGGAAAAGATTTTTTTCAAATAAACAAAAGATTTCATGAAAACTTATCATTCATCAAGAATTAGAAATTTTTTTTGAATCATTATAAAGCAACAAAAGTATCATTTTATTACTTTTAAAAGTTGTTTAGAAAATAAAACTAATCCTTAGTAATTTAAAGTAATCACAAGAGATTGAATTTAGAAAAAGGAATATTCATCTCAAATAACTCAAGATCTTTCAAAAAGTAAAATCCCCACAAAACTCAAAGTTCAAAGTCTTTTAAAACCTTACTTTTCATAAGTTGAGACAACTTCATTTACTTCATCCATTTGTTATGAGTCAGTACATATATGTATATACCTTTCAAAAAGTTTACAAAATACTTGAATTATTCATCTTTTCAAATGAGCTTTATTTACAAGAAGGGAAAACAAGTTTTTGCAAATTCGTGGAGAATCTGGTCGCTGCTTTTTCGGAACCCAAACGACTTAGTTTTACGAAAATAAGCTTAGAAATGCATAGATCTTTTTGAGTAGGTAGAAAACGATATATTATAAGCGAAATTCCTAGTTAAAATGAGTAAGTTATGGCCATTTTAAGTTGGAATTTCCTTTTAAACGATTTTATCGTGATTTTGAGAAAAGTTTAGAATCTTAAAATAGAAATTTTATGAAAAGACTCATTTTGGGTATTTCATCTTGTTTAGGTGATGAGGGACCGAGATCGTTTATTCGGGAGGACTATTTTGATTAGATCCACGATATGGAGTGAGTTATTGTTTCATCAAGTTACATTTCCTTGTTTTGTGCTTGTAAATAGAAGCACTAGAAATTAAGAGAAAGATAAAATGAAAAACTGTCATGTGACTTGTGATTATGATTGCTTGAATATAAACTAGAATATCGGAATTTGGTTTGATAAATAATTTGTGATTCTTGTATTGATATGATGAGAATTGTGTTGATTACCTCTAACTTGAACTAAATATTTTTGGTTAAATTTTATATTGGAAGTAACTCATGCACATCATATACATGGGTCACATTTGTTTCACTACTTTTCTTCGTGTAGGGAAACAAGGAAATGGTAGTGGTGGCTGGTAGGAGCCGGAAAGTCTACATGGTGGCTAGTAGGAGTCGGAAAGTCTACAGGGCAAGCAGGAGCCGGTAAATCTGCAGATACTGATGGTCGTATGGGCCTGTAAACCTCCCAACCCTTGTCATGGAGGGTGTTAAATCTATGCTACACTTGATTTCCGGTTGATCATGTGTATCTTGTTTGTTCATATGATTTGTGCATTCTCATATGGTTTGACTAAATACTTGGTTGATTTACGGAAATGTCTTATAGTTGGAATTATCTCACTAAGTAGTTTTGCTTATACCCTTATCGTTTTCTATTACAGTATGACTATCTATGGTTGGCCCAAGAAGCCCGTGTGCTAGGTACGAGTGTAAGCTGCTAGGAGTTTTTGGAAGAAGTTTATGTATTTTTGGTTTTGAACATAGACTTTTAGGAAAAATCTCTATAGTAGGCTTATGTAGTAGTATGTTATTTTGATATAGTAGTTAGTTGAACAAAGACTTTAAGGGGGAATGGAATGCCCCTAAGATGATGTACGGATTTGTTTTGAAATGAAGATCTTAAGTTTATCTATTTAAGTTATGCTTGCTTTTGCTATCTATTTAAACGTAATACCCCTAGAGTCTCCTACTATCTTGGAAGCACGCCTTGCATATGATATTCGAAGCTCCTGAATCTAAGGTGGTCATCCATTATTTATTATGTATGCGCGGGACTGCCATGTTTAGGGTACCTCTGGGCGTGATAGGTATAAATATGACAATTATTCAAGAGTTTTATCTCCAAAAATTTATATAATGTTCTATAATTTTTCTAGATTGTTATTGAGTTCAACTTAGGTTTAAAGTTTACGCGATTAATTATTTTTAGGTTTTTATCTCACCCGATTAGGGTTTTCTAAACTTAAATGTTAATTTTTGTTTTATGCTCTAATAGCTTAAGAATACTCCGAATAAAATAATGGTATGACCAAATATTTATTTGGAGTATAGATTATTAGTTATACATCTGTTTATGTCTTTATTATGTATTTATAACTCTAACGGTTTATCTTTAGGTTATCGTTTCCTAATTATAAACGTAATTGGTTGTTTATTCTTTATCACACTTACTATCTTAACCAAGTCATTTATTTATCTTGAGTTTTCGATACCACTGTTGGTCCCTAAAATACAACCAAGAGGGAGGTGATGTAAACCTCCAAAAATTTGGATTCAAATTAAAGCTTAAACCCTAATTAGAAGTTAACCGGATTTCCAGAATCAACAAAACCCTAGTTTATCGTAACCGCTTAAGTCTGGCATCACCGTTTAGGAAACCCAAAGAGAGTAAGAAAAAGTTTAGTGAGTAAATAGTTCGTAATTATCCAAGGTAGCCTAAAAAGATTAGTTTAATAAAACCGCGCTCCGTTTTGAACCCGATCGGACACAGTTCTTGAAAAACGTGTCAGAAGCTCGGAATAGTAAAAATATTCCAAATTATACCATTAGATTCGTTAAAAATATAAGATTTTCAAAATATCAATTTCATAATTTCTCGATAGCTAAAAATATCATATATCGCATTTATACGCGTATTTTCTTACTACAGTATTAAATTGTCATGTCTACTTTACATTACATTTATACTATTCTACACTTTCTCTATCTCTACTTTTTCTTACAACTTACTCTTACAACCTATACACTATTTCTTACATATTTTCATTTCCAATATAACTTCACATCTTTCATATCTTACTTTTAATTAATCAAAAGACAAAAAAAATAAAATTTTCTCCTCTCCATGCACAAAAGTAGCGCCGACTCCCTCTTTCTTTCCCTTAAATTGTTTTAATTTTCATTTATTTAATTAACACAAATCATCTCCCACATTTTCTATAAATACCCCTTCATACTTCCACTTCTTTCACCCTTCTTATATACTAAAGTTACTCTCTAAAAATTCTTAAAGAATTCTACTCCAAGAAGTTCTCTTTAGTTAGTTTCTTTAGGTAATCTTTCTTCAAGTTTTCTTTATGCTCATCTACTTAGTATGAACTTAGTATGTGTTTTCTAAACCATGAAGGTTAAGGAAAGCAACAATAGGTTCATACTTTGTTTTTGCTCATCATCAAATTTCTTTATGTTGTTTTTATGTTCATAACTATTAATAATTACTATAGCTATATATATTATTTAGAGCATATAAGCTCATTGTTTTGCAATTTATTTACTTTCCTTGCAATTTATTTACTTCCATGCAATTTATTTACTTCATGTTATTTTTAAGACTAGTCTTTCTAAGTCTTAAACTTGTCCTCATCAAGTCAAAACATTTTCTTTTTTTTAGGACTAGTCTTTTCTTAGTCCTAGGATATCTTGAAAAAGTTAAGGTTCCAATACTTGATTTATTTTCTTAATAGCTTATTCTTTCAAGTTATTATGTTTCTATAACTTTATGATTCATTTTCATGTATGAACATAATGGTTTTGTCTCAACAAAATAAATGAAGAAATGTTTTTTTTTTAAATAAGATTCTTTTCTAGAAATAAAAATAGAAAGTAAACTTTTCTAAAAACTAAGAAGTCATCTTAAACAAACTTAGAGGAGTTCATAAGAAATTTTATAAACATACATAACACTAAAAGGACTTTTTAAAAGTAAACAAAGATTTTACAACTTCACCTTTCTTCAAATGATAGGAATTCCTTTTAATTAAAATAAGATGATCTCAAGAAATCAAGAAATTATTTTTCTAAATATAGAAGTGTTAATACTTTCAAAAAGTGTTGGAAGCTAAATAAAAATCATTCCTTAAGAATTTAAGGAGATTATGAAAATAAGATTTAGGAAAAGAAAAGAAATACTTATCATAAACAACTTAAGATTGTCACGCCCCAATGGGTACCCTAAACGTGACAGTCCGCCACACTCAATATTAAAGCTTAAGTATGACAACCTTAGTCATTTTCAAAAGCTTTTATATTAAGTGTAAGGCTTACTTTCACAATTTTAGAGGACCATATGTGGAATAATGAAGTTTAGGGAGATATAAAAACATATTAAGAAAAGAAGAATCACAATAATTATTTGTCAATGGCATAAACTTTTACAATCTTAGGGACAACTTCCTAAATTACTAATCTATTATATACATATTAACATGCTATTGCTAAGCTACACTTTATTCAGATTTCTAATATTCAAAAGGGATTACCTGCCCACAGGGTCACGTGGCCTTAACCATAAGTACGGGAACTGTAAAAGATAGCTATGGGGTATAAGCTAATAGGCTTAGTAAGAACTATTTCCATAAATAACTTCTTGTAACAAGATTCAAACAAGTTGGTTAATCAAACATATGTAATGCATCAAACACGTGGGCAAACAATCATATAGCTTTCCGGGAACTATATGTTGAATGGATTTACGCCCTCCATTCGGGGTTTGGTGATACTCAAAACAAGTAGTTCTAATAATAGAAAATTTAAGCTTGCGAGCACTCATCGCCAAGCATTCATTAAAAACTTTTAAACTTGCGTGCACTCATCGCCAAGTATTCCGAATCTACTTGATTTGACCTTGCTTTCGGATCAACCGCCAAGCATATTCCATTAAGCCGCCAAGCAATCGCTTTCGGATCTTCCGCCAAGTGTTGCTTTCGACATGAGCTTATTATCCTTCTCACCCAAGGATAATAACCCAACCATGCAATGTGACTCACTTCGTGGTATGCATGAGTTCATTAATTTATAAAGTCATAACATAATTATTTTCAACTTTAGGGCGATCAAGGAATTTCATACAAATCAATATTAAGCTAAAACAATCATTTAGAACAATTCGGGCTTCGATATTCTTAGAATTCTTTCAAGGAGTTACTTTACATTCAAATTGGTTTATCTTTTCCTAATTCTAGTGCAACTATTTTACAAGCACAACAAGTATAGCATTTAATGGAAATAAACTCACAATGTCATTGTCGTCTATTCCTCTAAGCGGATGAGTCGTTCA
Organism: Combretum micranthum; assembly: GCA_024138025.1. Lineage (NCBI taxonomy): Eukaryota > Viridiplantae > Streptophyta > Magnoliopsida > Myrtales > Combretaceae > Combretum > Combretum micranthum. Next base: position 80,063 of record JAMXBD010000192.1, on the reverse strand, counting down.
CACACTCCACTCAATCGTAGTAGTTCTTGGGGTAAATGAATCCTTCCTTGGGGTCACCTAACCAAAGAAAATACCCACAATGAGTTTTTCTTAAAGATTTTCTTGAATTTTGACAAAACAATGTCAAAGAACGTTACAGTTCGTATAGAAGAATGTTCCAACTTAAAATGGACATAACTTGGTCATTTTAACTCGGAATCGCGCATATAATATGCCGATTCTTATCTACTCGAAAAGATCTACCCATTTCTAAAATTATTTCCCACAAACAAAGCCATATAGGCTCCGAAAAAGTGGCGGCAAAATTCACCACCGATTTCCAAGTAAAAACAACTTTGGTTCAAGAAATCAAAATTTGTTTGATAAATACTTAGTTATCTATATAGTTGAAAAATTCTCTTTTTTATAACTATATAACTCATTTTTAAGCATGCTCAAGTGTCTTATTGTCCAAATATTTTTCTTAGGTAAAACAATGTCGGGTTGAAACTTTTCGGAAATTGTTTTTTTGTAAATTTCTTTGAAATGAATACCTTGCTTTTTTTGTTTTCTAAAAACGTTTTATGTTGGTTTTATTTATCTCTTTCCAAGTAACTTTTGAAAATAAAATTTTCTACTTTCTAAGTTACATTAATACTATATTTGAAGTTTTCTAGGAAATATGTTGTTCTTCATTTTTCTTGTGTAAATTCCTTTGTTTACTTGTTTTGCAAAAATTCCTTACTTGATATTTCTCATTCTTTTTCTCATTTTCAAAAATAATCATCCAAGCATGAAAATTTGTTTTCTTCATAAAAACAATGTGGAACAATTTAAGGACTTTTTGTAGAAAAACTAATTTCTATAATCTTATTAACTTCTTCTTGTAACTTGAAAAGAAATAACTTTATTATTTTCAAACCATAATTTTTCTTTGCCTATTTGTTTGCAAGGTCTTTAAAAAATTTCCTTAGTCTTTCCATCTTATTTTTTTTATGAAAAGAACCATTTTGTCAACAAGATATTTTCTTTTGAAACAAGGTAGAGTAACAAAGATTTAAGTAGCTTTTTTAAGTAAAAATAGTTTCTAAATTCATAGTGAATTCCTTTTGGTAATTTGAAAATGAATGAATTTATTTTCGTTATCTTATATTTTTATGTTTCACATAAACCTATTCCTAAGTGACAAAAAGCCTTCTTTAGAAAATAAAACTTTTGGACAACAATCTAAATGAACATGATTATGAGAATAATAATAAATAAAATAACATAAAGCATAAATAATAAAGTCAAGTATTGGAGTCTTAGCTTTTTCAAGGCTCCCGGGACTAAGAAATAAACTAGTCCCATAATGAAATAAAATGAAAGAAGACAAGCTTGTTTTGACTTGATGAGGACAAGTCTAAGACTAGAGACTAGTCTTATTTCAACAAGGAATAAATAAATAAATTGCAATGGAAAAGTAAATAAATTGCTTTGCATGCAATAAATAAATTGCAAGTGAGCTTATATGCTCTAAAGAATATGTATATATATGTATAGATATATAACAATAATAAATCAACATAAACATAAATGGATTGGCATGAACAAGAACAATACATGAACATAATGTAGTTTCCACAACTTGTAGTATTTGGAAACTCACACTATGGTTATGTAAAGTTACATGACATGAAGAAGAAGAAAGAAATTATAAATGGGTTACCTAAAGAAGACTTTGATATGGTTATATGGTTATGGGTTTTTGTTGTTGGTGGAAGTTGTTATGGAATTATTTTGAGAGAGTTTTGAGATAGTAATTTGAGAGAGCTTTGAGAGGAAAAATTGAGAGAATTTTGGTAAGAATTTGTGGGTAGTGAATGTGTGAAAGAAGTGAAAGAGGAGGGGGGGTATTTATAAGGAAAATGGGGAGTGATTTTTGTGTGATTTAAATAATTAAAATTGAAACAAAATTGAGAGGAGAGGGGACAAGGGGGGGCGCCGGCCATAGCATGGAGGAGGGGTATTTGTTTTTTTTTTTTTTTGACTTTTTGAAGAAATAAAAGATGTAATATGTAAGGTAGATGTGATATAAAGTTATGGGAAAGGTAAAAAGTTAAGATTATAGGTTATGTAGAGTGTAAGAATAGGTGTAAGAAAAAGTAGAGATAAAGAATAGTGTAGAATAGTAATGAATAGTGTAATGTAAAGTAGATATGACAATTAAAGTACCGGTAGTAAGAAAATACGCGTATAATAGCCATATTTGTTATTTTTACTTACCGAAAAATTACGAAACTAATATTTTTGAAAAACTTATATTTTTACGAGTCTAACGGTATGTTCGGAATATTTTTACTATTCCGGGCTTCCGGACACGTTTTTCGAGAACTGTGTCCGATCGGGTTCGAAGGACATCCGAATTTCGCGAAACTGAAACTTTTATAAAACCTATAGTTATTAAGAACTATTTTAGCTAAATATCCCAACTCCGTTTTTCTGGGCCAAAGAAAACAGTAATGCCGGATTTAGATGGATACGGTAAACTAGGGTTTTGTTGACCTTCAGGGTTTCGTTTGACTTCCGGTTAGGGTTTTATGCTAAACCGATTCCGAAAATTTAGGGGTTTACAAAGATATTTTCAAAGCAAATGAATATTTCAAAAGTTTTCAAATTTCAAAATCTCTAAAGACTTTACTTTTTCATTTTGAGACAACTTCATTAACTTCATACATTTGTTATGAGTCAATAAATATATGAATATACTTTCCAAAGGTTTTACAAGCAATTATATTACCTATCTCTTCAAATGAGCATTGGATAAAAGAAGGAAAACAAGTTTACAAAAATTCGTGGTAAATCTGTCTGCCACTTTTTCTGTAAACCCCCGAAAAACTTTCATAATTCATAGAAAATAATCCTAAAAGTCTAATATTAAAATTTAAATCCTGAAAATCGACTCAAGTTAAAACCGAATTCTAAATCAGTTCAAACACAAAAATTCTTAGTCTTGAGAAAACGAGAACCCTTGAAACAAAATATAAAATCCAACTATCGGTTGAATCAACATCCGTACGCCAATCAAATCATCTACCCGATTCCTAAAACGCAAATAAAAACGATATATCCAAATATCGCTTAACAACGAAATGATAAGATCTTAAATCTTTCGATAAATATCAAAATGGGAAATTTCAATTTTCACCAAAAGTCAAACTGAGTCCACTTACAACCGTAGACTCTGTTAAACGATCCCGAGAACTAAAAACTATTAAATAATCACAAATAAAATAAGATAAACCATAGATATCGAGATAAAAATATAAAACAGTCAAAACTAAAAAATTATATGATCTTACGAATAACTCGACAAAATTGGAAGTCAAACCGAAACCCTAAAAATCAACAAAGCTTATAACAAACCCTAATGTTTAAGATCCGGCAATACCGCAATCTTAAACCCTAGAAAACGAAATTAAGTTAATGACTTAAAATAGTTCGTAATAATATAGGGTAACATAAAAATATCAGATTCGGGAATTTCGAGTGTCCTTCGGTTTTAAACGGGATCAGTTCTTGAAAAGCGTGTCCCAAAGCTCGGAATATTTAAAATATTTCTTTAACACCAAAAGACTCGTAATTAAATAAAATATCAGTTTTAGAATTTTTCGACAGCTAAAAATTACAGCTATCGCATTATTACGCATATTTTTATTACTACTAGTACATTAATTGTCTAGTCTACTATTCACAGTACTTTCTACTATTCATTACTATTTCACTATCTCTACTTTTTCTTACACCTATTTCTTACTACATAAATACCTATTTTCTTACTTTTTATATTTCCAATATATCTTATATCAAATCATACCTCACATATTAATTATTTTCTTATAAAATACAAACAAAAATCAACTCTCTCTCCCTCTACACCCCTATGGCCGGCGCAACTTTCTCCCATTTCCTCTCAATTATTTTTCTTTTTCAATTTATTTTATTACATCTAAAATTCACTCAAAAAATTCAATAAATATCCCCTTCCTCTTTCATTCTTTCACACAATTCATTTCACTACTAAAACTCTCTCAAAATCTCTCCACAAATCTTCTCTTCAAGAATTCCCTCTACCAAAACTCTCTTAAACAATTCCTCACAAAAATCATTCCTTATACATAAACTATCTACCACATATTATTACTCACATAATACCCCTTTCATCTACCATCTTCATATCACATAAACACCTTAGTAAACTTCTTCCACTCATTTATTACCATGTCATGAAACTTAGCATGACTTATGGTGTTGTTTTGAAACTCATATGAGTAGTAAAAGCAACAACATGTTCATGTTTTGTTCTTGCACATGAACTCGTATTTTATTATGTTGTTATGTTAACTTTATTATTCATATCTAACTAAATATATTTATGTATTTATATATAATCTTTAGAGCATATAAGCTCACTCGTTATTTATTTATTTCATGCTTTGTAATTTTATTTATTTCATGGTACTTCCTTAAGACTAGTCTTTCTAGTCTTAGACTTGTCCATATCAAGTTAAAACAATCTTTTATTTATTTTCTTTAATCTTTCGGGACTAGTCTATTTATAGTCCTAGGATGCCTTGATGAAGCTAAGGCTCCAATACTTGACCGGGATATCTTGATGAAGCTAAGGTTCCCAATACTTGATATTTTACTTTCTTGGTTATTATTTGTTTCTAGTATTTTCTTATGATCTTATTAGTTTATGTGCTCATGATATTTGCATCTACATAATGTTAATGTCTCAACTAATCTAAAAGTAGAATTTTATTTTATTAAAGGAACTCAAAACTAGATTTTCGATTATGTGATTTATCACAAAATCATGAAGTTATTATCAAACAACATAGAAATAGAGTAATGCAAGTCTTATCAAAGTTTTATTAAATAACAAAGATGGTTTTACTAAAGAAACATAAGGAATAAATATTTTCTTTGTATATTATGGTAACCTAACTTTAGTAAGATAATTAGTTAATATTAAAAGTTTTTACAAGAAGCTTAAGATTTAAACTCTTTTTCACTCCATAACAAAACTAAGAAACAAACTAGTTTTTAAGGTCAAGATGAATTCAACCCATAAAGTTATAAACCACTTAGGAAAAATAATGATTTTCAAATTTCTAAAGAAGGAACTTATTTTCAAAGAATATAAATAAGATAAGATTAAAAATAATGGATTTTTTATCAACAAAGAGAATTCTTTTCAAAGGAAATAAAAGAACAAGTTTTAGAAAAAAAAATTATATTTTAAAATAATAAAATAAAGGAAGACAAGACTCATTTTCTAAAACCAGTATAAATACAAAAAGGTTTTCAACAACCTAATACACTTTTGATAAATTTGATCTTTATAAGTGAAATTTATACAAGACTAAAGGTTAAAAGAAAATTTACTTGTTTTTAGAAAAAGAATAAAGAAAATAAAATAAGAATATACTCATTTATAACAACCTAGGAAAATATAAAGTTTTTCAAATACTTGAAAAGAAATTATCAAAATTAAAGTTTTAACAACTCAAAATGAATTGTTTTATGAAATAAATTGTTGAGACACTACCATTAAATTTTGTGCATATAAAGAGAGCTTACCTATATACTCAAAGTATTTATCAAATATATATTTATATTTATATTTATATATATATTGTTACAAAAGGATTTTCTTTAAAATGAAGATTGAGTTAGAAAATGGTTTTGCAAAAGTTTAGAAATATCCGTTTTAAATCTGTACCCAACGTTTTCGGAACCCAAATGACCTTATATGACAAATATAACCTTAGAAATGGATAGATCTTTTCGAATAGGTAGAAACGGTATATTATATGTGAAATTCGAGTTAAAATGAGCAAGTTATGGCCATTTTAAATTGGAATTTCATTCTATACGAATTTGACGGACATAGTGAAATAAGAATTAAAAAGTTCAAGTAGAATTTCTATGAAATACTTATCCCGGGTATTTCTTTTGTCTAGGTGATGAAAGATACGAGATTACCCTTCCTGAGGATTACTACGACTAAAAAGATTGCGAAATGGACGAGTGAGTTATTCCTCTTAACTTCGTTACCTTACTTATGCTTGTAAAGTAGTAACATTAGTATACTAAGAAAAGATAAAAATGGATATACATGTGGGGAATTGGGATTATGAGTATATATATGTGATTCTATGTTTATGCATGAAATGAGGATTAAGAATATCGCAACTTTAACTGCTTGTTTAAATAATTTTGTTTACTTACTTGTATGACTGCTTATTAATTGCTAAATTGATTGATCGCCCCCTAATAAACCTTAATAAGGTTTGGCTTAAGAAAAATGAAATACTACGCATAGCGTCCATCGAGTCACATCTCTTTCGGAAGGCTGCTACTCCTACGCGTAGAGTTGGATTGGCTGTGATCGTGCGTGACACGAGCCATGTTCCTTCCTGGAGAATCCAAATCGCTCGGAGAAAGCGACTCTAGGTTCGAAGCCGAGCCAACCGAATGCTGTGGGTGAGACTGGGACTAGCAGTAGAAGGTCGAGGACCTTCAACCCCAATTCCTTAATCCCTAATCTTTGATACGAAGGGGTAAATTGTTTATAGATAGTTTCCGGATAACTATATATATTTGCGTAATCATGTGATTGTTGCATTGTATACGTAGTATATGCGTGAAAATCTAAATGAACTTGTTTGAATATATGGTGCAAATGAAAAGGAATATCTCACTAAGCTAGTTGTAGCTTATACCCCTATAGATTTTGTTGAAACAGGTATACCCATGGCTTAAATTGAGGATCATGACATTAAGGAAGTCATGGAAGGATGTTAAGCATCTATGAAGGAAATGGAATCATAAGATGAAGTAATTTTGTAAGGTTCTTTATATGTAATGACTTATATGATTAGTGTTATGTTGATTTTAAGATGTATATTTATTTAAAGACAATAGAGGGATATGCCCCTAAGGATTGTAATTTAATATGTTTATGTTTTATATTCTCTTTGCCTTGTTACTTATTTATTATCAATATAAATTGCGCTACTCCGATGCATTCTCTTGGTTATGATGTACGCCGTGCACATGATATGGAAGCATTTGCATGACTAAGGTAGTCATTCCTAGGCTTTAGTATTATGTACGGCGGACTGCCACGTTTAGGGTACCCCTCGGGGCGTGACATTTTGGAACCCAAACGACTTATTTTAATGAAAATAAGTTTAGAAAAGATAGATCTTTTCAAATAGGTAGAAAATGGTATATTATACGCGAAATTTCAAGTTAAAATGAGCAAGTTATGGCCATTTTAAGTTGGAATTTTCTCTTATACGATTTTACCGTGATTTTAAGAAAATTTTAGAATATTCAAGAATAGAAACTTCATTGAAAGACTCATTTTGGGTTATTTCATTTTGTTTAGGTGGAAAAGGACCTTATCACTTTTCCGGAGGATTACTTCGATTAGGATCTACCGACATGGAGTGCGTTAATTCTTGACTTAAGTTGCATTTCCTTGTTTTGGTGCTTGTAAGTAGAAGTACTAGCAATTAAGAGAAAGATAAAATGAACAATCGATATGTGACTTGAAGTTATGATTGTTTGAATATAAATTAAGAATATCGAAAGAAGGTTTGATAAATAAATTGTGATTCTTGTATTGACATGATGAAAATTGTGTTGATCGCCTTTAACTTGAACTAAACAATATTTGGTTAAATATATGTTGAAATTGATTCATGCATATCATAATTGTGAGTCACATTCTTTTCACTACTATTCTTCGTGTGGGGAAACGAGGAATTGGTGGTGGTAGCTAGTGGAGCCGGAAAGTCTACATGGTGGCTAGTAGGAGCCAGAAAGTCTACAGGGCGAGCAGGAGCGGTAAATCTACAAATATTGATGGTCGTATGGGCCTGTAACCTCCCAACCATTGTCATGGAGGGCGTAAAATCCATGCTATACTTGATTTCCGATTAATCATGTGTATTTTGTTTGGATCATATGATTGGTGCATTCTCAAATGCTTGATTAAATACTTATTTGAATTATGGAAATGTCTTGTAGATGGAATTATCTCACTAAGCTAGTTTTGCTTATACTCTTATAGCTTTTTGTTACAGTACGATTACCTTTGGTTGGCCCCAAGGAGCCCCGTATGCCAGGTACAAATTTAAGCTACTAGGAGTTTTTGGGAGAAGCTTTATGTATTTAAGTTTTGAACATAGGCTTCTATGAAAATCTCTATAGTAGGCTTATGTTATAGTTGTTATTATTTTAGAAAGACTTCTAAAGTAGGGGAATGCCCCTAAGATGATGTAAATATATTATTATGGAAATCTTATGTTTATTTATATAAGTTTTTTTGCTTTTATTATCTACTTAAATGTAATGCCCCTGTGAGTCTCCTACTATCTTGGAAGCACGCCTTGCATGTGATATCGAAGCTCCTCCATGACTAAGGTTGTCATTCATTAGCTTTAATATTATATGAGGCAACTTCCACGTTTAGGGTACCTTCCGGGGCGTAACAGTGAATTGGTTATTCAATAAAAATTTACTTTTCAAAATTTAAAACAAATTTCACACCACTTGATTACCTTATTAAAATGGCTTTAAAACTTTCTTGAAACAATAAACTAAATATATAAAATCTTTGGACAAAAATTCGGATCAAGATAGCTTCCTCAAGTCCACGAGAAATCAAACAACACTTTCAAACATATACTCCCAATTTTACTTTCTGAGCAACTCTCTGATTAATAAAATATGTTTCAGTTACTCTCTGATCAATTTTCTGAGCATATAACATAGTTATGAAAAATAAATAAAATTGCACGAGTAAAAGAGAGATAAGGAGTAGAGAGCGCAAATTTGATTTATAGAGATTCTGCCTTGAGCATCAATCATCTCTTTCAGCTCCAGCCGAGGTCAGTCCCGATATTCCACACCGGTTGTGTTCTACTATCCAATCAACAATTAAAAGTTATAAGATGTCTTTGCCAATTCTCTTTAGCAACAATGTACTCAGCTTGATTCTCCTAATCAATCAATCTACTGAGCCTACTTGTAACTCTCAACCTCACACAAAAGTGTATAAACCAAATCAAAGAACAAGATTAAATATTCTCAGGAATTAGCATAATAACAACATAAATTTTTAATGGAATTTTTAAGCGCACTTTTGTAGTCTTTTTGAGAGAATTGTAAAGACTTTTTTGTGCCAAGTTCTGCTTTCTTTCTTCCTTCTTTGTTGATATATAATGCCCACTTCAATGGCTAAAGTGTATCTTTAAGATAGAGTTGTTGTTGGAGATATTTCAAAATCCATGGAAAGTTGCTGATGTGGACTTATCTTGTTTGACTGCTGCAACATTCAAATATTCGAATTTAAATATGATATAATCTCTTATTTATCTTCTAATCACATGGCCTAATGTATCTCTAACAAATAACAATTCTTATCCTTTAAATTCGAATTTCAATAGCTGCTGTACACCATGTGAAATTTCCCCAAAAAAATAGGAACCATATATTCTCTATCTTCCATAAATAACTCAAGCTTTGTTGAACCAATTTAATACGACTTTAGGTGCTTAAGTTTGATCCAAATCCTCATAAAATCATGCTAAAATAATCTTGTAAATATTTGAAATTAATTTGCAACAAAAACCTCAACTGCGCTTATAATATCATTCGAATATCATAATTTAAATATGAATTTTAATTTAATTTTTAATCACCATGGATATTTGAACCAACTTTGTGGAACATATTGAGTATATTACCCCTAATATCCTCAACATTAGAGCTAGGTCTTCAAAATATTGAATCCATAACAAAAAATCAAATCTGGAAAGTACTTTCTGATTGTCCCTTTGATATACCATTTGTTCTTGAAAATACTTTTTAACTTTTTTATATACCTTCTGAGTTAAGTCTCATTTTCATAAACCAATTCTTATCATATTTAATCACTGCACACTTAACAATCATGTAAGTAAATATTTAATCCTTTTTGTTATCATCAAAAATATTATTTGAGAGAAACCAACATTCTCCCTCTTTTTGATGATAACAAAACCCATATAAACAAAATAATGATTTTGAAAAAAAATTTCAATTTTAATTATTCATTTCGTGATCAACAACATGTTCATCTTTACAAATTCAGCAACATGTAGCAACATGTTCCATCTTAACAAATTCACATTTTGTTTACTTTTCTCCCCCTTTGTGTTAGCATCATAAAAGTAGACAAAATAATAAAATATAATAATATCATCATGTAAATAAGAAATTTAGAGTCTAGTTATTACAGACTAAAAATAAAAGAAGTCTTTAGAATATGATCAAAACAAACATTGTTTGTCAAAATAGACATTCCAAACACATCAATCTTTTTTAGGTTCAATATAGTGAACAGATTTTCTTGCTTTTATTTTTCTTCTTTGGGGAATTGTGGGTCGAGATGGAGGTGAGAGGATATTTTGTTGTTAGAGAAAGGTAAGTACTGAAGTAATAACTTCAGCTTCTGATGGTTGTGATTCAGAGGTTGTTGCAACTGGAGGTTGGGATGGAATCACCAAAAGGTCAATTTCTAGTTGACTCGGCGCCTGCACGTCATCCTGTAGAGGTAAGGAAAGAGGTTGAGTGCTTGAAGGATGAATAGGAGATGTAGGATGATCATGATCATCAAATTGAAAATCTTTAAGAGAATCAAGTATTGATTCTGTCAAAGTTTTCTTGACATCATTCAAGTGTTGATCAATGATCCTTATAATAGCCGATCGAAAAAGATGACTTAGAAGATTCTCTTAGTGGTTCGAAAGGAACATAACTTTCTGCTTCACTCTTTGAGTCACTCTTATCTTTCTTTCCTTAACCTTCTCTAATTTCAAACTTCCACCAGTTCGGAGATGATGTTTTGTCTTTGATTTCACTCCATCTTCTCCTTCCCCTTTGACTAGAACCGTGTTCCATTTCCTCCTCTTGATCTCTACATTCTAATCCACTCTCTACTGGTAAAACAACTCCCTTCAGCAAGTGCTTTAATATTTTTCCAATCAAAACGAATCTTGCTAAACCTAGAATTCCTATACTATGCTTCGTCTTTGGAAAACCAAAAATTTTCAGCCACTTATATCCCTATTTTCTTTAAGTTTGTTTCCCCAATCCTTTTGAGACTAATTGGTATTTTGAAGTCCTTGGGTAAATGAATTTTTTTAAACTTAAAGAATTTTATCAACAAACTGCCATAGGGCCCATTACCCCTAGTTCTCCACATATGCCTCATGATTATATTAGGCATATTTTAATGCTCCAAAGGGTACCCTAGACGTGGCAGTCCGCCATATACGGTATTAAAACTTAAGAATGACTTTCCGAAGTCATGCGAAAGCTTCAACACCATATGTAAGGCGTCTATCACAACAATAGGAGACACCAGTGTGATGTGTAGTTCTGGATAGTAAATATAGTATACAAGAAATCTAGATAACCATCTAATTTCAACATTATAAGAATATAATCCATACATCATCGTAGGAGCCGTTCCCCTATAAGTCTCCAAACAATCAAAATATCATCTTAGTCTTTCACACAAGGAAACAATATTAACACCAAAAGATATTAAGGATATTAAGCTTAAGATCTCCCAAGGATTTCCAGAAGCTCCCCAAAACATAATCCCACTTGAGTATATGAAGTCCTCAAGCATAAGAGATATTGGTCCTGTTACAACCAAAGTCTATCGAAGTATAAGCATAACTAGCTTAGTAAGAATATTTCTGAATCAACGTACTTGTATCTAATAATTTCAAACAAGTTATTTAACAAGCATATGAATGCATCAAGCAAATGAACAAGGAATACATATGATCTACCAAAAATCATATGTTTTGAATGGATTTACCCTTCCATTCAGTGGTTAGGTGTTTCAAGCTTTTAAAACCTATCTTCAAAATCCAACTTATGTAGTTTATTTCTAGCTCCTACTCGCCCATCCTGAAATAGTTCTTTCTGGCTCCTATTTGCTCATCTTGCAGACTTATGGCTCCTGCAAACCCAACTACTATACTCTTGTCCCATTGAGTATAGTAGTTAATGAAATGATACTAACTACGTGATATGCATGAATAAATTAATATATATGACTTGAAATATGTAATTAAGGTACTTTAAAGCGATCTAGATTATTTCTTATGTTCATGTAACTTAGCATGAATATAGTGTGTGATTTTTAAAGACCCATAAAGGTTAAAATCAACATTATGTTCATGTTTTGTTCTTGTTCATACATTATGTTTCTATTATTATGCTTTTACTATTATGCTATTATTATTATGCTCTTATTATGCTTTTCTTTCTTTTTTTTTTTTCTTTTCTTTTTGGGACTAGTCTATTCTTGTCCCATGTTGCTTTGATGAAGTTAAGGCTCCAAATACTTGGCCATATGATTATGCTTATATTGCTTCTTATATATATCTTTATCTTATTATATGATATTATTCTCTTTCTTATGACTACATATTCATAAACATGCATGAACAAGTTGATATTGTCTCAACAAAAATAAAAAGGAGATTTCTTAAATGAAGAAAAATAAGAACTCTCTTAAATAATAAATTTTTGTCACTTATGGAATGATTTTTTTTTTTTATAAAAACTTAAAATTTTATCTAAACAAATCCTTTCCAAAATTTAGATAAGTCCATCTCAAGTTTTTAGTAATAATGGTACATTAGATTTCATCAAAGAATAATAAAGTAGATTTATCACATACACTCTTTTCAAACTAATAAAATAAGAATTTTTCTTCAAGACTCAATATTGCAAATTCTTTGGATGAAAAAGGTTTTTTTTAAACTTATTTGTGAGGTTCTCACAACACTCTAAAACACTAAGGACTAGACATGTTTTAAAAAATCATCTAAAAATTAACCTTCTATAAACAAGTCTTTCTTAGGAAATAAAATTAGTAAATAACTTAAAAGGTCATCATCAATTATTTTAAAAATGGACCTAACTTTGGAAAAATTAATACATATTAACAAGTAACTACTTTAAGGAATTTTAATCACTATATGGAATACTTAGAGAAACTATATTTTTTCAACCTCAAGGAATAAAATTTATAAGAATCTTAAAAGACAAAATTTATTTTTGGAAAATTTATTTATTCCCACAAAGTTAGGAAATGAAGTTAAAAGAAGAAGGCATTCATTATAATAATGAAGAAAATTTTTCCAACAAACTAAAGTGAATTTTCAAGTCTTAAAATTTTCCAACTTTTAAGATACATTGCTTTACAAAAATAATTATTGCGTGACAACACCACTAAATTCATGCATACAATATGAGTCTACGTATATGTATTCAAATGATTTTTAACTATATAAATATATATATTTTTGCACAAGAATTTTTGGATAGAGAAAAGTTTGAAAAATTGTGTTTTGAAAACTAGAATTTTCATGGTGATTTTGTACCTTGCTGTTTCAGGACCTAAACAAATTTTTATGACAAAAATAACCTTAGAAATGGATAGATCTTTTCTAGTAGGTAGAAAACGGTATATAATATGCAAAATTTCGAGTTAAAATGAGCATGTTATGACCATTTTAAGTTGAAGTTTCTACTAATACGAATTTTACCACAACTAGAAGATAGAATTAGAAAATTTATTAGAAATTCCATGGAATACTCATTTTTGATATTTCCTTTGTTTAGGAAATGAGAAGGAGGACGAAGTTTATTATCCCAAAGATTATTTCAATTAAGAAAGTACCGTCTAACCATAGCCGAGTGAGTTTACTTTCTTATTTTTCATACTTATGATTATGCTTGTAGTATAGTAGCATAGAAATAGGAAAAGATAAAATGGAAAGTGCATGTGACTTATAATGTTAGTGAAAGAACCTTAAGCATATTGAGTCATGAATTGCCTATAATGAATTGTATGTTTACTAGCATGTTAAAGTGTTTGAAATTGGTCGATCACTAACAAGAAATTGAAATTAAATGGCTATACTCTAAATAAAATTTGATGCATGCACTTCATAAATTGAGCCCATTGCATTCACTGTTATACCATTGTTGGGACAAGGTATGATAGTGTGGTTGGCATAATCGGTAGTATCTGCATGTGGTGAGTAAGAGCCGGAAAGATCTAAAGAAATTGATGGCGAGTAGGAGATGGTAAGATCTACATGTTTTTTACGACGAATAGTACCAGTAAGAACTATAAAAAAGAAATTTCTTAAAATTGTTGGCTGTAATTAGCCGAAATACCTAACCTCGAATGAAGAGTGTAAATTCATTCAACATATAGTTTCTGGAAAACCATATGTTTTATATGCTCATGTGTTTATTGCATTTCACTTGCTTGTATAATAAACTTGGTTGATACCTTTGTTTCGGGTATGTTAATCGAAAATATTCTTACTAAGCTTGTAAAGCTCACACTCCTATAGATTTTTGTACATGCAGGACCATTTGTTCTTATATCCAAGGTTTTCACATATCCATATAAGTCATCTTTTTGAAAGCTTTTGGGGGAAATCTACTTTCAGACTTAGAATAAACTTCCTCTAAAATGTTTTGGTGGATGTATTTAAATTTTCTTGTAAAGACTTAGTAATTTATATATGATCCTTGGAGATTAGCGGGGGAATACCCTTAAGGCCTTTGTAATGGATTCTTAATTGTTATTATAGGTTAACTTTATTCCTAAATTCATGTTTGTTTATTATTACTTGCTTAACCACACTTCTCAATGGCATCTTCTATTACTGTGTCGTATGCCTTATATATGATATCGAGACTTTCGTATGACTAAGATAGTCATTGTCATGCCCCGAGGGGTACCCTAAACGTGGCAGTCCGCCGTACACAATATTAAAGCCTAGGAATGACTCTTAGTCACGCAAAGGCTTCCATATTATGAACAAGGCGTACATCACAACCAGGGAGACGCATCGAAGTAGTGCAATTTACATTGATAATAAATAAGTAACAAGGCAAAGAGAATATTATCATAAAACATACAGACTACATTTCAATTCTTAGGGCATATCCCTCTATTATCTTCAAATAAATATACATCACTAATCATATAGGTCATTACATATAAAGAACCTTACAAAATTTCTTTATCGTATGATTCCATTTCCTTAATCATCTTTCAATGACTTCCTTAATGTCATGATCCTCAAATTTAATCCACGAATATACCTGTTTCAACAAAATTTATAGGGGTATAAGCTACAACTATTAGTGAGATATTCCTTTTCATTCGCACTATATTTTCAAACAAGTTCATTTAGATTTTCACACATATGCTATGCATACAATGCAACAACCACATGATTATGCAAATATATATAGTTATCCGGAAACCATATATAGAACGGATTTACCCCTCCGTATCAAAGGTTAGGGAATCGGGGTTGAAGGTCCTCGACCTCCTACTACTAGTCCTTAGGTCCTCACCCACAGCGTTCGGTTGGCTCGGCTCCGAACCTAGAGTCGCTTTCCCCGAGCGATTTGGATTCTCCAGGAAGGAACATGGCTCGTGACACCGCACGATCACAGCTAATCCAACTCTACGCGTAGGAGTAGCAGCCTTCCGAAATAGATGTGACTCGATGGATGCTATGCGTGAACGTTTTATTGTTCTTAGGCCAAACCTTATTAAGGTTTATTAGGGGCGATCAATCAATTTAGAAAACAAATAACAAGCATACAAGTAAGTAAACAAAAGTATTTAAGCAAACAGTTCGAAGTTGCGATATTCTTAATTCTCATTTCACACATAAACATAGAATCACATAAACATAATCCCAAATTCCCCAAATATATCCATTTTTATCTTTTCTTAGTATACTAATGCCACTACTTTACAAGCACAAGCAAGGTAACGAATTTAGGAGGAATAACTCACTCGTCCATTTTGCTATCTTCTTAGTCGTAGTAATCCTCGGGTAGGGTATTCTCGTATCCTTCGTCACCTAGACAAAAGAAATACCCGGGATAAGTCTTTCATGAAATTCTATTCTTGGATTTTCTAAACTTTTCTTAAAATCGCGATAAAATCGTATAAGAGGAAATTTCCAACTTAAAATGGCCATAACTTGCTCATTTTAACTCGGAATTTCGCATATAATATACCGTTTTCTACCTATTCGAAAGATCTATCCATTCTAAGGTTATCTTTGTCATAAAAGGTCATTTGGGTTCCGAAAACATTGGGTATATATTTAAAACGAATATTACAAAACTTTTACAAATCCGTTTTCTAACTCAACTCCATTTTTAAATAAAATCCTTTTGTAACAATATATGTATATAATATCTAGTTGATAAACACTTTGAATATATAGGTAAGCTCACTTTATATGCAAAAATCCTAATGGTAGTGTCTCAACAATTTATTTCATAAAACAATTCATTTAAACTTTAACTTTGAAAATTTCCTTTCAAGTATTTCAAAGAAACTTTATATTTTCCTAGGTTGTTATAAATGAGTATATTCTTATTTTATTTTCTTCATTCTTTCTCCAAGGAAAATAAATTTTCTTGTAACCTTAGTTTTCCATAAGTTTTACTTTAGAAATCAAATTTATCACAATTATATTAAGTTGATGAAAACCTTTTCATAATTTTGTATTTAGGATGGTTTAAGAAAATGAGTCTTGTCTTCTTATATTCATTTCTAAAATATAAGCTTTGTTTTCTAAAACTTGTTTCTTTCATTTCTTTTGAAAAGAATCATCTTTATTGATAAAATCCATTATTGTTAATCTTACTTTATTTATATTCTTTTGAAAATAAGTTCTTTCTTTTAGAAATTTGAAAATCATTACTTTTCCTAAGTGGGTTCATAACTTTATGAGTTGATTTTTACATTAACTTTGAAAACTAGTTTGTTTCTTAGTTTTTTTTTAAAAAATAAAGAGTTTAAGTCTTGCACTTTTAATATTAACGATTTATTTTTCTTAGAACTTAGATTACCATAAAATACAAAGAAAACATTTATTTCTTATGTTTTCTCGATAAAACTATCTTTGTTATTTAAGAAAACTTGAGAAAACTTGTATTACTCTATTTCTAGGTTGTTAATAATAACTTCATGATTTTGTGGAAAATCACGTAATCGAAATTCTAGCTTTGAGTTCCTTTAGTAAAGTAAAATTCTATTTTTAGATTAGTTGAGACATTAACATTATATAATCGCAAGTATTATGAGCATATAAAATAATAGGAACATAAGTACTAGAAATAAATAATGTGCAAGAAAATAAAATATCAAGTATTGGGAACCTTAGCTTCATCAAGGTATCCCGGTCAAGTATTGGAGCCTTAGCTTCATCAAGGCATCCCGGACTAAGAATGGACTAGTCCCGAAAGATTAAAGAAAATAAATAAATAAAAGATTGTTTTGACTTGATATGGACAAATCTAAGACTAGAAAGACTAGTCTTAATAATAACATGAAATAAATAAATTGCATAACTTTAAAGTAAATAATTAACAAATGAGCTTATATGCTCTAAATAGATATATATACATAATATAAGTTAGATTAGAAGCAAATAATAACAATAATAATAACAACATAATAAAATAGAAAGCTTATGTACAAGAACAAAACATGAACATGTTGTTGCTTTTACTACTCATGTGAGTTTCAAAACAATACCATAATCATGCTAAGTTACATGACATGAATAGATAAATGGTTGAAAGAAATTTTTACCTAAGGTATTTGTGTGGTATGAAGATGGTAGTGAATGAATGGTTATGTGGTTATGGAGAGATGGTAGTTGTATTGCATAAAGAGAATTTCTTGTGGGTATTTGGTGAAAGAGAGTTTTGGTAGAGGGAAATGTTGTAGAGAGAGTTTGTGTAGTGAAATTGAGGACTTTTGGTAGTGTAAAGAATAGTGTGAAAGAATGAAAGAGGAATGGGGTATTTATAGAATTTTTGGAGTGAATTTTAGATGTAATAAAATAATTTGAAAAAGAAAAAAAATAATTGTTGGAAGAGAGAAGGGGGCGCTGGCCTTGATGTTGTAGAGAGGGGGTAAGTTGATTTTTGAGTGAAATTTCTAAGAAAATAATTAATATGTAAGGTATGATTTGATTAAAGGTGTATTGGAAATATAAAAAGCAAGAAAATAGCTATGCGGGTGTAAGAAATAGGTGTAAGAAAAAGTAGAGATAGTAATGAATAGTAGAAAAGTACTATGAATAGTAGACTAGACTCTTAAAGTACCGGTAGTAATAAAAATACGCGTAATAATGCGATATCTGTAATTTTTAGCTATCGAAAAAATTCTAAAATTAATATTTTTGGAATCCTTATATTTTTACGAGTCTATTGGTATAAACGGAATATTTTAAATATTCCGAGCTCCAGGACACGCTTTTCCGAAACTGATCCCGTTTGAGTCCGAAGGACACTCAAAATTCACGAATCTGATATTTTTATGTTACCCTATATTATTATGAACTATTTTAAGCTATTGGCTTAATTTCGTTTTCTAGGGTTTGAGATTGCGGGATTACCGGATCTTAAACACTAGGGTTCGTTATAAGCTTTATTGATTTTTAGGGTTCCGGTTTGACTTCCGGTTTTTGTTGAGATATTTGTAAGATCGTATAATTTTTGAGTTTTGATCGTTTTATATTTTTAGCTTGACATTTATGTTTTATCTTATTTTATTTGTGATTATTTAATAGTTTTTAGTTCTCGGAATCGTTTAATCGAGTCTAGGGTTATGAGTTGACTCAGTTTGACTTTTGGTGAAAATTTGAATTTTGTGATTTCTGAAATTTATCAAGGTTTTAAGATTTTGCTGTTGATCGTTATTTGGATATATTGTCTTGATTTGCGTGTTAGGAAACGGTTAGGTGATTTAATTGATGTACGGACGTTGATTAAACCGGTAGTTGGACTTTATATTTCGTTTCAAGGGTTCTCGTTTTCTCAAGATTGAGAGAACTCGTTTTTGTTCTTATTTGGAATTAAGTTTTAACTTGGTTCGATTTTTAGAGTTTCGTTTCCAGTGTTTGACTCGGTCTAGGATTAGGTTGTAATCTCGAGTTGATTTTCGGGTTTTAAATTTTTGATATTAGACTTCTAGAATTATTTTTGAGGATTATGAAAATTTTTGGGGGTTTACAGTCATTCTTAATCTTGATATTGTATGTGGCGGACTGCCACGTTTAGAGTACCCTTTGGGGCATGACAGTGTGTTAAAGATCAAATAGGTGAATTATTTAGCGTAAGGTTTTTGGATCGATTAAGTTATTGGATCTTTTTGTTGGTGATATGTTTTTACTAGATGATTTACTTTTAGGGTTTCAGGTTGTATTTAATTCATCTGATAATTTTGGATTATTGAATCTTTATCTGATCCCGTTTCTGGTTTCCAAGGTTTCAAAATTTTAGAATTCTAAGTTTTATTTAATTTATATGACACTATATGTTATAAAATTTATTTGATTTCATCTAAGGTTTCTGAGATTTTGGTATGATCTGATGTGATTTTAAGATTTTGGTTCTAATGCGAATTTTATGATTCATGATGTGTTTTATTTATTTTATTAAAATTTTAATTAATCTTTTGATATGAGCTCGGTCTACATTATTTAATTAATATCATACTATTTTTTTTATTTGTGTTTTTACTTCCTTATTATAATTATCTTAATATGGTATTTGGCGTATCAAATAATTTGTCAAATACATAATTTGTGCCAATAATTGTAAGTTTTCTTAATTAGCCTTAAGGTCTTGTTATGTTATAGGTTATACTGATATTATGATTATGTATAAACTATTACTATAATTATTAAGTTATAAAGGTACTTATCACAATTACAATATTAGATAAGAATCATATAGCATTATTACAAGTTGATAGGTTATCAAGATTAATGTATTATTGGTACAAAAATAATTATGGTCTTATTAATTAATATTGTTAACTTATCAAAATTGTTTTAATATGTGGATCAAGTATAGTATTATTATTTATCATATGACAAAATGATCTTGTTTATTTTTACTACAATACATATATTGTTAGTTACAATATATTTTTGATATTATTAACATTACTTGTCACGCCCCGAGGGGTACCCTAAACATGGCAGTCCGCCGTACACAATACTAAAGCCTAGGAATGACTACCTTAGTCACACAAAGGCTTCCATATCATGTACAAAGCGTACATCACAACCAAGGGAATGCATCAGAGTAGCGCAATTTATATTGATAGTAAATAAGTAACAA
Organism: Combretum micranthum; assembly: GCA_024138025.1. Lineage (NCBI taxonomy): Eukaryota > Viridiplantae > Streptophyta > Magnoliopsida > Myrtales > Combretaceae > Combretum > Combretum micranthum. Next base: position 59,765 of record JAMXBD010000192.1, on the reverse strand, counting down.
GGCAAAGAGAATACTTATAATAAAACATACACATATTACATTTCAATTATTCGGGGCATATCCCTCTATTATCTTCAAATAAATATACATCATTAATCATTACATATAAAGGACCTTACAAAATTACTTCATCTTATGATTCCATTTCCTTCATAGAAGCTTAACATCCCTCCATGACATCCTTACCGTCATGATCCTCAATTTAAGCCATGGGTATACATGTTTCAACAAAATCTATAAGGGTATAAGCTACAACTAGCTTAGTGAGATATTCCTTTTCATTCGCACCATATATTCAAATAAGTTTCATTTAGATTTTCACTCATATGCTATGCAAACAATGCAACAATCACATGATTACACAAATGTATATAGTTATCCGGAAACTATCTATAGAACAAATTTACCCTTCGTATCAAAGATTAGGGATTAAGGAATTGGGGTTGAAGGTCCTCGACCTTCTACTGCTAGTCCCCAAGTCCTCACCCACAGCGTTCGGTTGGCTCGGCTCCGAACCTAGAGTTGCTTTCCCCGAGCGATTTGGATTCTCTAGGAAGGAGCATGGCCCATGTCACCACACGATCACATCCAATCCAACTCTACGCGTAGGAGTAGCAGCCTTCCGAAAGAGATGTGACTCGAATGGATGCTGTAAACCCCTAAATTTTCGGAATCAGTTTAGCATAAAACCCTAACCGGAAGTCAAACGAAACCTTAAAGGTCAACAAAACCCTGGTTTACCGTATCCATCTAAATCCGGCATTGCCATTTTCTTTGGCCCTGAAAAACGAAGTTAGGATAATTAGCTCAAATAGTTCGTAATAACCATAGGCTTTATAAAAGTTTCAGTTTCGCGAATTCCGGGTGTCCTTCGAACCCGATCGGACACAGTTCTCGAAAAACGTGTCTGGAAGCCCAGACTAGTAAAAATATTCCGAATACACCGTTAGACTCGTAAAAATATAAGTTTCATAATTTTTCGGTAAGTAAAAATAACAGATATAGCTATTATACGCGTATTTTCTTACTACCGGTACTTTAATTGTCAAATCTACTTTACATTACATTATTTATTATTATTCTACACTATTCTTTTATCTCTACTTTTCTTACACCTACTCTTACACTCTACATAACCTATAATCTTAACTTTTTACCTTTCTCATAACTTTATATCACATCTACTTTACAAATTACATCTTTCATTTAAAAAATCACAAAATTAAATCACTTCTCCCCCTCTACTAAAGTGGCCGGCGCCCCCTCTCTCTCTCCATTCACAATTTTGTTTCAATTTTAATTTATTTTAATCACACAAAAATCACTCCTCAAAATCCTATAAATACCCCCCCTCCTCTTTCACTTCTTTCACACATTCACTACCCACAAATTCATACCAAAACTCTCTCAATTTTTCCTCTCAAAGCTCTCTCAAATTACTATCTCAAAACTCTCTCAAAATAATTCCACAACAACTTCCACCAACAACAAAAACCCATAACCACATAACCATATCAAAGTCTTCTTTAGGTAACCCCTTTATAATTCTTTCTTCTTCTTCATGTCATGTAACTTTACATGACCATAGTGTGAGTTTCCAAAGACTACAAGTTATGGAAACTACATTATGTTCATGTATTGTTCTTGTTCATGTCAATCCATTTATGTTTATGTTGTTTTATTTTTGTTAATTATATATATATATATATATATACATATTCTTTAGAGCATATAAGCTCACTTGCAATTTATTTATTCATGCAAAGCAATTTATTTACTTTTCCATTGCAATTTATTTATTATTCCTTATTGAAATAAGACTAGTCTCTAGTCTTAGACTTGTCCTCATCAAGTCAAAACAAGCTTTTCTTCTTTCATTTTATTTATTATGGGACTAGTTTACTTCTTAGTCCCGGGAGCCTTGAAAAAGCTAAGACTCCAATACTTGACTTTATTATTATGCTTTATGTTATTTTGGTTATTATTATTCTCATAATCATGTTCATTTAGATTGTTGTCCATAATTTATTTAAACAAAAGAAAAATTTTGTCACTTAGAAATAAGTTTATGTAAAGTATAAAATCAACACAAAATAAACTCATTCCTTTTCATGTTACAAAAAGAACTCACTATAATTTTATAAACTACTTTTACTTTAAAAAGCCACTTAGATCTATTATTTCACCTTGATTTTCAAAAGAAATATTTTGTTGACAAAAATGGTTCTTTTCATAAAGAAAGAAAATAAGATGGATGACTAAGAAATTTAAAGACCTTGCAAACAAATAGGCAAAGAAAATTTATGATTTGAAAATAATAAAGTTATTTCTTTTCAAGTTACAAGAAGAAGTTAATAAGATTATAGAAATTAGTTTTTCTACAAAAAGTCCTTAATTGCTCCACATTGTTTTTATGAAGAAAACAAATTTTCATGCATGGATGATTATTTTTGAAAATGAGAAAAAGAATGAGAAATATCAAGTAAGGAATTTTTGCAAAACAAGTAAACAAAGGAATTTACACAAGAAAAATGAAGAATAACATATTTCCTAGAAAACTTCAAATATAGTATTAATGTAACTTAGAAAGTAGAAAATTTTATTTTCAAAGTTACTTGGAAAGAAATAAATAAAACCAACATAAAACGTTTTAGAAAACAAAGAAAGCAAGGTATTCATTTCAAAGAAATTCACAAAAACAATTTCCGAAAAGCTTCAACCCGACATTGTTTTACCTAAGAAAAATAATTTGGACAACAAGACACTTGAGCATGCTTAAATATGAGTTATATAGTTATAAAAAGAGAATTTTTCAACTATATAGATAACTAAGTATTTATCAAAGAAATTTTGATTTCTTGAACCAAAGTTGTTTTTATTGAAAATCCGTGGTGAATTTTGTCGCCACTTTTTCGAGCCTATATGGCTTTGTTTGTGGGAAATAATTTTAGAAATGGGTAGATCTTTTCGAGTAGATAGAAATCGTATATTATATGCGCATTCCGAGTTAAAATGACCAAGTTATGGCCATTTTAAGTTGGAACATTCTTCCATACGAACTTTAACGTTCTTTGACATTGTTTTGTCAAAATTCAAGAAAAATCTTCAAGAAAAACTCATTGGGTATTTTCTTTGGTTAGGTGATCCCGAGGAAGGATTTCTTCACCCGTGAACTATTACGATTAAGTGGAGTGTGTGAACGACTCATCCGCTTAGAGGAATAGACGACAATGGCATCGTGAGTTATTCCCCGTTATTTTTCATACTCTTGATTGTGCTTGTAAAATTAGTTGCACTAGAATTTAAGAAAAATCAAAAGGAAGTATATGATAATATGTTGAAAGAATACTAAGTATATCGAAACTCGATTTGTTTAATAAAGTTGTATGTGCTTAATATCTTGAGTGTTTGAAATTGGTTGATCATTGAAAAAAGTTAAATGTAACTACTAGACTTTAATTAAAGAAATTATTCATGCACTTCATATGTTGAGTCACATTGCATTCACTACTATACAATTGGTAGGACAAGTGTATAATAGTGGTGGTAGACATAACCGGTATATCATGTGAGTGGCGAGTAGGAGCCAGTAAGAACTACTTAATTTGATGGCTAGTAGGAGCCTGTAATAACTACAAGTTTTGATGGCTAGTAGGAGCTGTAATAACTACAAGTTTTTGATGGCGTATAGGAGCCGGTAAGATCTATAAAAGTTTTTTTTTTTTTTTAAAAAAGTTGTGGCTGTAATTGGCCTGAATACCCAACCCCGAATGAAGGGCGTAAATTCATTCAACATATGATTCCCGAAAAGTCATATGTCTTGTATGCTCACGTGGTTGTTGCATTTCATACGTTTGAATAATAAACTTGATTGATAATTTACTTCGAGTATGAATTTTTGGGATTTACTCACTAAGCCTAGTAGCTTATACCCCGATAGGTATCTTTTGCAGTTCCCTTACTTATGGTTAAGGCCGCGTGGACCATGCGGGCAGATAATCCCTTTTGAATATTAGAAATCTGAATAAAGTATAGCTCAGTATTAGCATGTTAATATGTATAAATAGATTAGTAATTCAGGGAGTTGTTCCTAAGTATGTAAAGCCTTTGCCATGAACAAATAATTATTGTGAATCCTCTTTTCTTAATGTGTTTTCATATCTCCTTAAGCTTCATAATTCCATGTATGGTCCTCTAAAGTTGTGGAAGTACGCCTTACACTTGATATAAAAGCTTTTGGGAATGGCTAAGGTTGTCATACTTAAGCTTTAATATTGAGTGTGGCGGACTATCACATTTAGGGTACCCATTGGGGCGTGATAGATGCTATGCGTGAGGGTTTCATTTTTTTTCTTAAGCCAAATCTTATTAAGGTTTATTAGGGGGTGATCAATCAATTTAGCAATTAATAAGCAATCATACAAGTAAGTAAACAAAAATTATTTAAACAAACAGTTTGAAGTTGCGATATTCTTAATCATCATTTCACGCATAAACATAGAATCACATATATACTCATAATCCCGAATTCCCCACATATATATATCCATTTTTTTAATCTTTTTTTAGTATGCTAATGCTACTACTTTACAAGCACAAGCAAGGTAATTGTAAGGCCCCGGCTTTACCCCTATATTTAAAATAGGCAAACCCAGTTCCCCAACCACATATAATCTGCAGTATTATATGTAAGGTTGTAATCCAGGATCAATTTGTATAGTTATTTGCCTCAATGTCTTATAAGAATAAACTTTATTGTTAATAGTATATAATACAATCATATACATACATACATACATACATACATACATACATACATTACAAACAAGGCTCGTAAACAAGCCATTTACAAAATATATCAAAAGATAAGAAAAATCTTATTAACTAATACATAAGTTTTCAAAGCATATATGTACATGTAACTATTCTATTACATAAGGGTTCCATCAACGTCAAGGTCGTCTCTACTCCTTCCAATCATCTAAGAACTCCTCAAAATCAGATCCAAATCCCATACTCGTATAGAATTCGTCATCCACACCTGAAAAGGATAAAATATAAGCCAGAGGCCCAGTACACAAGTAACAAAAAAAAAATGCGTAATGGCTCACACGATCTTAAACTATAATGCAATGTGACAATCATTCATTTATTAGATAATCTTTAATTAGTCAAATATCACTGGCGTATTTAAACTCTGAATAATAAGGATGTTTGGGGGTCTTGAGTAACGATCACGATGCTCAGGGGGTTGATATAAGCAGCTCGGACACTTATATCTCCTAGATGATATATCTACAAAAGAGAAAATAGCTTCATCTAGGGTTAACAGCCGTTACACAACTTCACTTATCTTAGTCCATAACATCACTTACTCCAACTGTTCCCATAAACATTTAAACTAAAACATATTATTTCATTCTAAGCTTAAGCAAACATTACATCGATGCCGTTTTACCTATCAATTACCCGCCGTACCACTTAGGAAAGTCTTATCAAAAGATAGGGGTGGCCTAAGCACCTAATCTACCATGCCCCCAATATGAGCAAGGTGCTACTCCCCGAGCCGGATACCGATCTGCCATCTAGGCTAGATACGGATTTAAATAGCATAAGAGACATCCAATTCAAACAAAGGTTTAAGTTTTTCTATATTAAAATTTATTAAAGATATGCCTATCCTAAGCAAAAAACCAACACGTTACTGCGTACCTGTACTAGCTGGAGGATCAGTGGAAATAACCAAAAGGAGATCACTCACTGTAAAAAGAAGTAATTACAAACTCACACTTAGTTCAAGTATATATATATATATCATTAAATCTCAAGTATAATCATCCAAAGAAATTCAAATAAATCATTACAACATCATCAAATAGCATTTAGATATCATATATTATCATACAATACTCAACAAATACTTAAATGATCATTTATCAAGCTTGGGAGAACTTTTAACAACCAATAATAAGTTTTAAACTTTGTTTGAAAAGTGTATCAGTTGAAAAGAACTAAAATTTAAGCATTGTTACTCTTAAAATTTGTGAAAACTTAAAACGCTAAAGTTGTATATCTCTTTTTGAGCTTTCCAACGCAATTTGAATCACCTCAATCGGAGGTCGGATGAAAAAGTTATGATTAAAATACAAAATAGTATTGTGTCAGAGAAAATATAAGTCACGGCTGTGATTTTTGAGTTTCAAAGTTTTGACCAACCCGAGGCTACCAAGGTATGGATCACGACTGTGATTCATGAAAACTTCCCAAAACAGAGCTTTTTCTCTCAAAATCACGCTCGTGATTCATGAAATTTGTCCAACCTGAGCCTACCAAGGCTTGAATCACACCCGTGATTCATGGTTTCCCCTGAGTTACGAATTTTCTTGTTTTTCAAACTTCATTTTATCAAACTTTAACACTTTTAACTTCAACCAAAACACTTTCTTAGCTTTCTATAACTTGATATATGAACTCCACATCATCTATTATACATTTCCAACTCATTAAACAACATCATTTCACTTTAATCTCCACCCTCCAATCAATACAACTTTCAACAAGCTCAACTTCACTTAACCCTTACTACACCACTCATACATCATTCCATTTTCATTCTCACACTTCAACTACTAAACATGCATATATTATACTTCATTTGGTAGACCAAACCTTCATCAACACATCACCAACACATATATACATATCAAATTCACATTTAACAAACTCTATACTATGAAACTTGCATCAAATGTAACTCAAACTTACCTCAAATCTTTGGCTTGGTTTTCAAGGCTTTAGAATGATTTTTTGGTGGCCAACTTGCAAGAATTTGGATGTGGATCTTGCTCTTGAAGTTGGGGTGGCTTTGGGAGAGAAAATAATGGGTTTTGTGCTTGTTTGGGTGGTTGTTTTGTGGGTGGTCTGATTTTGGACGAAAATGGGGTATTTTTGGCTTAATGTTTATCCAAAGATTGACTTTTAAGGCAACCCACATAAAGTCATAAAGTAACTTTTAATTAGAATTAATTAATATTATTAATTTAAGTAAAATAAAAGCATTTATTTAGCTTTTGGTTTCCCAAAGAAAAACTGCTACACTATACTTGAAATATATATATATATATATATCTAATATTACTCATTTCATATAAAACATCAATATGTAAATTAATATTAAGTATTTATTATATTAATGCAAACATAATTATTCTACACTACTCAAATATATAAATGTTATTTATTTATTTTAATAAGCAACTATAATCACTTATATATAATATGATATTGGGAATAAAAACATGACTATTACAATAATGAAATTAAGAGGAATAACTTACTCATCCATTTCGCTATCTTCTTAGTCGTAGTAATCCTCGGGTAGGGTATTCTCGTATTATTCGTCACCTAGACAATAGAAATACCTGGGATGAGTCTTTCATGAAATTTCTATTTTTGGTGATTCTAAACTTTTTTTAAAATCGCAGTAAAATCTTATAAGAAGAAATTCCAACTTAAAATGGCCATAACTTTCTCATTTTAACTCGAATTTCGCATATAATATACCGTTTTCTACCTATTTGAAAAGATCTATCTATTTTTAAGGTTCTCTTTGTCATATAAGGTTATTTGGGTTCCGAAAACGTTAGGTACAGATTTAAAACGAATATTTCTAAACTTTTGCAAATTCATTTTCTAACTCAACTTCATTTTAAAGAAAATCCTTTTGTAACAATATGTATATATATATATATATATAAATTATATTTGATAAATACTTTGAGTATATAGGTAAGCTCATTTTATATGCAAAAATTCTAATGGTAGTGTCTCAACAATTCATTTTGAGTTGTTAAAATTTAACTTTGATAATTTCTTTTCAAGTATTTGAAGAAACTTTATATTTTCCTAGTTTGTTATAAATGAGTATATTCTTATTTTTTTTTCTTCATTCTTTTCCCAAAAACAAGTAAATTTTCTTTTAATCTTAGTCTTTCATAAGTTTTACTTCTAGTGATAAAAGATCAAATTTATCAAATGTGTATTAAATTGTTGAAAACCTTTTGTATTTATAATGGTTTTAGAAAATGAGCCTTGTCTTTTTATATTTATTATTTTAAAATATAAGTTTTTGTTTTCTAAAACTTATTCTTTTATTTCCTTCGAAAAGAATCATCTTTATTGGTAAAATCATTTGTTTCTAATCTTATCTTTTATATTATTTGAAAATAAGTCTTTTCTTTAGGGAATTGAAAATCATTATTTTCCTAAGTGGGTTTATAATTTTATGGGTTGATTTTATCTTAAATTCGAAAACTAGTTGTTTCTTGATTTTGTCATGGAGTTTAAAAGAGTTTAAATTTTAAGCTTTTTGTAAAAACTTTTAATATTAACAAATTATTCTACTAAAACTTAGGTTACTATATCATACAAAGAAAATATTTATTTTTTATGTTTCCTTGGTAATCTATCTTTGTTATTTATGAAAAAGTTGAGAAAACTCTATTTCTATGTTGTTGATAATAACTTCATGATTTTGTGATAAATCATATAATCGAAAATCTAGTTTTGAGTTCCCTAATAAAATAAAATTCTACTTTTAGATTAGTTAAGACATTAACATTATGTAGATGCAAGTATCATGAGTATATAAAATAATAAGAACATAAGAAAATACTAGAAACAAATAATAAGCAAAAAAAAAAATATTAAGTATTGGGAACCTTAGCTTCATCAAGGTATCCCGATCAAGTATTGGGAGCCTTAGCTTCATCAAGGCATCCCGGGACTAAGAATGGACTAGTCCCAAAAGAAAAGAAAAGAAAAGCAAAGAAAGAAAATTGTTATGACTTGATATGGACAAGTCTAAGACTAGAAAGACTAGTCTTAATAATAACATGAAATAAATAAATTGCATAACTTGAAAGTAAATAAATAACAACTGAGCTTATATTCTCTAAATAAATATATATACATAATACTTTATATAAGTTAGATTAGAAGTAAATAATAACAATAATAATAACAACTTAATATTAACATAAAGAAAAGAGTAGAAACATGAACAAAAACAAAACATGAATAAATTGTTGCTTCTTTAACTCTCATGAGTCTAAGAAACATACACTAAACTCATGTTAAGTTATATGAACATGATAAGTGAATATGAGAATTTTTACCTAAGGTTTATGTGATATGAAGATGGTAGATAAAAGGGGTATTATGTGAGTAGTAGATAGTTTATGTATAAGGAATGATTTTTGTGAGGAATTGGTTTAAGAGAGTTTTGGTAGAGAGAATTCTTGAAGAGAAGATTTGTGGAGAGATTTTGAGAGAGTTTTGGTAGAGAAATGAATTGTGTGAAAGAATGAAGAAGGAATGGGGTACTTATAGAATTTTTGGAGTGAAAATTAGATGTAATTAATTAAATTGAAAAAGAAATAAAATTAGATGAATGGGAGGGGGATAGGCGCCTGTTTGCTTGTTATAGAACGGGGAAATTGATTTATTTTATTTGTTTTGTAATAAAAGAAGTAAAGTGTAAGGTTTGATGTGATTAAAGATGTATTGGAAAATAAAAAGAAAGAAAATAGGTATGTAGGTATAAGAAAAAGTAGAGATAGTGAAATAGTAATGAATAGTACTATGAATTGTAGACTAGACATATGAAATACCGGTAGTAATAAAAATACGCATAATTGAGCTATCACTGTTATTTTTAGCTACCGAAAAATTCTAAAAATAATATTTTTAAAAACCTTATTTAATTACGAGTCTTTTGGTGTTAAAGAAATATTTTTAGTGTTCCGACCTCCGGGGCACGCTTTTCGAGAACTGATCCCGATTGAATTCGAAGGACACTTGAAATTCGCGAATTTGATATTTTTATGTTACCCTATACTATTACGAACTATTTTAAGATATTAAATTAATTTCGTTTTCTAGGGTTTGAAATTGCTGGATTGCCGGATCTTAAACACTAGGGTTTGTTATAGGCTTTGTTGGCTTTTAGGGTTTCCGGTTTGACTTCCGGTTTTGTTGAGTTATTCGTAAGATCATATAATTTTTTGGAGTTTTGTCCGTTTTACAGTTTTAGCTTGATATCTATGGTTTATCTTATTTTATTTGTGATTATTTAATAGTTTTTAGTTCTTGAATCGTTTAACCGAGTCTAGGGTTATGAGTTGACTCAGTTTGACTTTTGGTGAAATTTGAAATTTCTGATTCTGAAATTCATCGAGGGTTTTAAGATTTTGTTGTTGATCGTTATTTAGATATATTGTCTTGATTTGCGTGTTAGGAAACGGTTAGGTGATTTGATTGATGTACGGATGTTGATTCAACCGATAGTTGGTTTTTTATATTTCGTTTTAAAGGCTCCCGTTTTCTCAAGACTAAGAATTTTTGTGTTTGATTGATTTAGAATTTGGTTTTAACTTGAGTCAATTTTTTGGGATTTCAATTTTAATATTAAACTTCTTGGATTATTTTCTATGAATTATGAAAATTTTCGGGGGTTTACGTTACTATTATAAATTGTAGTAATAGTTTGTCATATACTTATTATGTATTATGTGTCCAATATAATCACATGATTAATTTAGTAATATAGAATATTTTATGGGTATTAATTTTAGAGCTTTTGTCTTTTATTATAATTACTGTTATATTTTGAATATTTCCATTTGTAATAAATTATTTACATGATTTGGGTGACTTCTAGGAATTCTTTTACTTACTAAAGGAGGTGTGTTATTGTTTTTTTTAAAGGGGTAATGATCATTTTTAATTAATTCATAAGAAAATATTTTTTTGCAACTGTTTTGGAAATTTACTCATTAGACATTGTTTGATTCTATGTTTGATGAATCTAGAGGTATATTTATTTTTATTTGTTGGAGTTGAAGTTTTGCTTCTTATTAGAGAATTTCAAGGCATAATTACTGTTTTTTGAATTATTTTTCAAAATTGATCGGTAATTCTTTTAAATTTAGTGAGTCTCTAATAATTACTTATTGATTTATTATTGCTCATGATTGCGAAGGCTTGAGGAAGTTTTGTTAATGAAGATTGGAATTTCTTAAACTATAATTATACTATTTATATTTTTATTATTCTTAAATTGTGAAAAATCAGGAGCGATTCTTGCGAATTTTCTCAATCTCTTTTTTTTTTGTTCAAGATTTCATGACCTATTATTGTTAATTATCAAAATTAGGTTATGCAAAATTAGGGGTTTACATAAAATACGTTGAGTCATATAATTTTCACCTACAAAGGTTCCCATATTGCGGATTCACATATAATATGATAAGTTTTAGATGGCCCTACCAAGTCCCCTAACAGGGTCTTGACAAATGCTAACAATTAATTATTAGATTGCTTCTTTAGAACGAACGATGTGCATACCAATATAATCTCCACTAATTAAATAGAACTTAATAATTATATATATTTTTCAAAGTGATAAAAACCAAATATTGAATTAACAATTATTATTTTATTAGTTATTTATGAGCATTTAAAGACATCTTATTATGAAATTTTAAAGGAAAGTAAATATAGATCAGTCTTAGTTGGTAAACTTATGTAAAGCACTTTCACAAGATTGAGCACCACTTTTTCTTGTTGGCATTCTCTCCTCCTGTACATGTCTTCTCCATATCCTCCCTTAGTTTGTGAATTTCATCAACTAACTTCATTTGAGTTTCTTCAGCATGCTTCTCTGCTCCCTTTATAGCAATTTCCTGTTCTTCTAATTGATGCTCTAACTTGATAATTGTCTCTTTGAGCTTTGCGTCAACCTAAGACAAACAGCCATATACTTAATAGCTCAATGCAACAATCAACTTGAGTGAAAAACTAAATGTAACTATTACACTTGGTTTCTAAGAAAATCCTCAAAGGGAACAATTTGTGCTTACAAAGAATGAATCTTCTAGATTACTTGATGAAAAATATTCTAGTGAATTGATTATCCATAATATATAGTGCATCACAAGGACACTTCAACTTAAAGCAACCCTAAGGCTAGAATCAAGAAACCTATAAAACATTGCCATACATATATGAAGATATATGCTAACAATAAAATCATCAATTAAGTTTAAGAAAAAATCATGTGTATTGGAGCAAACACGCAAAAACAAATAAGCATGGAAATCAAAGTAATTTATCACTTTGGAATAAAACCAAATAGCTAAAAATGAAAAACAAGTAGCATAAGCAGATTTTTACGTCATAACCCATCAATATTCATTTTTTAGCCTTATTCATTTGTTGTGAACCAATCAAGTTCTAAGTAGTGAGCAAGTTTCAGCTCAGTTAACTTTGGTTTGAATAAATATGTTTAGAGATGTACTTTATTAATACTTGATTCAAGGAGCCTATTAATATGAGGTAAAAGTTTAGTCAAAGTTATAAAGTATTCCATATGCAAATATTGTAGTCATTATCTTGGTTAAGGTATGACCTTTTATGTATATCATAATTTCATAGATAAAATCTCCAACATATTTTATTATACCTTTCAAAACACCTATAAGAGTATGAGCAAATATTCTATGAACCTTCTAATAGAAAACTTTTCTTTAAAATGCACAAAAGCGACAAATCATGGCCCATCCTCACTAAAGGTAAAATTAGACTCTATTATCAATTAAGTAAAGCAAATCATGGCTAGTTTAGATAGTAGGCATCACTAAGATTGAATTCTGTCTATGATCATGTATATCGATCACTAAATGGATTAACAATCCACATATATTTCTCATTTTCATTCTTTTTTTTCAACCCAAAAATAAACAATCATGTACATTGTAAATTACATTAATATGATACGTAAACGTGAAAGGAAAAGTGCCTAAGACGTCAATTGCAAAAATTCATGCAAAAATTACGATATTTGTTAGTTGATTTAGCATATCCTCATAAGCTCTTTACACATGCTTTTCCAACCTAGTTAGATCTACTTTGGTGCATCCTCTCAAAGAACCAATAATTTCTAGCCATATTTTTCAAATAGACATCAATGTTACTATAAAGTAAATGATAGGCAGCTACTTCAAATAATTCCATAGCCATATAATCCACCAACCTTTATATCAGCAGACAACTCATCATTGTAAGGTTTTCCATCATTCTGATGGATAACCATATTTACAAGGGATAAGAGCTCCTGAACCTGTGCTTTTCTCTTTGATTCATCCTTTGTCTTATTATCAAAAAGCATCATCCGGTTCCCGCAAAGGATGAGAATATCCTTCAAAATTGTGACAATAAATAGGCTAATATAAGCTTAGATAGTTTTGAGTATATGATAGAACTTATTTCATTCTTCTAAGCTTTTCATGGTAAAAAACTTTAATGTTCCATACTTTATTTTAAGCAACTAGCATTAATTATTAAAGCACATAGCTCCATCAATAATAGATAGAGCTAAACAAATAAAAGCTTTCTTATACAAAAAAAATCAAATTTTATTATCTTCCTTCCTAGCAAGATAGACTCCATTTCAAGAGAACCATGCCATTAGGAGTATGAAGTAATCAACATCCAATATATTATAGTACACTACATATATTCAAGCAAGTTACGAAATAATAATAAGAGATTTCCATCCTACAACTCAAGGTAAACTGATTACAATATCTAAAACACAATTTTTTTTCCTAGTGAAAAATTGTGGATAGTACACATGAAATAAACCTTTAGTAGCAAATGCTACAAGGAAATGGAGTCAATAATAGAACCTCTTGGCTTTAAGTGAGTTCTAAAATGAAATAGATGGATTAATTTAAAATTAATTACTAATACATTGAACAATGTCTAGTAATACATTGAACAATCTCTAGATGAGAAAAAACTTTTGGAATAAATTTTTGTTTCTAAGTGATCAATGCTACGTTACACCCGTTGCTTTGAGTTTGAAAAATAATTTTGAGAAGGAATGAGAATATTAAATCGTGTTGGAGATAACAAACATGAAATAATAGTAGGAAAATAAATTTGAAGCTTGTCATGACAGAGAACTACCACGCTAAATTACTTGTGCTAACTTATTTAATTGATAGAATGAAATAAAGTAGAAAAGTAATTGCATCAACTAAAAAAATATAATATAGAAATAATTTATACTCCTTTGTTTGGTTATCGTTAAAATGATATTAATAATAGATTAGAAATATATATAAAGTTAACAATATGTCCTTATCTTAGACTATGGCTTGAGTCTTGACAAGAGTCCCATGGGTAACTTATGAAAAATGACGGGAAAAAATGGAATGGGTATTCCTTTTTTCATGAGAAAAAATTACAATTCATGATTCCACAACAAGAATAGGAATACTATTGAATATCTATTCCATCAGCTAAATGCAATAATAGCTTTGCAAGGGAGAAATAGTTGTTCTACTCCCATCATATGAAATCAACAAAACGACGTATTATAAATTAAAGAAGAAGAAAAATGGTAATAAAACCAAAAAGATTTGAAACATTGGGACAAATGCAAGCTCCCATTCAAAATGACTAGATGTAATAGAAAATATTAATAGTAAGTAAGGAATAGAAGTAGGTAACCTTTAAAGCTTGGGCACATTCACGGCCCAAGTAATCTTCCAAAGTTGCATCATTATCTTCAAGCTCATCCCGTCCAGTAAAAATGACAATCATGTAGTTTACAATATTGTTTCTGAACAAACTTCTCAAGCAATGAAGAATTGCTACTTCTTCTTCAGAAAAGCGAGTTTTAACAGAGAAGACTACAATGACAGCATGAATTCCATCCTTGGCCAAATCAATGCATCTTAGTATTTCCTTGCCAGTATATTCTATTCCAATAGAACTATTAAAGAGACCTAGAATGATCCATTATGTCAATGTCCCTTCCATTACTCTATCAAATTTCCATTATTGAAAAACAAAAGTTAGTCATTAATTCATACCAGGAGTGTCAATTACATTGATTATTTGACCATCCTCTAGAACAGTTTTTTGCAACTCACAACTCTTTGTGACACCAGATGGACTAGCCCCAGATTTAAATGCCTTCCTTCCAAGAATAGTATTTCCCGTTGCACTTTTGCCATTTCCGGTACGACCTAGTAATACCAATGTCCGAACATTGCTGTTGTTGGTAGCCATCATAAAAAGCTACAATGACCTAATTGTAAAAGCAAATAATAGGAGTAAGTTAGAGTCCCAACAACATCCACTTCATTTAGCAAATGATAACCATGATTCAAGATATGATTAAATAAATAAAAAAATAAAATTGGGTGAATTGCATCATTTTGATATTGTTTTAGTGTCTTTAAATCCAAACATTTAGACAACAAAGCTAAAATGGACAATTACAAGCTCAAGATCAAGGGATCTTCTTCTTGTAGAAAAGAACTCAAATGATTGCAGATAAAAAAGAGAAGTTGAATTTGCTTGTAATTACTAGCCTTACTTAAGGGATGAAGTGAGCATAAAATCAATATGACTTTGTTTACTTGATGATGCATCGCATTTATATATAAATGAAGCATGACAAGCCTTTTTGAAGATAATCTAAACTTATTCTTGAAACATATGCCAAGTTAAATGTCTAGAAAAGGTGAAGTAAGTTGAAGAAAAGAACTTATTCCCACTTTACCTTGCTTGTTAGTTTGGAATGGAAATGTTTTGGATTGTTTTTTTTTTTTTTACTTTTTGTCTTTTTTTTTCCTCTTTCTTTTTGATTTCCTATATTAATATATGTTTAGCATCATGTGTATTTTATCTCAAACTATTCATAATTATCATAAAGATGGTAACATAAGCAAGTAAGTTTAGAAATTAAAATCCAAGAGAAGACTAAGAAAAAAAAAAAAAAGGAACGCTAAATTATTTTGAAACATGGTCATTTTTTACCTAGCATGATAATTTTTATAAAAAAATATTTAAACTTTCATAAATTATATTGAGTATATATTCTTCCTTTTTGATGTGTTAATCATCACTACATATGAATCAATGTATCAATAATGAAAAAGAAAAATGGTTTTTGACATATGTTTTGTTACTATTATATAATGCATAGGTAATATAAGATTTAGAAAAAAAATATTTTATCTGAATATACATTTTGCAATCTATTTAATACTTGTATTGATACATTACACATCAAACAATGCATTATTGATTTAATATCACAAAAAAAAAATGTTTTTGTTTACATTCTTATTTAAGCATGCACATGTATTATATATTTTATAACATATTAATAATTTAATGTCTAGAAATAAATTCATAATGCATGTTTTGTTATATATTTATTAGATACATATTATATTATTATTAAATAATCCATGTGAAGTATAGCTAGAGCTAATTCTTAATAAATGTTATCTTACATGGATATTATGTACACATTTATGTTTCATATTGCATAACATATCTGTAACTAATGTCAAGAAAAATAATTCTAAATATATGTTTAGTTACATAACACCCTAAATTTAGTATATTTACAACCCACTACACGTTCATATTACATATGGACACGCAAAAACTCATAACCTACTATTTATCTTGAAATCAAGCAAGTGACTCTAAGCATACATTAATCACATTTTATATAACAACTCCACAAGTAAGGAAAGTATTATAAGTACTAATGGCTCAGCAGGTTTACTAACAATAATATATACTTTAGTACACATCTATTTAATCCTAGGGGGTTAATCTCAAACTGTAACATGAAGTCAATGGAATAATTAAACTCTCGACTCCTTGTATTTCATATGTGTAATAATTCAATACTCCTCTATAAATCACCAACTCTAGCATTGCTCTCGCCCCCAAAAGCTCTAGTAAGCTATCATTACTATACTTGTAATAAAAAACACAACACTTGTACTTAGAAAAAGATGAAGGGATGAGCCATAGTCTAGTACAATAGTATGATGGACACAAGCACATAAGCAAATACAATTCAATCACATGCATACATATATCTAATGTAGTAAACAACTAATTGTTATCTTCATTTTTAAGTCTGTCAAGTAACACAAGAATAACTCAATATCCCAACAGCATACATATATAGTATATACATATACGATGTTGAGTATTCTCTAATATTCACGAGTCAATGGGTCCAAAACTAATATCTACGCATAATCATTTCCAGGTGCAACTCTACATATGACAATGTTGTCCAAAGATCATCGGGGTGCTGCGTTAACATCACCAGTACTCTTAATCCGCCAATTACAACCAAGCACACGCAACAAACAAGTTCATATAGCCGATTATGTTCATTTAGTATAAATATAAACTCATATTATATGCATGATTTTAGTGATGTTTCCTCAGCAATGATTTTTCATGAAACAATCTATTTAAGAAGTTCAAAATTTAAGTTGACAAAAACTTCTTTTGAGTTGATGATAGAAAGTTAGAACTTTTAGTTTGTTATAAGTGTGTGGCTAATTATCATAACTATTATTTTTATATTTTCTTAACTTCATAAAAAAATTCACTTCTCGAAAACTTCATTACTTAAGTTGCTTACAGGTTTTATTCCTAAGTGGATTTTAACTTATGAGTTGATTTTTAAACTTGTCTTGGAAAAATTTGTTTTTTTCTTTATAGTTTACCAAAATATCGCATATTCCTTACAAACAAGTTTTTAAGAAAATTTTGTATAAACAAGAATTATCAACATTAAAAGTCTACGATATATTTGTTTTAACATTTTGGAAAAAGTTTAGGTGAACAACTATCCTAAGTCTTAGTGAAAATTCTTCTTAAGTGTTGAAAATCATTGCTTTTGATGATTTAGTTTCATTTTCATGTAAAAAAGAGATGTTTCATAACCTTATTTTGAGAACTTTATTAAGACAACAACATTACTTTATGGACATGTATGAATATGAACTTAATAATTATGTTATGAGATAAATATAACTTATGTAGAAAATAAAGGAATAGAAAATCAAATAGGTAACTATAAGATTAAAAATATAGAAGTCTTAGCTTATTATCAAGACTTTTCGAAACTTAGAAATAGACAAGTTCCATAAAAAAATACAAAAAGCATAATAGAGAAAATTTTGGAAGTCTTAGATTAATTTGAAGGATACTTGAGACTCAAAATAATGCCAATCTCAAGAAATAAGCAAAGAAAATAAATAAGAAAATATGAGAGTGTTAGATTTTTGTTTAAGGTTCTCCAGGACTTAGATTATGGATAAGTCCCCTCTATTTTGACTTGACTAACAATAAGTATAAGACTAGAAATTGACTAGTCTTATTTATTTGCATGAAATAGATAATAAAGCATGTAGTAAAATATTAGATAAGAAGTTAGATTAGGGAGTATTTAGGCTCTAAGAAATATAGATATAGACTTGTACATATTAACATATAAAAGTTAGGTTAGAAATATAAACATAATATAATAACAATATATTATGGATATGAACAAGATATGAACAACACGTTGTTTTTTTTCATGATTCCATTACCTAGCATTAGCATCATGGGGATTATATAGAATCAAAACACACACATTTTTTCATGTATGTTACATGAACTAAATAGGGGTTTAGGATTTTAACTTAGGGTTAGTAGAGGATTAAAGACAGAAGAAACAAATGAATATTGTGTTTATTTTTTCCAAAGAGAAGTGGATGGTAGAGTGTTGGAAGGGAAATTGTAAGAGAGAGAAGTTAAGAAAAAATTTTGGTAGACTTTTAGTATGTAAAATGAGTGTGTGAAAAAAGTGGAGGGAGATGTAGTATTTATAGATAATTGTGGAGGGAAATTAGATGTCATAAAATAAATTGAAAAAGAAAAGAAAATTGATAGAGAGCAGGGGAAGTGGTTAGCTTGATTGAAGAAGAGGGGAGGAGAGAGAATAAAAAAATAGTTTTAGAAAAAAAGTTTAGTGAAAAGTGATGTAAAGTTTTTCTAGGAAAAGAAAATTGTAAGAATAGGTATGTAAGATGTAAGAAGTAGAGTAAGAAAATGTAGAGATAAGGAATAGTAATGAATAATAGTAAACAGTAAATGAATGGTAGACTAGATGATGAGCTACTACTGATCGTAGCAAATTATAAAATTTATAAACCCAAAATAACTCTTACTGTCACGCCCCGAACGGTACCCTAAATGTGGCAGTCCGCCACATATAATATCAAGACTTAAGAATGATTACCTTAGTCATGCGAAAGCCTTAGTATTACATGTAAGGCATCTAGCACGGTAATAGGAGACGCTTTTGAGAAACATAGTTTAAGCAAGTAAAAATGAACATACAAGAATCCAAAAATAAAATATATTATAGCATTAATAACCAAAGGTCTATTACATGATTTCTTAGGGCCATACCCCTGTCAATCCCAAAGATCGTGATAGTCTTTACAACATTCAAATACTACATTAAAGATTTCAAAGGAATTCTAATCTAAATCTTCAAGTAGATTTCCACCAAAAGCTTCAATAGAAAACTTACACAAATATGAGGAGACCTCAGGTACAAAAATAGGTGTTCTTGAGAATACGAATACCTATAGGGGTGTAAGCTTATGGGCTTAGTGAGTAAATCCCAAAAATTCATACTCAAAGTAAATTATCAACCAAGTTTATTAATCAAACAAATGGAATGCAACAACCACGTGAGCATACAAGACATATGACTTTCTGGGAATCATATGTTGAATGAATTACGCCCTTCATTCGGGGTTGGGTATTCAGGCCAATTACAGCCACAACTTTTAAAACACTTTATAGATCTTACCGGCTCTTATACACCATCAAAAACTTATAGTTATTACAGGCTCTACTAGCCACAATTTACGTAGTTCTTACTGGCTCCACTCGCCACTTACATGATATACCGGTTATGTCTACTACCACTATATACACTTGTCCCACCAATTGTATAGTAGTGAATGAAATATGACTCAACATATGAAGTGCATGAATAATTTCTTAATTAAAGTCTAGTAGTTATATTTAACTTCTTTCAAGTGAGCAACCAATTTCAAACATTTCAAGATATTAATGTACATACAACTTTATTACAAACAAATCATGTTTTGATATACTTAGTATTCTTTCAACATATTATCATACAACTCCCATTTGATTTTGCCTAAATTCTAATGCAACTAAATTTACAAGCACAATCATAAGTATGAAAAATAATGGGGAGTAAACTCACTCAGCTATGATGACACCTTTCTTGAAATGGATGAGTCGTTCGAGATTTCCACTAATCGTAGTAATCTTCGGGATATGAATAATCCTCCTTGAGATTACCTAATCAAGAAGAATACCCAAAATGAGTATTTCTTTTTTATTCTATGGTACTAATAAGGAACTATGTTAATAGATCGTTAAAATTCGTATAGAGAAATTTTATCTTAAAATGGCCATAACTTGGTCATTTTAAACTCGGAATTGCGCATATTATATACCGTTTTTATCTATTCGAAAAGATCTATCTATTTAAAACTTATTTTCATCAAACTAAGTCGTTTGGGTTTCGAAAAAGTAGCGAACAGATTCACCTCGAATTTTCATAAACTTTTTTTCCTTCTTTTATCCAAAGCTTATTTTGAAGAGATAAGTAATATAATAGCTTGTAAAACCTTTGAAATATATAAACATATGTTAAGTGACTCATATTGAATGTATGAAGTTAATGAAGTTATCTCAACCATGAAAAGTAAAGTCTTTTAAATATTTTTGGAAAGTGAGAACTTTTGAAATATTCCTTTTTATTTTGCTTTGAAAATATCTTAAGTTATTTCAAATGAGTATTTTCTTTCCCAAATTTAATTTCCGTAATCTTTTTAAATTCCTAAGGAATGATTTTATTTTCTAAGCTTAGTTTCCAACTTTTCTTTTGAAAGTAATAACAACTCTATGTTTAAGAAAAATTTTTTTTTCTTAGATCATTCCATTTTCATGAAAAGAATTTCTAATACTGATAAAAAGTGAAGTTTTAGTAAAACTTTTTTATTTCAAAAAGTTCTTTTCTATGTATGTTTATGAGCTCCTCTAGATTTCTTAGAAAAGTTTGTTTAAGAAAATTACTTCTTATTTCTAGAAAAGAATCTTTATTTTCAAGGAAACATTTCCTCGTTTATTTTGTTGAGACAAAAACCATTATATTCATGCATGAATATGAATCATAAAGCTATGGAAAACATAAAGAAACATAATAACTTGAAAGAATAAGCCAATAAGGAAATAAATCAAGTTTTGGAACCTTAGCTTTATCAAGGTATCCCAGGACTAAGAAAAGACTAGTCCCTAAAAGAAAAAGAAAATGTTTTACTTGATGAGGACAAGTCTAAGACTAGAAACTAGTCTTAAAAACAATATGAAAGTAAATAAATTGCAAGAAAAGTAAATATATTGCAAAACAAATGAGCTTATATGCTCTAAAAGATATATATAGCTATATAGATATATTAGATATAAAAGCAACATAAAGAAATTAGATGATGAACAAAAACAAAGTATGAACCTATTGTTGTTTCTTTAACCTTCATGGTTTAGAAAACACACACTAAGCTCATACTAAGTACATGAACATAAAGAAGACTTGAAGAAAATTACCTAAAAGAACTAAACTAGAGAGAACTTCTTGGAAAAGATTTCTTGTAGAAATTTGAGAGAGTAACTTTAGCATATGAGAGGTGTGAAAGAAGTGGAAGTAAGAGGGGGTATTTATAGGAAATGTGGGAGATAATTTTGTTAATTAAATAAATAAAAATGAAACAATTTGGAGATGAAAGAGAGAGGGGCCGGCGTAAATTTGAGGGAGAGAGAGAGTGAAAATTTATTTTTTTGTATTTTTGTTAATTAAAAGTAAGATATGAAAGATGTGAAGTTGTATTGGAAATGAAAATGTGTAAGAAATAGAGGTATGTGTTGTAAGAGTAGGTTGTAAGAAAAGGTAGAGATAGATAAATAGTGTAGAATAGTAGTAAATAGTGTAATGTAAAGTAGACATGACAATTTAAGTAGCGGTCGTAAGAAAATACACATATAAATGCGATATTTGATATTTTTAATTACCGAAAAATTACAAAACTGATAATTTTTAAATCCTTATATTAAATCGGTCCTATTGGTGTTATTGGAATATTTTTGTTATTCTAGGCTCCGGGACATGATTTTCAAGGACTGATCCTGATTGAGTTCGAAGGACACTTGAATTTCGCAAATCTGATATTTTTATATAACCCAAAGCTATTACGAGCTATTATCACTAATCATTTCAACTTCGTTTTCTAAGGCTGAAGAAAATGGAAATGCCAGATCTAAAATTCTAGGGTTTGTACTAGCCTTTTGTTGACCTTTAGGGTTCCGGTTGACTTTTAATTCTAAGATCGAGCTTAAAGCTAACAGAAAATTTTATGGGTTTACACTTACGTTCAAGCTAGGCAAGTATACCTATCTACAGTAGTATAGGATTAAAACGGGTATTGCCTGTAATAACCCAAATTCATACAATTCAGAAATAATAATCATTAAGAAAATAATGTAAAATTTTTGAAAAAGTTTTAAGAAAAGTCATGGAAGATATTCCTAATTTCTTGCGATCTAAAAATATTGAAATTTAAATAATTTAATGATCGTTTAAAAATATGAATTATTATATTTCAAGATAAATTCTACAAAAGTAATAAGGGTGAAATTAAAAATATATGTATGTAAATAAATGAATGATGAGTAAATAAATAACTATAAAAGAATGGTACTAAAATTTCTACACCTTAAATTTTAAGACATTTTATGGAAATAAAAATATTATAATAAACCCAAATTAATATAGCAAGAAAGGATAACTCAACAAGAAATACTAAACAGATTAAAATAATGAATACAAAAATATAAGATATTAACCCAATATATAATAGATTATTAAATAATACAATATATCGATGGAAGTAAAAATAATAACAAATGTAAATCTAAATTAATTGCAATAAAACAATGAAAGAGTGAGTGAAAGAATAAAATCTTAAAATGATTGAAAGCTTTCGAATCACAAAAACTAAAGTTAATGTGATGTCAACTACCAATGGATAATTAATCTTAAAGTTGTTTAGAGCATAATTTAATAACTGAGTTTAGATAGTTTAATTAAAATAAATAATGTGAATTATAGGTTATAAATGGTAGATTGATATAATCGAATAGTAAATAGACTTAATTGAAATTGAGATTTCAAATACTCCTTTTCAATCTTTTATTTATTTCAATTATCCATTTCATGAACCAAATTTCTTAAATCATTTTAGTTATCAAATTTGAACCCTTTTTCTTTCAAATTACTTATTTACTTTAAGTAATTTTTCCCATCAAGCCAAATTCCACTATGTTATCAATCAATTTTAATTTGAATACTCTCTTCTTTTAATCTATAAATGATCTAAAATTTTCTTAAGTTCAATACTTTGATTTCTAAAATACTCAAATATAGCCTCTTCAATCTAAATTCTACATCTCTAATTTTCATGAATTTTGAGATTATCTACTTATTTAAAAATATCAGTTTCTAAGCCTAAACTCTACTAAATATCAAGTTTTACAATTAAATTTCTAAACTTGGTTCTTAAGTCAAGTTATTGATTTTACTTATTTATATTCTAAAATCTTCTCCTAATTGTTTTTAATGCTTAAGATAATGATCTAAAAGATTTAAATCAAGGGCCTTAACTATAAATATCCTTAATTACTTTTGGCTTTATCCTATTTAATCCTATTCTCTCTCCTCTTATTGCCATTCTCCTTTCTTTTCTTCCTCCTTTCCTTTTCTTTTATGTTTCTTTCTCTTTCCTTTTCTTCTTCTCTTCTTCTTTCTTAATTCCACCATCAAATCTTAATCTCCAGAAGTTTATGAGATAGAATGAAGATAAAAGGTGGAAAGTATGTTAGTAAAAGCTTCAAGAGTAGCAAGAACATATCTTGTGCATTTCTTAAACATGTAAGTATGATGTTGTTTCTTCATTTTTGTTTGTTGGGATTGCTTATATATGATGATTTAATGCTAGTTATAGGTAAAACTTAAGATGAAACTTGTAAACAAGTGGTATATGAAGTTTAATACTAAAGACTTAAGAGTATATGTGTGTTCATAGATGGATTAAATGATGATGAAATGAATTAAGAAAACAAGATGTAATGATGGATATAGAAGTGTCATACGTTATGTTGTTGAGTTGATATAGTGTTGTTGTAAACCCCTAAATTTTCGAAATCGGTTTAGCATAAAAACCCTAACCGGAAGTCAAACGAAACCCTAAAGGTCAACAAAACCCTAGTTTACCGTATCAATCTAAATCCGGCATTGCCGTTTTCTTTGGCCCGGAAAAACGAAGTTGGGTTAATTAGCTCAAATAGTCCGTAATAACATAGGTTTCATAAAAGTTTCAGTTTCGAATTCGGATGTCCTTCGAACCCGATCGGACACAGTTCTCGAAAAACGTGTCCGGAAGCCCGGAACTAGTAAAAATATTCCGAATATACCGTTAGACTCGTAAAAATATAAGTTTTCCAAAAATATCAATTTCATAATTTTTCGGTAAGTAAAAATAACAGATATAGCTATTATACGCGTATTTTCTTACTACCGGTACTTTAATTGTCATATCTACTTTACATTACACTATTCATTACTATTCTACACTATTCTTTTATCTCTACTTTTTCTTACACCTACTCTTACACTCTACATAACCTATTATCTTAACTTTTTACCTTTCCCATAACTTTATATCACATCTACCTTACTTATTACATCTTTTATTTAACAAAAATCAAAAAATTAAATCACTCCTCCCCTCTCAAATGGCCGGCGCACCCTCTCTCTCTCTCCCATTTGTTTTAATTTTGCATTTATTTTAATCACACAAAAATCACTCCCATTTTCCTATAAATACCCCCTCCTCTTTCACTTCTTTCACACCACTTCTACACTAAAATTACTCTCTCAAAATCTCTCTAGAATTTCTCTCCAAGAAGCTCTTCAAGAAGTTCTCTTTAGCTCATCTCTTTAGGTAAAAGTTCTTCAAGAAGTCTCCATGTTCATCTACTTAGTATGAGCTTAGTGTATGTTTTCTAAAACCATGAAGGTTAAGAAAGCAACATTAGATTCATACTTTGTTTTTGTTCATAATACAATTTCTTTATGTTCCTTTATGTTCCTTATATTTCCTTTATGTTCTTTATATTTCTTTTATGTTCATAACTATCTACTATATCTAAATAACTATATACATATTCTTTAGAGCATATAAGCTCATAATCTTGCAATTTATTTACCTTTCATGCAATTTATTTACTTCAATGCAATTTATTTATTTCAAGTTGTTTTAAGACTAGTCTCTAGTCTTAGACTTGTCCTAATCAAGTCAAAACAAGTTTTTTCTTTATGGGACTAGTTTATTTCTTAGTCCCGGGAGCCTTGAAAAAGATAAGACTCCAATACTTGATTTTATTATTCATGCTTTATGTTACTTTGTTTATTATTATTCTCATAATCATGTTCATTTAGAATGTTGTCCAAAAGTTTTATTCTCTAAAGATAATGAAATAAAAGAAGACTTTTTGTCACTTAGAACAAGTTTATGTGAAACATAAAAATATAAGATAACAAAAATAAACTCATTCATTTTCAAGTTACAAAAAGAATTCGCTATAAATTTAGAAACTATTTTTACTTAAAAGCTAGTTAAATCTTTGTTACTTTACTTTGCTTTTCAAAAGAAAATATTTTGTTGACAAAAATGGTTCTTTTCATAAAGAAAATAAGATGGATGACTAAGGAAATTTTTAAGTAAAGACCTTGCAAATAGGCAAAGAAAACTTATGGTTTGAAAAGAATAAAATTTTCACTTTTCAAGTTACAAGAAAAAGTTAATAAGATTATAGAAATTAGTTTTTCTACAAAAAGTCCTTAATTGTTCCACTTTGTTTTTATAAGGAAACCAAATTTTCATGCATGAGTAATTGTTTTTGGAAATGGAGACATGAGAAAAAGAATGAGAAATATCAAGTAAAGATTTTTGCCAAAATAAGTAAACAAAGGAATTTACACAAGAAAATAAGGAAAAGCATATTTTCTAGAAAAACTTCAAAAATATTATTAGTGTAACTTAGGAAGTAGAAAATTTATTTTCAAAAGTCACTTAGAAAAAGATAAATAAAACCAACATAAAACATTTTTAGAAAACAAAATAAACAAGGTATTCATTTCAAAGAAATTCACAAAAACAATTTCCGAAAAGCTTCAAACCGACATTGTTTTACTTAAGAAAAATAATTTGGACAACAAGACACTTGAGCATGCTTAAATATGAGTTATATAGTTATAAAAAGAGAATTTTCAACTATATAGATAACTAAGTATTTATCAAACAAATTTTGATTTCTTGAACCAAAGTTGTTTTTACTTGAAAATCCGTGGTGAATTTTGTCACCAGTTTTTCGGAGCCTATGTGGCTTTGTTTGTGGGAAATAATTTTAGAAATGGGTAGATCTTTTCGAGTAGATAGAAATCGGTATATTATATGCGCGATTCCGAGTTAAAATGACCAAGTTATGGCCATTTTAAGTTGGAACATTCTTCATACGAACTTTGACGTTCTTTGACATTGTTTTGTCAAAATTCAAGAAATCTTCAAGAAAAACTCATTATGGGTATTTTCTTTGGTTAGGTGACCCCGAGGAAGGATTTCTTCACCCCGAGAACTATTACGATTAGTGGAGTGTGTGAACGACTCATCCGCTTAGAGGAATAGACGACAATGGCATCGTGAGTTTATTTCCATTAAATGCTACACTTGTTGTGCTTGTAAATTAGTTGCACTAGAGTTAGGAAAAGATAAACCGATATGCATGTAAAATAATTCCTTGAAAGAATTCTAAGAATATCGAAGCCCGAATTGTTCTAAGTGATTGTTTTAGTATAATATTGATTTGTGTGAAATTCCTTGATCACCATAAAGTTGAAAATAATTATGTTATGACTTTATAAATTAATGAACTCATGCATACCACGAAGTGAGTCACATTACATGGTTGGGATATTATCCTTGGGTGAGAAGGATAGTAGGCTCATGTCGAAAGCAACACTTGGCGGAAGATCCGAAAGCGATTGCTTGGCGGCTTAATGGAATATGCTTGGCGGTTGATCCGAAAGCAAGGTCAAATCAAGTAGGTTCGGAATACTTGGCGATGAGTGCTCGCAAGTATAAAAGTTTTTATTGAATGCTTGGCGATGTGTGCTCGCAAGCTTAAATTTTCTATTATTAAAACTACTTGTTTTGAGTATCACCAAACCCCGAATGGAGGGCGTAAATCCATTCAACATATAGTTCCCGGAAAGCTATATGATTGTTTGCCCACGTGTTTGATGCATTACATATGTGTGATTAACCAACTTGTTTGAATCTTGTTACAAGAAGTTATTTATGGAAATAGTTCTCACTAAGCCTATTAGCTTATACCCCGATAGCTACCTTTTGCAGTTCCGTACTTATGGCTAAGGCCACGTGGACCATGTGGGCAGGTAATCCTTTTGAATATTAGAACTCTGGATAAAGTATATCATAGTATTAGCATGCAAATATTTATATAATAGCTTAGTAATTTAGGGAATTGTTCCTAAGTATGCACAGTCTTTGCTATGAACAAATATTATTGTGAATCCTCTTTTCTTAATATGTTTTTATATCTCCTTAAGCTTCATTATTCCATATATGGTCCTCTAAAATTGTGAAAGTAAGCCTTACACTTAATATAAAAGCTTTTGGAAATGACTAAGGTTGTCATACTTAAGCTTTAATATTGAGTGTGGCGGACTGCCACGTTTAGGGTACCGTTGGGGCGTGACAGTTGTTGATGGTGTTTGATGGATAAAACATGTAGAAAAGTAGCTTGAAGAAGTAAAAGAAAAGCAGGGGATGCGTTCTAGGCTAATACGCCCCTCCCCACGGGCTATGGTACGGGGCATGGCAGCCATTATGCCCACTTTTGGATCACCACGGGGCGTGGCAAGGGGCGTGGTGGCCTCTGCCCTCTTGTAAATTTCACACGATCCTTGATATGAGGTGTGGTAGGGGCGTAGTGATCACCACCACCCTTGGCACAGCCCATATGGACCTGGATCCTCTTTGTTCTTCTTTTCCTTGTCAAGTTAACTTGATTTTATCATAATTTCATCATCTGAACTCAAATTAAAGTGAATCTAAACGCTATGAAAAGCCTAGAAAGAATCCTATGATTGTTATGTTTTAAGTTTTAGGAAATTCTAGAAATAACAAATCTTAAGATAGATTTGTTTCATTAGTTGTGTATAAGTAGTTAAGCTTAATAATATCATGAATTCTTCAAGACCATTAGAGTAAGGAGTTAAACTATAAGTTTAGACTTCTTAGACGTAAAGTAAACTTAGTTAACAAATCTAAGTCTCACTTAACTTAATCTAATTTAGTAACTAAATGAGACTTAATATGGTTTATGCATATCAAATGAATTATTTAATGGACTTAAGTTATCATGATTCTTAGAAATGAAATGAAATAGTATTATAACTAAGTTAGTTGATCTAATGAGCTTCACAAAAATAAAATAAATTAGATGGTAAGTTAGATCAACATGAATCCAATAAGTGACTTGTATGTAATTGTAATATGTTGGACTTAAAGTGATAGGGAAGATATGTTGTTTTAAGTGTAAGATGGTTATGAAATGAGTGTTTCGTATGCGAATATTTAGATGATGTTTTTGTAATAAAAGACTCTAAACAAAGAGAAAATAAATACTTTGGCAGATAATGGAGAACTTTTCGTATCTTGGTGGAGCGAACTTCGCAGCCGTGGTAGGGTTCCTACTTAGCATCTAATCAAATAGGATCTTCATATGAATTCAAGTTCTTGGATGGGTGTTTGCTTTTGTTATGTATTTTTTTAATTAGCCTCTAGCCAAATTTCTTTTCCTGTTTGGATTTCATATGAATGATGATGATTTGGTGTTGATGATCATGTTGTTGATGATGGGACGATTAATAGGGATGATGCTTTTGTCTTCCTAGAGAATAGTTAAGACTTAGCTTGAAGGATAGGTGGGTAATAATAATATAATCACCTTGCTTGTATTTGTAATGTAGTTGCACTCGAGTAAATGCAAATAAAAATTGAATATACATAGGCTTTGGGAACTCGTTTGTTGTTTAGTGGTTGAATTGAGTGATAGCATTTGTTTGGTGATAATTGTGATTTATGCATTATCGAGTATTTGAAACTTATATGGTCATTAACTAATATGATATAAATCTTAGTTGACCCTAAATGAATTGGAAATGCATTGCATAACATCATTCTTGCAGAGGTAGGAGTTCACGTCATGTATTAGTATTCCGATTCTGTAATAATGCTAGTTGGGACTAGTGGGTCTGCTTGATGCTATTAGTAGGGTAGTCGGCTTCATGGGAACTATGCAGGCACCGAAGGAAATCGCCCATATTGGAGTCGGCTTTAAAGATTAATACTTAGGGAGGTTTTGTGGTTTTAAGGGAAGTGGAGGGTTGGTTGACAGAGTAAATGTTTGATATGTGCACAAGAGTTCAAAAGGAAGTCCTCATTCTTTAGTCTTGTCTAAGCAATAATTAGAGGTTATGTTTCCATAAAAATGGATTTTAAAGAAAATCCTCCCTCCTTAGCTAAGTCTAAGGGCAAGTTAGAGGTTATTTTCAATAAAAAGTATTTCAAAATGAAATCCTCCCTTCTTGACTATATCCAAGGGGTAGTTGACGATTATATCTATGCTATAAAAGAAATGATTTTTGTGCTAAGAAAGATATGAGTTAAAAGCTCAAAGTTAAGTATGCACCTCCTTCCTTAGTTCATAGTTCTCTTGGGCATGAATGGCATGTACTAGTCCTTTAACCCCTAAAAGAGGGCATAAATCTCCATTGGTTTGGATTCTAATAATCTAAACTGTGCATATCATATGGTTGAGTGTACATTGCATACGTATGTTAAATAAAACTTATCTGATATTTGTTTGTAGTGTGATTTGGTTTTGTTATCCACTAAGCTATGATTGAGCTCATACCTTTACAGTATTAGTGCAGGAATAGTCGAAGCATCAATTTTGGGATAGGTTTGTGCGGAGGAGAACCATTTAAGATAGAAGATGAGTTTGGAACAAGAAACAAACAAATATCATAGTTTATTTAAGTTTCAACACTTGTAAAATATGTTTTGATTAAGGATTAGATTTGTAATGTTGTAATTTAAAGTTTGTAAAATGTAGATAATTTATTATATTTTACTATTTAATGGGGGATACCAATTCTCTGTGGTTCCGGTTGATTGTAGGAAATCGGATTTCCTCAATTTATCATAAATGTAATTTCATATTAAATGTTTACAAAGTAATTTTTCAAGTAGAGTCTTGCAAACTCTGACTTGCAAGATGGTTTTCGTATTACGGGTGCACACGTGATATGATACCTTCAAATTAATCATCTAGATCTGTTTTTAGAGTGTGACATTACCCACAGAGATCTAAGGAACAAGTACTAGTATTGCCCTTTTTCTACTATTTAGCCTAAATTTTGAAGCAATACCTATTACGGCTATTACTTAACTAATTAACAAACCCTAAGATCAATTGTTATGCTTTAACGATTAGAATTCAATCATAAGACATACCCTTTATTTTGATCTACCCTAAACCTTAATTTCTTACTACAAAATATTGACTAATGAATTATTTATGCTTTGCACTACAGAATCACATAATTAAATTAATTATTCTCTCGAGTTAATCAATTCCTAATCATACATGAGATGGTAGGGACTTCTCCCTTACTAATGCCACATAAGATTGCATTAAAGATCAGGATTCTTAAATAAAGATGAAATCTTCATGCAGAAAATCAAAGTTCCCCATCCTAGGTGAAACATATAATCTTTCTATTCAAGAAGATGTATCTTATTAGATGAAACCTCTTTCTATTTATCAAGAATCATACATGCAATTAAATTTGTGCATAAATCAATTGCAAGAGACTTAAAACACATGAATAGATAAAAAGGCATAAACTTTTCATTAATCAAAGGAAATTCAAATCATATGGGTTTGAGGTTTCACAAGACTTAAGGTACAAAGAATTACTCCTCCATAGATTTGACAATAAAAACAAAAGATCTAGGAGAAGTAAAACATAATTAAATAATAAAACCCTTGAATTGTCTTGTAATCTCCAATGATGCTCAAGCAATTTCCTCCTTTAAGTGTGTCTTTTTTTCTCTTAGGGTTTTTAAAAATGTGAAAGGATGAATAACTAAAAGGTTGGGATGGTTATTTATAGAACTATAACCATCCTTTGTCCTGTACGACCGTGCTCGTGCCCGTACAGCTTGAGAAGTCTTCAATTCCTTTTCTGATCAAATTCTCTTCTCAACACAACTTTCTACACTACTGGGCAACAACTAAGGTATAACTTAAGATAGTTTCTGGTCAACTTTTACAGTCCAACACTAGTGTCTGCACGACCATGTTGAAGGTTGTGTACAAGTGAAAATCAACCTATTGTATACTTTGCCAAATTTAATCTTTTTTTGCTCGAATCATCCTTAATTCTTTAAAATATCTTCTTTAAACCCTGAAATGAAATATTAAGCACTTAAGTATCATTTCCTTAATCAATTCACATAAAATCTATACAAAATTATATGTGATTATTATAAATAAGGATCTTTTGACACTTATCAAACTTCCCCATACTTAATCATTTGCTTGTCCTCAAGCAAACAAAATGAGGACAAAAATCTTTCATCAATTATACTCATTAACAGATATCATATCATAAGTAACATTCTTTACTTCAATTAAACCAAAGTAACTCTTTAATGTCTACCACTCAAACCTACCATAATTGTACTTGTACTTGGCATACTATAGTTGTTTTTTAAGATTAATCCAAGTAAATCAAACTATTACCCTCACCATTTAATAACCTCTTCCAAAGTCATAAAAGAAATACAAAGTCAAACAAAGCAAAAGTGGGTTAGTTACATTTCACCACTTACTAAAGAATATATAAACCATTTAACCACCTCTCTAAGCATAGCAACCTAGAATGAAAATATATGGCATCCATCATTCCCTTAGATTCTTTTCTTCTTCAATTGAAATCTCTCCAAATCTTTAATAGCCTTCAGAGGGACAGGTTTTAGCTCGATTCTTTTCTTTTCCTCTGGATGGGTTTTTGCCCGTTTCTTTTCAATCCAAGATTTTTTTTTTTTGTAGATTCAAATCATCTTAATATAAAAAGCTTTGGTTAGTCAATAACTGGGTCATACTTCACTCTTCTGAGGGACCAAAGTTGCTCATATTGACTAAGCTTTTTCCTATGTAATTAAGGACAATAATTGATTGATTTAAGAGAGATTACTCAAGAAGAATCACTAAGTGATCAACTTCACAGGCACCTTCACTAATGGTTAGAAAAGCTCTCAAAGTGGTTGAAAAGTAAATATACTAATCAATAAGCTTAGAAACATAACTATTTAACTTTAAAACTAACGACTTTGACCTCTTCCACAACTCCAGATTCAATCATTAAATAGCAAGTAAATTTGCCCACTTAGATTTCATCCTAAAACTTTAACTAAGTATGCCAAGTTTAAAATAGGTGAGTAAGGCATATAAAGTCACTATACTTTTATCTTTTGAAAGTTAATCACAAATGCATGAGTATGATTTTAAGATTCTAAGCTTCAAAATATATCAACTTTAAAGTTATTTGTATACTCATAAATGGGGGAATTTCGATCAACTAATACATAGTGATAAGGTCATATTTGATACAACTTTTATTGTGCAATTTGTGCATAAAGTTTGTTTTAATTTATAAAAATTTCTAGAATTGGTACTTGGAATTGTTTAAGTTAATGTTTCAGGTCTAAGTTGAACAAGAAAAACCAAACAAGGAAGTTTGAACAGAATATGAAATCTCAGGGGGTACGCTGGCTTTTTTGAAGCCTAAGCCGCTAATGTACAGTTAGCCTAGAGAAAGACTAGAATGCAAAACATTAACATTGCCTCTGTGCTGCCAGCCTTGACTCAGCTTTGAAGAGGAACAGAATAAAAAACTTAAAGGCCGACATAATTGATCTCTATGCCACCAGCCTTGAGGCGGTGTAAGGTGAAGATTAGTAAGCAAATTTTAAGCACTGGCTCAATACTGCCAGTGTAAAAGAGAGAAATAGAAGGCTTCTGCAATTTCATCCAATACCGGATTTCTAGGAATCAAAGTCACCGGCGTTAAGACGGCTTTAAGTGTCCATATAATCAAAATTTTTAAGGCTATCACCTACACAGTCGGCCTTGAAATAGATTTGGCCAGCCTTCGATGTTTCCATTATACACTGGCATATGAAACCCTACGCTGCCGGTGTTCAAGTGGTGTAGGTCAGTGTAGGTCATCCACGGAATGCAATTTTTAAGGCTAAGCCAAGGCTGCCAGTGTTCAAGCATCATACAGTGTACGCCGCCTATACGCTACCAGCGTTGAAAGTGTAACTACCGGTGTACATTTTGTAACTACATAATTTAAATGAAAAGTCTAGAATTCTTTCTTTGTAAGCTAAGGTTTCCTTCACAATTGATATATACGAATTATATAAGAATTAAAGCAGCTTTTCTTCCTTTTTTAGGATTTGTTAGAGATTTTGAGAGAGTATGAATTTAGAGCTTTGTATTGACAAGATTTTGCAAGTGAAGATCTTAACATTTGAATTGTTGATATTTAATCTTACTCTTTCTATGCAATTCATTTGTTTGATTTCTTTGATCATTATGTCATTTGTAATTTCTCATTTGATTGTTGAATCATTTTCCATGAGTAGCTAAATTGTCATTATGGAAGTTGATGAAGCCTTAAGTATGCTAATATGATTTTTGAAATTATGTTATATGGTTGTTAGGGTTATGGAATATTCACATTGAATTCCCGTTATACATCTTTTTCTGTAGGGAATTTGATTTATAAGAATCTTGATAACTCAAAAAGGAAATTAGGATGCATAGGAATTTATGAACTAAGGTTAAATAACAATTGTGGAAGCGACGAAGTTTAATCTGATTTAGAAACTATCCATTGTTATTCATGCAATGTTTTATGTTGATTTTTCACTAAAGAATTAGGAGAAATTGATTTAAATCATTAGTCAGTTATAAAATCGAGAGATTTGTAATTGTGAATTAGATTCCACTTGTAATTTATTTAGCGGAAGCTATTAGGTTATTTTGTGGTTTAAAAGATACTAAAACTTAGTTGTGAGTTTAGATTTGGACAATTTTATATCAATATCTGTAAGTCTAATTATCAATATAACATGATTTTAAGTTGATTAGTAATGTTAAGGTGGATTCTTTTCCTTCCCACATCCTTTTGATATATCTCTCTCAAACACTCTCAGTGCATTCATAGATAGCTGTTAATTTAGATTAGAAATAGATAATTAACTAAATTATAAAAATTGATTGCCTAAATATTAGTTGGAGCTAATACTAATTTAGTAGTTAAAGTGATCCTCGTGGGAACGATACTCTACGCACTTTTGCATTACTTGATCAGACCCAGTATACTTGCTGGAAGAATTCTCACTTTATTTATATACACATTTCAAGCGAATCACATAGAGAACATAAGTAAATCAAGACCCAAATTTTTCTTTCCATAAATCCCTTCCCTACACTTATCTAAGACATTGTCCCCAATGTCTTCTCAAAATAAGAACAATAAAGGAAAAAGGGAAAAGAAAGAAAATTAAGAAAATGGACACTAGAATTTCCTTGGATTTTCAAGATATCAGTAAGGAGTTTCCATATTCGGTCATTTGAAAACAAAGCACATCATCAAAGGTTGTGAACCCATCAACAGCTATGCCTATAGACACATCAAAACAAAAACAACGAAAGAAAGCTAAAAAGAAGTTAGCCTATCCTAAGGTTTAGAATATAAGTCCAAAGAGATTGAGGAAAATAAGAGTTTTCTTACCAAGAGGGAACTCAATAGTACAGACCATTATTGAATAAAAGAAAATGATGATTAAAGAAAAGCAAATAATAAATCAATCGGTTCTAGCATCATCATCATCATCTTCATCTCCATCTTCACTCTCTCTATTAAAAGCATTCTCTACTTCTTCATTATCATCAGCCTCTTCTTCTTCATCCTCTTCAACATTAAGCTCTTCCTTAGAGGATACAGACAATAGGTGCTTTGCCTTCACTTCTTTAGTGCTCAGAATAAGAAATTTCAGGAGAATTTTACTTTGGAGAGGACTCATATGTAGGCAAATCAGCTAGGAGTAGGGAAAAACAACTAGTAAGTCTCCCAAAAAATGCCCAAATTGAAGCCCTAAATCGTTTATTCTTCCTTCTCTCTTTTCGATTCAACTTTCTTTCTTGTTGAAATTCTTTCCTCTAGGAGGAATAATATACCATGATGGAGTGGGTAGGTCAATCAGCTTCACTAATCCCCACAAATGGAAAGGACCATCAGAAATTCTGGAAGATGATATACCATAGTCAGTTGATAGTGCTTGGAAAATTTCAAACCCTTAAGAAACTTTGTAATATAACCACCACAGTAGATCCCCTTAGCTCTTGGATCTGTTGCTTACCTATAGAGAAACTTGGCGAGCTCCAATCCTCATTAATTTTGATCTCTTTAGCCATGCTATATAAGTGAAAAATTTCAAAATTATTGACAAACCCATGGCTACTCTTTCGCCCTCCTATTGTATGTGCCAACAAATGATGAGCAACCCTAAGATTCACATCAATCATTGATGAGGCTTTAGATTTTGATGGATTATAATGAAGTTTAACCCCACAAAAATCTTCTCAACATTTCTAGGCTATCATATCTCCTGGCCATAAATTTAGTAAAGCTCTAAACCCATCTACATTGCATTCATCCATGGAATATAATCCCAAATACTTACCAAATAAATGGGGATAAACATGATATTTCCTCCCATAGGCTTAAAAACTGATATAATGTGTAGTGACCTTCAGAGTAGAGAGAAACTCAAGAGTAATCTCTCTATAAGCTGGTTCATTGATCTTGAAAAATGCAACCAATAGCACTATACTCAATAACTCTTGAATCTATGCTTCAAGCCCATACGCTCGTAAAATCCGCCAATCCAAATACTCATTGTTTCCAAATGTCATTGATTCTAGCCTCTTTCTCTTAGTTTTACTCCATTCTTCATCGGAGTATTTGGTTAGTAGCTCCTCCACCACATCTTATTGATTTCTTTCTCCTTTTGCATATCGTGAAGCTATTGCTTGTTGTTTTGCTGTAGTATTACTTCTCTTTGTTTTCTTATGTGCTACTCTTTTTGTTCCCATCTCTACAAAAGAGAAAGATTTATATATATGAGCTCATGTTAAGAAGAATTAGCATTTATATTACGCAACTCAATTAATGCTTGGAACAAGTTATATTAATGCTTATTGTTGATAGAATGCAATTGTTACCCATCAATCATCAATATTCATGGATAAAATCAAAGGTTCAACGTAAACTTTTTAGCATAACCTTCTTCATGGTCGTGTAGAAGGTGGGGTAGAAATTACAGTAATAGCAAAATTCAAATCAACACGAACATGGGAAAATAGTCATGCACAAGGCTGTGTATAGATTAAAAATAGATTTTTGAGCCAAAACAACATAAAACTCCATGAATTCCTGCTATTCACAATCAAATCACGAAAAACCCCTAATTCATATACTTAAGAACCCTAGGTTTTCAATTGTAGCTCTACAATCACGAATAATGGTAGCTACTTACTACTATATTCTCAATAGCACTTAATTGCACAAAACTAGCAAAAGCCCCAAAAGTTATAGCCCTTCAAAATTTGCATGAACCTTAGATTTGGATGAAAAGTTGCATTTTCATAACATATTTCATGCAAAACTTGAGTATTAATCACATTCACCTAGGAAAAACAATCCATATCAACCAGAAATTTCAGCATGCAACCAACGATTCGATATCCCATGGCATACATATGAAACCCATTTGAAACAACGAAGAATGTGGCAAATTTTTCAATTCCAAAGC
Source organism: Combretum micranthum (assembly GCA_024138025.1). Lineage (NCBI taxonomy): Eukaryota > Viridiplantae > Streptophyta > Magnoliopsida > Myrtales > Combretaceae > Combretum > Combretum micranthum. The sequence goes on along the minus strand of JAMXBD010000192.1, from coordinate 22,614 downwards.
GCGAAAAGAAGAGGAGGAATACTTGCTTGAGTGTTGAATCACAAAGAATGAAGTAGAAATGGATATGAAATGTGTGGTGAGTGTGAGTATAATAGAGTTAAATTTGCGTGGAAAGGATCTTACTGTAGCTCAAAAAGTAGTAGGGAGAAGAAAAAAGAGAGAGAGAGAAGATATATATATATATATATATATATATAGAAGTGAATGTTGGTCTACCCTTATGAGTACACACTCGTGTTCGTGGCTGTGTAGGGGTGAAAAAAATTGACCAAAGAGCAAAATCAAATTTGAAGCTTCGTGCCCTACCTTTTACACGCTATGTTCGTGCCCATGTAGGGTGGAAAAAGTTGACCAGAAAGTTATTTTTCCTTAGATCCACACTGCATTACTTTGTACACAACTAGGCTCGATGTTAGATAGTGCCCAAATTATTGTCTAGAAACTTTTTGACTCAAGTGCCTCACTTCAAATACTTATGCTTAGGGTAGTGTGGGTACTTAAAAATAAACCAGATTCTCCAAGCTACTTAACTTTACTAAAAGTGAAAGATAAATACCTGGCACGCTTAAAGAAATGATTGCTGGGAGTTCTTACTTATGTTTCATGCTTCCCTGCACTTAAAAATACACTCTCACCTCCTTCAATTAAGCTGATCTCTTTTAAAAAACCTGCAATTTTGACAACAAGGACACTTAGAATAGTGAAAAGAAAAGAAAACAAAAAGAACTTACTTACTTAGGTGGGTCATGGGTTGCCTCCTAAGAAGCATACTTTTAATGTCATTGGCTTGATTCACTTTCATCAGTTAATTTTCCAGTGATTGGAGTCTAAACTCGTCTTAGTCCTCACTTTTTGCTTCATCCTTCAAATAAAGCTTCGATCTTTGGCCATTTACTTTGAAATTTTCATGATTTAGGTGCTCAAGCTCTACTACTCCATGTTGGAATACTTTCTTGACTACAAAGGACTTGACCATCTTGATTTCAACTTTCCCAGAAAAAGTTTCAATTAGGAATTAAACAATAGCACTTGGTCCTCTTCCTTGAATTCCCTTGAATGGTGGATATGCAAATAATGACATTTCTTTGTCCTCTCTTTGTATATCCTCATATTGTCATATGTTTGCCTTCTCCGCTCATCTTATTCATTCAATTGCAGCTTTCTTTTCAACCCAACAGCTCCTCAATCAAAGTTAACCATTTTGATTACCCAATATGCCTAGTGTTCAATTTCCATCGGAAGGTGGCATGGCTTTCCGTAAACTAACCTATAGGGAATAGTTCTCAAAGGCTTTTTGTAGGTAGTTCGATAAGCCTATTAGCCATCATCAAGCTTATTTGCCTAATCTCTTCTATGATGGTGTATCATCTTTTCCAAAATTCGCTTCAATTTGCGATTGGAAACTTCCACCTAATCACTTGTTTGAAGGTGATAAGGTATAGCAATTCGATGTGTAACTCCATATCTCTTCAACACCTTCTCCATTTTTGCATTATAGAAGTGTGTCCTTCAGTCAATTATGATGGCTCTGAGAGCTCCAAAACGTGAGAGTAGCTTCTTAAGGAATTTCACAACAACTCGTGCATCGTTTGTAGGTAGAGCTTGGGCTTCAACCCACTTGGAAACACAATCCACTGCAACAAATATGTACTTACTCCATAAGAAGTAGGGAATGGACCAACAAAATCAATGCCACATTAATAAAAAACTTCACATCGCAATACAAAATTCTGAGGCATCTCATCTCTTTTTGATATATTCCTAACTCGTTGACATCTATCACATGTAGCACAAAGACGTGAGCATTTTTAAATATCATAGGCCAATAAAAACCTGCCTTTAACACCTTATGAGCAATTCGATTAGCAGAATAATGACTACCGGTAGGTCCGGAATGGCAATCATTAAGAATCTTCCATCCCTTTTCATGAGAAACACATATCCTCACCATTTGATCTGCAAAAACCCAAAAAAGAAATGGGTCCTTCCAGTAGTAATGTTTATTTCTGAAAAGAACTTGTTTCTTGCATGGTAATTATCACCCCAAAGGGTACCCAAAATGCGACAGTCCATCACACTCGATATTTAAACGTAAGTATGACAACCTTAGTCATCCCATAAGTTTACATACCGGGTGTAAGGTGTACTTGCACAACTTTTAGGGTCACACTTTGAATTGAATAGTCTTAAGAAGGCATACAATAGCATTAAAAATAGAAATCACAACAAGGTAAATAAATTAAGTCTTTACAAAAGTCAAAGGGGCATACCCCTACAAAAATAATAAATAGAAGTCTATCCAGTCTAAAACCATATTATAAACATCAAGGTTTGTGTTAAAGAGATTTTTCTAGAAGTACACGTCTCTAGCTAGGTCCCGACTTCTTCAAAAGCTCCTTCATCCAAAAGATAACCCTGTGAAAAGCGTTCTCTCGGAACGACCAAAAATAGGAACACCACAACAAAACTATCGGGGTGTCAGCTAACAGGCTTAGTGAGATTCATTTCCAAATATTTAATACTTAACAACAGTACATAACAGACAAGTTATTAGCAACCATATGAATGCACAAGCACATGAGTACACAATACATAAGACCGCTCGGAAATCTTATATTGAATGGATTTACGCTCTCCATTCGGGGTTAGGTGTTTTAGGCCCATACGAACACATTTTAATTCTTTGCACTTCTTATTTGGGTTGATACAGGTGCCCATCCACCACCTTTAAATTTTTACTGTGGTTGATACAGGTGCCCACCCACACACATTTTCAATTCCAGCCCATACACCAACACTCGAGTTTACATGCCCCTCGTTGCCCAAATTATTATGCCTTCTTCCCACAAAGGTATAATAACTTATGCAATGTGACTCACTACGTGATATGCATGTACAGTTTATTCATATAATCGTGGCATATTAATTTAGCAGATTAAGTGCGATCATAGAGAATTTCAAACAATCCAAGTCTATACTAGCTCATACAAGGATTTTTCAACAAGTCTCGTCTCGATATACTTATCATTCATTCAACCAAGATTAGATCACAAATCATCATAATTTTATCTTTTCCTAATTCTAATGCCACTATGATTACAAGCACATATATGAGTACAACTATTTAAGAAATGAACTCACTCGGCCATGGAGAGAAATCTACTAGTCGTAGTAGTCCTCGGGGAGTGGAAATCTGTCCTCCAATTCACCTAAGTACAAGGAATACCCGAAATTGACTATTTCTTATAAAGTTCTAATAACTTAACAATTCTAACTACTAAGTTTGTCAATTTCCGCATAAGCTAAAGTCCTAACTTTAAATGACTATATCTAACTCATTTTAACTCGAAATCGAGCATATAATATACCGATTCCTATCTACTTCGAAAGATCTATCCATTCATAATATTATTTTCAAGTTTTGAAAATAATTAGGTCACAAAATAATCTGATCAGTTCTGATCGGTCGAAAATTTCAATTCCAAAAAATAGTTTTGTGAATGTTTGTGATGTTTCTAGCATATAGTTGAACTACTCATGCAATATTAATGATTTCCTATCATGAATGACATGATATGAGCTTGATGCATGCATGCTATTGACATTATTTACTAAAAGGAAATTTACGAAACTTTTTATTTGTAAAACTCCACGACTATATACTTTTAAGAAATCTAGTTTCTCTAACTTTGACCTTCCTCTTTGTTTTGGATTTATTTCCTTAAGAAAATCACGTTATCCTTGTTTAAATTGAGTTTTCATTATACCTATTACCTAAGCCTTCATTTCTACATAAAAACTTGCATTTTACACTTTGCAAATATGTTTTCAAATAGGATTTATCCAAAAAATCCGAATTTCTTGAACTTAAATTTTGAATGATTCTTTTGGGAAAAACTTGTTTAATGCATCAAAATTTAAGACTTTAAGATACCTATTACTTAAGGACTCCATTTAATACATTAAAACTTCTATTTGAGCTAAGATGATAGGTATTCTTATGGCCTACATTCAAAATTATGAATTTCACATATGGACTAATAACTCAAAATTTTTCTATCTTGTTTCTACTCTTTGTTTTACACATTAATTTTGTAAGCCCCTGAATTTTTCGATTATGGTTTTGGAATACCAAATCAAAACCCTAAAGTCTAACCCAAGTTGAAACCGAACCTTAAACAATTTTGATCACAGAATTTCATAAGAGAATTTTCAAAAACAAAAATAGAAAGTTCAATAATCGATTGATTCGAAAATCTGAACATGAAAAGATTCGCCTATCCGATCCCTGAGTTAAACCCCTCAATTTCTGTGGAAAAGATGGATTAAACCCTAACCCTAGTTAAACCGGAGTTTCAAAAGCCAACAAAAGTCAAAACAATTAAACAATTTCAACTCCGACAATCCCACGTTCTCAAACCCTAGAAAACGAAATTAAGTTAATGGCTTAAAATAGTTCGTAATAAATAGGGTAACATAAAAATATCATATTCGCGAATTTCGAGTGTCCTTCGGACTCGAACGAGATCAGTTCTCGAAAAGCGTGTCCTGGAGCTCGGAATATTAAAAATATTCCGCTAACACCAAAAGACTCGTAATTGAACAAGGATTTCAAAAATATCAGTTTTAAAATTTTTCGGTAACTAAAAATAACAAATATAGCTCGTTTACGCGTATTTTTATTACATCGGTTTTTTATATGTCTAGTCTACTATTCATAATACTATTCCTACTATTCATTACTATTTCACTATCTTTACTTTTTCTTATACCTATTTCTTACTACTACATACCTATTTTTTACTTTTTACATTATCAATACAATTTATTCACATCAAACTTTACACTTTATTTCTTATCTTTACAAAAAAATTACAAAACAAATAAAATCATCTCTCTCTCTCATGTAGGCGCCGGCCCCCTCTCTTCACATACATTATTTTTCTTTTTCAATTTATTTTATTACATTCAAAATTTACATCCAAAAATTCTATAAATACCCTTTCCTCCTTCATTCTTTCACACACTCTTTTACATAACAAAACTCTACCAAAATACTCTCTCAAAACCTCTCTCCAACAAATCTCTCACAAAATACTCTCTACCCATTTCTACTCTTCAAGAAAAATATCAAACACAGAACCCATTCATCTCTTTCAAAACCTTCATCAAACCTTAGGTAAAATCCTACCTATATTCTTTATCATGTTCATACAACTTACATGAGTTTAGTGTATGTTTCTTAGACTCATGAGAGTTAAAGAAGCAACAATTTATTCATGTTTTGTTTTTGTTCATGTTTCCATTATTTTCTTTATGTTAATATTATGTTGTTACTATTATTGTTATTATTTGTTTCTAATCTAACTTATATAATATTATGTATACTATGTATATATATATTTATTTAGAGCATATAAGCTCATTTGTTATTTATTTATTTCTAAGTCTTACAATTTATTTATTTACTTGTTTTATGCAATTTATTAAGACTAGTCTTTCTAGTCTTAGACTTGTCCATATCAAGTCAAAACAAATTTCTTTTCTTTTCTTTTCTTTTAGGACTAGTCCATTCTTAGTCCCGGGTTGCCTTGATAAAGTTAAGGCTCCTAATACATGACCGGGATACCTTGATGAAACTAAGGTTCCCAATACTTGACAATTTTATTATGTTCATTTACTTACAAGTATTTCTTTCTATGTATTATTTTTACTTTCACATGGCTACATAATCATACTCATGCATGATTAGAATATGGTTGTCTTAAGTAAAAAATAAAAATTTATTCTTTCTTAAATAAAGAAAAATAAACTAAATTTCTTAACAAAAGGAATTTTCAACAAAAAGATCTAAGTTGTCTTTTTAATAAACTCTTTTCAAAAGATAAGCTAATCATAAATTCTAGAAGAAGTAATTATATAGATTTCTTCAAAATAATAAAAGGAATTCTTTTCTATTTATAAACCAATCACATGCTAAGAAAGTTCCTTCAAAACTTAAATTTTGTATTGTTATTCTCTTTTCAAAAATTAAAATGAAGTTTTACTAAGTTCTAAAGTTAACAAATCTTTATTAAGAAAGCTTTTCTTATAAACTTGTCTAAGAAAATTATTTTTCTATTTAACTAATATTAAGAATAAAACAAGTTTTTCAAACCAAGATAAAATTAACTCACTATTTTAGAGACTAACTTAGAAAAATAAAATTTGTCAAGAAAATAAAGTTTTAAAGGTATATCTATTTTCTAAAGAAGAGAAATGATATAAAAACAAAAGGAAAACATACACAACTTCAAATATTTGAAACTTAAGGAATATTTTGAAAAGCTTATTTTTAATCACTAGAAATAAAGTTAGTAGATAACTTAAAGAACCAAATTTTTGAAATAAAATTTACTTTTGAAAAGTAAGAAAATGGAATTATAATAAGAAAAACATTCGCTCATAACAACTCAAATATATTTTTGTTTTCCTTCTAACAATTCAAAAAGGAGAAATTCTCAAAAAGTTTTACCATTTAAAAACCATCAAAGACAACTCGTTTATAAAATATCGATATTGAGACAGCACTATCAAAATCATGCATACATATGAGTATAAATATATGTCCAAAGGATTTTTCATATATATATATATCCATATATTTTTCTTAAGAAATTTTGAGTAAAGTAAAGTTTGGAAAAATCATATTTTGAGAGCTATGAATTCGTAACTATTCTGTACTGTGTTAGTTTGCAACCCAAATGGCTTTTTATGACAAAAATAACCTTAGAAATGGATAGATCTTTTCGAGTAGGTAGAAAATGATATATTATTTGTGCGATTCCGAGTTAAAATGACCAAGTTATGGCCATTTTAAGTTGGAATTACCTTCTACGCGAATTTTAGTGATCTTATAACATAGTTTTTGATAAGCACCATAGAATCAATGAGAATATTCATTATGGGTATTCTTCTTGATTAGGTGAACCCGAGGAGGAGTATTCATACCCGGAGGATTATTTTGATTAGTGGATTTATCGATCGACTCATCCGTAAGAAAGATAGATCATCATGGCCCATTGAGTTTATTTCCTACCTTTTTCATAGTTGGTTGTGCTTGTAGCTAGAGGCACTAGAAGTAGGAAAAGATGAAAATGAATTATGAATGATAATATTGGTTGAAAGAATGTTAAGCATACCGATGCACGAATCGTTGTTAATTAACTTATGTTTTACTAATATTCTGTTGGAGTGTGTGCAAATTCTGTGATCACCTTTAAATCATTTTAATCATATACTATGAATTATATAAATTGATTCATGCATATCACGTAGTTAGTTTCATTGCATGAGCTGCTAATCTCGATGGGACAAGAGTTTAGTAGTCGGGTGTGCAGTAGCCAGAAATCTGCAAGATGGGCGATAGGAGCCTGAAAGAACTATTTTATGATGGGCTAGTAAGAGCCTGAAATAAACTACATGTGTTGGATTTTAAGTTGGGTTTTAAAGAGCCTGGAACACCTAACCCGAAATAGAGGGGTAAATCCATTCAAACATATGATTTCCGGTAGATCATATGTATTACTTGATCACTTGCTTGATGCATTCATATGCTTGATTAAATATTCTTTAATGTCTTATGATGTTAGTATTATTTCATATACTCAAGAGGGATGATGTATTAGAAAAGCTTCTGGAAATCTTTTGAAGATCTTAGGTTAAATATTCTTTAATGTCTTATGATGTTAGTATTATTTTGCTGTAAGAAAGATTAAGTTGATATTATAATTGTTTGGAGAATAATAGGGGAAAAACCCCTAAGATGATGTATGGACTTTATCCTATTAATGATAAATTGGATGATTATTTAGATTCTTGTATGTTGTATATACTATCTCAAACTATACATCCCACCGGTGTCTCCTATTGTTATGATAGATGCCCTACATATGGTGTTGAAAACTTTTGCATAACTTTAGGAAGTCATTCTTAAGTTTTAATACCGTATGTGGTGGACTGCCATGTTTAGGGTACCCTTCGGAGCGTGACAAATTTCATCAAAACTCATTTCAACTTGTGAAAATCACTACTTAATAATACTTATTACCTATATCCTTCATTTTTCACATAAAACATGAGTTTTAAAGTTGATAAAAGGGTTTTTAAAATAGGGCATTGAAATCATACGAATTTATCTTTGAACACTTCAAACAAAACTTTTCCTTTGTAAGTTCCTTATTTTATTTTCCTAAGGACCTACCAACTACAACATCTATATACACAAAACAAAGCATTTATGAGCATTAATGCATGAAAACATAAATCATCCATAAGATCTTAAATGTCAAGCATGGCATAAGCATCTAAAAGCTAGATCTACTACTTATGATGTATAAAATGAAGTTTAAAAGCATGAACATGGGTTTTTATGCTAGATCTCTACTTTACCCTACTTTTACATGTATAAACATGAAAATACTTCAACAAAAACTTAATCAAATACAATATCTACTCTTGTGATGGCTTGATATTCATGTAGTAGCATTTTCTTGTCCCTAGCAAGTGCTCATGGGGACTTAAAGTGAAAACACTCATGAATAATCCTGCCATTACAAGATTAAAGGGTAGGAAGTTAAGATCCATCACCTAGAAAGCTTGAATCAAGAGGGAAAATGAGGAAGAAATTGAACTTGTGGGAGTGTGTGTGGTGAGTTGAGAACTCACGGCAATGAGGGAGGAAGAAGAGAGAGTTTTGTGTGCTTTTGAAACAAATGAAATAAAATGAAAGAGAGAAAATAAAAGATTATTTATATTAAGTGGATTAGGGTTTGTTTTCTTTATAAAAAGGAGATAAAATAAAACAATTGAGGGAGAAAAAGGAGGAGGGTGCGCCGGCCATAAGGAGTAAGGAGAGAGAGAGAGAGAGATTTGATTTTATTTGAAATTGTAATTTATGTAATAAAATGTATTAAATGTAATAATTTGTTAAGAGACAAAAATCCTTGGAAAAGAAAAATAATTGAGTGGTTGTAAGGTTGTAAGACTAGGGTATGAGTGTGTGTGTGTAGTAGGTTGTACTTGTGAATAGTATTAAATAGTAGATAATACATTTTCTTTACCGGTAGTAAAGAAAATACGAGAAAAGGCTCTAACTATAATTTTTATAACCCGAAAAATTACAAAACGTATATTTTTGAAATCCTTATAAAATTTCGGTTTTAAAGAGTATATCGGAATATTTTTCTAAATTTCTAATTCCGGGGCTCGTTTTTCCGTAATGGAGCTCGGGAAAGCCCGGAATAGAAAATTTTTTGAAATAAAAACTTTTTATGGTTTGAAATATACTTTAAAACAATAATCCACATTAAATTATTCTATAGGGTTCTTTTAAATTGAAATCGAAGAAAAGCCGGATCTAAGATTCTTAGGTTGCTCATACTAATCCTGTTTAGGGTTTTGGTTTCCGATTTCCGATTTACTCGGTTACTAAGAAAATCGGGGTTTACAGTAATCAAGATCATCGCCACCAAACAATTTGCAAAGTTTGCAAACCATGGTGTTTCCAGGTTCATGAGTTGACAAATTGCATAAAGCTTTTCTTTATGAAAGGATTCATTAATATCTTCTTCTTTAAGCTCGTCTAAGTATGGATTCTCAAGTCTCGAGAGATGGTCAGCTGTTGGATTTTCTACCCACTTTTTATCACGAATCTCCAAGTCGAACTCTTTAAGAGCAAAATCTACCTAATCAGTTTGGGCTTCTCATCCGTTTTAGTCAACAAAAATCTCAAAGTAGAATTATCAGTGTAAACAATCACCTTTGATAGAATCAAATAAGGCATGAATTTCTCAAATGCAAAAATCACAACTAGCATCTCTTTCTCAGTTGTAGAGTAATTTTCTTGAGCATTATTAAGAGTCTTGCTAGCATAATGAATAGGTTGATAATATTTATCTCATCTCTATCTAAGAATAGCCCCTACTGCAAAATCGCTTGCATCACACATGAGTTTAAAGGGCAAATTCCAATCAAGAGCTGTCATGATAGGTACAATTGTCAATTTCTCTTTGAGTTACTCAAAAGCATGCTGGCATTCTAATGTGAAATTGAAAGGTATGTCTATCTCTTATAGCCTAGTCAATGGACGAGCTATTTTGGAAAATTCCTTTATGAAGCATCTATAAAAACCAGCATAGCCTAGAAAACTTCTCATGGCCTTAACTGAAGTTAGCGAAGGCAATTTCAAAATGACTTCCACTTTTGCTGGAACAACTTCAATGCCCTTGTAAGAAACCTTATGGCTAAGTACAATGCCTTCGTTACACATAAAATGGCATTTCTCCCAATTAAGTACAAGATTTGTCTCTTCACGACGAAATTTTCCAAACAATTTGAAAATGAATAACCGAAAATTGAAAAGTCATCCATAAAGACATCCATAATTTTCTCCACCAAGTCATCAAAAATAGCTAGCATAAACCGCTGAAACATAGTCGGTGCATTGCACAACCCCAATGGCATCCAACTGTAAGAATATGTGCCACAGGGGCATGTGAAGGTAGTCTTCTCCAGGTCCTCTAGAGCTATTGGTATCTTGAAGTATCCAAACATTCCATCTAAATAACAATAAAACATATGTCTAATCAGCCTCTTCAACATCTGATCTACAAAAGGAAGAGGGAAATGGTCATTCTGGATGGCATCATTCAATTTCCGATAATCAATGCAAACTCGCCATCCTATGGCAGTATGCATCGGTACAAATTCACTCTTTTCATTAGAAACCACAGTCATCCCTCCTTTCTTTGGTACAACTTGTGTTGGACTAACCTAAGAGCTACCGGATATTGGATAAATTAGTCCAGTATCAAGAAGCTTAATAGCTTTCTTCTTAACTACCTCTTTCATGTTGGGATTTAGCCTTCTCTATGGTTGGACTATTAGTTTAAATCTTTCTTCTAAGAATATCTTATGAGTACAGAAAGAGGGATTGATACCTTTTATATCTGAAATCTTCCAAGCGATGGCTTACTTGTGGGCTCTAAGGACCGTGAGTAATTGATCTTTTTGCTTTTGAGACAAGTCTAAAGCTATAATAACCGACAGCTTGGAATCTTCTACAAGAAAGGCATACTCTAAATAGCTTGGTAGCAATTTTAATTCCAAAACAGGCGGTTCTTCAATGGAACTCTTAACTCTTGCCTCATTGTCCTTCTTCAATTCTTCAAACCCACCAAGAGGGGTAATTTCATTTATAGCATCAAGCTACTTAATGTACACCTCCACCTCTGGATTATTGACACATTTCTCTACCCCTTTGTCAAGCTCAACTCTAACTCATCTTTCCATAATATTTCTCCATAATACGCTTCTACAAAGGAGTCAATAGTGTCAATGACACAACATGAGTCATCTGCACTCACTGGATATTTCAAAGCTTGAGCAATTTTCACTGTAAACTCTTCATCTCTTACCCTCAATGTGAGCTTGCCTTCTTCCACATCAATCAGTACTCTAGCAGTAGCAAGAAAAGGTCTTCCCAAAATTGAAGGCACATCTTGGTCTTCATTCATGTCTAAAATCACAAAATTGATAGGATAAATAAATTTCCCCACTTTCACCAAAACATCTTCAATGACCCCCTAATGGATTTTCACAAATCGGTCTGTAAACTAGAGACTCATTCTAGTAGGCTTAGATTCAACGAGTCCCAACTTCTTGAAGAATGAATAGGGCATCAAATTAATGTTTACCCCTAGATCCGCTAATGCCTTATCAACTGTAGTATCACCAATTACACATGGAATTGTGAAACTTCATGGATCTTTGAGCTTTGGAGCAAGCTTGTTTTGGATAATAGATGAACAACTAGCCCTAACTTCTATAGTGAAAACATCCTCCAATTTTCACTTGTTAGACAAAAGCTCCTTCAAGAATTTAGCGTACTTTGGAATCTGTGAAAGTGCCTTAACAAAGGGAATGTTAATGTGCAACTACTTAAACAAGTCAATAAATTTGTCAAATTGTTCCTTATTCTTTGTCTGATTAAAGAGAGCTAGGTATGGAATCCGAGGCTTGTATTCTTTCAAAACTAGTGGTTGTGAATTTTTTCCAATCTTTGACTTTTTATATTCCTCTTTTGTGATACAGGCTACTGATCTTCTTCTTTTTCTTGTTCTTTTGATATGTTAGATTGTAACTCCTTTCCACTCCTCAAGGTAATGGCTTTTGCTTATTCGTTTGGATTAGCCTCTCTATTACTAGGAAGGGAGCCCTGTTGTCTCTCAGACATTAGCATAGCTAGTTGACCAATTTGCTTTTCAAGATTATAGATAGAAGCCTCATGATTCCAATGTCTGGCCTTTGAGATATGGATAAATTGAATCACAAGATCGTCCAAACTTGGCTTCTTTTCTGGTGGTGGTAAAGCAGGAGGTTGTTGAGGTGCCGATAAAGCCAAAAATTGTTGAAGGGCTTGCAATTGCTGTTGTTGTGGCTTATGGAGTCAAAGTGAAAATTTTTATTCCAGTGCATTTTGTTTACCCCATGAAAAATTGGGATAATTTTCCAATCTAGATTGTATGTGTTGTTGTATGGATTATAATTCCCAATTCCTATGTTAGACTAGTTTTCGACCCTCAAATGACCTTGTATGTTTGATTTAACTTGAGAAATGGATAGATCTTTCGAAGTAGATAGAAATCGATATATAATATGCGCAATTCCGAGTTAAATTGAGTTAGATATGACCATTTTAAGTTAGGCCTTCCACTTAGGCGAAAATTGACGAACTTAGTAAATAGAATTGTTAAGTTTACTATAAATTTATGAGAAATACTCATTGAGGGTATTCCTTGTACTTAGGTGATTTGGAGGACAGATTTACACTCCTCGAGGACTACTACGACTTGTGGATTTCTCTCCATGGTCGAGTGAGTTCATTTCTTAAATAGTCGTGCTCATGTATGTGCTTATAACCGTAGTGGCATTAGAATTAGGACAAGATAAAATTGATTGTATGAATAAGATTGCTTCATGGGTGAATTGATGATAAGAATATCGAAATGAGCTTGTGGTAATTATTTGTATGACATAGTATAGACTTAATCTGTCAGAAATCTCTATGATCACCCATAAATTGTTAAATTAATATGCCATGATCTTATAATCAAATTAACCATGCATACTATATGTGAGTCACATTTCATAGGTTATTATACCTTTGTGGGAAGAAGGCATAATAATTGGGCAACGAGGGGCCTGTAAACTCGAATGTTAACGTATAGGCCGGAATTGAAAATGTGTGCGGGTGGGCACCTGTATCAACCACAGTAAAATTTAAAAGTGGGTGGCTGGGCATCTGTATCAACCACAATAAGAAGTGAAAGAATTTAAATGTTGGTCATATGGGCCTGAAACACCTAACCCCGAATGGAGGGAGTAAATCCATTAAACATAAGATTTCCGGACAGTCTTATGTATTGTATGCTCACGTGTTTGTGCGTTTCATATTGTAAACCCCTATTTTCTAAGCCCTAAACCTTAAGCCGGAAAGTCAACCGGAGACCTTAAGTCAACGGATCTTGAGTAAAACCCTACAGTTTAGATCCTGCAAACCCGAGTTCGTAAATCGAGGAGTCGAAAAATAATTAAAGTGTTTAGAATAGTCCGTAATAATATTTGAATTATTAAAAATATCAGATTGGTTCATTTCGGCTTATTTCGAACCCGTTTGGATACTGCTTTGGAAAGCGTGTCCCGGGGCTCGGAAAATTAAAAATATATCTTTAATATTTTTAGACTCGTATTTTTATAAGGATTTCAAAAATATCAAGTTTAGAATTTTTCGGATTCTAAAAATATCAGTTATAGCTCATATAAGCTTATTTTACTCTTACCGGTAACTTAATTGTTAAATTTCTAAAAATAATTTAATTGATTATTTTATTTAAATCATAAAAATTCTGCTACTTAAATAAAATATTTTTCTTAATTTATTTTATATATTTCTTATTCAAAAAGCCACTTTATCAACCCATATCTCAAGTACACATACATTATCATTACTACACATTATTATGTCTTCTTTTGCTTTTTCTTACACTCTTCCCAAAATTGCAGCTGCCCATTCCCCATAAAATAGCCACTTTTCATTATTTTTAATTATTATTTGATATTTTAAAAGTCTCTTTTAGTTAGAAATGGATGCAACTTGTTACACTTTCAAAAATACAAGTTAAAATCAAACTACCACTCCCCTACACACACAAAATCACGCCAGCCCCTCCCCTTGCAGCTGCATGTTTTATTTTTTTTTTAAATTATTTAACACACTTTACATCTCTATTTAAGCATCTTATTCTCTCTCTCTTTCACTTTACAAACCCTATATTTTTCCTCTCTCTTTTTCCCTCTCTTTTCTCTTCTTCTTGCTTGTCTTCTTGAAAACAAGCTGTCCCCATTTTTCTTTCTTGCTTCCACATATATTTCTTGCAATTATTTGAGGTAATCTTTCCCTTTTTGCTCTTATAAGATGTTCTAGGATGATACCATGGATGTTTCATGCATCAAAGGACATTCCACAAGCTTAAAAGGCTATGGATGATGATGCCAAGAAGTGAAACACTCCTCTAGATGATGATCTCTTTTGTTCTTAGTATTTTTGTTATATGGAAGGCTTGTTTATCTTCTTGTTTTGTGATAGCTTGTAGATCTAGAGTTTTACAAGCTTTAGTTATGTTTATGTGTAGATCTAGAAGTTTAAGGCTACTACTAAGTTTTTCTTATGCTTTCATGGTTGTATTTGAGTAGATCTTAGATTCAAGTTGAATGAAAAAGTAAAATTCGTAACTTGTCAATGCCTATTTTAAAAACCCTCTTTCAAGTCTTAAAATGGAAGTTTTTGTTAAGAAAATGAAGGTTTGATGGATGTATATCATCAAGGCTTCATCTTACAAGAAAAGTTGATTTTCAAAGTTTATTTTCAAAAACAAAAATTGTATTTTCGGATCAAGACAAAGATCCAAAATAAAAACATGTTTTCCAACTCACAAATGAGGATTTTATTCAAGAAATGAAGGGTTCTTAGATATAATATGTAATGGGTTGTTTTTCATGAGTTTTGATGAATTTTCTCAAGAGATATGTCCAAAATAAATTTATGAAAATTCGGATCAAGACCAAGACCTATTTTTGGAACCCATCATTCAACTTTAAAATGAAGATTTAGACAAAAATATAAGGGCTCTTGATATAGATATCTTAAGGAATGAATTTTCATAAGTTTAAATGAGTTTTCCTAAAAGGTATTGCTTAAATCAAGTGTTTGTAAAAGACAAAATTTAGGTCTTGTTTCATTGTAATTTCAAAGTGGAAATTCGTAATTATGGGAGACCAATTTTGAAAACCTTCTTTTTGATCTCAAAACAAGTATTTTATATTGAAAATGGAATGCTTTGATGATAATAATATAGGAAAATTATTTTCATTGAACTAAGTAAGTTTTAGTAAAGGAATTACTCAAAACAAGACAATGAGTTTCAACTTGTAAATTTCGGTTTTATGAAAATGGATTCTTAGAAGTTTCATTTGAACTTTATGTTTGGTATTAGATAAGTGTGTAATCTCTTAATTTTGTTTTGAGAATCTCCTTGCAAGCTTAGGACTAAAATAAATTGGTCTAAGTAGTTAAATAGAGTAGATATGGCAATTTTTCACAAAGGCTCAAATCTGGAATTTTCGCAACCCTACTGTACAGTATTTCCGACCCTAAATGACCTTAAATGTTTGAATTAACTTTAGAAATAGATAGCTCTTTCGAAGTAGGTATAAATCGGTATATTATAAGCTAAATTCCGAGTTAAAATGAGTTAGATATGACCTTTTTAAGTTAAGGATTCAACCTAGGGAAATTGACGAACTTAGTAAATAAAATTGTTAAGTTTAATAGAACTTCATAAGAGATACTCATTGAGGGTATTCTTTGTACCTAGGTGAATTGGAGGACGGGTTACCACTTCCCGAGGACTATTACGACTAGTGGATTTTCACTACATGGACAAGTGAGTTCATTTCTCAATTAATTATGCTCTTGGATGTGCTTGTAGTAGTAGTGGCATTAGACTTAGGAAAAGATAAAATTGTGATTGAATGGTGATCTAAACTTGCATGAATGAACGATAAGTATATCGAGGCAAGCTTTGTTGCAATAATCTTGTATGAGCTAGTATAGATTTGGAATGTCTGAAATTGTATGGTCACTTTTAAATTATCTAATTAATATACCATGATTATATGAATAAATTGTACATGCATATCACGTAGTGAGTCCATATCATTGTCGAGTATGCCTTTGGTGGGACAAAGGTGTATTTGGGAGGCAGCGGGTCTTTAATGAAGGGGACTAGGGTTGCATGACTTATGGACCACCCCATTCAAATAATGAAACTATGGTTGCATGACTTATGGACCAACATTAAAAATTGTGGTTGCATGTCTTATGGACCACCCCACTTAAGATTGGGACTATGGTTGCATGTCTTATGGACCAACTTTGGAATTGTAGTTGCATGACTTATGAACTACCCCAAACCCCGAATGGAGGGCGTAAATTCATTCACTTATGACTACCGGAAAGTCATATGCTTGCTTGCTCATTGCTTGTGCATTCATATGGTTGCTTAATTATAACTTGCTTGTATAGATATTTTAGCTTGGTCGAGTATGTTACTTGGAAAATGAATCTCACTAAGCATTAGCTTATACCCCAACAGTTTTTGTTGCAGTGTTCCTATTTTTGGATGTTCCGAGAGGACATTTGTGCAGGTTTACACATTGGATTAAAGAGCTTTTGAGGAAGTCGGGACCTAGTATAGGCGTGGACTTCTAGGAAAATCTCTTTAATGTAAATTCAGATATGTAATTGGAGCTAAACGATGTAGACTCCTATTATTTTGGCGGGGGTATGCCCCCTTGGCTTTTGTAAAGTTTAACTATTTATCTTGTTGTGATTTATATTCTTAATGCTATGTATGCTTTCTTAAGACTACTCGAATCAAAGTGTGATCCTAAAAGTTGTGTGAGTACACCTTACACACGATATGTAAACTTATGGGATGACTAAGGTGTCATACTTAAGTTTAAATATCGGTGTGGTGGACTGTCGCGTTTAGGGTACCCTTTGGGGCGTGACACATATGGTTGCTAATAACTTGTCTGTTATATACTATTGTTAAGTATTAAATATTGGAAATGAATCTCACTAATGTCACGCCCCGAAGGGTACCCTAAACATGGCAGTCCACTGTACACAATATTAAAGTCTAGAATGACCGCCTCAGTTATGCGAAGGCTTCCATACTATGTACAAGGCGTCTAACACATAGAGGAGGCACATCGAATGATACATTTTATATTGATACAATTGAGTAACAATGTAAAGGAAATACAATCCACGATACTTCCGATACAAATCACTATACTTCATATACGAATCACTAAACTTCAAAATATAAATCATTCAACTTCAATTACATTCATCCACCGACTTCCCTACATGAACTATTACAAGACAAATCATAAAACTAGCTGATAACTTCAAACATTCGTATTCTTTGCTGAAATCCCGGAGTCATTCCCGGCTCCAACCAATTCGGTCCCCACTTTACATTCTTGAGATAACCTGTTCATTTAAAAAACTATTGGGGTATAAGCTACACTAGCTTAGTGAGAATTCCCTTAGTTCCATATCATAACAAGCAAGTTATAATCAATCATATGCTATGCATGAACAAACACGTGAGCAAGCAATTATGCATGGGTATCCGGAACCCACACACAGAACGGATTTACGCCCTCCGTATCTCGGGTTAGAATGGTATTGAAGTCTATACGACCGCATCTAGTCCCCAAGCCCTCGGCTCAGAGCACTCGACTCGGCTAGGCTTATCCAAGGAATGCATCCACATGCGCCTTAGTACCCCTAAATGAACTCTGGCGCCGGGCTCGTTATCCAAACGAGTCATCATGGACCATACCGATCGACCTGCGTAGGAGTAGCATGCTACCAATGCAATATGTCTGATGCGATGCATGACCAATTTAATTTTTTGCTTAGGTCAAAATATTTATACATTCTTTAGAGTGACCAGCCAATATCATACACATAACAGAAAGAATATGAACAGTGCAATTATCCAATCGAATCATGGTTTCGATATGCTTTAGTATTCTTTGGCATACATTCATCACAGTCTCATCATATATCCCATCCCCATTCATATCGATTTTTATCTTGTTCCTATAATTCTAATGCAACTAACTACAAGCACAATCAAGGTAACAAAACAAGGAGAAAACTCTCGGCCATTGGATCACCGTCTTCTAGTAATAATAATTCGGTGGCAGGGAATCGTCGATTTCGGGATCACCTAAAAAGGAAGAAATACTCTAATAAGTATTTCAACTCAAACTAATCTAAACGATCTTATACAAACTATCAAATTCGTAATTTTCGTCCTAAGCGGAAATTCCAACTTAAAACGGCCATACTTGGTCATTTTAACTCGGAATCTCGCAAATTATATATCGATTTCTATCTACTTCGAAAGATCTATCTATTTCTAATATTATTTTCAAGTTTTGAAAACTTTGAAGCTTCGAAAAGTTCGGATCAGATTAGAGCAGCAACAATTTCAATTTCCGAAAAATCGTTTTGTAAATGTTTGTAATGTTCCTACTTGCCAATTCAATTATACATGCAATATGAATGATGTCCTAACATGAATGACATGAGATGAGCTTAATGTATGCATGATCTTGATGATTTTTGCTAAAAAGAAATTTCATATACTTTTCATTTTGCAAGACCATAATAACAACTACTTATGAAAAATCTAGTTTTCTAACTTTAATTATTTCCATTTGTTGTGGATTTATTACTTAAGAAAATATAATTACTTTTGTTAAAATTGAGTCTTCATTATATATATTACTTATAACCTTCATTTCTACATAAAAATTTCCATTTTGCACTTTGTAAACATATTTTCAAGTGGGGTTGATTTCAAAATCCGAATTTTACAAAAATTAGTTTTTGAGTGATTCTTTTAAGTAAAAATCATTTGATACTTAGAAAATTTAAGGCTCAGTCATATATAACTACTAAGGACTTTATTCTTGCACAAAAATTTTCATTTTACACCTTGCAAATATGTTTTCCAATATGATTTACTCAAAAATCCCAATTTTAGAAAATCCACTTTTTGAATATTCCTTTGGGAAAAACTTGTTTAATGCATTAAAATTTAAGACTTTATGGTACCTATTACTTAAGGACTCCACTCATTACATAAAACTTTCATTTTGAGCTTGGATAATAAGTGTTCTTATGGCCTTCATTCAAAATTACGAATTTCATAAATTGATTACTAACTCAAAATTTTCCATCTTGATTCTACTTTTTGTTTTACACATTACTCATATCCAAACTCATTTCAACTGTAAAAATCACCACTTAATGATACCTATTACCTATACTTCATTTTTCATATAAAACATGAGTTTTGAGTTGATATGGGTTTTCAAAATTAGTCTTGGTTGGGATCCGAATTTACAAAATTCATTTTTGGTCATTCTTTTGATAAAATCTATCTAACTTATGAAAATCCATTCCTTACATATCCTATCTAAGAGCCTTTCATTTCTTAAATAAAAACTTCATTTTTGAGTTGAAAACATATTTTTAAAATATGCCTTGGCCAAAATCCGAAAATAGATTTTTATTTTGAAAATAACTTTTGAAAATCAATTTTGATTCTTGTAAAAAGAAGTCTTGATGATATACATATATTAAGCCTTCATTATTTAAGTAAAAATTACATTTTGACACTTGGAAAGTGGTTTTTAATATGGGTCTTGCCAAAATACGAATTTCACTACTTTTGTTCAAGTTCAAATCTAAGATCTACACATAATATGAACATACATCTAAAAGAAACCCATGGTAATGAACTATAAACTCATAGATCTAAACTTTACTTCAAAATCATTCATTTATGTTATCTATACCCTAAGCCCTTCATTTTAAATGAAAAATACACATTTTGAAGTTGAAAAACAACTTTTCTAAATATGGTTCCATTTTCATCCGAATTTTCAAAAATGATTTTTGATGAAAATAAAATAGATCTTGAGTTTTCTAAAACATTTACTATCATCATGCCACTATAAGTCATCCATGAACATAAAACAAAGTCTAATGCATTATGAACCTAAAACAACTAGATCTAGTCTTCTAAACTAGTTTTGAATGCATGAACACATGTGAATGAGAATATATGCATAAATCATAAGTAATAACAAGAATAATAACTTAAATAGCAAGATCTATGGCATAAACAAAAATCAAAGCTACAAAAAGTTAGATCTACAATATACAACAACTTTAAACAAGAAAAAATTATAATACAAGATATAAAAGTGGAGAAAAGGAGTGTTTCATTTTGGCATCATCATCCTAAGCTTTTAAGCTTATGGAAGGTCATTTGATGCATGAAACCTTCATTATACTTTACCTATATCACCTATGGAGGCTTTGAGATGAAGATTTGCTTAGAAATCTTCAAGAAATATGGGTGGAAGCTAATGGAAGAGATGGGGCAGCTTGTGTTCTTGAAGAAACAAGAACAAAAAGAAGAAAGAAAGAGAGGAAAATGAGAGAGAAAAGGCTAAGGAATGAAAGAGGGAAAGTGAGTAAATGAAGAGAAGAGAAAATGAGTGTTTTAATTGAATAAATGAGAGGAAAAAAATAAAACAAGGCAGCCAAGGGAGGGAGAGCTGCACTGAATGATGTGAGGAGAGAGAGTGAATTTTGTTGAAATTTGACTTGAATTTGAATTGTGTAATAAATGTGTAATGTAGCTTCTTAAGAAGGAGTAATATAATTAATTTAGTCAAAATGGAGTGAATATAAGGACAATGGCAGCCATAAAGAAGAGAAAAAATCTGCCATGAAGTGTGGAATAATGTGTAGAAAGATTGAAGTGAAAAGGAAGTGATATGTGTAAGGTGTACTTGAAAGTATGGGTTGTAAAAGTACTTTCTTAATAAAATAAAATAAAATTAGAAAATTTATTCCAAATATTTGTAGCAGATTTTTCATAATTAAAATTAAATAATTATTTGATCAAAATATACGCAAATATGGGTTATAAATAATATTTTTATAACCGAAAAATTCTAAAAAATTATTTATGAAAATAAAAATATTTTAAAAATATTTTCCAATTATTAAATTAATTTATTTTATTTTTAGTATCGGGTCTTAAATAGAATCTGATCCTGTAAAGACCTGAAAAGAACCAAATTTTAGAAAAACAAAATTTTTTATAACATATAAAATATTTATCTAAAAATATAAGGCTTTATAAGAATAATAAAATTTTTTAATGAAATAAAAATAAATAGTATGAAAGACTAATCAATTATCGGTAATAATTGAAATACGATAAAAAGGTTATAATTGTAACTTTTATAACCCGAAAAATTATATAACTGATATATTTGGAAATCTTATGAAGTTACGAGTCTAATGGTACTATTGGTATATTTTTGATATCTCGAGCCCCGAGACATGCTTTTCGAAGTCTGTATCTGAACGGGTTTGAAATAGGTCAAAAATTTACCACTCTGATATTTTTAAACAAAGTTATATTACTACGGGCTATTCTGCATCTTTAAACTACACCTCGGCCTCTAGGGTTAGGGGTGCTAGATTGCCGAAATTAAGCTATTGTATTCCACTTAGGGTTTCCGGGTGATTTCCCGGTTTAGATCCTTGCCAATTTGGGAACTGATATTTTATGTTTAATAACATATTTAATTTGAGATATTTATTTTAAATTTTATTTTGTAAGTATTTAAATCTCTTAATGTTTTCGATTCTTTAATTGAGTTTTATTTCCGAAGGTCAATCATTATTTACTTTTATAGTTGTTTTTTAGCTTTAATACTCGATTTTATAAGTCGAAGTTAAATATGGAATTTTTCGTAACTCGTGGTTTTGAATTTGAAGACTACTGGTTCTTATTTTATTTTTAAAGATTTTCATTTTCTCAAGATTAAGAAGTTTCTGAATTCGTTCGTGTTTTTGGACTAGTGAAATTCGGTTTTAATTTGGAGTGATTTTTAGGGTTTATTTTCGAAGTTCATCTTGAAATTATTACTGAAATTTTCGAGGCTTACACCGCGATAGTTTTGTTGTGGTGTTCTCATTTTTGGTTGTTCCGAGAGAACACTTTTCACAGGGTTATCTTTTGGATGAATGACTTTTGAAGAAGTCGGGACCTAACTAGGCGTGGACTTCTAGAAAAATCTCTTTAACATAAACCCTGATGTTGTAATATGGTTTTAGACAGATAGACTTCTATTATTTTGGCGGGGATATGCCCCCCTTGACTTTTGTAAAGACTTAACTTATTTATCTTGTTGTGATTTTCTATTCTTAATGCTAATGTATGCATTCTTATGACTATTCGATTTTAAAGTGTGATCCTAAAAACTGAGCAAACACCTTACACCTGATATGTAAACTTATGGAATGACTAAGGATGTCAACTTAAGTTTTAAATATTG